>CM062280.1:20171166-21471166 GCA_031216635.1 Dissostichus eleginoides | reverse complement strand
AGCCAAAAATGGGGAGAGGAGAAGACCAGAGGGCGGTCATTTGTTCTGTTCATTGACGTTACTGGAGAGCAATTGATCTGATCAAAGGACAGCAGGCTATGATACTGTAGGAAGTCCTTAGAGAGCAGATCTGGAGTCATTTGATTACATTCAGAAATTAACCATCTCCTATTTTATTGCCGTAGAAATAGAGAGTTTGACAGACCAAGTCACGTCCGGTTAGAAGTACACCCTCATCAGGAAGAAAGGATTCACTGTGGCCCGTCTCCGTGTCTTAGATGTAGTATCGTACATTTCAAAGAGTTTCAGCAGGATGGCAGTAACAAGGACGATAACAGAGTTTAATAAGACTTTGCAGTAGTTTCCATGAGTGCCATCCAACATGGAGAGTTAGGTAATGTGATCAAAGAGCTATCAGATCGTGGCTCCCTTGTCACTGAGAATTAAATCTCACTGTCTCTTAAATCTATTTCCTCGCTGGTTCAGTGTGTTACTTCACAGACATGTGGTAAATTGAAGAATCCCTCATTGAGAAACTTGTTTGCCAAGTTTTTTAATCCAGTGTTGGGTCTTAGAATGATGTTATTTATTTGAAACAAGTCGGATGGAGAAATAGAGAGTTTGATTTCTGTTCAATTGTTATTTGTTCGGAAATTTGGAGTATCCTGTTTAGTCTTTGTCTGAAGACACTTATAATTCCTGATCGGTGACATTACCATGCAGCATCTCCATCTGTCTTTAACTAATAAGGCAAACGTTTGGGAAACAAGATCGATGCCACAGTAAATAGGCTTTCAAGCTTCACCTATATGCTAGTTAGCTTAGCTTAGCATAAAGACAGGAAGCAGGGGGAAGAGCTAGTATTGCTCAAAACGATCTGTTTCATAAAAAAATCATTATAGAGGGATGGTATATTTCTTACAAACTAAATGTTAAAGTATTCCTGTCACCTTGAAGTTGCAAGGATACAAGCAGGGAATTCAGGAAGTAATGGTTCCTGGTAAAAAAAAATGTTGGCAGATACATGTACGTCCTCTCTGAAACCACAACTTGTTGGTTCATAATCTTACTATTGTGTGCAGATGATGGAATTGTATTTTGGTAATTCATTATTTTTGCATTCTAGTAGATGAATTTTGATACATTAAGATGGAACCAGGCTCGTAGTTTCTCTGTGTTTACAGTCTTTATGCTAAGCTTAGCTAACCGGCTGCAGATCAAAGCCTTATGTTTAAAGGGAAAGTGGAACTTATCTTTTAATTAAACACTCAGCAAGAAAGTTAATAAGCCAGAATTCCACACTATTATAGAAAACAGCTTATAATACTGATTTTCTGTAATTTATTTCTTGGCTAGATTTAACCTACTTCTTGCTATATCAGGATCCTTTGTCATGCCACCATGTGCTCCTTTAACAGGATCTTCTCCTCTTTGAAAGATTAATTCCAGATTTCTAACAATACTGCCTTAAAATCCACAAGATTACCAGGCAGGTGGAGACGGATTACATCTTGAAAATCGAAATTAACTCAACCCCAGTCATATTAGTAATTGTCTGACTTTTAAATTCCAATGAAAACTAAAGGACTATAAACGGTAAGGATGAAAGCTGAAGTGCCAGATGTTTGAGTGGCAGATTCACTGCTGGACAGATGGGTTTCAGCCAGTCAACAAGATTACGGGTGTTGAGATTTAACGTGGATTGTCAGGCATTTCTGAGGAAATCAGTTGGGCCAAATGGACACACATATAGATGATGTTGTACTTTAATCAAAGGATTGGAGGCAACGTGGGAGGCCCATCAACTTGTTTCTGGCGTCATAATACATCACTGTAAGTCTATAATAGGCTTTTCTTAATACAAAAAAAAGAGCAATAATCCGACAACAAATCATACAGGATTGTTTGGGTTTAAAATAGCACACATATTTCCCTCCAGATATAATCATGACATGATTATAATTACAAATAAACTGTTGTAGAAACTAGTTTAAGAATGATAGGAAAGATAGTAAGACCGTTACAGTAATTTCCTTACATCTTTGACTTGATTCAGATGCTTGAAATGCTCTCCCAGGCTGTCCTATTAGCATCCATTCTGTGTCAAAATGTTTGACGAAACGCTTTTTTCAGGCATGAACCGTGACACTTTTGAGTAACTGCACACATTTCCGTGTCATTGTACATGTCACTCATCTGCCTTTTTCATACACTGTCGGTCAGGGTTATTACTGCGGCTTCAGCCATGGCGAGTTCAGTGAAAGCTGGTCATTACACATCAATGCACCTGATGTTGAAAGTGCTTCGAAGGTGAAAATACTGAGAAAAGCAGCAAACAAGACAAACATAATTGTTCTAACCTCTCCTACCCCTTCCTTATTCCCAGTCCCAAAGCATGTCATAACCAACATGCTTGAACCATAACATTACACACATCTGTAGCGTGAAATGAGTGCTATTATGGGAATATATTGTGAAGCTGTGAACTTGGGGTAATTGCAGTTATGACATGAATAACGGCTGTTATTTTCAAGTAGCAAAAAGGTTAAAATACATGTAGTGAAGTACAATAAGAAAAAAAAAGACAGCCTCCTCCACCATGACACCCCAACCCCCATTCCTGTCTTCCGCCTTGTCAGACCTGATAACTTGGACACATGCCAAGGCATCCTAATAAGATACTGCACCTCATATGGACAGAGGAAATGGGACATTGTGAGAGCATTTAAATCCTCTGCAGGACAGAGTGATAGTGCAGCGCTGGAAGATACCGGCACATGCTGTCAACACCATTTTGCGCTGAGCATTTTGACCAGCTGAGGGTGCAGGAAGTGACAGAATGTACCGAGGTGATGAAGACTGATACGAGGGGCTGGGAAAGGAACAAAATGTTGAGAGCAGAGGATGAATAAATGAGTTAATGAGGGAAGAGATTAATAGAGAGTGACAAGCAGAGATACTGACTGAGAAGAGGGGGTGAGAGACAAAGAGTGACGGAGAAGGAGCGAGGAGGAAATGCAGACGAGCATGTTTCTATGGGCTCTCAGGAAAGATTTGGGATGAGGGAGTCTTGCATCATCACGGCGGGCCAATGAAAAGGCTCGGTTAAAATGTTCAAAGGGAGTGTCCTAGCAACAGCAGAGTAAATACCATCGCAGCCTCCGTTCCATCTTAGGCAGAACAAAACCTACACACACATTTATTAACACACTCCGTGCACACACACACACGTTAGCTGTTTTATTTATACAAGTAAATGGGTTATCATCTGCATATTGTGATTCATGGCCAGACACTGTCAGCGAAAACCCTATGAGTCACTGCATGAGTGCACATTTCACATGACAGTGATATATTGTGACATCCAAGATATATATATTCTCTATACATGTAGACAAGATTTATGGTTTATTTAACCATGAGAGACCTGGCAAAGGCACGCAGCATCATAGACTGAATCATATAGCTACAGACAGAAAACACTACATTAATATGTACATGTTTTAATACATTATATAGTAAGTATATCCAAATCCAAAATGTATATATATATTGATAAATTAAAAAGTGTGAATGAATATAAGTGTATATCTCTTTATATCTGTGTGTGGGCATATACTGTATATGCACATGGATTGAGAGGTGTATGTATGTTGTACAAAAAGAGAGGATAGGACACACCGGCATACTGTTTGTGATATATATTTTTGAATTGTAGATTACAACACGAGTGTGTGTCTGTGTGGGTGTTATATGTGTGTGTGTTTGTCCTGAAAGTCTACATGGCAGTAAATCATCATTTCATCTACTCGCATGGATTATAACCTGTCAGTAGATTACAGTAGGATAGACAGGGAGCAGAGCTTTCAATTACACACCTCTCCTCTACCCGCCCATACACACTCAAACACACACACACTTCATCATGCTTTCTCTTTCTACCTTACTATTTATCCATCCACAGCATCGCTCCCTCACCCCCCCCCCCAGCACACAAAGAGGACCTGCAGAGTCACACGGCTTCACCCGCTCCGTCGAACAACCTCATGAACACACTCACCTCCAGCAGATCTGTGTCACATTTGAAAAGCCTCCTAAAAACCCTCTTTCATTCATCCCTCCATTCAGTTTTTCCTCCCTTCCTTTTCCCTCCTCCCTGTTTTTTCCCACTCTAGTCGCATGCACCCACCCCTTCTGATCAGCAGTGCAATCTGGGGCTATTGTTTTTAGCAGGCTGTTTGCAGAGACGGCTCCCACAAGCACACACACACCTCAAACACCTACCTCACTGTAAGAAAACCGGATGCCTTTTTTTCGCAGTGATGCTAACTGTTCCTGATATAAAGTGTGTGTGATAATGGAGCTGTAGAGGCGAGTTTGACATGTGATCTACCCACATTGTTCCAGAAACACTCCGGTGTATCAGTGAGATATGTGATGCATGTGCCGTGATGCTTCTAGGTCACATATGTCCTGTGACCAAAACCATCATACATCACTGGAAATATAACACATACAAGGATATGTGGACTCCATATTCCCCTTTCCTTCTTTAAGGAAGAATTGCTGAGGTGTGTGTTTGTACATGTGTGTATGTGTGTGTGTGACGGTGGCAGTGACCGTGCCGCTCTGGCTAACCACTGCAGTGAAAGAGGACAAGCCCCAGTTGACCATCCACACAGGGACAAATGTATCACTCCCTCCCTGCCCCCGGGATCCTGACCCACGCTAGTCCTTCTACCCACAAACCACCTCGAAAAACAAGCACCAGTCTTAGCACCAGGCTTCAGTCTAACCCACATCCTCCAGCCTCAGCCTCCCTCTCCAGCAAAGCCTCTCTTTTAGGTGCAGGGTGGGACTGTGAGGATGGAGCGTTTGGTAAAAGATAAAAATGAAGATCTTACCGGCTGGGCGTGCAGGAGGGGAGGATGATGCTCTTCCTTCCTTTCTCCCTGGACCGAGGAGGAGGTGAAACACAGATGGATGCCGGGAACAAAAGAGACCCAAAAAAAGGAGACAAACCAGTCTTGAGAAAATGCAGCAAGAGGGACAGAGGATGCAACAAAAAAGAGGGTCAAAAAGGAAGTCCTAGTGTTGCTTTTCTCTGTGTCTTTCTTAGAGAAGCTCCTTTATCCTTGTGAGCCAGAGGGCTGTGGATTCACCTAAACACCGAGCACACGCACTGCCTCACGCCACGCAGCCCTCCCTCTTCCTCACTCTCTCTCCCCTCTCTCTGCACTAAAGACAGCAGCTGTTGGTCTATGAGAAATGGAACGCCATGTCCCCCCCCCCTCCCCCGTCTCCTCACAAAGACCCCACCACACACACACATTCAGCATGTCCTCACAACACCCCCTCCCCCTTTGACTCACATCTACCACTACCACTAGCCTGCTGGCAATAAGAGGAGGGGGGCACCTGTGTGTGTTTGTGTGTGTGTGTGTGTGTGTGTGCGTGCGTGCGTGTGTGCGTGCTGCAGAGTTGTATTGTGTTTGACATTGTTTCAGCAGCAGAGTGACTTTTTCTGTCCACACAGTGTGAAAGTGAATCATGGTGAATAAGGATGTGCAGCGGGGGTATTTTTGCAAACTGTGTGGGCGAGTGCCGAGCATCACTTTCTGTACTGTGCTGCAGAGAGGGAAGGAAACTCACTTTATTTGTGGTTAGAGGCAGCGTGAGGTGTGAGGCTGTTTATATATTTGCTGTAAGAACGAACAGTGCAGAGAAACCATCGCAATGAAATGAGCTGACATTTGTGAAACATCCAAGATAACAGGTTGATTAACGGCTGTTTTGTGTGTCTGTGTGTGTGTGTGTGTGTGTGTGTGTGTGTGTGTGTGTGTGTGTGTGTGTGTGTGTGTGTGTGGGTGGGTGTGTGTGTGGGTGTGTGTGGGTGGTTGTGTGTTGCCCCTTACCTCTTGGTCCTTGTCATTCAGTATAAATTTGACATGGTTAAAACTCCCGTTAGGGACCCTTACTTCAGGGTCGCAGCCCGGACGAAAGGGCGCGATTAAATGAGCCGTGGCTAAATTGTCACTCCATTCTCTGTGTGTGTGTGTGTGTGTGTGTGTGTGTGTGTGTGTGTGTGTGTGTGTGTGTGTGTGTGTGTGTGGGTGTGTGGGTGGGACACAGTGTCTATTGTCTGGTGGTCTTGTGTTCTCGTGCCCACACCAGTGTTGGCCACATGCTGCTCTGCAAAACTCAACCACAGTTTGTTTTACAGCCAAATTTAGGTCAGAATAAGGTTATAAAGACCTGGTGCCCTTATTTATAATCAGGTTACGTGACTACTTTTGGGAACAGTGAGAGGAGCCCAGTTGATGAACTCTTCTAACAGCGGATGTTATACATATTTGAACAAGTTGTTCGGTCAAATGAGTAGGACGAGCTTCAATAATTACCTAACCGACTAAATGACCATATGTGTTTTAATTATTCACCACTGTGTCCCTGAATTCTTGAAGAGAACCGTATTCGCACAGAAAAGCACAGAGCAAACACGCACATGTATGGGAATTATGCTGTTAAATGTGGCCCTGATTTATTTAAACTCATCAAGACTTGCATTTTTGTATTCCTGCTTACCGTGTAGCATGCAGGTTTTCCTAGAGTACTCAAGGCGGCATGCATGGGGAGTAATTGATGTACAAAAGGTCCTTTTGTGGGTGAAATATACCTTGAAAGATGCAACCAGACACCAAAGTGCTTCAGAATTAGCTTTGCTTCTCATTTACTTCTGTTGAAAGCCAAATGTGTCTTAGAAAACAACATCTTTGGACAAAATAGATGGTAGTGTGAGGGTTAGTGCTGTATGTGCTGAACTCTGATTCGACCGTCAAAATAAAGTTGTTTGTTAGCCTCTGAATAAAGAATAATCCATCAAGACATGTCTGTCACCAATACTGCTAGACTAGAAGAGTAGTTTAGCACATTTTAGCGCCAATGTTAGTCACTGTCTGTCTGTGCATAATGATATGCTAAATAGGTAGGTAGCATGTTAGCAGCTAATAATACCACCACTTATTTCTGAGTGCATGGTTAGTTGTTAGCTTGTTTTATCTTTGTCATACTTAAACATTTGGTGTCTACTTCTTCCTATGTCATGAAATATATCATATACATCATTTATTGTGCATGAGAATTTTATTTTAAGATCTATCTATATGTTTACTGTTCAATTTCTTTGTTGCATGTTCAGAATAAGTTAAATAAATGTGTTAAAGAACTATAAATCTAAATACCCATTTGATTAATGTTAAATACCTTTTTCTCATAACAAACAGCTACTCTGTTCGGTCTGCTAACACTAAATGAAAACCAGAGGAAGAGTTTAATGTCTAACAATAAATGTGTCTCTTCCTGTTTCTTTGGTTGTGTCTGAGAAGTTGATCTTCTGCTTTAACTTTCACATCACCAAAAACTGTCCGGCATTACCAAACAGTGTTAAAACAGGCCTATTGCAAACACATGCAACAATCACACGTTTGTTTTTACCCAACTTCCCTGTAATAATACATTATTAACTTTAGACTTGTAATACAAATTATACACAGAATTAATTAAATATGAACCAAAACATGATATAGGAAACAAACATACAGGTACAACACATTTCAGCCACTGCGTACATACATATTTAAGTATTATTATCTTCAAGGACAGATTCAAAGAAAGACTTCATATACCAGAATGCACCTGTGCTTTGTGTAGTCCATCAGAGAGGAAGAGAGGCACATAAACATGGAAGTGGTGCTGCAGTCGTTGACACCTCCCTGTTAGATGGTAACAGAGTGCAACAAAAGATGAAAAGGAGATCAAAGATAAAGAGATGTGTCGTGATGTGAGACTATTTTAGCGTTTTATGATGAAGTGTCTCCTTAGAGAAGGATGTAAGATGAGGAACAGAGGAGAACAACAGTTCTTCATGAGTCACTGAAGCTCATTGAGTGGGAGGTTAATATGGAGCTGGTGTGAGACCTCAGTTATGATGTTGTCCCCAAGTGTGAGAATGAGCTTCCTACAGAACAAATGTTTTCATCCATACTGTCTAGTGATTGAGTAGCTCCACGAGGAGACTCTTTGACAGCACGTGAATGGTGGCATCTGTTTGGTTTCAGCAATGTGACCAAATGTACTCATTGGGCCTCATACAGAGAGCGATACACACATATATTCCTATTTTTGTTCATATCCATGCTTTGTTTTTATTTGTATTGGTACCGAGATTCTTAGGGTTCTCTCATTTTTCCTTTTCTCTTAAAATAAACTTTTTTTGAATTGTCGGGAGCTACAAATTGGTTTTCCAACGTAACGAAATGTAGGTTTTACTTTTCAGGAACATAAAATAAATGCATGAACATCACATAATCAAACTTGGATTAACCTGTGTATTGAAATAAATACAATCTTTAACGATTAGATTGTGGCTAAAGAAAATAATGTTGTTCTACTGATTCCAATAATGACTAAAAAACCCTTGGAGTATGATATTGCGTGCATCTAGCTTCTATAAAGGCTTACATACTACTCAAGGATTCAGGCGTTGCATTCAAAGGCTTTATCGTCATATGCACAAGACATACAAATAGTGCAAGAAGAAACCGAAAAAAACAAGTGCAAGAAGAATGTTGGATGCTTTTGGATTTTCCTGTAACACCAGTGGGGACACTGTGGTAAAACACATTTAGTTTGTTTATTAACAGTCTTAAACTGTTGCTGAACTTATTCTTCTTACAGCTGTTTTTCGGTGGCATCTCTACAATTCTTGGGCACGTGACAGAGTGTTTGCACATTGCACACATCTCCATTTTACAGTGTTTAATTGGCGTTACATATGCCTTTAACAAACAACACGCCTCCAATTGATGAGCAAGTGGGAGTCATCTAACAAAAGTTAAATCAGATTTGGATTATCTGGTGCATCTAGAGTTGACTTCTAGGTAGCACTTTATATTAAGGTACACAAATTAACCATCAACTAGTTGTTAATTAACATGCATATTAGTAGTATATTGGCTCTTTATTAGTCATTATAAAACACTTATTAATGCCTTATTCTACATGACCATATTCTACAAGTAATAAGCCATTAGTTGAGAGTTTTTCCTCAATAACCCTCTAATTAGTGCTTATTTATTGCGAGTAAGGAAGTTGTTGTACATGAGTTTTGGTCTTAATATGCTCTGCTCAATATGCGCCTAATAAGGCAGTAGTACCACAAGAATATTAATTCTCCCATAATAACACTCAACAAATATGATCTATTCTTATGTAACAAGACATGAAACTATAACGCAGCGTCCACATGGCGGCGTGCGTTGAAGCTTGCCGGCGGGCGTGTCTGAAACTCGACCAACAACCAATCGCATGAATCTCCCGCCCCGGACACACAAGCACGCGGTTTGATTGGCTAGAGCTTGTACTGGCATATGATTTGATTGGCTGACGCTCCGTCGAAGCTTCAAAAGTTGAACATTGCTCAACTTTTGAAGCGAGCAACGCGAGGGCGAGCAGCGCGAGCAAAGCGAAGCTCCCACAATGCAGTTCGGCAAAGCTTGACGTCACCCCATTCAAAGTGAATGGGCAGAAGCGTTGAAGCTTCAAGGCACGCTGCCGTGTGGACGGGCCGGAAGTGTAAATAACTCAAAATTAGGTATTTATATCTATATGTTTTGGGGTATTGACAGTTCAGCTACCAATATACAGGTGATATTGACCTGTATGTTTCATATTTGCACATTTATATATTTGTAATTTTTTTACTGAAGGTTAGACAGGAAACCGGGTACAGGAAGTAGGAGAAAGTGAACTGAATAGTAGTGATGGTGAGATGAAGCCTTATGAAGCTTTGAAGCTTTCCAGCCAATTGGTTCGCAAAAGGGTTCATCTCATGATCCTTCATCATGGGCTTCATTTGAACACAAACCCCCCTGTTGGTCAAAGTGTGTAAAACAGGCAGATTTGACATCTCAACAGTGTGCTCTATCTCCTACCGAGTTCCCAATGAGTAAAGCCTTAGAATAACTCTAAACAACAAACATAAAATCATATTTTCATGTTAACAATATTGTTTTTATTCCAGTTTAATGATTGTGATTGAAAAGCCTAAGGAGGCTGGTAAACATTGCAAAGAGGGATTTGTATTCCTTAATAATATTCCTAAACCTAACCATGTTGTAGCCTGAGAAAGGCTAAACCATATCAAAGACTACATTTATTAACTGAATTATCTAATTTAGCTGTAGCTTTTATTAAAAAAAAAAAAGACGTAGTCGTTGAACCAGGGACCCTGCGGTCTTGAGTCAACTGCTTTCCAGCTGAGCCACAGCCCACACACTGTATTTACCTGAAAACACTGTAAGCTATTTATTCCTGTATTTATTCATTTATTTATTTATTCATGTTTTTATTCCTACATTTATTTATGCTTTTATTTATTTATACTTATGACATGTTCCGACCTCTATATAAGTGAGGGTCTGAGCTCTCTTAATTCCATCGTGTCACCGGGCCCGGGTACAGGAGGGGTAATATGGTTCATTATACATCCATGGGTAATATGAGCGTTGTGGTCAACCGATCTGAATCGCTTCCTGAAGCAGTCACGTGGTATCGACAGGCAGCGAGGCTTCGTTTGTCATCGATGACGTCACTGGCCCAAAACGATACAAGCCTCGATACAAGCTTCACAAAAAGCTTCGGGGATTACTCGACACACGCTCCGAAGCCTCGGCGCAATACGTAACATCACTACTGAATAGCATGGCAGTAGACATCCATGAGTAGACTGCTACTAATTTTCCCTATGCAACCTGAAGAGTAAAAGTGTCAAGTCCGTCAGAAAGCAATGACTGTAAGTGTAGGTGTACGCCTTACACTTACACTGTAAGGATTAGTAACATGTATTGTGTTTATGTGATGACATTTGGAGATGTTAAAACACAATGAGAAAATGCGTTAGCATTCGCGCTAGCATTTGCGTTAACATTCGCGCTAGCGTTAGCATACATGCTAGCGTTAGCCATAGGCTACTAGCCTGTATACATGCTTATTGCACAGCTAGCATTAGTTATATTTACCTTGTTTACACTTAGCGGTCCTATGTGTTAATCTGTGTATGTTACACTTGCATGTATGAGATCATTAAGTGCCTTGCAACTTATTTTTTTATAGTTTCACTCTGTTTGAATGTCAGTGGACTGAAAATAAGTCAATAAAGGAGCATGGCTGCTCATTCCCTGGCTCTCAAAATAGTTTGGCTGGCTGTTTAATCTATGTTCACACTGAGACAGTACAACACATAGAGAGAACAGTACACCTATTGTGTAAGTACAAGCAGGTCACACAGTATGAACACAAATACATAAACTTAAAAATCTGTTTTTGTAAAAAGAGTAAAGGCTGCATATGTGTTCTCAGCCTTGGAGAAACTTGACATGTTTTGGTACATGTGTCTGAACCTCTCTTTCGTGGTTCATAAATAAAACTGATATTTCAACATGTGCCTACTTTGTTCATGTACTGTTGAGGTTAATTGCAGTAGTTGTGTGCTATAATGTATTTACAAAGTGTGAAGAGGCAACTTTAGAATAGGGAACCTGTTCAGGTCAATTAGAGTCAAACTACTAGCTTATTGGTTATGAACAAGACTTCACTTTAAAATAGGGAACATATTCTTAGATATAAATACCTAATTAGAGTCAAACTACTAGCTTATTGGTTATGAACAAGACTTCACTTTAAAATAGGGAACATATTCATAGATATAAATACCTAATTAGAGTCAAACTACTAGCTTATTGGTTATGAACAAGACTTCACTTTAAAATAGGGAACATGTTCTTAGATATAAATACCTAATTTTGAGTTATTTAGACACAATTAACACTTATAGTTTCATGTCTTATTACATAAGAATAGATCATATTTGTTAAGTGTTATTATGGGAGAATTACTATTCTTGTTGTACTACTGCCTTATTAGGCCCATATTGAGCAGAGCATATTAAGACCAAAACTCATGTACAACAACGTCCTTACTTGCAATAAATAAGCACTAATTAGAGGGTTATTGATGAAAAACTTTCAACTAATGGCTTATTACTTGTAGAATATGGTCATGTAGAATAAGGCATTAATAAGTGTTTTATAATGACTAATAAAGAGCCAATATACTGCTAATATGCATGTTAATTAACAACTAGTTGATGGTTAATTTGTGTACCTTAATATAAAGTGTTTCCGACTTCGATTATATTTTCTCTTAATATAAGAGACATTAAAGATCATTTTGTTACACCTCACTTATCAATGATGCCATTCTAATTTCTTCTTTTGAAATTGACTCCAAGAAAGACTGATAGGATTTATTTATGCACTGCATCCGAATCTGGAAGGCTTTCAAACAATTCAATTCTCCAGTTTCACAGTTGTAGCGAGCATGGCCCCCCCTCTAATGACTGAAATATGCACAGGGCCAGATGTTCTCTTTGAAACAGGAGAGAGGGCAGTGGGTTTTGGCTGTTGTCTGTGAATAAACATCACCTTTGATGTGAGGCCTTGTATTGAACCCTGCTGACCAACTGAACTCTGACTAGCTGATAAATTGTTCACGTCTCACCACACCGTGAAATTCAATTCTGCATGCTGCTGAGGGCAGACTCACACCGGTGTCGTCCTGCCTTTGTGTGTGTGTGGTGTGTGTGTGTGTGTGTGTGTGTGTGTGTGTGTGTGTGTGTGTGTGTGTGTGTGTGTCAGATTGAACAGCACATACTGCAGACCCAGGCTTAGGTCTGAAATGAGACCAAAATGAATAAATAACTTGTTTCCAAGGATACTGACGTAGGATGGTGAGTAAGTCAATTTGCATAAGCTTCAATGGAAAGTTTGCCTCCAGAGAAACCTACTGTATATACTCCCCCAGGACATAAATATGAATTAATGATTTGCTAAGCCGCTCATTAACTTGGGTAATTGCCCTGAAGTCTCTTTTTCATGTTATCTGATAACCCTTTCCTTTAACATCATATCTGATGTGAAATTGAAAGCCTTTACATTTTGCCATATTGATTACCAGCTGAATAAAGAGGAACATCTACCTTTAAAAACTCAGCCTGCCAAATGTGAGAGTGCAAGAAAGATATGGAGGTCTTTTTCAGCTGAAATATTAATACTTTAGCATTATTGCCAACCAGCACCTTGGATTATTTATACTGTATAGTGTCTATTATTTTTTAGGTCAGTTGTCCCATCCTGCTTGCCGTTGCATGAATGGCGCTGGTGGGTGAGCTTGTCCTCAGATGAGTTTAGTCTTTATAGAGGCAGGCTTTATGAATTATGAGGAGAAGTAAAGTGTACTGGCACCATTAGGGTGAAACTCAGTTAAAAAGAGCAACTTGGGTGAAAAATTCAAGAGGATTTTAAACCGAAGTGTTGTGTTTTAGCACCAAAGGAAATTGATAAGTTCAATCAAAAATTATAGGTTGGTGTTAAATTAAGATTAGTTTGCCTATAATTAGATTTTAATCAATCTTTGTAGATAGTTTGATGGAAATGCTTCTTTTATAAGCAGGTTGACATAATTCACTTGTTACAAAGGAAAATAAGGAACACATTTTTAATACCAAGGCATATAGAGTGCCACAGTGACGCGTCCTAAAACCCGGAAGTAAGTTAGCATTTTACCACTACCACGTCTCTTAAATGTGTGTCAACCACAAACCTTATTTCGAGCTATTTTCCAAAATCCTATGGAGAAATTGCATTGCGTTTTTGTCAAAGGAACCGGAAGGAGTTTACTTCCGGTTTTTAGGACGCGTCACTGTATAGTGTAATAGTTGTACAATGAAAGAAGAGTCATCACTTAGTTTTATCAGTTAAACAGCAATAGCTACCTATCAACCGGGCCAAGAAAGCCTTTATCAGCAAACCCTTGAATGTATCGACATAAAGACGACATACTGTATTATGCTAATTTTCAGATTTGTATTTTGTTCCTCTACTGTGACATGTTTCCATGCTTTAATGATCGAAAAGTGCTTTATTTTTCTCATACAGCCTGTGCTGCAGCACCTCTGTAAGGGAGGATATGTTTTATTGCTTATTATGTGTGCTTTTTTACTTGTAAGAGGAAGAAGAATAGTTATTTCATCTTTGAAAAGTCACATTATCTCACTCTCTGAGTTAAAACGTAATTCCTCGCGTCTGTAACAAATGTAAAAACCTGCAGTCACGGTCCATCCGGGCGACCTTTGACCTCCACTGTCAAACTGTCCAAACTACAAGAACCCGAGCCACATTGTTGACATGCTCCAATAAATCAAGACATTTTAACAGATATCTCAGGGTTTACTGCGTTGTGCTTACTCCATTAAAGGGGAACACTTCAAAGTCTGCTTACAAGTCTCGGGAATTACTACTGCATATGTGGAAACAGTTGTAGAACGCCTTTATGGTTTCAGAGGAAGCTGGTGATTATGATGAAAAGCTTCAATGTGATGCTACTTAAATCAGCGTTGTTTGGGGATGAAGACTACAAGTTTGAAAATGTCAACAGTGTAGGGGTTTTGAGATGAAAAGAAATGAATTACCAGACGTCTATAAACCATTCCAAACATCCACCTGATTAGTGAAGCCTTAAAATTAAGCTAATTGGGTGGCCAATATCAATAAACCATATCAACATTTGAAAAAACAATGTTTACAGCCTGGTAGAAGAAAAGGTTTTGGTGTCTATTGCTAATTTTCCCTTTTTATGTCAACTGTACAGGGGGGGAATTTGTATACCTCCTATTCAACTTTTAACCAAAGTAAAGATTAAAACTGAGCCTTTTTAGGGGGTAGTTTTGAGGTAAAAACGGAGTGAAAAATAGTACATACATGTTTATAAGTCTCCTGCTTTTGAGTCTTTTTTTCATCGACCATTGCTTTGGTCGGAAACAAACTCAATACTTGATACACTATATGGTGTTACATCATTGCTCAACAGAAACTGCCAAAAAGCATTCATAACTGGACACAAAAGTAACACTGGAATGCAAAGCACTCAAGAAACTAGATACAAAGACAGAACATGCGTAACAATATTTTGTGACTAGGTTCACCCAGTCAAAGGTCATTTTATTCATCTCATCAAAGCTCTGAACATCTGAAGGCCGGTCTGTGCACGTTGCACCGCCGACATCCGTACTGAAGCCCACTCTCTCTCCATGACTCTCTCCAGCTAAATGTTAGACCTCCATATCGATGAGTACGTGGGCAGCTGGTGAGTTGGCATCATGCGGAGATAATCACAGCATCAGAATCCAGAATATTATGTGAGTTGTGTAAATTGCCGCAGTGCGAACAGTGGTGTTTGTCAAATGTTGCTGAAAGTCACTCAGTAACATCCCATGAAGGCTGGCTTAGGGAGTAATGAATGACATGTAATGGGATAACTTAATCGGGATACAAAAAAAAGTAACTGTATTCCTTTACAGATCCATAAAAGTAAGTGTAATCAGATTACTGCTAATTTCAGTTTTCCAGCAAAAGATATTACACAAATTCAAAAGGATTCAACAACAATGAATCCAAAATATGTGAAATTGTTGAATAGGTATTAACAGTGAGATACAAAGCGGGTAAACAAGAGGATATACAATCCAATGCAGGCATTTCAGGCCGGGGGGGGGAGAGTGGGAGAGAAACTCCCTCTGGAGGAACCTTTGGTATTTTAGACGTATTTTAACCTATATAACACACTATACATACAGGAAAGAGAACACACACAAAAAGCAGAACAGGGCCTCTTAAAGGACACAGTGTTCTGTTTTCTTACTTAACACACTTCAGCATTTGATATTGGGGTAATCCAAAAATAACGGTAAGTAATCAGGTTACATTACTTTTATATTTGTATACTTGTATTAGGTTACTAATGACATTTTTAAAGTCACCCTCCCAACACTGCTTACAAGCATCTCCACTCACAGATTCACCTGCTTCTCCTCTCCTCTCTCTCTCCTTCCTCTCCTCCCTCGCCCCACCTCTTCCTCCCCAATGTCTATTTCTGTCGTCTCATTTGGAGTCATTGATGGAAGTGTGGTAGCTCGACTCCCCCCTTCTCCTCTCCATCCTCTCTCTCTTATCCTCCTCCCACCTCACCAGTCGCCATGGTCTCCTTGCCCCTGCAACACCCCCGCTGAGCTCTCGCGGTTAGTACAGTCTGCCTGTGCTCTCTCCTTATAAGGGCAAAATACATTGACAGAGGCGGAGAGAGGGGGCTGTACCAGTGTAGGCAGGCAGGTAGGGGGACATAGCTCCAAGCAGGAGGAGAGAAAAGATGGTGTAGAGGCCGAGGAGCAGAGATTAGGAAACAGCGAACAGGGAGGAGGAGGAGGAGGGGGGATGAAGATGGCCAGGGTGATGGGGATTTTGTGATAAGAAATGCGGTTTAGAAAATAACAGCATTTTTCATCCTTGTAACATAATACACTAAACGCTTCAGTTCAGAACTTGCATTCTACATTTTTAGCCTTTTCTCTTGTTTGATTTAACTCTGAAATGCAGAAAGATTTCCTCCTAGTTGAATACATTTATTATACCTGTAGAATACATCATGTCAGCATTCATGGTATCTGACATAGACAAATGAATTGTATTTTCTGGTGGAAGAAGTGCTACCTAATCTGCCCCGACAGTAGCATCAGTATTAAAAAAACAATGACTGTAATCAGTTATTTTGTCATCAACAAAAGCGCCTCCACATCATCATGATCGTCACAGCGATCATATTCATATATTTTGTGCTTTCATGCTGTGTGAACACGTGTCACTTCAGTCAATACAGCTTAAACACTGTGTCACTCACCATCAATAAAGTATTGATCAGTTATTCAAAATGTAAAAGCTTTTTATCCATGAAATATGATCAATATGCAGTTTAATCTAAAAAGCAAATGTTGACCATAAAGAGGCCCTTTTAAAAATGTTGGGGTTTTCCTTATCCTGTTAATGTGCATGTAAATGGTCTGCAAAGGCTAAAATCCCAAAGTTCCCACAAAAAAGAGTTTCTCTCCCACACACTTGTGTCAATTTTAACACTTTGGGCAGCTTCGTCTAGAGCCAACATGTTTAATACAAGTGTTTTTCAACAGTTCTACTCCCAAAGACCTGTTAAAAGACGTAGATGTGTAAGATATAACACAGTATGCAATCATGTCTTTTAAAATGTGTGCACACTTTATGTTGAAAAGAGTAATTTTTGAATGTTCAATTACAATTACAAGTGTAGTGTGTGTCAGAGAGTGTGTGTGGGAGGGTAAGGTGTCTTGATTGCCATAGTGCCATGACTGTGAACAGATAAAATGGAGGATTTCCCTGAGTATGTGTGGGAGTGTGTGTGTGCTGTCCTATTGGTTCAGCTGGAGCGTTTCTCAGCGTCACACCTCCTGTGTAGCAGCAGGTCTGCCTGCGAGGACTGGGCCAAATGGGCAGGTGCTAATTGGACCAGGAGCTTCTGAATGGAGGCGTTTGCCATGAATGGAGGTGAGTGTGCAGAGCGAGGGGCCTCATGTGATCCATGTGTGTGTGTTCGGTGTGTGTACGATCACGTCAGCAGTGCCACAGACTGAATAATCACACCTCCTTTCTCAGTTACGTTGAATAGACCCCTTCATTTTGTCACAGATGGAGGTATGACAGCCCTTTGGGGATGATGCGAGAAGAGAGACGCAAATCCATTTAGTCACACGTCCCTGAGTGGAGTAAAAGCAGACGGAAGTAAAGGAAAGAGAAGGGAATTAAACCAACACAACACCCAGTTGCTAAGTGTGTCAGCATGCACCAAAAAGAAGGCAGGCGGGGGGTCGTTAATGGGGTGTGTGTGTGTGTGTGTGTTTCCACATATTATCAGTATGAAACATCTGCTCTAGTTAATCTTCACCAACCTGTAGGCAATACTACATTTACTCTGAGTAATTTCCCCACTGGGAACAAAACTCATTCTAAAGCCAATGCAACTGAGCAGAAGAAAATAGATCACATGAATAATTAAGAGCTCGATTCAGGAATTTGGAGATAATCCTTTGCTCAAAATCTCCAGCAGTGAACTTCATGCTCTCATCTTTCCATCATGCTTCTCAAAAGGCCTTCTCTTTGAAGGAATTAGGTAATAAAAACAGTTGAGGGAGCGATGAGTCTCGACAGCTCTCTCCGGTGCGTGTCTGTAATGTAAAGAGACCGCGTGGGAGCCAGAAGGAGAGATGGGAGTTTATTGGATGAGTAAATTGAAGGACATCCAAGAAGGAGGTCACAGCTTTAGACCGATGGAGATGTGCTGACCGGATGACTGTATGTATGAATATATTTGAAAGAGGTTAATAACACGGAGCAATAAAACACCATATGTTCGCTTTCTAAACTCCACAAAAGCAGACAAAACACATTCACTTGTCTATAGAATTGTATTCATCAGCAGCAAGTCTCTAAAACATTTTGTCCTCAGTATGTTACATCATTAAAACAGAAAAAAGACTCGGACACCCAGTGGCGGCTGTGGCTCAGTGGATAGAGTGCTGGACTTCGAATTAGGGGGTAGCAAGTTCGAGTCCCACTGCAGTCAGCATGTCGTTGTGTCCCTCGGCAAGACACTTCACCACAAATTGCTCCTGTGGGGATAGTCCACAGTACTGAATGTATGTTAGTTGCTTTGGATAAAAGCGTCTAACAAATGACACGTAATGTAATGTAAAGAATGATACCCAGAAAACAGGCCATTGGACATCAACAGATCAGCGTATATTCTCCTTGATTTTTCTATATCACTTACAGTTTATTTTGGTAGTATTGTTATTATTGAGAGACACTAAGACATACACATACATACATGACACAATGCAGGAAAGGGAAACCCCCAAAAACATAATAGGGCCTCTTTAAATCTTTGTTGAAATTGCTCCAACAGGTAGAAATATGTCGTATGTCACAACAAGGGGTCCACATCCTTGTTTTCACAATCAAAAAAATGCAATTTGACCCATGGTGGTGATTCAGGCTGACTTTTTGAAGCCATTGGCTCGAAATGGGATGTGACACATAGCTGGATGAGGCGCAGTTAGCTACACAGTTACTGGGTAAAAGGAAGGGGTTAACACATTGTTTGTGTACATGTGTGTGTGTTTGTATCGGTGCCAATAAGGGGACGCTGCAGGGGGGGAAGGGTTGGGTGTCCCAGAAATTGCCAATTGCCCTTCCCCCTCCCCCCCAATGTTGGGCACCCACATGGACAGTGACAGACCAGAAGAGGAGGAGGGAGGGGATGGAGAGACGCCAGCATGCCCCCCCCCCCCCACAGATGATCCTGCTGCATTGTCTCTGTGCAGATCCATTTAACTAATATCAGTTGAGAACAGATCCTGGATTAACACAGCTATAGGGCTGAGTGTGCATATTCACAATATCAGAATAAATATCCTTTATGCGTCACACAGCGGGGGAACGTTGATACAGCACAGGGGACAGTGCAGATAAAAAGGCAAATACATTTACTATAGCATCATTTAAAAAGCATTGGTGGAAAGTCAATTTACTCATTACTAAAGTATAATTTTGAGGTACTTGTATGAGTATATTTGACACTTGTAGTTACTTTTTTCATAAAAAAACGTGGTGTGGTTAGACATAATACTATTAAGTAGTACAAAAAATATTCAAACTGTGCTCCACATTGACGAAATTCAACATAAAGAAAACTCTTACATGTATTTGTTAGTGATACAAATATGGTATTATTACTTTTATTTGTATTCATTTTTAGGTGAAGGATCTGAGTACCTACACAGAAAGAACATGTAGCAGCATTAAGCATTATAAAATAAATATTTTTAGATTATTAGAGTAGGAAAAGTTTAGTTTTTAGGGGTTTTGGTTAGCTTGTAATGTTTCTGTATAATACATGAACTCTTTCCAATTCTAGATGTATTATTGATATATATTGTAAATATGTTATGTTTGGTGTATTGAAGTTTGTGTATGTATAAGGTGACTGAGGTAGGTAGACTGAAGCATCCAAAAGTGTAAATTGCAGTCTTTAAGGAAACTTCTCCTCTTCACACACTAACACACACTGTACTGAACATCCCGCCACGTCTCCATACGCTTCTAGGCCAATGTTTCCCAGTAACCCTTCGTCGTCCAGACCTCTCCTTTCCCCCCCGAGGCTGAGCTGATTAACAGTAATCGGGAACAACAATGCATGATAATGTGAATCATAATGGGCCAATGGAGGCGGCCTTTGGCCTCGCGCTCCATATGAGTCCAATGGCACAGTAATGGTGTACACAGGCCCTGCAGGGACACGCCAGACAGAGACAGAAGCAGCCAGACTGTAGGTTAATGTAAATGGAAAGGACGTGGAAGGCCTGGGGGGGGTCGTCAACATGGTGTACACACAGAGAGAGATGAGGAAATGAGTTTATTTTGAACTGTAAATACACTCATGCCTGCCAGAGTACACACATTAATGCAATTAGGTCACTCTATACTGTATATTTTATATTGTTATGCATAAAGAACGAGTGGCATTCACCTAAAAACATGTTTCTGGTTTGTGAAAAGCCGATATCTGAGAGATTAGGTTTTTTCTTTATAACAGCAGCCAAGTGTGGACAGGGTGTTTGTTTTTGCAGCAGTTATTGCCTACTCCTCTCTCCTCACCTCCTTTCGGCGGCCAGCTGTTGTTCAGCCAACCACGTCTTTCCCCTCCGTCTCTCTCTGTGGGGGAGTTACAACCAGACCAAGATCAGTTGGGAGTTGTGGGGGAGAGTTTAAAGTTTGGGGGAGCCTTTTAACACATAATCATAATGAGAGAGTAGGTTTACACAAACACGGAGAACTATTCAAATATTAAAGAAGATTTGTTTCTCTGAAGTTGGGGAAGTTGAATTCTTTACCAATTGATTTAAAGGGCTTTATGAACATATTTAGGTTTAAGAAAATGTATTTAACAATAATAATTACAGTATGAAGATGTCAGGTGGTGGTAGATTGTTGTGTTGACTTTGTTTTTTTTTAATATTTATTTATTTGTTCAGGTTACGGTAAGAGTACGTTAGGTATTGGCAGCAGGGATTGACAGACCGTCTAATTAGAGTAGAAGGCAGGTAAAATAAGACTTATAATAATGTACAGAAAAGTAAGTACAATAAGAATATGACTATTTAACCTAAAAATGTAATAAAATATGTACAGTATATCAGAATCCAAGTTGTTTACCTGTGGTGGTTTACACGATGCTGACATTACAGTAACATTTCCAAGAGAACACACACAGACTATGAAATTGGAGGTCCGATCCCAAGTGACTCCCAACTTGTCTCACTCAGGAGAGGTGAGGAGGTCGAGCTATTTCACTGTGGAGGGAAACACAGGCCGTTTCTCAATGTCGAGGAGGCTTGCTTGGTAGCACATGTATGCTGGGCATTTAAACAGTGATTTGGCGCCACTCGATGACGTAGGTTGCTTGAAATAGTGGCTCTGGAGCAGCTTTACTCAACATTGAGAAACGGCCACACACACACACACACACACACAAACACACACATACCATGTATACATCACTTCAGGCCACATTACTTACATGCATTTCCTGGAGACTTATCCTAACCTTAACCACCTTAACCATAACCAACACATGCCTTACCCTAACCCTAAACCTAACCAAGTCTTCACCCTAAAATTATTGATTCCCCTCATGGGGACCTCCATTTTGTCCCATAAGGGAGGCGAGTCCCCACACGTAATTGTGTAAACAGATTTAGGTCCCCACAAGTATAGTAATGCTAGGCCACACACACACCACCACACACACACACACACACATCAAATATACACACATATACCTCATTTATCACTCCACAAATTGGGCTCTGTCTCAGTGTCTGCAGCTCCAAGAGATGGAGCTGACAGCTAACGGATATTAATGAGACTCATCGACTGAGTCCAACTCCTTTACTCTCAACTGTCTCGCTCCTCTTTTCTCTACTGTGCTCCTTCCTCTCAGTATTTCAATATATCTGCCATTGATGGATAACAACTGAAAACTGTAATGAGACTGATGTCCCAGTGCAATTTAATTGATTATACTTCAATTTGAGCATTAAAAATGTAATAATTAAGTAAAGATATATTCAAAAAAGCAAAGCTGTACGTGCAATTAATTTGTATGTTTTTGTAACCTATCATATATACAGTAGTACAGTAATTGCCTTTAATCCTTGGGTTACTCAAGGATGCATAGATTGGGAGTAATTATTCAAATGTACACACACCTTTGGATTTGTGATCAAATTGACTATTTGTTGTATTTTCTACTACTATGTATTGCTCCGGACTGTGTCGTGTCGAGCTTCCCAGAGACTGCAGATGAAAACTAGCAGGAAGCCAAATCTTTACTATTTTAAATGTTTTTGTCCGTATTACCTAACAAACCTTTTCTTTAAACTATTCTTTTTTCATAAGTGCTAAATAAATAACTTCTTGTGTATTGCAGGATTGTAGCAGCACTGTGATTCTGCCAAATATCTCTGGCGCCACCTGATGGAGATTTGAGGTAAATGCACTCTTTGACTTCAGGCTTTAATGTCAGGTTTACATTTTCTACACCACTTAATACAAATATCTACAGCTGAGTGCACTGAAATACTTTGACATTTGAGCATTTATATTTGTTTCCAAATGAATAAATGAAATAGGTTTTGTTAAATGCAATTGCAAAATATGCTTTATGTGACATTTTAAATAAAAAAGGCACTACAGCTGATATAAAAGTTTGTGATCTTTTTCCAATCCTGATTTTTAAAGCTAATGATTGAAGTCAACTTTATGCAGCACAAAAGCTCTCATACATGAACATGTTAAATCTCTGTCTCTGACAATGTGGCAGAAAGCAATCCTTATGAGCTTGTTGTAGAATTTAAACACTGTGGGCAGAAAGTTTTTCAAGCATTTTGTGGGTGGCTACAGCATGGCACAACGTTTTCCCCATTGTAGTCGACTGTACTGTGAGAGTAGTAGAAAGGACAGCTTTGAACCAATGCAGCAAAATATATATGTAAAGATATAACCACTGTGGGGGAAACTTCTGAAGCAATTGGAGTCAGAGACACGAGGAGAGCTGGAGCTTGGCCACGAGTTGACCACACGGTTGAGATGCCACAATAAATTCTGAAGAACTCTTCTGCAGCTCGATGTTTTAACTAGTTCGGAGTGTAATAATCAACATTCTTTATCAGTGAGACTAAACAATTATGGACCCTGAATCTAACTAGAGCTCTCATCCATAGAAAAGAATGTGCGCCAGGGAACCTACGTCCCTGAACAGTAAACTACCTCATGGCGGCTTGTGCTCTGTCATAGACTGGCAACAACAATGCGCCCAAGCTGCTCCTCCTTAAGAGAGATAGCAGCAATACCCAAGGCCGTAGACCTATGCCATGGGAAAGGAGACAGTGAGAGGAGAAATTGATGAACTGTGTCGAAGGTTGAATACCTAAGCAAATGATTCCCTAACTACCACCACCATCCATTTATTACATTATCCAGATATGAAGAATGTTACACTGTGACTGCTTTCTTTAGCACCTGTTTCCAAGAAATTACGGTTTACGAAAAAACACGTTTATTGTTGAAGAATTTGAATAACTCAACAATGTACACTCAACAAACATGGATGACACAATTCAGCACAAACATGATCATTAACAAGAATGTTGTCTTGTTTCACTGGCGGAAAAAAAAATGTTCTTCCATAAATGTAGTCTCTGTCATGTCAACAAAAAAAACATCCAAAAAAGGTGGAAAAAGTAAAAATCAGTATCTGTATTTCGTAGAGTAATCCTTGGGAGACACCACCAGACCGCGTCCTTTTCTCGCTCCACGGTAAACTGTTTCCACAATGTCAATCATCTCCTGCTTGTCCTCCATCGTCCAGTTAATCTTGTTGTTGTTGCCGGTGCCCAAATCAATCATGATGTGTTTGTTCCTGCAGAGACGCAAACATTAAGTTCTCAATGACAGGCAGGAGCGGACATGAGAAGGTCTTCAAACAGCAACCTGGTTCTTCTAAATCAGATTATTATACAAGGGTTTTATTGATTTTTACATGAAAGCCATTGAGCGCTCACCTAAAGAAGAACATGACGGTGCAGGGGTCGTACAACTCGTACATCTTGTTGAAGTCGGGCACTTCTGTGATGTCCACCAGGTAGATGACGGCAAAATTCTTCACCTGTCAGGAAATACATATGTAGAATATTAATAAAACAGCAAACCATTATTATGAACAGCAAACATTACAGGCTGAACAACACAACGAGGGAAGGCTAGTTACTTGATTTATCTAAATACTTCTCTTTGACTAATGTTATTGTTTAAAAATGGCAGCAATTCATTTTCCAGTTCACAGTAGCATAATGTAATATTAAACTATCATAAAACAGCAAAGTATTCAACATTACAGGCTGAGCAGCACAACGGATTTACGCTATTTACAATATGGATCAGAATAATTCTCCTAGACTATTGTTTTTTTGTTTGTTTACAAATAACAGCATCTGCTTTGCCAGTTCACAATTTAATACATGTCATATTTTTGTTATTTACATTACAATGGCTACCTGATGTCACTCATGTTATCAGCTCGTCTTTTACAGGAACAGGCAAGTCAGAACAGGCCTCCCTGTACGTTTTAAGATTGATTTAAAGATGTTATTGTTCGCTTACTACTCACTGAATGGGCTAGCTAACCTTTCTCTGACCCTTTCTTTGTCCCAAAATCACATTTAAAGCACATGGGAGATCAAGACTTTGCAGTTGTAGCCCCCCAAACTGGAATGAGTTGCTGAAAAGTACGCTGACCATGCTTTAAAATCCCATCTCAAAATGCATCTTTTATCCTAGACTTTGAATTTAGTAAGAGTTGCCTTATTGCTTTTATTATTTTACTGTCTTTTAAGCAGGTATTTGTTGAGTGTTGTTTTAATGTTATTTTGTTTCTTAAAGTACCTTGTGACCTTGGTCAACCATCTTAGTTCAATCAATGTAAGATATGAACTAGTGCTTAACATACTGTTCGTGGACTGCTACGAACCTCTTTTACCTCACCTTTTTAGTGCACTGGTAAAAAGAATGGGCATGTCTAAATATGCTTTGAGACATGATTGCTCTGCCTCAGCTTTTTAACATCTGTATAGCTTTGAGCAGCATGTCCTGAAAACAGTCTCCAAACTGCTGACTGAGAGTAAGACAACCCCAACATAACACACTGTAATGGGAATCTGTAATCTGCAATAAACCGCCAAGAGCAGTGATTACCGAGATGAACATGGTGATGAATCTTCACATCCCTTCAGAGGACAACATCAATCTGCACTGGAAAACATATAAAGCATCCCAGGAAAGGATGATTTTCTCTAACTTGAAAAATCAATATGATTTTTTAGCTGAGGTTAGGGTTGCAAAATTCCTGGAATTTTCAAAGATGGAAACTTTCCATGGGAATAAACGGGAATTTATGGGAATAAACTGGGAATTTTCAAAATTGAAGGTTGGCTCTTCATAGGGAACTTAAATATAGTATATTTTAGCATAATCTTGACTAAAACAAACAGATGCCATTCAAGTACACTTGAATATCCATGCCATTCCTCCATCACATGCACATAGCACACTGCTTACTGCATGGCTATTGAGACCACACCCCCTACAGGCACTGTGCATTCCTCCATCACATGCACAGATGATTTCTAGAAGAATGGACCACATTTTTGAGCCCAAAGCACAACACAAATGAAGCCACACATTTGAGCCTGTGGACTACACAAAGTGAAGTAACTTTTGATGATATTATGGGGTAATATATTTATTTAATGTTTAAATTGCAAATATCACATACAAATGTATTCATCTAGTACCGTGTTTCTCAAACCTTTTCATACCAAGGACCACTTAACCAATACAAAAAACACTCGCGGACCACCTAACTCCCCAAATATCCCAAAACACATCGTTTTTCTAGAACAGATTACAAATCGCCTGAAAATGGTACAAACAAGTGGCAACATGTGTGACGAAGGTGTTGCGCTGGGCTACATCATGCAATCGAAAGTGAAACTTAAGCTCGCTCGCGGAGATATTCCCGCGAGAGTGCGGAAAACTTAAATTAATTTATTTCAAATATGGAATATTTTCAAAATTCCCCAGCTTAACTTCCCATGGAAATTTACCGGAAATGTTCCAACCCTTTACAACCCTAGCTGAGGTCAATAAGAGTCTGTAACACTCCTGTTGGTGCTTAAAGGCTAAAAGGCTGAATATTTAACATAACTAACCACGAAGGATTTGGAAAAGTTTAATTATACAGTTGATCTGAAATAGTATCCTAGTTTTTGTACGTGTAGAATAAACTATTCCTTGCAAATAAAACATTTTTTTACCAACATTTACCCCAACTAACAAAAGGAAATTCAAGGTTCCTGAGCAGATGGCACCTTGTATAGCAGCCTCTGCCTGAGTATCAATGTGTGTCAGGTTAATGCTAACGTGTATATTTAACAGTGCTTAAGCTGATCATAACTGGTATTCTAAACTTGACCCACTCTACCATGCTGCACTGCGATATATATCAAATGCACCCTATAGGACTCATCATTGCACACTGTATAGCCTAACTGGATGGTCCTCACTTACTATGCGTAGGATGCAGCATTGGTTTTTATTCATGTATAAAGCCATTTTAGGTAAGCTTCCACTGTACATATGTGCCAGATTTGCTCCAGTCTGTGACTCTTACAACCTCAGATCCAGTGCCTGGATACGGTTCCAGGTTCCTGCCGTGCGGACTGAGGCTGGACAAAGGAGTCTTTTTTATTATGGTCCTTGGTCTTGGAATGACCTTCAAATCACGCCTTAAACTGACGGCACTTGTCCCTATAGCCTGTTTTAAATTGAAGTTGTCTGAGGTCCTTACCACCAGCTGCTCTTGCAGTAATAAGTAGTACCTTTCTTACTGTCTAATGTGCACAATGTAGTGACTGCTTTTTCATCTTTTGTTTACTTAGTTGTGTTCTCTGTATTTTATATGTCTGTTATGTGTAAGAACGTGTAACGTTGCTGCCTTCTTGGCCAGGTCAGCATTGTAAATGAGATTCAGTTTCAGGTTTAAGCACTTATATCATTTGAGAGTGAACATCAGAGTGTATAGTAAAACACAATACATTTGACTGAAATACAAAGTTTGAGTCTGAATTATAAACGTCTTGCTTCATTTTTTGTTGCCATTTTCTTGCTTCTTTATGATACGGATAGAAAGCTGTCTCTATAGAAAGCTGTTACAGCAGATCCTCGTCACTGGATTAAAGTAACTACATTTATTTACTCAACTACGGTGCTTCAGTACAACTTTGAAGGTACTTGTACTTTACTTGAGTATTTCAATGTTCTGCTACGTTGTATTTCTACTCCACAACAATTCAGAGGTAAATCTTGCACTTTTACTCCGCTAGATGTATCTCACCTTTAGTTTCTTTGTAGATTTGGATTAATGATGTGAAATTCAAACAATGTATAAATCAGACTTTAGTTCCACCTGGAGTAAATTCACCAGCTACCCTGCAGTATACAAAGTCATTCAAACTAGCTGCACCTTTACCAGCTTTGATAACACTTTAATGATCAATAACTACATTCAAAACATAAATATATTTTTCTCAAATGTGCCAATCTGCAGAATGAGTACTTTTACTTTTGGTTAATTTAGTATATTTTGATGCTAATACTTTTACTTGAGTAACATTTTGATTGCTGGACTCTGGTACTTCTACTTTTTTGGACAATCTGCAAATACAATTTTGCACTAATGTACATTCTCAACTATTGAAGTGACCGTTATTTTGTATATATTGATTGTTGTGTTTTTATTTAGGTCTTAATGTGTGCATATGTAAAAATGTGTCTTTGATTCTGTGTATATAAGATATACATATTTGCACACATATTTTGATATACATTTGTTTTTATATTCGGGATTTGGGGAAACGGTATTTCGATCTCTCTGTCTGTACACACAAACTGGAAGATTGCCAATAAAGTTGACTTTGACTTTCTTTTTACTAAAGTACAAGATCTGAGTACTTCTCCCACCCCTGTGTGTGATGCTATGATCATGGAAAAACAGGAGAGGGGCTACTGCTATATTTAAAAGGTTGAATAGGACACTGGACAAACCTTTTCTGCAATGCTGTAGAGAACCTCGTCCATCTTCATGCAGGTCGGGTCCCAGTCGTGTCCGAAGCGGATCACCAACACCCGGTCCTCTTCAGACAGGATGGCTTGGTCGACCTGCCAGCCATTGTGGAGATGTGGTAGCATGTACGACATCTTGATCCTTAGGTGTCGATTCCCACGCTGAAAAAACAAATGTATCTTTAGCTTTACTTAATCAGAGGGCAGTGAGAGTAACTTTAAGTTTACATTCAGCTGTAAATGCAGATTTCTGCTTGTAGTTTGAGATGTGCAGTTAGCATGCTAGCTAGTTAGCTTGAATGGACGTAAGCCAAAGTAAAGTCTAGAAGGGGAAATAATTAAGCTTTACTAGTTAGATAGGAATTAAAAATGTTGATGCGGAAAAGCCTTACCTTAAATTGAAAGGGAATTCGTATTTAAACGATGCTTGTTGGGTCTTATTTTACACAAAAACCCGTTAGTAATTGCTGCCGCTGTGTGTACCTTTTCGTAAACGTTGTGTGTGCGCACCGCGTCATCAACGTGAACGAAACGTGATTACGTCACGCGTATGTATGCATTTAGTTTTTTCTGTCGTACATTTCAAAGTACATTCATACAAAAATAATGTTTTGTGTTTAAAAACGTTCACAATGAGAAGTCGGTCTCATTAGATAAGTAAAAAAAAAGTTCATTATTTTGTTTTATTACTCACAAAGAAAGAGAAATGAAAACCATCACTAGGCATGGTAATGATTTAAATCCAAATCAGGAATGTTTTGGGTGCTTTACTCGCTTCAAACATTCTTGACCAAGGCCATACTTAAATAAATGTGGCAAACAGACTGACAGACTTTTTCTTCTAAGCTATACAGTGAACACCCTCATCCGTTTTATAACCAAATACAGTTATACTGAGTTATTATCTCTGCAGCACCTTAAGTAAATTAAAAGCTGAACATTCCTCAGACTGCTCATTGCAACAAACAGGACACATGATCCAGTTTATCCCCAACATGCTCACTTGAGTCATCACTTATCTTCACTGCCGTCTCTCAGTGATAGAAATTGAGAGATCAGCTGTCTTGGTTTAAAAATGTAAGTTTAAAGATGTAGTAATTATTTCATGATTTGATGTCTTCAGGGGACATTTCAAAACTGTTGACTGTCTGTGTAAACATTATTTCCGGAAGTATAGACCCTAAAAATATATATTATAAAAGAAATGATTGTCTCATTTCCCTTCTGCATCTCCCTCCTTTTTCCATTCATCTCGGATGGTGAAAATGCATCTGTTCGCGGGATAACTCATTACCATTACATGTAGATAAATTATTAAAATATTTAATAGTATATAGAGTACAGAGACACAAAGAAAAAACATGTATTGTTGTGCAATTCATTACAGTACAAATAGAAAGTACAACGAACAAACGTTTAAAGGTTATATGAAAAACATTCCAGTCTATGACATAGCAGCATATTATGGCACTCCTTAGAGTATAAATCAACATTAGATGTGTTTTGTCTTTATTTCCACCACGCAACTACACAATCACGTTACTGTGGTTCTGAATGGACGAATGATTGACAGTTAGACTACTCAGCGTTAGTCTATTTTGGTCTAGGACACTTGATTGTTTAACGAGAAATGATTTCGCCATTTTCACAATAAAATTACGATCTGTTTTCTAAATACCATCAACACTGTAATCATCCCTTAAAGCTGACAAAGACATTCTTTCAATTCTGAATGGCTGTTTTTTCACATTGCACAACATCAGCCTTCAGATCAAGTTTGAATAGTCTCTCTTCACAAGTCTCTGCTGAAAAGAGACATAACTCTTGCATCAGGTTGGTTATACAAGTCCTCTCTGCTATAAAACCACACCCTGTTCAGCAAAAAAAAGTTCAGATCCAAGTATGCATGAACCCACTTTATGCCAGCAGGTGGCATTATGAACATTCACATATTTTCTGGAGCCAAAACGACTCCACAAGTGGTTCTTTGAACGTCCCACGACGTCTAGAGGAAAATATCCAAAGTCCATCGCTGTTCCACGAGGCAATTGTGAAAAATCCTGTGCACATTAATGTCTAACAATCCCTGAGGAGCGCAGAAGCTCGGCTGAACAGACAGTGTTGGGTTGAGGTCAGGGCACAGGAGACTGAAACTGGACTCCTGCAGCTCCTAGTCGGAGGGATGCTCCGGGCACGAGCGATTCACCTCAAACCACTCGTCTATACACCTGAAACAGGAACAGGAGAGGTTTGTGTCTTGTGTGATCAAAATAAGTGAAAAAATACATATTAGGCCTGTCAAGATAACAGATTTTATTGTGATATATGTTGTGTATTTCTGCCCAGAATTGGAATTAATTAGATTTTTGTCATTTAATATACATTCTTTCAAAGAACAATTTACTTTTGATTCTTAAGAATATACCAACATTCTTTTTAAATATCCTAGTGAATAAATAATGTGCCAAATGCAAAAGTATTACTTGAGATAAATAAATAAACAAACGTTTTACTTATATTCAAGTCGTTCTGGTCCTCAAGACACATCTCACTTCTAATGCTGGTGCATATTTTCAGTTATTGTATTAATTGAACTACAACCTTTTCTTGAAACAATGCTTCTCTATCCACCTGTATTTTATCTTTGGTATTTTTTAATAAAAATATGTATGTCAGTGCCTTGCACAAAAGTTAAAAAAATAGCTCCAACAGAGTGCATTCTTGCTTAACTAATAGTTTAATATTTTTTGAGATACGCTTGTTTTTCTCTCCAAAAGACTCATAGCACTTGTAGGAGCCGAAAATGCTTAGTTAGCCTCTGTTTATTGTTTTTTGGTATCATTATTGTTTTCACAGCACGCATCCGTAATTGGTCACTTCCGGCAATAGTAACATGGAAATGGTTTATTGTATTTAGAACACCTGTTGTCAGGGTTCGTAGAAAAGGCAGAGGATGGGCTAGGTTCAGACATATTCTGTTGAACGTTGGTCCCGTTTTTGTTATTGTTTTTTTTTCATTATGAAACATCGCTAACTATAACTTTAGTACAGACTTTATACTTCAAAATCAAAGTGATGAGCCTAACTCTAAGCGACTATTCAGTGGGAGATTAGTCACCTCACCACTCTCATGTTTGTATGCTATCAATGAAGCTCTGGTAGTCATGATTTTTTTTACAGTTGGTGCATTTGTCAACCTATTCCCAACCACAATCTGCTTATTTATGCGTGTGTGTGTGTGCGTGTGCGTGTGCGTGTGCGTGTGTGTGTGTGTGTGTGTGTGTGTGTGTTTGTGAGTGTTTGTGAGTTACCCTTTATGGTATATGCAGAGGCAGGGCAGCCTGGCGATGGTTTCTCCCAGCTCCATCTCGTCTAAACAGATGGCACATTCCCCAGAGTCTCTGGACAGGATGTCCTCTGAGCAAGACAATACGGACAGACTGAGCAAACTGAGAAAAAGAGCTTCCTCGCACACCAAATCACGCATCAGATGTTTCAGTAACATAATCTTGCACAACCATCTGTTTAACCTTTGGTACCAGAATGTCTGTCTGTGCCCACATGAAAACTGGTATCACTGTCAGTGTTGCGGTGATTAAATATGCAGTCACTAGTGGGAATAGATTGTAATATTTAGAACGTAGTTTCACTTTTTATTATACTTTTCTCTAATGGTATATTTGGTGTGTTCAATATACTTTGGTGTCACATGTTTATGTGCATATTTAGCTATGACAGGCCTTAGTGTCAACACCTGAAGCAAAGGAGTGACTGTTTTTAGCTTCTTCATGCAAACATGTTAAAAATGACTCATGCAGGAGAGGTAAGGTAGACTTTAAAAAACACTTCTGTATGGCTGTGGTAAGCTAGGAAACACTGTGCAGTCTGTGAGCTGCATGTACTGCATTTATCAGTAACATGCATGTTGCAGTGGGTGGGTGCAAGTCTCTGCACATGCAACAACACTTGGAAATGAGGATAAATCTATTCTTGTTTGTATAAATGCACCACTGTGAAGCCTGAGTGTGTATGTGGTGACTGACTTGTGAATGTATGCAGACAAGATGTGTGCCTTTCCTGTGTGTGCAAATGAAAGTGTGTGAGCACACTGACGGGGTGTGTCAATATACAGCTGCATATCTGCTTGCTCCACTCTCTAACGTCTTGCAGGTGCAATTTTGTGGGAATGTGTTGTTTTTACAAGTTTACCTATACACTTTTATTTCAAGACTTTGTGAATTACTATTTCTTCATGATCCAGTAAAATAAATAATAAGACATAGCATTGTATTTTAAGAAGGGAAGCAAATGGCAGTGCAGCAGAGTAGATAAATACCCTTTTTATGGAATTAAGTGATTAATTCAGGAACTTGTAGCTTTACTCTATGCAGCCTTATACAGTACTTTTACTTAATTGCATTAAAGAGGTACATACCGTCCTTTTTCCTTCAATACATTTATTTGAGAGCTATAGTTAATAATTACCTTGTAAAGTTAATATTTTACGTTAACAAGACTATCCCACCATGTCCACTAACTTGCTGCATGTCAACCCGTCTACCTTCAACTATACTATACAGTTGAAGTAAAATAGTTTACATTTCTTTTTAAAACATCTGATAATTCTATAAAAAATGTTGTATTGTATTGTAATTGGTTGAACTACCCAACAGAAAATAAAGTAGTTAGAGGTCCATGTCAACCACTTGAACCATTTTAATCCAACTCCCAAAGTAATGTGTTAAAATATGTAAAAATAAATATTAAGATAAAATAAGATCATTACATTACATTACATTAGATCATCAGTGGTTCCTGAAGTGGGGGATTTAAAGATAAATACGAGGGGTCACAAGATGTTTTTTTAAAAGAGAAAACAAACATATCTATTATTTAAATGCATGTTGACTTTTCCACCATTTTTTTTGTTGGTTTCCCTGTAAAATACTGTATATCGAAGTATTTTCAGCGCATTGTTAATCTTTGAAATAAAACAATATATGGAGGAAAAAGACTCAGGACTTTTGCTTTCAGCTTAAGTTGACCTGGAATTGTTTTAACTCTGAAAAAGGCAATTATCCTCCATCAGAAGTACTTGCATGAGTTGAAATTGAGTATATTAACATTGTAGTACTGCAACTTAAACTTAAGTAAAGGATCATAATAATGGACATCTATAGTCCTGGTGTCATTCTTTACCACTCTGACTGTTCACTGTGTTCTTTTGTATGTCTATTTTTATAAAATAATATATGCACATAATTAGCTGTGCCAAAACCAGCTCCTTCTACTTTACGACCCCCCCCTTGCACTTTCCCGCTTAGTTCCTTACTGTTGTAGGTGAGCCGTGTTTTGCTGAAACACATGAGCAGGTGTTTCTCTATTTCATCCGACGCCATAAACTTGGAGCAAACAGGACAGTGGAATCCTGTGGAGGAAAACACAAAGACAAGACCATGAGCACCCAGATGTCTCCGATACGTTTCTATTGATATGTAAACAACAGAGAGAGAGAGCGTGGGACAGTTGTGGATAGGATTGATCTTACGCAGACCTGCATGACCTCATACCTCCAGGCACTAAATATCTAACCATCTGCTTTAAGTAATCGGTTACAATCTGCTTACCTAATCATAAAATCATCCTGTTTATAAACTAAGTGCAAACATTTCCTGGAGAGAGGTCTTAATATTCAAGTGAACAATCTATTCATAATTGAACCCACATACACAAAGCTTTATAGGCCAGGAGCTGCTTGACCTGAGATAAACTAGCCTCCTATTTGCCATTTTATCCCCTCAGTCAAGATAGGGGACAACAAATGTGTTATCTCGTTGCCTGATGTGAACCTCATGTTTGAGTCATTTGTTTTCGGACACAATGACAGGCCTGCAGGGTCTCAGTCACAAGACTCTGAGGAGCAAAGGTTACTGATCATCTTATTAATGATTATACTTCCTCATTAGGGAAATTACCTGTGGCCAGTGATCAAAAGGAAGGGGAGTATTCAGATGTAGATTTATTGACCACGTTATGAAACACAAGGAAACTGGAGCATTTACGAGAACTGATTTAAGGATTCAGTAAACACTTGTGAGATATTTAGTTAAGAAGTGTTTGTTGATAAAAAATGATATGGATGCTGGAGTGCTGTAACCGTATTAGTCTTATTTTGTGTTGTGGACTGGTCTAGAGGCACAACACCGGTTGAGAAACAGCTAGACTTGCAGATTCAGGAAGTCTGTGTGTGTGTGTGTGTGTGTGTGTGTGTGTGTGTGTGTGTGTGTGTGTGTGTGTGTGTGTGTGTCTGTCTGTGTGTGTGTGTGTGTGTGTGTGTGTGTGTGTTTGTGTGTGTGTCAGGCAATGTGTAACCAGCAGGAAGCTCTTATCTGCTGACCTACATAATGCACTCTTCCTTCTCAGTGAAAAACAGGCCAGTTTTTGCGAGACAGAGAAGAGAGTAACGGCAGTACAGTACAGCTGAACCACCTGTGGCTTCAATAAAAGTGCAGAGGTGCTAAACAAAGGGCTCAGTCATCAGACTGCTATTACCATATGCCTGGTATCATATGTCAAATGGAAAAATACTAAGTGATTTTGACAGCAATTGTGATGGATATATATTATTATGACATCTTGTCACAAAAATGCATGATATCCTACATGAACATACATGTTGACTCTGAACTAATACTGAGTGCCATGAAATGAAAAATTACAGTTAAGCAACATGTGTGGAAAAAAATGGCCGTTGGGGAAGATAAGAACAAAGTGTACCAAAGAGAACAAACATCCTTGCTCTTCTCTTTTTCTGTATACCACATCCATCTGAGGGTCTGTGGGTTTTGGACTGTCAACACAAGACATTTAAAGACATCATCATGGACTTTGAGAAAATGGCATGGCCTTTTTCGAAATATGTAATGACATTTTGTTTAACCAAACTATTGTTATAAACCATAACCCCCAGATTAATTGATAATTAAAACAACTAGTTAGTTGGATTCCCAGCACTATTGTGTCTCTACTTACTGTAACACATAAAGCGTACTTCAGGAACAATAAGGAAACAAGGAAATTAGAAAGTATCATAAAGGCACTGAGTAGCAAATGGTATCACTGTGATGGCTTTGTTTGTACATTGTGGAGTCACTGTTAGGACTTTGTCTAGAGCTGCCCTCTCTATAGTCGACAATTGTTTGTTATTCAGTCATATTTGTTCTTTTTTTGTTTTGCTTTTTTCAGACTTCTTTTCAATAAACGTTTAGGCACATCTTTGGTAAACAAAAATATCAAACTGATTCTTCTGCACGACTCTTTGAGGAGTTTTCATCTCAGCTGATTAAACCAACTAATAGATTAGTCCTAAAATAATACGAATGTCTAGTCGATATTCGGTCCAATCTTACCTCCCAGCAGGCGAGGGGACAGGTGAGCCGGTAGAGAGCCGACCAGCAACCTGTGGCCCTCCGGAGACAGCTCGCCTTCCTCGTCACCACCCGGGCCATCGAGGCTCTGATTGAGAACATGCGACCCTGACCTGCCACTGGTCGGAATACTGAGTCCGGAGCTGGTTGGACCCCCACCTGTGTATCGGATCCGAGGGCCATCTGGTCCATTAGTGTACCTAAACCCAGCGATTCTGCCTCCTCCGCTGGAGTTTCCAGATGGGAGATCAGAGCTGGAATAAGCCCGAGTTCTGCCATCAAATACCGGGTTGCTCTGTTTGGCCCCCATGCTGTGTCAGTCTCACCTCCTCAGGTTGTGTGTGCGATTTAAAGTGTTTAGCCACGAGACATGGTGACTTCTGAAACACTGACAGCAACAAAGGAAATAAAGCCGAGTATGTGCACAACAACAAAGACGAGGTGATCCAACATGTTCAAGTTTCACGTTGAGCCTTGTGCGTAAAGTGCGCAATCACTTACGCATAACTTAATTTCCAAATGGTTGTTTTTTTTTCTTAGCAGAGCCCTTCCCTTTTTTTTCTTCCAACAATGGAAAAAATGTCTTCAGATAAAAGCCTTCAGTTGCTCCACTTCAGACGAGCGCATCGGAGCAAGTGCCCCACAGTTCGTCTGGTTCAAGTTTGTTTTTGTGCTCAACTGTGGCCGTCTGGAAAGAAAAATAAAAGCAGGGATTGCCCTCCTCCCTGAGTGAAGCAGCTCCGTCAAACTACACGCAGTTAACCGGGACATTATACACTCGCCTTCAAAGTAAAAGCAGTGAACACACCACTTGTGCAAAACATGTGTTTACAAACTGTAAAAGTAAATGTTATAGTGAAATAAATTCCATGTTTTTAAAATATCATACATCAAATAATACATCAGTGTATTATTTAAAACCATAAACTACTTCCTACTAGTTAGACCTAAAGTGTCTTCAGCCACCTATTATCACAAGATGTTAGATAAAAAAGAAAAGCCTGGCATATTTAGGTTAAAAATATTCCCCTTTTACTAAATGCTCTGTAGACAATGAGTCTTTAACACTCAAATAAATTGTCACAAAGGAGTTTAAATATTCTGTTTTCCTTAAATGCCCCTTTGTGCTCTGACTGAATGTGACTGAAATGACCGAAACTTAAAACTTAGAGACTTTTGAGGGTTGTCTGATTATTCTCACAAAAAGTGGAACATTTAATGGTCAGTTCATCCAAAATTAACAAACTATAACATGAATTGCACAAGGACTTCTTCCACTATTAGAGATGTGTAAAATATTGTTGTATGTGATGTCTTTTAAAAGTCCTCTGCAGATATAGATACAAATCTTCAATAGGCTACAGTTTGGTAGTCCAGTATTTTGCTTTTGTAAGTAGTTCAGAAAAAGCTAACACCTTTTTAGAAGATACAATGTGCGCTTTTACTTTGAAGGCCTTCCTGTAGCTTCCTGTCTGCAGTAACCCGTCTCCAGCTTGACGCAGCCCTGACGGTGAGCGTCAGGTGGCGCGTGACGTCAATCCCAGCAACACCAGCGGGCTGTTGGCAGAGCAGCAGGTCACCAGCCCACTGTGATACCAAAAACCCTACATGTTTGGCGCTTTGTCTTCCATTAACTTGGGTAAATAAGAAACATGCTCGAGGAACACTCTGTTCACACGGTTTATTGAACAATTCCACACACATCGGAGGACAAACAAAAGATACACTGCATGGCAACACATTCAAATAAAAAAGGACAAACATTTACAAGCCAAAGAAAACAGGCTAAAGATGAATCTCTGAAAACAGTCTTGCATGTGTGCTTGAAAGGCGAGGAAGCGTTGCGGTGCGCTGGATGTGACATACAACAACACACTGAGATAAGAGATAACAGGGCAGGCAGAAGGTGGCAGGCAACAAATATTATCTCCCCCCCATGTGATATCATTTAGGGAATTAGGTGTGCACTTTATGCTTAAGAGAAAACCTTGTAAAAGTAGCCGATAAATTCAAAAACAACACACGCCAAAACAAAATTGTGGCTAGATTTGGGAAGTCATTATAACTGTGCTAAGAAAGAAGGGCACACTGTGAACAAGCAGGAAGACTAAAGGACAGAAGGGTGTCATGTGACAATGTGCCCGGGGAAGGGCTTAAGCTGCAGCATGGGCCTTTGTTGTGATGGTCATATGATAGTAACATTGATTAAAAACGTCCTCATTACGTGACTCTTTGAGGTGCACTGCCTTTGAAACATTAAGAAACCTCAAGAAATGATCCATGCTACTGTAAAGCCGCACACTTTGATTTCCACATGGTGTAAAAATGCTTTTTTTACTGTAATCTATGCGACAATTTTAACCATGTATTTAAAACTAGTTTTAGAGCTGCCCCATCTGAATCTACGTCACAGCTATACATCCCTAAGTTCACTGAAAAAAAGGAAAGGTTGCCTTAAATGTATTATGTCAACACAGTTATGTGAAATCTGTTGACATAACACATTTCATTTAAGTCAACTTTTCAGTTTTCTCAGTGTCGTCTTGTTTGAAGTGTAAAACTTCCCTCCTTCCCCCTCTTTCTATTATTTTCTTTCTCTAAATCTGCGTCACTGCAGTTGCCTCACGTAACCACAAACTGTCAGTTTTTCGCCCGTTCGTTTTTTCAGCTAGCTCTCGTGTATCCTCTGTGTCAACAGACTGGCAGAGAAAGTAGGTTATCGGTCACATTCATCTCCAAAGTCACGGGGGAAGTGTGTGTGTGTGTGTATTGCGGTAACATCTTTCTGTTTTTCTGCATAACAAACCCAGCTGAGGCTGATGTAATATTGCTGTGCTGCGGAACTTTAACTAACCAGATGGTGAATGATTATGATACTTGCATTGTACGTGGCTACTGCTCACGTAGCCCCAATGTGTGTGTGTGTGTTTGTGTGTGTGTGTGTTTGTGTGTATGTGTTTGGGGGGGGGTCAATACAGTGCAACAGAGTGCACTCTTTGGGAAGCAAAGCCACTGACATTCAAGAACATGGTGGTGCATTTTTAGCAAGTTGGCTGTAAGTATGTGTGTGTTTGGATTAGAGTGTAAGTGTTTTGGGCTGATGAGTTGAGGCCCAGAGCTTCGGAGCAGCTCTGCCCCAGCTGCAGGCCTCGTCTCGGGGTTTCATCACTGCTGGCTGACCCCCATCTGCTGGTGGTCCGGCCCCGGTTCCCCCTCCATGTCAGCGTGGTAGTGCTCAAAACTGTCGTCCTCTATGTCTGGCAGACCCAGCAGCTACAGTGACAGGGGAGGAAGGAGAAGGTTGTGTTAAAGGTTGTAACTTAAAGAGAGAGGTGTGTGTGTGTGTGTGTGTGTGTGTGTGTGTGTGTGTGTGTGTGTGTGTGTCATTTGTATAATAATAATAATAGACAGAGTTTGAGAGTTTGGTCTACCATCAAAAAACAACAGTGATTCAAAATGTGTGAAAACAATGAATGAAGCTATTTCACGTTCAAAATCAGTGTTTCTTTGGGCTTTCTGGCTGTAACTTACTGCTTGGTCAAATTGATGACAAAGTCCTGTGACTACAATCCTTTATCATGTTGAAATATGTTGTCAAACACATACTAAATCCAAAAAATAAAATTGTATCACAAAATGAGTCTTAAACTGGATAAAAAGTCCATTGATTATACCTTCCGACAGACACATGCTTATGTGGGATACGCCACCATTACATACGACCAAATTAAAAAAGGGACTTTCTAGATTTGAAAGTTGTTTGGAAAATGTGGGAAAATTATAGTACTTAACAAAACACATAAAATAGGTCTAGTTGTTTTCAGAACTGAAATGCTGGAATGTTAAGTATTGATGTGCAGTGTTGGGTGTAACACGTTACAAAAGTTTGGTTTTAGTAACTCAAATGTAATATAAAAGTAGTGTAACGCATTACATTTCAGAGACAGTAATATTGTAATGTAACGTATTACTTAAAAAAGACAGTAATAAGTAATATGTACTATATTACATTTTGGAAGTAACTTGCCCAACACTGTTGATGTGTATGAAACTGTAATAGTATTACCCTTAAATGTCAAGACGAGAGTTCACAAAAGACCATAATAATGCAAGGAAACAATAAAAAGTCTAAGCTGTGGGTGGGGTTGTACATGTTTTGTCTGCAGCAGAGAGAACAGAATGTATCAGGGCTGTAACAGACAAAGCGAGCAGAGGTCAGCGTGTGTTGTTGCAGCATGTTAAAGAGAGAAAACAGTGACTCCCAACAGCGTCACTCGTTCATGTTTTCTTACAGGCCTGAAGGATGTGAAGACTTTCTCCAGCACCTCCAGCAGAGTCTTCTTCCCGCAGGAGGAGATGTAGTCCTGGGCCAACTGTAGGAAGGGAAGGCAGTCCTCACTCTCACTCCACACGTGCTGCAGACAAAAGATGAGAACATATTATTATGCTTTTTGGGGTTTTCCCTTCCCTGCAGTGTGTTATAAAGGTTGTTGTGCATGAAAATGGTCTGTAAATGCTGACATTTCACAGATTCTCTCCCTATTCTGGATTGGACTCCTTTGTTTACTTCTTTAACATAATGACATCCATATGTAAAACTTGCACTTCTATTGGCTAGCACTCCAACACATTGTACGTGATAGGCTAAGGAGCGGGACATCTCTAAGCGGTTGACCAATCTCAAAAGAGCCAGCCAGCTAACCAATCAGAGCAGACTGGGCTCTGGTTTCAGACAGAGGGTGAAAAGAGGTGCTCAATACAGAAAGTATGAGAAAAATAAAGAGCTTTTTGAACATTAAAGCATGGAGCAATGTCATCATAATATGTCCTCTTTAATGCAAGTGTGCTTCATGATTAAACTATAATAAGGGTAAACCAATATGAGCAAACATTACATGTATTTGGGTAAAAGAAAGAAGAGTATCTTAAAGCCTAAATATCTCGAGGTAAAACTGTTTCCGTTCATGTAATAACATTAGTGAATTAACTAACAATCTGCACTGTCATATTGTTACACTATAGATACAACAGTCCAGTCTTTTGTGGGCTGTATAGTGACGTACAACGTTCAGGATTTCACCAGTAAATATGTAAAGCTGGGTCTAGAAACTAGAACAAAGCAACTAAACAAGATATAGAGGAAGATGTGTTTTTCAAGGACATACAGTAGACAGGAAAGACTATAACAAAACATTCATTTTTTTTTACACTCAGATACACAAAGTCCTGGCTGCTGACTAACAATAACAAGCATGACAAGTAGTTCCTGAATCAATCTGATACAAGGACTTTATATAGTATATGATGATAGTTTTTTAGGTCAGATTGCTAGAAAATATGTTAATAAATCAGCGTGAAATCATAAACTCCTGTGAATCTACAAACAGACCACTTTATTTATGATGAAACACAATATCATAACGTTTAAAAATAGTTAAGTGTTATTTCGCAAATAAGACAACAAGCCCTGTCACAATAATCAAGTTATGTTGTGTCATTGATTTGTAATTTATTTACGCTATCAACTTATCGTATCATTTAGAAACATGAGCTGTTTAGTTTTTATCTTTTTGACTTATCTTTTGTGAAAAGGACATGACCTCAATAATTTTCACTTAATCATCTTATTGTACAATGTATTGATGTGATGTGATGATAACCCCTTTAAATTGGCCAAACATAATAAACAAAATGCCTTAAAGGTGGGGTAGGTAATTTTGGAGAAACCAGCTCGAGTGCGCTAGAATTTGAAAATACACAGCCGGAAAAAATCTGCCACTTCCTTACAGAGCCCCTCCTCCAACACACACGAACGCGCACATGACCAATGAGGGCACGAGATAAGTTTGTGCACAGATGGAAGGCTGACAGGCAGGTAGGCCATCCAGTTATTTTAGCCGGGCCGGCTCAGATGATTGGTCGTGCTTTTTACAGCACTACGGCTTCCACAGATGACATTTTTTAATGGATTTTTTGTCAAAGCACTTAAGATATTCATTGCTATCGGGATGTTAAGAGCATTCCATGGAATATAACAAAAGGTGTATCTCGAGCCGGTTTCTCAAACTTACCTACCCACCTTTAATGTGTTAAAATATGTTAATTTATGCATCAATTACTTAAAATCGCATTAAAACCCGTAATTTCATGAATATTAGTGGGTAAATGAATGGAATTTTAAACTAAAATGAATAATTTAGTTTTAATAACATGAAGGGACCCACCTCCATGGTATAGTTTTAGGAGTCATGTGAGAGTCATGTGGACCAGGCAGGGGAAATTGTTTTCCCAGTGTTGCAAACAGGGCACAGATTGAGCCCTGTCCCTGCTCAGGGATGTTAGTTCCAGTTCCAAACCCAATCTCTCCGCAGATCTTACAACCGTTCTTCTTTTTCAGATGCTAAACACTGAATCACCTGACCATGACTGAAACTACAAAGCCCTGAGGGAAATCAAAAAGCTGGAAAACAGTGATGATGTGCAGCTGCTATAATGGTGGGACTGATCTCACAGCGCCCTCCAGTGAGAGGACGGTAGAGGGTTTGGAGGGGAAATCAACATACATTGAGTACTGTGTGTGTGTGTGTGAATGTTTGTGTGTGTGACTGTGTGTGTAACATCCTGCTGATCGCAGTAATGATCCAGTGAGAGTAACTGAATCTCAACAGTCCTGCAGAGAGACAGAAAGTTATTCACGCCGATTTGAGAGTGCATAGCAGACAGAGAACTGTGATAGTGTGTTGTGTGTGTGTGTGTGTGTGTGTGTGTGTGTGTGTGTGTGTGTGTGTGTGTGTCTCCATTGGAGTGTCCATTAGTGTCAGGGCTGCAGCATTTAACATGCATTAAACAGAAATAAATGGAGGGTCGTCTGGGATAGAGTGAAATAAAAGGACGGAAAATAGAAAATGAAGTCAACCACATAATGTATTTATGCACATACATTGGTCTGTGTGTGTGTGTGTGTGTGTGTGTGTGTGTGTGTGTGTGTGTGTGTGTGTGTCTAATGATATCCCCATTAGGATGGTTTGATTACACAACAGCTGGATTTACACTGATCTATGTTTCTCCAGCAGCAGCCATGGGAAGCCCCTTCTGTCTGCAGGACAGTCCAGACTCCCAACACACCGTCTCTGTGACATAATGTGTTATTGAGTGAACAGACGCCCTGGCTCCTGGGTCATCTCCATCTGCTCTTCAACCCTACGCCCTGTCACTGAGCAGGAGGAGGGGGAGCAGGGCGGGTCTGGCCTCGGGGGCTTTAGGGCTCACTGCAGCATGCTGGTCTAGAGTGTATGGCTCAATATACAATATATAGTGTCAAGAAGTACTACTACTGAAGACACTGAGCTCATATCGTTCATACTGTGTCTGGATTTATGGGGATTGTATACATTTAAGGTGCTTAAGTCTGTCCCTGGTATTACTTTGGCCTATGCCAAATGTGGCCGTTTTGGCAAAAAACTAAGCCAAATGAAGGGATTTGTTTGGCTATTACTACTATATTCCAGTGTAGGGAATTTAGAGAGACATATTTCAGACCGTCATGTGAGAAGATTATACAGCTGAACAGCATCAAATATCTACATTTGGTTGTTTACTTTATTTCTTCTTTGGCGACATTTATAGTGGTTTTACTGGAATAATTTGGATCCGAGCAGAAGACTGGCAATAGTTCCTTCAAAATAATTATGTGAAAATGCATCCCTTAATAATTAACTTTATGTGTACAGAGCATCGACCTTTAATTACATATTTAGTGGGAAAACTATGGAGACACACTAGTTTAATATTAGTTTGAGTTGTTTGAGAGCAAGCATTGGCCTCCACTCAAAAATGCATGTAATTTAAATTAAATGTTTAGAGAAAAGCAGAATAAGCTACCTATATATCCCCTCAGATACATATATTTCTCCATTTGAATTTGACAGGCCCTGTTTGTGCTCAAAATGCAACATGGTGGTCTGCAGGGCTTTTATTTTGAAAGTGACAGGCCTGGTGTTTTCTCTAACCTGGCTAGCATGACGGTGCTGTGGTTCAGAGGGTTATCGCAGTTGATTATAATGGAGGAAGAAACACCCTCGACAGAGGGGTGGGTGTGCATCCAAATTTAAATGACATCATCGCCCAAAACCCCCCCTCCCCTTCCCTTCCTCTGCTCTCCCATGTCCATCAACAAAACCGAGACAACCCCACCTCCAACCCACCCTCGACACACCTACAATAAAACACACACACACACCACAGAGTGAGGGCCCTGCAGACACTTACGAAACTGTCGTTGCCTCCGGGACACAGCACGTAGAAGGAGACGCCGGGCTCTGCGTAAAAGTCCAGCCGCCTCTCGTCGTCCTCCTCGGCGAATATGAGGTCGAAAGGGTTACCGGAGCACCACTTCTCCGCCGCCTCCACCAGATGCTTGAACTCCATCCTCTGTTATCCGGTTCTGCGGTGGTGGTGTCCCTTGATCTCGATCTTTCACGGCGATGATGCTCAAGACAAAAATAACAGCTGATCGGAGAGCAGCATCAGCAGCAGCCTGCACTACCTACCGCATCGCCTCTTTACGCACTGTCTGCATGGCCCGGGTGTGAAGATAATAATAACACTGATGGTGCAATTTATAGCCTACCGGGTTCTGGTGCACATCCGATCTCACTGCCCCATTCCTCTCTTCATCTCCCCACGTTATGAAGTCAGCCCGTCGGTCGCATACATGCATACGCAGTAGGACGCTGGAAAAAACGCGATGACGAACAGTGGAGCCGGGCAGCCGTCCATAAGCGAGGCGAAGCCTGCTGCCAACACTCACTGTTACTGAGTTACTGTGTCACCTAACCTGCTGCTGAGCTGACTGCATGACGGAGGAATCCTATTGGCAGTTTGACATTATGCATTATAGAAGCGTATATAGAGCTATGTACAGAGCTATGTGATATGCAGAAACATACATATAATGTACGAGGCACAAAAGGATCAGTTCACTAATATCACAAATATCTAAATAGATTTTAAATTGTAGCTACAAAGTCAAATCCTTATTGGCTTTACTAGCTTTTGATATGCCCACACTTTGAACTCCAGTTGCTTGGTGATATTTTTGATATTTTCATTAAAAAATCGATAAAATGTTCCCAAGATCCACTCTGAAAATTGTCTTTTTTAATAGCTCTTAGATTAAAAAAAAATAATTGGAACGCTACCATGTCAGCGTTGAACTATCCAGCTGAGACAAAAAAAGGTATATATCAATAAAATAATAATAATAATAAATATAATATGTGAATGTATTATTTTAAGATAAGATCAGATATAAAAAAAACAAAAAAACCTTACTTATCACTAAAGCAGTAATAGCCATAAGAGTGAAACACAGGCCTCAGATAAGAGTTCACACCCCACACAGGAAAACCTCAAATAAAAATAAAATACAATTTTAATATAAGTATAAAATACATTTCAAAATTAAAACGAGTTAGTTTAAAAAAAGTGAAATATATATAAAAAAATCTATTATCATGTCTTACCCTTAAGGACTTCAAATAACTCCTTTAATGATCTTGAGTCAACACAACAGGGAGCTAAATAAACAGCAGTGTTTACAGGAATGAAGCCCCCCATCAGCTCCTGTCTGCCCTGCCTGCATGCTCCTCTCCTCCAGAGGGCGCGAGAAACCAACTCACTCCAGGCTGGAGCAAGAAAGCTCGCGATATTTACCTTCAATAGGACCTTTAAATGTGAGCGTCTGTCCTGTCAAAAATAAAAGCCTAATTTAGGGAAAAGTTGGGTCGTCAAAAGAGCTATAGTATATACATTACAGCTAAAGAACATTATCTATATGGCAAGTATTTCAGTAAAACAACAAGCAATATTACATTCTAAATATGCTGATTGCAAATTATGATTAAAGTATTAAACCCTGCATATTGATTGTTAAATACAGGAATCAACATGACGGCATGTGGCTATTATTTTTTATTGTGATGATCAAATAGATTCATTGTTTTAACAACTGGTTGAAACAATAAACAGGCATGCACTTTGTGTCTGTTTGGTGTTTGATGCTAAATCCGTGCTGTTGAATCCAAATTTAGAAAAAGGCCCTGTGTGGCCAACATTATGCAATTAGGTCTTGTTAATGGAGGTTCGTCTCCTGAATTGACATGAAACAGGCCTAAAAGTAGGAAAATCCCCCAAACGTATTGACACCATTGAGACTGTACCTTCAATCCACGGTTTCTTTGTTTTAAAAACATCTAAGAGGTATTTCTTTTGTTATTTAGCTGAACATATACATGCTTAAAGCAGCCATTTGGGGTATTTCATTAGTTTAGCCTGCTGGGGCTGGGATCGAACCACCAACCCTCTGATTGGTATATCAGCGCATTAACAACCCTAAGCCCAGGACGCTTGTTTGATAAGGTTTTTAAACAGATTTTGATATATTATTTATCATGTCATAGCCTGCCTAATTTCTGATATGCAAGTCTGCTGCCACCCCAAACATGCTTTTATTTTGAAAGTCCACACCAGAAGTAGTGTCATTCATCATTTCAGTGAGTTACTTTCGTTTCCACAGTGCCGCCGCTCCCTGAGGTTGTGCTCCTCCACAGTGAGTGTCGGGTCTCCCAGCGGTCAGACGCGCTCCTCTGCGGACACACTGCGGACTCTCGCCCCCCTTTAACTGAACCTGAACAAAGCCTGCACCATGCACTGCGCTCAGTTTAAAGGTTAGAGAGGGAGGATCACCGCTGGACGACCCTGCTGTCCAGCACCCCGGGGGTCGCGCTTTGTTCGCAGTGAAGACCCACATTTTCTATCACCCAAAATAAATCTCCAGAAACCCTGAAAATGGATCCTTTACAAAATGGGAATAACTTTGAGGAGGAGGAGGAGGAGGAGGAATCGCAATGTCCCGAGGAGGAAGAAGTAGATCCAAGAATCCAGGTGAGGTTAGAAAAGAAGTAAATGGGATCCAGATGTTGCCTCCAGTGAAAGTGACATGGAGATACAAATGGGAAGCCCGGTGAAAAGTTGTCAAGTTGTGTTAAATATTGTTAAAAATATGTTAGCCTTATTTAGTCAAATATATAAATACTCAGGGAAAAGTTCAATAGTATACTTTTTGCAATATAAGCATATAAAAGCATTGCACTTAAAAATAATTCACTCTTAACTAATGCAATGTTCTGTTCAGTCATGCCATAAAATATAATATAATCTTCATAGATTAAATTAAGAGTAGTTTTCCCTTTAACACGTTATACACATATATACACACACACACACACACACACACACAGTAATTTAGTAAACAGAAATCACACAGTTTAGCTTCTACACTCAGGGTCTGTGTTAACCATTCTCTCCCCCCCCCCCCCAGGGAGAACTGGAGAAGTTGAACCAGTCCACAGATGACATTAATCGCTGGGAAAGTGAACTTGAGGTAAGACTAAACACCAACACGATTGCCTCTATCATCAGCGACTCTCCCTGCTTGGGTAAACACCTTCCAGTCATGGCTTGTCTGCAGAAACACTCATCTCAAGGAGCCATTACGTCTCGCTTTCCAACATAAAATCTTACTTGAAATAAGTATGAAATCCTGGCCCATAGCAACGAGGTCATTGCAGGGAAACAGTTTACACTTGCAAACACGGAAATGTTCTAAAAGAGGGAGCTGCTTCTCTGGGAAAATGTGGAAAAACTGAAGCAGCGACTGTCAATCCTCCTTAATAACACACTGCGCTGCACTGTACTGTATGTACTGTAAGCAGTGGGGGAGGAAGTACTCAGATCTTGTACTTAATTAAGTAAAAGTAGCAACACTCAATTGTAATAATTCTCTGTTATAAGTAAAAGTCCTGCATTTGAAACCTTACCTAAGTAAAAGTTGTAAAGTACTGCCATTAAATAGACTTCAATTACAAAAGTACTCGTTATTCATAATGGCCCAGAATCAAATAAGTACATTATTGGATTATGATTATTGATGGCATTCATGTTTTTATCACAATATGTACATTTGGAGCTAATTTGAATGACCTCATATATGGTTTCTGGATTTCTTCCCCTAAAATGTAATAATATTGTAAATGTTTACTTATTACTTCATTTATAGTTTGATTTTACTAATAATCTGAATCTATAAAGTAACTAAAGCTGCCAAATTATGTAGGAAAGTACAATAGTGGCTGCTAAAAATGCAGTAAACGTAGCATTTGTAAGTTACCTATCATTAAAAGACTCAGGTAAAGTACAAGTTCCTCAAATTCCGACTTAAATACTTGAGTAAATGTATTTTATTACTTTCCACCACTGACAATAAGTGCTACAAGAGGTGTAACTGTGCGCTAAATGTTTAACAAAATATTTGAATGGCACATTTGGAGTAATCTAAATCCCAAATGCACTCCTAGTTTCCCTGGAGCTCCATCAGCCTTCCTTTACAAACACATTAAAGGGGCTGTAAAATAGGGAACCAGGGAAAGAGAGATCTTTTGTTTTGTTTTTACAGCGCTCACTGTTTTCCAAACTTTAACTATGAGGGTTACTGTTCAGCAAAAGTAAAAACATTCCAGAGGCCTCCTTTAGTTTTTCTTTGCCTCAAAGTAGGCCCCTTCTGTTTCTCATTAGACATCACTCATGTCCGTTTGCCATAAACCAGAGCTGGAATAAATGTTACAACAGTCAGAAAGGGAGAGGATACAATACAAATCCACAGCTCAATGTTGTCATATTCATGTGTTCCTGCTAAAACCAAATAATTATAAAGTTTACCTATCTGTGAAGGATTTAACTGCTGTTCTCTTTCTTTTCGGGGGGACATTTTACATTTCTTCCACTGCTTCGGTTACATTTTGAAGCATCAGTTGTGTAACTTTTACCCAGCATAATCAGAAAGAAAGAAGGTGATTGAGGCAGAATAAAAGTGGCGAGCTAAGGAATGTGAAAGTGCTGCTGGCAGAATGTCTTCCTGCAGAGTCTGGAGTTCATCAAGGAGTGTACAGTAGATCCAGAGGATTCAGGACAAGCTGAGGCAATGAGGTTAAATCCATGAGGTTACCGACTCTGCCAACAAAATGATAAACCTCTCATGCCAGCGAGAACATCTTGTCTGCTAGAGTTAAAGACTGTGCCATCACCTACAGAAGCACATACGCCCATGGTGAAAATGACCCATTATAATCCTCTTGGCGTGTGTGTGCATAGCTTATAAGAGGCAAACTTTGGTAGAGGGTAATGTAAACAACTCACAAAAGTGTCATTTGAGAAAGAAAAAATGGACATGTAGACCAAAAGCACAGTTTCACTAACAAAATATGCTGTAATTCCTAACGTATTTATGCAAATTAAATACCAGGCAAGTATTAAATAATGGTACCAGAGAGCATTTCAACTTAAACATGACACAGCTTAATGCGAATATGAATATGAATATACGTCCCTGCCTGCATGCTGCGTCACCATTTCAACGCAGGAACAGGAAGACAGGAAACGTCATGATGTCAAGGGAAGTGTGCTTCCTGTAGCGCCCTCTCCTTTTCCCTCTCTTATACTCTTCCGTCTTTTTTACAGGATGCAGGTGCTTGTGCCTTTTAAACTCGCCTCTGTGAATTACAACATATGTAGATACAAACTCATGCCCCTTTTCACCAAATCAGCTCTGCTTCTTGAACCAATTCTCTAACCACATATGCAAAAAAAGCCCACATTTTCACCAGTTTTGAGAGGAATCATTGTAATTAAGGATGCATGATCAACATAGGGCGTCACACAAAGGAAGTCAAGGGCGTATCCTATTGATAACATGCAAGCTTTTTCTGTTATTAAGATAATAGTTTTTATCCTTAAACAAACATGGACCAAATATCCAATTCAACAATTTTGTCCTTTAAATTATCTTCTACTTGTTTTCTTTTTAGTTTTTTTGTTAAGCAGATCGTAACTTGGTTTAGAAAGTCGTGTAAAATAAATGTATAATTATTATTTTGTATGTTATTCATTATGTGCAAGACTCATTCCTCTCTTTCCAAACCGTAGAATATAAAAACCCTACTGCGATTTGCATTTCAGGTCGACGAACACCTGCATTTTTTATCGGTTCTAGCTGGGAACCAACAAAATGGGGTTTAAACTGATTTATTTCTGGTCAAAATGCTCTAAACTGTTAAAAATTAGGCAAGCAAACCAGACTGGAGCCTGTTCCATGATGGTGGAAAAAGGGGTATCGTAACTTCGCTGTAGGTGATGACAGACTTCAGCTATGAATAACAAGTCACGGTGCCCCCTTTGAGCTTAATGCCAACAAATGCAGACACACACATACACAGATGTTGCGCAATATTAATGCTCACAAACAACTTTACCGTGATTTCACTCACAAAGAATGTATACGGTTTGCTCAACAACAGTCCGGAGTAAAAACTGAGATACAGCTGTTGTGTTCTGCACGTGCTTGTACTGGGTGCATTTGGGTGATGGTTTAGTGATGACTTGAATTAGGAGAGCCGCTTTCGAGGCTCCGAGCCAAACTGATCAGTGCGAGCAGGACAATCTGTACTGTGGCCGTAATGTGGCTTAAGCTTAAAAACCCCAGTAAATGCACAGAGATGTACTGAATTAATGACATAAGCTAATTTCACGGTTTTCAACTTCCTACATATACAACAGCTTTGAAAAGAGCTATTATGACTTATTATATCAAATCTGTATCTGTGTGCAGGACTGCAGACAGAGGTTTCGAGCCGTGCTGGTGGAAGCTACAGTGAAGCTGGACGAGCAGGTGAAGAAGATCGGACGAGCCGTGGACGACTCCAAACCCTACTGGGAAGCCCGCAAAGTAGCAAGACAGGTAAACACACAGACACATATGTTCGCAGGAGAGAGCTGGAGTCACTGGGGTCGGCAGACAGTGAGTGTGAGGGCAGGATTAGTAAGGATTTGCGACGAGAAGTTTAAAGAGCTCTGCTTTTATCTAGTTAAAGGGAGCACAGTCACGTGATGCCTATTTTTAAACTCAGGCACACCTCTGTATCCTAGGCTAGTGTCTCACACACACACACTTGGACTCAGTGTGGGGACAGGATTTGTCTGAGTTGCACTGAAACTGCTTGACTTGACACATTTTGCATAATCTTCCTTTGTTCCTTTGCTGCATCTTACAGGCCTTTGTGTTTTCATGCATGCTGCACTGTTGCAGGTACACGTTAAGTAAGGTGATACCAGTAGCAATATGTGATGCCCCCTCTTTGGTGGGTCATGATCTTCACTTTGGAATTGCTCAAGCCCTCTGAGGCTCTGATCTGATTGGGCAGCACCACACATTTAGTGTCCAGCGCACCCCTCTCCTCTTCCAATAAGGAGGAAGCTTATGAGTCATTCATCATCAGGCTGACATATGTGTCAGCTGAGGTGACAAACTGAAATAGACTGTGTAGCTGTGTGTGTGTGTGTGTGTGTGTGTGTGTGTGTGTGTGTGTGTGTGTGTGTGTGTGTGTGTGTCCTTGCTTATCTCTGTTGCATTATAACAACGGGTTGGTGATTGCTTGAAGGTTTTGAATTTTGATGACCTGCATTTACGTGAAAGGATCCAAAGCCTTACCTATCTTTATGAATATGAATGTGTGTGTATGTGTGTGTGTGGAAAATAAACAATTTATTTCGGTCTAGTATGGAGGCAGTTTAAACGTGCAATATGTTATTATGCCTTCCGTATCTTTACAAATATGAGTGTGGGTGTGTGTGTGTGTGTGTGTGTGTGTGTGTGTGTGTGTGTGTGTGTGTGTGTGTGTGTGTGTGTGTGTGTGTGTGTGTGACCAGGGGGATTATACAGAAAGCGAAGCCGCAGGAAGCCCCCGGGTTAAACTGGCTTATTGTCTGTCATGATTTATGGATGAATATTTAATATTTAATACATGACCTATTTCAAAGGGATTCAGATGCTTACCCCTACTGACCGTGCCCGAATAAATCCCACCCCCCACACTAACACACACTACCTACCCCCACCCATAAGCTAGTCTCAACCCCCCATGTTTATCCCCCTACATTCCTACAGACTGGGGGGTGGTGTATAGGAATTTGCTCTACTGTCCCATCTTTTGTCGTTTTACCCAGCATTCTCTGCTGCAACGCTGCCTGCCTGCCTGCCTGCCTGCCTGCCTGCCTGCCTGCCTGCCCACCCGCCCGCCTGCCTGCCTGCCTGCACCTTTTCACCCTCCACCTTTTCACCCTCCATACCTCCCCTCCAGTTGTTTTTTTTCATTTTAATTTAACCTTCATTTAACCAGGATAGGTCATAGGTCTTTTTCAAGAGAGTCCTGGTCCAAGAATGGTAACGGCACAGTTACAGACCATTTTAAAACACACAATTTTAAAACACACAATCACAACACAGTCATACACCAAGTTTAGCCAAAGCATTTACAGACTTTTCCACTAGGGGTAGTTCCGGCTCAGGGCTACTTTTTCACCTCTTTTCTGGCCCTCCAAAATCGAGGTTCTTACCGGGCCAACAACCGGGCTGAATATGCTAAACTAGTGACGTAAACACTCTCGACTGCTGAATGTTCAGAGAGAATAGCTGGCAAGGGGGCTACAACTACAACTAAATGAACATATTTTACCGTGATTTAATTGTAATACACGTTTCAAAATGATGCCGAAGTAACAACATAGTGATACCGGTCTGCAGACAAGACGGCAGTTGAAAATCCTTTTAAAATGCGTGTTTTCTGAATGGAGATCGGATCGATCAGGCTAAGCTAACTTTGTATATGTTCCGTCCACACTCACAACAACGGCCTACAGACATAAATAAACCAGCGACTGTATTCGCCATGACACAGACAGTCTGTGGTTTGTACTTGTTTAACTTTTGTCTAGTTTCTGAACAGATATGAGGAGCTGTGAGCTCTGAGTGCTAACAGCTAATGGCTGATGTTATGGTTTTGTGGTTCGCATTGAAGATGACGTCACGGCAGTTTTACGCAGCGTCGCTCCGCCCGCTGAACAGCCGATTGCCCCGCCTACACTGCGTTACTATAGTTACTACCCCAGTTCCTAAACTGTAATGGAAACGCAGCATAAAGTGAGCCTGGCCTACCAAGGCCTAACCATACCGTACTAAGCCGTGCTAGGTCCTGCAGTGAAAAAGCGCCATTAGAGTAGCTTTTAGTCTGTTTAAAGAAACCAGCTCTCTGAGTTTCAGCTCAGTTTGAAGCTGGTTCCATGCTTCAGGAGCAGCGTAACTGAACGCCCTCTTCCCCAGTTCAGTACGGACTTTTGGTACAGTTAAAAGGAAAAAGTCCTCGGAGCAAAGCCGATAAGATCCTTTGCATTTTCAGTTTATGTAGATCCTTAATAAGGAGGAAGAGCACCAAGAATAGCCTTATAAGGATGTGCCAGTGTTTCAGTCGACACGTGGTCAGGGAAGACCATCCAACACGAGCGTATAGGTTGCAGTGGTGCGTCAAGGTTGTGACCTTCAGGACAGGATGACAGCGTCTGTCTCCTGAATTAGAAATGACTTTTACACACACACACACACACACACACATACACACACACATAAAGGGGTGTTATGATGCATATACGAGGTGACAGCGTGTCATGGGATTTCAGCCCTAAACCATTGCATTGTTTGCCCGACAGACAGTCAGATAAAGTGGGCTGCATGACATCAAGTTAATTAACTGATAACAATGCTCGTCACTTGCATGCCCCACCGAGCTCAGCAGGCCTTTGTGTCACTGAGATAACAGCAAACTGTGTCCTCCACCTTGGATGAATGTGTCTCACTGGGGTGCTAAGATTTGGAATTTGTTCTGATTTTTGCACAAGTAAAGAAAGTCTCACATGGTCTCTGTGTTTAGTCCTCTTAGCTACTGACACACTACGAGTAAACAACGACCCGGCATGAAAAAGGAAAGGTGCTGCTGCTCGGTATAGAAAATCCTGTTAACGACGGGCACTTTTCTCTTAACTTGACAAAACTATTGATGCATAGCGTTAAAGAGGCCGTATTATGCTTTTTGGGGATTTTCTCTTTCCTGTAGTCTGTTATATACTGTAGGTTTTTGTGCATGTAAATGGTCTTCAATGGCTAAAATCCCAAAGTTCCCTCCAGAAGGAGTTTCTCTCCCACACTCCCCCCCCCCTGCATGAGACGCCTCCATTGGACTCCTTTGTTTACTTCTATAAAATGTTTAAAGGCTTTTATTGTCACATAGCTACAGTGTAGATACGTCAATGAAAATCTTAGGTCATAGGCTCCTCCAACAGTGCAACACAATAACACAGATACAATAGTGCAAGTAAATACAAATAAAATAGAATAGAAATAGTGCAAGAAGAGTCTATATACAAGTGTAACATAATGACATATGTATCACTTGCGATTCTATTGCACATTGTATGTGATTGGCTAAGGAGCAGCACATCGCTGACTAATCAAAACAGAGCCAGCCAGCAAACCAATCAGAGCAGACTGGGCTCTGGTTTCAGACAGAGGGTGAAAAGAGGTGCTGCAGCAGTATGAGAAAAATAAAGAGCTTTTTGAACATTAAAGCATTGAGACAAGTGACAGTAGAGGCACAACATACAAATATGAACATGACAATGAGCATAATAGGGCCTCTTTGAAGTATCAGTTATTTTATTATTCCTCTCTCATGGTATCCCCTCATCAAATATCCATCATCCTTCTGTTTTCCCTGCACTCCCCCGAGCCTGGGAAATGGGTCATGATGTCGGACAAATTCAACCCAACAGATTATGTGCAAAAGGCCAATTATTATCTTCCTATTCCCTTCCTCTATCTCCTCACCTCCTCCAAAGGGGCCTTTCCAACCCTGGAGAGGTTATCAAACCGTTGCAACACTCAAGATATCCCACAATACAAGACACAATTGGATTTTCAATTTGTGTGAGATCTTTGCAAACCTACGTCACTGTTGGAGTGTTTATCGTAAACATGGCCTACAGTGGCAGGGGGGTCATGTCACAGAGGTTAATGTAACAGAGGCAGGGAAAGCTGTGAGAAAAAAATTATAACAGCTGAGAGAACTACATCGACCTTTTGGGGTCTGTTATGATAAAGTTGTTTGTTGTGTTGCTTGTAGTGACGAACACCCAGAGGCCTGCAGTTCACTTAGACTATAAGAGCATTTTAGCCTGTTTGAGCTAAATGTTTGATTTGTATTCCCTGTGTCTTAATTGTCTTAGCTTTAGGATGCAACAAATATCTATTTTAATGAAAAGCTCTGATGGACACTGTAATCTGCAGCCATTTTCTCATCTTGTTTCTCTGATAACTTCAAATCCAGACATCTGACATCTAAAGTCCTTCATCTGGTCTAAAAATATTGTTAAAACAAGCCCACGTCTAAAATCTGTAATGTTAAATATGGTTCAAAGTGGATAAAAAGTCCAAAAGTTTGATAGCTTCTGCCAGACAACCACTAGACTGAAGCATGCTAAAAGGTAATACAACACCAAGGCAGGCAACCAAATGAAAAAGCTGTTACCTTGATTAAAATGACGGATTTCTCTGGACTATAAACATTGTTGGAAACGTTTGGTATAATGTTAGTAATCAACTCACCATATATTTAACATCGGTGTGATGGTTACAGCAACACATGTTACCGTGGTCGTTTGGGGAGGTTACTTCCTGGTTCAGCAAAAGGTGTGAGGGCTGAGGACTCATAAATCCAAGCAGCCAATTGGGCCAAATTGGACAAACCACATGTTACCATGCCAAAGGGTGGATTTGGGTTTTGTCAGTGTCCTTTTGTATTTGTAGGTTAATTACCCCTTGTTTTCTCTTTGGTTTGGCCGAGCCACTATGTATATTACATTTTGCCTGGCCGGTCAGTTTGTTCAGTTAACACCAATTTAGTTGCTGTGATATTTATTAGAGTTTTTTTCTTGGGTTAATGGAAAACCCAGTTTCTTCAAACAACTCCTATATCCTGTTGGTCCCTAAATGCGTAAAAAGTTAAAATAAAAACTGATGATCGTCACATACAGTTATCTAATTTGTTGCCCATTGAAAGGACAGCGGCAAATCACGTCAAAGTTGAAGCAATATGAACTTGGAAAGCAATACTCTGTGGTCATTTCCAGCATCACTTTCCCGTAGGAAAACACAGCACAGACCGCTTTTTTTACCACTGATCATGAGTGTGCAGCTTTAGGGACGGGAAATAGCGTTTTCCAACTATTTCTATAAACCATTTAATTGCAACTGGGTCAAGTTCCTGTCGTGTATTGGTTTCGGGAAAATGCATTTGTATTTCAAACAATGTCTGATAGAAACTGTGAAATGGTCTATAGTTTTACCTTCAATGGATGGCTTTATCGTATATTTAGAAATGAACATTTGGCTTTGACACTGCAAACAATTATTCATTCAAATAGCTCAAGGATAGAAACACAAATGAGACCAGCAAAGTTATTCCTCATTGTATTACACAATCAATGCAGAAAGACAAAACTGTGTAAACAGGGACATACTGGCAGACTTACAGACCACGTCTTACAACTTATTAACCTTCAGTTTGAAGGGAAATGTGTCCCATTAAACTGTCACACTGTACACAATGTACTCTAACCTCATAAAGCTTTTCAAGGTTTAGAGGAAGTCTGTGGGACCTCCTGATGTTGCAGAATTTATTTCTCACATGCAAGTAAAATGATATGCCTTAAGCTTGGAGCAGAATTGTTCACAGATGTTTTGGAAACTTTCGTCGTACTATAAACCATTTGAGACCCTAAACTGAAAATCTGCATGATGGGTATGAGGACAACAATGGTCTTTTGTTTCTTCTGTTTGTGAATTATTCAGAGGTAAAGCCTTCCCAAAACCACGTCATAAGCACACATTTAATTTACAAATTACTCTAGATAATTAGATGTTCTTTAACTCATCCCTGGAAATCTGAAATAAGTCTCTCCAAGTGCTTTGTATTCAGCCAATGACCTTTAAGTCGAGCCAGTCTAAGTGGGTCTAAATATGTCCAGCATGATGGGAATAATCCTCCCATTGAGTGTGACTGTGGGCAGCAGGAGCCCACTGAGTGTGTGTCAGTGTTTCTTAGTGACAAAGCTCCTGCCTGTCTTTTGGATCAAGGATCTCTCTGTGCGTATATATGTGCCATCTCTTCACTCCTCTATAGCTGTCATAAGCAACCATAGTTCCTTTAGAGGAAATTGATGACATTAGATGCACTCAGGAAGCAGGACAAGGACTAATGCTGCACTCATATACCATGTGAGAACAAAGGCTATGACCACTTGCTGTTGGAAATTAGTGACAAATTGATCACACGATGCCATGATTTAAAGCTCTCTATCAGCTTTTTCATACTTTAATTATGACATCATAATCAGGTTCATATTTGTATTTTGTGCCTCTGTGACATGTTTACATGCTTTACAAGTCCCCTATTATTCTGTTTTTCATCAATATATTATACGTCTCAGATATATACAAACATGTCTCTGACGTGTTTGGCTCCAAATACCAAACAGATCATTGTGGCATCCCATAATCCCCTCTGTTTCAGCCCTGTTTCAAAAGTGCTGATTCTCTGTCTGTTACTTTAGATGAAAATAAGGAGCCACTCCCCACGCCCCTCTGAGAGATATTTGGTTAAAAAGAACACAATGGTGCTCTAGGAGGAGATTCAGGTGATAAGGTGGGGGGGGTTACCTTGGTTAGTGATTGGCTAATATTTACACAAGCCAAAAAATCGTTATGACATCATAAAGTGGCTAAAATCTGATCAGCTCATTTTCAGACAGGTTTTTATATAAATGGATCAGGACAAAAAGAGAGAGAATCTTTTTTCCTGAAACGTTCAGAATCTCTTCACACAGAGGGGACACGTGTTGATGTATAAAAGACGTGAAAAAGTGGATTTTGCATAATAGGTGATCTTTAAAGTTTAAAAAGTTCTCAAAAGTTCTGCCTGTGCTGCAGCACCTCTTTTCACCCTCTGTCTGAAACCAGAGCCCGGTCTGCTCTGATTGGTTAGCTGGCCGGCTCTGTTGTGATTGTTCAGAAATGTCCCAGCAGGACATTTTAGCGGGACACTTCTGTCTACCTCCTATATTTATTACATCTGATCTCTCCTCTGAACTCTAGGCCCAGGTTGAAGCCCAGAAGGCCACTCAGGAGTTCCAGCGGGCGGTGGAGTTCCTGCGGGCCGCCAAGGAGACCATCGCCCTGGCCGAGGAGAGGCTGCTGGAGGAGGACAGCCGCCAGTTTGACTCCGCCTGGCAGGAAATGCTTAACCATGCCACACAGAGGGTACGAACATGATGCAAAGAATACTAAAAGGTTCCAGCCCAACTAGTAGTTTGTGGTCGAAGCTGAGGTTTAGACTGCTACTGATATAGAGATTTAAGAAAAAGTCAAAGTAGTCAATATAATTATACTGGAATTGTCCATTGTTTTCTTGGTTTCCAGTAGGGTTGGGAAATATGTCAACATTTTACAACAGTCGACCATCAAACGGCATTTGCTGGAATATTTTTGTGCAAGCAAAGTCAATCATAGAAGGGCACATTGCAAATAAGAATATCACATATTTTGGTATTAAACTGAACAAGACGTATGTCCCAATTAAAGCAATTTTGCGTCTTTGCAAGGGCATATACCTGTTGAATGATTCTAACACTATACATTTTCGCGAGAATCTGTGAATACACCATCATAACTGTAAGAAATGACCATATAAATTGTCACTAGAACAGCCCTGCTAAATCCAATTTGTCTGATTACCAAACCCTAGTTTCCACAGTTAAAATAAAAAGCCTCTTTATTGTTTCAGGTGATGGGTGCCGAGCAGGAGAGAACGCGCAGTGAAGCTGAACACAAGAAAACAGCAGCCAATTACAACTCCTGCATCACACACATGAAGCAGTTAGAGAAGAAACTCAAACGCTCCATCAACAAATCCAGGTCTGTGCGTTTTGTCTCCTCCTCTCTGAATGTCTCCTTGTCTTTTCCCCCTTAGCTTGGGCCTCGCTGAGTGTGTGTGATTCTCTGGGAGAAAACAGGGCTACGTTTATGTCATCTGATGCAGTCCAGATGTTTCATGCCTCGGTTGTGTTGGGTGTGCTCCGTGTGTCAGGGCCCAGGAATGTGACTGCTCACAGAGGAGTGTTATTCCTCCTCTAGTGACAGTTGGCACACTTTCTCTTTCTCAGTTTTTCTTCTTTTTCTCCCCCTGTAGGCCGTATTTTGAACTGAAAGCCAAGTATTATCTACAGCTTGAGGTATGTATGCATACAAATGTAAAGATACTTTGAGACAAATCTGTTTAAAGCGTTTTAGTTTATAATTGTTTGGCCATGCTAATGTTTATCAGTTGATAAGTCACTTTGTCACCTGAGGATTAATTGCAATAACTTTTGTAAACTCTTAAATTTGACAGCTGTATTTTGTTCTCTGTTTATTATCAATGTATGCTAACATGCTAAACCATAAGACAAACATGGTCTGCCTACACATGTCCCAGTGGCTACAACTACTTTTATTGCACATTTTTACTTCAACTTCTTCTCTAAATATGAGAAAGTATTCTGATTCATTTTTCAGATATGTTCGGATTTTATATCAAAATATAAAAGTAATTTCAGCTGGTTACTTTCAGTTATTTTTGGATTGCCTGGATATCAAATGCAATGCAAATAAATACAATACATAATAATAATAAAGCTTTATTTGTATAGCAAACTTCTGAAAAGAAGAAACCATGATATTTAGTGTCTTGTGCTCAGAGATTTTATTTATAGGAAAACCTATGCATTATCCCTAACTGTGTAGTAGCCTAGTAAACTCTTTTCTCATCTGTTTACAGTACATTTTCAAGAAAGCACGTTACTTGAGAACCTGTTTTTTATTTCTCATAGCAATTCAAGGGTCATGTGGACGAGCGTCAGGCCAAACTTGTCGTTGCCAAATCCGACTACCGTGCAGCGCTACGCAGCCTGGAGAGCATCTCCGAGGAGATCCATGCCCAGCGACGCTCCCTCGCCATTGGAACCAGGGAGCAAGGTGTCGGTGCGGAGGTGGACGGGGGCCACGAGGACATCGCCAACTTCAAGATGGAGTCGGACGGTCTGTCAAGTGAGTGTGGCTGAGGCCTGGAAATTAATATGCATCCATGTTATCCATCCACATGTTTTGTTGGTGCATCTGTGTGTCTGCATGAATGTTTAATGTTTCATATCTGTGTGTGTGTGTGTGTGTGTGTGTGTGTGTGTGTGTGTGTGTGTGTGTGTGTGTGTGTGTTGTGTGTGTGTGTGTGTGTGTGTTTCAGTGGTGTCCGTATCAATTGAAGAAGAAGGCAGTCACAGTAGCAGCTCAGAGGAGGAGATCGGCGCTAACTCCCCCTCCTCACCCCGAGCTTCACCTTCTTCATCCTCCTCCCAACCCTCCACCTCCACCTCCACCCCCCTGGATGGGCCCTGCTCACACACATCCTCCCCACACAACGACCCCAGCTCCTTCCTCTTCCTCCCCCTCCTCCTCCCCCTCCTCCCCCTCCTCCTCCCCCTCCTCCCCCTCTTCCTCCGTCCACTCCTCCTCCTGTCCAGACGGACTGGATTTGGCCATCCCCTGTAGCTCGAATGACCCAGACTCGGCGTGGGGTTCTGGGCATGCCTCGCCTCTCCTGGGCCCCCGCAGCCAGTGCAGCGGAGCCTCCTCCCCAGACTGCGACCAGGAGAGAGGTGTGTGTTCATCGCATCAGTGTGTGTGACATGTGTGTTCACTTCATCCTATATGTTGACATGTAGCGCATGCTAATGAGAGAGCTGTAGAGGTGTAACTTTTGACAGAGCTCAGTTGGCCAAGGATACTTTCTAAAATGTTTTTTTAAATGTCCTATGTATTGAAATGTTTATATGATACGAATGAATGAAAATGTAGCAGCTTTTGTTGTTCAATCATTCAGCAATTTTTAAGAACTATGAATTGAAAGGCGCTTACAAGTGTTAGCCTGGGTTTATTTAGGGTATGGTGCATCATTTCAAGGCCCAATATCAATATTGAACACCTTTAACTTGATGATTTCCAGGAAAAATTCACTCCAAAGTTTCTTCTGTTTAAGACAGCAAAGATAAAAGTGTATCATTGTTTATTTTAACATCCACGTGTTCACAATTACATACTCTTTGTTTGTGTGTGTGTTGCAGGTGAACGAGCAGAGGGAGCCGAGGCGACGCTAGAAGCCGGTTTGAACAAGCTAACTTTGACTGTAGCACAAAAACAAGAAGAAGGTGACACTGGAGAGGAACAGGAACCACATTTAATGAACCCGGAAATTTCCTCTCCCAGCTCTGTTCTGTTACTCAACAGTGTCTAACGTGTGTGTCACATTTCGAACACTCACTCAGTGCAGCTTCAAGGCTCAAACTGGACTGTCAAGCAGAAGATGTGGAGACGGCAGGATACAAATGCTCAATCCAAGCAAAAAAAAAATGACAACATGGCTATTGTCTGATCTCATGGTGTCATATTAAAAGTGCTAGTGTATTTTAACATCAGTGAATCATTGTCAAAAAGATTTTGAACCTTAAACAAAGGAGATCAGGGACAGGACAATTGGTCACTTTTGGTGTTAGTAGTGCTAGAATTAAAAATACTGCATTTCCCATAAACCTCATTGCTTTCTATTGCAAAGAGGATGCATCTTATTGCCATTAAATTGATATTGTTAGCTCTGTTTCTATATAACAGAAGAACAAATCTATTTTGTGCCACATAGAAATGTGTGTTGTACAACAGTATTGCAAATGTTCTTTCCTGTGGCATTTTAATGGATGTTAATCGTCTCAATAATCATGTTGCAGTCTTCATCTTAATAGCTATGTGTCAGATAATGTGGTTAACATTTATCGATGTATATATACTACAGTTGGCACCACTAAAAGATGTCAACAGTGAGCCTGTGAGGATCGTAATGGGACAAAAAAGGTCTCAAATGTTGGATAATGTCTTTTTCTGCCTTGAGCTCCCTCTGTAGCTCCTAAATATCAAGTTAAAATGTAGGATGCAGAGACTATTGTGGAGAAATAGTTGTCGAGTAGGAACGTGGAGTGCAGCAGTACTCTGAGCACTAAACTAAAGAGACTGAGCACAAATGGTCTTCCATTGGGACATGTGAATGATTGAGCGAATGTATTGCTCACCCTCTGAGGTGGCGGCGATAGAGTGAATGATTGAGTGAATGTATTGCTCACCCTCTGAGGTGGTGGCGATAGAGTGAATGATTTATTGTGTGTGTGTCTGTTGTGTTTTTTTTGTTGAGAAATGCTCAAATACTACCCCCTAGTACAGATATTCTATATTTATACTCCTGTATTCTTGTATATGAACAGTGTTTTGTGGTAACTGTTGTTTTTGTTTAACAAAAAATAAGCAATAAAGATGTTCTACATATAACTGATTATTTTATAATTTTCAGGTTTATTTTTATATTTTGAGCTTCTATTGTACATGTCTCCATGCTTTAATGATCAAAAAGATCTTTCTTTTTATCAAACTGCCTGTTCTGCAGCACCTCTTTTCACCCTCTGTCTGAAAGTAGAGCCCAGTCTGCTGTGATTGGTTAGCTGGTTGTCTGTGTTGTGATTGGTCAACCACTCAGAGATGGAGGAATTTGGGATTTTAAACTTTGCAGACCATTTACATGGACAAAATCCTATATAACACACTACAGGAAAGGTTGTTAAAAAGTCATAAATCTAAATATTGGTCATTAAAACCTGTTTTGATTTTAAAGATACTATGAAATATCTCTTGAAGGGAAGATATGACATTTCCTGGTGTAAACTTAGACTTGTTTTGGTCTGCGGTGTTCAGGGAACTCTTATACAATAGCAGTGTTTACAGAAGTCTGAGAGCTCTCACACACAGCTGTTCTGTACTCCCACAGTTGAGTGTGTCGCCTTACTTGTGCAGTAAAAGTGACCTTGCATTTCATCTGGGAAATACAAATATTCACCTTTTTGATGAGAGAGAATAAAAATGAATCGTAATACCCAAATATTTGAAGTTTTTCAGGAATTATTCTTTCTTCGTTGTTGCTTATTGACCATTTTCTAGCTTGAAGTTGCCAGGCAGGAATGTAATGGTCCCAGCTAATTGTAAGCAAATTTACAAAAATACCAAACTATTTGTTTAAAGTTAAACTGAGAGATTTGTTACACCCACCACTTTTTAGCTGAATCAGAATTACTGCAGCAGAAGTAGAGACCTAAACCTCTGAAATCATACTGTATTAAAGAGGTGGGTTAAATGGCTAAAATGTCTAAAAGGCTAAAAATAAGTCCTCAAAGTATTCGCCGAAAGACATTGTAAGGAGCACAAAATAAAGATAATAAGTGCAACTATTCTTAGAATTTAGTTTTCTTCCATTTCTTTTTCTTTTTTTTCACCTACACGTTACTTAATATATAAACCTAGGATAATTATGAAAAAGTAACATGAAATTGCATTAAAAGAAATGTATGTTAGAGGTAAATCATTGTTTGTTCATGCCATGTGTTAATGTAAAAAAAGTGATAATGGCAATTATTTTTTACTTTCAATTATCAAGATCAATATCACCTTTATGAATCCAGGGCCAGCTGGATATTCTTAATCATTTATACTCTTCCATTGTATCCCTTTATCAGTTATTCAATCCTGTTTCCCTTTAATACTCAGTTAATGAAAAGTCACACAAAGCGAAAATATCCGTTTCTGCTGACTAGCCTATATATCGCTTCTTCCATTTTTCAGCTCTTACATTAAACACACACTGCTGCTGTGTCATGTCTTCAGTTAGATCCCTGAGACAGCACAGCTTATTTCACTCTGTAACTCTGCATGTCTGCACAGGCTGCTGAGAGCATGCAGCCTTTTAATCATGCTGCATGTGTGATTTCCATATCAAGAGTAAAGCTCTATGAGGCAATAACTTGACAATGTGCTGTAAGATACTGACATCTAGTGCCAAGTTTGGGGTATGCATAAACTCCAGTTCCAAGACTTTTAGCAGTAGTTTCAATTAACTGGCAACCAAATTGTGTTTTTCCAACATAATAAGTTAAATACAGTATACAGTGTTGAAAGCTCTGAACACACACATTTAGAAGAACAGAAAGACAAAGAATTTGAATTTTATATTTGAATTGTATTTCAATCATTGTACAACACAAAAACATTTATAGAATGGTTAATTAAACATATTGCTGTTAAGGAGGAGCCCAAGTCTATTTTTGGGGGACCAAATAGTAGCAAAGCTAAAAATTAAGGTTTAAATAAGGAATCAGTCTATTCTTGGATCTAAAAAGTTGCACAAGGAAAAACTCCACAAAACCCTTTAACAGGAAAAAAGTGGAGAAACCTCAGCCAACCGAGACGTCTCCAGAACGCATCGAGGTCCAGCAAAAATGGGAATAAGATCTGGAAAATAGTGAGAGAAAGCGCAAAGAGTAAGATAGAAAGACAGGGACATGAACCGACAAACGTGACATTTCACTTTACTTTTGAAAAACAAAAAAGCACTTTGACATGTTGACCACCTGAGACACATCCGCCAACCATTTCTGTTTTCTTAGTAACCGACCTGTTAGAGAATAAGTAGTCGAAACAGGGGAAATCAAACCTTATTCTCCAATACTTATCATACTGTGTTAACGTCCGTATGAGAGGAAATGGTCATTTGTGAGTCTTCTGGGTCTTCTTCCACATTACATTATTACATGTCATTTAACTGACGCTTTTATCCAAAGCGACTTACAAACACTTCAATACCGTAGACATGCCTACGGGAGCAATTTGTGCTAAAGTGTCTTGCTCAAGGACACATCGGCATGTGACCCAAAGTCACATCCGCATAGGACTTTCTGTTTTCTTAATGGCTTACCTGGTAGAGAATAGGTAAAGAAACAGAAGAAAACAAACCCTATTCTCCAATACTTACTTTGTGCAAACGTCGGCACATGATAAATTCCCTGTCTTACATTTTATGAGTAGAGATGGTCACGTCTCAAGAATGCAAAATCCGCCAATGATTTCTGTTTTCTTAATGAACTATCTGCCAGAGAATAGGTAAAGAAACAGAAGAAAACTAAAACTATTCTCCAACCCCCGTCAATGTGCAAACAGCAGTACTCTTGAGGTGTCTACTGAAACTTACTGTCCTTTTTCCTTAATAAAAAAAAATAATGGTTGTTCTTCCAGTTGAACATTTGGAACATATTACAATACAAACACTTCAATACCGTAGACATGCCTACGAGAGCGATTTGTGCTAAAGTGTCTTGCTCAAGGACACATCGGCATGTGACCCAAAGTCACATACGCATAGGACTTTCTGTTTTCTTAATGGCTTACCTGGTAGAGAATAGGTAAAGAAACAGAAGAAAACAAACCCTATTCTCCAATACTTATCATACTGTGTTAACGTCCATGTGAGAGGAGATGGTAAATTGTGAGTCTTCTGGGTCTTCTTCCACATTACATTACATTACATGTCATTTATCTGACACTTTATCCAAAGCGACTTACAAACACTTCGATACCGTAGACATGCCTACGGGAGCGATTTGTGCTTAAGTGTCTTGCTCAAGGACACATCGGCATGTGGCCCAAAGGAAATCAATCAATCAATGTTTATTTATATAGCCCAATATCACAAATGTTACATTTGTCTCAGTGGTCTTCACAAATTGTACAGAATATCAGTATGACAATACGACACCCTCTGTCCTTAGACCCTCACATAGTACAAGGAAAAACTTCCAGAGAAACCCCACAGTTTAAAGGGGAAAATGGGAGAAACCTCAGGGAGAGCAACAGAGGAGGGATCCCTCTCCCAGGACGGACAGACGTGCAATAGATGCCGTGTGTAAATTGAAAAGATAATACATTTACAACATAGGTAGTCCAAATGTTTGGAAATGCATGTGTCTATAATAAGAAGATGAATCCACGAGGATGTCAACAATCCTGTGGGAGCCATCAGGGAAGTAGTATGATGAGAGTCAGGCAGGACCGCAGAGACAGGTTCAGCCACGACTCGAAATCCAGGACTCAGGATGCAGGACTCAGGATCCAGGACTCAGGATCCAGGACCACAGCAAGAGGCACAGCCACGACTCAGGATCCAGGGCTCAGGATCCAGGACTCAGGACTCAGGACTCAGGATCCAGGACTCAGGATGCAGGATCCAGGACTCAGGACCACAGCAACAGGATTAGCCACGTCTCAGGATCCCGGCGTCGATAGACACCAAAAAGAAATTTGGGGGAGGCTGGGTTATTCGGAACATGAGAGTACACAGGTACAGACAGAGAGAAGGAAGAAGTAAGGTGTCCCCCGACAGTCTAAGCCTATAGCAGCAAAACTAGGGGCTGAATCTAATCAGCCCTAACTATAAGCTTTATCAAAAAGGAAGGTCTTAAGCGCACTCTTAAAAACGGATAGGCTGTCTGCCGCCCGAACACAAACTGGAAGCTGATTCCACAAAAGTGGAGCTTGATAAGAAAAGGCTCTGGCTCCCATTGTACTTTTATATCCGCATAGGACTTTCTGTTTTCTTAATGTCTTACCTGGTAGAGAATAGGTAAAGAAACAGAAGAAAACAAACCCTATTCTCCAATACTTACTTTGTGCAAACGTCGGCACATGATAAATTCCCTGTCTCACATTTTGTGAGTAGAGATGAACATTTGAAACATATTAATGTACAAACACTTCAATACCGTAGACATGCCTACGGGAGCGATTTGTGCTAAAGTGTCTTGCTCAAGGACACATCGGCATGTGGCCCAAAGTCACATCCGCATAGGACTTTCTGTTTTCTTAATGTCTTACCTGGTAGAGAATAGGTAAAGAAACAGAAGAAAACAAACCCTATTCTCCAATACTTACTTTGTGCAAACGTCGGCACATGATAAATTCCCTGTCTCACATTTTGTGAGTAGAGATGGTCACGTCTCAAGAAGGCAACATCCGCCAATGATTTCTGTTTTCTTAATGACCTATCTGGTAGAGAATAGGTAAATAAACTGAAGAAATCAGACCCTATTCTCCAGCCCCTCAATGTGCAAACAGCAGTACACTTGAGGTGTCTACTGAAACTTACCGTCCTTTTTCCTTAATAAAAATGAAATGGTTGTTCTTCCAGTTGAACATTTGGAACATATTAATGTACAAACACTTCAATACCGTAGACATGCCTACGGGAGCGATTTGTGCTAAAGTGTCTTGCTCAAGGACACATCGGCATGTGACCCAAAGTCACATCCGTATAGGACTTTCTGTTTTCTTAATGTCTTACCTGGTAGAGAATAGGTAAAGAAACAGAAGAAAACAAACCCTATTCTCCAATACTTACTTTGTGCAAACGTCGGCACATGTCAAATTCCCTGTCCACATTTTATGAGTAGAGATGGTCACGTCTCAAGAATGCAAAATCCGCCAATGATTTCTGTTTTCTTAATGAACTATCTGCCAGAGAATAAAGAAACAGAAGAAAACTAAAACTATTCTCCAACCCCCGTCAATTTGCAAACAGCAGTACACTTGAGGTGTCTACTGAAACTTACCGTCCTTTTTCCTTAATAAAAAATAATGGTTGTTCTTCCAGTTGAACATTTGGAACATATTACAATACAAAACTTCAATACCGTAGACATGCCTACGGGAGCGAGTTGTGCTAAAGTGTCTTGCTCAAGGACACATCGGCATGTGACCCAAAGTCACATCCGCATAGGACTTTCTGCTTTCTTAATTACCCTGACGAGAATAGGTAAAGAAACAGAATCAAACAAACCCTATTCTCCAACCCCCCTCAATGTGCAACAGCAGTACACTTGATGTGTCTACTGAAACTTACTGTCCTTTTTCCGCAATAAAAAAAAGGTTGTTGTTCTTCCAGTTGAACACTTGGAACATGTTACAATACAAACACTTCAATACCGTAGACATGCCTACGAGAGCGAGTTGTGCTAAAGTGTCTTGCTCAAGGACACATCGGCATGTGACCCAAAGTCACATCCGCATAGGACTTTCTGTTTTCTTAATGTCTTACCTGGTAGAGAATAGGTAAAGAAACAGAAGAAAACAAACCCTATTCTCCAATACTTACTTTGTGCAAACGTTGGCACATGACAAATTCCCTGTCCCACATTTTATGAGTAGAGATGGTCACGTCTCAAGAATGCAAAATCTGCATATGACTTTCTGTTTCTTAATGCCTTACCTGGTGAAGAATAGTTAAAGAAACAGAAGAAAACAAACCCTATTCTCTAATACTTACTTTGTGATGCAAATTTGCAGGCTAAATGTTCACAATCTATCATCTTCTCATAACTGAAGATGCCTATTTCACAGTGTTAACAAAAAGGAAGAAAATCATCAGCCTCCCCATGTCATTTAAATCCCTCCCAAATGTAGCACTATCTTGTAAATAGTCCACTGCCGTGTCATACCAAACCTGTTAGTTTCCTTCATAATTAAAAATCCTCATCTTACTTAAAAAAACTCTCAAAGTGATCACACTCCTACCCTCCTTGGCCTCCCCTGTCCAAATGAAGGGGAGACTGATCAGCCTGGAACTTATAGTCTGTCCCAACATTCCAGCATTCCAGAATGCCAAAACTCCAAAGCACATTCTAAAGGACCATGGCCAACATTCTAAATGACCATATATGGGAAACATCCTAAATGACATCCCTTTCTCACTCTGATAAGGCTTCCTTCACATCTTCATCACATCATGGACCTCAATAAATAACATTAATTCGGAGCTAACCTTTATAACACTCTATATTTCAACTCAAGCGTTACACAGATACAGTATGTTCAGTGGTTGAAGAAGTAGTCATATTTAAAAAAAAATACTGTCCTGCATTCTGCATTACTGAAGTAAAAGTACAAAAGACTTATGATTATTGATGGTAGTGTGTTTATCACAGCTGGTAAAGGTAGAACTAATACAACATATTGTATATCCTAACCTTTAATTATATATCATAGTCCTTTCAATAATCAATTTGTATTTTGTTTTAGCTAATAATTTAAATCTGAAAAGGAACTAGTCACTAAAAGCTGTCAAATAAATGTAACGGAGTAAAAAGTACAATATTGGCTTCTAAAATGTAGTGGAATAGTGTATAAAGTAGCATTGAGTATACTCAGTTAAAGTACTGTGCTTGAGTACATGTACGTGGTTACTAACCAACACTGGATATCACCGATACAAAATCTTGCATATTAAAAACTACAGTCATTGCAGAGACTGTTTATACAATTGCTATAAAGCATTTTTGATTATAACTACATCTTTCGTATAACTATAGATGAAGTCATATGACACAAATCACATGACTCGCAAATAAACCCCACCTCTCGTATCTGATTTGAGGACACTTTTCAAAGCAACACTGTGATTGGTTGAGAGAGGACGTCAGTTACTTTGGGTCCTTGCAGTTAGTTATTTAATAACAAACGAAGGTTGCGAGAGTCATGGGTTTTTGTTTTAGTTTAGTCTGACTCCTGTATTTCTGATCTCACAGTGGAAACAATGCGTTTGTACATCGCAGCTGTTCTTTTGTGGGCTGTAATAGGTAAGAGACAATTTTCACATTGTGTTTTCAGTTAGCTGCATGCTATTATAGCAGCTAGCATAGCAGTCAGTGTTATTACAGCGTCTTTTCATGAAGGTTTTTGTTCAGATTACTAAGGAATACTTTCAGGAATACGTCTTTCACAGCAGTGGTACATACTCGCAGTTCATACATTTAAATGATAGAGGTTGTACTATACAATTATGCACTATAACTATGACACCAGTGTTGTGCAATATGTTAGCTAATATTAGTATTACTACTGCCTGCTACTTCTTAGCATTACATTACATGTCATTTAACTGACAACAAATTATATTTATTTTGTAAATATATTTATTTTATTTACCACTGCAATCTACCCGCTACCACACAGTATTCTACAATGTTTCCCTGAATGTGTACTTTTTATTTTAAATACTATGTGCATGGCTTTTTATCTAACAGTTTGTTATTTTTTAAAGTTCGTCTCTATCTATACTGCTGTCACAATGTAATGATCTCCTCTGTGGGACGAATAAAGGAATTCTGATTCAATTAATGCCAAACTTCAGGCAGAAATATGTAAATGTAGACTTAACTTGCTTATAAAGGCAGCCTGATGCATCGTACAATATTGCTTATGATACTAACCTATTCTTTGATTCGGTATATATGTAACACGCAATGTTACATTTTAATGACTGAACTTTACTATTATACACAGTAAAATCCGGAGTGTTAATTTAACACTCTGAGATAAGGACCATATGTTCACTGGCTCTCAGTGTTAAAATTGACTCTTTAAGTGTTCATTTAAAACTTAAGTGTTCATTTAACACTTACATCCCTCCCTTTAAGTGTTAATTTAACACTTAGAGGGTCAATTTTAACACTGCCAGTGAACATATGGTCCTTATCTCAGAGTGTTAAATTAACACTCCGGATTTTACTGTGTACATGTGTAATAAGTAATTGTGTTATATTGTTATTCCTTCCCTTTGCTAAATGCAATATGAGGGATTGTGGGCAATTAAAGTCTGGGAGCTATTAGATTTTTACAAATAAGTTTTACTTGAAGAATGGCTTAATAATGTTCTATAATTTAATCAGCACTGCTCCCAGTTTACCCATAATGTAGATATTATATATACACGAGTAAACTGCACATACAAAAACTCCTAATTCATTTGTTTATTCATCTGTAACATCAATATGATATGCTTTTTGATAAGTACATAGCATGCGTGCGATAGTTTTAATTCTATATTCAGACTGTCTACAATATTTAGTTTAGTTTTTATCTGGGCACTTATGCACTAACTTATTTCCCACATTCTGGGACTAATAACGCATTCTCTTATGTTAATTGTTTAATTTCCCTACATATGACTCACAAAAGGCATCCGTTCATTGTCTGCTATGGCCGTAACTTTGGAAGAAAATAGAGATTTGACTGAATTACCACATCTGTTGTCGATATTTGCTGTGACCCTTTGTAATTGATAAGGACACGTGACACATGTTATTACATATCACATGCATTCTGTTATGAGCATTACATAAATAACACTTGTTATGCTTGTTTTCAGCTTCAGAGGGAAAAGCAGTCCCTTCTCTTCCAAATTTTGGGAGCAGCTATCATGTCAAAGGTAAGCAGTACCTGCACATTACACATTCAGGCCTTTTCCTTATAATGTTGTCTTATTACACGATAACATGTTTGACCTTTCCATTGCAGGGGTGATCTCTCTGCCCTATGCTGAGATCAAGGAGCCTTTTGAGGCCTGGTTTGATCTAGCGGCAAAGTCCAGCCGAATAGACTACTACCATGGTAAGAAACCACATGACTGTCTCTTAAAGCTGACTCTGGGTTTTTCCTGCTTGGCTGGATTATTGATGTGAAACTGAAGACCTCTTGTGTCAGACCTTTGTGAGCAGAGCAGAACATAAGTACATAAACAAAGAAGTGAAAAAGAAAGAATAAGCACTTCTGGAGAAGTTTCACTGTTACCTCATGTTACAGCTCATATGACTTTGAGCCTATTACTTTCTGTCTTGTTTAAGATTATGTTATAGGATTCTTCTTTTGTATCCTTACCATCTTCAGGAAGTAAAATGTCGGATTGAACTTTTCTCGTTACGGTTAGTAAGTGGCAGTTACCAATTTGTATTTAAGTATCCCAAATCATACATTTGCGTCATGGGGTTGTTTTGATTGGTCAACCGCTGAGAGATGTCCCACCCTATCATAAAGAATATCAATAGAAGCACTAGTGTAATATAGTGATGTCATTATGTTACTGAAGTAAACAAAAGGTGTCTCACATTGTTTGCCAACAGGCCAGGTGTCGACCTACCAGCTGGGTGCGGAGCCGCAGTGGGGCGTTGCTTATAAAATCTCTCCAGAGACCACAGAGACGGAGCAGAACGTGATGAAGTGTTTCCAGACCAACGGAACGGCCGATGAAGCCGTCACCACGCAGGCGTCTCTGCCCGATGTGCAGGGCTTCCAGGTCTGTGAGTGTAAAGACGCTCGGTGCAGTATCTCAGCACCAAAACAAAGTTGTGTAATCTCAATCTCAATCTTTATTTATTTATATAGCACATTTAAAAACAACCTCAGTTGACCAAAGTGCTGTACAGGGAATACATACAATATAAAATAACACAATGGGAGTCAAATAATAAAACTATGATTAAAAACATGATAAAAAGCACAATAACTAGAAACATATAAAAACACATACAAATGTAAAAATGTTATGTTCAACTAGTGTTAAAAGCCAGTGCAAAGATGTGAGTTTTTAGCTGAGATTTCAAAACAAATGTTAATATCAGTTTTATTAACCTAAACAAACTTGAAGACTGTAATTCGTTGCTATGATAATGAACCAAAGCATTTCCTAGATTATTTTACAGCATGGGAAAAATAATCCCTAAAATAAGAACTTCTACAAAAAGTACTATTTACTTCCCCCCTCCCGGTGAATTCTGTGACCTATTACAATGTAACTTCAGACTGAACCTGAGCAGACAGATTTTAAAACGGGTGTTGGCAAATCTGCACTTATTTACACTTAAAGGATTTATTTGCAGACTCCAACTGGTTGTGTTTGAACAAGAGAGGACAGTGTGTGCAAATAAATGGCACTCATGAATATCTTGTGAGATTTAGGTTAGGGGCTCGGGTAAAACTGGGCTACATACATCAAAACATCATAGTTAGCATCATCCTCTTTACAACAGGATACAAATGCATGTATTGATTTAATTTTAACTGTAGGTTTACATTTAATCCAACCCTGATTTCTTTCAGATGCAGAAATATTCAATTATGTGTGTTTACCATTCACAATGTTGATAATAATATTAATAATAATAATAATAATAAAGATTTATTTTTATAGCACTTTTCATACAGTATCTGCATCTCCAAGTGCTGTAACAGCACGGCACACATCACACATTTAAATCAGATAACAAGAAATTAATTTCAGGTCAAACGTTTAACTTTTTTACACACAGGCAGCAAAAGAAACATTGTTTAAAAATGCAATGAACATAAGGAGGTAAAAAGGTATAATAATAAGTACAATAAAATAAATAATGATCCAAATGTTCACAATCCTCTCAGTACAACAAAGGAAGACATAAGATGACATGAATAAATACATTAAAATATTAAAAACTATAAATAAATGAATATAACAATTATAATAATGATTTAAAGACCAATTCAAAGGAGGATGTCCCTGATAAAAACCTAATCTAGAAAAATATGTCTTCAGATGTCGTTTAAAAAGGTCCACTGAGTTTGCCTCTCTGATATTGATGCCCCTTCCTCCCCCATAGTTCCTGAGGATGGAGTACTTTGGAGGGTCCCTGTGTGAACTGTGGCAGAATGTGACCACTGTGGGTCACAAGAAGAACACCTACACACTGTGGGTGACACACTCAGAGCGGGGGGCAAACAGCAAGGAGGACCCAGCCACCCCGCTGCATTACGAGATGATGGGATACAACACGCTGCTGGGCTCACATTACGACAAATACCTGGTGGACTACAAAGAGTTCAGCCCTCATGTGGACCCCAAAGTCTTCTCCCTGCCTGAAGGTGTGTGCTCTGCTGTAGGTCCAAACATCCAGAATTGTTTTTAAAAAGGACCTATTATGCAAAATCCACTTTTTCATGTCTTTTATACATAAACACGTGTCCCCTCTGTGTAAAGAGATTCTGAAAGTTTCAGGAAAAAAGACCCCCTCTCTTTTTGTCCTGATCCATTTATATAAAAACCTGTCTGAAAATGAGCTGATCAGATTTTGGCCACTTTATGATGTCATAACGATTTTTTGGCTTGTGTAACCATTAGCCAATCACCAACCAAGGTAACCTCCCCCCCCCCACCTTATCACCTTAATCTCCTCCTAGAGCACCATTGTGTTCTTTTTAACCAAATGTCTCTCAGAGGGGCGTGGGGAGGGGCTCCTTATTTTCATCTAAAGTAACAGACAGAGAATCAGCACTTTGGAAACAGGGCTGAAACAGAGGGGATTATGGGATGCTACAATGATCTGTTTGGTATTTCGAGGCAAACACTTCAGAGACATGTTTTGTATATATCTGAGACCTATAATATACTGATGTATAATCGGGGACCTTTAAAGTTTAAAAGGGTTAAAACACACTTTATTTCCCCCCCTACAGGGATGAGCTGTGGGAGATTTCCTGGTCCAGGCGTGGAGCACCACATGTTGGCCAATCCAATGAAAGATCTCATCCACACCTCAGCTTCCGGCCACTCAGAGCGCATGTTCAACCATTTCAAGGACAAGTTTCAGCGTCAGTACAGCGATGAGAGAGAGCATGAGAAAAGACAGCACGCTTTTGTTCATAACCTCAGGTGAGAGTAACATTCAATACTTTTTCTCTTGTACGCGGTTGCAAAAGTCTCTTTTTATTTGAAATGTCACAACAACAACAACGACAAAACTATGTTGGAATCTAACAAACATTGTAGACTAGTCAAAATGAATATGTTTTCTCACTGCAGGGCATTTTGTTGTGTAAGAAACTATTTTAATTGTATTATAGAACATACAAGACACTACAATGCTATAAACAATGATAAAAGTGTAGCACACAGAGCGCAGAAATTGAGATTAAATTAATTAATTGGAAAAAAGTACAATATCACAACAGTAATAAATGAAAATAAGAAGCCGATTGTACCACGCAAGGTACGAATAACAGTAAGGTGGGGGGAAAGGGTTAAGTAGAGCTTTTTTAACAATATGAACAAACTGCAGGGTTTCTGAGGACTGTCTTCTTGTTTCTGTAGGTATGTCCACTCAACAAACCGCGCAGGGCTTCCCTTCTCTCTGGCTCTGAACTCTCTGTCGGATCGCACCATGTCGGAGCTGGCCACCATGAGGGGGAGGAAACGAGGAAAGACCCCGAACAGAGGGCTCCCCTTCCCCTCAAAGCTTTACCAAGGGGTGAACTTACCTGAGTCACTTGACTGGAGGCTTTACGGTACGTACATATGTATCATTGTTTTACCAAAGACGGTTCTTTTTCCTGGAGTTCCTAGTGTTAACCTCCACTCTGTGCAGGTGCTGTGACCCCGGTGAAGGACCAGGCCATCTGCGGATCCTGCTGGAGCTTTGCCACCACTGGAACAGTAGAGGGCGCTCTCTTCCTGAAGGTAAAGGATTAGAAACCAGCAGCTCTCGCTCTCGCACTGGCCACTCTCCGGTGTTTCGAAACTCCCTTATGCTGTTTGAAGCCACAGATGATCAGCATGGCGCTTCATCTGCTCATGTTTTGGTTGATTTTCCTCGCAGTTATGTTTGGTGTTAATATATCTTTGGCATTTTTCTAAATATTTAAAATGTGCAAAAATGTCACTTTAATAGTGCTTGTATGAAGGGAATTTGGCTATTTAGGCAGGATAAATACAGCACATTTCATAGAAACAAAGAATAAAATATGACTATCAGTTGAAAAATTATGGCTGATTTTGGGTTGAAGTAAGGTACATTTTTCTGACAATTTTCCAAAGATAACACTACAAAGGCACACGAAAGGAAATGATCAGAATCAGAAATCCCTTATTTGTCCAGAGCAGGGAAATGTACATTTACAGCAAATGTACAGTGCAGGTATAAGGCGAAATAGAGTAAGTAAGCCTATTATAAATTATAAAAGACTAAAATAAACTAAAATGGCCAGTATAAAACATATAGTAAAAATATAATGTTGTGTGAGGTTGGACTGACCATTTGAGTCTATTTTCAGTCACCAAAGTGTAACGATTCGGACTTTGATGCCCTAATTTGAGTTGCGGCCCCCCTGTTGTGTCCTTTAAGCCCCTCTGCGAGTGTAAACAAGTCGCTCCCTTCAGAGGAGGGGGGGGGGGGGGGGGGGCTGTCGGTAAGAAGAGTCATTGTTCCACACCGACGTTAGACAGACGTGACAATGTACTGGCTCCGGCCTGCCTCAGCCCATGCACGGCAAAGCTCAAAGGCATTCCTTTTCTGTTGTTGCCATGCAACTAGATCCAATCATTGGACGCTGTTTTATCGGATGTGAAGGCACCCCATTGAAATGACCGAATTCTTTAACTCTTTTACCCAAACACTCCTGATTTGGTCCCTTGCCTTGGCCAGTAGCTGTAAGGGATTGAGTAGTGTTGACTGCAGGGAAAAGATGGAAGAAGTTTGGTTATTATCAAATATTCAGTTTTGTTCTGATGAAAGCATCATTAAAATGTCCAGCCGTTTTACGAAAATGACTAAAGATTTCTCACTTGAAATGGCAGCACAGAGAGAGAAGATACATGCAGTTCAGACACAGTTAGATGAGGTTAAGAGTAAGTTCTGTTGTGCAGCCCCAGCAGATTATCTTTATACCTTTGCCAGCAGCGCAGCAGCAAGAAGTGACCTGAAGGCTCGTAAACAGAGCTGCTCCCCATCTTGGTAACCTCACAGCATCTGCATATAAAGCAGCTGGTGTAAAAAACATGTCTTGACTGAACTTTATTTTCCCAAACAAAAAATGATTCATGCTGAGGTTGCTCATCTGAGTGGGATCATGTTGTTCTGTCTTGTTGTTTCAGACGGGCTCTCAGCAGGTTCTGTCCCAGCAGATGCTGGTGGACTGTTCCTGGGGTTTCGGCAATAACGGCTGCGATGGAGGAGAGGAGTGGAGAGGATACGAGTGGATCATGAAACATGGAGGCATCGCAACAACAGAAACCTACGGAGCCTACATGGGGATGGTGAGATGAATACAAAATATGCAGCCTGTAGCTGTTGTAGCAAGTCACATTTAAAAGACTGCACCCAAGCCCAATTAAGAGTTTTCTATTTAAGGATTGCAGCCAACTGTGAAGGTGTTTCACTTCTGTTGACACAATAAAACACCTTAACACATGTGGTCTTCCATATGTAATATTCTTGCTCAGATGGCCTTTTGAAAGTTTCTCTCCTAGATTAATTTGGAGATAATTGCCAAAATAAATGAATGAAAAATAACCCTTTGAGCTCATTCGACATTTAACCTGAGAGGAAAGCTTAGTTGGAAAGAGTGCTAAAGTTACCATTTCCTATGAACCATGATTCCATCTGTCTGCACCCAATTGTGATAAAAAAAATCATATATATTAAAGAGCCTTAAGAAGTACTCCTACCTGTGAGTATTGACAGATCCGTTACTATTACCTCTTTCTTACAAGTAGGGAACGTTTTGGCCCCCTGCTCCCTTTATTCTAACATGATCAAACATTATTAGGCAAACATTTAATGGTGTGTTCTCTGAGATATTAAAGTAGCTGCGATGACAAATAGATATACAATCTGACCGATAAGCAGAGAAGTTGTAGCTGTTATAGCTCTTTAAAGATTTTGACCAATGAAACTAATGCACAAGCATTTACAGTGGTACGGCTTAAACTTAATGTACTCGCAGGTTTCTTGCTGCTCTGAGTTTTATCTTCATGGTTTATTTTACATCTTGTAAGTCCCTTTGAATAAAAGCATGGCAAGGCATTTGGATCTATTAAATGTTATCAATTCCCATCCCTAGCCACAAGGGGAAACAATCGTGTTTTTCTGCTACATGAATTCAGCCGTAAACGTTGTCCCTTCCTTTCTGAACAGAATGGATTTTGCCATGTGAACGCGTCCCAGCTGACTGCACAAATCAAGAGCTACACCAACGTCACATCAGGAGATGCAGAGGCCCTGAAGCTGGCGCTCTTTAAAAACGGGCCGGTGGCTGTCAGCATCGATGCCGGGCACCGATCCTTTGTGTTCTACAGCCACGGCGTCTACTATGAACCGGCGTGTGGTGAGTTCACATCTCGCTGGTGCTCACACTTTTTGCTGCAACACCGATCTTGTTCTTCAACTTGTTTCTTGTGTTTTTCAGGTAATACCACTGCAGATTTGGATCATGCTGTGCTGGCAGTGGGTTACGGCACCCTGAACGCGGAGCCCTACTGGTTGGTAAAGAACTCATGGTCCACTTACTGGGGCAATGACGGCTACATCCTCATGTCTATGAAGGATAACAACTGCGGGGTCACCACTGATGCTACATATGTCACACTCGCATAGATTTGCACATTTCCATTATGTTTAATGATGTGTTGAAGCCACTATGTGAGTGCCTGAGGATGAAAGCTGCCTGATATCAGACGTGTTGAGGCGCTGTGATCACTTCACAAGGAGCTGCTTAGTGATCATTATGTGTTGCTGTTGAATAACAGGGTGAAATAAGAGGCTGCACAGAATAAGCTCACATTTCCAAACACAGTTTTTAACAAGTTTATTGCTGGTGCCACAGATCTGCAGTGCCTTCAATTCAGTTGTACAAAGTACATTTTTTCACATTTTAATTTTTTACTTTGTTGCATTCAAATGCAATGGTCAAGAATCAATGCAATAAAAAAGAAATAAGGTTTTATGGCATCTGTGGCCCTTTTCTTGGTAAGCAAACACTGTTGGGCAATGCATGCTTTAGCAGAGTCATGCAATAGAATAAGGATTCACTGAGTTCTTGTCGATGGGAATAATAGATTTTGGAGAACCAAATTCCTTTTGCCTGAGGGACATGGCATAATACATAACCAGTGCTCCTGATGCATGCCTTTATCTGTATTACACATTCATATTTATAAAAATGACAGCCCTTCAAAACTTCATGTAAAAGTCAACAGTACCAGATATTTCAGTTTCAATAGTAATCCATTTTACATCCAAGTATAATTCAATACAATAAAAAAAGACAGCAAAGTGTTACAAACAATGCTGATGAAATATATTTTCACATGCTAATCACAGAAACATCCAATAGCATCCATATAAAAACGCAAATGGGCTACGTAAGTCTGACAAAATGCTACATTTATAAAGTTAACTATGCAATCTCACTCAACTAGCTTTATTTCTCTTGGCTTGAGAATATGAGAATATAGAAAATGAGGCAGTTTGCTTTTTCAATACAGCATTAAAGTACCACAAAGGTATTCCAGCAACAGTCCACAGACATGGTACACTTTTATATACAAATATGAAAGTTATTTTAATAACAAATCCTTCAGTCCGAGAAGAAAAAAAAAGTCAATACAAACATGCAATCTGTGTGTCTGCAAACTCTGTCCCATCACGTATGTAAAATATATCAAACCACACCTCAAAATGTTTACTAAAGGTGTAAACAGTTGAGCAGATTGTAGAGAAATACTTTTAACCTTCATTTTCAAAAACTGTAGGCTGTTAAATTAGCCTTGGCAGCAAATATAAAAGCCTGGTTTGTGCATATGTGCATTTCAGTTTGGTGTGTTTGCATAGAGCTCTTAATGCAGATCATGTATTGCATAGAGGGTGTTGTGTGAACAGGATACACTACAGGTGAATAGGGTAGAGCATTTTATCTATGAACTAACCAGATCATTTCCCCATAAGGAAATCATTAACCCATGACGCACCGGGGACACATATGTATGTATAAAAGACATCACAAAGTGCATTTTGCATGATAGGTTCCCTGTGAATGATTGTTTCATTTCGTTGACAGGTTTGAACGTGAAAGGTTTATACAGAGGGACATTTGGGTCTTTCTTGTTATCACTCCATGTATCAGAAAACAGCCATTAAAAAATATAAAATAAGAATAACATATCATTTGAATCAGACTATGAATGATATGTTAAACACTTCAGAATAGATCTACCTAAGTGCTGCTGAAGTGGGGATTTCTGTCTGAAAACTTCCCTTTAAGGTGTGTATTGTAAAATACCATCATTTCCCCTTAAAACTTTAACTAACCCTCTAAACTTCCATAGTTGATTGAAAATGTTCTTTGTACAACCAGGAATTGTTATGTTTAAATATGCAAATGGTTCATTAACTAATGCTTACTTTTGGCAGATTAAGGAGAAATCTACGGACGCATATATACAAAGTTTAGTAAAATAATCCCCTAAATGAGCATTTAGGATGTTTTTATTTGAAACTCTTTAAAAAAGACGTGTAATAAAAGCACAACGGCCCCAAATCTAAAATTCAACAAGTGCATGTGAGGAAGTCTGTAGTGTCTCCTGTGGGGATTGTCCACAGTATTGAATGTATTAAGTCGCTTTGGATAAAAGCGTCTAACAAATGACATGTAATGTAATGTCATTTGTTAGACGCTTTTATCTTAAGTACAGTACCTGGTAACAAAGTTGAGGTTGTTATGTTTATGTGAATAATTGAATTTGTGCACACTTCACACACAGTTAGCTAGACGTTGTATCTCCTGCTTTTCTGTGCTGCTTGCTGCTTGGCTCGTCACCTCAGACATCTCAGCCTTCTCCTTGTCGGAAGGCGACCTGCAGGAGACAAAACACAGGGAACACACTGAGCTCTCTGCAGATGTTTCAGGATTCACATGGGAAAAAGGAGTGCTAAGGAGCTTCAAGGACACATTAGCTAAACCAAGGTCACATTGTGGTACCTCATGTCCCAGTTCTCTGCGTCCTCCACCGTGTCTGGCAGAGGTCTGTTGGCCGTTTCGGGCAGCGCCAGGGCCAGGAGAGCCCCGAGCAGCGGGAAGGTACCAAAGATGAGCAGAGGTATAGTGGGGCTGTGGCTGTGAAGTATGTTTGTCATGGGAGCTAACACACCGCCCATCCTCGCAAACATGCAGGACACACCTATTCCTGTTTGCCTGTACACAAGGAAGTTAGAAACAGCATAATTGGAAAAACGGTTTTATAATAGGTATTGAAGTAAAGAGCCCATTATGCTTGTTCTTTCCTGTAGTGTGTTATATAGGTTTTTGTGCATGTAATTGGTCTGCAAAGGCTAAATTCCCTCAGCTTCTGTTGGCTAGCGCTCAATCTCATTGTACATGATAAGCGGCGGGAGATCTCTAAGCGTTTAACCAATCACAACAGGGTCGGCCAGCTAACCAAGCAAAGCCGATAATACAAGTTTGTAAAGCATGTATTAATCTTAAAAAGCTCCATAAACACAAAAAAAGCTAAGTTCAGTCATGAAAATATTATTTCTAAGCACTTCTAAGGAACTTTTTACCTAGTCACTAATGCTTTCTACAAGAACCTTCACATCATGTCTTGTTAAAAATCACTTTGAGATCATTTTGGATGAGAAAATGAATTGAAACTGTACTAATGAACGTGTCTTACCGAAGCACAGTGGGGAAAATCTCAGCAGTGTACACATAGATTACAGCAAAGGACGCTGTTATGCCAAACTTTCCCACCATGGCAAGACCAGTCTGGACATTGGGATAATCTACAGGCAGAGAGAGTTGAGACACTTGAGTATGAGTTATTTGAGGATGAGATAAAGGTTTGGAGATAGTGATGGGAATTATGGCTCTTTGAAGGGAGCCGGATCTTATGACTCCGTTCCTTTGCGAGTCGTTCAAAAGAGCCGTTCAAAAGAGCCGCTTTTTTTTTAAGGGGGCGGACATTACATTTGATTGATAATTCAATCAAATGCACACTTCACTTGATTGATAATTCAATCAAATGTAACCCTGTTTTGACTAATGATTTATATGTGTACACATATATAACTTAAATTATTCAATACATCCTTTGTACTGAAGTATTCAAAAGTAAAAATTACATTTTTAATATAAATGATTTGCTGTGGCCAATTGTTTGCATTGCATTTACAGACCCTTGTAACTCTGATTGTAGAACCACGCTAAAAAAAAGCAGATAGCAACACCTATACAAACTGACAACAAATCTTTGCTGAGCCTAAAAATAATCATAAATAACATAATGAAAATAAATATATTGCAATGCTCAAAACAGCCGCATCCAACCGTCTCTAATCCTTGGATATTACATGTCACTGCATGCATGCACGGAGCACCCGTATAAAAAAAAAAAACAGCTCGTTCGCAGGCGCGAGCCGGCTCCCGTCGTTCACTTAAAAGAGCTGGCTCTTTGAGCCGGCTCGTTCGCGATCGACACATCCCTATTTGGAGAACGATTACAGAAATCATTAAATGCACCTTCAGGAACAGCGAGCGTGAGCAGACAGGCGAGTCCTCCCACAGACAGAAATCCACTCAGGGAGAGTCTACGACTGTAGGGCAGGACGAGCAGGACCACAGAACGGGCCGGGATCTCAACCAACCCGAACACAAACTGGGTCAGGTAGAGGTCGGTCCCCAGCCTGGACACACCCAGAGAGAGGCCGTAATACACCAGCACATTCACAAACCTGGGGAGTAACGGAGGGAGAGAGAGAAATAAAACAGACAATGAAACATGGAATGATTTGGTATTCACTAAATATGAACTATAGAGCATTTGAGCATAAACACATACACAGATGCCTGAAACGTACCAGATGTAGAACAAGATGAAAGCCCTCTTTCTCATTTGAGGAGTTCTTACGAGATCCACTGCTGAATAACTTTGCTTCCCTCCACTTAACTTCTCAATCTGGACAGGAAAACAAAAGCATTTAAAAGACAACGCTGGTGATATTCTACTTTTTTATTATTTCAAACATATCCAAGTATTAACCCAGTAGCCAAAGCATGAGCTCTGTGTTATATAGCCGCATAGCTATTTAAACAATTAAAAACACATACATTTGCCCAACTGTTGCAGTGAGTGTTCCTTTGTTGCTATGACCTTGGGTACTGTGGGTTATTTTGAGAAAATCCCACTTACATACCAATCCTGCTATTAATACTCACTAGAATGCCAAAAGTGCATTGTGTATCACCCACAGCTGGACATTTTTTCCCAGCAAATTCACTTCACTTTTAAAGGGGACATATTAAACAAAACTACAGTTCACATTTGTTTAAGGAAATTAGTGAGCAATCTTGACACAATGTAGACATTGTGTAACATCTCATCTTGGCATGATTTTAAATCCGCTGTGAGATAAAGGAATTATGCAGTATAAGGAAAAGTATCAGGAAATGGACAAACAAAGTGATGGGTTTGTTGTTTCCTTTCCATTCTAAAAAAGATTAGTCTGTAACAGCTCTTGCTGCAGACAAAAGACACATTGAAATAGTTCAGATAGAAGGCAGTTATGAAATGCAGAGAGACACACTTGTACAGCAGGAGGTAAGACACGGCCGTTCACAAGTGCTGCTTTGCGGAGGAGTGCGATGGCTTCCTCCCTTCTGTCGTTGGCCAACAACCATCGGGCCGACTGAGGAACCACCCTGACAGAGATAAAGAGAGAGAGAGCCGACAGGGGGGGCAAGGAGAGGAGAAAATGCCACAAAGAGGAGTAGGCCAGGAAATGATTATCACAAAGAGGGCATTCATTTACTCTTGTGAAGAACTGTATGAATAAACATTGGGTTTAATGTTCAGGTGCTTGTTGAATTTCCCACCATATATAGAAGATGAGCAGGAAACCGGGGGCCGATATGGCCAGTTGCAACTTTCTCCAGTCTCGTATCAAGTATGCTACGCCCGCTAGCAGTATGTAGCCCAGACCAAAGGCGTAGTCGGTGATTATACCAGCCAGCATGCGTCTTTTGGTGCACGTCCACTCAGTGCCTTTAGAAAAACAGTGCAGGGTTTGGAACGAGAGCAGAGGAGAGGAGAGGAGGATTCATGAGGAGAGGGTTAAGCTAGGGTTGTGGTGTGGAGCTTTAAGGTTTTGGAAAGAGTGGCAAGGGTTTGTGTTGTGGGATTGGACAAAGAAAGCATGAGCAATTAACACTTTAAGTACGATATGTGAAGGTTTGACAAATGAGATGACTAGCCACTGACACTTAAGAATTATGCCTGCTAGTAACATTACACAGGACATATAATGGTCATTTTCAGGTTTCATATTTGTATGTTGCACCTCTACTGTGACATGTTGACATGTTTTAAAAAGCTCTTTATTTTTCTCATACTGCCTGTGCTGCAGCACCTCTTTTCACCCTCTGTCTGAAACCAGAGCCCAGACTGCTCTGATTGGTTAGCTGGCCGGCTCTGTTGTGATTGGTCAACTGCTTGTAGATATCCTGCCCCTTAACCTATCACATACAATGTGTTGGAGCTCTAGCCAATAGAAGTGTGAGTGTTATGTAGTGATGTCATTGTGTTACGGATTATCCACAGTTTTAGCCTTTGCAGACCATTTACATGCACAAAAACCTATGTAAGACACTGCAGGAAAGGGAAAATCCCAAAGAGCATAAAAGGGCCCCTTTAATTGTCATTGAAAATGAATAATTCACAATTCACACGTGAGAAGTCTGTTGAGTGCTTTGTAAATACCAAGTACAAAGGCGTTGATGATGACTCCCGATATCGTGGTGCCAACTAGAAAGCGGAGAGTCACATAGATGGGGAAGTTTGGTGCAAAGGCCACGGCGACTCCAAACAAGGTCTGAAGAGCGATGGACAGCAGCAGGACGAAGCGTCGGCCGTAACTTACACACAGAGAGGAGCGGAAATTAGTTTGTATGAAATAAATGATCAAATATGACTGTGACATGGTGACCTGTGAGAAAATGCAAAACCTGCAGGAATGTCAACAAGATGTGAGTGTTAGTGCCCCTAGAGATTTGAATGCTGTCTCTTTAACTAAATACCTCATAAAATGATGGAGATATTGATATACTGGAGATATTTAGGATGCTCAGCATTGTGAACATCAAGCTAAGTTTGGTTGGTCCTCTCTCTTTATATCGGATAGGCATTATAGACACTGGGTTTTATTTATTTACGAGTCACTTTCTTTACTGCGTTGTTGTCGAACATGCTCCTATCATATATTGGATTAAGTTGCAGGTACTGGTGCGGGTTTTTCTCATTGTGCACCTCTGGAATAATATGCAAAACAATCGAAATTGTGTTTTCACAAAGACCTCAACAATTGTTAGCGACAGGATGTGTTTCAGGTACCAAAAGTAATACAGAAAGATGCTAAAAAGTAAAAGCAAATATAGATTTTAGTTTTATTATTATTTTAATTTGGCTTTTTATCATTTCTGCTATACTGTATATTTCTTATTTGTATTACTTGTCAGCCATATTGAAAATGAGGTCTCTACCTTGATGTGTTTATGAGTTCAAATAAAGGATACATTAATTAATTAAATAAAAGCTATTTCCTAGATTTTACCATCTTGACAGAAAAACGAAATCTTTTATGATATATAAATAAACATTATCAGTTAAACCCCACCGCAATACAACTCATTAGCATGACCTTTGACATATGGGCCACTTGTGCAAAATGCTCAGTAGTGCAAGTGTCAGCCTGTCTCTGAATCTGTTTGTTTCGGCTTCAGGGCTTCAGGATTAAGAAGGAGAAACAAAGCCTACCTGTCAGCCATGGCTCCAAACAGCACAGAGCCCACCAGCAGGCCGAACATGTAGACAGACGACCCGAGACTGTTCAGTCCCGCTCTGTCACACACCAGGTCCCACTGTCAGAAGGGAAGAAAACACAGAAGAGATTGCAGGACAAACAAAAAAAACTTTTATTTGTCCATTATAGACTGGGGCAAGTGTTAAAGCTGAATCACTTGTGTGTCAGTTCCAATCAAATTGTGCTATCAAGTGTTGTTGCATTGCAGCTGGTCAAACCAAAAGCTCACTGTGGCAAATATCAGATTCACAAAAGAAAGGCAGTGTTGTTTCTTGTGTCAAAATGAAAAGTAAAGCCTTAAACCATAAATATATACCATCATTGCTATGTTATTGTCTTACCTTGCTTGTTTGTGCTCACTTTGCTTTTATTTTCTTGTGATAAGTTACATTTTCAGTATAATAGTATCATGTTTCAACTCTAATCATTTAGTTTGATTTCCTTGTGCAAATGACTAACAAAGCAATAACATCAGCATGTTATATTATATACCTCGGTGACTGTGGTACTGTGGAAAGTCTCCTTGCTGTACACCCAGCCCTGTCCACATGGCACACGCTCAGTCCGGTTGACATCTGAAGAGAAACAGGAGGAATCCGAGAGGCTGAAGTTCCCACTGAGTGTACCCGGGAATGAGGACTGATTCCCGGGTACTGAGCTGGAGCTCTCTCGGCAGTGGTGGGGCGGCGTGGATCCGGTGAAGATGCTCACCATCATGTGGAAAGCGAGGAGGATCTGGGGTAAACAAATCCATACGTACAGAGTTTTCTGATACCTCCCGAAGCCTCCGACTGCAGAGAGGATCTGGTCGAAATTCATTTTGGGGAAATGTAGGACAATTTCGAGAAGAAAGTGGAAATCTGAGTGTTGACACCAAGCAGACCCGTATCAGAGTGGATGTGGGGAGCTGTGGCTGGTTCCTCCGGATGTAAACAACAAGGACATCAATTCCCATGTGCTGCCAGAGCTAGTCCAGCTCTTCCAACATGACCAGCAGTCCTGAAATGACCTGAAATACAGAAACTTCTCCCACTTCCTGCCCCAAAGCTGGCAAATAGTTTCTCCAATCGAGGGTGCACATACCGTAGGTCTATTAAGTGGGAAGATGGGAAAATAAGACACTTAACCAACAAAGTGCCTCTGTGATTCTCCTGCTGTGTCCCACACGGTGCAAAACCTGGAGAAATGGAAACAGGTTTTGTAAGGAGCAATCAGGAGCGTGTATGTAACCGGAGGGCAGGGCTATAGCCTGGTTACAAAATCTCATAAAACACGCTCCAATGCAACATAACACCACTGAAGCACTGGCTATTATAATGCCTTTTCTTCATTCAAACGATTGAAGCATCAGTTGCACTTGCCGTTCACAATTTTGAAATAAAATACCGATTGTTCATTTGGGGTAAACACAACACATCTTCACCAGAAACCTGTAAGAAACAATGTGTAGGGATATCCTCATTGGCCCTCTGCTGCCATCTTCTGCTGGAAGATTGCATTACAGTGAGACCCCTCAACCTCAGCCTGTCTGTCATTCACTTATACTGAAAGATAATGTATGTGGTCATAAATTATAAAGGTATCTTTTTTGCTTCACAGTGCCAAAATAATATGGTTAAAAAGCAGCAGGATGAAGACAGTACCTTTCTCATAGAGAGGAGCGGACCTGACTTTGCATAAATGAACACTACCACTGTGAATTAATGAGATAAACTGGTGTCATTTATACTGTGGAGATGTCACCACCACTTTTTGAAAAGGCTGAGTTTGTCCCCGTTGGTATTTCAAAGCACAACAAGATATTCTGCAAAATAGCTTGCACTAAAAAGTCAACCAAAACATTAAAAACCTTTTAGAAAGCTTGATATGCACAACAGAAACTCATAAAATGCAATGTTAATGTAGAATAAATCAATGTGCATCGTCATTAGCTGACAAATACAATCCCCCTAAGCTAATTCAAGAACATTTGACTTAAAAACCTGCATGCACTGATCAGTAACTTAAAATAATGATTGACATAGTTTATTGTTTTTTCCCAATTTTGATAATTATCTGCTCTACTCTCTTACCTTATTTGTATCCTTTTAGGGCAATTTAAAATCGCAATTTCATCCTATTTCATTTCCAGTTGCTTTGGTTTTAATTGATTAATTTGCTTCAAATCTTAAGTATTCTATTTATTTATTTTACTGATTTTGGATTTTTATAATTTCTGCTCTTATCTTTTCTTATTTGTGTTTTTAATGCCTTTGATTTGGACATGTTGCAATACAGTTTTATGATGTGTTTAACAGATTGTCTGTGTTATGTCTAGAACTCAATACCAAGACAAAAGAATAATGAAAGACGAAGGACCAAATGTACAAGGTTACTGTAAATTCACTATGCAAAACTTAATGTATTATAATATATTACAATTAGGCAGGTCTTTTCTTGGGCTTGTAGTTTTTATAAATAATGATGCAGCCAGTGATAACATGGTCAGGTCCACAGCAGTCTGATGGAGGAATGGCCGTCTCAGCATGTTTTCTGGAAAACAATGGCTCCTCTCTCTACAGTCCAGTTAGGCAAGTGGGAGGCAATCACTGCAGATTTAAGTTAGTGTTCATTAAAAAAAGAAATGTACACACAGTATGTCAGTTGAAAGATAACCAAACCTTGCTGGGGTATAATGTCTCTATGTTGTAAAATGTAGTCCAACAAAAATGATATTAAGCTAGACGAGTAAAACAATTGAAAGATTGAAATACTCAATCTCATAAAATGTATTATTGGATGACTCAGAATTAGGTATTAGGTGTTTAAGTTTTACATTTTACAAATGTTTTGTGCATTGTATAGCCCCTTCCTGTTGTGGGTGCTCCTGACGTCACTGATGCTGGTTTCGGTGTCTGGGTGGCATCAGGGAGAGAAACTGTAAAGTCAGATATATTTCAACCGGAAGTGATTAGAAACAATGTGTTTCTTAGGAAAATAAAAGCACAAAAATGGCATTTAAATGTCCAGTAAAAATGATATGAAATTGAAAGAATTATGATGATAAATTGAGGTGTTCATAACAAAAATTACATTAACACATAGGCCTACAATACACAAATACTCAGGAGATTCATTGATTTTAATTTGTATAGGCCTTAATTGACTTTTATAGTTATATACAGTGTCCTAGAATAAGGAAATTAAGGTAAAATAAAGCTGATATGTATAACATATAATTTAATCTGAATCAAAACTGGTTTAATTTGAAGTTTTCTTTTTTAATGAAAAATATTGTTAGAATTACAGTAGGTTTTTTCAAGTGTGTAAATACTATGATTTTTAAAAAAAAATTCTGCCATACTATAATCCGACTTTTTATTTAACAATTTATATATATGACTTTTACATGTGTCTTTGCAAACTCAACTAGTTATGAGTTTTTGTGCCACATTACACTATGAGTGTTATGACACAAAACAATGTTCCTTTTTAATCACACAATTTTATTGCAAATTGTTTTTTTGCATATTACGTATTTTTTAATGCAATATTGAGAATCCCACAATTAAAAAAATGTCCTCTTTGTTTATTTTTTGTGTGTTTTAAAAAATTATCCTCTGATTTTATTTTGAAGGCGGAGACCAGAAGTGTTACAGCTCTCCTCCTGTGTAGCTTCACGGTGAGGGAGGCTCCGGAGAGAGTGAGACACCAGAGCCAGAGACAGAGGGAGATGGCTGAAGGGAAGGGACAGTGGACCGGGTCAAGAACGACTTTGGAAACCAGCCTAAGGTGACCTTGATCCTGCAGAGCAGTGTTCAGAGTCCAGAGAAACAAATACAAATCGCAGCGATCCGCAGACACTGCTGACAGGACACATCTCCAATCATCAGTATCCGCTAATTCCTCCCTGAAGGATTACCAAACTCATCCCTTTTTGGATTTCTGATAAAGAAAACGCTTTGGATCAGTCCCTGCTGAGTGTGAGTATGTTTCTTCAGATTTGTAATGGCGATGTCATGCATCATAAGGTCAGCTGATCATGTTCTGACACACTTATTGTGTTACTGTAAGGACACAATTTAAAACAAAACCATACAGACCACATCCGTGCTGACATCCTGATGGAGAAGAAGCCACGCCCTCAGACAGCATTCAAATAATATGTTTAAACCACATGCATGAATGAACCCTGGCCTATTTACAGGGATTCATCCAGCAGCACCATCAGCAGCATTAGCAGCTTGCAGCATTCACTGCAGGACAGTAGCATATTTTTTTTACTACTAGAGGACACCAAATAAGCCTTAGACATGTGCTTTCTAAGATATATCTCAATAAATTGCTTTCATTTTGCATTATTTAACAGAACAAAAACCTTTCAATGTTCGTTTATCTCTCTTCACTGTTAGATTTCCACTATGGTTAATGTTTCCCTAACAATGAAAAAACATGAGATATTTCATCAATCCTAATGTCTGTTGTGTCTAATCAATGTTTTTTTACTGAAGATACATTCAATAACGTTTAGATGCCAAGAGCTCATCTTTTTGTCCTTTTTTAGGACCTGAGAAAGGTGGAGTTTTTCCAAGTTGACATATTATAGTTGAGTTGAATAAGGGCAGTGATTTAGGAGTGTTCAAAATGCATCATTTATAATCCCAAATCCGCATGTGCGTGTTGGCAGTTTTAAAACTGACAATCATCTCATATCCACAGATTATGTAAGACAGGAAGTGCCCACTAAAAAGGTTCAGAGAGTACAACAGAGAGTAAAAAAACAGCTGCCGCAATGAGAAAGACGTCCCAAGGTTGTGATGCTGCTGAACAGAGAGGTCATTATTTTATGATGGTGTGTCACGCATGTGCTTGAAGCATTTGATGTCAGGTGCACTCATCCATCTCTACCTGTCTTTCATCCTGTGCTTGTACAGAGACAGGAACCTATTCATGCATCTGGCTACAGAGGACACACAAACACACACAAACACTCACACACACCTTTTCTCTTTCGTCTCTATTTTTATTCCGCTCCGCATCGCTAGCTGTTTGATGTGACAGGCAGGTGAATTTCATGATCCGATGTGTGGTGTGTTTACTGACTGAAGTCTGCTGAACAGTGAGCCCTGCACAATCAAAACTGCAAGGTCGCTATGCACGAACACTTCTGCATCTACTTCAGATAGGGCACTTAAGAAGTACAACTTTATTAGTCTGTGTTATTAGGAGGGCCTCCCTTTGAGACTGAGAGTCAGGAGATTGCGCTGCAGGGATAGCTACTGGTTCCAGAGTTATATTTAGGGGGGGCTCTATAATGCTCATTTCAGGCTTATATGTATTGTGTGCTGACATGTCTCCATGCTTTAATGTTCAAAAATGTCTTTATTTTTCTCATACTGCCTGTGCTGCAGCAGCTCTTTTCACCCTCTGTCTGAAACCAGAGCCCAGTCTGCTCTGATTGGTTAGCTGGCCCGCTCTGTTGTGATTGGTAAACCGCTTAGAGATGTCCGAACCCGCAGCCTATCACGTACAATGTGTTGGAGCGCAAGTGTTACATAGTGATGTCACTATGTTATGGAAGGAAACAAAGGAATCCAATTAAGTTGTTTCAGGCAAGGGGGGAGTGTTATTGCTAATAATGGCAATAACAAAGCCAACAGAAACATTCTTTAGTAAACCAAATACAAAATGCTCAAAATAATAGTAATTATCCTAAAATAAAGGACATAAATACATTGATATTAAGTTAATAGACATGTATAACATTTAACAGTCGCTGTGAGCTGGTATACATTATCAGGTCACGTCTTTCAACAAACTTGTCAAGCTATTTTACCAAAAAAATTTAGAATTGTACCTTAATTTCAACAATGTATCAGGACTTATTTATACCCATGTTAGCTTGCATTCTGGCTGCTTACACAGAAACCCCTCGCAGCAAAAAAGCCACTGTTCTGTGCTTTTACTTGTCGCTGAACTCCCATTAGTCCTAAACGTTCATGGATCAGTTAAGTAGTACACTTATTTTATCATGCTCTCATCAGGAGTTGCTCTTAAACCCCATGTGCCTTCTTTCATTTCCAGACAGATGAAGAGTGCTCTCTGTCTGCAGTGCATTGGCTGTGGTTCCTCAGCGAGGTGCAGACTCAGCACTTGAAGTTAAAGACTCTAGGAAAGAGAGAGGCGCATTGATTAGTGTGGACTTTGTGTTTCAGCGACACCAATATGTATGTCTCTGTTAAAAACCTCTCTCCATCCCTCCTTCCTCCAGGCTTGATGTACCTGTCTGTCAGGTGGACCTGCTAGAGCTGTAGCTCCTGAGGCCCATGGCCCCTGTTTCTCTCCTCCAGTGAGAGGTGAGCCAAGCTGGCCTCCCCGGCCCCCTCCCTGCCCCCGGCCCCCGACCTGGACCCCGACCCAGACCCCGATCCTGACGGGCTGCACCCACATGAGGAGCAGTATGTGAGCGAGGCCGAGGCCAGCCTGCTCCCCACGCAGCCGGAGCCCCCCGCCTGCAGGGATGCCGAGACCATCACAGGTGTGTGTGTGTGTTCGAATGAGAGAGTGTGTGCTATGGTTTAGGAAACAGAGGCTTGATTTTTGCCTATATTATGGAGTATGGAGTATCTGGAAAGACATTTTATACTATTTATGCTATACTATTACATCTTTTTCTGAGTTTTTTTTCTTCCTGCTAAAGTTTGATATTTTTAATGACATGCAAACCATGATTTTAAATGAACATATTTGACAATTGTTTGTACTTTGTTAAAGGCATACTAAATAATGCAGCTTGAAGCAACATTTGTATTACCTCTATCCATCAACACATTGTCTGCAGTTGTATTGGTTATTATTTGAGCATAACCTTTTTTTCACATAGAAATATTATAAAGACTATTGTGAAAACTATGTTTGTGGTAAAAAATTGGAGACGTACAACAAAATTGGAGAAATACAAACAATAGGATACATACAAAACATTAGGAGACGGAAATAGGCTAGGACTATGACAATTTTCTGTAAAAAAAAATGTACAATAAGTCTGCATTTTGAAAGTAGTTATATGGTTCTTTAATACATAATATATAATAGATAGGACATTCAAAAGGCCAGCATGCAGCACCAGGCAGCAGTATATTGAGGTCTGTCCCCCCTGTCCTCTCTGTGCAGATGTGTGTAACAGCACCGACCTGCCAGAGTTCGAGATCATCAGCCTGCTGGAGGAGCAGCTGCCGGTGTACCGGCTGAGGGCCGACACCGTCTACGGCTACGACCACGATGACTGGCTGCACACGCCGCTGGTCGCCCCGGACACCAGGATCGACCTGACCACCGAGCAGATCGAAGAGACCCTCAAATACTTCTGTGAGTCTTGACATCATCGTAAAATATCTATTTGCTGTGCTGCCCGTGCTCCTGATGAAGTGAAGCTTTTAGTAGTAAAATCCAGGCGTTAGAAATGCAGAAAAGTAATAAATGACAGAACCTGGAGATTAAACCTGGTGGATTTTCATCTCTGGGGTTAATGGTGGAATATATGGCTTTAAAGTGAAGGATTAAACCACCTGGGTATTTAATCCTTCAATCGCTTCTTGGAAAAATTATCTACTTTAGGGTTAGTTCACTTTTAATTTGAATGACCAAGAATGTAAGGGCATATGCTATTATACGTTTAACATTAAGTTAAATAAGGGCTATGGTAGGGTTATTACTGTATGGTATATTTCTCCAAGGAAATGAGTTGCTTAGAAGTAATCTCACAGGCTTGTTAATGCCATACCTCCTTTCTATTTTTGGTTTAATTTTCATTCTTGTAAAACAGATAATGATTCTGCTTATTGGCTCAGGACGATCAATACATCCTCTGCTCATTTTGCGCTCTTCCTGCCATATAACCACTCTGCGTTATCCTTTGTCTCAGAGAGCAGATCACTCAGAGGCTTTCTCGAACAAACCGTTTGAGTCAAAAGGTTTTCCATTAATATTGATACTTGTTGTTTGTTTATTATTGTTTATGTGTTCTGAATGCTTCTACAGCACTTAATGATAAAGGTACAGGGTTTTTATATTTCAAAAAGGGGATTTTAAATGTGTGTCAATAGTGACAGTATACTTGGCGGTTTTCAAAGAGATTCGCAGGAAAATCAAGTGTAAGCAAAATAGTAATACAAATACATAGTGCAGGTTTATTTTAATACACCTGATAATATACCCTCCCTCCACAAGGTGGTGCCACGCTTCATAGGAAAAACAATGTTGAGTACAGTATGTGCTCCGTGATTATTTTAAAGGGGCCCTATTACGCTCATTTTCAGAGAAAAATCACAGGGATTTGATCCTTTACAGACCATTTCGTGTGTGTGTGTGTGTGTGTGTGTGTGTGTGTGTGTGTGTGTGTGTGTGTGTGTGTGTGTGTGTGTGTGTGTGTGTGTGTGTGTGTGTGTGTGTGTGTGTGTGTGTGTGTGTGTGTGTGTGTGTGTGTGTGTGTGTGTGTGTGTGTGTGTGTGTGTGTGTGTGTGCGTGCCAGGGGTTTGTTATTGCATGAGGGTCACCATAGTAACAGTCACTGGAGGCAGATAGATGTACCAGAGCAGAAGAGAGAGGAAGCGAGGGGATGAAGGGAAGCAGGAAAATAATTGTGGGAGTTTCTGTCTGCACTGCAACATCGCCATCTCTGATTGGCTGTTTCTCCCGTCCTTCATCCTCTCTAATTATACCCTTCTACTTCCGTTTCACCACCAACTCAGTGGCTGTAGATCACACTCACACACACACACACAACCACACTTTCTCATATCTCCGCCTCCAATGCCTCCATGTGGGCGGAGGGTGAGCAACTGAGCAGCAGAGAGATTAGGAAAGGACAGTGAATGCATCACCGCTTGTTGTTCCTCTTTCATCGTGGAGGTCAGGGAAGAGATGGACCACAAGAGCAGGATGGAGAGATTGTCCAGGGACTGCTGTGACTGGTACTATAAGGAGGAGCAGAAAGGTGAAGTACATGTCGAAAATATGAGAAATTAGAGACAGGGTTAAGTAGATTGGTGAATGGCAGTGGTGTAATGTAAGTACATTTACTCAAGTACTGGACTTTAGTGGAAAATGTAGTTATTTGTACTGAGTATTTTCACATTATATAAGCTACTTTATTCTTTTACTTTATTACATTTTGTAGGCAAATGTTGTACTTTTTACTTCACTACATTTATTTTATATATTTAGTAATTAGTTAAATTGCAGATCTTAGGTGTTTAGGTTATTAATACAAAATCTGCACTCATTATATTATAAGTTATGATACCCAGTAGTGTACAGTATAAAGTCGTTCAAATAAACCTCACCTTTACCAAGTGCAAAATTGATAATAATTATTAATTATTATAATAATAATTAATGATCGCTATTTTTGCAAAAACAGTACTTTTACTTTTGGTTCTTTAAGTATTTTTTAATGCTAATACCTTTTTACTTTTACTTAAGTACAACTTTGAATGCAGTACTTTTAATGAGTATATTTACAGTGTAGTAATGCTTTGAATTAAATTCAACTAAAATCTGAGTACTTCTGGTGAATGGTGGCATTTGATGTTATTTCTAGTACTTTGATTTCAGTTTAATGCACAGTAGACTGGAGTGCAAGATGTCCGTTAAAGTTAGTTTGAAGACAGAAACAAATTACATTAAAACATTAGAATGTTTCAGGATTTTCCGGATCTTTAGCAACAAATAAAACACAATTTAGTAACAGTTTTCTGTATTCCCGCTTAACTTACACTGCAGCTTGTCTCTTCTTTTCTCTTCTTCTCATTAAGAGGAATCTTCCTGAAGCCTACTGACTTTGAATTTGCTCTGTTTTGACATATCAGCCCTCGAGCACCCTTCAGTCCACTAATGCGCCTGACTGAGACAGAGTAGATCGTTTTTGAACATACAATAAACTAATTTGTGCTTTAATAAAGCGACAATTAATGTTTTGGCTCTGGTTGTAATACTAACAGGAGGACTCAGAAGCGTCACAGTATATTCAATAACTTTGTCAACGCATGTCATTGATTTCAGCTCTGAAGTCGATAAGAGCTCAGAGGCAAATCCTCTGCCCTGCTCTCTCACACATAACGTCAATGGTGATGGAGGTGTACATCCTGACCATGACCCCCTCCCCACCTCTGAAAGGATGACTATTTATTTATTTTGCATGCCATTGTCCATGCCCCCCACACCAGAAGAGATAACATGAAAGGGGATATCAACACAAACGTCCCACTTCTTTTACCCAGAAACAAAGCATGACTCAGCGTTTTCTCTCAGACTGAATGTAGCTCTGCATATTATCACTGGTGTAAGAACATCTGCTCCCTCATCAAAAAAGCACAGCAGAGGATGTTCTTCCTGAGGCAGCTGAAGAAATTCAACCTGCCAAAGACGATGATGGTGAACTTCTACACCTCCATCATGGAGTCCATCCTCACCTCCTCCATCACCACCTGGTACGCCGCAGCCACAGCCAAGGATAAGGGCAGGCGTGTCATCCGCTCTGCAGAGAAGGTGATCGGCTGCAATCTGCCATCCCTCCACGACCTGCATGCCTCCAGGACCCTGAGGCGGGCAGGGAAGATAGTGGCCGACCCCTCCCACCCTGGACACAAACTGTTCACCCCCCTCCCCTCTGGCAGGAGGCTGCGCTCCATCGGGACCAGAACCTCTCGCCACCTGAACAGTTTCTTCCCCTCCGCTACCGGCCTCTTAAACAAGGCCCGGCCCCCCCACTGACACTTTACCTCTGCCACATCATAGACTATATGCATTACATTAATGCATATAGTCTATGATGATTTTTATTGCTATTTAACTGTATTTTATTACGGTGTAAAAGATTTTTTGTTTTATATTAGATTTCTTGTTTTTTATATTTTATGTATACACCATGACATCAAGTCAAATTCCTAGTATGTGCGAACCTACCTGGCAATAAACCTGATTCTGATTCTGATTCTGACTCTGAAATGTAATTAAATAGGCTTTATTAGCAATACATTTTACAATCAGTGACGATTTATAAAGGGACAATGATTACATTTAACAAAGGCAGTTTATAATAAAATGTAAGTTTATATAATTCAATATATAATGAAAGAAGTAAATTCAATAAATAAAATATTTCAATGTTACTAAGACAAACGTGAAAAAATGCAGGCATTAATCGATACAAAGAGACGTTGGTAGGGATAATACAACATTTTACATTTTCTTTTTATAAGAAAAGAAAATCTACTGATAAGAGATTGTGATAAAATATGGTAACTGTATTTATAAATATCTGTCTATATTTCCTTCTGGTTGTCTATTTTTTGGAGCAGGAAGTGACGCATACTGTATATAGCCGATACTGCCCATTTAAATTATATTTGTTCAACTATAATGAGGGTAATTTCTACTTTTCTGTCAGTCTTAAGAACTTGGGAGGATTAAGTATAGATTAAATTATATAAGAGATTTTTGGAAGAATTCCTCCCTTATATTCCTGCAGTTTTGAGTGTTATTCTGACCGTTTATCTCTCTAACTTGTTGTCTTTTTTTGTTCCACAGTACTATGTGCAGACAGAGTGGGCCAGATGACGAAGACCTACAATGACATCGATGCTGTCACACGTCTGTTGGAGGAGGTGAGACGGCCTGTTATTGCACAATTTATAAGTGTAATTCAAAGCTGCGCCGGGGATTTATAATAAGCCTAAACAACGGAGAGGTTTTGCACCGTAGTTTACCCAAATTGTTTAAACAGTTGTAGATAACTGTGATCGAATAATATGCAAAATACAGAAAGCAGTGAGTTAATTCTGCTCTAAAAGTACCAACAGTGGCTGACTCTCCACCCCCACAGGACACTAACAAGAACAAATGTAGTTTCATAATGTTGTATTGCAGGACTTTGGGGTATTGATGCTATAATAATGATTTATCTTCAACCAACAGAAAGAGAGAGACTTGGAGCTGGCTGCAAGAATCGGTCAATCGCTTCTTAAGAAAAACAGGACTCTGACCGAGCAGAATGACTATCTGGAGGAGCGAGTGGGACAAATCACAGAAGAGGTCTGCTCACACACACACACACACACACACACACACACACACACACACACACACTGAAAGCTACTCACCTGTATTTATGAGTGTATGGTGGGTGGTAAGGCCCAAGTTTCAAAAAGCAATCACTGAAGTAAGGCACTTTTTTTTACCCACTCCCCAAAAAAATAAATAATTCAAGTGTACGCTATATTTTGAAAATGTTTCACACTGCATTCATTCAGCCCTTTTGGACCTGATTTCTGATCTGTTGCTGGTCTGTGTTGGTTTGTGTTATTGTGTGACTTTGTCGTTTTTAAAGAGTGGTTTGTATCAACCAAATGTTCACTATTATACAAACTATTGAAACCATTGAGGCAGCGTAGATCAGTAAATACCTTGTTCTAACAAAATCACTTTTTTTGTCAAAAATATCTGTCGGCTTTGAAAAGAACATATTAATTTAACAGCTTCAGTTACTTGTCTAAAAGGGCTGGAAATATAGGGCACACTTAAACTGATATTTTTATTTTTTATTTTAGCCCCTTTTTTTTTATTTGCTAAAATGTGTTTTTTGATTGCTGACTTCTATTTCACATCTGAACTACTGTATCTCTTTAAGAAGAACAATGATTTTAATGTGAGATTACATATGAAATACAGTAAGATGAACCCACAGCACATGCATGGATGAATACAGAACATTAAAGTACGATAGAGTTGGGAGGTGGGAAGTAGTGGAGTACAAATACTTAATTACTGTACTTAAGTACATTTTTCTGGTATCAGTACTTTACTCCACGACTTTTTACTTTTACTTCTTACATTTTTAACACAAATACCTGTACTTTCTACTTCTTACATTTTCCAAACAGGCTTGTTACTTTAGTTTGAATGTGTGTTTGGTGGCGTGATCGTTATTATTTAGAGTCATTGCGTGCCTATTGATTTGAACACGATCCGTGTATCCATCATTTCCTGGTCTTCTCTAAAGAAGAGGGACCAATGAAAACTTTGTCATGTTGCCGTTGTTCAGCATGGAAACATTCATTAGCTAACAATGACATTATTGTTCTATTAATATAAAGGGAGGTCAGGTACTCTTTAAAACAGTTGGTAGTTATGGGTACTTTTTACTTAAGTACATTTCAAAGCCCATACTTCTTTACTTTTACTTGAGTAAAGAAGTTTATTCAGTACTTCAACTTTTACCAGAGTATTTTTAAACACGAGTATCTGTACTTCTAATTGAGTAAAGGATGTGTTTACTTTTGCAATCTTTGGAGATATACTCGAGTGTTGAACATTATGGCTCCTCTCCAGGTGGCTCAGCTGCACCATGAGCTGAACCTGAAGGACGAGCTGCTGCAGTTTTACACCAACACCGTAGAGGATAGCGAGGACGAGTCCAGCAGCTCCCCAACGTGAGCACCCTTTCTTTTTTACTTAATTGTATTCCTCCCATCTGTCAATACTAGAGATGTGAAAGTGTAAGTCTAATATTTACTCTTCTGTCCAAAGGGGTAAAAGAAGTCAAGTGGAAATCGCTCCGGGGGGCACGCTGCAGAGGAAACTCAAAGAGCTGGAAGAGGAGAACCTCTCTCTGCGCTCAGAGGTATCTCCACACATCAACACAGTTTTAAGAAATATGGGATTTTAGAGAGTACCTAATATGTATTTGCACACAGGCAAACCATCTGAAATCGGAGACAGAAACATATGAAGAAAAGGAGCAGCAGCTTGTCAACGACTGTGTGAAAGAGCTCCGTGAGTGTTGACACTTTATCTGACTTTTCTCCTTTTATCTGGATTATTCCTGTTCGTTTTTTTCCAAATCGGGCTCTATCTTACATTGTTATACGATATAATGGAGCTAGACATATTTTTAAAGTGATTGATATTTTTACAGATTATGAAAATGTGTTTTTATGACAATCAATGCTTAAATCCTCATGTATCGTCCTATCTCTAGTGTCGAAACTTCAAAAAACTTCACTGGATTCTTAAATGATCTCGTGTTATGCCCTACAGGGATGTCCAGTCTCCAAATCAACACCATAGCGGAGGAGTTGGCTCGTAAGACTGAAGATGCTTCCCGCCAACAGGAAGATATCACACACCTGCTCTCTCAGCTAGTAGACCTGCAAAAGAAAACCAAAACTGTGAGTACTCTATCAAGATTTAATATAAAACCATGGAGGGGGATACACAAAACTTTAAGAAAGTAGCTAAATCCGTCAAAAATATGGAAGCCATTAGTCAAAACATACTGTATATGCAAAGGTTAAGAAAAAAATGCTCATCATTAATGTATCTGATCATCGTGGTAGTCGCATATATTTTTACGATGATTATACTGTATGATGTTTTTATGCACCTTATTCTACGTCATACCGTTTATTTCTAGTTTTGTAATTATCAACTGCACTGAAAATACATGTGCAATAACTTACTTATTGACTTGTTTACATTTTGTACTGCCTTGACCGTATTGTTCTTGTATGTGTATGGTAATGTTGTATTGTTTTTTAAGCGTACTGTTGAATGTGATCATAGGTCCAATTTATAGTCACTTTATATATTATATATTAAAAGTTTTAGCTTGTATTGTCAAAATCATACTTATACTGTCTGGTATGTGTGATTGCACCATCGGGAAAGCTTGGAATTTCGCTGTACTCTGTGTAGTGACAATAAAGGAATCTAATCTATTCTAATCTAATCTAATATGATGGCTATTTAGCTTATTTAAACCTGCCTGTGTGTTTCTAGTTTGCGGTGGAGAATGAGGAGCTTTCTCAACACCTGGTGGCAGCTAAAGATGCCCAAAGGCAGCTCACACTGGAGGTAACTTCCACAAAAATACAATTTCTCGCTTGCCAAGGTCAAAAAACACAAATTGACATCAATAAGATAATTTGAACGTCTGCTGCTAACAGCTCCAGGAGTTGGATGAGAAGTACCTGGAGTGTATCGAGATGCTGCATGAAGCTCAGGAGGAGCTGAAGAACCTGAGGAACAGGAACTTCCCTGCAGGAACGCCTCGCCGCTGCCATCCTCCGGGACTCTACCCGATGGTGAGCGAGTGGGGGAGGGGTAGGGCGTGGTTTGGGATTGGGCCTACGTCAACCCTAAAAGCGGAGGTGCTGTGGACGCTAAATACCGTAGCTAAACACCAATCATACAACAGCATGAAGACAGCAGAGTTCTGACTATAGCTCTTGTCACTCACTCACACACACACACACACACACACACACACACACACACAAACACAGAGACACACACACCGACAGAGACACACACACCGACACAGAGACACAGACACTTTTTGTCTAACACGCTAACACAGTTCAGTGTACTGTTATGCTGTTATGTTCAGTCATCGTTCTTATGTTGAACATGAATACATTTACTTTGAAAGTAATTATGGGACGTATTTCTTCTTTCCTAGCAATTTTCCTTCATACTTTCTTGCCGTGAAATAGGTCTTAAATTATATTCAAAGTGGTCTTAAAAAGTCTTACATTTGAGTGTGTGTGTGTGTGTCACCTCGGGGTGATCCTGGACGCCTGGCCGGGGGTCGTGCCAAAGGGATACAGACCCCTGGAGCTGGAGCTTGAGCAGGTGTGTGTGTGTGTGTGTGTGTGTGTGTGTGTGTGTGTGTGTGTGTGTGTGTGTGTGTGTGTGTGTGTGTGTGTGTGTGTGTGTGTGTGTGTGTGTGTGTGTGTGTGTGTGTGTGTGTGTGTGTGTGTGTGTGTGTGTGTGTGTGTGTGTGTGTGTGTGTGTGTGTGTGCAGGTGTGTCCATGATTGTTATCCAATTGTTCACGTGGACTGTTTGTGTTTCAGGACTCTCTGGCAGCAGAGATCGAGGGAACGATGAGGAAGGAGTTGAGTATGGATGACCCCGAGTGCGAGGAACAGAAGTACGTATGGACTAATGCTGCATTCATTCTCCTCAGATGGTCCCATTTGTTATTTTATTTTATTTTATTCATCGTGAACTTGGTATGGAACTGCAACATACATACATAAACATAGGCAATTTGATCTGCTATCATTGTGTGTATAGCTAATGCTAGTTTGCAACAGCTGTCACTAACCAAAAGGAGTTTTATGAAGCAAGAAGATTTAAATAGTGACGTTTTACAGAATAGATTGCGATCCAATCACAAACACATTTTGAACAATACATTTAAAAGCCAGATCTGAGTAGGTTCCTTGCTGAATTAACCAGGGTTTGTAGCTCTCTTAAAAGTGGTGAAGATTTCAAGTGATCAGGTAGCCTTTTCCAGGATTTGAAACCTTTCAAAAATATGTTTTGGAGTATTAAAATTGCAATTTAAACTGTGGGTAATCTGCTGCAGCTCTGTAACATCTGGATGTATTTTAGACAGCGGAGCAAGCACATTTATTCATTTAAAACAAGCTTTACATAAAAAGTATTAGGATGTCATGTGAGCTTTAAGCTGTAATACGGAAACAACATGGACGCCTCAAAGAAGATGTGTTTTACTATATTGCACAGAGTGTTTAAACAACATGTTGGTAGCTGTTAGTATTGTTTATATTAGTGATTGTGTCTCGCTCCTGTTGCTGCTCAGAATATTCTCTAAAACCACTCAAATATTGCCTAACCTGGCTTTTTTGGGGTTAATGCTAATAAAATGAATTTCTAACTAATACAAGTCTCTCTACATGGACAGAAACATACAAACATATGAGCACAAACTGTATATGCTTTACATGAGTTAATTAAACGTTTCTTGGCATTTGCAGCACATTTACCATTTTTGTTTTGCGTAATATGAGGTCAACTCAACTACCAAAATGTTCACTGATTTCTTAGTTGTTGTACCGACTTCAAGGGGTTTTATTGTACATTTTCCCATTGGCGAGTCATTTTTGGGGGTTATTTTCTATCACATGAATGCAGCATAAGAGTAAAAGCTTCCACACATACACACACTAACCCTTCACTAAATGCATGCCACACTGGTTTCCTACCGGAGCATTTTCAGCTGTAGACTGAGACCACTGAAGACCACCACGGAGCCTCACAGGAGGTCTTTCCTCCCAGTGGCCATCAAACTCTAACAGTAGAGGGAACTGAGATCTTCCACACCAACACTATGTGTAATATAAATACCATTAGCATCATTACAAAACACTCTCTGCTATATAACATGTGCAATATCATTATTATTATTAATAATGTTCTATAATAACGTGCAATTACGTATCTGCCACTACGTTTTTTGCACTACTAAATACTGTTAATATTTACGTTAATTATGTGACCGTCTATGTTTCCTGTAGATATTTAATTGCTCTTTTACTGCACTGTTAGGGTACAGTTTTATTATTATGCTGCTGTGTTTATTGTATTTTTGTAACTCTGGCACAACAATTTACTTCAGGATCAATAAAGTCCTATCTTATCTTACTGCCCCCAGTATTGGCTTTTTCTCCACACATCATAGACATGTTTTTTATATATTTGTATATATCTGAGACCCATAATATATGCCTAAAAATAGCATATAAGAGACTTTAATATACATTTTCCCATTGGAGAAGTACATTTTCTGGATTATTTCAATCACATGAACGCAGCATATAAGAGTAAAAGCTTGCACACATTCAAACACCAACCCTTCACTAAATGCACCAGTATTGGCTAATTCTCGTGTGTTTGTGTTCAGAGTCCACCGGAGGCGGGTGTTTGAGACGGTGAAGAACGTGAACCAGACGGTCCGTCAGCGCTCTCTGACTCCGACCAGCAACATCCCGGGCTCCAACCAGTCTCTGTCGGCCCGCACGTCTCCACAGTCCAGCGGCCTCTCCACACCGTACAGTAGCATGTATGGAGGAGACGTCAGCGGAGACAGCGTCGCCCTCGACAACCGAACGCAGAGCATCCTGATGGAGAAGGCAGCCAATCAGGACAGGTGAGGGGAGCAGGGCTCATGAGGTGATTTTGAGGACATTTAGACATCGGCATCAACAAAAAGGGGAGTTGTTCATTTATGTAATGCATAAGAGGCAAGAGGGAATGTTTTATTTACTATGTCTGACCTGTTTGTTTACTGTTCTGTGTTTTAGAAAAGGAATTTAAAAAAGTGGCCTATGTTGGTTTTTTCTACTATATTTACAACAACTTTTTGTTGTTGTAAATATAGTTGAAAAAAACTTTTTTGGAGATGTTTTCTTTGTCTTTCTTTGTAATACTCATTTCAAGCCATGAAAGAGTCTGAGTGCATTTGAATTTAAAAGACAAGATGAATGCATTTTGTCCAATTCAGAACATGGGTTAGTAGTGCAAATTAGTATTACAACAAGAACAAAACTTTTAAAAATGGTCGTCACTAACCAAAAATATTCACCTGACTTTCCTCTCAGGGATCCTTAAGATGAGGATTATTCAAATTTTGGTTCACTCATACAACTCAAATACTGTATATAGCCTATATACGCATCCCACGTATAGCAGGATGTGTTTGGTTGGTTGTATGAGAGTTATATCCATGTGTGTATGCATCATTTGTGCCGAGTTGATTGCATGAACTAGCTCGCAGGCTCTGCTCTATTTGTGGAAAACTAGATGTGCCTCAAGAATGACACATGAAATGTATCCTCATTAATTGATTAGATTAGATTAGATTACTTTATTGTCATTACATGATGCAAGCAGAGTGGGAGGGTCTAACCAGAGTGCAAACAGTCAGTTATATACAAATCAATCAGCAGTCTGAACAAATAAATGATACAAATAAAGGTAAATAGATGTAAAATGTATAAATAAGAATAAGTACACTGAGCGTAAATACAGTATATGTGCAAGGATCAATGCGTTCAGCACAGCACACAACAACACTAGGCAGTGTGGGACAGCGTGGATTTCATTGACAGCAGTCTGACTGCTGAAGGGAAGAAGCTGTGCGTGGTCCTGTTGGTTCTACCTGGGAGGCTGCGGTAGTGTGTCCCAGAGCGAGTGCCACGTACAGTAGGGGGATAAACAATGCATGGGTGGGGTGGGAAGAGTCTCTAATGATGTAATTGAGTAACATTGGTTTCTGTTTCTCTCTGGCAGCAGCTCAGAGGGTCGAGAGAAGAAGGCAGCCGGAGCGGAGGACCTTCGTCTCGCCCTGCGCCGCCTTTCTCTGCGTCGACAAAACAACCTGAGCGAGAGGCGCTTCTTTGAAGAGGAGAGGGTTCGGAAACGAGGAGGAAACGAAGGTCTACACGACGCCATGGGCCAGGAGAGTGGGATGACCCCCTCGGAAAGCATCATGTCCCTCGGGAACCTCCACCTTTGGGCCTCTCGGGGGCCCTACCTCCCCGACAAACTCCAGATCGTCAAACCGCTCGAAGGTGAGGGAGAGAGGGAGAATCAGCCGAGCTGCAAGGTGGGGAGGAAGCGGGAAGGAGACAAACAGAAAGTGATCGGGACAAAGAAAGGCAGCAAGAGAAGTTTGGGGACGGAGGGGGAGAGAGGATGGGTGTGGGTCAGGAAGACCAGAGCTGGGATAGAGAGGGAGAGAGGGAGGAGGTGGGCCAAAGACCGAGCCGGCAGCAGGAAGGGGAAGGCAGCGAAGGAGAGGCCTCTGCCGCTCATGCTCTTCAACTCTTTCTGGTCTCTGATGCACCGTCACAAGTCCGGCAGCTTCGCGTCTCCACACAGTTACTACAAAGACACGCAGCCCAGGGGATGGCTGTAGACCAGGGGTGTCCAAACTTTTTTCACCGAGGGCCACATACAGAAAAAATCACGAAGGGCTGGACCACTCACTAGAGGTATATTGCCTCATAAGTTCAGTTATAAATTAGCAAAATCAATCAAATGTAGGTAAATGATAAATATGTTAGAAAATGTTTCCAACTTTAATTGACTGAATTGATTTGAAAAGTGGTCTTATTAACACATGAGTACTACTGTGTAATATATTTTTACATTTATATTTAAGAAGTACAATATAAGACAAGCACAAGTTTCATTTGTGGGCCATATTTCATTATACTTTTTGAATTTGCTGAGGGCCGATTCAAAATGGTCCGCGGGCCGCAGTTTGGACACCCTGTTGTAGACACACACACACACACACACACACAAATCATAGGAGGAATATAACTAAGTACATCTAAGTCTTGAACTGAAGTACTATTTCACATACTTGTACTTTACTTGGGTATTGCCATTTTAAGCTGCTTTTTTTATTTGTTCAACACTCATAGGTACTATCTCATTTTCACATATAAAAAGACATGATATGCTTTATGATATGAAGCAGTTTTTAAACTACTGTACTAATCTACCCATTATTTAAAAAATGTTTTAGTTGGCTCCACATTGACCAACTACAACATTAAAATAATATGACAGGTATTTCGCTTCTATGAATTTGGGCCCCTGCCCCTCGAACTTCCTCTGCACGTGCCTAGGCGCAATTGGGTATAAGTCAATATGTTTTTATGTTTAACCCTTAGGTTAGATCACATGTAAATATTTGGGAAAATGAATTGAAAGCTATTTTACACATTGCACCCATATTTCACCCTTCTTTTACCCATGTTACACTGTTATTACACTGTTATTACACCCATGTTACACTTTTATTAGACCTAAATTACATTGTTATTAGACCCATATTGCACCCATGTAACACAGTATTACATTGCACACGTAGCCTATGAAATGACTGTATCCCCCGGGATGGATACTATAACCATTTAAGGGTTTTAAATGGACTTTAGTATTAAGGTACACTTTTTGCTTCATTTTGGAGAGTGCCATATTAACATCATTGAAAAGCCCCAAGTGTAACACACAAGTTTAAATCCAGAGTCTCAGCAGAGTTTTATTATCCCCGTGTGACTCAGTCTGTTTGCCTTTGCTGCCCTCTGCTGGTAATAATTCAAACTTCATTTTATAAGCATATTCTAACCCTCGCAAACAATCCATCATACATGTATTTCAACTTTGTCGTTTGCTTCTGTTTACATCCATTTGTTATTTGTGTTCACATCATCCCATTTATTCTTTAGTATTTCTCTTTCTTTGTGTTTCTTTTCCATTTTATATTCTCTACAACTTCCTTTGCTCATTCTGTCACTGCGTCCTCTCTCTGTTTCAAATTCACATGGCTGACTATTAAAAACCTGCTCTCATCTCATTTCTCCTCCATTTTACATTTTATTCCTCTCCTCTTCATCATATTTTAGTTTTCTTACCATCTTTGTTTGTCATCCTGATCGATAACAGTTGTCTTCATTGATATGCTTATTAGAAAAAGGTAAAGTTGTTATCAGCATAAAGCGTGTACCTTTATTAGATATGTGTCATGAATATACGCAGTCTCTCTCAAAAAGCCCTTATCTTAGTGCTTATTGTGATATGTTTGCGATATCTACTTTAAACTGTAGAATAATTATCAATTTGTCCTTGCACCAATATCACAAAACACATTTTATTTGCATATTGACTGGTTAATGTGCCATTTCATTTGTGTTTTACGACAGCTGTATTCGTCTGCCTGTATTGTTTTGTGTTCATTTGTTGTAACTTTGTTCATGCTGTCCTCTTGGCCAGGTCGCTCTAGAAAAAGAGCGTTTCATCTCAATGAGACTTTTACCTGGTTAAATAAAGGATATACATATATTTTTCACACACTCATTATATATATACTTAATCCTATAGGCCGCAGTAAGGTATGGTGACTTTTCATTAAATCAATAGTATTATATGACTGACGGTAAAATAATTGCACATCAAGTATTAAAGGGGCCCTATTATGCTAATATTCAGTGTCCTATTTCTATTTTGTGAAGTTTTTGATAAGTCATAGATCGTGTGTGTGTGTGTGTGTGTGTGTGTGTGTGTGTGTGTGTGTGTGTGTGTGTGTGTGTGTGTGTGTGTGTGTGTGTGTGTGTGTGTGTGTGTGTGTGTGTGTGTGTGTGTGTGTGTGTGTGTGTGTGCGCGTGTGTAAAGACATTGCGAACATACAGCTGTGTTTGTGTCTCTCCTCCAGGCTCGGCCACGCTGCACCACTGGCAGCAGTTAGCGCAGCCTCACCTCGGGGTGATCCTGGACGCCCGGCCGGGGGTCGTGCCGAAGGGATACAGACCCCTGGAGCTGGAGCTGGAGCAGGTGTGTGTGTGTCTGTGTGTGTGTGTGTGTGTGTGTGTGTGTGTGTGTACTAGATTTCTGAGTCATATACAGTATTCATGACTTAATATCTTGCATGCATGCCTCCGTATTGATTTCCTCTCTGTGCCCTGCTGTGTATCTCCAGGTTTATCCGTGGGGGGGCTTTGAGGAGGAAGAGCCAGGAGAGCAGTACTTCCAGAATCTTCCCACCTCCTCCGCCTCTGCCTCGCCCGCCGTGCCCTCCACCTCCATCACCGCTGTAACCAGCATCGGGCAGCCTCCGACCCCCATCCTCACTCCACCTTCACCCCCCTCCCCATCACCGTCTCCACATCTCAGCAACTTAGATGCCTTGGGTGAGGACATACTGGATATTTATCACATGCAATATCATGGGGTTTAAGATGGGTCTTTTTTATTTTTTATTCAAAGGCTTTGTTGTTAATGGTGAGGAAAATCCTAAATCCCAGACTACCGGCAATTCAATATAAATATATATAAGACATAAAACATTAAAACAAATTTAAAAAACAATAACAATTGTGCAAGAAGAAACAGAGTAGAAATAAAACAGTAAAAGACCAATGTGCAAGTAATGTAGGAGAAAATGAGCTATATACATGTAAAGATATATATATTTATAGAAGTTTGTACGACAGTGTTTTTCAACCTTTTTTGAGCCGCAGTACATTTTCTACATGAAAAAAACAAATGAGTTACTAAATGACCCATCGTAGCATAATGCAGCATTTATATATTGATTATTTAATGACAAGTCTTTCAATTTGGCTACGAGTTCAGCTCCTAAGTAGCTAGATTTGAGAGCTCTGTGTTTGTGTTTTTCCTCCTAACAGTAACCTGAACGCAGGCGAACCAAATAGTCCGTGTTCTTGTTTTGAAGTGACGGGTGTTTCGTTTGGAGATGACGTTTAAGCTAGCTTGGCACTGTGACACTGTTGGATTTTATTTGCAGCAACTAAATCATTGTATTTTTTGACCAATTAAGTTAATTTGGACAGTTTCCCACGGCACAGTGGTGGAAAATCACTTTTAGAACAGACCAAGTAAATGCAGTAGTCTACATGTAAATAGAATAAGATGAACAAGAACAGAATGTAAAATGAAATACTGTACAGTGAATTTAAAATACTACTGTCTGTTTGTATGTGATTTGCAGCTGCATACTACCCAGGTAAATGCATGGCCCACACCAGCTCCACCTACACCTTCACTACCTGTCGGATCCTCCACCCGACGGATGAGCTGACCCGGGTCACACCCAGGTAAGAAACAGAAGTAATGCTGCTGTAAAATGCATGATAAAAGCTAACCTTTTGTAGCACTTCCCCTTCTTAAAGTTTCTCTTAGATCTGCCAGTTTTCCTTCTTTACTGCGAAAGTAAGCTATACCGCTAAAAGCAACTATTTACAAACATAAGCATTATTGCAGAAGTCCTAATCAAATAATGTGTTTTTATAAGAGCTGTCAAGTATTTGCCTCTTAATGCAAACTCTCCTCTGTTTTGAGCTTTTAAAAAGCAACCAAAATGTTTTTATATTACATTTCATATATAGTAATAAACAGTTTAATTATATAATGCATCTTATGTGTAAATGTTCCTGCAGAGCGCTAAGTGTGCACTCAGTCTGAATTGGACTTTATCCAACAGGACAAATAAATATCTGAACCACAGTCACTTAGATAGGATCGTAAAACACTATTCACTTCCTCAATACAGTAAGGTGCTAAATAATACATGCAGGTGCTTGTGGTTCGAAGAAACAACATCCCAAATGTGGGGGTGCAATGATGAGATATAATAAAGTGGAACTTCTATTGCTCAAATCAGCAAGAAGTATCGTTTTTTAATGTTTCTAAATCTCTTTGTTTGCTTTACTTCCAGTCTGAACCCCACCTCGTCGTCCTCCTGTGTGATGACCAGCTCTCTGTTGGGGACCCCTGCTGTGACGCCCTGCACCCCCCGCAGGCTCAGCCTCATGCCGTCCGAATCCTCCACCAACCTCAGGCACGGTTTAAAAACAGCAGAAAATAACTTCATTTTTTAGCTGTTTTCTTAAAATATATGTTTTCTTGTTGCTACTGTAAAAAACCAAACTGTTTTTGCTTTGTTCATGATAAATTGTAAATTCAAGAAACTTAAAGTACATTTTTAAAATCACTTTTTTACTGCATATCACAATTCGCTTGGTCTTAGTTTCCTTAAAACAAGACTTGTTTTTGTAAAAAAAACTGCACTAATGTATAAATAACTAAACAAAATGTATTTTCTCTGAACCGTTTAATTAGTTTTACCCTGTATGATGAAGTGTCTGAGTACCTTTTTAAAAGTACAAACTTTAGTAAATAAAATGTATTATTTCTATGCATTCCTAGGATCAACATACCTTTTTTTATTTCACTTTTTTCTCAATAATTCAGCACCTAACAGTCAGTATTATTAACTCTCATCTGTCTGTGCAGAGATGCGACGCGCACCACCAGCACCTCCCTGGGGCTGGTGCGCCTCCTGCAGGAGCGAGGGATCTCAGCAGCCATGTATCACCAGAGCCAGGGCCTGGAGTACGGCCAGGGCAACGGGGGGGTCCTATTCAGCACCTCCGTCACCCCTAACAGAGCCCCCAACCCCGACCCCCTGCGCCCCTCCACGCTTCCAAACTCCCCCACGGGACCGGGAGCTTCAGCCGTGCCGACGTCCGCTGGCTTTGACTTCAAAAGCCCTTCCTACGAGAACTTCCTCACCTCCAGACCGGCCCGCTCCATCCTGAAGGAGGTGACGGGGAGGATGAGGGGCCGGCAGAGAGGGAGGGACTGCGAGAGCCAGACGGACGTTAGCGTGACCGTACACAACCTTAACCTGCTGGACAAAGTGAAGAGGTTGGGTGTGGCCGGAGCTCCAGGGGGGAGAACCATGAGTCCCGGGCCCATCCTGGGGCCTCTGGGCGGGCTGCGGCGGTCCGGCTCCCCCTTTGGACCCGATGGGATGAGGAGGAACCGCAGTTATCCAGCCATGGTGGGGGCCAGCATGGCTATGAAAGGCCCGGGACCTCAGGAGTAGTCTGGACTGCTGCTGGGCTTTAGGGTGGCCGGAAACTGACTGAAAATGACTGACACTGTTCATACTGTTCCACAACAAAAACTGTTTTTAATCACTTCTGGTTCCACACTGACACTTTCCACTCTTAAAATGCTTTAAGGTGGTGACCCATGCTTTAATTAAAACCAAAAAACCAAAATTCCCCAAACAATATTATTGCAAAAAAAATAGTTTTGGGTTATTATCCCAGAAACGACTCAGATATTTGTACATTTGGACACAGATATATACAAATTGGGGCATATGAATTAATTTTATGAAACTAAATGTTATGTAATTGGGTGAAATGACCCTTCAAAATCTGATTTTTATTGAGATATCTCCCACTGCTTTCAGCTCACATCCCTGCTTTGGATACTGACTCTGCTGGCTAGATGTAGTACTCCCACTCTCTCACACACACACACACACACACACACACACACACACACACACACACACACACACACTGGGGTGCAGTCTGTTAAATCTGCCGTCACACTAGTTGGCTCGTTGTCATCTCTGTACTAAACCATGCCTTTCTTGTTCTCTACTGTTGGATTGAGATCAATAATTTATAAATGATTCAAAACTTTACACCAAAACACATGAAAATATGTCACCCTTATTCTTTCCAGTGGTCGACTGTATCTAAGAACATTTACTCAAGTACTGTAATTAAGTACTAATTTGAGGTACCTTGACTATACTTGAATTTTTTTTTTTTTGCCACCGATATCTATTTTTAAGTTAAGAATTTTACGTACGGAACATATGGAGAACAAAATATTGAACGACATATCGTATTGCCTGAAACAATTAGTGGGTTGACCAAAAAAACAACTGGCTGATTCAGATCAGTCATTTTATGCTTAAATACATTTAATGGTTCTGGCTTCGCAAATTTGAAGAGTTGCTGCTTTTCCCTTTAATTTATTTTTGATATGGAGATCTTCTGCAATTAGCACTTTTACTCTCAACACTTTAAGTACATTTTCCTGCTTTTATTTTAAGAGGTCCTATCATGCTTTTTGGGGATTTCCCTTTCCTGTAGTGTGTTATATAGGTTTTTGTGCATGTAAATGGTCTGCAAAGGCTCAAATCCCTGTGTTCCCTCCAGAGGAATCCCACCCCCGCCTGAAACACCTACATGGGACTCCTCAATTTACTTCTGGGATATAGTGACATCACTATGTAACACTTGCACTTCTATTGGCTAGCGCTCCAACACATTGTATGTGATAGGCTAAGGGGTGGGACATCTCTAAGCGGTTGACCAATCACAACAGAGCCAACCAGCTAACCAATCAGAGCAGACTGGGCTCTGGTTTCAGACAAAGGGTGAAAAGAGGTGTGAGAATGAGAAAAATAAAGACCTTTTTGAACATTTAAGCATGGAAACATGTCACAGTAGAGACACAAAATACAAATATGAACCTGAAAATGAGCAGAATAGGACCCCTTTAAATACTTAATTACCATTTTTAAGTGTAGTATTGGTACCCTTACTTGAGTGAAGGATCTGGGTACTTTTTGCCACCACTGGCTCTATTCCCTCCCCTCCTAAATCCCTTCTGAAGTGATTAAGTGTGAGTCTGACAAGTCACTTTTAACCAATCATTAAATAGATTATATGTCAGTATAAAGATACTTTGCTTTAGTTTCCTAATTGGCCATTAGACAGGGGAAGTTGATGGTCCTTCCACTGAAGGGGACGGGTCGATACGTGAAGCCGCAGATCTCAAAGAGGACAGAAAGAGAGGGACGAGGGAAGTGGCCAATCAGACGTCTGGGTGAAAAGCTATCGGACAAATGAAGCAATATAGTGCCTCGACCATCATCATTTATGTTCCTCATGAGGGTGTGAAAGAGCTGTCACAGCCATTGTGTTTATTTATGAAAAAATATCCTATGAATATAACCTATTTTCTTTTTTTTAAAGTGTTGTCTCACGTGTGCTCACTGTAAATACTGTTCATTGTCACTAAACTGTCGGTAATAACACACTCATAAAGATATGTGTAGTGCATAAACATGAAGCACACATCACTGTAAGTAATGCGGTGTACATGTAATGAGGCTTTTTTTTCCAAATACAAATACAGTTATCAAATTTAACTTAATAGCATGATTCTGTGTTTTTTACCCTCCATGTTATTGTGACTCATTCAAGACACGACAGTCCCAGACAGGAAGTCCTTATTTAACCTCATCCAGCAGATGGTGCTCATGAATAACTCAGAAAACAGAAAGGCAAACATTTTGTGAAATATATGTTGAGTTTTTCCGTCTGTCCACATTGGCGCAGTCATAATCCATTACTCTTTCACCATCTGTATCTCTTGTGCTATGAGGGATAGGATGACAGCTGCTTATTAAACCTCTATTTGTTATAAGGTGAACGAGAGGTGAGCAATAATGAAAAAATGCCACTTGAGGCCGCTGGGGAGTCCAATTAGAAGAAATTAGCTCTGTTTGTGAATGCCACAGACGTCTTGTACCGTGGATATTTTTCCTCTTAACTTAACATTTTGCTAATCTTATTTATCACAAGATCAAATCAACATCCACCCTCATGTACAAATCAAATCCTCTTCTGGGCACAGATGGTCAGGCGGTGTGTGATGTACCCTCAGAGCCCTGTCTGATATTAATTACCCTCACGAATACTACCTTTAATGTCCACATTCCAGGCATTCGGCCAGGCTAAAAATAAACCTTGCATAGTCTGTTCCAGGCCACATTTTGTCCTGTGACAAATGTTGATCTCATGTTGAACCGGAACATTTGCAGATTAATTGCATACCAGATATTTAATCATTTACTAAAGTAAGACCGGATGCAACATGAACATTGAACACTTTAAATATATTATTGACATTTTAAACTGTATACCCGGTTATCTAGGCTCTTTGTTTTGTTTAATGTATACCACGTTTATCTAGGCCCTTTATACATGTCACACTGTGGGACTGCGGGAAACGATATTTCGAGATTTCTGGATGTATAACACATGTAGAATTTTTGACAATAAAGCTGACTTTGACTTTTGACTTTGAACATGTTTGTTTGTCTCCATCTTGACAGTAAGGAAGCCGAGAACAGAAAGCACTTTTAAGACCACGAGGCCCCTTGATTAACAAATGGCACAACATCAATTTGCCATTCTATCTAGGGGTTCATTTTCCTTTTGGGCAAAGCTTTTTCTTGACTGTTTCAGCAACTTCCTAGAGTCTTGTTGTCACTGTGAGTTTGCCAGGCATCCAAAACATAAACTACCAAGACATAGTCCAGCGCACTATTTGCAAAATTCTTTTTTAGCCACCATTTAACCAAATAAGTTAATTGTAAATTAGGGGTGGCAGTAGCTCAATCTGTAAGGAATTGGCTTGGGAACCGAGGGGTCGCCGGTTTAATAACAACTGAATTTCAACTGAATAAATGAAGGGTCTTGTTCTCCTTCTAACAGGGTATACAGGTGCTGATTTGGATTGCTGTTTTCCCCCTGTTTTCAGTCTTTGTGTCTAAGCTAACCGGTTGCTGGTTTTAGCTTCATATTTTTCACACAGAATGGACTATAAGTGTACTCAAAATGTTGAAAACTGTCTCTTAAATGTGCAGTTTCCTACATTATAAGCTTTGAAACTTTTGCTGCTATGTTATGTGTTGATGGATGCAAGAAGAAACTATATTATTTGAGCAGAGTCCAGAGCATCAAACACAGAAACTGTGCTGCTTTTACCATAAGTTCTCCTTGTTCAGATGCCAGTGAACTGCCTTTGAATTGACTGAAGCTTATCTGAAGTTAAAGAATAGAAAGTTGGAGACAAACAGTATTCAGAAAGAAAACAGTACATCGAGCCAGTTTCATAGACGATCCAGGAAGAGCTTGGACCATCTGCTCGTCACCGTTGCTGGATCTTCATTACAGACACACTCTTGGAGCTCATGTTCCTTTCATGAGTGTGTGTGGCTTTTTCCATTAGTACACATCACCGGACCGGAGCACTTGTATACATGTTTGAGTGTTCAAATCACTCCACGTTTTAGGCTGCACATGCATTCGCCTTTGGACATTTACTGGCAGTCCCTCTGAAGCCTTTAAACCTGTCCAGAGCCTTTCACTCTGAAGTCAAAGACAGATCTTTCAAAGTTTGAGTCAATTCCCACGGCCCTCTAAGAATATCAAGTTTCCGATTCAAGTGCGCATTCAGCAAAGGGCCATCTTCAATGCCCATCACACACAAACAAACGTAAAAAAACAGGGCAAAGTCCTCTCTATTCCCCAAGGCATCCATAACCACTGTCTGAAATAATTCAGAGAGTTAACTTTGTCCATCGATCCCTCTCTGTCTGCACCTCACGCAAAGACGTCTCTCACTTAAGGAGAGGCGAAATGGGACGCTTCATCACAATTCACCACCACCTCTCTCCCGTACGAGAACCTTCTACAGGTCCAAACAGAGCCTCAGTGCTGCAGCTTTTGTCAGAAAGTCGTAAACAAAAGAAATAAAATGTCAAGTCAATACCGATGTCATCGAAACCCTCTTCTGCTGCCTCTGCCTGAAAAGTTTCTAGTGTTCTTCTAAGTCTTCATAACTCCAAAACAAGCTGTTATTGGAGCCTAAAGCAATTATCTGGATTTATTTCGAGCCTTCGTTAATAATTCAATCGATATCAGTTTCTCCAAACGCTTCAAACCGCTTCAATATTTAGCGCAGACGTTAAAGCTCATAATGATGGCGTCGGCCTTTTGAAGATGTTCTCCAACATTCCCCGGCCCGCTTCCCGAGTGATGCGTTCACTGACTTTCATCTCCGTTGTGCTGCTGCTAGTTGACCCTTTTTCTCAGCATCAGACATCTCTCTCTTTACATTCATCATACCACCATCATTACCCAAAATACACCATTCTGCTTTCATTGTTTTGCAACTGACCTCCCTTTTGACACTTGAGAAGTGGTGAGATAATTTGTTTGTGTTTTTTTTATTGAAAACGTTTTCTTTTATTACATGTAACACTTAATATAAAAAGAACACAACCTGGCAGATAATAAGTTATGATAAGTCCGATGAGACACTCTTTATTTGAAAGTTTTTTTTGTTTTTCAATGTCCACATTTCCAAAGACATCATAAAAAGACACTTCACATCAATGTTTATATACTGAAATCAAACTGAGGGCATTATGAACCGAAAATAGAGAAAAGAAAGAAGAATAAATGAAGTAAAAAACAAAAACAAATCACAAGTGGTCATCAGGATTTAAGGGGCTCCAAAATGTTGGTCTTTTTTTTCTTTTCGTTTTAGATTTCTTTTTTTACATCATTAAGAAAACCAATAAATACTTTAGAATTTTTTAAGGAAGCGTCATTTGTGAATAAACTACTTAGCAAAAATAGTAAAATATTATTTCGGCCAAATGTACTTTCTGGATAGACGTAGTTCAGAAGTGGTCTCAGATAAGGATGCAAAGCAATGGATCTATACTGATATCAGATATCTTCCAGTTCAATTGGAAATGACAAAACACATGTGGTTTTTTCACCTAATTGCAGAGAACATGAAGTCTCTCCTGTTCTATAATTAACATATGTGTATGTCTACTGTTATCGTGATTTGCAGGAAGAGCATGAGCAGCATACACAAGTATTTACCACATGGCAGTACACTATAGCAGCTACGACATATAAAGTGCAGGAGAAGATACAAGAGCTAAAGTGCAAGAGAAGATACCCCTGTGTTAAAGTGCATTTAGCGGTGATTGCACGTCTGTTTGTTTCTCAACCATTCTTTGAGTTGACCTTTAAACTATTGAGAGTGGGACAATCCCATATCTCAGTTGGGAGACTATTCCAGAAAGAGCTGCCTTTAATGGAGAGGACATTTTGTCCAAAAGTGGTCCGTCTACGATGGACTTCACAGTCTCCTCTGGTTTCTGACCTAGTGCAGCGTCCAGTGGTTTTTTGTGGATGAATTCCCCTAAGGGAGGGAGGGGGGGCCAGTCCATGTAAACATTTATTAAAAAAACACATACTTTTAAAAGACTTGAAATTGTCCAAATTCAAGAAATTGTGTTTTTCAAGGATGGTACAGTGGTGGTATGAATAAGGCTTTCTGTCAAACACCTTGATAGCTCTCTTGTACAGCTGTTCTATGGGTTTCAGGTTTGTGGCACAAGCAAACGACCAGTTTGTAAAACAGTATTCAATGTGGGATAGAATCATACAGTGGAGGTATGACTTTGCAGCATTGACAGTTAAGAAGGTCTAATTTGTTTAAATGTTGCAAGTTGAATTTAATAGTATTGGATACTTTCTTAATATGTTTCTTAAAAGTCAAGTTCGAGTCCAATATGACTCCAAGATACTTGAAGTGGGAGACTAGTTCTATTTCTGCTCCGTTTAAAAACACATTGGATCCTTCGATTTTGACTGGTCGTTTACTGAACATCATGCATACTGTTTTTTTTACGTTTAACTGTAAGCAAATGTTGTTCAGCCAGTGTTGAACCTTGTCCAAAGCATTTGAGAGACAGATGATGATATTTCAGTTTTTTCCCGTGTACAAAGATGACCGCATCATCGGCATACATTTGCACATTCAACTCAGGACATACATTAGACAAGTCATTAATGTACAGAGAAAACAGTAATGGTCCAAGAATGGAACCTTGTGGAACCCCAACAGGGTTCACATGGTAGGAGGATTTGGCACCATTGACCAAAACACAATGTTTTCTGTTCGATAAGTAAGACTTAAACCAATGTATCGAAACTGCCGAAAAATTGAAATGAGTCAGCTTTGTAAGGAGCACTTGGTGGTCAACAGTGTCAAAAGCCTTCCTGAGATCAAGGGAGACAGCACCTACATATGGGCTTGTGTCCAACATTTAACCTTTTCCACAAAGACACAGTTAGCTGTCTCAGTGGTGTGCCCGAAAGCCAAACTGCATTGGGTGGAGTGGAGCGAAACCTTTGTCTTAATGTTTGGTGATTAGTTTTGACACCCATTTCTCAGCTACCTTGGAGACACAGGGTAGGATGCTGATAGGTCTATAATTGGACATCATTGCCTTATCCTCAGATTTAAAGATCGGTGTCACCGTGGCCACTTTCCAGGATGATGGAACTTCCCTCGTGCTGATAGATTGATTCACTAGCATAGAAATTGGTTTTATTAGACCGTCGATATGTGTCTTTATGAAGTTGGTGTCTAAATCATCTGCATCCCTAGCCTTAGAACCTCTTAACCCTGAGATTATATTTTTTTACCTCAACCTCTGTGATTTCCTGCAGGTCAAAAACGAGGTGTGTATCCACAGTCAGGCTAGGTGAGACCTCAGATGGCGGGAAGAGCTTTGTAATGTCCAAAGCATTATTTATGAAATACTCATTGAGAGAGTTGACCAACACTGCAGGGTCTTTTATCAGGGCATCATTGATTTTTAATTCTAGAACATTATTTTCCTGTTTGTTTACCTAACAGTTTATTTAAGATTTGCCAAACGTTTTTACCGTTACCTTTCGCACCTTCAATTATATTGATGAAGAAGTTATCTTTGGCCTGTCTTATTGTTTGTGTTACCTTGTTACGAGCATGAGTGAATTTCTGTCTGTCAGTGGATAGTCCGGATTTCAAGCTCTGCTTCAATAGTTGGTCTCTAGATTTCATTAAATTCCTGCATTGTAGATTCAGCCAGGGAAGAGATGATGTTCCTTCCTGTCCCTAAGGCACCCTCTCCTTGAGAAGGAAGACATTGTATCATTAATTTTAGATATAAACAGATCACTGTTTTCACCAACATCTTCAGAGGACAGAGTGTCCCCCCAATTAATAATTTTCACTGCATCCATAAAACGTTGTTGCAGATTTTTGGGGATGAAGCGAGAACCCAAGGCAGGGATTTTAGGTGTGGCCATGAACCTTTTTTTTGTGAGTTTCCTGGTAAAAAGAATAAGATTATGGTCAGAAAGACCAGTCAGTAAGTTGTAGGTTTTAACTATTCTGTCAGCTTTGTTAGTAAATAATAAATCTATAATAGTCTTGGAGGTTTTGGTTATTCTAGTCGGTTGATCCATTAGTTGTATTAAGTTGTGTTTATCCGTGATCCGTTTTAAGTTCTTTCTATTTTTTGTCATTCCAGTTTATGTTAAGTCTCCTAAAATGATTAGCTCTTTGTTGGAGTCACAGGAATTCAGCATGAGTTTTACCTGATCATAGAAATCCACCTTAGCGGTGGGTTGTCGATATAGGCAAATCATGGTGAGGGACATTTCCTCAGATAGTGTGATTTCCACACCAACACAATCAAACTCAATATTAGCTGGAAGAGCAATCTCCCTGCTATTCCTCACATAAAGCAACAAATGAAAAAAGATTTCTTATTTTCTGAGATTTCTGCACACAGGGGTGTTAAACCTTATTTCAAGCAGTGTCCATCGGTTGTTTGCACATACAACAGCCATTCATTTCATTCCAGTCATCCAGAAAAGTCTTTATGAGTTTGGAATTGTATTGCATTATTTTTTAACAAATTTAAAACCAAATCAAGGATAAATTAATTGTTATGGATAATTTAATATCCTCTTTTATTCAGAAGGCTTTTGGTAGATAGATAGAAGATAAGCTATCTTCAAAATGAATTTTGAGTATGTGTTTCTTATCCATGTGTTATAAATATTAATGCATGTGCAGGCTGTCCGCTCTAATCTCTCTTGTGATGTATTAGGGCTTTATATATATTAGAAAAAGAAGAAATGCATTTAGATCTGTGTGCAGCGGTAATGAGGTGCCACAGTTAATCCTGTCTTTGACACCCAATGCAACCAATGAATCTTAATGGCGCTAATTCAAGCAGCATGCATTGAAGGAATTCATATACAGAGAGAGACATTTCCATTCTTTAATCAGTCCCGTCAGACCTTAACACCATCCCAATCCTTTCCACCCAAAATGATAAAGAAATCAGAGAAAACCAGAAACAAACAAACCTCGGACAGTGAGAAAAATTTGGCATATGTATATATTGCATTATTACAATTTTACAAACAAATGTACAACAAATACATCATAAATAGACTCTTGTTGTGAGACAGTGAGGAGCCAGCTTGCGTGGGTTATTTTTTCTTCTTCTCCTTTTTCCAGTGAGCTCGTACACAGGGGTTTGAGCCGTGACTTTACGAGGAGTATTCATACTCCTCTGCACTGCGGCGGCCGAAATCCATCCACCCCATGTAGTCCCTGTCTGCTATCCGGTGGTTGGCACTCAGGCCGTTGCTTCTACTGTTTGCCGAGGAGTTTCTACGCACAGAACCTGGGAGGAGAAAGTGAGGAGGAAGAGGAGGGATGGAGGAAGAGGAGGGATGGAGGTGATAGAAAGAGTGGGAGGAGGAGGGGAAAGAGAGCAGGAGGGAAATTAGTATTCCTCCGAGTAAGTGGAGCATCAGATATCTTCACTCATAGTAGTCCTAGTTTTGGTTATTTCTGCGTGGAGACAGCTAGAAGAAGCAAGCAAAGGTGGTGCAATGACAGAGTGACTACAATCTGATTTTTATATTGTGTGAGACAGAATTGTAATAACTAAAACCTCATTATTTTATTTATATCTAGTATAATGTGGCCATTTTTGTAGGTGAGATTGGATACAAGTGAAGCTCTCACAAACCAAGCCAATAATAGTCTAATGAACTAAAGTGGATTTTCAATGATTGATGCTTTTAATATAAACATTTGCATCACTTTTACATGTCCTTAAACAACAATTTAGCAGTTAGTGGAGTTCATAACCAAATTACACTTTCACAACGTTGAATAATTTGGTGTTGATGCCTTATAGGGTGTATTTAAAACTCCACAAATGAGACTCATAGTGTTTTATTTCCATTTGGGTTGTATATTGTTTTGATTTGGTTTTCTGATTAGTTTTTTGCTGTAAGCTGGTTTGCTTTTACAAATCTTAAATGTCTTTTTCTCATTATTTCTTCCTCTCATTCACTAACACACTACTAGAGAGGAGGGGATGTCCAACAACAGCTGGACTTTAGGGGTGACAACATACCATTACCCTCTCTTCCTTGCGTGTCCATGCGTAATCAGTGTGTGCTTTAATGTGCAATGTGTGTGTCCTTTCCCTTTAAATTATCATCTTGTTCCTATTTTCCTTCTTCTTCTTCTTCTTCTTCTTCTTCTTCTTCTTCTTCTTCTTCTTCTTCGCTGCACTGTGACCTCAAATCTTGTAAAACATCACAGAATCTTCAACTTTTTATTCCAAGCAAGTGAAGCAGGAGTACTATCTGTTTGGTAATCGATAGAGCGCTCACAGAGATGCTGCTTACACTCCACCCACATCCTCCTACGCAACACACACACACACACACACACACACTGACACACACACACATATGCACACACACATACACACACAGTGTTTCAGTTCCCTGGTGTGCTGAGACGATTGGCTGCAGAAGGCTCGACAACGACACCTCCTACACCGAAGCAGGCAAGTGAGCAGCGAGCACACGATGAAAGACACCCACAAGTCAACACATTCCCTTAGAGTATTACATATTACATTCAATGTGCCCTTTGACATGTTTCTAGACTTCTCTGTCTGATTGAACAGTTTCTGATTTGCATTTTTGTGCCGAAGATTATGCAACGGCACATAGAAACTTTAAATGGCTGAAAACGTAGAAAACTTTTCAACCAATCACATGCTAATGCATTTCACTGACTGTAGATGCAGGAATCGTTTCAGAAAGAGACGGAGACACACAAGAAGTCAGGTTTTGAATGACGATTCTCCACAGTGAGTATAAATGTGTGTGTTTACGGTCAGAGCCTCAGTCCTGCTACACGGGTAGAGAGACACGAGCACTAAACATGAAGAACTATGAAAGGGTGAAGAGCTTGTTTTTTTTTACCATTGATGGGGAAAAAATATCAACTTGTAGTCACTTGGGGCGAATAAGTGACATAAGATGGTGCAATGAGAATGGCCGGAAGGCTGCACACTCTAATACTCGCTCTTTCAAACCACAAAAGCTTTTCAGAGCCACTAATTCATTTTACAAAGCTGGGTGTGCGCTGATTCCAGTAATTAGCAAGTCGGAGGGGAGGAGAAGGGCAGTGAAAAGCACTTGTCTCAGAAAATGTAGGTGTTTTTTTTTGCCAGATGTTTTTTCTTTAAATATCCACAAACATCAACACTGAAAAAACTGAAATGTTGACTTTAATCAAATATATCAAGTCAAAAAATGTCCCATAACTGTATTAGGTCAGTTGAAAGTAATAATATTAAATTGAACCTATTATTTTTTATTTCAACTTTATATTACTGCTTTCAACTAACCTAATACAGTTATGTGAAATCCGTTGACATACATTTATTTAAAGTCAACGTTTCAGTTTTTTCAGTGACCCCCTATCCTCCAGGTACGACAAAAGATGGCAAACTAATAATACGGACACATTCACACACCTTTCCTGGAGGAGATGAGTCTTGCCAGCAGCTCTCCGAGGTTTGCTCGGGAGTCTGCGTCCTCTTCGGCCAGAGGCAGAGCTTTCAGCTGGGGGACAGAGCGGCTGTGTTGGAGGTGAGGCTCTCCCAAGGTGTGGGTGTCCGCCTCCAGGAGAGCTGCTCACAAAAAAACACAAGAGCAGATGTCAGATATGGGAACGTTTAATGAAAAAGTGTCACTCTTTTCCGAGCCAGTGGGGATAAACGTGTACCTTCAGATGCAGCGGACATGGAGCGGTGGCCCTCGTCTAGAGGCTGGGAGGAGAAGGGGAGCCCTAAACAGCTCGTACATAAGACCGCCAGCACGACACACACACATAGCCCTGCAGTCATCTGAAACACACAGAGGGAAAGTTTCATTACTCAGAAGCAGTGACAGACAGCGGCGTCTCCTGACTCTTTTTCCACACTTAGAAACTACAACTACGACCGTTTGCCAGACAAGTGAACGACTGCATGGCAAAAAGAAATGTGAAATACAGAAAATAAAATTCACACATCTTCCAGGGGCACAGCACGCATCAAACTGGACCGTGATATCCTGAGCACAATTCTAACAAGTCAAATTGACCCAATTTTCAGCAGGGAAATAAGCTCTTATTCCCACTTTTCCTTCGGGGAACATCTCTAGAAATACATTCATGAAATAAAAGGGAAATTATCTTTTAAAACACATTTAATGTAAGAACAAAATAGACATATTGTAGTGTTAAAATATATATTTAAGTCTTAACAGTTCAAGGCAAAACATTTGTACTAAATGTATAAATGTTCTCATCTTTTCCTTTCATCTATATGTTAGCTATAAACATTGCTTTAACTAGACTTATTATAAAGTAGAAATAATGTGTTCACAATAAAATAAAACATTGCATAAATGCCAAAATCTCTGACCGGTTGTATGATATAAGAAATAAAAAGCAGCTTACCTTGAGAAATATGTTCAGCGTGTCAGAGAGTGAGGAGAGCACTTCTCTGTTGAGTGGGAAGGATGCCCCTTTTATATGCCACGCTCAGAGCTGTGTGTGTGTGTGTGTGTGTGTGTGTGTGTGTGTGTGTGTGTGTATGTGTGTGTGTGTGTGGTATCTGTGTGCCTCAGCGTACATCCTGTGTATTCCTCGGTGTGTTTGCAAGCCTAATTCGAGCATATTTTCTATAACCTCAACATAACAACATGTGCTTCAGTTTATTGTCTATTTGCTAATCATACAAATCAAAGCTGCTTGGATGATGTGCATTAACAAAGTGTTTGTGTGTGTGTGTGTGTGTGTGTGTGTGTGTGTGTGTGTTTGTGTGTATGTGTGTGTGTGTGTATCTGTCTGTGATAAATGTTTGTTGTGCACATAACAGTGAATCATCAGAATCAAAAGCATAACCTAAATGTTTCTTATTTTATTTGACATACATGTATTTCTTATGTTAAATGAGTTACTGATTACTGACAGAATGATGCACACTTCAACTGCTGTCTTGAAAAGTGTGTGTGTGTGTGTGTGTGTGTGTGTGTGTGTGTGTGTGTGTGTGTGTGTGTGTGTGTGTGTGTGTGTGTGTGTGTGTGTGTGTGTGTGTGTGTGTGTGTGTGTGGGTGGCTGTGTGGTCGGGCATACACACACCCACACATGCAGTAGATGTCAGTGGGTATTCACACTTAAAAAGTGGGCGGAAAGGAAAATATTCAGTTTTGTTACTTTAACAGGTGACTGAAATCGAGACATCTCCACCATCCTCCCACTGACTCCCCCCATAAACTCCCCCCTGTCTCCCCCCCTCTCTCCCTTTAAACACACAGGATTAACCCGGCTCATTGATCATGCATGTGTAGCAAATCAGTCAGCCTGAGTCGATAGCTAATGATCAGCTGTTGTGAGTTAATGTTTTTATTAAGGAGGCTGACAGCCTGCTGATTGGTGCGTGACAGGATTAGCATCGCAGCACCGGAGCTGTTTGTACCTGCTGAGATAACGTGGACACGAAACAGTAGCAAGGCCAACATCCGTAGAGGAATCACAGTCATCCTTTTATTGCTTGAGCCTTATTAGAGGCAATAAATGAGTGACAGTGAACTGAACACACACACACACACACACACACACACACACACACACACATGCACAGTGAGCGGTACTCACAATGCTGAAGCTCATTCAATGAAATATTAATTGAGTGCTCATCTGCTGCCAAATCAATTAAGAATAACTGCAGTTCCATGTGAAGAGTCTCTGTTATAGTTAGTAAAAGTTCCCACTTGATTTGAACTGCTGCCAGTGAAGATGAATGATCTGTTTGAAAAGCAACTGTAAACAAAAGAGTAGCTCGTACGACCAACCGTCAATGGATTTAAACCACTTTTTCCTACCTGCTTAACCACTATCAGTAAAGAAACACACAAATCAAAAATATGAAAAAATGCAATTTGCAGTATAATGGTATATATATGGTAAAAACATACCTGTCGTATAGTTTTAATATAACATCAGGCTTCAACAAATGGACCCCATCATGACTGTTTTACAAACAGTAGAATACGTAAAGCTGCATTATCAACATTTCCTCATGACAGCACATTTACAGAACATTATCACCTTACTCTGCGTTACCCTGAACTTTACAGAGCCTTTTAGCATCTTTCAGTCCATTGTTTTGGTTTCACAGCAACATCTTTACAGAACCTTTTAGCGTATTTTAGCTAATTATTTAGTTTTTTCTGCACAACTTTACAGAGCCTATTACCGTCTTTCATTTCAGTTTTTTTGTTTTTGGGCACAACTTTAAAAAGCCTTTTAACGTCTTTTGGCTGTTTTGGGGGGGTTTACAGCAACCATTTTTCAGTTTTGATTACATTTCGCGGCTCTCATTTCCTTCAGCTGAAGCTAAACATGTTTTCTGAGCTCCTGTAAACTCAAAGTACACTACTTGCAAACAAAGTTATCAAATAGCTTTTATCCGCAAAAAATTCAGATATTTCCCCCGGGTGCAGAGAGGAAGGTAATATTTTAGAGTCAGGGCTGCTATTGTAGCTGTTTCCTGGTATTAAAGCCTTCAAAATGTAATTTAACCAGTGCTGGCTGCCAGTTGCCAAGCTGCTGGACACACCTGGGGCCACAGCTCGCAGCTGTCACTCAGGAGCAGTGAGTCTCTCGATCACATCAGCTCGCTCTGACTTACTGTCACATTCATGGCTTTCCTTCAGTCTGCCTCTCAGTTTTTTCTCGCTCGATGAATATGCTGTACAGATTTCTCCAGGCACCATCAGAAGGCATAAGTGTAGGAGGTGAGGCCACGGCCGTTCAAATTAGAATTAATTAACCATGTGGTGTGGGAGGCGTGCATGTGTGAAAAATGTGTGTGTACGTGTCTTTTATACTAGAGACTTTTAGCCCTATCTTTTTAGTGTGTGTGTTTTGAGCTTAATAGTGCAGCCTGAGGGCAACCTGTTGGTCATGCTTATTCTCTCACCTCTAATGTAGGCGAGCAAAATGATCCACTGTTGATTATATGAATTCATCCAAAATACATTTGATCTGTAAGCTTGAATGCCCGCTGAAGCGTCTAATTAGTGGCAGTGAAGAGGCTTCTGTGAAAAAAAGTAAAACTGAAATCTGCAATTAAAAATAGAGAGACCCCTTGACGAGGGCAATCGCTACATCTTTATATACAGCTAGTTAAATTATCTTTGAGCCGCTACAGCGACCTGATGGATGTGCCTGTTGAACTTTATCACGATATCTTCCGCCTGTGAGCCGTGGTTTCGTGTCGCAGTGCCTCAACTCAAAGGTCAGCAGGAGCCTCGTGTCAACAGGAACATACTGTACACCAATCTGTTAGATTCTAGAATATGAGTTAGTGTGTGTGTGTGTGTGTGTGTGTGTGTGTGTGTGTGTGTGTGTGTGTGTGTGTGTGTGTGTGTGTGTGAGAGTTCAGATAATAAAGATAGCCTATGTGAATAAGAATGGGGAAAGCTATTTCATCAACATTTAGGGAGGCTGTGGCTCAGTGGATAGCGTGCTGGACTTTGAATCAGGGGATAGCAAGTTCGAGTCCCAGTGCAGTCAGCATGTCGTTGTGTCCCTGGGCAAGACACTTCACCCCAAATTGCTCCCGTGGGGATTGTCCACAGTACTGAATGTATGTAAGTTGCTTTGGATAAAAGTGTCTAACAAATGACATGTAATGTAATGTAATAATTTAGGATTGAATTAAAAAAAAACATATGATATAACATTGGTAGGGTATTGGGAAACATTATGTTGAAAAATGGCTGTTTCTGATTTTTGAAAGGAAGCCAAGGAGGCCAAAATAAAGTCGGAAACAATACGAAAAATCTCAGATTCAACAAAGTGTTACCAATAAAGGAAAATTACAACAAAAATAAGTAATGATTTGGTTGTTGCAGCTGTTGGCTGTTGGCTCTCCGTGCAAGGAAAATAATTCTTAAAAATGATAATTTCTATTTATTGCATGGCGAATGTGTTATTTCTGGGCAATGGCTATTTTTTAAACAGTCTGTTTGTCGATTTGGCTTTAAGTCCAATGGGACATTTTGTCTGACTATTCGTTTTTGGAACAAGTCCCCAGAAATATATCAAACTGAAAATGTATCAAAACTGTTGCTTAATGTTAAATCGTAGATAAATATTAAAAAAAATCGATCAAATGATGGCTCTTTTTCTATAGGCTAATGGGTTCCTGTATGCAGAGCATCGTGGATTAAATAATGTCACATATATCTTCCTATCAGGCGCAGCCCTCATCAGCCCTCTCCATGTGGAGCATTAATGCTGCTGCATCCTCACCTCAAGAGCACCAGCCAACAAGAACACACCACCTCCGTAATCATAGACTTGTGTTTGAATGCACACAGTTTGAAGCACACACACTCATCCTGATATTGATGAGTGCCAATGTGCACGGTGCCGGTGGTGTGTGGATACAGAGGAGGTCCAGCAGCACTTTAGGCACAACAAATTCAGTTTCAAGTGCAATGGGAAAAAGAAACCTTGGACCTTCAGGGGAGGATGGGGCTCCAGATACCCCTTTACACACACACACACACACACACACACACACACACACACACACACACACACACACACACACACACACACACACACACACACACACACACACACACACACAAACACACACACACACACACACACAATATGCAGTCATACATTCTTAACAAACTGGACGCATGACTAGGAATAACAAAAACTGATTACACCATATCTCTATGCAGATTATTGTTTCACCAGCTCCAAATCTTTGCTTTGCACAAATATTTGAATGTCCAAGCCTGGAAACACGCTTGCAATAATTTGTATTCATCAAAAATCTATTGTATTTTGTACAATACTTCATTGAAAATTAAAACAGAGATTAATTTTGTTCAAAAAATTGAAAGGACCAAAAACATTTAATTATCAAAGTTGTAAAAACGTGGAAACTGGATATACTGTATATGTCAAAATGGAGCTAAAACCCCCAAAACTGCGTTCTTCATGGCGCACCTTCCTGACACTTGTCCGAATTTCTAAGCAATCCTGACCTTTTTATTTTTTAAATCTCTTTGTTTCTTGCCTAACTTCCACACATGGAGCTTTTCCATTTTCTTTGGCGGGCTGCAGGCGACTTTACGTGTGAATGAATCACTCAGGAGATTTGGAGATCATGCACCAGCGTGGGAAAGGACATGAAGAACTATTACACTGTGTGCTTCACATCAATTGTTCCGACATATGGGCTGATGAGACCGAACTTCGCCTCCCCCCCAGCAACGGACCTATTACGATGGAGATGTTCACAGGTATTATCTATTGTATTATCGAGGGCAAATGGCTCAAATCTTGTTCTTGGTGGTTTTTCGCAGTGTAACCCCTCTCATCTCTTGTTAAATATAAATGTAATAATGGAGCCTCTATTTCACTTCATTCCCTTCTCCCTCTTGTGTCAATTAACTGAAATAAAATGTACCTTAAAAACAAAATCAAGGTCAATGTGTTACAAGAATAAGATGTGGAAAAGGTGTGTGTTTGACTAGAGGGGGAAAGGAATGTGTGTTTGTGGGGAATCTTTGTGTGATAACCAAGTAATTAACAGCAAGCCAGAAACGTTAGCTCTGTTAGACTCAAGGGTCTCTGAACAGTCAATACTATTGATTAGCGTTAATGAAAACATTGCTTCGCCTCTTTGGAACTTTCTCTGCAGCCTGAGATCCAGACAGCTTATGGAATTTGTTTTGCATTCATTTTATTGTTTCACACATTTTTTCTCTTGACCCCCTTACGATCAATTTGTCACAGCTCAAAGAAAACTCGACTATTGTACAACTCAAAAGGAAGGTGCCAAAAACACTATTTTACTTACAAACATCCAGGCAGGCAAACAAAGTACTTGAAGGCTAAATCAAAATCCTGGGAATCGAGGCTAAGGTGCAAACAGTGGTTAAAGATAAGTATTGGCAGGCAATGATTTCTCAGAGCAGGGCCAATCCTATCTTGTGTATTTTGGTATGGAAACATGTTCTTTGCAGTCCTTCAATGTGTTTAGCTATCTATTTTACTTTAGCCTAATTTGTTCAGGATGGATTCGAGGTGCAGAAGCATGGATTTTATTGTTATAATTCCACTGAGCAGCCAGGTTTTTGCCCTGAGCTTCAATCTTGCAAATTGCTCCTGCATGTCATGATCTTCTGCATATTCTCTTAATGACCTGTTGTATAACAGCATCACTTTTTAAAAAGTGTTTCTATCATGGGACACAACCCCGAAGAAGGCAGCATTGTCTTTTCTTTCTGTGTGTGTGCTTAAATTAGCTGTAGATCTTTAAACCTCTGACTGACCGGTACAAATGTGGATGCTTCACTGCAGCTGAATACCACAAACCATGCAGTTGAAGAACAGCTCTCAGTGAAACTAGCTGATCAATACTTGTAGAAAAAGATAGGCAGACAAGATGTGTAACCGAGCAGAGCTGAAGCTATGGCCGCTGTTTGAAATACATCTACGGTATGTCCCAATTAGACTCAGAGAGAGAAGCTACTTCTATCCAAAGTGTCAACACTAATAAATGATCTTCTTACCTTATCTGTTAAAGCCTCATTCAGCGTGCACAAATGTACATTTGTTTCTAGTGTACATGTTCAGGCTACACTGACAGTGTGCGGATATTTTCCATCCAATTAAGTTGACGAGGGTTCATTAAATCCTGGAACATTTTTAAACTCTGTGCAATTAAAAAGCTTTTGATGAACAGCCGGCGCGAGACACAAAGAAGTGAGGAGTTTGAAGAAGATGAAAAATGAATCATGTTCATCATTCAGGAGGATTTGTTATTATAATGAAAATAAAAAACTTGTTGTTGGTGATGAGACAAAGTCAAAAATGACTGTGGTAGAAGAAGTACTTAGATTTCATTCTAAAGTAAAAACACTCTTTAGTACAAAAGGATTAGCATTAAGATATACTTGAAGTACCAAAGTACTTTTTATGAGTAATGGCCCATTTAAGAATCATATATATGAAATGACTGGATTATGAATACTGAGGCATTATTGTATCACAGCTGGTACATGTGCAGATAATGTTAGTTACTTTATAAACTGCTGCTGGATATCTTAACCTATAATTATATGTCAATGTTTATTCATAAGTAGATTTATATTCTGTGTTACCTAATGATCTGAATCTGTAAAGCAGACCAATAACTGTAGGGGAGTAAAACATACAATATTGGCTTAAAGAATGAAGTGGAATTGAAAGGGAAATGAGCATAACAGGGCGATTCACAAGTACCTCACAATGTTACTCAATTGCAGTAAATATTCCTAATTACAATTCACCACTCTACAGCAGTCAGCCTGAGGTCTAGTGATATTAACCCTCTCTCCTCTGTGCCAGCATGTGTTTCCTGGGAAATGCAGCATGTGGGTCTCTGCACAGGCAAACATGGATAATAGAGGATAGTAATTGTTGCTCCACTGCCTTGTTGTCTGTAGGAAAGCCTCTTATATGAGTCCTCTGCTCTGCTCAGTCTCGCTGCTGAATTATAAATGATGCTGCGGTGTGTCGGTGATGACAGAGGAGAAGGGATATAGGTTACTGCAAATGGGCAAATACAGGGAGAAGAAATCCGTGAGGACTTTACTGCCTCGATTTGACGAAGAAACCAGCTCCATCGCAATGACTGTATCCCACAAAGAGATTAAATAAACAATCGGACGGTTTTAATCATAGATGAACATGATTCACCATGGCTTCAAAAAGATCCCCATACCTGGATTACACGTACAAAGAAATAAAATTAATATTGACTATATATCATGGTGGCTTGATGTGTGAGTGAGTTGGGGAAAAGGTTATGATGTGAATCTGTAAAACCTGCTCTAGATTGATGATTTTTGTTCGTATTCATAAGATTTACCATGACAAGCAAGGGAAGGGCTAAACCAATGGCAAGTTCAGGACTAAAAAGTTGCTTTTATTTAAGAAGTGAAAACAAAGATGGATACTTTAAAAAAAAGAATAAATGCAATTTCCTAACAATATTGCTGGATAGCCGAACTATCCTTTCGTTCACCACCAAACATGGAAAATAATCACATTGATTTAAATGTAGCTCTGAATCTAGCCTTTGATTTGGGACAATTTTACTTAAAGGGCCCTCTCAGGATCAATTTCAGATCCATATTTTATATTTGGTGCCTCTACTGTGACATGTTTCCATGCTTTAATGTTCAAAAAGCTCTTTATTCTTCTCATACTGCCTGTGCTGCAGCACCTCTTTTCACCCTCTGTCTGAAACCAGAGCCCAGTCTGCTCTGATTGGTCAGCTGGCCAGCTCTGTTGTGATTTATCGTCAGCTTAGAGATGTCCCGCCCCTAAGCCTATCACGCACAATGTGTTGTCTATACATATAGCACACTACCGAAAAGGGAAAACTCCCAAAAGCATAATAGGGCCCCTTTAATTCATCATATTGTTTAATGTGTTTTTTCATGTTTTTCCTCCTCATGACACTCCTCTAATCCTCTGAGATATGCAGCTCCATAAGTCTCATCACAGCCATTAAGTATAAATCAATTAGACAAGATGTAACAAATAATTAAATATTAATCACAAGCCGTCATGCAGATTGATTACAGCACACTGTGTAAGTGTTGTTAAATGTTGATATCTTTAATACCAGGAGGATTTGGACAGGAAAAGGAGATAAACAACAATCAAAATATCTCATCAGGGGAAAACAAAACCCATCTCTGCCTCACAGAATCTCTATTGATGTATGCGGCTGTAAAAATGAAACACAAACAAAATAACCGAATATTCATCACCTGTAAATAAAACTAAAGATCAATATACAATCAATAGCTTAAATTCAATAATAATGGCAACCTTTAAGAACAGCATATACAAGAAGGGATCATACAGTGGTCAGATAATATGTTAGGCATTTTTTTAAGCAATGCTTAGAGGTACAGTATTTTGTATGAAAAGCCAATCCAGATTTGTGTTCCCCTAAAACGAATACTGAGTTTTCGTCTGTGAAGGTAATGGTCCTGTGTGTTCGCACCATGAGTGTTTACTCCTTTTTGAGGTGAAAACAACCTTGTTTATTAAACCCAGGCGGTACCAAATAAAAGCACTGATGTTTGTTTAACATAACTGGACAGCAAATAACAATAAAACAAATAAAAGCTCAGCCGGAAGAGCGTTAAGCAATATGACTATTTAACACATTATCATTATTCACATGTGCAATGCTGGAATGTAATGAAGTGCATTCAAACAAGAATTGTATTCAGGTACCAATTTTAAGTATTTAATTTAAATGTCTTTCATCTCATGACACTCAAACAAACGAAAATTAAGAAGATTATAATGAATGAGGATTTGTTATAAACTGAGCGGAGTATCTATTTGCACGTTCACAATTACCAATGACGAATGACATTTCCAAAAATACCAAAACATGATCAAATGTATGCCCGGGAGTAAATAGAAAGAGCCTAGTACTATAGTCTCCCTGAAGCAAAATGGATTGTTCATTATAATCAGCCGGGTGTACAGACAGTGTTTGCCTTATGTAATACAGTTTATGGAATATGAGCAAAACATTTTTCAAATTTCACAAAACAAAACAAAACTTAAAGTGGACCTATCATGTTTAGGCAATAGCATAGGTCTCAGATATATAAAAATATATATATAAAAAACATGTCTATGAAGTGTTTTGCTCAAAATACCAAACAGATCACCCATTCTAGCCATGCCTCATATCCCTCTATTTCACTTCCTGTTTCAAAAGTGCTGATTTTGGATATAAAGCTTTAAAAAAATAAAAAATTGATTAAAAAAAAGGAGGGGGCTGAGCTCATGCGGGAGATTCTACCGGCAGATTCTGCCGTGATGAAACGCCATATCATGGGATTATCAAGGATTATTTCTGAGACAGTATGGAGCTCAAAGGCTTTCTCTCTTGCCGGTTATACCACAAGGTGAGTTCCTTTTTATTTCCTGCTTCTTCACACACATGCTCTCCAGTACAGGTTAGCTCTGAGTGTTAGCGATGCTAATGTAAACATCGACCATATTACGTCAAAACAGTCGGGCATTGTTTCTGATAGCAACGTTTCTGATTGGGCCGTGGGTGTAAAGCCAGCCTACATTTCCGATATTACGTCATATCGGACGCAAATCTGGATCAGCTCCGTTGTAGCCCCGTTTTTAGAGATTTGGGTACGGAGGAAAAGAGAGAGGGTTTTATTTTCTGACGCTGCGTGAGTTCCCCGACACACCGGGGACACATATTTATGTATAAAAGACATCAAAAAGTGCATTTTGCATGATAGGTCTCCTTTAATCAAGAATGCCCGGGTGTAAATAGCACTATCTACTAAGGATACATCGGTGCATGTGTCATGTTATATACACCGGGTGCAAATAGCTTTGTTCACTAGTCACCCGGGTGTAAATAGCATTGATGACTATTTTCCCCCGGGTGTAGTGTTTGCCTTTGTTTTTCCTCCATAAAAGTGTATTTACAACCTGTGTGATTGGCGTTGTAATACAGTTTATGGAATATGTCCAAAACATTTTGCCAATTTCACAAAAATGAATAACAGAGACAGTTAATTAAACCGAAGTCCATCATGCCCAATTAAAGCTGCAGGGACTATTTTCACTCACTGCCAGATACTAAAGATTAGCAGGACAACAGGTCAACTCAAAGAATTCTGGTTTGTAAAACTGTATGAATGTAGAAAAACAAACTAAAGTCTCAACAGTCTCAGGTTAGAAACATAGAAAACTCCTGAAGGTTTGATGGCAGTCTGTGGGCGCTCAGCTATGTAACTGTCGCTCTGCATCACAGTGACTCCCTGCCAGATTTGCTGAATTTAAATGAGCGCCAGACAGTCAATGAACGAAGGATCCAGACATGTTTTTGTTTTTTTCTCCCGTGTCTCGCAACCATGTTTGCCAAATAATTAGTGTCTAAAGTCCTCATTTAATTGAACTTTTCTTTCCCTTCTCTTTAGATGGCTCTCCTCGCTTGCCATTGATATTCATTTCTTGCTGAATGCTGAAGACAGCAGGGGGAATTTAATGATTTTCGAACACACACACACACACACTGTCTCTCCCTCCCACAGGATGTATAATTCATTAGGCGTTAGTGGAGTTTGGCAGCTTTCGGCTCTGTGAGAGTTCAGAGCTGAAATGTGACACCATTTTGGCAATCACCGGAAGAAATGTGTCCAAGCAGACTGCACAGGACGACATGCGCTGTCCAGAGAGGGAGAGAGCCGGATGGGAGAGTTTTTGTGTGTGTTCATGAAGTAGATTACAGGTGTCAGTGATGCGCTTCACTCATATGAAAATCTTCAACTAGCCTGTTCAAAATCCAAAATAAATCAAAGACACTCCAGTGGACCTTGACACCATCCTTGATTAAGATCTTATGCATTATTTGCTGTCGTTGGTTATTTAAAACCTGCTGTCTCAATACATATTTGGTGGTATTTATTGCTTTAAAGGGAATAAATAGACTAAGTAGGTAACTGTTATATCAGTCTCGGCTTACCAGAATGCCACCTGCAGGAATTAACACAAAATGAAAAAATAAAATTGGCAGATGATGTCTGAGAGGTGCAGAAACACTGCTGTGATGAGCAACCAATGCATCAAATATAATGTGTATTACTGATAGTAAATGATACAGATTGTAAGATCTTCAGATGTACTACTTTTAATCAGACAGCCCTTCATCTCCCTGACCAGATGTGGACCTCCTTTCTGCTGCTGTTTTCAAGGATCTCATAGCAGAGAGGAAATTTCAAAAATGTAATTTTCTAAACTCTTTTTTGCCAAGCTATTATGACGCGTGCTTAACATCTACCCATGTTGAACGTTATCAGTTGATTAAAAGGCTTTTATTAGTTCTTTTCATCAAATATCTAATGCTTCACAATGGGTAGTAGACAATAGGTGCACACGCAGTGGAATGGACAGAAGCAATATGTTCATGTTAAAATGAATAAAATAATTGTGTTATCACTATTGTGACTATTGGTTCATTGGAAAAAAGTGAGATAATGAAAAAAACACAACAACCACATGAAGCAGGTCGATGCCCAAATGTAACATTTAACTCAACAACACAGCATCATTTGAATGGAAACATTTTTACTTATTTTTTTATCGGCCATTCTCTACAATGTTCCTAATCATTTCGAATGAATGACCAGGTACATTTAGCACATATCGTCGGGAAAACGGATACACAAGACTTAGATAGGTGGTTAAGTCAGGGGACTATTGGCTGTAGTCCTCAGAGCATATTACTCATTTGTTATTCGAAACTCATAAAATGCACTGTAAAATGTACAGTTATTTTACCTATACACAATAACATAAAAATATGTCTTTCCAGGAAACCTCATCTAAAATTAATGATACATAATAATTTGATTACTGATTTATTACTCAGTTATGGCCCAACCTGTTAGATTCTGATTGAGGTTCAAACAAACAATAATATTTAATTGGGAAATGTCTCCCTGGCAGGAAAAAACACAATCATATTGTTGAGATCGTGCAGGTCTGGAAATGAGACACCTAGTGAACGTAATCCAAGCTGACATGAAGGAATTAGTCACACAGCCACACGGAAGTCATTCATTTGGGCACACACACACACACACACACACACACACACACACACACACACACACACACACAGTCTGACAAGTACATATAGCTCCCATCTTATTGCATATGTATGAACATAGCCTCAGGCGCTGCTGAAATACAGTATGCCTGGTATGCCTGTGTGCTTCTATAAATCATAACTAATATTTCACATTGGGCATGCCTCGTCTGGATTAGCAGATGGTTCCTCTTCTGCCTGTCTCCCGTGCACCTGGACCCTGTCCTCTTATTAGCATTAAAGAATGTCTCGTCCATCTCCCTCTTTATCTGCTCTCTTTCTAAACTATGTACTCACGTTTTCAGGAAAAATCTCATTAGTTTGGGCTGATATCAGATGCTCGAGTTCTACCTGATTTCACCCACATTTTGGTTTATTGATCCTTTAAAATGGGATCCGTGCTGGAACCACGAACATAATGCACTTTGTGTTTTTGTAATAAACAGTAAAAACCAGTAATAAACCCAGCCGGTAATAAAATGTCATTTTTATGCACTTTTTTTATACACCATTTATTTGGTTTGTTATGACAGTTGAAAATACTGCACCACATTTGATGCTTTTTGGGTTTTCCTGTCCTGTAGGGTCTACAGGTGTTTGTGCATGTAAATTGTCTGCAAAGGCTAAAATGCCAAAGTTCTCTCCAGGGGGATTTTCTCTCCCACACACTCTGTTCTTCCGTGACAAAATGACATCACTAAGAAACACTCACTCTTCTATTGGCTAGTGCTCCAAAACACTGTACGTGATAGGCTGAGGGGCGGGACATCTCTAAGAGGTTGACCAATCACAACAGAGCCGGCCAGCTGACCGATCAGCAGACTGGGTTCTGGTTTCAGACATAGTGCAAATCAAATCTACCTCCATATCTTAGCATATTTTGTTATTTTGGCTATAAGCAAAGATAGCAAACAGTAGTTATTTTTAATTGATTACCTTAAGACGCTGACTCACAAGACTCAAAAGGCCATTAAATGTTACAGGAAGACTTAATTCCAAGCTTGTAAAATGTGCCTTTTAACCTTTAACCAAAGGTCAAAGGTAAGTATAAGCCATTGCAAAGACTGGACATTTGATGTACACTGAAAGCAGGGTGGCTGTTAATGGAGATATATTCTCGTGCAGAGTCACCATTATCCATCCCATTAGTCAGCCATGTGGTCCACATGATGCCAAATCAAAAATAAGGAGAAAAAGCAACCTGAATCTACAGAGGATCCCACAGAGATGAAGCCAAACGCTCGACAGACGATCTGAGAGGAGCCAAGCCGCCCATCTCCCAGATGGCTCCATCTCCATGCAGCTATGGGGTGTGCAAACACAATCCCTTGAAGACCTCTTTAAAAGAGAAGATTTGTTATGTCTGTGAAAGAAAGTTGGTTAAATAGAAAATTATGATATTGTCTTCAACCTCCCTTTTCTGATTTTTATTGACTCTTTTTTGATCCTTTGTTAGATCTATACTTCTTTTTATGAATTGTGTTGCTCATTTTTGGTTCTGAAAATGAGCCCAATATGTCCTCTTTAGGATATTTCAGTACCTTATCAACTGCTATTAATAAATGTTCCCTTAATAACTTTAAATAAATGCATTATTTAAAACATTGTATTCATTTAAATGACCTGTTATTCTTGGCTTCACTTGGGTTAGTCTTCAACATCCTTGCTGCTTTGCATCTAAAAGCAACAGTTTTTAGTGTTTACAGCATGCTTTCTGCTTTGACAAGCTTAGAGGACTCAAATCACAGTAATGGACCTCGAACAGTCGGGGTGAAATGCTTTTCAGAGAGTAAGTTACATCACCACTTCTCCACACAGTTACTTCATTCAAATTTCACATCAATAATTCATACAATTTATTTTGTACAAATTCTTACGGCTTTGGTGAACAGCTGGATGTTTCAGTAAACAACTTTATTTCAGCGCCAATTGGATCACTCCATTTTCTGGGGAAAATAAAAAGAAACTGAATGTTGACTTTTGAAAACACACCAAACTGAAATTGTATTGTACCATACCCTGTATCAAATGCATGTCAATGTTCACCCCAACACCCCATTTAATATTAACGTAACGTGAGTCCTTCTTGGTTTAAGCATGGAAGTAATTGTGTGTCTAAATCTGATCACTTATGTAACACAGTAGGGAGTTATGTCAAAATAAATCAAATGTTCTCACAATAAACTCAGCTAATCCTAGCAGCACCTTGAGAGGCTTCTAAAATACCTTTGATAATGAGAAAACATCTCAAAGGTTTATCTGTGGGGAAATGCCACTCTAGATAAATTACAAGTAATTTGAGTGGAAGCCATGTACTGTAATGTTCGACAGTCCTTATCATCAGTCCATGTAGGAAAAGGTGGAGGAAATTGTCGCTGGAGCACTTAAGACCAAACTCAATCTGCAGCGACTCTTCTGAGAGGCTGTTAATTAGAAAAAGGAGATGATAACATCGCTCTGTCTGGCCTGTCTCACCTTGTTGTTGTGTTCTTTTTCTATTCTCCTTTCACTGTTTGTCACAAGGAGCTTCCACTTTCAAACACTAATGATAATGATCAAAGAACTGCTGGGACTTTGTGTCCTATTTGTGGCTTCACCTAAAAGATGTGTTTGTGATGCCATGGGGCCCACAAAATACTAAATACTAACACTAATTTCCATTGACTTGCTTTTAGGAAAGAGATGTCAGTAAGTTAGCAAATTAATCACATTCTCTTGGTACAAACATTTGAATAGTGCAACTTGTATAGCCTCTAACTACGGTGGCCGACAGGTGCAAATGCGTTGGAACAAAACTTACGCAGAATACGGAGCGTTTACTAAAAGTGCTGCATAAGCGAAATAATGCAAATGCTTGTTGATGCTCAAATCAAATCAAATCAAATCAAGTTTTTTATATAGCACATTTAAAAGCGATTTTTGGTCGAGCCAAAGTGCTGTACATGTAATAAAAACACATTACTACAATCACAATAAAAGACAATAATTTACAACAGAAATATAAAAAAAACAAAAACACAGGGAATAGTCAGGAGTCCTACTCCGCTCTGACTAGAAGGCCAGAGAGAAAAAGTGTGTCTTTAGTGAGGATTTGAAAACCCTAGTGTCTCGCCGACCTCACATGGAGGGGCAGACTGTTCCAGAGCCTGGGGCCAGCTGCTGCGAAGGCTCGGTGCCCTCGGGTTTTGAGCCTGGTCTTGGGCACTATCAGCAACAGCTGGTCAGCAGACCTTAAAGCTCTGGCTGGGGTGTAGCGATGGAGGAGTTCTGCTATATAGGCAGGAGCCAGCCCATTTAGGGCTTTGAAAACAAATAAAAGGATTTTAAAATCAATTTGGAACCGAATTGGAAGCCAGTGTAGTGAGGCCAGAATTGGGGTGATGTGGTCACGCTTTTTGTGGCCAGTCAGAAGACGTGCAGCTGCGTTTTGGACTAGCTGCAGGTGTCTAATTGAGGCCTGGTCCATACCCAAATACAGAGCATTGCAATAGTCCAGTCTTGATGAGGTAACAAAGGCATTAATAACCCTTTCTAGGTCTTTAAAAGATGAAAACGACTTGGTCTTGGCCAATAGTCGTATTTTAAAAAAAGCAAGATTTGACTACGGTGCTGACCTGCTTGTCGAATTTAAAAGTGCTAGTGAAGGTCACTCCAAGGTTCATGACAGAAGGGAGGATGTTTTCATTGAGAGAGCCCAGAATATCAACCGGAGAGGCTGGAGGTTGGGGTCCAAAAAAGATGACCTCAGTCTTGCTCTCGTTGAGGTTAAGGAAGTTTTTGCTCAGCCAGGATTTTATCTCTATCAAGCAGTCCATCAACTGCTGTAGTGAAGGTTTGACATTTGCTTTGAGAGGCAGATAGATCTGTACATCGTCGGCGTAGCAGTGGAAGGGAATATTGTGTTTAGTGAGAATTGAACCTAGGGGCAGTATGTACAGTAAAAAGAGGATGGGGCCCAGGATAGAGCCTTGGGGAACCCAAGAGGGGCTTTAGCAGAGGAGAAGGCACCTAGCTGCACTGAGAAGCTATATACGGTCTGTCAGGTAGGACCTGAACCATGCAAGGGCAGAGCCTGTGATGCCTGCGGACTGTTCAAGCCGTGACAACAGGATGCTATGGTCCACAGTGTCAAAGGCAGCTGTCAGGTCTAACAGCACCAGGACAGCTGGGCTACCTGAGTCGGCGGCTAGGAGCAGATCATTAAAAACTCTTAAAAGGGCTGTTTCAGTACTGTGCATAGGTTTGAAGCCCGACTGAAACTTTTCATGGATGCCATGCGTGGTTAAGAACGACTGCAGCTGGACATAGACTACTCGCTCCAGGGCTTTAGATAAAAAAGGTAGCTGGGAGATGGGCACTAGTGTGGGCTAGCCTAAGAGCAGATACTTTTTCAATAAAAAATGTAAGAAACTTATCACAGAGAGTAGGTGATGGCACAATAGAAGAAACATCACAGGGATTAATAATAGAGTTGAGGACATTAAAAAGAACCTGAGGTTTATGGCTGTTTTTGGAGATTAACAGAGAAATGTGCTCTGTTTTGGCTGCTTTGACTACCGTCTGGTAGTCGGAAAGGCAAGCACGAAGGATTTCTAGGGAGACATGGAGTTTATCCTTTTTCCATTTTCTCTCTGCACGCATGCAGGTGCGTCTGAGAGCACGAGTACAGTCATTGAGCCACGGCTCTGAGAGAACTTTGGTGCGTCTAAGCGTAAAAGGAGCAACAGAATCCAAGGGTACATGTCGAGTCAAACATGGAGATAAACTCATCAGCACTAAAGCACAGTTCACCTCTAATTTACAGATCAGGGAAGCATTAAAAACATCACAAAACTGTGAGGCAGTCAAGGGGTTAATCGAACGCAGACGACGCGCAGGGGCACGTGATTCGACTCCTGCGGAAGGGATCGAAGATTGGGGTTTGTTGGCCAACTGTCACTGTCATGACTGAAACACACTAACTCTGTGAGGTTGGCCAACTTTATAAACCCTGAACGTCAACAAACACTCCAGTCCCAATAACTTTTTAGTTTACATGCAAACCTTTTCTAATCCTAATTTTTGAATGTTGACAATAACATACTTGAATGTATAATACTTAGTTAGCAAAATTAACAAAACACTGGTGTTTCCATAATCCAGTATGAGTAGGATACCTTCACTTTACAAACAAATGCCACATTAAGCCACGGGAAAAAACACAAGCCCAATCTTTGCTTTCCATTACGTATAACTTCAGTTTCAACATTTTAATTTTTAAATGTATCCCTGAAGCATTTCCTTGCTGATGATGTTAGCGTAGCGCCACTGATCATTTGTGTCTTTACCTCCGAGTCGAAACCTCAGAGAGAGAAGTGAAAGATTAAATAAAAACAAAAACTCTGTTTTCATGTTTGTAAGTAACACACATCACGCTTCATAACAGGATCTTTAAATATGTACTGCATTCCCCCGCTAGCGTCACATCACTTGTCCTCATTGCTGACAGCCAGGACAGCAGAAAAACTTAAACTCTCTCAATCCCTGTCCTGTTCGTCTTTAAGGAATGCATACACCATCACCACATGTCAAAATATAGCAGCCTTGAGACAAAATCACAACAGATAACATATGGTAGACGCTGCTGCAGAGGTATGATGGAGGAGGCCTTGTATAGGAGGGTTGTCACTTTGCTACAGATGCATGCATAAAATTGAAATGTGGGTTCTTCCCCACAGTTTCTTACAACATTAAATGTGTCTCATGATAATAAAGTGTATTCTCAGATGCAAGTCTTGCAATGTCTTTATTTATGTATGCCTGCAGACCTTAATGGTGACGTGCGATTATGAAGTCTCTCTGGTCTTCATTAGAGTTTTTATTCACAGCTTTTGTTACGGGGGGAACGAGAATGAGAAAAGGGAATAAAAGGAAGAGGAAATGTGCTCGAGGGGGGAGAAAGACAGAGGTGGTGACATGGGAAGATGGCTGAGATGAAGGAAATATTAAAAATATGTTTCATTCTGGCTTTTTCCTCAACTTGTCTCACACAGCACGAGAGTTAAGGAGCTGATTAGCCTGTTGCCCTGTTCGAACATTGATTTAAAAAGAACAATTGCCTCACCATAATCAAAACAAATAATACAAATAAATATCAGTAACACATCGTTTTTTCCTGGATAACCATGTGGCTGTAGAGGGAGGTCTGTGTGTGAAGCGCCTGCTCGTCTGGGTCATTTAAACGCGATCAGTAGCAGAAGGATCAGAGAAACAATGCAGTGTTGTTAACCTCGTACATTTTTAATGCACACACTTTAATATTTAATAGGCCGGCAAGCTTCACAGATATTGTGGCGTCAACTGACAGATGTTGGATCTACAAGTCTTGGGGAAAATCTCACAGATTAAAAGTTTATGTCTCAATTTTAGAATGTGACAGTTTGGGTAGTGTGCTGTGCTTGGTTCCTCCTCTACAAGGGGGGGCATGGAGAATATTTAAAAAGAAAATAACAGGGTTTTTTGTTGGTGATGTTGCATTTTGTGTTGTTTTGCTGCCCCTTATTATCTAACTAGACCTGTTTCTTTTAAATTAAATGAATTGATGTTGTGTCCACCTGAGGGCAATGCCTCAAGCAGTAAACATATTTCCACCTTATAAAGTTAAAATTGATTTAAAACAAAAAAATGTCTTATTGCACTTTGAGCAGACATAGGCACTTTTTTACTAATAGGCGGATATGTCTTTGCTAAGAATATTTTTGGATTCATGTTACTGTGGCATGTATTTTCAGAAATATTTTTGTTACTGAAAAACATTTAACCCTTATGTTGTGTTCGGGTCTCCCGTGACCCATTTGTATCGGAACAAGGCTTCATGATATCCTCCACAACAGCTATATAAACACTACAAAACTGATTTGGACAATTTTAGCCAAGTCTGAAGGTCTCTAAAAAAACGAGACCCAATCAAGATTCATCTTTGACTTTAGACACCCCACCCCCACCCCCTTCATCCACTGTAACAATATTTTGTTGCAACATACACCTGGCCTCCCATCCCTCTGCCCACCCCCTCCCCCCACGGGAACACAACCTTTCTCAAAGAATATGTACACTAACACTTGAACCTGAACACACACATGCACGTGTGCAATATGTGGTTTAATGTGTTTTGGGGCCATACAATTGAATTGCAACAGGATTGTACGGTTATGAATGCATAATAAGCTAGTTATGATGTAGTTAAAACAATATTGGATGATAGTCCTTTTTTGTGTGTGTTTTGGACTGAGATAAATCATGGGTCAAAATTGACCCGTGAACACACCATGAACGGTAACAGCTTTCCAACACAACACAAGGGTTAAAACATTATCAAACAATATGCGGCAACCCAATTACCTGATATGTTCTTAATAGAAAAAAACATTGCGCAAACTTTTCCCTAAATTGCTCAAAGATACATTTAATTGCAGCTTAATCCAATGAATTGTGACCACGCAAATGCATCAATAAAAGGATATACATCCCTTAGTAATAATCCCATCACCTAATAACAAACAGGTAACTGGCCACTTAATCGATCAGTGATCTGTTGTGCCAATAGCACTGTGTTTGCTGTACTCGATAGATATTGACTAAATCATTATCACAGCAGGAGCACTGACGCCATTCCAGCCTCTTATCTCACTGTCAGATGACTTTTAAATGTTGTGCACACATCATTCAGATCAATGTGTCTGCCCTGCCAATCAGACTTGAAGCTTGTCCACGTGTCTGATTGATCATTTACACATTTATATTTGCTCAAAATTACGAAAATAAAAGCAGCTTTAAAGAAGAGCACTTTGGCAACCTAAATAGTTTTAAAAATGTTATAGAAGTTCTAGCAAAAGGCTATATTACTGATATTTTATATAACTAAAGCATGTTAGATGACATGCTAGAAGCATTAAAGTGTGTTAAATTCACAAATTAATGTAAAATAACATCAGAAGAGAGCTTTAGAATTAATGCCATTTGCTTATTTAAAAATAACATATACTGTATCCTTAACCCAAACAAACACTCATTTACGTCACTTTTTAAAAACTGTACTTAAGCAGATGTGCATGAGACAACAAACAGCTTTATACAATACAATAAAGTTTTATTTATGAAGCACTTTAAAACCTCCAGACCAAAGTGCTGTACAGTCAATTAAACAAAGAAAAACATCACACAGCACAGCTCACACACCATAAAACAAGTACAAGTCAAAACAAGAGACAATTTAAAAGCGCTTAAAGCAACAATCTAAAAGATGTCAATACGCTAAGGAGAAGAGGTGGGTTTTAAGAAGCGCTTTAAAAGCAGGCAGTGTGGCGGCCTGTCTGATATGCATGCAGATCATTCCACAGGGTGGGAGCCGCTACAGAGAAGATACGGTCCCCCAAACGGGTATAGGCTATCCTTATCGTGAAATACTTACTGATGCTTTAACAGCATTATAAACAATTATTGTATTGTCAAGGTGTGAAAAATCTCTTTAAATTAAGTTGCATTTCACTTTTTATCTTAATATATTGATGTTTGAGGCCAACCACTTTGGTTTAGTTCTGACTGAAAATATATCAACAGCTAGTGGGTGGATTATTTTTTTGTCGATGTTATTGTCCCCAGAAGATGAGGCTCTTTGACTTGATGACGTGATCTTTTACTTCTAAATTAATAAGCGAGTTGACTAAAACGTCTTCAAGTGCATTCATCTAAAACTGAATCAGAGATTTGAATTAAAGCCCAGCGTTTGCACACCAACATGAAACAGACTTTGATGCACTTCACCACTGGGTCCTCCGCTGTCATCAGAGAGCAATACAATCCTTTTGTTCAAACAGAAAAATCTGTGAATGAGGGGGAGATAAAGCGTAAGAAAAGACCGAGAAGAAACACTTGAGGAGAATGATGCAGAAGACATGCGGGTGTTGCAAGGGAGAGGTGATGTAAAGTAAGTTGAAAGTGTTTGATCCCTGTATATCTAATGACCTGTGTGTGTGTGTGTGTGTGTGTGTGTGTGTGTGTGTGTGTGTGTGTGTGTGTGTGTGTGTGTGTGTGTGTGTGTGTGTGTGTGTGTGTGTTGTGTGTGTGTTTTTAAACAGCAAGAGTTCAGCTCCCCCTGGGTGTTTTCATTTGAGACACGCTTGTGAGAAACAGGAGCAAGAGAGACAAACAGAAATGTATGAATAAATAATAACATTATGGTATTGACAGCAGCACACTATTTATGCTTGACTGACTTCTTAGAGAAGTGTTAGGGGTTAGGGAATGACAAATTGGCTGGTTAAACTGTAAAAAACATGGACACATGAAATTAAAAACTCTCCTGGGAGACTTTTCTTGAGGTAAGACAAATACCAACAAAGCAATGAATCAAAAGGTAAATATTTATAGGTATTTTTCAGGAACATGCTGTGGGAGTATTTAAATGGGGCAAATAAGTCTTTCCTTTTTTCTCTTCCTTTCTGTAACTTTGAAATGATATGCCTGAAAAACATACACAATAAAATGAGCTAATTATCTTCATTAGAAACTAGTCTACGTTAGCCAGTGCAGGAATTATTAATCATACGGTCTCTTCTTGTTCTGTAGCTCCAGCATTTTAGTTTGGTGCTAACGCTAGCTAATTCAGCTAATACAAAGGTTTTGTATTGGGAAAATGCTTTTTGGACTGCAGAGGTTTTGTTTTTGCAAAACCGTGTGACCAAAGGGGAAAATTAGCTAGCTAGCATTACCAACGTTAGCTTTTGGGCTAAAACACTATGACTACTGTTGCTTATACAGTGAAGAAGTACATGGGCGACTAGCAAGAAAATGCTAGTTCTCAGTGTGTTTACAAGATGTATTCAGTAATATGTTTGAGCTGTCTGATTCATTTTGTAAGTTTTTGGCTTTTTATACCTTGAATGTAAAAATGTAATTCAGTTCAGCCAGAAAATAAAGTTCAAAGGACGAATCGGAGCAACAGAAACTCCAAAGACATGTTCATTTCTGAGCTTCCAGGTAATCTTATACTACATTTCGTATTTGGCACCTAATATACCTCTATTTTGAAAATGTAACCAAGCCAGAAAGAAAAGTTCCTGGAGAGGACAAATCAGAGCAGCAACAACTCCAAAAACATATGTCTTCACTTTGATGTCTTCTAATACAACACTGCTGAACTTCATACTCTCTCCCCCTCACTTCCTCTGTGGTTATTCCTCTCTTTTGTCAGCATACGCACGCATGAAAGGACTCACATTTCTGGATGGAAGCTGGCTATATCTGTCCAGGCGGTGATCCACAGTCGATCCCATTCTGCGGGGAGTATGCTGGAGATGGATAGACGGGTAATTTACGCCAGCGAACACAGCGCCCAGAACAGAGCAGAGGTCAATGAGCTCTTACATGGCTCCATCTTGCATCTGTCGCTTTGTATGGAAATCAGTCCTCTGCCTAGAATAATGGCTTGGTCAGGTGTGTGTGAGTGTCTAATAAACATCTGAGGCATGATGACTATGGAGAGTAGTGGTCAGCCTAGATGAAACTTGAGGTCATGAGGCTGCGGGGAGTCCATGATCCCATCATTGGCTTGTGTTCCCTTCACATTACTTACATTCAATCACATCCTGCCTGATGACGCTGCTATAGTGGGGCTGCCATGACTCACTGACAGGGGTGGGGGGGATTTGGATAGAGATCCGATTTGTTTGTGGAAGAAAATTAATCAGAGGATATCAGATAATGCAATGGCTGCAGGGGAAACACGTGTCAAACAGTTTGTTGCGTCACAAACTCATCCGCTCCATCTTCTTTAAAGGGGTTCACCGGAAAAACTATCATGCAGAGCTCCTGTCTCGGAGGAACATGTGTCTAAGACAGACTCAGCATGTCACCTCGAACTGCTTAGGCAGAAAAGTGGGCATCATATTTTTGAGTTTACTCAATTGCCCTCATCGAGTATCAGAATCAGAATCAGGTTTATTGCCAGGTAGGTTCGCACATACTAGGAATTTGACTTGATGTCATGGTGCATACATCATAAAATATAAAAAACAAGAAATCTAATATAAAACACAAAATCTTTCATTTACACCGTAATAAAATACAGTTAAATAGCAATACAAATTAAATAAAGCAGTAATTTACATGTAAATAGAATGCTATGAATACATTTTAGAATATAAACTATGAAATGTGAAATCAGAATATGTGCAGAAAGGAGTTTGACATTGTGTGCATTAATGTAATGCATAGTCTATGATGTGGCAGAGGTAAAGTGTCAGTGGGGGGGCCGGGCCTTGTTTAAGAGGCCGGTAGCGGAGGGGAAGAAACTGTTCAGGTGGCGAGAGGTTTTGGTCCTGATGGAGCGCAGCCTCCTGCCAGAGGGGAGGGGGGTGAACAGTTCGTGTCCAGGGTGGGAGGGGTCGGCCACTATCTTCCCTGCCCGCCTCAGGGTCTCATCGCGTCGATGGTGGAAAAAAAGGTGCTATCTGGGTACCTGTCGACGAGAGTGTGTGTTAAGTGTGTATGTGAATGTCTATGCATGTGCTGAGACTAATGGATGGTCTTAAAAGTGGGTGCTCATTTTTACGCCTGATACACTGAAGGTTTAATTATAATTTAAAACTATTATGGGTCTATAAAATCAAGAAAACTACCTTACAGATTACATTATAAAAGGGTGAAGTGGATGAGATGATACATGTACAGTCGCTGAGATCATTTTCTTGGCTTGCAGCAGAAGTGATTAAATAACATAAGGATGGTTTTAACACCATATTTATAGCAGAGCTGAATGTCTCGACACAGCTCGGTTCATGGTGAGAACACGCATGAAAGAAGCAACAGAAAACCTGACACTAACACATCACATGCCACTACATTCACTAAGACAGAGAACCAGTTTCAAACAACAGAAAAATAAACTATGGAAAAACAATTCTCATGAGGGCCTTTAAAATGAAATCAAAACCTCCTCAATGGATGATCAACAGATGCCTCTTCGATTTCGATAGAAAATAAACCGAGTGGCTCTCAATGATTGATTAGGAGATGTTTCCCATACCTTGTGCAACAGGTGATCTGAATAACCCTCCAATCAACTCATGGGAATTGTTCTAAAAAGAATTGGGAAAAACCCAAATGACAACAAGCAGTAAAGAATCAGAGTTATTTATTTTAATTTTAATATGGTCAGAAATGAATGTCAGACAGGTGTACAACAATTTGGCAAGCTTATATATCTTTATTAAGACGCTTTAGTCTCGAAATGTAGGATTACTAAAAAAAATACTAGCTGGATAAAACTTGGGTGTAACATAGGCAAGGAAAGACTTCATTAAATATTGCATCGGGGAATTATGGTCCACTTTGGTTACCATTGCAAGATCCATTCATGTGGTGTCTAAATAATCTGGAAAAAGACTTCCTTTGAAATCACGTCCCTTAATATTGGAACTACAACTCGGAAACACAAATCACATTATAATTTCAAGCTCATGAACACAAATTCAGCGGAAAATCTTCCCAACTCGGGAAGGGACCATCAGAGGAGCACTTGAATGCACCATTGGCCTTGGCAGATGTCTTTGCTCCCAGAGTGCCATTCAGGTTTAAATCTGTGATGAAGTATCTCTGGTTTGAAATTGAAATCATAAGCCTTCCAGCTGAGAATTGTTACTTCCCTCTCCAAATTATATTTTTACCCAGCAGATTTCCCAAAGTGAATCTTGTCATTAAGTCAAGAATTTTCTCATCTTTCTCCAACATATCCCGATTTGCAATCAAACTATGGATAGGGGAAAAGTTGCTTTCAATGTTTTTTCACTTTGAGCATCAATTTCAACTTCAATTGTTATTTTTCTAGGTTGAAAATGCTCATTATCTCGTGCGGTTTTTCTGCTCGTCTCCATGATGAGACAGGGCGCAAACATGTCTTGTTTGTGAGCTGGAGTCAAGAAGTCTTTAAAGAGTGTGAAACACAAGATAAAATCAATGCTTCCCTCCCTCACATCTGCCCCCTCCTCTTTACCTCCTTCTCTCTGACACCTCCTCAACTCTGAGGAATGACTCTCCTCAGGTTGTGAATTGGATATGAAGGCGCCTACAGGGATCACTTTCTTCTGGAGTCTCGACAACGTCACGGCCTACATCACTTCAACGTCAACACTTCGGGAGCTGCTCGGCACGGGAGGGGTTGCTCAAATCCGCCCACACCTCCGTACCTCAGTCAGACAACCGTCACGGTCACGTGTCATAGATCTGACCCGCTCAACAGGAAGTGTAAGTCCAGAGAAAGAAATGTACTTAAGTTGAGCTCAAACACACATTTAGCTGGAATATTTCTGCGGAAAATGGGTCAAATCTGATTAAAAAAATGTCTGTGTCTATGATCTATGTTACATTTTAAATGACACCTGTGGTTGGTCTAACATTCTCTAGCTTTCAGAGGACCTATTGTGCTTTTTGGGGTTTTCCCTTTTCTTTAGTGTGTTATTGGTTTTAGTGCATGTAAATGGTCTTCAAAGACTAAAATCCCTGCCTGAAACACCTCCATTGGACTCCTTTTTTTACTTCCGAAACATAGTGACATCACTACGTAACACTCACGCTTCTATTGGCTAGCGCTCCAACACATTGTACATCTCTAAGCTGTTGACCACTCGAAACAGAGACAGCCAGCTAACCAATCAGAGCAGACTGGGCTCTGGTTTCAGACAGAGGGTAAAAATAAAAATAAATACCTTTTTGAACATTAAAGCATGTAAACATGTCACAGTATGAAAATGACTGAAATGACATGTCACTATAACATGAGAACAGATGTATTGTACTGAATCATTTTAGAATGCAAGTAATTAAATTAAAATACAATTCTTAAACATCTTTCGAATTACTTTTTCATGTTGGAAACGTTGTGGGTTTCTTGTTCTCTTGGCCCTTTAATGTATCTCAATGCTCAGCGCAAACAAATAAGTAAAACTATGAATGATGTAGAGCAGTTTCGGGGTGACTAAAGGTGACAGAGGCTCTCCGCTGACTCTGGTTTGTGGCGCCACCAAAGCGAAACAATCTGGATCTCTGTGCTCTGTGGCTCCTTCTCAGCTAATTGGCTCCTCTGAGAGCTACGTACAGCACAAACACACTCTCACACACACACACACACACACACACACACAAACACACACACACACCAGCCCGGGACCTCCCATCCATCTGTTTGGGGCTCACACACACAAACACACACTCAGACAGGTGTGCTCCTCAGCTCAGGGAGGTCCCAGCCGCCTGCTGTTGTGTTTGATCACACCGTGTCGTGTCATTGTGATTTTGCAAACCTGCAGTTCATGACTCAACTGGGTCCAAACACCCTCTCCTCTCTCTGCCTCCCACCTCCTCACTGCTACCTCTCTGTACTCTCTGAAGAACATCACACATATGCTCCACGGTACATTTCACACAGCTTACACTCTCATCCAGTCCTCCTCTTCATCTGATCATTCATTGATACTCTTTAACCACAAATCTCCTCCTGAAACATCTTTCCTCAGTTTTGCTCTCAGGGGCGAATCTGAAACGCAACGCTGCTGACATCAAGTTGTGGAGGCAGGCAACTACAACTGAGTCTCATTCTGCTGCACATCATTATTGTTTTCTATGTATACCCAGATGAGCTTTATTCAGTGGTGTTAAGTAACTAAGTATTTCTATGTTATGCTACTTTGTTCTTCTACTCCAATACACTTCGGAGGTAAATATTGTTCTTTTACTCCACTACATTAATGTAGTAACTTTTTATACTTTGCAGATATAGATTAATCATAAACAATATGATCATAACTTAAACAAGACTTTATTTACACCTGGATTACATGCACATACTACCCTGCAGTAAATAAAGTAATTTCAATTAATTCCAACTTTGCCAGCTTTGATAACACTTTAATACATCAATAATTATAATCATACCATCAAATATATATGATTCTGAAATGGGCCAATCTGCAGAATGAGTACTTTTACTTTTGGTAGTTTCAGTATATTTTGATGCTAATACTTTTTCTACTTTTACTTGAGTAACATTTTGATTGCAGGACTTTTACTTGTAACACAGTATTCCTTTCCTACACTATGGTACTTTTATTCAAGTACAAGATCTGAGATCCCACCTATGGCTTTATTATATAGTGGTGGTGTCAGTTATGAAAACATACCCTTATATACCCTGGCCCTCAGTATCCTTTATAACAGGGGTACTCAACCTTTTTTATTAAAGGTCCACTTGTGAATTGTATACAAAGTCACTGGTCCCCCCGGAGCGGAGAAACGAAACTGAAATTAAGAAGCAGTTTCTTACGGCGCGCTATGCATGGGGCCCCCTTGAGGGGGTTTCCCGACATGTCGTTGCAGTAAATTAAAGGGTGTTTCATGTTGTCGTTGCTGTGGACCTTCTTAATCTACCTTCTTTGGGGGCCCCCTTCTGGTCCAAGCACTTGCCTGCCTTGCCTGTCGGCAAATGGCGCCCCTGTATACACAGACACAGACATTCAATACATACATACAGTACGGTGGCTTGAACTAGTGGGAGAAATGGCACTGTTTGTCTGTAGCCAATGCCTTGAACCTCGGCAAAAAAGGCATTAGAAAGTCAAGGTAAATTTGCGGTTAACTTGCGGTCTGCAATGCGTGTCACGCTCGCGCACCCAAGTAAATATATATGCATGTTCATTCTCACAACGCGTCAGACACAAGAAAATATACATTAATTTACATCAGAATCAGAAAGTTTTTATTTTGTATAATTTTTATTTTTTAAAATGGGACACAGGGTTCGGTCCGGATTGATTTGCAGTTCGGTCCGGATCCGGATCTTGGTCCGAAGTTTGAGAAGCCCTGCTTTATAACATCCTTCCCCAAATCAAAAATGTTGCATTTATAAAAAGGTTTAATTCCCCTTTAGTACAACTGCAGCTCACTGGGAGACAGTAAAGACAGATAATTGTTGTGATACGCAATAGAAACCCGTTATTTTTCACATTACCCTTGACATGTCATAATTGGTAAAGTACATGATTTATAAAATGAATCACCCACCTGTGCTTTTCCTGTCAAAATTAAATATGTTTATTGTGATAATATCAGCCATCATTATCAAATGAACTTGAAGTAATTAATTGATTCCAGATATTTACCATCACTATTTTATGTGGTCCCCTACTTTTATTGAATTGCTACTCACAGTTTTAATTTGACCTCTGACCTCTCGGACAGAAGCAAAGAGGAAACCAATGTTTTCTTCTTGTTTTTTCCACTAGGGGGGGATGAGAGCCCATGATGCACTTGTCTGTGTATTAAATTAAGTATGTACATAAGGTCATATGTTTTTGTTTAGTCTTTTAAAAGTCTGCCTCTAGTGATTTCTAGAGGCAGGTGGTGTTTGAAAGTAAAAACCGACTTCAGGAGACACACATGCAGATTGTGGAAAACATTTTCTGTTATTGTTGAAAATTACACTAATGCTTACGTGACAATGTTGAAAAGAGGCCTCATACGTAGCTTGGGATGTTTATGGGATTAGAAGATTATATATTAACGTGGGGAAAACACCAGATCAATATATAATGCATTATGTATCTGTATAATATCTAATGCTACCCTAAGGGCTTTTGAAAAGTGGCTTCAATTTATTAAAATAATTCATCTTAAAACGGTAAAATACCAGATCTCTATCTCTAAGAATATATAAAACTGTATGTAATATTACATTTTAATTTGTATCTTTTATTTACTATCTATTATTATTTCAGACATAGTTTTTCCTTTTTTCAGAACAGTACATTGTCAATTATCTTGTATTTAAAATGTAAAATTGGTAAGAACTGAGATTTCTAAATACAATAGATAAAATAAAATACAGTCACTATAATACCATATTCTGTGCTTCATCACAAGAATAAATAGATAGATAGTGTTTGTTTAGTTTGAGAGAAAAAAAAGACTGAAGTCAAAGAAATACAACTTTATTTAAGTGTAAACAAAAAAATGCATAGGAAATGTTTAAAGTCCACAGAGTACAGAGAGAGCGGCAGGTGGCCAATATATTATAGTCTCCTTTACTTTATTTAGACTGAAAACCTAACATCTGCACTTAAACTCAGCAGTGTGAGTGTGTGTGTAAAAGAGGGAGGAAAGGTTAGACTGATAAACACACGCACACACACACACACCCAGGCCTGCATGAGGAAGCGCCAGCAGCAACCATCTAAACTCAGCGGACCACCCCGGCCCGCCCTGCCTCTTGGACTGTTGGAGGATACATTCAGTGGATTTCTGCTTACACAACATGGATGCAGCGCACAAACACAACACACACTCACACACACCCAACAGCCAGGAGAACAGGACACAATGCAAACAAGATTTTTGGACACGATTAGCTGGCTGTCAGACCCTCAGGCCTCCCGTCTGGGTAAGGCTGTCGTAAAGCTGGTTCAGAACGAGGTGCTGCATGTTTCCACCACACACACATGATTCCACCTCTCACTCGAGGTATTGCTGGTGTGGAACATTTATCACCGAATAGAAAACTCTGCGTTGTGTCTTGTTCTGCGACCGGCAGCCGGTTGTGGGGAGCAAGCATCAACAAGACGCCGTTTAATCCTTTTCTTCACAAAATACATTCTAAAAGGGCCAACGGACATCAGGTGGTGGAGAGCGTTTGTACTTTTTGTAAAGGAAAAATTGGCAAAAAACCAACCCAAAGATTAATCAGGGGGAGCTAATCGAAAGTGATTTAGAAATAATTAGTTTTATAATATGTAAGTGGGGCACACAAAAGAATCAGACTAGTACTGAGAGGTCATAAGGAGAGGAGGGGGAGGTACTACATCATCACTACGGGACACGTTTCAATGAGACACCTGCAGGGAAGGGCTGCTGAGAACTACCTGAGTTTTTTTTTTTTTTCCCTTTCTAAATTTTCCAACATTTTTTTTGTCTTTCTGTCTTTAGAGTATACAATCATTAAAAGAGGGTCTACGACCTTGCACACGTCACCTGGTGCAGCTTTGCGTTTTCTCTCTTACAGCCATGAGAGGCCAGCAATAAAAATGGTGGACAAAAACCACAGGGGCCCAATAATAAAATAAAATAAAACACCGAACAGGAGTGCGTCACGTGCTGAGCAGCCGTCGCCGCACTTCCTGGAGTCTTATAAAGACGAGGAAGGAAGCGGATTGCTAGTTTGTGCTGCAGAAAGCTAGCTGCTTCTCACATGACAGCGAGCGAGTTCCCATTACTAGGTCAAACACAAAACGGTCACCTTGTGGATTCATCGTATTTGGGGAGGTACATCTACAGAAGGACAATATGTTAATATATCTAATATGCAGACTAAAGGGAGTTAAAGTAAATTAAGCACTAATGGTGGAAGGGCGCAGCTGCCGTCTGCATTTTAATCTGAAAACGGCCTCTTTTGTTTTCAGGGCTTGAGGCTCGCCTGGCCCAACAGGTTGTGCTCTGCAGAGCCTCTTTAGAACAGGAAATACAATCGCAAAGGTCAAAGGTTAATCCCATCCAACGCAACCCTAAACACACACATACACATCTTTGGGTATATATTTTGGTAAAAACCATCCCAATAGTCGGCTACCCCACCCCATCTGAGTTTTTTTTCAACACCTATCAATATAATACAAGGACTTTTTAAAGCATGCAACAAAAAAATGAAAAACATATTTACGTTTTAAAATACATTTTTTTCCTCTTTAAGAGTGTAGACCTAAGGATCTTAAAGATAGAATTCTGCAATAAAAAGAAAAACGGATGCAACATGAATGAACATTTTCACAGAGTTAATACTGAAAAGCAAAAAACAATCTTACTGGTGAAACTAGTGTCGAGTTCAAAGCAGCTGGGTCTGTGGAATCAAACTGGCTCACCATCAATGTGCTAATAGCTCCACTTTAATAATAAACCAGGCTGTTGTAATGCCTCAGGCGTATTCCTATGATGCGTTCGTTTAAACTGCAAAATCCACACTGAAATATTTGTAAATTGTGCTGAAAATTGAGGTAATTCTTGTGCGTTCAAAGGCGGATTTGTGAAGTTATCAACTCTTTAGAAGAGGCCACATCCTCTTGCCCTCACCCAAGTGTAATCCGCATGTTCATCATCATTTTGAGGTAAATTGGGCCCAGCCCTCTTAAGTGCATCCAATCAGAGAGCGAGGATTTATCCCCAGGTGCTCTCATGTTCCACATGTGTATCTGTGATGTAACGGTCCAGTGAAACTTGTCGTCTACAACTTCTGGTCCCAATGCCAACTCCGTTTGGCACTGAACTCTCACAGATCATTTTGGCACGATGCTTTCATCTGAAATATTTGGTTTCTTGATGATAAAAGGCATAGTTCACCAGGCATTTTACAGTAGATTAGACAAACCAAAAAGCTGCTTAGGGTTGCAGGATGGAGCGATGACCATAATACAATTTTTCTCTGTTTCAACAAAACCATGATCTTTGGTCCAAGAGCTATGGGACATGTACTGCACTGTAACACAAGAAGATTCAAAGAATGAGGTATATCTGTAATGCATACAAATCAGACGAGGTATGCTTAAATATAAGAGTAAAAATGTGGTATGTGTAACAAGTTGAGGTATTTAAATGTTTAAATGCACAGTAGCTATGAGTGACACACTTGAGGTATTCAGGAGTTGAGGTATATATACGATAAAGGAGGTAAAACAACCATTGAGGTAAAGGATATCTGAGATATGACGGCGTAAATCCTGATCATGTGCAGACGGGCCCTCTCCTCTGAGGGGAGCGCCGGTCGGTCATTCTTTTCAAAAGGTCCCAAAATTCGTCGCTAGGCTAAGGAAGTGGCTAACAGAACCGAATAATTGTCTAGTGCTTCCAGTGGGACACGGATCAAACAAAAAGGGCAAGGGGATTTAAAACCCTGCAAGAGTTAGTAGCGATTAGTTTCTATTGAGGTACAGATCTGAGATGCTATTCTGAGTCTACGGGTTGTCTAAAAATGACCAAAGATGGGCGAGGTTTGATTGAGGCGATAAATGCGAGGGAGGGAAAGGGGGTTATCTTTGGTGCGGGTATCTTCTGTTCTCTACACCACGAACATCTGCAGAAATCTCCAGTCACATCCTGGATCCAACAGCTGCAGGTCATAGCGGGAAGTTAAAGTGCACGTGCATGATAAACTCACGTGCACTTTGTTCTTCTAAGCCTTACATGGACAACGCTATGACCTCAACTCCAGGCCCTTTATGAACTCGAGACTTCCCAGCAACAATGATTATTTAAGAATTTTTTTTTAAAGGGGATATTTTCTTTTTCTTTAAATCGCCAAATCTACAGTTGGCCATTGTACAGAAAATCTAACTTTGGTTAACTCCAGTAGTCTATAGACCTCCATTTTTAGAGGAATCGGTCTACTGGAGGTTTCTCCTCAACTCCAACATCAATAAATAGGACAGGGCTTCCTGATCGCGCCCTCTCATTGGACTAAATCCCGGGCCCCAAGGAGCCACAGACGGTGGCTTTCAACCACCATCCAAATCAAAAGGATTGTAAATGTCAGGCCTTAAATTTGATGTCATTAACGTCCTCTGGACAGCCAAATCAGGTGTCTACTTGTGAGGCTTTTGTCACACAGCATGCCTCATGAAAAAGGTGTCATTCAATTAAATGATTAAATCTCTATGTTAAGATCGCTAATAGATCCGGATCTTGGAAACAAAATTCATCACCAAAATCCTTTGGTGTGCTCCCTTTTAGATACTGCATACTTTAGTTTGCATTTATGCAGCTGACTGGAAATAACGACTCAGGTTGTCTTGACAATAATTCTTCCAGTCTTATGAGACACGGTTGGGGAAGGGGAGTATTGGATGATCATATTTTATAACAGGATTTATTTTAGGGATCGTTTTGGAGATTACTTTATATATTTTTAATTCTGAATAGATTCACTCAGCATTAGCCAGTAAAACTAGAGGGGGAGTCTGATCATTTCAATCAGTCCTACGTGACCTGAGCTAAATTAGATTCTTTCTATTTTGGCATCGCTTCGCGCTCTCTTCTTAGGCGATCATGACAAACTCCGCAGAGCCACAAAGAGACAAGGGTCGATGCATAAGCAAAGAACTAACTAGTCGAAAAAAAAACATTAAAAAGGACACTAAATCCCTCTCCGAGAGAAGCCCTCTAATGAGAATAAATCATGTAGCCTCGACAGCGGTCTGAGTATTGTCTCAGCAACAACATTCAGGAGGTTCACTTTAACTCATATTTCGAAATGCACAGCAAGAATGTCTTTAATCCTGTGCAAATATCAACTGAACAGTCTATTCTTTTTTTGTCTTTCTTAAATAACAAAGTATAGAGGTAGGCTTTTTCTTCTTTGTAAAACTTCACGGACTTTAAACCTCTGCTCAGTGACTATGAGTACATTCATAAAGAGCTAAATGAGGTAGGTGTGGAGCAGAGGGTACAAGATTTCAAGAAAAGTGAAAAAATCCCTGAGATGGATACTAAGGAGGAGCTCACAGAGAGGGTTCAGAGCAGCTGAGACCGGGGAATGGAAATATGGCTTTTTCTACTGATTATCAATTTGTAGAGGTCCCCTTTGTCATACATACCACAGATATCTGATTGGAAAATATATATCAATACACATGAAAAAAAAAATCTATAATTTTAATTTCCCTTCACTGCAGCTTGCTCTCAACCCTCTCTGCGCCCGCCTCCTGTTGTGTCTGTTGATTCATTCTCTCGCCTCCATTTCCTTCATCAAGAAAACTGCAAACGGAGGCGGAGAATGCAAAAAAATAAATCTTAGAACTTGAGGATGCGATTATTTCCAAAGTCAACGACCACAATGACTCCTTCGGGTGTCACAGCCACACCGGAGGGGCGGTCCATCTGTCCGAAGCCATTCCCCTGTGTGCCAAATTTGCATAAGAAGTTCCCGTTGGGCTCGAACACTTGGACCCGGTGGTTGCGGGAGTCGGCCACGATGATGCGGTTCTCGTGGTCCACGGCGACGCCCTGGGGCCTCAGAAACTGCCCGTTCCCGGTGCCCTCGGAGCCCAGGAAGCGAGCCGACTGGCAGTCCGGCCGGATGACCAGCAGCCTGTGGTTGTTGAAGTCGGTCACCACCAGGTGGTCTTCGTGGTTAAAGGCCACACCCCTGGGAGAGTCAAAGTGTTTCCACAGGGCCCCCTCGAAGCCGTACTTGTTGAGGAAGGAGCCGTCGGGGCCGAAGAGCTGCACACGGTGGTTCCTGGTGTCCGAGACCAGGATCTTACCCTCAGAGTTGACAGCCACATCCCAGGGATAGTTGAACTGCCCGTTCTTGGTACCCTTTTCCCCAAACTTCAGCAGGAACTGGCCCTCAAAAGTAAACACCTGTCAGACAAAGCAAATGTGTTAGAGTCCAACGTGTTTATATCTGCAGGAGAGAGAATAACCATGTGGAGCTGTGTGTTTACACGGCTTTAAAAGGTTTTCAGAAGCTTAACATGCTTTTTTACAATAACACTTATTCTCCAATGTCTTATGGACTTCCAATTCACATGTGGAATGCCAGCTAAATTAGCACCTAAACATTTCGTACCTGCACTCGGTGATTGTCCTTATCAGCCACAATGATTCGTCTCTGACTGTCACATGCAACCCCGGCCGGACGGTCAAACTGTCCCGGACGGGAACCAGAGAGCCAAACTTATGGTGGAAGGCACCGCAGGGCTTGAATATCTGGAGAGCGAAGAAAGAAAAACGTTGATTCCAATTCAATGAAAGCTCTAATTGTTTAAGAGAAAGGGTCAAACTCAGCTGTGTTTGTGCAGTTTCTACAGAATGTACTCTAATGTATACACAGCTAATGTCTTCACCAAAGCAAAGCCCATGAGTGTGTGATACATTTATAGCGCCTTCCATAGAATTGAGGCCATTTGTTCTATTACATTTTTTTTTCTATTTTTCTTTAAGTGACATTGGTGTGTGTGTGTGTGTGTGTGTGTGTGTGTGTGGTGTGTGTGTGTGTGTGTGTGGAGGGAAGAATGGAAACCAAATGTCCTCACTCAAACACAAAGTTTGTTTTGCAGACTCTCCACTATGTAAACCATTTGGCACAAAAATCAACAGTGTGAAGTTAGCATGAACTGCTGAGTGGATGCTGAGTGGATGGTACATTACTTATAACCACTCTAAATTCAATTTAAGTCCAGATCGCTGTGGTGTTTAGTCGAGACAGACTGAAACAAAGGGTAGAATTACAAACAAAAGGAAGTGTGTATGTATATACATGGACAAGGGAATAACTGGTTATATATGTGTGTATGAGTGTATGAATCCCCTCTGTTTGTACCACCGTTATTGAAATGAGAATTGCTGCAAGGGGTAGCAACTGGAAGACAGTGAGAACATATCTTAGACCTCTCTGCATATCAATGCTTTTTTGTTGCTTTCATTTGACCTAAAAGAAATGTGTTTCTTTTAATTTAATTTTGTCTTTGTTGTGATTGACTATACTTTATGCACAAACATGAGGTACGAGGCAAGTGCATCTGTTCACAAAATAAGTCGATCAAATAAAAAGTATTAAGAAAAATGTATAAAAATTAAGAGGATTAAGACTTTTTATAGCGTTTGGAGCAGAAAATAAAGTCCTCTTTATAAATTGCTTTAACTACATTTAACTGGCCAGGTATAGAGACGATTCATAACAAACATTTTTGTGACAGTGTGATTGAAGATCCAAATAAAAAAAAGTTTCAAAAGCGTTTTTGTCGTATGCGGAAAATCTAAAGCGTAGTGGTTGGCAATCAGACGCAACATACCATATACTTTAGACATGAAGCAATAAGAAAGAAAAACAGTGAGAAGAACAGGGCAATACAAATGTAAATCCAGAGACAAGTAAAATATGTAAAAGTAGTAAAGAATAAGATAAAACACAATGAAAAATTAAAAACAATACAGTGGAATAAAATAATGTAAATGAACTCCAACCAGATGTACGTGTTAAAAAGAGCAGGCAGAAGTCTCTACCTGTACGCGGTTGTTGCTCCGGTCGGCCACCACCACGTATCCCTCCTTGTCCACGCTGATGCCCCAGGGGCGACACAGCTGGCCGTCCCCCTCCCCCTCGTTCCCAAAGGCTGCCACCTGTGACCCCAAGGCTCTGTAGCTGCGCCCCGACTTCACCAGCACCTTGAAGGGGCTGCCCTGGATGTGCTGGTTACACACCAGCACCGACAGCAGGTGCTCCCCCTCACTCTTGGGCAGATAGCCCACGGTGTACGAGCCGTTCTGGTGGTCCGTGACCTCCGCGGCCGTCAGGTGACCGTCCGGGACCGACATGATGATCGCTGACACCGTGTCGCCGCCGGAGAGACGAGGCTCGCCGTCATGGTCGTATCCAATCACAGTGAAGGAGGAGGGTTTGCCACGAAGGGCAGTTTTTAGACCCTCGCCGTGGGCTTTGGTGACGGGGGCGAAGGCTCCGCTGCTGATCAGACCCATGGACTGGACGGCTATGTACAGAGCTGAGGGAAGCGTGACGGAAAACATTAGTGTGTTTTAAAGATTTACGCTCTTAACAGAATGCATTTAAATAATCCACAAGGTTAAACAGCCATAGCCCCTCTCCTCCAATCACTGGTTTGTATTAGTCTTTTTATTGAACATGTTAGAAACAAAACAAACAATAATTATTATTTTAACAAAGAAGCAAAATAAAAGAAATGTCAAGGTATAAAAAATAAATAAATTCTCAAATAGTTTCCGTCATGTTCAAAAGGGGCAAGAAGAAGCTTAAAATCGTTTCTGGTCCTATCCCCTCTAGCGTACATTGTTCACGAAAAAAGTTTAGGTCATTGTCATCAGCATCCGTTATATTTGATTCATTGTTTTAAACAAATCATTTATTTGTACAAAAACAAATAACTTTTACAACGACAAGAAATAGCAAGCATGAGTTCACAGCTCCTGCTCATAACCATTCAGGATTTGGTTTCTACATCATTGTTTTGGTGTTGCTTTTCTATTTTAGTCTCATCTTTCAGAGGATGTTGTCATGTTATGCTGTACTTTATTTGACAGGAGATGAGCTACCTGGTCTGGAGGAGTGAACATGAAGCGGTCGTCCTCCTGCGCCTGCAGCAGACCCCGCAGAGCTTTCAGCTCGTGGATCTGAGTGAGCATTCGCTCTCGGGCCAGCAGGACGTCCAGGTGGCGGCCCTCGTCCAGCACCTGGCTGACGGCGGCGATGGTGCTGTCCAACTTGGTCAGACTCTGGTGCAGTTTCTCCACCTGCAGGTACAGAGACTTGGCCTTCACCTGACGGATCTTCTCCACCTGAGAGGAGACAGAACCAGGAACCAGAACGTTAACAATCTCTAAAAAGGGCTTTTTATTGTACAAAAACACTCTATTGCTGCAGGAAATTATAAGGTTATATCTTGTATGATATATTTAAATCAGCACAGATAATGTAGGCAACTAAAACACAAACTATTTTGCATTATTATATTACAAAATTACACATTTATGTATTTTAAGGTTTGTCTGTTCCTGAAGTGATGCCACTATATGCACTCTATAGTGCGTGTGTGTGTGTGTGTGTGTGTGTCATACTGGTAAACTTCATTAAAAGATACCCCGATATAACACACTTCTCTGTGCAACCACATGACTATGTCATTTTAAACATAAGATTGAAAGTTGAATTAAACAAGTCTCCTGGTAATCTAAACCCAGTGTGCCCACAGGGTGGCAGCAATGTGCTGACCAAGCCAAGTCTCTCAGATATTCAGGAAGGAGAATAAGAATGTTTGGCTGATATGCTGCTAGTTGCATGCATACCATTTTTTTACAGGGCATCAGTGTGTCTAAAGTCTGGTACAATGCAGGTTAAGTGAAGTGACTTGAAGTAGCAGAGATGCATCTACAAGGGACACTATTAAATGTTTACTTAAAGTTAATGGGCATGGACGAGAAATAGCACATTACATGGTAATTAACAAATGAATGTGATTGACAAAATGTGCTTGACTTGGTATGGTCGTTTACTACTACATCATATTTAATTCTGTGTCATTACTATTCATGACTCCCTGATTCTGATACAGGAAATATGGATATTATCTTTGTTGGGAAGCGCAATTGAAAATCCTTTTTGATCCTTTCATTCAAACATACAAAATGAAATACTGCAACTGTAGATAGATACATCTTAAATGTTTGTAATACATTAAAACAAAAAGGGCAAAACTAATGCATATTCTACAAGTGCTAAATAGTTTGCTGTGAGTCCAATTTGCATCACAGTTAGTATTTCTTAAGCAGTTGTAAGGGACTATGGCAGGTTTGTTGCTTCTGTCTGAACAATACAACAGAAGACAATAGGACAACAATGAGCATACAAAGTCAACTATACAAAGAGATACCAGGGTCTGCAGCTCACAAAATGAAAAGGGGTTCAGGAGTGATTTATTCAACCGAAGGTGAAGAAAATAAATTAACTTGTCACTAAACCACCACACATCTCTGTTCCCTTTAGAAGCCAGGTAGAGTTACGGTACAGTCGGTGAGAACAAAGCATTAAAGAGGGTGGCAGAACCTGAGAAGCACAGATTGGGCTCTTGCTTAACGTCAGCAACAAAAAGAGTAAAACACAATAGCCTGACTGCTTCTATGGCTAGAAGGACTTCTGATAGTGGGGAGGGACTGTGAAAGAAACAAAAGAGAGGGGCTCTTTTGTTAATCCTTGGCGTAAGTGGAACTGCAATTTGCATCTGTGTGACTCGAGTTACACTTTATAGCCACGCAGGACAATGACTCAAGTTAGGCTGTCTAATGGGCAGACATGGAGTTTGAGTTGAACACACTCATTGGTAGGTTGGTATGTATTTCAAAGAGGTACTGAGCGAAAAACCCCAGAGACAGCGAGAAGGACTGCTCTTTGATGTAATAACACCTTATCATTTACCATGCTAGCCAACGCCGGTGCTACACATTCACAACCTACACAAGACACACCAGACTCACACTTTCAAGTCAAATATTTCACCCCTGAGTAACTTTGTAGTATTCTTTTTGCCGTCATCTCACAGCCATGAATCACTCTAGAGCAGAGCCACAGAGCTGAGTCACTGCAGAGCGCCTTCCTAGATTTAGTTTCTTTTCCGGACACCACTGTCAGCCCGTGGCCATCACACAGGCTCACCGTACAGGAAACACTAGCCGAGTCATTTCCAATATCTTGTCTGAGTCAGCAGAGGACAGCTCAACTTGCAAGCTTTATTCACCTGAGTCAATGACAGCATAGGAACGTGATAGCATGCCACCACTGCAGTCTTACTCAGCTCAAATGATCAAACTCGGTATTATTGAGGTATCACAGATTAAACTTATTTCTAAAGAATTTCTGTTCTTTTAGTCCCAAGTTGAGGACTTTTTTGCGTATATTGGCAATGATCGATATCATCTATGATTAGGTTGATTTATTTACCTTTAGAGGGGGAATGATTAATGATTAGTTTAGCCAAAATGTATTATTTAATGACTAATCGATTGTTGCTTCTTACAAAATGACCCTTTGCTAAGCCCCGCCCCTTTGTTGTTGTAGTAGCAGCTGCAGTCGGCAGAGCTCACGTGCGCACACACACACACCCACCTTACTACTCAGAGAAACAAATATGTTACATCTACTTATTGATATTTATAACATTTGTTGTGTGTGTGTGTGTGTGTGTGTGTGTGTTGTGTGTGTGTGTGTGTGTGTTGTGTGTGTGTGTGTGTGTGTGTTGTGTGTGTGCTTTTGTTGCCTGTAATGACTTTATCAGGGCAGGGATAAGGGGTCCTGTAGTGGTGTATAAAGGATTAAAGAGGGAACACGGGTAAGTGAAAACCTCCTCGCTGACACTTTGACCTGCACACACACACATGCACACTTGAGAGCTGTAAGATCTGAGGGAGAAATACACAGGTCAGTTTTTACAATGTCACCGAGCCTGCTCTCAGGAGGAAAGGGGAAATAAGAGTTGGGTAGACCGGTGGGTGTTTGGATAAATCATCCGTGATGTTCTGTAAGGCTACAGCAACACATTTCCACATGTACATAAACGCACATTTAACTACCCGTTTTCAGTTGTAGTTAAGAGACGCAGATTTTGTGTGTTTGAACGTGTGTGTATGAGAGATTTGACTGGTATAATAGCATGCATGTAGCACAGTCCCTTTTAATTAATTTATTAGAAAAGGTTTAGGGAGTTGGAGGGGCCTCAGGGATGAGGGTTGTTTCTTTCACCCAAAACCCAGCTCCTTCTCTGGGTAACCTTAAACCTGGGGGGCCTTCAGAGGGTTCCTGTTTAACCTTAAGCTACTACAAGGAGTTCTTCACTGGTTATGAACCTGCTCAATTGAATACTGATGCCTCTTTATGACTTTAATAAGCAAACAAGATTATCAACATAACATGCGCCTTAAAAGCACACACCTTTATTCTGCCTAACAATGGCTCTACCAGTGTGTACCAGGAGGGTATCAAAGGATATACAAGACATTCAAAAAGGGACCATATTTGGGGTCTTCCCTTACTTTTAGTGTTTAATTGGGATTTTGTTCCCTCCAGAGGGAATTTCTCTCCTAAACACCCCCCCCCCCTTTGTCTGCTTCCCTAACATAATGGCATCACTATGTAACACTTGCACTTCTATTGGCTAGCGCTCCAACACATTGTACGTGATAGGCTAAGGGGCGGGACATCTCTAAGCGGTTGACCAATCACATCAGAGCCAACCAGCTAACCAATCAGAGCAGACAGGGCTCTGGTTTGAGACAGAGGGTGACCAGAGGTGCTGCAGCACAGGCAGTATGAGAACAATTAAGAGCTTTTTGAACATAATAACATGTCACAGTAGAGGCACAACATAGGAATAGGAAACTGAAAACTAGCATGATATGGTCAAGTGAGTTGACGCTGATAAAGATGCGGGCAGCAGCTCACCTTCCACAGTAGTTCACACTCCCTCTCCTCTAAAGCTTTCTTGTGTCGGAGCACGAGGGCCTTCACTTCGGTCTGCACCACCTTGGCTTTGATCTCCACCTGCTCCGCCATGGCCTGGACCTTCTCCATGCTTAGCTGTCGAAACAAAACACAATGATGGAAGGAGAGTTAGCAAGTGTTTCCTTACAGTTTACCTTTTTTTATTTCAATTTACACCTTGGTTATGAAGTTATATCATGACTGATGTCCACTTTTATCAGTCCCAAAAGAAACCACACCATAATGTCACAGGGCCAAGTATCTAGATGAGATTTTTAGTAGTCCATGCATGAAAAATTGTAGTTTCAGCTCGGCATTGTTCCTTGAAGCGGCCCTATTATGCTTTTTGGGGTTTTCCCTTTCCTGTGGTGTGTTATAGAAATGAAAATGGTCTGTAAGGGCTAAAATCCCAAGGTCTCCCACACTACCCCCCTGCCTGAAACCCCTTAATTATACTCCTTTGTTTACTTCCAGTACATAGTGACATCGCTAGAGTTAGGGGAGGGTAATATTGGTATAGTTATACACACAATCAGAAAAATCATTAAAAAAAAAAACTGTAAAAAGATGTGGAAATTAGCAAAGATAGCGTTATCTCTCACTGCAGTGTAACAAAGGACAGGTGGACGTCTAAACGCACACCACCTCCGGCTCTGTTTTATTACTCTGCGGAGACACAGATGACACCCAGAAACAGGATGCATAGGACCAGGAAACATTAAAAACAGAGGACACTGTACGGGACATCTTTCCTGGCAGGCCCATGCTCTAACACCTGCTCAGCTTTGTGATTTGTTCCTTTCTCACGTTTGGCGGCTACTTTAGAAGGGAAAAGGAAACAGGGGTCAGGAATAGGAAGTCACTTCCCACTGCCCAAATGATGCTATTTCCTGCTGATTTAACCCAGATTCAGTCCTGATATTCAAAGTGGGCATCGTGGGAATTATAAGCACTACATTTGGGACACTATAACGCTCATAATTTATTAATTAACGTTGCGAAAAGTGTCAAAGAAATTGAGAAAAAGTGTCAAGAAATAAAAAATGGCATTGCACATTTGGTACGATTTCTTAGGCTTGATTACATATTTTTTTATCGGAAATGTTATTAACTTAACTTTATTTTAATAATCATACATTTAGATTGTATGATGTAAATTAAAATGATACTCTCAATAGATTATATTTTTATTTTATAAATAGTTCGGTATGTTTGATATTCTATTTTTAAAAACAGCCCTATAGAGCAACATGCAAATTGCTTTTGGGTATTTTAGGTCCTGAACAAGAATCTCTTTTACTTAATAATGTAGACACTGTTTCTTCATTACCCTAATAAACCCAGGCACTGAAATACAGCTGTTTGGCATGAACTGAAGGTGTAAGCTTTTACCACCCCCAATTTGGGATTAATGCAAATTTCCCTCTTTGTCTCCCTCCCTCTCCCTGCTGTGTTTTATCTGGCTTTTCCTGTGGCGTTTTCTGGGAGGTCACAGGGTGAGCCGGACCTCACAGGGACGAAGGGGGGGTGGGATAAGGCCTCCTTTGTGATATCGGCCGCAGGGATCAGAGGTCCCCCAAACCTCTACAGGTCATGATCTGCCACCTCTGTCTTAAGACACATACCGTCCTCCCCCACTGCTGCCCTGCAGGAACAAAGCCTGGCAGCAGGCCCTCTTTCTCTTTACCCTGGCCATTTGAGGTGGGCAGCTAAATGGTTAAATAAATCCAGCCCCCAGAGAGAGAACAGCAGGGGGGGGGGGGGGGGACTTTTGGAAGAATCGGGGGAGTTTTATCAATACATGAGGAAAGAGAAAGGGAGGAAACATGAATGCTCCAACACCCTTTTTTCCGGTTAGCTTTGTGTGTTCCTCTAAAATGCAAATTCCCTTCTGTTTTGTCAAATAATGAATCAATAATAAATGTTCCTATTTTGCTGATTTGTTTTACTGCAGCTCAGTTTTTCTTTTTAACACTGCTTCTTGCTCTTAGTAGCTGTAGGGATTTGGCTTTGGAACCAAATGGTTGCCGGTTCAAGTCCCGATTGGAAAAAAAGTACAAAGTGTGGACTGCTTACTAGATAAGTCGTCTTGAGCAAGGCACATACCCCCAATTGCTCCCTAGTGGAGTAAAACCTCAAATTCTCTCTGACACCCCTCCATAAAAAAATCTATGTGTTTGTGCATGTGTGTATCTTAACTGTGTGTAAAGAAAAACTGAATTTCCTTGATTAAGTGGCTTCTTCTTCTTCTCTTAATATCCCTCCCTGTCTCAGTGTCTCCATCTCCTCTCTTTGCGTCTTCCTCTCAACATTTCCAGGAAGGCACATCTTGGAACACAAAGAAGGTGAAACCGACCAATCAAATTGCAGCGTGACGCAACTCTGACCAACTAGGAGGTCACAAGCCTGGGGTCGGAGGTCAGGGAAGATAATGGATGTGGAGTGGGCGGAAATTTCCGACCTCAGGGGACAGAGTGGAGCGTGTGTGTGTGTGTGTGTGTGTGTGTGTGTGTGTGTGTGTGTGTGTGTGTGTATTATCTGGCGTCAGCATTAACTCTCATGTTGACCTGGGCCAAAATAGACAAACGCATGAAAAACCAACGTAATGCCAGATGGTAGGGGGGGTTTCTTATGACTCAGCACAGATCCATTTGCTGTTCATTACATAAATTATTGGATTTTGTCTCTCATTGGTCAAGATAACGTGTGTGTTGTGGTATTATCTTTAGCTTTACTAAACATAGCCTGGTGACTGCTGTTTAACTAGGCAGTGTTGTGATATGTGGGAATTTGCAGAACACCCAGCGTGACAAGTATCCGTCCATTAAGGCACAAAGCGAGACCCGATCACACAAAGTCAAGCTTTGAGGAAGAGATACAGTACCTGCCTGCGTGTCACATGACCTTAGGGAACAGCTAGTATTTCAAGTTTAATAGAAAGGGTCATAACACAACCACACCTCCCAGGCACATTAGACAATGCTAGGGAGTGACCCAGTACTGTTACCCCTTTTAGCTTTGGCTACAACTCATAACTCATTCATGTCCACAAACGTAAATAACTTTTATTATCCCCTAACATGAGGTCAAAATGTATCCAATAGCAACCACCTCCATATACCTTGAGTTTTGAGCTTACTAGAAAATGTAAGCTAACAGTTCCAGCTAAACATTAGCATGTTAGCACACTTTCATGTTTAGCTGAGACTACTTCTGTACCTGAATACAGCGGCTAAACTGGCAGTTGTAGAAATAACTGTAGAAATCGAATTGCTTATCAAAATTGTTGGTAATTTGTGTTATTTCAAACAACTAATCATGTACGTTTTTTGAATCGTCATTCAAAAACACAACAAGACGTAAATTAGAGCACATAAAGGGTTCGAGATTTAGTTATAAACAACCACGTTTCTTGACGGCAATTGAATTTTTTAATTGAAAAGTGAGTGAGTTCCTGAATCTCTTCCTCTCTGATTTATATAAATGACGCTCCTTTATGGTAATTAGGCAGCATTATGGAACATAACAATCCATCTGTCTTTGTAATCCAGCATATTTTTGTATGTGTTCAGGTTGGGATTCTCTAAAACATCAAACCTTTTGAGGTTAATCTTCCTGTTTCCTTAACGTTCTTTATCATGTTTAACTGTGATAGGCACACCTCTATCAGAGCTATAGCACCAGGGATGGCTAAGTATTTAATATTGAACACTAATAATCTATGTTTTCTTTTATTCTATTGTCAGTCTTGCAACTTTCCTAAAAAAAAAGTGTCGAACAGCAAAGAGGATCAGGACTGTTTAGGCAAATATCAAACTGCTACGGAAACCTCTCACCCTTTCTTCACTGTATGGATTGGAAACAACCGGGGGGGGGTCTAGGAGGCTGCCACCCAATCTATAATTACGTAATTGTAGGCAGGCAGGCAGTGTGTGTGTGTGTGTGTGTGTGTGTGTGTGTGTGTGTGTGTGTGTGTGTGTGTGTGTGTGTGTGGAAGAGGGGGCGGGGAGTGGATGGGGGAGGGCAAAGTGTTCCTTTCTCAGACATCCTTTAAATACCTCATCTACCCTCCCCCATCCTCCTCTCCGCTCCTCCACCCCTGTGACCTTCAGCCCTGCCCCCGCAGACCTCACCCCATGTGACCCACCCCCTTTCAGGGCCAGCTGGACACCTCTAACCTCAGGCGTCCCAGCAGCCCCTGCACTGGTCAAACTCTCAAACACATTCAGGCTGATCATCTGTGCAGAGCGACGCTGGAAACACACAGCTGCTCTCCGCGGCGTCTCCAGGAGATGGATGAGTTTGGGTTTGTGCGGCTTGACCTTTACAAGGATTGTCTTTTTGTCAGACCTTGAAGAAATCATGCAGATGAGCTTCCCGCAGTTAAAGACTTAAATTAGGTTGGCCTTTTTGAATCCGGTGGAGTGATTCAAGCAGGTTTTCTTTTGAACCAATTATAAGGACATCTGGTCGTGTTGTCCTGAATTTATATTCCGTTTTTTCCCCCTTTTATTAGGACAAAATCTGATATTATACCCATATTCTGATATGAGGATGAATATCGTCTTAGATTTGTTTTTTTCCTGCTTTAAAAGGTTGCTTTACAGTGAAAGGATGTCATTTTCTGAATTTACTTGACTGTTCGAGCTATCACATTATTAACCTTTGCTCGCTAAGAAATAAATCAACATTACTTGTCAATATTTCTCAAATTTCTCATTGTTAAAATATTTTGTGAAAGCATCAACCCTACAATACTGTCACAATATTGATATCAAAGTATTTGGACATAAATAGTAATATGGTTTTCTTTATGTCCCCCAGCTCTAGCACAACACTATGTATTATTTTATGCAGCTTTTATGTTTCCCTCAAGACTGCTGCATAAGTTCAAGCTTTTAGGAGTAAAAAAAGTAATAACTGAAGGATATTGTATGTTTTAATCCCTTTGAAAGTGTCTGTCCTGGTTCATGTCTCACCTGCACAGCCTGGCGTCCCTGCTGGGCGTCTGACAGCAGCTGGATGGTGATGGACCTGCAGTCCTGTACGGCGTCCTGTAGATAAACGAAGGTGTGGCCCATGTGACGGCCCACACTGCACTCCCGACAGATAGGCACCGAGCAGGTTTCACAGAAGAACAGAAACACCTGGGAGAACAGGGAGACAGAGACAAATCAGCTTTTTGTTCCCAATTAAACAGCAAAAGAGAAATCCTATGGGACTTCATATAAGACTTCGATCAAAGCTATACTCATAAATTGACAAGCTTACTCATTTTAAAATGGTAAATGCATGAACAACTGACTAATCATTTGGAATACTCTCATTGTTGTTCAGATTGACCCTCAAGAAGTCCTTAAAGGTGCTCTGTTCTGCTCATTTTTAGGATCATATTTGTATGTTGTGCCTCTACTATGACATGTTCAAAAAGTGCTTGATTTAATGACATTTCTATTACGTTCTTACTATTTATAAACATTTAAAGATCTTCATTTTTAAATAATGTAAGGCCAAAAAGTCCCTGTCTATTGAAAAATATACTTTAATTAAGTGTAAATTAATGTGATCAAGTTTTGTTTTTTAAAGGATACAGAGATATATCCATTATCGTCTTTCCTCTTAATACAATGACTTGCAAAAAGACTACTCAGCAATATGAGAGCTCATTTTGAGTCACCAGAGGCTGACCACACACACACACACACACACACACACACACACACACACACACACACACACACACACACACACACACACACACACACACACACACACACACACACACACACACACACACACACACACACACACACACACACACACACACACACACACACACACACACACACACACACACACACACACACACACACCTAATTAATGAGAAAAGCCCATGAATGATGAGCACGTCATCCATATGCATGTGTTAGCAGGGAGGCTCCATCGGCAGCAGCACCCCAGAGTGTTTCTCTTTTTTCCCAAACACAGAGGGACTAAAGGCCACCAAATCAGATCAATACTCATTCTGAACAAACTCCCAACAGCTGTGGAGGAGGGTCATAAAGGGATGTCACATATTCAAACAATTTAATACTGTCAATGCATGCAACAGTCTAATACCTGATGTGATTAATGCTTGAAAGAATTCTGTTTTCTTTGTAAATGTACTATTTCTTAATAATAACATGCATTTTTTTTTAAATGTTGAATAATAGACCTTTGAAAACCATGTTATACTATTAAGTAAAAATCACTCTAACAGCTGGCTATTGACTTTATTGGGATGGTTTACAATCAAGACTGATTCCCAGGAGAAATGACTTTGCAGTGTTCATGGTTAATTATCAGCCTCAGTTCTGATTGGCTGTGATGGAAACATGACACCTGGGTTGACACGCTCATTTTCGACACAAGTGATACATAAAAGGAAATCAATAAGGATGAAGACAATAATTATACTTTCTTAACGTTCATTTATCTCTTCTTCAAAGCTAGACATTTAGGCCCCGTCCACACGGAGACGAAAACGAACCGAGGTCGATATCAAAAACGTATTCCGTCCACACGGAATCGGCAGCAGAAACGTGTCCATCCACACGAGACCGCTCAACCCGCTGGAGACGCTGTAGTACATATGCCGGGCCTGTAAGTGGCGCTGAACTTCCGCCACAAAACACACCAAAAGCAGCAAATAAGACCCCCTGAGCATGGTTGCCATGGTTGCCCTTCTGTTTATTCTCCGCGGTGGATTTAGCAACATGTAGTTAATGTAGTTCTCCATGTCCACTTGTTGCTGATGGTTCTGGTAGAGGAGCTGTAGATTTTGCACTAAAATCTGTAGCATGGTCAGTAGCGTCTGGATCCGCCATTGTTGTTGTTGGCGAAACACATCAGCAATGACGCGGGTGACGCGGGGGTGAGCAGCAGAGGTGGGGAGCTGTTTGGCCCCCCAGAGCGTTTTGTCCGCAGATCTACCCACCCTGGGAGCCGTTATCGTTATCCGCGTTTCCGTGTCGGCCTCGTGTGGACGAACCGTCTATACGATAGAGAACTGTAGCGGATACAACCCGCTTCGTCTCCCGTGTGGACGGGGCCTTAGTCACACAGTGATCTTACTGCGCTGATCATCATGAAACCCATTTAATTTGAACTTTACAAAAACACAAGACGACTAATTTAATCCATCTATATTACTCCTTCACTGTGCCAACAATTACCAACTCTGATTTAAGAGTTTGAAAAAGAAACTGAATAAGTAAAAATATATTAAAAAAGAGGCCAATGCTACATTTTCACTGGCTTCCACCATTGTTTACCAATCATGGTTCCTGGTCCAAACAGAAGCGTCTGTGACACGCCAAAATTAAAAGAAACCGCAAAAAAACAAGCGTGGAGTAAATACAGTTTAAAATCAACTTTCCCAATTGTTTAAACCAACACATGAGGTTTATTTCAATGGGAAAGGGTTCTATGTTGGCAGGTATGCTTCGATTTGGTATATAATATGTATGGCAGGTGAAGTAAGAGCATCCCTGATCATAGTTGAGAAAAAAGCCCCATGGGATCAGAAGGCAAGATGTCATTTAACCTTTGTCCCTAAAACCTAAGCTTTGATCTGAACCCCTTGTCTGAATGTTGATTGTTTGTAATGGAAGGCTAATTAAATATGCAGTAGCCATCATATCCCAAAGAGACACCAGATGAATGGCCTCCAATGGCAGGAGACCTGAGTGGATGGGGAGGGGCCGGCAATCAATCCATCAATAACGGCTGTTCCCCCAGGGAAGCAGCATAATCTAATGACACACACACACACAAACCCACACCCTTCTTCCAACTTCCTCCTCCTTTCTGCCTTAAGCACTTCTTCAGTCCTTTTCTTTTTCTTGCCTGTCTCTCTTTCTGCTGTCCTACACTTCAGTCTCTGCACCGCTCTGTCACTCAATGTTCTCCCCCGTGAGTCCCATCCTAACCCAACCCCCCCTCACCACATTGCCATCTCCTAAATTCCAAGGGGACGGCACACACAAAAGCCAGGAATGCAGCTGGGCTCCAGAGTGGAGGAGGAAAGTGGAGATGACGGACACCGGGCTGATGGGGGTGAGGGAGGGATTCTGGTGACCTAATATCTTCAGGACAGAGATCTGCTGCTAATCAAAGGAAGCTGTGCCAATATTGGCGATTACATGAAGAGTAATATCTAACGATTGTATCCCTCTACTGTTGCTTATTGGCCACTGAAAGCTGCAGCTCCCACAAAACCCTCAAATGTTGTTTTGCTAATATCAGATCACAGTCAAAAAGCCTTACTGGTAATGATTTGTTTCTTTAGCGAAGATAGATAAGATAGGATTACTTTGTGCTTAAATCAATTGTTTTAATACCATCAAACGAAGTCTCCACATCTGATTTCATCAATGCTCATGATAGTCTCTTGTATTAAAACCATCTCCATCCCAGAATATATTTCATATCCTAAAAGAGGTTTCCCTTTCTCTACCTGGAAGTTCTTTATTTTTTTCCTCCTTCAAAGGCTTTTTGGAGAGTTGTTTGAAGACCCAAGGCTCTGAGGACAGAAGGTGTTGTATGCTAGATCGATTGTAAAGCCCCCTGAGGCAAAATTGTAAATTTGGGCTATATAAATCAAATTGACTTTGGAATGCTAATCAGGTCTTTTATACAGCCTGCCACAGAACAGAGGAGCAGGATGTGTGCAATATAATATGCTAATTTACTTTTATGGATGTTCAAAAGGTCCTCGACATCCCCCATATAGTGGTTAAATCCCCCATTTCTGCTGGTGGGACATCTTGGAAGTCCAATGTGGAAAAACCTTTGTCGGTATTTTCCCAATAACCAAAAAAACCTGTTTCCTGTTCCTCCCATTCAAAAATAAGACGGTTTACATGTTTTAATTTCCCCATCTAATGCTGTATGTTAAGTCCCAAATGTGCAACCGTAATGTTGTATTTTAAATCTTGGTTATACAGCTTCTACATGTAGACAAATTCAACTTGGGGTAAAAAGGGTGGAGAAATTAAAAAAAAATCTTAGCTGTGTTTATGTTTGCTTTCAGTTGGATGTGCGTTCATGTATTCGCGTGTTTGTGCATTGTCTAATGAAGGTGTTTACAGAATGGTTTCACTGGACTACTTTGTATGCTCTTGTGATTACCAAATGATTGCAAAATATAGAACAATCACTATATTCGTTTGTTGCAGAGATTATAATATGGTCTTCCTCTTCTAAAACATAAAGTGCTTTAATTATGTGTAAGGAATAGCAGATTCTGAAAGCAAACACAATTAAACCATACATTCAACATTCAACACACAAAACATAAAATAAAAAACGGACCATTTCATTTGATTTTACATGGACCATTCAAAACAATCTACAATATCTCATGATTGTATTATCTCATGTTTTCAGTAACCATTTGTGATTTTTTGTAAGTGGAGAAATAGCCAAATGAAAAACAACACAAAACATTGGAGTCCTATTTCAGGAAATAGATCCTGCAACAGGCTTTTGATGACGCTCATGAGCCATAAACAGCTCCTCAAGATGAAACACACACACACACACAAACACGGTCATATATTACATAACACACAGCCTCTTGGAATGCCTGTCAATATTATCGACTCGCTCAGGATACTGCGTCTTCCCAGAGGTCTTCATGAGGAGGAAGCTGTTCCCCTATCTAGCCCTTGCCTCTTTCTGACACCCATCCTTCACAAGCTTTGAGTATATTTAAACTGAGAGTCTAAAATGCACAACACACACAAGCCGAATTCTCCAGACGCCAGGAGAAGCAGCGTCTCCGTTACACACGTGGTACTTGAACAGAACAGGAATTTCACAGCCAGGCCATGCACTGGATACGCCGGATAGGATACCTCCACTCACACGAGCAAGAACACACACCAGAAACTCCCAGAGTGCATGTGAAAAACAACTCCAGAAAGACGTGAAATATAGGCGTGGTGTCATGCTAACAAAGTTGTAAATTCCTCAGAGAACACCCTAGAGGGGCGGCATTCAGGCTGAGGTGACTCACCTACAGAAAGTATCTCCACAAAAACAAGACGCACGCTCTCACAAAATACTAGTTTTTTTTTACTTTGGTGCATGCATGTCCAACTTGATGAATTATTTGTATTAAAAAAATTCTACATCTGCTGATCTAAATAGCTAGGCTGAAGTAAAGATTTCTGACTAAACTTGTATCATTTGTAAATGATTCACTCATTCTCTAAAATAAAAAGCAATAAGCAAAAGTGTGTGTTTTTATAACACTGGGTGAAGTTCGCCCAGTGTGACAGTTATTGTATGGTTGATGTATTTGTGTCAGTAACGTGTGCTGCTCATGTTTATGTTATATCAATCATTATTTGTATCACCAAGATCAAATTAATGTTCAGAAGAGACATGAGTTAAGTCAAAAGCAAGTGTCATTTGTGAGCATCGGCTCATGCATCACTTGTATATAGACTCTTATGGCACTACTTCTATTCTATTCTATTTTATTGTATTTACTTGCACTATTTGATCTGTTTTAGGAGCCTGGGACCTAAGATTTTCATCGACATAACTAAACTGTAGCTATGTACGAATTACAATAAAAGCTTTGAATCTTGAAGGTAAAAAATAAAAGTGTGTTGACGTGTAATACGCAAAACAAACCAAACGGAGCAACACAAAGTGAAAAGTGAACGTGATGCTGTTTGCTGTTGGGGAGCGGCTGAACATGTGATCAGCTGTGAGCTCTGAGCAGGGGCTCGGGCTGGGGGAAGTGAGTTATTGTATTTCATTAGTGACCGGATGTTTCCCTCTCTGCCCATTACGCTGCTCATTCCCATCATACAGGACCATTTTAGGGTGTTTTTATTTGTTTTAGCTCTAGCTTGTTTTTGATGCCACCTTATTTAAAATCCAATTTTTAACTGTTTTTCTTTTTTGTAAATGTTATATCTTTGGATTTTTGGAATCAAAGAAATGTGTTGAAGTCGCCTTCGGTGTTAAGAAAATGAAAGCAGGCCTTCACATCAGTTCCTTGCATTTATTGGACTCAACATGTAGGTTATTTCCACACAAAAAAAAAAGACAAATTGAAATACTTGTAAAAGAAATGTTAGTTAAAGACATAAATTCAGATAGACAAATGCTGCCAGTGCATTACTCCTGACAAATGAGTCATGCATTAGTCATTTCAGTCATTTCCATCATCTAAAGACCAAAGTAAAATCGTAGATAAGTGATGAAAAATGAATTTGAAGGATAACTACAAAGTAGCAGGCTCCACAAAGCAGACATCATTAAATATAAACAATCCAGGAGCCAGAGGGCATCACAATAGACTAACAGAGCTTGTTTACAAACAAATAAATGCCAGGGGAAGACCCACCCTACAGTGAAATGTCCTAAATGGCCCCCTGGGAAAGCAGGTTGAGTACCCCAGCTGTAATGGGGATGACAGTATCACACCAAGCTCTTGATTGTCGAGAGCACAACACTGAAGTTGTGAGGGAAAAACAACATTGGTGTACGTGCATGACGGCCAGCCCACTGCTCACACTGTGGGGAGGAGGACCGGCCCCTCTCCCCCCTCTCCTCCCTCCCTTTGGAGGTACTGGGAACTGGGGGAGAGGGCACGATCTCAGCCAGCCAGTAGGATCGCCCAGTGCGGCAGAGTGGGGGGAGGGGACGAGGGCCATGTAATGTCACACTGCGGTGCCAGAAGAACCAGAGCTGCTCTGAAGCACGTTCAGAAAACATACAGAACCCTCCTCTGACAGGGAGACGCTCGGAAAATCTGCAAGAGTCCAAAGGCCTCCGACACTCCAAAGACTCGAGGCATTACATTAACGCACACTATGCAAACAATACCTTTATTTATTTCATTTTAGTTTTGCCAACTCAGCACTACCCTCTGAATATTTTGCACATTTGTACACAAGCTACCTCTCTTTATTACTGCATAACTTTCCACTTTCCAAAACAATACTTCACATATTTTATTATTTTGCATTAGTATACAGTACGTAGATTTTTGGTATATCTATATTTAATGTAAAAATGTTCCTTTATCTTCACGTTATAATAGTTTTTTATAGATGGTCTTATATTTTGGCTGTTTTTCCTACAATCCATCTTGAACTGTGTTTATGTTTGCACCATATACACCAAGGGAAATTCCTCGTATGTGTAAACCTACTTCTGATTCCTTTTCTCAACTGTTTCCATCTTACTCCAAAAATGCATTTCGCAGATGCTTCATGTGCACAAGCTACTGAAATCAAACACACGTGCCACTTTAGAAAGATAATAGTGGTCCATACTGTAGATGTGAGCTTATTTTTAAAGATGAGATCACACTCAGCTCTTTTCCTTTGGGGTTTTATTTTTCCAGTAGCAGTGTGCAGGGGCTCAGGTTAGGGGGGTTTGATATGTAAAGAAACTGTTAAGAAAATATTATTTTAACCCAGAGAGACAAATGTCTGCTCAAAGCCACTGGGGAGGGATGGATGGTAAAATGTATTTAAAACATCTTCTGAATGGTTATTCTTACCTACAAGTACAAATACGGCCTGAATACTTCAAATATAGACCTAGTTTTATGATATAGGGGTGGACTGTGGACTGTTTACACACGCATAACATACATACACAGAAGAGACATCCATTAATATGTTGACTGATTTAAGTGTTTAGCAGCTTTTGACACTTAAACAATATGTTTTTCTTCTAGATTTTTGTGTCCCTTTAAATAAGCTTTTATTTAAGATACATTATTCCATCTAGTTGTCACTGAGCTTGAAATTCACTTTTTACAGTGACATGATTTATAAATAATTAAATGTGTACACTTTGCCCTGGTCGGTGTCCTTGACAACAGCAAAATTAGAAAATATTGTTTTTTTTTTTAATGAATACTTGAAAATGATGAGTATTTAAAAAATCAGCAAATCCATTTCTTTTTCTGGTCAAAGCTCTAGGTCATAGACTTCGTAATCCTTTCCGTTTAGAGTTGAAGTCAGGTAGGACTGCAAAGTATTTGAGATATGTCATGAGTAACAACAAAAGGCCTCATTACAGACAAAAGGCTGGGGTCAGGATGCCTTAAGCAAACACAAAAATAGAAAAGAAAACATAGGCAGTAAATATGGCGTGAAGCGTTTCCTGCAAAGCAAAAAACAACAAACCAGCGACTTTCCTCTGAATGGTTTTGCATAATCAACGTTAATTATATCTTTCTTTTATTTTTTGTTAGCTGAATCTGGCCCTTCATAGTGTATATTTGACAGATAGTCTTCAGAAATATACCTCTCACTGTCATTATGTATATTTTTTTTTATTTTGAGATGTTTATATTTGTTGTTTTATGTCTGTTTATTTCTTACATGTTCACATTGTGTACTGTGCCTCTTTACATGCTGCTGTGACGCAAACAAATTCCCAAATTGGGATCAATAAAGAATATCTTATTTGATCTGTCTCTGATGAGACTGGCTCTGACTCTACAGCTGTTATAGTCAGCATTGTGAGGCTTGGGGAAAGAAGAAAGATTAGCAACGTTACTCCACTTATGAAGAGCCAAATAGACAGCAGCAGACCTAAGCCAGTCTGGTATGTCCAGGCGGGATAATCTGTGGACTACCCAATCCCGACATTCCCAGCAATCCCAGGAACACCATCTGCCAGACAAAGCTCCTTTTATGGCCCTCGAAGACACCTACTCTAATCTTTTCCTAACACAGTCCATATCTTGCTCACATATAGTTTTCCCTTTTCCCTCTCTGTTCCCTCCATCACTCTTCTTCTCTCGTTGCTCTTTTTCCTTTGCTGCCTCGCCGCCGCCCCGCCCTCAAAATCTGTTGGCTCGTTGCCACGGACACAACACGCACACAGACATGCCTGCCGATGTTTTGAAACCCTGCCAGATACGACAGGGGAGGGGGGCGGTGGCCGTGAGCCGGCGATCTGATTGGACGGCCCCGAAACGAAAACAAACCACAGTCAGCTGGCTTCTTTAGCCGGCGAGCATGTGACTGACTGTCGTGTGCTTATTACTACAGCAGTAAGAAGAAGAAAAAAGGGGGAGAAAGTGAAAGGGTGGGAGACACGGGTGGAGATAGAAATCTAGTGTGAGAGGAAAAGGAGTTGTACAACGATAACAAAGTGAAGAAAGGAAACATGAGAGCGGGGTGAAATGGAGAACCTGTGTGAATGAAATGTGGAGCAGCTGAGATGTAAATGTGCGCCTGTTTACAGTCACAAACCAGCCTATTCCTGGTCACAGTGACATAAGAGAGTATAATAAACAACCCATATGTTTAATGAACTTTAGTCCGTTACAACTCTGACCAAAACACAGGACATTCACACGCTCAACAGATAACAAACATTCATTGTTTTGTCCAGCGCTCTGTCCCTTATATATTTTCATGGCCTGTTGGTCACACACAAACACTTTTACATTCCCAACCAGACAGTCTAAAGAGCATCACCTTAACAGGAAGTGGCCCTGTTACACAAGTAAGCTCAAACGTCAACATGAGCAAATGCCTGTCACATGGAGCATTACACTTAACATAAAGGAGTGACAACTTCCAAAAGAGCTATAGCCTGAAGTAAAAACAATAAAGCAAAACATCCGTTATACCTTATTATTATTATGAGGTAATCCAGTGTTGATGTTTTGATTCATCTGCTGCAAACTAATGTAAGGATCCATGAGTCTGAAGGCTAATATGTGTTTTCTAAAACTATGAGAAAGGAAGGTAACACTCATTTTATAATCCATCAAGGGGATCAAGAGGTAAACAGCAGGAACATGAAGTATTGGGGTTGCAAATTATAGACAAGGAGTATGCACATGCAGATATTCTACTGAATATATACTACTTTTTGGCAATGTTTTACCAGATGATGCTGCGATTCTTAGTTTTTTGGCTGAGGGCATTAGCATCTGTTGTGTTTTTATTCAAACAAATAAAGTTGGCTTTAATTGTTTCCCCCCTGGTGCTGTTGACTGTTTGAGCATTACTTAATGTAGAGTATTCCTACTGCCTTGGACCAAAGGAAAAATACATCCACTACTGTACAACGTAAAACCGGGAGTTAACATTTAGAGCAAAGAGGCTGGCTACCTTAAATTCAGCTTCTGTGCGAACTGCAGTGTTTCACCTACCATTGTCTTGGCCGGGCGCTGCGCCCTGCCAACGGAGCCCCGCGCCCTGCCAACGGAGCCCCGCGCCCTGCCAACGGAGCCCCGCGCCCTGCCTGAAATTCAAGGTGTTTTTTTTTTTGTTTTTTTTATTTAGAAAAAATAAAATAAAAAAAGCACCAAATTGCAACTGAAGTAATCTATCTACGGTCACTTTTCACATTGAACATGTGCTCTTTTATTAAATAAACTAAACGCCTATGTTATTTATCCAATGTATGTGCATGTTTCAGTGTCCACTGCTTTGCGTATTCACATTCTCCCTCCGCTATGTTTCTGAAGCGCACCCCCCCCCCCCCACACACACACAGGAACGCGACAACGAACGTAGCGTGCGCATTCTAAAAATAGCTCACAGATGGTGAGCAGGTACCGCGGTTTAGAACTACAGTATTTAATTTGACAGAAAACAATGAAACGCCAGCAGAAGAGTCTAATGAGTTGGGTGAAAAAAAAGACAGGAGATGTGAGTTGGTTTATTCAGTAAATTAGCTCTGTTAATTAGTTCTGTCTACACCTGTTGATGTGAGGCTAATGCAGGATTTGCTAGCTTGATGCTACCGGCATTTAGCGGCAGTGACTCAACACATTTCCTCTTAAATGGGCCAGAGTCGTCGGACTTCCCATACCAGGAGGCACTGGAAACCTTCTTCAGAAAACCCAGGAAGATCCACTGTAGCAAAAATAAGTGCTCACTGTGTGGATAAACACAGTGTGCCAGGATGTTGCAAAGAGTTTGTACTGATGTTGTGTTAATAAAAATAATATGATATTACGACGGCTTCATGTGCGTAAATTACATTAATAGATGTTTCCCAAAAAAAATGTGGGTACCCCCCCGTTGGGGCCAGCACCCTGCCAAGGCAGTAAACCTAGGGGAAACACTGAACTGTTAATCACATCTAATAATAATAATCATCTGCATGTGGTAGCAACAAGCACAGCCTTGGCCTAATAAATAATAATAATAATAATGTGGCTGGAAGCTGTGCAATGTCCCCCAAATAGGGTTGAGAGTTTTAACGTCAAATGTGTTAACAGCGCAATCCCGTTGAGCGAGGTCAAATAATGGCCAATTAAAACCCCATTTGTGCCCGACCACTGAGGAGGAAGTGGCAGGGTCCAGCTTTGTGAACGGGTTTTAAACCCTGTTGTCAAAGAGAATGTGATAAATGCCTCCCTTTCTATCCATTAAATTTATATGGCCCCAAAGTCCTCAAATGGACATCAAAGCAAGGACACACACACATGCACAATCCCCCTTAGTCTACATGAAACACATTCACAACACACAGGAAACAGGGAATGCTCTCTAATTACTGGGCACATGTTGAGCATTAAAACTCTGGAAGTACAACTTCATATACTCTGCTGGCTGTGTGGAAACACACACACACACTAAAATCCTCTTCAGGGGATAACTACCTACAGATGGGAGATGCTCTCAGAGAGGAAAGCGCTGCAGCCCCACACTCACACGGATACTTCCAGGAGTGATGAAATGTAATCACTTGCCCCTCCACAGCAACAGCTGCTTAATCATGCCGAGGACACTTTCTGCATTCATAATGTCCATTGTCTCTGACATAGAGCAGACAGAGAGCGCTGATGAGAAAGGCAGGAGTCGCCAGAGGAAATACCCCGGGTGTGTGAGCGAGAGAGAAGGGGAAAAGAGAACCCAGGAGGTATAAACTCAAGTTACAGGAATTCCTCTGGCCTTGTATCAGCGTCAGTGTTGGGTTAGGTTTCCTTACAAACATTCTCCGCTAGTGAGCTCCAGAGAGGGGGAGCAGAACTGGTGATCAGAGAGCCAGCCCAGCATATGTTTCAAGTGATTGTCTTCCCCATACAGAACTACATAGAAGGTAAACTTGTGTAATTGTGGACAATCGTGTGCAATAAACCTGCAGTGTGTAATATTAACGCTTGTTTGCGATGGTACCGTGGTATAGTCACTTTTATGTAAAAATCTGTTTATAAATGTTCCCAAACTTTTTTTAAGGTTGAAATACTTGAATAGGTTATTTATGTCACTTAGTTTGACATACTTTGCTGATACTCTGATTTTTCTTGATTTTTATTTCTAATGGGTTCTTTTCTTTTTTATTACTGTATGCCTTTATTACCTGCTATGCCACTTTTGCTGTAACACTGTTCTTATTCTGAAATCAAATGTAATTCCTAGAGCTCCCACTGCAAACAAACATCCGAATGAGGACAAGAAATTAGAGCACTGTCGGACTGATTAGTTCAACTTCACCTCATCCTTATAAACACAATGTATTGTAGACGCTCATCGCCCAGCAACCACTCTGTATCTGCAACCCCCCCCAATCTCCCACCCATAAGGGTTATTTGTGTGTGTGTGTCCGAGAAGCCACGCACGTGCACAGCTAACAATTTAGTCTAGAGCACAGAGCGATGTTGTGTGGGATTATCATATCATTAGTCGTGCCTCTGATGGAGTTGTGTGTGTATTTGTGTGTTGGAGGGCTGACATCACAGCGAGCAGAGGGCACCCTTTTGATGTAATCCAATTGTCCATTTCCACTCCAAACACACACACACAACATGGCACCCCTTTCGGATGAGCAGGGCCTCTTTGGATGAGTAACAACTGACATTCATGCTTTTAAGTAGGTCAACATATTCACTCATGTGTGCAAAACCTATATATTCTTATCAGTGTGTAGCGGACTGCCTTATATTCCAACTTAAACCCCTTCATTTCACAGTCAATCCTTCTGTTTCCAGCATTCGTAAATCAATTAGGTTTTGCAATTTCTGCTACAAAATCATACTCCATTGAGGAGTGTACAATAACAACGGGTTAACTCGATAAACTGGTGCGCACAGAATTGGGAGACAAACTCAAGCCAAAGCAAATAAATGTGATATTTGCTCTGCGGCCTCCATAAGAGGGAAAACAAACATAACCTCTCTCTGCATCGCAGTTGAAGGAATTAAAATATGAGACATTATGCATTCCCCTCAAAGTCCAAGTATGACCATCTCCGTTTTTCCAATATCTGGGTCTTACCAAGTTTCCTGAGTTTGAAGACGATTTTCAAGACTGAATCCAGAACTATGTAAGTACTTACACGCTTCCGTCTTTTACTTAACCAATATTCGCCAATTGTATTCGCTGTAGCAAATTAGCATTAAGGCTTTACATTCTCTTCCTAAAACGGCCTGTTTGTAGTTTTCCCTTATCCAAATCTATGGCCTAAAGATGGAAAGTTTCATACGTTGCAGAGAGTCAAGCCCTTTGGCAAACATGACCAACAACTTGTAGATGGCAAGAGACGGGACCTCCAGAAATACAGAGCTGTGAAACACCTCAGCCGATCAGTCAAGCTAACGTTTGCTAAGACTATACACAACATAGCACCGCTATTCTTGTTGCACCCTTTTACCCAACCCTACGTCTTGTGGGCAACAAAATCTCCAGTAAAGGGGAATGGGATTGGGATTTCTACTGACCCTTTCTGAATGTAATTCTCCTTGTATTCCTCTTAGACCCGAGGGACTGGACACTTCCACAATAACTTCACTAACAAAATCTTCCTGAGCAGTAACCATCATCTCCTGGGAGAGGAGAAATTCCTCGGCCGGATCACGTAACACTGGAAGGGTCGGACACAGCTCCTGGATGATACTCTGCTCCACACTACTCAGTCTTTATATGTATGAGGGCCCTGACATACCTCAAAGGAGCACCTAGACAAAAGCGTGCTTTGTAATGCCTTGTGTGTTATGTTAAGAGATGAACACACAGCAGAGGCTCCAGCTGACTGCCAGCTGACCGCAGATTGATTCTGGGCTTGCGTGAGAGAACATAACTAGACAGTAGACAACATGAAGTCCACTGTCACACAGGAGGCTGTGGCTCAGTGGATAGTGTGCTGGACTTCGAATCAGGAGATAGCAAGTTCAAGTCCCACTGCAGTCAGCATGTCGTTGTGTCCCTGGGCAAGACACTTCACCCCAAATGGCTCCTGTGGGGATTGTCCACAGTACTGAGTATGTAAGTCGCTTTGGATAAAAGCGTCTAACAAATGACATGTAATGTAATGTAATGTAATGTGTTTGCGTCACTGGAAATCTAGATTAATAGAATGACAGGATAGAAAAAATCATTGGAAAAACACTGTCAGAAAACCAGTACTTCAGCTCTCTGTTGTCCTCACCAGTAACCAGCTGGTGAAAAAAAAAAAAAAAAAAAAAAACAGATGACTGAAATATCTGGTTGGAGCTTTGCTGGACAATATTCTTAGTAACAAGGTTTATTAGTCCTGCCTATACACCAGTTTGAGACAGTAGAAAAGAGACATAAATAGTTGGGAATAGAATGGAAAAAATGGGATAAAGAGACAAGTACTGGTTTCTTCCTCACCAATGCACTGCTAAAGTAGGCATGAAGACAGATCAACGCTTTTGGAAAGTTAGAGAACTGTTTGGAAACAGGAGCATACTGGCTCCTTTACAAACTAATAAATGGCAATTTGTACGTTGATTAAATCAGAATTGAGAATACATAAAGAGGACTTTCCAAAGGCATAATGATTACCGAGCATACCAACCGAATGACTGGGTATATGAGGAAGCTTTTTAATATGTGATGGATGTGGAGCTAGCTGACGGACAATGACGGCCTGCTCGGTGCTCAAAGGTAAAGACAGAGCTGCCTTCTCCTGTGTCAGTCCCTCCCCCAGGGCTGAAGCACAGTGAGTGAGTGAGTGAGCCATTACTGGGAAATGAAGCCCTTACTGGAAAACTGCGCTCACCTATTTACTGGCAAAGGATGGGGAGTTGGGGGGAAGGGGGGGGTCGGACAGGAAGTTAATTGAAAATGTGACCTGGGGTTTTGTGACTGGGCACTGTATGTTTGGAAACGTCAGACAGATTTAGTTTTTCTTTACATCTCTGCATTTTGAGAACTTTTTAATGGACTCTTTTACAACTCCGGACATGGCTGCATTGCTTTTCTTAAACAAGTCCTAGCAACTATATCATAAAGAATTAGGAAGCCATTTACTTTTCTCACAGTTGAGCGGAGTAGAACAAATATATATATTTGCATCTGCAGGGAATCAAAACGTGTATAACATGTTGTTAGCAGTGCGACAGAGGACTTTATTACTAGTCCAACCTCTCTCAATTTTCCAATTTTGTACCACTGGAAGTATTATGAGGCTTTAATCGCAGTAGGCAGCGCCAGCATTATTTTCAAGGTTCAGTTAACAATGAAGGGGATCCTGCTGCGTCCTCGGGGGTGTTTGTGTGCGACAGGCAGCAAGAGGTGCTACTGTAATCTGAAAGATACATGTGTAGTAATAATTGGTTATGCGGGAAAGTTAGCAGTGCTTTAACTCTTGCAAAAGTGCTACAAAATGTAATGCATCTAATCATTTAGGTGCAAATATACCGGGTGATTACATTTGCTGACTTACCTGACTGAGGATAACAGACCTTTTTGCTAATTTTAGATACAATTATTTATTTTCCCTGCGCTTGTTGGAAGGAGAAACTCCTTGAGCTGCTCAACAGTAAACAGAAGTGGATCAAAAATGGAATTCCAAGACCCCCTACCAATGCTATTTATTATTCTTCCTGACCATATGACTAAACTAAGAAAAAGCTGGTTTCCTGTTTTACAGACCTTTGTAGTTACTTTACCCAGATCACACAGTAAAAAAAAAAGAAAGCCCTTTGGGCCCCGAGTTCCAACTTGTCTTTCCCATTATCAGAGAAAACCTAGATCTCCATAATGTGTCCATGGATAGGACTTCTAACAGTCATAGAAACATGTGTGCCGTTACTACAGGGGCCTCTCTCCGCCCTGAATGGATGGTGTGGTACAGATTAACCAGACTCTGCATGTGTCTATGCTTATAGAGTGTGTGTGTGTGTGTGTGTGTGTGTGTGTGTGTGTGTGTGTGTGTGTGTGTGCATGCAGGGTCAGTGTGTGTGTGTGTGTGTGTGTGCATGCTGGGTCAGTGTGTGTTTGTGTGTGTAAATCCAGCTCAGCACACGTGCCTGTTCGTCTCTAGGGAACTAGGTGAAGAGCCACTCAGCTCCCTTTGAACCCAAGGCCATATGGCCCCCAGTATGGTTCTATAATACACACATAAAGCTATTACACTATAGGAGCATATGTCGAAAGAATATGTAATTACACATTCAACAAGGACAATGCAAAATGTGTCAAAAATAGATCAGAAAAGATGAGTATTTCTGAGAAAATATTTCTCATTGGTTTGTCAGGAGTGTTTCGCACATGAATGGACATCCAGAGTTTTATCCCCACTCACCTCATTGTCGTGGTGCTGGCAGAAGCTCATGTGGTCCTGGAAGAGGGACAGCAGGGCGAAGTTGTTCTGCAGGGACTGGGCGAGGGACTGCTGCCCCGAGTTGCTGTTGACGTTGAGGCGGCTCAGGTGGAGGTTCTCCCCCAGGCGCTCGATGAAGTGGTCCTTGGTCAGCCTCACCCTCTGGTGCGCCCGCACACAGTTGTCACACAGGTACTCCTGGCAGTCCAGGCAGTGGGAGGTGGCCGGGTTCTCCTCGTCACAGGAGCTGCACCCAGGCTCTCCCAGGTGGTTGGGAGGCAGCAGGCCTCCATGGGGGTGATTGAAACCCGAGGGGCCTCCACCCAAGCCTCCTCTGAGGTGGTTGTGGTGGCCGTTCTTGTTCTGGATCTGTTCCTCTGAGCTCACCACCACGTCCAGCAGGTTGCTGAACAGGAAGTTTGAGGAAGGCAGGGAGTCCACCCCGGCCTCTGAGATGCACACCTTCTGGTCGCAGGTGGGGCACCGCAGCTTCAGGGGCTCCCCGGGACTCCGCTGGCCCTCTAGGCACTGCCTGCAGAAGGCATGGAGGCAGGGCAGGACGTGGAGCCTCCTGGTGGTCTGGCTGGATGATGAGGAGGTATGTGAGGAAGATGAAGAGGTAGAAGAGCTGGAGGAAATGGGAGCAGAGGACCCGCACAGCTCCTTGCAGAGCGGGCAGGTCTGTAGGTCCGAGTCTGGAAACGAAGCCATCTGCAGCATTTACCCAAACCCAGGTTTACAACATGCGCAATCTGAGGTATTTATCTGGAGTCACATCGGCCAGTTGTGAGGTGTAGCGAAAAAACGTGTATTTGAGGTAGATTCATGAGGTATCAACGTCAGATCAACAGTGGAAACGGTGATCATGGACTAACAGATTTGTCTCTGTATTATATAACTCTGACCTGATGCGAAACAAGGAGGTAGGCAGTTCTCCGAAGATGAGGCAACAAAAACAAAACACTTTTTTAGGCGTTTATGATCATTCACTTGTGTAAGGCGAGGGTGAAGCATCCGCGTCCCTCTTTTCAAATAATCTTACAATGGTCGAGAAAAAGAGTTTAGGCTCATAAAATAAACCCGAAACTGGAGTGACACTGGATCGGCGTCGAAAAACCGGAGGCTCCGTCTCTCCTGCCCATGACTGCGGGGCTCCAACAGCACCAAGGCGATAATAAAAAGGATTTAAATGGGTCTTTCCTCTTCTCCAATTAAGGCCCGTGTTGTGGTTGTGTTTTCCTCCTCTCTAGTCCACCATCGGGGCCCTGGAAGGCGGCGTCGGGCGCAGCCACCGGTCAGTCGACTCGGAACGCAAGACCGTACTCGTATTCATCAAAGCAACCATCCCATGGTGCACCTTGGGTCTCCAAAACAACAAACGCCCGGAGTCTCCAGTAAAGCCCAAACATCAGAGGTGTGTTTCACCAGCCTCCGGGGGTGAATGCACCGGTCCGGGGTTGTGAAGAGGGACGCTAGCAGCTCTCCGTTGGCCGGGCTGGATCTCTGGCTCTCTGCGTGCAGGAATGCGCACTGGCAGCGTGGAAAACGGTGCCGAAAAATTCGGTCCCGACGGCCGTACGGAGAGGATTCGCGTCCCGTACTGCGTTGTTGTTGCCGTTGTTTACTCCCGGTTGGTTAAGGATTAACATAAACATAAGGTGTGTGCGCTCTCGTGGCTGCCGTGGTGCTCGAGCTGCAACTCCTCGAGCCACTCTTATCCATTTGAGAAAAAATGGACCCACTTCCGCCCAAGGGAGGAGAGAGGGGTGTGCGTCAAATGCGCGTTCCCGACGGTGACGGGAGTTTGAGCGCGTCCGTGCGTGCGAGCAATGCTCACTGGCGTCAGTAGTGGGTTAGGGTTAGGGAGGTAATGTAGTACATTTACACAATAGTAGTACACAATGTTGAAGTACTTTCACTTTAACTGAGTGTTTTCATTTTATGCTACTTTATTACTTTTACTCCACTACATTTATTTTACAGATTTATTTACTAGTTACTTTATACATTTTTGTTTTAGGAAAGACTTTTAAAATATGATTAATTGGTATGGATTAAACCATCCAACATTGTTTAAGTACTAAAACCCAGTGGTTCCAATGAGAACAAAGTACAATTTTGAGGTAGCCTACTTGTATACTTTGTACTTTTACTCCACTACATTTATTTAATACCTTTAGTTACTTTACAGATGTGGATTAATGATGTGAAATATAATCAACCTTTAAATCAGACTTTAGTTCCACCTGGAGTAAATTCACCAGCTACCCTGCAGAATACAAAGTCATTCAAACTAGCTGCACCTTTACCAGCTTTGATAACACTTTAATGATCAATAATTATAAAACATATCATATATATTATTCTGAAATGGACCAATCTGCAGAATGAGTACTTTTACTTTTGGTACTTTAACTATATTTTGATGCATATACTTTTGTACTTTTACTTGAGTAACATTTTTATTGCAGGACTTTTACTTGTAACAGAGTATTCATCCACTCTGGTACTTCTACTTTTACTCAAGTACAAGATCTGAGTACTTCTACCACCTCTAGCTACCATAAACTCGACTACATGTATCCATCTTTAGTTTCAAGTTACTTCACAGATCCAGATTATTAGCTAATACAACACATAATTCAACTAATAAGTGGGAGTTTTAATTGTAGTATTTTTCCATTTCATTATTGCTTCATTTATTCTAGTATAAATCTGAGTATTCTTCCAACACTGGTTGTAGTCTGTCCTTATGAATGACAGGATGTGCACACCTGAAGGAAAAAATAACTGTTACAATATAATTCAATATTGCTACTTTAATTAAAACTTAGGAGTACTTCTTCCACCACTGAGCAAAATGTCCTGCATCTTTCTCCAGATATATCATCCAGCCGTCTCTCATCTTGCTGCGTTGCATTTGATTTGGCAACAAGTCAATATGAACGTGTTGAGAAATGTGATGCAGAGAGGGGTTAGGTTATATTATATAACAGAGATCATATGAGGCACTTAAAAAACCTAATTTGACATGGGTCACAAATGTTACTCCATTTATCTCTGGGGTTAAAGGTGTGACTCAAACAAAAAAAGGCTGAGATGGTGAGTTGATTTACAGCAAACTCCAAGTATATTAAAGGATGAACCTTTTGGAAACATGCCAGAGGCTGTTAACACGTCAAAGAGGGAAAAAAACTCCTGAAGGAATAACACAGAGCTGTGTGTTTCTGCAGAGGCACATGACGCTGGCTGCAGAATCCAGTGTTACTATTCTCCATGTGAGGAAGAATTGGCTGTTCTTTCATATAGTTTCATAAAGATCAGACGTGGTTACCGTGACTTGAGGCAGGGGGGGAACAAGATTCATAAAGCACTGCTCCGAGCAACAACAAGAAATCACACAAACAGTCCTGTGTTGGGACTAACTATCGCTGGATGACTCCCAAATGTGCATTACCTAGAGCATGTCATATGACTGAATGGTGTGGGTGAGCCTTCGAAGCCTTCGAAGTCTCTATATGAACATTTCACAACTGGTTTCTGACAAATGATACATGTTGCAAACAAGTTGAAGAAATACAGTTTGTGTTTCTTGTGTCATCTTCACCTCTCTCAAGTTGTTTGAGATCTCTAATTTGCTCTGGTAATCACACACTATTTGCCTTAGAAATACATTTTAAGCATCTGAGCAAATGTATGTATCAATCCTCTTTGCATTGCTGGAAGTAATATACATTTTAAAAGTAAATACTCTGTTCAAAGTGAAATTCACATCAAAATGCACCTATTGCACAGACAGTAAAAGTACTCATTTTACACTTATATCTATTCCAGAATCTTTTATATCATTTTAATTTATTACAGTTTTTGATTTATCGCTTTCATATTGCAGCCAGTATAGGGGCAGGGGGCGGGGTTAACTTTAACTACTTTACACACTGCATGGTGTATTTCACCCATTGATCATCAAAACCTATAATAATACAGGATAAGGGATTTTTCAATTATATTTTGCATTAATAATCTGAATATTTGTTGGTCAGAAGCAGAGTTTTTGTGTCTGAAGTCTAGTTGAGTATGACTAGAGAAGTCAGAGAAAGTACTTACAAATTGTACTGAAGTGAAGTACTGTCCACCACTGCCTCTTTGAGGACTTGAATTTCATGTTACCATCAGTTGTAAAAAAAAAAAACCTCATTAGAAATGAACACCTGGACTAATGTGTGAATTCAACACATTTCCCCTCGTTTTAATAAAAGGGTCATTTCACTTCTTTCCCCATTTATGCTCACTTCCCCACTGCTCAGTGCTTCCCCCTGGTGGTTTGGTAGCTGTGTAACAAATGTACACTACACAGGGTTCATACACTTTTTCACCAATGATTTTCAATGACTTTTCCATGACCTTTACCTAATTTTCCATGACCAAAAAATTACTCTTTCTCAGCGGTACTACTGAAAATGGTTTATTTTAACATGGAACAGGAAAATAAGTGTCTGCATATGAAACATGTTGTGCCTATCTAAAACAAATCAAATAGTAGGCTTACTAGCTTCTACAGACTAAAGCAACTAAAATCTCTCACCAGCAAAATACCTCGTCAGTTAAATGCCATTTTACGTTTCATTACTATACGATACAGTATTTATTATCATTATAGTATTACTATTTCGGCGATTAGATAAAATATAAATTATATTTGATGCAACTTTAGTTAAATTTCCATGACTTTTCCAAAACTTTGGGAAATATATTGTTTTCCATAACTTTTCCAGGGCCTGGAATTAGCATTTTGAATTTACATGACTTTTCCAGGTTTTTAATGACCGTAAGAACCCTGACTACAGTGATCTGTAAATAAATGCACAGGAACAGGGGTGAGAGATGCAGCTGATGCCGGACACATGTAGCTCTTTTGACATTGATATGTAACTATACATTAGGAAAACATTTTTTTTTTTAAATGTTAGAAAATGTCTGTTTTGTGTTGGCTTAAAGCAGTGTTTCTCAAACTTTTTCATACCAAGGACCACTTAACCAATAAAAAAAACACTCGCGGACCACCTAACTCCACAAATATCCAAAAACACATCGTTTTTCTAGAACAGATTACAAATCGCCTGAAAATGGTACTAACAAGTGACAACATGTGTGACGAAGGTGTTGCACTGGGCTATATCATGCAATCGAAAGTGAAACTTAAGCTTGCTCCATTGCGGAAATATTCCCACGAGAGTGCGAAAAACTTAAATATATTTATTTATTTAAAATATGAAATTTTACCAATATACTCGCGGACCACTAGGGGGCGCTCATGGACAACCAGTGGTCCGCAGACCACACTTTGAGAAGCACTGAAAGGAAGCTACTAAAGGTACCAGTGGCGAGCCGTCAGGGCCCTCTCTGAGGGCTTAAGATATTCTAAAAAATAATATTTGAAAACATTAAAAAAAAAGGTCAGAGGGCCTAGGTATAAAAGTCACGGCTCGCCACTGACTAAAACACACTTTCTCACTGCCTCTCAGGGATTGAACTGTAGACGTTATGCAACTTTGTTTAGTTTATATTATGGAAAAAATGCTCAAAGTAAATGCATAAAACAACAGCAGTGTGATTTTAACTACCTACCAATCTTTTATTTTCCAGAAGACAATCGTTTGGGGATTTTTTTTCAAACAAATAGCACAAAGTCAAACTTTTGGAGCTGAACAGTTTTTATAAAAACGTATTACAAAGAAAATGTAAATCACAGCTCTTGAACAAGCAACAATTGAGGATTTGACAATCAGTAAGATGATGTAGCAAAATAATACCGTCAAAGACTTAACACCATTATAAATATACACTTATATACATACACATTGTTGTTAAAGAAAATAACAACCCTGCCAGATTACTTATTTTTCCAAATCACACAAACACCGAGTGACATAAATCATAGACAAATCAGCTAAAATAACTCCTCAGGAAACCACAAATAACCTAAAAATCCTTAACATATTTAAAACAAAATTTGAACAAAAATAAGGTATTATCTTTGTACAAAAATCAAACATTGAAAATGTCTGGTGTCCGTCTTTGGTTGTGAGTTTCTTCTTCTTGGTCAAAGGCTAAATTGAAATATGACAGCCAACAGAAATGTACATGCGTTCGTTTTCCTGATTTCATTGGTTGTTTTCCCAGACTCAACCGCAGTCTCTGGAACAAAAGCAGTTTTAAGGGAAAAAGGAAAGTTAATTATGTCGGGGGGACTGCGGAGGACTTATCATTTTGGATCAGCGCGTCCACACCTCGTTGGCCCACAGGTGATTGTGGCGGAGCCAGGTTCGAGCGGAGCAAATGTCCATATTGAAAACTTGCTCCTGGGACAAGTTAACGGCCATGTAGTGAACGACCAGTTTGGGCAGCGGCGTGCACGCTGCGGAGAGGAGGCGGCTTCCTGCGGAGAGGTACTCGCTCTCACAGCTCTGAGTCCTGGAGGACGAGGAGGAAGCAGCGTCAGGTACGTACAGATCACATGATGCAACCAGCGACCTCACACACAAACACACTCATTAACTGTTCTTATCTTAAGGCCTGTGTCCACATGACTATTAACGTTTGATTGGATAGATGGATGGATGGATAGATGGATGGATGGATGGATGGATGGATAGATGGATGGATGGATGGATGGATGGATGGATGGATGGATGGATGGATGGATGGATGGATGGATGGATGGATAGATGGATGGATGGATGGATAGATAGATAGATGGATAAGGCGGACGGATATTTTATTTATCGCAAGTAAGGAAATTGTTTTGTCACAGCAGCATTTTGACAGTCAAACTACAAGAATTACATCTAAAAAAAAAATGGAATAAAATACAATAAACATAAAAAAATGCAGCAACAGCTGGCCTGGCCGATCTGCTCTATCAAACTGGCTTTTCCGTCTGAGAGACACGGCCGAAATCAAGCTTCACCTCCATTTTCTAAAGTGACTTCAACAGCGTGTTTCTGAAAACAATAAGCGCTCAGAAAAAAAGACGCTGGGAGGAGCGCTTTTTCTCAAAGCGGTGGTTTGCAACGGTATTCGCTCTGTTCTTACTGGTGAAGATGCTGGTGCTCAGAGAAAGTTCTTTATGCATTTCTTTTGCAACTTGTCTAAGCTTTTAATGTTTTTTAAAAAGCACTTTTTGTTGAAATGTGCTATTTAAATAAACCCTTCTTGTCTTACCTTTTGAGGGTGATACTGAGACAGGAAGGGGAGGTCTCTGATAGGTGGAAGATGTCCGTAGCGTTGACAGTGATGAACATCTCCAAGCAGAGAGCCAGCTCCACCTCCCCCAGAGACCAGGGCACCATCAGGGCCATGAAGCCCGTCGACACCTCCGGGTAGTAGCCCGAACTCAGGGAGTCTGAAGAATAAACACAGGGATGCAACTGTTAATACGAAAGTTTGAATGTAAAAGTAATTAACTCAGCTAATCATTTCCACATTAGAGATAATAATAATACAGCTTTATTTATATAGCACTTTTCATACAACACATGCAGCTCAAAGTGCTTTACAAAATGACATGAGAAATTCCCCTCAGATTATTTGTTAAGAACTTTACAGGTACATGCAGCAAAATATAAAATTGTATCAGGTTAATAGACACAAGGAGGTCAAATGAATGATAATACAAATAAATAAATAATTGTTTCTCTCTGACAGATAAGACACGACAACTGAATCGATACAATATAAAATATATAAAAGATGCACAGATATAAATCGTCTGATCATTACTGTCGGTTTTCCGCCTTGTTGACTGCTATCCTCATATAATACAACATATTAAAGACGATATTTATCTGTTATTTTATTTATAATGAAGAGGTCTTTCAATTATAAATAACTACAAAAAACATTGGTATGAGTATCAAAAATCTGCCAAATTGTTACGATCAACATCGCTAGAATCAGAGCATCCTGAATCCATAATAATATTTAAACAGCGCAGCCAATAAACCAGAGGGCAGGACTCACGACTGAAGGCTCTCCGCGCTCGGGGCCAGAGGTTCTGCTTTCCCAGTTTGTTCAGGAGCGTTTGCAGCAGAAGAGGATCGACGGACAGTTTCTTACTGAGCATGAAGTCCACGGTGTCTGACGCTACGGGGAGAATCTGTCGGTCCATGCACACTTGCAGGTGAGAGTTAAACAGAGGATCATACTTGGGGATGCCGACCATGTCTGAGGAAAACAAAAATATAAAAGAATAATACAATCTTAATTAGGGCTGCAGCCAGAAACACATGGGGATACATCCTTTAGCTTTGCATCAAATCTAACTGCTGCACTTACCTTAGATCAGGGTATATGCAGGAATCCTGAAGTCAGATGTAATACCTTTTAAGACCTTTTTTAAGACCCTTTCCATACATTTTAAGACCTCATCGCCACTTGGAGTTTTAACCAGTTACATTGGCGACACACTTTACCTCACATTGACTATATACAGTATTGATTGTCCTTCCTCCTTATCGTCCAACCATTTGGACGCAAACTTGCATTTCCCCATAACGATGTTGTTTAACAACCGGCGTAAACGGACCTTCGCGCGCTATCAAGCAGTGAGCGTGCGATGTCCTGTTCAGATGACGTCAAATCCAACGGGATGCCATAAATAAACTACACAGAATCACACTACACACCTACGCAATGATTACATTCAGGCAAACTTTAGAATACTACCTCTTTGGACAATTTATATACTTATTGAAAACAAGCTACAAAATGTAATGCCTTGGAAAATGCCCTTTAATACTTTTTAATAGCCTTAATTTTCGCTAAATTGATTTATCAACTTTGAATACTTTTTAAGACCCCGCGGACACCCTGTAGATACTTTAAAGTTGGCTCAATATACTGTTATATACATATCCTATAGTGTTTCACAAGAAATAACTACATCAAGTCTCCAAAATTGAGGAAACTGCTGCTGATTTGCTGCTTATACTTCATTAAGAAACAACGTTTTAGGCTCCTTACTTTTGCTGATCAAATGTGGTTACATGGAGGCAGAATTATGGAAATCTGAAGTCTGGTGAACTGTCTGGTGAGTGTCGTGGTTTCATAGGTTTCAGAAAGTGACATGTGTTGTGGATCTATTGATTTATAAACAAGGCCTGCAGGATAGGAGGACAATCTGTTCATTTCAAAGATCATAGGACTTGCAAATAATGATAACGATTATATAAGTGAGCATATTAGCTAAAAATGTTTGCTGCCAGCCTGGTTGTCTTTAAATTTAAAGACAAATTAGAATTCAATATTTGAAAAACAGGCTAAATGAAGTTAGGAGCAGCAACAATATAACTTTGAAACAACAGAATAAACACAATGTAAACGTCTTCGTATCTTACAGGAAACAATTATTATCAAAATTCCTCAAATGTAAATATAGAGACTGACTGTGTACCGAGGATGACTGAACGTGTGTTTGGGATAGAGTAAAGTCACTTTTTAAATACATATATTTCTCCCTTGCTGCGTTGTGAACTAAGAATCAGTGTTGAAATCAGCAGGAGAGCTAGCTAACGTTAGTCACCACTGAACTTCCTGTTAGCTGTGTTATGTTGCTCTCACCGTTTAGCTCTCCGAGTCCAGGCAGATTACAGAGGACCTCCAGCGTGTCTCTGTGAGAGGTTTCCCCGGCCAGACGCATCAACACACGGCTTCTACTCTCCAGATCGGCAGGGTCACATGGCCACGACGACGAACCCAGGAACCATTTGTTTTCTGAATTCAAAGAAAAAGGGACAAAATTCTTAATTTTTTAAAAACATATTTCTAAGGCTAAAAGCACACAAAATAACAATATACAGTAGGGTTAAAGTCTAGAGCTGTTGTATGCATCTTTCTTGGAGACATTTTATATCAGGCTAAGCTACATCCAACTCAAACTCAGAGTCAAAATCATGTTCAAAAAGGTTTTTATTTTGCATAGAACAGAATCCATCTTCAAAAACCTGGTGCATGACACTGACTGCTGAGAAGAAACAACGATTACATTTTGATGCATTATGGGGGGAGCTGGAGCAATCATAGAAAATCTATTAACTCTGGGGTCAGTTACCTCGCAGTGTGTTCAGCGCTCCCTCCACGCTGCCACTCAGGAGGAGCAGCTCAGCCGCCACGGTAACCAGGGAGCAGCGCGAGGCTCCATCCTCGTTCCCGAACAAACCCTTCTGTTTGGAGTAGTTCACTTTGCAAAAGGACAGCACATCCACCACCCTCCGACCCTACATGAAAACACACAGACATGGCGATACCAAATGAATTACAAACAATGCTGCATCTTGAATTATACAAAAATAACAACACTATGTTGTGTGATCATAAAGGTAATCCTGTTTTTGTCAATCGGCAGTATTACTTTAATATCAAACCATAAAGTTTGTACTATGATAACAATAAAAAGCTGATTTAATTGATAGAAATATTTGTTTTGGTGTAGTTTATCGAGCTGTGCAGTGATGATGTATTTTGGTAAGACCAAGACCCGGACCACTTATTAACACCACTTTGAGATTTTTGAAGCGTACTGTATATGCAAGCCAGAGATGGACTAGTTGTATTTACTACGAACAGCCGTTTTTATGCCACTAGAAGCTTCGGACATTGACGAGTGGAGCATTGACTGAGGTATTTAACGTGTAAACCTGTTCAGCTTGTGTTGACCACAGACCTCATTTCAGGCTTCCAACCACAAACACATAAAAAAAAACAATGATTTTGAGACGAGGGAACCGAAAGGGGTGGAATGCTAAGTATTTTCGGGGTTTTAGGACTTATTACTGCAGCACTATATTTAGTTCACAGCTAGCTCCATAAGCTCCCCTGAGTAAAGACATTCCCTGTAACATGAAGGCTGAGACGCACACATAGGAGATAGGAGTGTGAAACTAACTGTTTCAGCGCATGACATTAAGGATTTTGGGAGATGGCCCTGTGGGACATCTAAGCTAATTTACAGATGGCCCTGAGCCCAATAGAGATTGCCCTGACGAAATGACGCACGAAGCAGACCCGAGCAGCAGTCGAGAGGAGCCGAGCGCATCCGCGAAGCACACAAAATGGCGACGTCCATGAAGAACGATTTCTTGCAACTTTTTCATCGTTTTCCAACCGATTTGACCGCTGTCAGGCACTGACACGTCTCCACAATCGCCATAACAGGGTATATGCAGGAATCCTGAAGTCAAATTTAATACCTTTTTAAGACCTTTTTTAAGACCCTTTCCATACATTTTAAGACCTCATCGCAACTTCGAGTTCTAACCGGTTACATTGGCGACACACTTTACCTCACATTTACTATATACAGTATTGATTGTAAGATAGCACAACTAAACAGTTTGTGATAACTCCTTATCATAATTCAGATAGAACAAAGCACAAGAGAATGAATTGTGTGACCAACCCGATGCAAGGTTTATTAGAAAAAGAAACCATTAGAAAGTAGTAGGAGAGCCTCCTCTCCACATGAACTTCAACCTCTGTCAAGGTCAGGTTTAATGCCGTATGCTGCTTTGCTGCTTCTGTAGACGCACGTTGTGCTCTTTCATTCCAGTAAAACTCCTTAGAAACAATTGACAAAACTTTGAACTATGAAATATATTAAACTTTGGTGAGCTTCAGCGGGGAAATGCCATATAGGAGCTCCCTCACAAATACCCAGGGGTTAAATTGGGCCGGGGCTGTCCGGGGCTACATAGGACGATGCTCTGACGTCATCACCCTCGCACATTTGTCATGTTTACAAAAAATGATATATATGTTAAGACTTTTCTCGTTCTTAATATAGACTATATTTAGGGTTGATATGTGTTGACTTTACTTTAAAATAGCAGATCTCTGTGACCGGATATAGTTTTTCTGGCTTAGTGAACATGTGTCTCTTCCTTGGAGGAGCAGCATCGCCCGGACTCCGGTGTGTGTCAGCAACGTGCAGTCAGGGGAGGCACGGATTGGCCATCGGGAGAGTCGGGACTTAAACGCCGCGACTTTCGGGCTAGCACTTAGCATGTGGGACCGGACAGCTCTGATCCCCATCAGTGGCGCCCCAACACACTCTTTCCCCTCCCCCCCCCCCCCAGAGCAGAGCAAGGCAACGAAACTTAAAATAAGAAGCAGCATTTTACGGCGCGCTATGCATGGGGCCGCCTTGAGGGGGTTTCCCGACATGTCGTTGCAGTAAATTAAAGGGTGTTTCATGTTGTCGTTGCTGTGGACCTTCTTAATACCTTGGAAAATGCCGTTTAATACTTTTTAAGACCCCGCACCCTGCATAATAGATTGCCCGATCGGGCAACCAGCAGGTGAGGCTTCATTGCCCGAGCTAAATACAAGATTGCCTCGGGCCATCGGGCAGTCGTTAATGTCGAGGTCTGTGTTTATTTACCTTAGACCATTGATGCGTTTTGTGGTATCTCAACATGAGCGAGACCCCAATCTGCCCAAAAAACTCCCGACCAGGCTCTCCTCATCTTCCCCCTGACACACTAAAAATCACATAATCAGGATTACTATACAGAAGCATGTTATGAAAACAAATGCATTAAAAGTAAAAGTTTTTACCCGACTCAGCGAAGGGAGCAAAGGGCAGCGACAGCTTGTCTTTGCTCTCAGAGAGCAGCGCGGTGGCGATGCGTCCGCTGATTCGCCCCAACTGGTGGGGATGTTTGGACAACTGACAAATGGACTGGAAAACATTCCCCATCCTCCTCCAGTCCTCCTGCTTGGCACACAGCTGACAGAACAAAACAAAGGCAGACCTGAATACTAAACCATTTCCTCCTTGGATAAATTGCCAAAAGTAATATCCTGAAGAGAAGAACTTACCTCTATTTCCACAATGGAGTCGGCCAGATTCAGCCACTCTGGGAAGGGTGCACTCGGGGATAACCTTTGTAAATAAGTATAAAGAGGAAAAGATGACGGCAAGTCTACAAATGAGAATGGACTCCTTTATCAAAAGGATGCCTAGCTAGTTGAAAAGGGTTGTTTTAACTTAATTGAGTTTCAAAAGAAGACATTATGGAAAATGTCCCCGTGTAACCGATCCTGCTCTGCTAAAGATATCACTCCTCGTGTAAAATGCTTTCATTTATTTTTATTAATTGTTTTTATTTTGTATTATCTTATTTCCTTATTCTAAACTTGTAACCGTTTTACTTTATTTCATATTCTGTTTTACCATATTATTATTTGTCATTTGAATGGAAAAGTCCTATGTCAGGATATGTCTTGATTTGTAAAAATGAAAATAAACAGTTAAAAAATAAATAAAATAAGTATAAAGAGTAATCAAGTGACTTATTTGTCAAGAATCAATAAATAAAGCATAAAACATTTCAGAATGGATGGTAATTGATTATTCTAGTGCGATACATGTTGAGCTTCCAATTACTTGTGGTTAACAGGCACTGAAACAAGTGAGTTTGGATTGGCCGTCTGCTGGAACTCGGGAGTGTTTTTAACGCTGTCGAAGGAGTTCAAATTCAGCACCTGGCCGGCACTGGCCATCTGTCAATCAACAAATATGCACAATTACATCTTCATAGAAAATTTAAAAAAACAGATTTCACTGCCTTACAGTGAGTTAGGTGCGTGTGAGCTGAAATACCTTGTTTGTGAGCTCCCTGAGTTCAGTTACAACGCTTGTATGACCCTTTTCTCTCACAATGTTGAAGAGGGCCAACAGGAACTCAGGGCCAGGCTAGAAAGAAAACACCCCTGGTTTTTATCAATAATTGGGATTTAAGGCAAGGCAAGTTTAAGTATACAGCACCTTTCAACACAAGGCAAAGTGCTTTACTTTATTGATCCCAGTTTGGGAAATTTCCAAACTGGGATCAATATAGTACTATCTTATCTTATCTTATCAAAATTGAAAAACATTAAGAAATAGTGCAGCAGAAACCAATTATAAAATGGCATTTAAAAAAAAGCTAAAAGAATACACTTAATAGTAACAAGCTAACATAGAATAACACGGACTCAAAAAGTGACAGTGCAGTGTAAGATATGAATAGTTTAAATAAAGCGACAGCCAGAAGAAAAATTATCAGCCTGGATTTTAAAATAGTGAGAGTTGCAGCGGACCTGCAGGTTGCTGGGATCATATTATATATTCCAGATATTCTGAACATAACTGAACGCCTGCTTTACATTTTTGTTCTGACTGGAGACAGAAAGCAGGCTGTCGCAGAATACGTGAGAGTTCAGGGTGGTACCATTGAGTTCTTCTCTATATTAAAACAGAACATGCCCTGCCCTCTGGTGGATTACATGCCACACTGCAGGGTGACATTATTATTAATAACATGGATGAAAACCACACTGACCACGATCTTGTGAGCCAGGCTGACGTTGAGAACCGAGAAGACCTCTGAAACCATGCCGGCTTTCAGCAGAGCCCAGAGGAGTGTGAGGAGCAAGGGCATGGAGAAATACATTCCTGGTGAGTTGTTCTGGTAGTATCCTGTATACACGGCTCCTAGAGACAGAAACACATGGTTTATATATTCAATATTTCCCAATGAGAAGAAGGATTAAGAAATCGTTCAACTTCTTATAAAAAGGCACTGGTGACGTCACTGTTGAAAATAGAGGAGCTTGTTTTAGCCGTTTCTGTCTATCGTGGGCTTTTCGGGAATCACCAGGCTCCCCACGATACGATACTATCACGATACTTAAGCCACGATACGATAGCGATTCTACGATGTGCTAAGTATTGCGATACGATATATTGCGCATATATATTGATATATATGATTAATAATAGGGATGCTCCGATCGCCAATTTTGGGGCCGATCGCCGGAATCAGTATCGGCCGATACCGATCGCCATCCGATCGAGTGGGCGGGGCCTATGGGGATCTTCCATTTAAAGTGAAGTTTAAAACTCAGTTAATGGGGCTTCCACAAACAACCAACATAATTATTACATTCAAATGAAGTACATTATTCAAGTTTACATTAACTTTGGATAATAACACGGGAGAAATGAGCGGAAGCGCTCTTTTCCGCTCTCTTTTCCCTCTCCCTCTCTCTCCTGACAGCCTGTCAGTATCTCATGCAGCTCACTGATCCAGTAATGAGTGACCCGACAGTGAAGAATAAATATATTTATAACTAGTTTATCTTGTTCCAGAGGTAGATAAAATAGCTAAGTGTGTTAGGTCTAACTCTTAGTGTGTGTGTTGCTCCGCTCACCGGTCCGTCACAGCGGGCGGAGCTGCAGGATTCTGCTTCTCACACGTTGCATACCGCTATTTTCGGACACCTTAAAATACTGCCAGACCGGTGAAGCCATTTTGGCGAGCTTGTTTTGCCGCGCACAGAGAAAAGTGTCATGTATTCTACGTTATGCGATCGGCTCTCGCGATCGGCATTTTTAGAGAACACCGATCGATCGGCAGAGAGTGAGTATCGGCCGATATCGTTCGGCGGCCGATCGATCGGAGCATCCCTAATTAATAATAATAAATGTTATTAGTAAAGCACCTTTCATTGCCAAAAGTAATCCCAAAGTGCTACAAGGGGCGTGATAGAAAAAAGAAACACAAGTTTAATCAAAGGCTTTTTTTTTTTTTTAAATAAAGGTTTTTAGGCCTTTCTTAAAGACCCAGTGAAGTGTGCGCCGGTGCATGATCTGTTATGCTAATACGTATAGTAATGACCAAAATTGTCCATTGGAACCCATATAAAAGATGTTGGAATAGCAACGAATTTGACGAGTTGGAATTTTCCGCTGGGAAATCCGCCTTCGTGGGCGTGGCTTGCGATCTACTGCGTGACGTCAGAAGATGGGCTCAGCCGAAGTGTTTACATTCACCACCGTTCATTTTGTCTCTGTTTCAAAGTGGAATTTACCAACGTTTTTGAGCGAGTATTTTATTGGAAAGTGTTTCGCAGTCGACTGGAAGTGATTGCCAATCGAGGAAACCTGACAATGGAGGCGACAGTGAAGAAAAAGGGAGGAAAAACACACGGGAAGCGATGCATTGCCGCTGGCTGTGGTAATGTCAATTCTGCCGAAGTGGCGATGTTTCTGTTCCCAAAGATGAAGGTGAGTGGCTGGTGTCATTGTTTCGTAGATTCGTAGATTGTTTATGAAAAATAAACCACTGTGTTTGTGTCTACTAACAAGACTATCATGGCGGCGGCAGAGCTCAAGTCGAGTTTCTCCGCCTGGAGATATTCTCACTATTTCACTTTTGTCGAGCACAAAGAAAAGAACGTTTTAGTTAAATGTAAGTTGTGTCTTGGCGGGTCAAAGATCCTATCGACTGCCCAAAACAGCAATTAAAATCTGTTGAAACATCTGCAGAAACAACATGCTGGGACGAAGCTAGTAGCTAAGACCACAGACCCAGACTCATCCGACGCCACTCCACCTCCACCTAAGCAACAGCGGCTGGATTGGCACTTTGAAACATATCTTTGTGTTTGTGTTTGTATAGACACATTGCTTAGCAGAGTTCAGTGATGCAAATGCATGTCAAGTTGATCAACAGGTTGTATTATTCTCCGATGCAATAACAGTACTGAAATGAAGGCTACAGTATAAGGGCATTAATGGGTGCCCTTTTTTAAGTAACTAAAAGTTACTTTTCACAGTAACGCATTACTTTTTGGTGTAAGTAGTGAAGTAACTAGTAATTGTAACTAGTTACTGGTTTTCAGTAACTAGCACAACACTGCATGTGAACATGAATGTTGCATCATGCTATGAACAGATGAATGTATGATCAGGTGATGGCCAATCCTGTGTGTAGATCTACTCTAGATCTATGACAAAATATTGTCCTCAACTAAATTGACTTCCATGGCCACTTTCCTCATCTATCCTGTCCGAAAAGCTGTCAAAATCACTCATTTCTCTCGCACCAGTATCACTTTCCGAAGTCTCCGCCATGTTTACAATCACAACTGGGCCCATCTTGTGACGTCACAGCCGCTATCGTCTGCAGCAGCGGTAGGCTCAGACTCTGAAAAATTTGCGATGTTTATCTCGTCCCTCGCACTTCCTAAAAAATTATTTTAGCCATGAACAGGTACAATTATATGTAAGAAATTAAACTGCCATTTCATTTTGGCGCAAAAAAATGCACTTCACTGGCACTTTAAAGATCGCACGATATCTTGGGTTCCAGTGTCTTCAACATGTGACAAAAGCATTTGTTCTCCACAACGCTGTATGGACGCAGGTCTCTGCACATGAAGTAGGTGATGATCGAGTTATTTTCTTAGCTCGCTCAGAATTTGAGGGTATCTTTGCCAAGCTAATTTTAATATGAATAGTTTATATAATAAAATATCGATACTTGGCTTCAGTGTATTGATACAATATCACCACGCAAAGTATCGCGATACTATTCTGTATCGATTATTTCCCCCACCCCTAGAGCTTTACATGTCAGATAGACCCTTTCACAACAAAGACACTGAATGTTGCTGCTGTTGTGAAGTGTTATACTTTAGTAGCCGTGTGGATCATCCTCTTTGCTCTACAGCTGTCAGATTTAGTGCTAAAAAGCTTTTCATTTTGTATCAGAGCAAGCATCTATCTCATGATGAAACTCATAATACATAGGTAAAATGTGACTAAAGTGAATACCGCAAAATCTGCCAATTCGGGTCTAGGTTACTAGATAGTTTGAGAACTCACCTGCTTTCTGAAGGCACATTGGTTTTTTGGCGAACCGCATCACAGTTTCAATGCACAACTAAAAAGGGGAAAAAAGTGAAGGGATTCAATACTTCTGAAATCAAGTGTAGAAAAAAATACAGCTATGGCTCAACAGAGGGTGATGTTGCCTCTGTGATCAACACCTGAGAGTTTTAACATTTAGCACATAGTCAGTTGTATAGGTGTTTGTGCATGTCAATGATCTTCAAAGCCTAGTTAACGCCTGCCTTAAACACCTCGATTGGACTTCTGTAACATAGAAACATAACGAAAAGAACTGCTGCAGCACAGGCAGTATGAGAACAAATAAAGACCTTTTTGAATATTAAAGCAGTGTCCCAGTAGACACAAAATACAAATATGAACCTGAAAATAATCATTCAAGGGCCCCTCTAATTACTCTTACACTTTCCAGTATGTTGCTTTTACCCATCAGCTCCTTTTACCCATCTCATGACTTTCTGCTTTATAGTTGTTTTTTCCATATCCATTGCATCAGCCATTTAACTGACTCATCTACTTTAGTTGATGACAGGAAAGAAAACACTACAGACTTGTACAATCCTCCAGTGTGTTCACAGTTTATCATGATGCTGGGAAGCTAAGATGATATTATTTTCACTGAGGGCTAACCTTCTCGTCGCCCGCCTTAGGCACATGTTGGAAGTGGCAGATCTTGTATCGACAGAACAGCGAATCACTGAAGTAGTGTCTGCAGTACTGAGGGTTTAGAGAAAGAGACAAGTCACATATTAACTCAATTACAATTAAAGCTGCGGCAGGGCACTTTACAGGTCTTGATGGAACATCATTAACAAACCAAGCATAATACATCTCCCGGCACAAGGCCATTATTCAACTCATACCTAACGCTACATAATTCATTCCAAATCAGCCCTAAAAACCATCTTGTGCTACTTTATAATTGAGAAATGTGCCAAAAAAAATTCTTTAAATCATATCATAAAGAACAGATGTTATACCAGACATGTGTAATGTATGCAGCCAGATTGTGTCCGCCTGCTATCCCTAGCATTGAGTTAGAGATCCTAAAAACAGCGTAATTCTTTTTTGAATTTGTACTATTAACTGAAAATTAAATTACCACCTGGGATTAACGTGTCTAAACAAACTACCCCACCAACGGAGCCCCCCCTGAAATTCAAGGTGTCTAATTATTTTATATATATATAGCACCAAATTGCAACTAATCTATCTACTGTCACTTTTCACATTGAGCATGTGCTCATTTATTAAATAAACTCAACGCTTTCATTGTAAGTTGCGAGTTTAGTGTTTTTGACCCTAAGAAACACTGATGCATCAATCAATAACAATAATCCACAGCTCCTCTTATATATCCGCCCCCCCCCCACTCCACTCAGGCAGCAACCCCCAACGCAGTAAACCTAGGGGAAACACTGATGTTTGTGAAGCACAGATTTTTTGGTCAGTTTCTTGGGAATAACACCCATGGTTATTTACCCATGACATTTCCCTGTATTTTGTCTTTATATTTCTGTTGTAAATGTCTTGTCTTTTCTTCATATGTTATTGTGTGCTTTATTACATGTACAGCACTTTGGCTCGACCAAAAATCGTTTTTAAATGTGCTTTATAAATAAAACTTGATTCGATGCTTAGGCCAATAATCATGTGTATAAATGAGGCCTTACTGAGGGAAGATGGTGACTGTTTTTCACGTGATGGAGCACTTACAGACTTAGATTTGTGGCGCCTGACCTCTTTCATGTTGGGTGGGTTTTTGATCAAGGACCCTGTGAAGAGGAGAGTCAAACACAGCAGCTTTTACTCTGAATCAGCAACACTGGACTGCAGGCCAATGACAAAATGAGGATTATCAGTGCAAGCAAGATACACGTTGTCATTCTCTCCTCACCAATTCTTGCAGTCATAGGTGGAGGGAAGTTGTTTTGCAGGGACTTCACCGTCTGGATGGGCTGGCTCCTATTACAAGACATAGTGACTGTCAAAACAATACAAAATAAAGGTAGGCTGAATATGTTGTGTGTGAATGTGTGCAAACCGCTACCTCTCCAAAACTCTGTTCACAAGATTGTTGTTGGCATCAGGGAGACTCTGTTCGGAAACACAGAAACAGATAGGATGCTTTTAATAGCCAAATAAATTATAACAGTTTCTTAAATAAGCTGCCCCAGCATAACGCAATGGGGAGACAGGTAAAACATGTTTATTTCTTTCACTTTGAATGGGGTGACGTCAAGCTTCGCTAAACTGCATTGTGGGAGCGAAGCGTAGCTTTGCTCGCTGCAAAAGGTGAGCAATGTTCAACTTTTGAAGCTTCGGCGGAAGCGTCAGCCAATCGAATCATATGCCAGTACAAGCTGTGATCGGTTGTTGGTCGAGTTTCAGCCCCCCCCGCCGGCAAGCCTCAACGCACGCCGCTGTGTGGACGGGCCGTAATGATAAATCTGCAGCCTCTGAAAAGTGCCGCTTCAGAGAACCAGTGCCATTTACGCACGGCCGCTCACTTCGCTAGATCCGCTAAAAAGGACAGCAGGCTGCAGTCTAACCACACAGACACACATCAGGTGCTCGGTCATTATTCCATATTCTGCCGTTGTATGCTCTGTTTCAAAATGTATCAATGTATTGTGAACCAAAACAAAATAACATGCAGTAGTTTAACATTTAATTTCACTCATTGCGGCGTGCCGCTTAATCATTTAAATAATATTTAAGCTTCTTATAAGTGAAAATGTTTAAAAGAGAAGGGTTTAGAAAAAGTGTCTTTACTATAGGAAATATGCATTACACAGTTGCCTACAATGATATGCAGGCATTTCTTTTTATTTTATTTTTGTTAACGAGAAACATCTATTAGAACAGGCCCAGCCGAAATTACATTGGCCCACCCAAAATTGAAATTCTGGCGCCGCGGCTGAGCTGAGCTCTCAAAATTGATCCTGGAACAGGATATTAAAACATCCTGTGAAGTCCCATGTGAATTTATATATTATATTGAAAATGTGCCCGACACTCTTTGATATTTATTATTTGTAAATAATGATGGTCTGCATCATGCTCCTCTTTTCATTCTGGACTTTTACCTGAGGGATGGCACAGAGAGCAATTATGCAGGAGAGAAACCCTGTTAATGTTTATGTTGCAATGCCTGATACATTGCAATAAAGTGGTGAAAGACAGTGTTTACTTGTCCACTATAGAACACTACATTAGACAGTACCGTGTTTTCAGTCGAAGGCCATGTGCTGCTTTGCGTGGGGGACGGGTTTCTGCTACACTGAGGTTTCCATGTCCTGCTCTCCTGTTCTGTAAAACACACACAAAAAACACAGGATCTATTTAATAAAATTCTACAACCAAAAACAATTATTTTTCTTAACATAAGGTTACTCTTTTTTGTTATTTGTATTATCGCATAAGTCCCTGAGCAGAATTCAGAATCAGAAGTATCTATAAAATGTGTCTTTTGCTGTGGTAATTGTTTTAAATGTTGTGTTTTGGTTTCAAATGACGGATTATTGCTCTGCATTTTCTGACTGGCGCACTGGTCTTACCTGTGACATCAGGACTGCCATCGTAGGTATCAACTGAGCTCGATCTGAAACATAAAATACATTTTTTATTGAATTTGCAATGAGCAATGCGACTCAGTAAGGATATGCTTTTAAATAAGAGACCTTACTCTTCTTTAAACTCCAGTGATGCTCCATATATCCTGGGCGTCAGTGTTTTCACCACTCCAACAGGTCTTTGTTTAGGGGCCTCTGTGACCCGGGTGGGGCCCAGCTTCAGCACACTCTCCTGGGGCACGTTTTCGAACAGCTCGAAGTCGTCCTGGATCATATCGACAAGTAGGATGTCCTGTTCGTAAGCTGTGACATCGTCCAGAACGCTCGGCTGAGTATCCTCTTCCACACTTTCATCCCTATCACTGCCTGCTACTTCAGATAGACTAGATCCTTCTTCTCCAATAGGACATGGCTGTCCTTCATCACTGAGAGACCCGTCATCGTCTTTATCACAGCTGGGAGAAGAGCAGGGTTCTGTCAGAGCTCCTGAGGTTATGCTCGCCTTTCTTTTAGCCTCGGAAGGAACTTGATCTGATTTGTTGTTACCCTGTTCCACATCATCTTCATTGTCGGTTTCATCCTGGCTTTCCTCTTCATTACCATCCTCCACATCTTCATTATTGTATGGCGAAGACTCCACTTCCTTTGGAGTAGTTTTAGAGACTCCTTCCAAGTCTTCCCTATTATGTTCAAGATCATCCTTTGAGTTTTCATTATTGCAATTGACTATTTCTGGCATGTGACATTCAGGTAACACTTGACGTTTGCTGGAGTCCATGTGTTGGTCCTCCTTTGCGTCACCTGGGCAGTCTTGGCTTTGGGGCAAAAGGCTTTTTCGTGATTTTCCTTGGGGGGAATTGATAGGAGAGAGAATCTGTGGAAGCATAAACACATTTGAATCTGTTTCGTGTGTGAGGAGTTCTTCGTCACTCTCTTGCTCGACTTGAGGAAGGAGGAGGGAAGAGTGACATGAATCAAAGGAGTTGGAGTTATGTGAAGGAGCAGAGGGTGAAGTCCATGATGTTATTTGGGTTTCTTCACAGGTGACCAATTCTTTATATCCAGCTTTGACCATACATTTGGGTGTTGAGGACGTACATGCAGAATAAGCTGATTCAACACCTTCGACTTTCTTCAGTAGGAACGATGAAAGTGAGAGAGAGGAGGGTGTGGCTGGAATGCTGCTCGGACCACTGTGTGAGAACAGAGATGACATGGGAGATAAAATATTGGCAGTTTCACAGTCACTCAGGCCAAGAGCTGATGGGGAAGGGGTCAACGTGGAGCTGTCCGGTTCAGGTCTATCAACTGGCGAAGATGCGGCTAAGACACTGTCAGTTTGAGTCTCTTTTCCTCTCTGACTTGGGTTGGAAAATGTAGCCTTATCCAAGGAGCGACTGGGTTCTTCTGCTTCCATAAGGTGAGATGCAAACTCCGTAGATAATGATGACATATTGTCATGTGTTTGCCTATTCCTCTCCTTTAAAATGCTTTCTCCATTCTCTTCTCGCTTGTTTTCCTTTTGAATGGAAACATGATGGGCTGTGATTGAGGACGCCTCTGAATGTGGGAGTTCATCATTGGTCCGTTTGCTGGATATACCTGGCTGAATTTGATCGGATGGAGCGTTGCTGTTATTTCGAGCTGATAGATCAATAGGCTCTGCTTGACAGTCTGTGTTATGTGGTTTTGGGATCAAGCCACTGTTAGGGAAGGGCCAGGACATAAAAGTGCGTGCACAAGAATATTGTATTTTCCTGATATAGGGCCTCGATCTCTGGCAGGTAAATGAGTCTAGTTCCTCCGTTTCAACCTCGTTGGTCTCACTGAACACTTCTGATGACATTTCTGCTGCCTCAGTGTTTGTGGGATTGTCTTTCTCATCACAAGGTCTATTGTGGACATTGTTTTCTTTCTCAGCGGAGCCAAAACAGCTGCTGTCACAAACTGCACGCTCTACACATGCCCGACTTTCAACAGACATCACTTTGTCTACAGAGTCTGTTTCCACTTGGTCTTTGCAAGTGACATTTTCGAAATCCGGAGTAGATGGCAACGTCCCATCTTTAACACCATGCCCTAGATTCAGTCTTTTGTACCTGTGGATTTCCTCTCCTACTAGGTTGGATCGAGAGCTAGGATCCTCTTCAACATCTCTGCCATGAATGCGAGTCCTGCACTGCCCTTTTTGTGTGTGTTCACGTAGTGAGGAAGATGCAGAACAGGTAGTGAAGCTTTTACTTGTCCGACTCTTCAGGGAACGACATCTCTTGTGACTGGATACTGTCTTTGCATTTGTGCGATGGCTCTGTTGTTCAGTAGGACTCAGAGCACGACAGACAGACTGAACTTTTTTAGCCGAAACACTTTCCTTGATTTCTTGCTTGTTATGCCCTAAACACCCAGGCTCAAATGAAAACCCAGCTCTCATTTCTCGTTTTTTAGCGATGTCACAAAGCATCACCTTCGGGTACTGGTCTATCCATATGATAATCTTCTTAAAGGTGACCGTGGCTTTTTTATTGTTCTCAACCTTAACCGTAGGATGCTCTGGCCCACAGCTACTGCTTTTTTGCCAGTGCTCACCTAAAGTTGTCTGATGACGGGAAATGTATTTACAGTCACCACAGAGGGTGCAAACAGAGGATTTGGCAGCCTTTCCCAAAGCCCCATCTGAACCAGCAAGACTGGCAGGGCTTGGGTGCGTAATTTCATCATCATCTGTGAAAACAAAAACTTGTTAAATTGTGCAATGCATCAGTCAACATCTGGAATTATTAAGCACTAAGAAAATCCCCTCTCTCACAATTTAAGTGTTTGTTTTTTTTGTTCCACAGATTTAAACTAGGTCTGAGTGATCTAAAGAATCATAAATATTATTTTATTTTCTAACAAATATGTCAATTTTGATATTGTAGAGTTGCCCATTGACGGTAAATTCTCAAAATGACTACTGTAACGCAGCTTTTCAAAACACAACACTTAAGATCTTCGGATATTAAATATCTAACAAGATTTCTAGTCTGATATGACGATTACGATAACATATCCAAATATATTGCTTAGCCCTTTTATAAACCTACCAATGTTAGCATCATCAGATCATTTGAGCCACTGCCTGCGAGACAGTAGGTGAAACAAAAAGCTTAGGGGAGCTTTACTTACTATCTTTTTTAACCCTTCTGTCGTGTTTCTGGTTACATCTGACCACTTTGCTACTTTCAATCTTAAAAATTGTGTTTTACATTTAATTGCAAGGCACTTTATTTACACCTGACGTAAATTCACAAGCTACCCTGCAGTATACAAAGTCATTCAAACTAGCTGCACCTTTACCAGCTTTGTTAAACACATTAATAATGCATCAATAATTATAATCAAAACACATCATATATATTATTCTGAAATGGACAATTTGCATAATGAGTATATTTTGATGCTAGTACTTTTGAGTAACATTTTGATAACAGGACTTTTACTTGTAACAAACAGAGTATTCATACACTTTGGTACTTCTACTTAAGTACTTCTCCCACCTCTGGCTAAAACAGACCACCGTGAACACAACAGTAAGGGGGGAGAAACAAGCAAGACAGGAGGGTTAAAAATCAGTATAAAAAATATGGGGTCGATTAACTTAATTTGTTATGTTTTAATATTAGACGTTACTTATCTAATGACAGAAAACACTTATAGGCTAGGCAAGTAGCTAATTTTTAGAGATGTATTTTTTGAAGTAGCTAAAGCTGTACATGTAGTGGAGTCGAAGAATAAAGTAGCAATACATGGAAATACCTAAGAAAAGTACCTTAAAATTGGACTTAAGTAAATGTACTTAAGTTACTTCCCATCTCTGTAGGATGGGATTCACATTAGTCGCCTTTAGCTTAGCATAAAACACGTTCTAAAAAACTTAGCAAAACGCATGCAATTAGCACATCAGCTAACAGCCTTTTCCTACCAAATCAACCCCAATTAACACACATTTACTAGACCCCAATGCCAGTTTCTGTGCACGCTTAGTAATGGTCAAACAACCTTCTTAAAGTGGCCCTTACTTGACAGTTCCGCGGCAATGGAGGACCGTGTTCCTGTCTGTGCAGCAGCCGGGTCTGGATCACACCAGGCGGACTTGGCCTTCTCTTTACACCCGCTGTCCCTGGCTCTTCTACCAACGCGAGTTTTCCCATAACACCACCTTGTGTAGAGTTGCACCTTCCAGATTTGACTACACCTGACTTTTTACTCTTTGTAGCCTCGTTATTCAATTCCTTTTTGACCGCCATTTTGCTTTTTTTGCCTACACTTGTCTTTTTACTCTTTGTAGCGTAGCTAATCAAGTCCTTTTTGCAAGACATTTTGCCCCTTTTTGGTTTGACCGCCTCTTTCCTGTCTGCAACCATGCAAACGCACCAAGTAAACTTCAATCTGAGGTTGCAGAGCTCCTTTAAAGTCTGCACCCCTTTCTTACTCTTGCTCCTGGTGTTTGGTTTACTCTTTTGAAACTTGCCTCTGGTGCATGGGCCCTCTTGATCAATAACTGGCACACTACCGTCCCCTTTGGATCTCCATTTTGACTTTCGCCTGACTACGCACGGCTCCTCCGATTCTACTTTGATCGTTTCCGTCACATTTTCGGGGCTTGTTAAAGACGACGGCACGGATGCATTGTTGTTTTGGAAAGAGTTACTGTCTTTAGGTTCAGGAACAAGTTTGTTTTCCTCTGGTTTCTCAGTTGCAAAATTATTCTGTACATTTCGTCTACGCCGCGGCACTAGCGTCAGACTGAAGTTTTTAAACGCGTTTCGGTTAAGTTTTTCCCTGCTAGAAGAGGGTAACATGCTTATAAATAAAAAACTGACTTATCAAAGGGAGAGAAATTATATATCTAGACCTAGTTACTTTGAAGAGTAAACATGCGAGACAACGTCAAAAATACTCCCGTTCATAGCGTCCATTTCCCGTGCACTGCAGTCCATCCACATTAATTGACCATACTTTGACACCGCTCATTCTGCACATGCGCAAGATTGCTCACCATTAATGTATCGAAAACGTTAAATAAATTAAGAAAAACCAATCAGTTACAAGAACATGACATATATTATGGAAGCTATACAAGTGTAAAATGTTCAGAGTTTGTAATTTCATGGATTATTTTAGGTATTGTAGGTTGCTTTGGATAACAGTGTCATGGGAGTGAAAACTCCCTCTGGAGGGAATTTGGGATTTTAGCCTTTGCAGACCATTTAGATGCGCAAAAACACACTACAGTAAGGGAAAACCCCAAAAAGCATAATAGGGCCCCTTTTAAAGAGGTTTTTTTCTGATTAATTCAAAGAACAAACCCACAGTCATATTTTTTTTAAATGTATATTTCATTTCTTTATTTGGGGAAATACTGTTAACTACAAACATATGGTATTATCCATGTTAAATGTGTTAATGTGGAGTGACATAGTTTAACATTTTTATTTGATATATTTACTATACTTTTTTGGTAATTCATAATTTGACAGGATACAATGCATAGGAAATATACATCACACAGATTTGAACTAGTACTACAATTAATTAATCATCATTACATCCAACGCAAGAGAGCATATACAATGAGGAAGTCCTTTGAGACTGAGGTCAATCCTGTGAGGATGTGAGGGGTGAGGGTGGGACCCTGGTGTTGGGAAGTAGCCGGTCCCTGATTTCGGCGGCCTGATTCACAACACCAGCTGTCCCGCCCCACCAGAACCAGCAGATGGCGCCCCGATGGTGGGAGAAGTTCTCCTTTCGGAAAGCAGAAAAGTGTTTCCATCTCATTGCATCCTCCCCGGGGGAAGAGTCTCCCTTTCCTCCTTATCATCGCTACATCTGGGATAACTGTGAGAAGAGAAAATGCAAATTAGAGTCAGAGGAAACCATCGGAGGTTAGGAGAGAGGAAAGCTTTCTCTAGGCTCCTCACGATGACTTCTCCTCATAAATCCAAAAACATGAGGGATTCTGGGAGTCTGTGCCCCACCTCTCTACACCTGACAGGCATTAGACCACCCCCTGCTTCTGCACTCCAACAACATCCTCTATGCAAATGTTATAATCACACCACAGCAATGAAGGATGTGCGTGTACGTACAGTGAAGAGGGATATAAGCTTTTACTTAGCATATGAAATGAGTTGGGATTAAAAGAGATACAGAGCGAAGTGAGGAGAAGAGGGAGTGTTATGAGAGAGGTCACTCATCATTTTGCGTCTTTGGAGCAATTTTAAATCTTCCTGACTGCTCTCACAGGGCTTGGAAAAGGCTCAACGGGGCCATAAAAGAACAGCGGCAGTTCCACCAATAATCGTGCACTTCAAATGTAAAGTCAGTTGAATGAAAGACGTTAAAATTACGAGCCTTTCTTTACAGACGAGGAAGAATTACCTATTAACCCTGTGAGCCAAACCAGTGAAGTTCATACTACAAATCATTAAATCGTTTCATTACAGCCACAACACTGATGCTCATTTATAAAGCACTGGGACAGACTAATAACTGGAAGTATGTTAAAGGTTGCAATTAATTACTATATGTTATTACTTTGATTCTCTTCTCAATAAATCATTAAATATTCAGTCTCCACAATGTCAGCCCATGGAGAATATATCACAAAAGACAAAGACTAACATGACATTTTTGAATTTCAGAAGCTAGAAATACATGATGCGTTCCATTTGTGTTTGAAAAATTACTTCAAAGCATTAATTAATTATCAAAAAGGTGAAATAATAAATGTTATTTCAATCAACTCGCCAGTTTCCAGACTAATCATTTATCTCTTTATTAAAGTGTTTTATTTATGTGATCATGGGCGGTTCTAGGGGGGGGGGGCACAATAGGCCTGGCCCCCTACATAAGAACATTTCATGATTATACAATTTGGGATAGAGTCGCAGCAAAGACTGTGCTGATAAAAGGATTTGTTTCCAATCATTTAATTTAAAAAATCATTATATTATAAAGTCATTGGCACAAATTATGTTACTAAAACAAACACCAATCATTTTATGTAGTAAAATCGTTCAGGTGGCCACCCTGAATAAGACGTGTTTTTTTTAAAAGTCAGTCTGACTAGCAGTGCCATGTTTTAGTGGTTACTTAGTGAACAGAAAAGCAGAGTAATGGAGAGGAAGCGCTGCCTATCACTTACAGTTAGATGTTGACAGAGACACATGGGGGGGGTTAAGTGAGAATACAGAAATGCTCTCAGTAGGTGATAGGAGATAAATGTCAATTTCCTCCAGGTGTGCATCTGACAGATAAATATGTCTGTGAGAAACTGTGCTTTCCTTTGTCTGCTATGCGTCTGTTTGGCATGCATAGCGCTGTAGGTGCACAGCGTTTTTTCTTCCTCTCCCCATGTGTGGCTGTCCACCGAGAAAAACCTCCCTGGAGAAAAAGGTGTGTTTGCTTTTAATATGAATACTTTCAGGCGTTACATTAGAGTGGCCCCCTTCTGCAGATAATTCCAGCAAATGCACATCAACGTAAAAAAAAATATCCCCTAATGTGCAAGCTTTTGCATATATATTGTTTTATATATATTATATTGCAGGAAAATATTTTACTTTTGTCGAAAAAGAGGGTACATTTCATACGAATGTATTCAAAATATGTACATTACTGAAATAACAGGATAGGTGTTTTAAAATGTAAACGCTTCATCTAGAATCGGATCTATTTAACTGGAAGAATACATACTAAGGAGGGATAGAGAAAAAATTGAAGGGTAGGAGATTATTACTAAGAAGTTCAAGCAAAAATAAATCAATGTTCAGACTCCATTGTTCGTTTACGTAGAGTAAGCAGCCCTTAATTTATTCCGCTTTTCCGCTGCTTCGAGCCCTAATACCAGACATTAGACTGCAGGGGTGGAACTATAAGTGTCTGTGCATTCACTTCCACTTCTTTGTCTTTCAGTGGACCGGTGTGAAGCTGATGGGAATGCGAGCAGCAGCTGAATTCCTTTAAATAGCCCTGGCTGCCTCATCATATGGTTGCTATGGCAGCCAGCCCCTCGTTTCAAGATAACGTCCACGAGCGCCTCGAGAAAAAAAAAAACCCTCCTCCACCTGAACACTATGGATCCACGCGAGCCGCTCGGCAAAAGAGGAGACTTGCCGAAGCGAGACGGCGACTTAATGGCGCATATAAATAATGTTATGTGTGTCTACATGTGCACAGTGTGAGAAAACAATCAATATTGGAGACATATGCATTTGTGTGTGAGATCAATCTGCTGTCATTGCAGCTTCCCTTAGTGGGGGGATTAAAAAAAGGAGAAAAAATGTGTTTGAATGTGGTAATTTCTGATTTAAAGAGGTAAATGTAAAAAGGAAGTGCCGTATTAAGAGTCAAACGTATCAAACTTTCATTAAACTGACTGTGATCATTAAAAGAAAACATATTGGACTTAAGAAAATCTATACCGCATTAACATTGTGTCAAAATGCACAAATTGTAGCGTTAGGATTATCTCACATGATTTTATAAGATGCGAGGAAGATGAAAATTTAAAGCAGGTAGAGCTACGGTGGAAAAATCTGAAACGAGATCAAAAGTGAAACAGATGAGTGAACAGCTGTTACAAGAAATGATGTGATACGGGAGAAATTAAGGGTGAAAAGAGGATGAATGATCCGAGACATTTCTGAGGGAATGAAGGAATTGAAAGAAAGCTAAAGACAGGAGGGTATAATAGGAAATGCCATCTTTTCAAAAGCCATCTCCCTGACTTTTCACCAGCTCTTTCCCATCCCCTCCCCTCAACCCTGCCATTCCCAGCCCCCCATCCTTTGTCCTGCTCCTCTCTTCAGTCTTTTTTTACCCGAGCTCTCTATTAGTCGTATGTTTTGCTGAGGGACAGTCAGGACTTTATACAGCGAAGGACTGTAGTAAAGCTGGTGCGAGATCTACATGGATCCCTCTAAGTGCACTCAGGAAACTATTGTGAGGCTCAAAGGTGTGAAATCAATTACAGGGGGAGGAGAGGGAGACGCAGACTTTTAGAAGGTTTAACAAAGCCACGTTTAAAGAGCTTTATAGTACTACCTGGAACGCAATTGAAGATCAATTTAACGGCTTGAATATAGAACAAGAACGTGTGAAATGGGGTTATTTCTGACTGAAAAAAAGTCATTCAATGTAAAAAAGGAGGTACTGTATGTATACATGTAGAAAAGCCTAAAAGTGTGATCATTTTAAAACTCTAGCACTGCCATTCCTTAATATTGTGTACAATGTGCAAATTGTGGCATTAGCAAAATGTTATATTGTTTTAATGTATGTCAAATTATGCCATTTACTAATTTCAAATTATGCCATCAGTACATTTGAAATTAATTAATACAAAAATGGCACTGTGGGTTAAAAATATAAAACATGAGGCCTTAAATGTAATTGATGTAAAAAATGTTAAGACATTGCACACACTAGGAGAACATGCAATATATTGGAAAGCATTAAAGGGGCAAGATTTCAAGTGAATAGTATTTCAACCAGATATATTTATAACTTACCTTAGGAAATCTGAATCTATCTAAATCTTTATGGGATGAGTTTATTCTTCACAAGCATCCTCTTTGTCTTTTTTTTCCCCGAAACCTAAAAAGGGAGACAAATCAGTACAAGGTAGTCATGAGAAAAATCCATACACAGTTATAAATGTTTTTTTAATTATTTACTGAGACATTATGTCTGGGAAAGAGGAGAAGTCGATAAAGACGGCACCCTCTATTTCCTCCTAAAACACAGAGGTAGGCTGATTACATTTGAGAGAGTTGGGCGCGCCTCAGCATCTCCTAATGCGTCTGTAAATCGAGTTGGAAAAATGACGACGTCTGTTGTCTGCACTTGGGATGGAAGCCAGGGAGGCAAAAAGCTTTGCCGTGGAGCACTCCCTCCCATACTCTGTGTTTTATACCCGCACTATTAACCAGCAGACATGCACTTGTGTCAATCATTACTCTCTTTTTATTCCATTTGCGGCGAGGAAAGACAGAAACGTAGAATACTTTAGTTTCCTTTTTTCACGTGTGCCGCATCGCCTTTTAATCAGCTGATGAATGCCTGTGTTAATAGATACGAGCAGACTTGTACATTATTATGTTCATTACCATTATCTGGAGCAACACAGTGGAGGCTGAGAGGTGTTAGTGAGTGCATTAATAGAAATGACTCTGTGTTTTGTTTCCATTATTAAAGGAGCAGGGGTGGTCGGCTTTGAAAGCAGCAGCGATAAGGACGCTGGCTGAGCATTTGCCAAGCATCCATTTGCTCTTCACTCGGGTCTAAAAGGCCCTCTGCCTAAAACAGGTACACCCACACACCCACACACACACACACACACACACACACACACACACACACACACACACACACACACACACACACACACACACACACACACACACACACACACACACACACACTGCTGTCCTCATTTTCCCTTTACTCAAAAGGTGGACATCAATATCTATCCAATTAAATGGGTTAACAAAACAAGATTACTTTTCTACTCCTCCCTTCTTAACTTCATCTCTTTTATGGTCTTATTTCTAAATTGACGTTAGCATATCGGTTTATAACAGAAGCTCTTTTTAAATGGGACCCAATAACAATAAATGGGCCCCTGGTCGCTCTGCTTACTGTGAGCTTTCTGCAATGATTACCCAGAACAAATGTAGGGATATAAAACAACACATAATTCAAATAAAAATACATTTGTTAGGATCATATTCTGTACTTTGTTAAATTGTCTAGACTTTTTAATGTATTTTTTTCTAGTTTTTATGGGGAAAATGCCTCCCTATAGCTGCGCATTTGGCCCTAGTCCACTGTGTTTATAGACATTGAAATCTATCCATAAAGGATTATTTGAAAGTGAGAAAGAGAAAAGAGTGAAGCATTATCCTACCCAATCAATAGCAAGAGGTAAATACACATATGTGCCCTTTTCACTGTCTCTCACACAAACACACACCTATATCTACACATCCTTAGACGCGGCCATTAGGATCCGCTGTGCAAACGTCTTTCCTCCCTGCCGTATCTCCACCATTCGGCGAAACGGTGTGACCACGCTACTGCAATTGCATTCGAAACAGCGGCTGAGATTTTAATGTGTAAGCCTGACACACACACACACACACACACTCCCGCTCTCTCTCTCTCTTACATGTGCATTCGAGCCGCACACCCACACAGCTGAGATAAGGCCTGAGCGCTGGTAGTCATTTAGTTCAGCTTTGTCTTTTTCAAAGCGTCTCCCCGATGAACTGCGTAAAATGCTAACACTTGCAGTATTTGAATTATTAGCAAAACGGCACAGTTTTTACTTAATCCAGCGATGCCTATAATCTGTGTGAGTGTGTAGTCTAATATGAATGGGAGAAAAAAGGGTATGTAAATGGAAGAATGCTGCTTATCTCTGAGAAAATGTTTGTGTTTCTGCTTGTGTGTGTGTTTAAAAAGGTACGATGCTAAACTATTATATTGTACGAGTGACCTTAAAAAGAGTCAATGATCTCTTTGTGTCAACGCGTTCGATATCTACTCTAAGATTACAATGAAACTTTGGCTTTTGTGCAACAATATAAAATGTCTCTTGACTTGTCCTATCGATCGTGATAAATCAGGAACAGGAGCAGTGTTTTATCCCCCCCTTCTCTCCCCCTCTCTTTCCCTAATGTAAGTATATTATTTGATTGTCTGGCCTTTGGTTTAAGTGCAGATCTATACATTTACAAGTTCCTGCCTGATGCTTGCAGACGATTCTGGCACAGAGGCGTGCCAAAGGCGCACTAACCCTGATGACTCTGCAGGTTTGCCAGGTCTGTGCAGGGCAGGGCCGGATTCGCAGGCTGGGCAGAGGGATGGATGTGAAGATATCTGGATGGCTGGCCGGGCAGAGAGCTGTAAAGAAAACACAAGGTCAGCTGTTTGGTGAAACACATTCAGCACCTTCATGCTGGTGTGTGAAAACGCTCTGAAGATGGTGGACGTGAAGCTGAGAGGGGCGACTCCCTGACGGCGCCATCTCTTCAGAGGTTTTTCAAAGCAGTATTTCCAGGAAACACAATCTTAAACAGTTCGACATAATGGCTCCTACAGAAGAGGTATATTGAGGTTGGTAATTATGGATTAGCAGAGATCTCCTGTGAGCGGAGAGACTTCCCTCGACACAAAGAAGTCGGTGAAAAGCAAAAAGCAGGATTATTCTCACACAGGCGAAACACACACATCCAGACGAACAGGTGTACACACAGACACGTAGACACAGCACTGCTATACATGCACACACCTTAGACCTACACACTCCTGTCGGCCATCACAGACAGAGTGCCGGCATGGCAGCCATTTTGCAGGGCTGCTCTGGAATGTTCAATTAGGGTAATTGTTGCTTACGCCGCCATTTCCCGGTGTTACAAACATCATATATGCAGAAAACCAAAGTGCCATGTCACCTCTCCTCGTAGTATTGGAGTTATAGAAAAAGAAGAATACTGATTCTGTGTCCGATTTCTTTTGTCAGCGCGGAGGCCCCCACAGTGTAAACCAGGACATGTATGACGGGGGCAGCCATGTGTGAACTGCACATGGTTCTGAATGTATGTACGCCGCACGGCTCGGTGTAACGTATGTGGCGAGGGGATGGGGGGGGGGGCACGCCCTACAGCTTGTCAGTGCTCACATTAGGAGGGGATGAGTGTGCACAGAGAAAAGAGAGGAAATGGGAAGACTGAGGAAGGAGTAAAATGGAAGAGGAGAGAGAGGAGGGCATTGAAAGAGAAAATGTACAGCTTGTTCTCGTCGCCTCCATTTCTACACACAGACTGTGCATTTTGGTCACCGTTACTACTAGATATAGATTACCCCGCTGTCATGATACATACAACACTTAGTGAGCAGATAATGACAGCCCTCACCGGTCACGCACTCCTTCACAATATTAAACATTTGTTTAAGACCAAGGGGTGCCGACTCCGTCAAATATTGAATTTTCCAGGTTCTTGCACATTGATTGATTGGCCTTATGTCGTAGTAGTTGAACGCATGACCTGTGCATGTGCAGTTGGAGCCCCTTACCTACCTGACTATTGTCTCTCTTACACGGTACTCGCCAATAATTTCACAGAAGAAATCTGAAAAAATATGGATCAGCACTTCTTTGTCCAAATAAAATGGATCTTGTAGAATTTTCTCTCTTGCTTGAATACAGAATGAGACAGTTTAAGAGTTTACTTATCTGATAAAGGATTTGTTAATCCTCAACTCGTCTTAAAATCCAGAAACGAACTAGACTGCACCCCCGCGACAAAGATCTGCAACCACACCGGCAGGATTTAACAAAGGCCACATAAGGATACGAGGCACATTTATTGCAGTAGTTGACACAAAGAGCGGATTGATGATTCGGTGTCATATGAACAGGGCTGGACCGGGTGAGACGGGCTCTGCTGCTGCAGGACGGCGGAGGGTCGGGGGGAGATGACGGCCGGCTGTCAAAAGGGGACAGGTTGGATAAGGGCGTCAGGGGGGGAGGGGGGGGGCGGAGAGAGGACGGAGAACACGGCAGCGCAATGCGCACGTGTGTGGAGAACGCTCAGACATGATGATCAGACATACTGTACATGGAGATGCCCCTGCGTTTACGTGACCGTTCAACCCTCCCCCAACTTCCCCCCACACACACACACACACACACACACATACACATACACACACTCAGCATGACACAAGACTGCACATATGATCCGCCGCCCTTTGTCTGGGTTTATCGGTCAGTAATGGCTGGCACATTGCGCTCTCTCACACACACACACCATCAGTCATGTGAATGGCAGATGACCCCTCCTCATGTGTTTTAACCTCATTCTTTATGGTATGTATAGCACACATTACAGTAGTGTCATGACCGACAACTCCCCAACCCCCCCCCCCCTATCAACCTCCCATCCTTCCTCATCTGAGCCTCCGTGTCCTCAGAGCACATCCCCCCCCCAACACCCCCCCCCCCCCGGGTGATCATCTGCTGTGACCGTGTCCTCCTATCACCGTGAGTCAGGAGTGTTCGACAGCGATGGGTGGGTGGGAAATTGGAAGTGGGGGGGGGGGCCACCCATTTTACTTCTTTTTTTTTAGATCAGACATGATTGCTGACAGAAAAAACTTTCCCACCCGTCGGCGGCTGTGTGACAGCGCCAGACATAGGGGACCCTTTGTCTCCCACCACCCTTACTGGGAGGGACGGCGTATGTTAAACGCACGTACACTGTACATTCTGGCATGGCTTACAAAACACACATACACACACACACACACACACACACACATACACATACACACACACACACATAGACACACACTCGCTGACAGTAACTACGCACAAGAAACACACACTGTTAGTATGTTGCAGAAGTGACAATACCCTCATCCTGGAGCATGTCGGCGCCTGCACACCTGTGTATGTAAATCCCTTCAATTCAACACCTAGCTATGTGGAAACAATGTCAATTCATTGTTCACATATGTGTTAAAGTGTGTGAGTGTGTGTGAGAGTGTGTGCGTGTCCTCAGACTCACCTGGCAGCACTCCTGGAGCTGGTTGTCTTGGTAATGCAGCCTCAACTGGGGTTGCAGAGCAGTGACACCTGATTTCCCTCCTCCCTCACGCTCTCACCCTCTCTGCTGTAGTATGGGATCAGTAGCTACACCCTAGCACTGACAGAGGAGGGGGAGACGGAGAGGAGGGGGTTCTTATCCAGCCGGGTGGATCGTACCACCGGCCGGGCGCAGACGAGGGGACGCCGGGGGGCAGAGCTGGTTGGGTCGACCCTGATAACGCTCAGCGCAGCTACCTCCGAACCCCCCTGCTGTCTGCGCCGAGATGGTCTCTCCCTGCTGCCGCTGCTCCGATTGGACGGCGAGCTTCCTCCTTCATCAAAATGTAAAATTCCAAGACAGAGAGTAGTGCAGCGTTTGTGTGCGTTTGTGTGTGTGTGTGTGTGTGTGTGTGTGTGTGTGTGTGTGTGTGTGTGTGTGAGAAAAAGAGAAAGTGTGTGTGTGTCTAAGAGACAATGCAAGAGAAAAAAACGTGTATACGTTCAGTGTGTATTTGAGAAATATTCTTCATGCAGGCTAGTATGACTGCATGTATGAATGTGACTGTGTGTGTGTGTTTGTTCATGTAAATGTGTGTGTTTGCGCCTTTGTGTCAGGCAGACGATATACAGGGTGCCATTGTCTGTGTGGGCGTGTGATAGAGGAAGAGGTAGCCGAGGGAGAGACACAAGACAAAGAGAGCGAGAGATGGGAAGACATGGTGAGTATGTGTGTGTGTGTGTCCGTGTGTGTCCATGTGTGTGATAGAGAAAAAGAGAGCAGTGTGTGCGGCCTGAGAGCTGTCATCATTAGTCTCTCTGCAGCGGCTGGTGTTGGGCTGCGAAGGGGCTTGTCAGTCAGTTTCTGTCACAACATGTCACACCGGACACACACACACTCACACACACATACACACAGACACACTTTCCCAGAGGAGATCATGTCAAGATAGGGGCCAGTTGCTTTGACAAGCTGATCCAACCCCCCCAATAACCTTTCACCCCGCTCCTCTGTGACGGTGTCACACTCAGGATCAATCCCCGATTCTTCTGCCTCTCTATGTGCTTCACATGTTTGACAAAAAGGTAGAATAAATCGAGAAGTAACAACACGCAGAATAAAAGGGCGAAAGATTGTCAAGAGGCAGATGGCTTTGAGGGCTCACCAGAGCCTCGTCGAGTCTACTGTGAAATAATGCTGACTCACTGCTCTGTGGCAGGCCCTAAAACACACACATCCTCTACAGCAGTTTTCACTCAAGAAGATCACAAAAAAAGTTGATTACTGATAATATCAACATAAAAGATGAGGGAATAAGACGCAACAAATAACGGCATTTTGTTCCCGTCCAATCGATGGCTGCAGAGGAGACTTTTATCCTCACACATAAAAGAGACCATCCTTTTTTTCCTGTCTTTTCCTCTGTCTCTTCTCCTGCTGCCGATTTAATTACCTTCTATATTTATCGGAGCTCAAGATGCTATTTTGGTTTCGAGACTCTTGTCACTGATATCGGGAGGCTACATTATTCAGAGTGAGAGAGGGGCCGTCAGACACAGAAACAAGAGCGCTGCTGTTAACCCCACGGGGAAGGACGGAGGATATGTCACAGTAACAATAGGGCTGATCATCGTGTATGAGAGTATTGTCTTACGTCCTTATTTAATACAGCTGCGTAGACACACTGGTCTAAGGTGTGGTCTGTCTTTCTCGTGTCTCCACTTTCTGCTCCAATCTCAGATCGGTGGCAGAGAGTATTTCACTCACAGATGCCCACATATTCAGATATATGTTACAAAAAGTGTGCACAGCATGCCCGTGTGCACACAAAGCCTGTATAGATCGTGTCCTCCATATTTGGTTGTGATTTATGATGGCTCTTCAGTAGAGGCCACAGTCATCTGGGAGATGATGACCATATCGATCTGATAAACAGTTTCATTTACTGCCAAAAGCTCACCATTCATACTCACACTCGCACAAACACACACACGCAGCTAAGGCACATAGATTCACAGCAGGAATAACCCAGCTTTCTGCTTCATCAATTCCCCACCTCCTCCACGTCTGCTTTTCTGTTTCTCTGCTCTTTCTCTTCTCCTCCCCCCCAGGCCACCTCACCCTCTCCGCCGCTCTCGACGCTTTAACCCGTTCCTCTCGTTCCCTCGTTCTCGTTCTTTCTACCGTTCCTCTAACAATATTCTCCCCTACGCACCGTGGCCTTCTTTTGTTTCTCCATTTAGCTCCACATGGCTTTACACTAAGGGTATATCTCAGTTTGCCAACGTTTCCCAGCATGCTTTTGTAAGCGACATGCAGGAGAGGAGTTTAACATGTACAATATAACATCCCCTCTTGTTTAGTAGTCGGTAATAGTTTCAGATTTGTCAAGTCTGTTCATTTTACCTTGAAATATTTGCTGTAATCCGTCCATACCGGTCTTGACGCGATGATGAGATGGGGAACATCTCAGGTTCTGTGGAGACACAAAAAGAAAGAAAATAAAATAATGTTCAAAATCACGTTCCAGAAAACCACTTGACTGCTAAACCTCATATTAGTCTAATCCTAACTTGGGAATGCATTTTTCGGCAGAACAGGGACAGCGGTCCACCATTTTTGACAGTAAGAAGTCAGTTCGACCAATATAAGGATACACTATATTATGAAGTATTTGACTATTTTAAGTTTTAGGTTCCAGTGGTGCCGATTGGGACTGTGTCAGACTGGTGTGATCCAAACATTTATAATAACTCCAAAGCAAATGAAGTCTAAAAATCACAATTTGTGAGCATTTTTTAGGCAACTAAATAATCTGCTACAATGCATATTTGTTGGTAATTAGTCGTTCAAATACAACATTTCCACTGCCAATCGAAAAATAGTTTGCTCTCCTACTTACTGCCCATAAAAGCAAGCTGTATTAACTGCTGTCCATCAGTTAGCTAACAACAAGCACAATAAACTCCATATAGTCAAAATATCAAAAATGTCTTTCTGTATTTTTACCTGGCCCAAGTCCTCACCTTCATACAAACTGTAGAAAGATTTTGATGAATTCACAAGTTTGAAAGCATTCAAAGATAACTTAACTAATACATCCAATAATTGACTATATTCAAATTAAGGATGTTGTTCAAGGATTTCTGTATTTTTTAGGCTGACACAAAATATGACAACCTATAATGGAAGCATCAATAAAAAACCTAAATAGTGAGCCATGGCAGTTACCCAATGGCCAGTGTATCAATAGTCAAGGTCATGATTGTGCAGCATAATGCCAGGATTTATGTTGCAACATAACGCTCCTCTACAGTACGCACAAATCAGAAATGTTGATATGTTAACCCCCAGGCAGTTTAGAGTCATAAAAGAGCTGTTTCATGAGGGAAATATCACCTAATGTCAGTCAGTGATGTCTGCGGCAGCAATGAAACAGTCAGACGAAAACAGCGTTTACTTTATGAGTCCATTAGATTCTGTACTTTAATCTTTTAATATAATGTCAGGAATTAATCTGGCATTAGAAGGACTAATGGTTTTTCCAGAGTTTCAGGATGTTTAATTGGTGTGATGGGTCAAACTGCCTTAATTAGCCCTGCTCTTAACTCGAAATTTAGTGCGAGAGTTTAAGACGACGGTCTTAATGTTCATTTGAAATACTTTCCAGTCTAATTCCAGAAACTTTCTAAAACTGAGTTTTTTTACAGTAAAAATGTCTAAATGTGAAGACATATTGAATGTTAAAGTAAAAAAACCTCCTTCTTATGTGTCTTTCTCTATGTGTGTTAGTGTGTTTTGCATTTTTTGTGTGTAAACAGATAATGTCAGAGGAGTGAAAAAACACACACAACATATTCATACACACACACACACACACACACACACACACACACTAGAAGGCTTTCAGATTCTAAATCAATCCCACATCCGTAGCTAATGCAGTGCTGGGCCCTCTTCAGGAAGCATTAGGCCTATTAGTCAAAGTGCGTACGCATTCTTGTATTTGTGTGTGTGTGTGTGTGTGTGCGTCTGTGTTTGTGTGTTTGCGTAGAAGCCGCACACTCAGCAGTCGCCGATCTCAGTGGATCCTGTGGGGTCAGCAGGTGCAACTGGGAATGAGGGACCATCTTATTGTGTGTGTGTGTGTGTGTGTGTGTGTGTGTGTGTGTGTGTGTGTGTGTGTGTGTGTGTGTGTGTGTGTGTGTGTGTTCCCTTCCCTCGATATCCTCTGGGCTCTTTATCGCTCTAAAATTATCCTCCATTTACTGGAAGACACTGGGCAGAGTGAGAGGGAGAGAGAAATATGGACACTCTAGTTTGAATGCCTTCCTGGATCACTTATGGATGTGGAACCAAGAGACAAACAGACTTCTTGCTTTGTCAAATAATCAAATTAAATAAGTGCGGGTAAGTTAAGAAGTCTGAGAGATAGTGAGACTGATGGGGCCTCGGAAAACCAGAGGAGACTTTTAGGCTTTACACAAAATATCTAGGATAGATCGTTTGATGTGAGCACTAAAGCTGGAATTTGAGTGGTGTGTTAAGGAGTGAGATTATTGATAGTGAATACAACATAAAGTCAGTCATAACACACTGACATGCCATACATTGTTTGCTAAAGTTGACCTTTCTGTCCATACAGACCTTAATGTTCCCCTCACTGCAACTCATGCAAACAATAACTATGCGTACCTATGTAACCTGATAAATACATTATTCTTCCAATCATTTAAATGAAATACTTGTCCACTAATGTTCCTATTTACTGACAGTAGTGCATACTCTGACTAACATAAAACACACCAATGATATCTTACAGTTACTTCATTTTAGTTACTTCAGTTACCTTCCTCTTTTCTTCTTAAACTGAAGTGATGGTTATTTTTACTTTATTATCAGCTCTCCAAATTCTGCTAAATGGTGTCCTAAAAGCTTTTCATATCAATATGCACAAGAGAGAGGACTCAGTCAGGCTTAAATCGAGAGGTTGTGGTTTGCAACCTGTGTGAAAAACCTCAATTGAAACGCATATAAATGCTCCTAAAACCTCAAGACTAGCATATCAGCATATCTCACTTCTTAATTGGAACATTCTGTGATTGTTAAAAGCCCAAATTCTGCATATTGAAATCCAATATCCAACATGCCCAAAATCTAATTCTGAATTTTGTCATATTTGGAATAACAGCATCATTTTTAGTGTGGAATTGCTATCTCTATTTGCTTAGCCCATGTCATCACTTTCATAACAACTGAAGAAAGATGTAAAATCCCAAGTTTGAAAGCATTCAAAGATGATTTGATAAAAAAAAAAGGTATAATGCCAGGATTTGTGTTACAACATAATGCTCTACTACAGTACCCAAAAGTCAGAAATGGTGATATGTTAACCACCCTCGGATATCCAACAGGGCCAAAATCAAATTCTGAATGTTGTCATATTTGGAATAACAGCATCATTTTAGTGTGTGTTCCCGGTCTCTTACATTGCCAGTGCTTTAGTATCTCCTCTCAGCCAGTGTGGGCAGGAGGAACGATGAACAGTGACCTGCTGGATTGTGAGTGTTGTTTAAAGATGGACTGACCTTTAAGGCAGGTGAAGAAAGACTCCACAGTCCTTTCAGTGAAACACATCAAACGAAGCCATGCACACTGCAAACACTGTGCACACCGCCGTCCAGCTAGGAACGAAATAAAGTAAAAATGGACGTTGCACAGCAGTATTATATGATACATGCTTAAATAGAAGTTAGCAGGATGGAACCTAACCTATTGTTGCTCTCAAAGTATATCAAATTATAAAAACACAATTACAGTAGAGAAAATAATAAACGCACACGCAAACGCCTGATCATGTGCGATACATCTGTGAGTAACGGTGGTTCTATCAGCAGGTGAAATCCATCGTTGGACTATAAATCCAAACCTCCGCTGTCTGTGTCTACGACCGGCATCCCACTAACCCATTATGTCAACTATAAATCCAGTTATGGTCTTACAACATAAACCATATTGGCTGGCAGATCTCCAGTCTCGATGTCCTTGTTTAACCCAAATTCACATGTTTCCCTCACTCCTCTAGTGGTATCTAGCTACGCAAATAGTTTGGCCCAGTTTTTTTGAGATATAAATCCACAGACTTCACTGTACATCGTTTTATGAAGGGACTATTTCCTCAGTTGAAAGCATCTGTTAAAAACTGTTATGGGATTCATTGGGACACTGATTCCAGAAAAACCCTGTTGAGTGTTGGAAATAATAAAGAACAATTACACATGTGCAATTGCTGCGATCTGGTAAACCCACAAACACTTGACCTTCAAATATGTCAGTCCTTTAAGAGCCAATGATACGGTCTTGATAGATCACAAGTTTAAAACACTGGTAATTTACAGTGAGATAAAACAAATACACATGTGGAGTTGTAATAAAGAAAATAATGCCTAGCGGCTCAGGGAGATCAGACGGTATTTTACTTTAATATTATAATATGATTTCTGAATTATAAGAATTAAGTCCCGACAATTTTCCAACACTCAGCTATGATCATCACCCTCGGTTTAATGGGCGCTACATGTTCGTATGTTATATCCTGATATTGCGAGAACTATCTTAACTGGAGCATGATTCTGCAAAAGGCCTTTCCTCAACGAGTGCAGAATATTTGTCATGGATCGGATAACACAGAGGAAGTAGCTTACTGCTTACTGCTTACTGATGTCCAGTGCACGGTGGCCTACAGGTGCTACAACGGCTTCAATTAGGAGAAACGCACTGCACTTTCAAAAACGATGCAAATACAAAAAAAAATTCAACATCTTCCCCATCTTGACAAACATGTGCAGCGTTTACTAAAAGAGCTGAATCAACGAAACACTGCATATACTAAACTCTGCAAATACAAAACGCTGCAAGAAGCTCAAAACACAACAGGAACGGGGTCACGACACATTTGCCCCTGACCACCGCCGTACCAATGCTCCTCGGGCAGTGCAAAACATGTCTCTTGTGCCAATTTCTCCGCTTTTTCACATCCATGCAATTCGTCGTTAAAATCCACACTGGAGTTACTAGAGGAAGTTTAGGTCGAACTTGGGAATGTGATTCATTTGCGTTCATTCTAAAAAGTTAAGGTTTTCAAATTAACGTCGAATTAAGCACATCTGTTAAAAACTACATTTTGCATTACTACATCCTTCTTAGTCATCCTCATATGGCCCTCCATCTCCTCTTTATCTCCTTTTCTCACATGGTCTAATGCCTCTTCCTCCTCCTCCTCCTCCTCCTCCTCCTCCTCACACTGCATCTTTCCCTGAGGATTTTCACATCCCGAGGTGGATCAAGTCTCTGCAAATCAATATAATCTATTCATGTGGGTGCAGGTCATGCATGATCATGTGCACATGCGCGCTTAAACAGCACATACGAGCACAGAAGTTGCTACACCTATAGGACCCCCCTCTGTGTATCTAAAACTCACAAAAGAGATGGATTCATAATGGGTCGTGTTGGCTAAATCAACTTCTTTTCACATTCATCTCAGCATGCTTATGATGGACGCTGGAGAGAATATAAGGAACACCCATATAAATAATAGCCTTGTAAGTACTCAGATCAGGCAGACAGAGCTGGTTAATAGACGCGTGGAGATGCTCAGGATAGAAATGAGGGAAAGGGATGGAGAGAGTCGGTGGAAAAGTGAGAGGGAGGAGAGGAAGGAGGAAGCCAGCGGAGAAAGTGAGACAGTGAGACTGGCCATTATAAATCATATCCGCTGTTGGCGCCGGCCTCGTATCCTAGCAACCAGACATACCCTCCTCCGCCTCTCCTCCATCCCCTCTCCATCTTCCGCTAACAGATTGGTCACTCTTATTACCCATAATGCACTGAGTCATGCCCCAAAAACTCATGGCAGAGTGCAGTTTTTCGCTCAGAGCTAACTGGCTAATCTGCAGTGGTTTTGTATTAACCTTAAGCTAATCACACCTAATAGCATCTGACCCCAGAACAGTGAGCTGCCAGAAGAAACTGGGGGCGCACACACACACACACACACACACACACACACACACACACACACACACACACACACACATATATAATATAACTGGTTCCAGATCTGATAGCTTTTCTAACACTATTGGCTAGACGTCTGAATCTACTATGTATTAAAAGGATCTTCAAGGAAGTTTTAAAAAGGGATAACCTTATAAAAATATCCTGTTTCCTTACCTAACTTTTTTTTAATGTATTTTCTTTTTTTCTGGCCTGAAAGGTGGGGTTTTTATGTTTTCTGTAAATGTGAAAAATGACCGAGCTGACTGTTTGTGTTGTTGTCCCTGTAGCTGACCGGCTCGATGACATTACATAACTTTATTACCTACTTCTTTTAAACTGTTAAATTGTGTTAAAAGGATGAGCATGTGTGGTTGGGTTTCTAAAGTTGACGTGCTTGCTAGCTTGTTCTTAAAGAAAGAGAACATATTCTTTAATGGTAAGATACATGTGCCCTTTATCACTAAAGACATTTTGAAATGTCACAGTAGGAACAGCAGAAGTGTAAAAATAATGATGCCTAATTTCCATTCAGCTGCTTCTGTTTCAGCGTCTTGATACGGTGCCTGCTGGCTCACTGTCATGGCTTTTCTGGGATGCTTGAATAGCATGGAGCATAAATTAATGTTACCTGTGGTTTTCCTAATGTGACAAGTCAAAAGTCTGCTATGACAAAAGTTTGCACTAACAGGAAATTATGCAATATTTTCACAGACTGACATCAATCAAACTGCAACATATGAATGTCAATCAAACGTGAAGAGATATCAAAATTAGTTGTTTTTTTCTCTGTAAGCAGCCCCTCCTTTCCCTTGCATTGTGCTACAAGAGTGTAGTGAAAAGCGCACACACACTGAACCTTTTTAGTATGCATACCGGGTTTTAAAAGTATATTTACTATCGTCACCTTGTGTTAATGCACTCCACTCAAAGCCTGCTTAAAACTAGTTTGAAGTATAGAATTTAGACAGTTTTAATTCATTCCTGTAATCACTTGAAATCCAAGCACACTTCCTTTTTTTTCTTCTAGTCACCCATGCTTTGTTCATTTTAATGACATTGGGGAGTAGGGACTATATGTGTGAACTTTAGCGGGGTTACACATATAGTCAGACAGGATCATATTAAAATGAAAAGACGCACATTTTTAAAGATTTTTTAAAGTATTATTATTATTATGAATGTAAGTGCGCCACAGGATAATGGTCAGCGCTACAGTGAAGTGCTTTTCCTCCAGTTGACACCATAAACACGCCCAAGAACAATCAGACAATTTAGAACAGGGACTATATTTGTGTAAACTTTAGCGAGGTTTTAAATGTACTTGGGTTGACAGGATAATGATATAAACATGAATTTAAGGCACATTTCTTTTTACATTTTTTAAGTATCATTATCACTGAACTGTATTTAATGTTGTCTTAATGTACATTATTTAATTTCATATTCTGTTCTTGTACATATCATATTCTATTTACATGTATATAGACTTCTTGCACTATTCTTTATTTTATATATGTTGCATTGTTGGAGGAGCTCAGGTCAGAAGAATTTCATTGCCATTTCTACACTGTATGTGCATATGACAATAACAACTTTGAATCTTTGAATTAAAGCCTTATTCTCCACGGCATAGCATTTGTAATATGTCAACAGAAATCTGAATGTAACTGCGCCACAGGAAAATGGATCACGTTACATTGAAGTGCTTTTCCTCCAGTTGACACCATAAACACGCCCAAGAACAATCAGACAATTTAGACCCAATTGTAATGGCTTTGTTATTATGTGAAATGTCCTCCTGATGGTCCCAGGACTGATGAGACTTAACAGACCCATTGTTAAGTCAATTTACTGCCAGACCACGGGTTAGTGATTTTGAGCCTCTGATAAACAAGAGGAAGTGGATGCATGGTGTAAGCTTCAGTTAGCATGATTAGTGGTGAGACTTTCTGCAGCTGTATGCCATCTCCTCACTAAAGCTTCACCCAGTTAGCGCTCTCCAGACAGCCACACTACCGCTGCCCCTTTACGGGCTTCACTACAGCCTCATTGTCTACCGACTTATGAAATTTTGAGTGCTCAGCAGAGTGAACGGACAGTAACACACGGAGGGAAAGAGTGTGTGTGAGAGCGAAGAAAACGAACCACTCATGAACCACTCAGTCAGCCCATCGTCAAGTGGGTGGTATGAGAGGCAAATTGTGTTATAGGAATGAAGGACAAAGTAGCTACAGAATGTAAGTGTGTGTGTGTGTGTTGTGTGTGTGTGTGTGTGTGTGTGTGTGTGTGTGTGTGTGGTGTGTGTGTGTGTGTGTGTGTGTGTGTATTAATAAAACACAAGTACGCCACCTTGTGGACCTGGAATGCTTGGGCTGTCCTCAAATTGTCCTTGACCTGAGAGAGGAAAAAAATGAAAAATCATCAGAGGTGGGAGAAGTACTCAGATCTTTTACTTAAGTAAAAGTAGAAGTACCAGAGTGTAGGAATACTCTGTGACAAGTTAAAGTCCTGCATTCAAAATGTGACTCATTTAAAAGTACTTAAGTATTAGCAGTACCAAAAGTACTCATTCTGCATTTCAGAAAAATATATATGATATGTTTTATAATTATTGATGCATTAAAATGTTCTCAAAGCTGGTAAAGGTGCAGCTAGTTTTTAATGACTTTGTATACTGCAGGGTAGCTTGTGAATTTACTCCAACTAAAGTCTGATTTAAGTGTTAATTATATTTCACATCATTAATCCACATCTGCAAAGTAACTAAAGGTATTAAATACATTTAGTGGGGTAAAAGTACATGATTTACCTCTGAAATGTAGTAGAGTAGAAGTACAAAGTAGCAAAAAATTCCCTGAAGATTTTTACTTAAGTACAGTATTTGAGTAAATCTACTTAGTTACTTTACACCACTGCAAATTAATTATGAGACATTGGAGAGTAAATCTTGTCAAATGTTGATTATCTCTGTAGAATCATGTACATAAGTATATATTGTATTCTGTTTCGTCTAAATCCTGAGTTGGTGCTGTCTCTCCCAGGTCTCCAAAAGACTAAATTAAACTCTAGTCAGCAAACACCGACGACAGAATAATTCCTTGAAGGTTGCTCCTGACAATTTCAAGGGTAATACCTAGTCTGTACATCTAGAAGATAAACCCCCTTTTAAGATTTAATGAGATTCACAGTTTGAGTAAAAGTTAAAAAGGGAGAAAATGGAGATAGTAAACTCCTACAGCAGCAGGATCATACTGAACCACTCAATCCTCGAGGATAATGAATTAAATTAACTTCTCCTTTAATCTCCTTTACCTTATCTTAAATTAAAGTATGAAATGTACGCAGATAAGCAAAGGTTTAATCTCTTTGCAGTAATTGTGTTTTCCTGTCTATTATTAGACGAGATATTAGTGTGAGGAAAAGCCAAACATCTCCCTGGTTTGACATTGAACAAGAAATTTATTTTTCAGCTCTACCAGGCAAATGTACACAATTTTCTGTAAGTGTTTTCATTTCTCATTCTCAAAACGAATAGCTTTTTCTATCTGCTACTGGCCTCATCAACAAGGCCCGAGACCCCGATGACAGTGACTATTATCCACCCCATAATAACGTTATGCATTACATTAATGCACATCCTGCAAACAGTATATATTTATTTCATTTGAGTATTGCCAGGTCTGCACAACCCTCCAAATACTTGCACATCTGTACACAAGTTACAGCTCATCCACTTTCCATATATTTTAGTTTATTTTATTATTGTAAATACTTGGCAATTGTACACTGCACGTAGTTTTTTTTTTTTATATCCAGATTACATGTAAATACTTGGTCTATATCTTAACGTATAATAGTTTCACTTTTCTTTATTTAATGTTTGGGTGCAACCCTTTGAAAAAAGTAAAGACTAAACTGGTCATTTGTTACTCTTTACTGTATGTATCATATAGGCTATCTATATTATTTTATGTTTATCTGCAAGAAATGGAGTGACAGTATTATACACAGTATTATATATATATACTTAATACTTACTATACACTATAATGTATACTTTCTTTTATTTTTGTACTATTAAGTCAGTTTAAGCCTCTGATTGGCTGAGTGACATGTGACTGAAACCTTCATTGGAACAACATGGCGTGCTAATTGACGTGCTAACATGCTAGCCCAATAAAAACACACCTGTTTTCTTATGCACTCGAGTGTAAGTGTTTTACTTATATGTCTTTCATGTTAAATGTTAAATACGCAGCTTTTGTATTAAGGTGTAAGGCGGTCAAGTATTTTTATTTTGTATTTCCTTATTTTTACTGGTAGTTACCTGTGTTGTATGAAACCACTGGTGGTCAGCTGTGCAACTTTGGCCCATTGATTATGTTTTGTGGCAGGAAACAAAACTGCCCGAACGCCTCTTAACGAATTAATTTAAAGCAAAACTTCTTAAAACTTCTTAAAGTTAGCATAGACTTATTCTAGTAAACTATAGCGAGATAAAGAGTCGAAAACACGATGAACGAGCCCACCTGTACTCGGTACCATTTCAAGCTAACACGCTGCTGCCTTCACGTGTAGTTGGACATGAGCACTCTGAGTCCGTACACAATAGATTATGATTTTTGATGATTTAAAAAAAAAAAGATCTGTGGACTAAACTGTCTGCCGAATTAAGTTTTTAATTAGCCATATTGCTTTCGAAATAAATCAAATACTACACAGACATATATATATTTAAATGTATTAAACATTTGTTTTAGAGACCTAAAATTGAGGGAATTATAGTCCGTGTATTTTCGGACTAAATTATGAGCAGAAAACACACCAAATATACAAATAAATACAAATAAAACACACTTTTGTACTTTTGTAAAACGTCATTCTATTTCATTAAGACAATCAATACATACTGGAAATGTTTTGAGGAGGTGACATTTGTGGATGAAATATTTTTCTAAAATAATGAAACTATTAAAACACGGTACTTTGGTTGATTTAATTATTTACGGTATGCACTTGAACGCAGCATTACAAAGTCTGACAGTACCTTTTCCCATGTTTCGCGAGAACATCACAAACTAAAACACCATGCGAAGGATGGCGGAGGAAATACAACCTGCCAAGCAGCAAAGGTGAGTTTAAAACCTTTAACACTATGTTATGTTAGTTGCCTTTAAACCGTGGTAGCTTATGCAAGTTTACCTGTTGCGTTTCCTGTCCGTTTTGTGATAAAAATACCCAACTACTGTACATTGTTTTCTTGAACACTGACCCCCTCAGGAGTAATGTTTTTTTTAAATGTAAAACCTACTCTTAAATATCAAAATTACGTTAAATATGAGTTAAAATGTACCAATATCTTCTAGGGTACAAAGTGTTCTACTAGGCAGATCGGTAGGATATAGGAAATAAACACTACTTCATTTTTTTACTCTTTCATGAATTCTCGCCTGTTGTTAGTAACAGACGAGAATTCATGAAAGAGTCAAACAAAAAAGTTAATGTATTTGTGTCGGTATGACTTCATTTGATGCATGCCGAATTAAACAGTGGCTACTAAAGATGTCTGTAAGTTATTAAGTCATCTTTTACCAAGTAAACATGTCTGTAGGGAGGCAAGTCAGCATTAAATAGACACATTCTTAATTGATATCTGGAATAAAGATGTCAAAAGAGTGCAAACTTAACATCTGGACGTCACTCTGTTTTACTGTGAAGTTTGTCTAGACTCTGGAGGGGAGTGCTGTACAGATTGCATATCAACAGCCCATCTCATATGGTCAAAGTTCAGTATAGTTTGCCTTTGTCTGTTTGCATGTCTCTCACATGTTCTGTCTGCCTGCTTGTTACATTACATTACATTTCTTTTGGCTGACACTTTTATCCAGGGCAACTTACAATTAGTGCAAAAAACCATTAAGATTCAAACTCCGAACAACAAAGAAAGTGCAGATATATATTCACGTCAAGCAAGTCATACCGTTGTAAGTGCCTGTGAGTTAGTTACAAGTACTAAATTAACTTTTTTAAGTGCTTTTCTGTGCTTGTGTTGTTGTCTGAATCACAGCTCCTGGATGTTAAGTTGGCTTCCCACTTGGTGCCCCACTTCTGGCTCTCAGCTGAAAGATGCAGAGGAGAAAATGCTCAAGAGTAAGTGTCCGACCACTGATTAGAACATGAGCTGGTTTCAGTCACAAGTTTTGCTGTGAGGATTTGGTGTCTTACAACTTTTGTCTTTTGAAAAGGGTTTAAAAAACCACACACTATCCTCGTGATTCAGTAAACTCATGAATCTGAAGTACTTTTTTCCTCCCCCCTCCCCCTCTGTCCCATATTTATTTCCTTTACTTCAGGTGTGAAGCGGCCTTTCTCCAGGCAACACGTCCGGATATCCAACAGCAACTATCTGTGGACCTTAGCTTTCTCCACACAGCCATGCTGTCCCCCCCCTGCCCACCCAAGGACTCCTCTGGTGCTGCTGCATGGTTTCGGAGGCGGGGTTGCCCTTTGGGCCCAAAACCTTGACTCTCTCTCCAGCAGCGGACCGGTCTACTGCCTGGATCTGCTGGGCTTCGGCAGGAGCAGTCGCCCCGAGTTCAGCAGCGACCCAGAGGGGGCAGAGGATCAGTTTCTGTCCGCCCTGGAGGAGTGGAGGGAGAAGGTGGGAATGGAGGAAATGGTGCTGCTGGGACATAACCTTGGAGGATACCTGTCTGCTGCCTACACACTCAGATACCCCAACAGGTACTTTGTTGTGTGTTTGTGTGTGTTTTTGTGTGTGTGATGTGGGTGAAAGGGCACAAGTACGGCACATTCTTGGACAATTCCTAAGACATCTTATAACTCTCCACTGACAGCAGCTAATCCTCCTTATTTAAGACACATTTTCCCCAACTTACAAACCAATCAAGTTTCATTTGTGGATGCCAGGCTGAAATGAATGCTCATGATGTGTTAACAAACAGAAAGCAGATCAGAACAGTGAAGTCTGAAGTTGCAGTAAAAAGGATTTAACTCACTGATAAAACACTAAGAGCAATAGACCTGCTAATCACATACATACATTTAGAAAAATAATGCCTTATATAAGCTTTTAATATTATATATATATATATAAGTGTTCTTGTTCAGTATATTTGAAATATAGGAAGTTTTTTGGTGCACTTTATTTAGCAGGGACAACTAGTAGCCTCACATTTTGTTCCGAACTATTAAATGTTCAAACTACATTTATGTTCAGTTTGAATCAACTTGTGCCAATTGTGAACTTAGATCTACTATTTAAAATCTCAAAGGCTTTGAAATCAAAGACTATCGTACTTTGTTACCATCTGCTGAATGAGATGGAATTCTTTAAACAAGCAATGTAGAGATTTTTTATTTAAAGTTATAGCGACTAAAACATTCTTAAGCAACTCTAATTTAACTTTATGCCAATGGATTAGTTGATCTAACGTAGAAGCACCACTTTAAATATGTTCACTACAGATCTGCCCATAAGTCTCTTAAATGTGGAAAATAATATTTAGACCAAAACGACCAAGTTAGTGGATACATCAGAGGGGGCAACCCTAGAAACTTAACATATTTGTTAACAAGTGTCAAGTAACTGTGTGTGTGTGTGGGTGTGTTTGTGTGTTTTTGTGTGTGTTTGTGTGTGCAGGGTAAAACATCTGCTGCTAGTGGAGCCATGGGGGTTCCCAGCACGTCCAGAGAACCCAAACCACAGCTCCATCCCAGTGTGGATCAGAGCCATGGGGGCCGCAATGAGCCCCTTTAACCCTATGGCTGGACTCAGAGTGGCTGGGCCTCTAGGTCAGCAAACACACACACACACACACACACACACACACACACACACACACATTTGTATTCTTCCCTCTGTCTCATATTCAGTATATTACATCTGAGGCTTGTCCTGCCAGACATGACCCTGTTTTTAAATTAAAAACATCAAAATACTGTATAAAAAAGGGTGTAAATACAATAAATTAGTGTTAAATGGACCATGTTTGCTTTATATTCCTGTAAACCCTCCTGTAAACCCTTTTTCTACCTAACACAAAACTATTCTCTCTGTCATTGCTTTCATTGTCTTTACTTGACCTGCCATTCTCACTATCTATTATCTGGTTCTGTAAATAAATCATCTCATAAATCTCTGTTTGCTATCTGTGTGGCATGAAATGTGAAATGTAGAGGTCAGAAGAAGTTTTATTTTCCTGATATCTCTCAGGTCCGATGCTGGTCCAGACGATCAGGTCCGATTTTAAGCAGAAATACTCGGCAGTGTTTGACGACAACACAGTATCCGACTACATCTACCACCTGAATGCCCAGAGTCCAAGGTGAGGAACTTTTTAAGCCTTAATGTGTTGTTGTTTTACTCCTCTCCAACGTTTCTACTCTCTGTTTCAGCGGAGAAACGGCCTTCAGCAACATGACCATTCCCTACGGCTGGGCTAAGAGGCCCATGCAGGAGAGGATCGGACAAATCCAGGCGGACATTCCCATTTCCTTCATCTACGGATCCCGCTCCAGCATCGACAGCGACTCTGGATATGAGCTGAAGAAAACCAGACCAGATGTGCAGATCACGGTAAGTTCTTCAAACTGTTGCCTCTTCAGTTTCCTATCAAGTCTCAATATATCAATAGACATTGTCTTACATTTTGAGGTCAGGACTATATAATAAAATAATTGACATTATGTGATTTATTTTAGGTTTTATTACTTTCTATATGTTTTATCTGTGTTTGATAAATGAGTGTGATGCTGATTTTTAGGCTGCATTACAATAAAGTGATGTTATTTTCTGAACTTACCAGACTTGTCCTGCTGTTTCATTATTTGCCTAATCGTCATATTCATGTTACTGATGATTCATTATCAGAATTTTCTTTCATTTATAAATATTAAGTAGAAGCATTAATGGTAAACCCTACAATATCGTCACAATATATTATATTATATTATTTGGTCCAAAAAATTGTGATATGTGATTTTCTACATATCCCCCTGCCCTATTCTCAAGTAAGCTAACCTGTGCACCCGACCTCTGACCTCTGACTCTTTCTGTGTGTTTATGTTTTGTCAGATGATCAGAGGAGCAGGCCATTACGTTTTTGCCGACCAGCCTGATGACTTCAACCAGGCAGTCCTCCAGATCCTCGCTATGATGGAGAGGAAACGAAGCAGAGAGCTTTCTGACCCAGGCGACCAGTTGGAGGTCAAAGGGTTCAACTAACCGAAACTCACAACGCCACGTCAGCTGTACGCCTCTTATCATACACTTGACTCTTAAAGAGAAAGCAATCACTGACTCAGAACAATTTACTCATCATTTCACCGTCTTAACACTCCCATAGGGTCAAAGGTGAGATGATGACAGGTTTCTTTATCCAAAGTCCATAATGTTTTGTAAATAAATGTGAGATGCAGTCTGAGTTGCTCACTTGGTATCAATCACAACAGAGCCAGCCAGTTAACCAATCAGAGCAGACTGGGCTGTGGTTTCAGACAGAGGGTGAAAAGAGGTGCTGCAGCACAGGCAGTATGAGAAAAAAAAAGCCTAGTGAACCTTAAAGCATGGAGACATGTCACAGTAGAGACAAAACATACAGATATGAATCTGAAATGATGGCAATAGGGCCCCTTTATGCAGGCGGGGCAAACTGTTGGGAAATCGTCTCTCAAGGGAATATCTTGTTTTTGGTTGAGGTCTAGGCGAAGTACACAGGATGTTCCCGTCTCTGACCGCTCACCCACTCTGTGAGAGATATGAGGCAGAAGTGTTTGGGTCAAAGGGCTGCCGTGTTGTTCAGGAAACTCCCTGTGATTGTTAGAGGCCAGCAGGTGGCAGCACAGTGACAGCACAGTGACAGCATGCTAGGTGCACATTACCTCTCCTCTCCTTTATGCAGAGGGGTGACAGTGAATCCCATTCAAAGTGCCCTCACATGCATATTGAGTGGAGTGACCCACTCAGGAGACCCGGACAGCGAAGCTTCAAGAGCTGCACGACACTCGGCTCTCTGCTCGGTCACAGCTGCTGTGACAGAATAGGGTCAGAGATGTGTTGGACTAAAAATAGGCCTTCTACTTCAAAGGGGGTCGACATGAGTTAGACAACTTGATCACTCACTGGAAGACATACACTTTGTAAATATGTGAGTCTGCAGAAATTAGCTTTTTTTTAATATATGGACATGTGTCTATTTATGAGACATTTTGTGGAAACGCACATAAAACCCCTAAATTCATATCAACAGGTAACACTTTTTGCTACAACATGCGATTGTCCCCCAGGTTACTATGAGGGAAAAGCTGATTCATCATAAAATACTTACTAGGTGTGAAAAGTGTCTTAATTGCAAAGTAAAAGGTAGTTTCCCCCTTGGTTTTCAAAGGGCCGCAACTGTAAGAGTACTCTAACTATTTAGCATTTCACTTCTATATCGTCAGACTCATTACAGACATTCTAAAAAAAAAATGTATCACAGTCGATTCAGCAAAAACACATTGTTTTCTTATTTTTATATCATGGATTATTTTTTCCTTTTAAAAACGGATGCCTACATTAACCACAATGCAACTTAACCACCAACAGTGCTGTCAGTGATGAATGTGTTTTATGCAGAGATGAGGAGCGGGATGCAGAGTTTCCATAACGTCACACCCTCAGATTGATTTCCTTTTCAAATATATAGTCCTGGGGCCCTAACAGATGCTGACTCAAGTGACTTTATACAACTTCTTTACATATGCAGTAGTAATCCACTGTCAGGTAAACAGACTTGTACATTGGATACAAAAAGATTAAAACAATTCCAGCTCTCTGTTTCACATTATTCTACTGTTTGACAATGGATTTGTTAAAAAAGGTTTGGACCACTTGCAAACATTGCTTGATTTAAAATATTCAAAAAAGTGTTTTATTTGGAAGGACATACTCCCTATTGTACACACATTCAACACATTAGACTTTGGGAATGCATACAATGTGTTTCCTTGAGAAAACCAAAATGCAAACTACAAGTTTGTTTACAGGAACGCTCAACAAGACACCTTTTTTATATTTTATTCCCAAAATATGTCATCTTTATGCAGAAGGTACAAAATGGTATTAAAGGCTCCGGGTTTGAAACGTTAAGAAGGAGAGACTTGATAGCAGGAGATGTGTTATTTCTGAGCACCAAGACCTGTTACCTCTGCCCGTCTGTCATTTCTAAGACATCCACGCGGCCCACCCGAACTGTCTCCTGGCAACAGGGTAGCCACGGAGACAAGTCTTTTGGATCCGTGACTTGCAGGAAGTGATGCTGTGGTGGGAAGAGGTAATTACGGGCTGCTTGTTTCCCTGAAGATGCAGGCTGGCTGCTTGTCAGAGAGGAGGATCGGCAGCAGCTACATGTGTGCAGCTTCTCTGTTGAGACATGCACACACACTGTGCCCTGGCCTCTGTCCATAAAACTCACTTAATAAGCCCGCAGGCTTTTTCATCACGTCTCAGTCTCCCACTCAGTCACATGGGCATGAAATCATTTCATTACGAAAAGTGAGAAAAGTGACAGGAGCTTTCATACTGGGTTTGGATATAATTGAAAGCTTGACGGCCTGATTTAACTGCGGATAAAAGACGTGTGCACACAGAAACACACACTGCTCGCTCGGCTGCTGGCCACCTCTCCGCTCTCTATTTTATCTTTCATCCATACCAGCACATACAGGTTTCTGCAGCCAGAGCATCAGGTGCTCTGATCTAAAAGCTATCAGTGATATCTCTGTCTGACTAAACATGTATTTCACAGATTTGTTGGACTATTTTATGGTTCCTTTGTCATTTATTTTACATTCAAAGCTTTTGAGACCCTATTATGCTTTTTTGAGTTCTCCTTTTCCTGTAGAGTGTTAAATAGGTTTAAAAAGAAAGACCTTTTTGAACATTCAAGCGAAACTATGCTAATTGAATTGAATTAAAGTGATTGATATCATTGGATAGCTTTTGTTTTTGTTTCTTCACTGCAGTAAAAATATTGTTTTTATAAACCTTAACGCATAGTTATATGTATTACATTACATTTTGACTTTTGGCCGTCACAATAGTTTCAAGTTACTGAAAAATGTTTCTATCACACACGTTGAAAACAATCCTAGTAAAGTACTAATAATAATACGGTAGCATAGTCTGTATTAGAAACTGTGTTGCATTGAATACAATAAGTTGAAATGCAAAAAATGAAAAGCTAACAACAATACAACAAACAAACAATTCTTGTATGTATATTTGTATGTGACAATCCACTGCAATGACACATTTGCAGCTCCTCTACCCGCTTGTCTAAAGCAAACTATTATAGTCTGCTCAAGAGTAACTGATGATATTTACAGTCCTGATATTTATTTTTATCGCAGAGTTGGCAGCTAGCTTGATATTTGCACAATAAACAAGAACAATATGTCACTAAAGTGTGCAGTGCCACTGTGTTTTTAAATAAAAGGAATATCTATAAAGTAAATTCCCCTACTAATGATCTGAAAGCTAGGTTTTTTTTGCCAGAAATCCCACAATTCTCAGCCTCGATGCATTGGGAGCTCTTCACAGCACACACATCATACTAAAGGCGTCTAATGATCACAGCATTTAAATTATGCCTGAAAGAAGTAGATCTGGAGTTTGCCAGCTGGTTATTCTCTACAGACACAGCACAGGAAACGCATGTGGATGTGATGACTTCTCTTCACTTCGCAGGAGGAGGTAAATGCATCCAAAGAGGCAATGAGAGTTTTACATTCAGACTCATGCAGAGCCATCTCATCAGAGACTTCACTGCGACTGATACTGAAGTGCTGCTGATTCATAACATCCTGTATTTCTCCTTCTTCACTAAAACTATTGAATCTAACTAAATCTGGTCTAGCATGTCTCCAGGCAAATTTACAAGCGTGTCTCAATTGTTTGTTTACTTTCAGTTAAAAGTAAAGCTGGGCGTTCATCACCTACAAATTTAAACTCATTATAAAATTATCATTAGTACATATTCAGATGGCTAATTTATATGTACTGAAGCTGTAAACATAACTTTAAAAAGAGTACTCCAGTGGTCGCCAGTAAGAAGTTGTTGGACTAAAGTTGACTCCATCTATTATACAAGAAACAGGTTTTTAAAAAAATGAATGCAGCAGCAAATATCCTTACTTCAAAGATACTATAATCCCTGTGTTTATATTATAATGGTTCAAAGAACTCCCTTAAAGTCAATTGCTAGTAGTGATAATGGGAAGTTATCTCCCAACTAGCTAGTTCCCCTGAGCTCTATGCAGCATTTTTAGCATCTATATTGTTTTTGGTTTTATTGCTTGAAACTTGTCTCACTGGTTGTTTTCTGCAACAGACACCTCTGTTTCCAGCTAAAGAAAGTCTAAAGAACCCTCTGAACACCAACCTGCAAGCGCCAAATTAGCAACTACAGTTAGCTACTAGAGTTAGCAACTAGAGTTAGCAACTATAGTTAGCAACTAAAGAGCCAGATATTTAGTTTGAACCAAAATTCAGCTAAAAGACTACATATTATAATAATATTGACCAGATAGCAGGAAACACAACTCCAACTAAATGATGAATGATTAAATGCTTTCACAGGCAAAGTAACAATTAACATCGCCACTTTGCAGTATCAGTGCCTTCAAAACCAAACACTTTCGGTCTATTGTCACCCTGCAGACTGTTTTGCCTTTCTTGGAAAAGGGCTGTTGGCTGAATTTGTTAATTACTTTCGAACAATGGCTTTCTAGCTAAATGTCTTCCTCACAATTGAGGAGCCTCGATGGGCACTTTTAGAAACGCGCTTGGGCTAGATCCAAAACGCCATTCTCATATTTAAGACCATTAGTGTGAAAGAAATCGTCCTTCAACCAAAAGGATGTGGCATAGAAGGATGTCCTGCACTGCTGTCCTCGAAACCAGTAATTATCTACTCTATAGTCAATTCAATTCTCATATTCTTAAAGCTGTTACTTCAAAGCTATATCGTGCAATCATCTTTGCCTTCGTGCAGCTTTCCTGTTTAGCAGCAATGTTTTGGCTGCTATTTATAGCTACAATGCCCAAAGTTCCCCGTGTCCTGTTTTCTTTTTTAAACGGCCGTTTTCTTGTGTGTGCACACTGCTTTTTGTTTCTTCTATTCCAGGTCATATAATTAGAATTTCACAGGTTTGTTTTTTGTTAAAGTGTTTAAAAGACATTCTCCTAGCTTTTCCAAGACGTATGTTTGTTGGTGCCAATGTAAAAAACACAACTGGACACTTACTTTCCATTTTCCTTACTCTTTGGCAAGAAGGGATAACAATACAAAAGCACTATCCTCTTCCTGTTTTGGTTGTGTAGTTGCATTAATTCAGCCTTAATTTCCCCGGAAAATCGTACCTTTTGAAAGACAGAATTGCATACTGTAGTGAAAGAGAGGCTTACAGGGAACCAATCCCCATAAACAGATTATGCATATGAATGCATAACGTGTAGGCACTGTGACAAGAATTTGGTATCGGAAGTACCACGTTTGATTGGGATTTGGTGAAATTCAGTAAAATGGTTGGTGTGGAGATTAGAAAAGGCAAGCACACATTTGTATTGGAATGCTTTGGCTAACGTCTGACAAGAATATGCCTTTTATTAACTTACAACTAGTTTGTCTCCAGTCTTAATTTGCTAATCAGACTTAAGGGGGACACATGAGGAAATCTACGCGCTTCCAATCAGAAATGTAGCCCTTGCCCGGAGAGGCTCTAAAATTAATAAGGAACCAATTTGAAAGTTGATGGTGTCATTATTTTACAGCCTTGACATTTTGCAATCAGCATTTTCCTCATAATGGAAAGTTAAAGCAAAAAAAAGGGTCTAATTGCCATGGCTTCTGTTGCCTTCCATGTAATGTCTGTAATAATAATAATTGTTATTTTATGCTCTCCCTCCCCTGTTTGCTATTTTCCCAGGCTGTCACGGCTAATGAAAATTGCCTTTAATTGACTTGCTGTTTTCTCTCTCTCACTCTTTGGCAGTCCTTGGTTTCACATTGCGTAAGATGAGCAAACACACACTCTGTTTCAGAAACACTCTGAGCAAGTGAAATCAAATGTACTGTACACACACATAAAGAAAACATTGCTAAACACACACTTATCAATGTCAGATTTAAAAGAAAGGTTTGTTACAACATGGCCAAACAGTGTCTGTTCACTCTGAGACCAACCATGATAGTGTGTGTGTGTGTGTGTGTGTGTGTGTGTGTGTGTGTGTGTGTGTGTGTGTGTGTGTGTGTGTGTGTGTGTGTGTGTGTGTGTGTGTGTGTGTGTGTGTGTGTGTGGGGGGGGGGGAGGGGGCTTTAGTTCAGCCGTATTCTGCTTCACTGACAGTCAGATTAAATGCTCTATGCTTTTTCCATACCATGTAAAAAAAGGGAATTACACATAATGGACATAATGCTCAGAAACAAAGTGCGAAACCAGCTGATATTGCTGAACATGCTGTTATCCCACACAACGGAAATGACATGCATTGGCTGAAAAAGAGAAGAGCTACTCTAAGAATGAAGGGCTTTTCTATGTGAACATTTTCCAATGATTAAAGCAGCTTTAAGTACAATTTGGAGGCACTTGTGCTTCATTTCAGCAACAAGACCATTCAAAGTGGTTTTGAATAAAACATCTAAAACATCGAGACAAAGTGAAAAGAAACACACCTCTGGAGATTTTCAAATACAATTAAAAACAGTCACTAAAAAGCCAAAAATATATGAAATTGAAAACAACTCAAATAGAATAAGACAGGTAAATAAAAAACTTACAGTGCAATGTAAGACATTTTTTATTATTTCAGTTAATTAAAGGCATGTGAAAAAATAGAAAAGACTGCAGCCTTGATTAAAAAATCCCTCGGACCTGCAGTTTTTCATAAAAACAAGGAGAATAATGACGATAACATTGTAGCTTTTATACCAATTTCAGGCTTACAAAATACTCTTTTGTATCAGTACACATGTCAGTAAGGGATTAACTTTAACAACCTCCTGCTGTTAATACGCACTGACATGCCAGAAGCAGATAATCTGTCTGCTGCTGTGAGCGGCGTGTCTGTGGACTGAGTTTTACTGACAGTCTGCCAGAATGATCCCCCGTTGCCCTGTACAACCACAGGAACTCATTTGGACTCACAGGATTACATAAAACATGCTCTACAGATTAGTAATTTAAACATACTATTAAACTAACTAATAGAGGTGTACAGGGAAGGAGCAAGACCCTCATTGCATTTCTAGAAAAATATGTATGAATGTACGTATATGTGTGTACAGTATGCATGTGTATATGTGTGTGTGTGTGCATATTTATGTATGTGTGTGTGTGTGTGTGTGTACGCATGTGTGTACAGTATGTATATGTGTGTTTGTGTGTGCGTGTGAATGCATGCGTTATTTATGTGCAAGTATGCATGTATGTGTGTTGTGTATGTGTGTACGTACGTGTATGTGTGTTCGTGTATGTACGTATGTGTGTATGTGTATGTGTGTATGTGTGTGTGTGTACGTATGTATGTGTGTGCATGTGTGTGTGTGTGTGTGTATATATGTATGTATTGATATCAATGTCTATGTATTTGTAACATACCATTGTGGCAGTAACCATTTAAAAAATTGTAACACCTATAATTACAATAATAGCAGTAACTTTCCTTACTATATACACACTGGACCATTCACCAGCATAACATACAAAACAAAAGGCAAATATAAGGCAGACATCTTGTAATGTTCTAATAGCAGTTAAGTGATATGCCATCCTGCAGAAAACATGACTTTTAGCTTGTCGTTTGTGACAGAAAAACCCCCCAGAGATTATCTCTTTGGACGGAGCAGAATTCTCTCCATGTGTTTATTTTCCTGAATGGTCTGGAAGCTTCCCTCCACACACTGCAGCGAGTTGTAATCTCTGTAACATCTGGGCCACTGTTCCACATCAGCCAGCTGGGGGGAAATCAGATCCGACCAGATGAGCTCCAGGGCTTACACACGCATGCACACACACAAGCATGGTAAATGCAGGATAAGGTGACAAGTTGTAAATGTTGGGTTCAAAAAAGAAAGAGTAAGGCCAGCTGAATATTGTGTCAGAGAAAGGCATGTACATTTACTTAAGTACTTAAAGGGGCCCTATTATGCAACATTTTTAAGGTTCATAATAGTATTTAGTGCCTCTAGTGACATGTTAACATGCTTCAATGTTCAAAAAGGTTTTTATTTTTCTCATACTGCCTGTGCTGCAGCACCTCTTTTCACCCTCTGTCTGAAACCTAGCCAATAGAAGCGCAAGTGTTACATAGTGATGTCATTATTTTACAGAAGTAAAACTATAGGAGTCCAATAGAGGTGTTTCAGGCAGGGGGGAAGGGTGTGGGAGAGAAACTCCCTCTGGAGGGAACACAGAGATGTTAGCATTTGCAGACCATTTACATGCACTAAAACCTTTGCTTTTAGTTAAGTAGGATACTTTCACAAGATTTTGAATGCAGTATTTTAATAATATATGAATTAAAGAAATCAAGACTTCATTCACATTTTTTCATTTTAATATATCTCTATCATATACATACAGTACAATATGCTCAAGACAGAATTTATGGCACATCCATTTTTGTTGTACATTTTGCAGTCGCTGGTATTGCTGTGAGGCTACAGTAAAGTGACCATTTGAGTCTGTTAGTTCAGTAGATATCGCAGGTGGATCGACCTCAAAGGGTCAGAGTAATGTTGCTACAGTAAAAACACATGCACTGTCAAGTTATATATTCCACTAGGGGTCACACATCCAGTAACACAGACCGATACTTGGAGGGGCGGTGTTGTTTTGTTATAATAAAACCCCTCGTTGTTGTTTTTGTCTTGGAATATGCTACAACAGTGGCTACCGTGATCCTGGAACGCTACGGGATATACAAGGTTTTCTATCCAGAAGTCATCTGAATTTAAAGAGCTGCCATTACCTATATCCTAATTTATTTTAAATTGTATTTTCAAATACATTTCTATCTCCGGGTTCAATGGAAACCTTGTATAACCAGTAGAAGTGATGGTTCATGGTGAATAAAGGATCTAGTATTCAGGTTTCTACTGAAATACAACGTTACCGTCAATACTACAGGTACAGAGTACTGCTATTCACATATGTACAAACTCTGACGTGTTACTGCACAGAGACTTGACGAGTGAGTGTGCCTTTTCCTTTCTTCCGAGTCTGTGGAGCAAGTACGAGATAGAAAAATAAAACAGTGATAGACTACAAAATACTGTGTGCCACCATCATTCTTAATTGCTGCTATCCATTTTTCTCTGTCCTCATTTCAATTAAAAACAGAATTTCAGTCAGAATTAAAAAAAAGTGATAAAATGATTGTCACAAAAAATCATTAAAAAAAATAATGATATTTAAAAACAAAACAGCATAAAGTAAAACAAAATACGCCATGTAACATGGTACTAAAACTCATCATCTTTCCCTTTGATCAGCTTATCAGAGAGTGATATAGTGTGGATGTGTACATACAGTATATACAAGTGTAAGAGCAGGGATGTGAGCACCTCCGGTATCCATTTCCAGAACTTAATGTCTCTTATTTAAACACACCAGCAGGTTAAAATGTCCCTTAGTGTCCCGTATAATCTCCTGAAAGTGCTTCACATGCTCTGCAAACCTCTGAGTCTCCGAATGTGCAAAGTAGGCATTTCTCCCAGTTATCCACCGTTAGTGTTAAATAATAGTAAACAACATGAAATGCAACAAAAAAAACGTGAACTCATGAGCCAGTAGTGACATGTATGAATCAAATGATGAGTTAGTCTATTTGCCAACTCTTAGGGTCCTATCGTGAACCCGGAAATGTCGAGTACCCCAAAGTTTGATATTAGAAATGTTAAGTACGGGTCCCCAGCACATAGAAACTGCCGGATTTGCCAATTTGCACAATTAGCATAAATTGCGTTAATTAGCATTATAGCTTATGTTGACAAAAGTTAAAATATGGCTTGTCCGATTTGGACAATTTTGGAGTGGTTTCGGGGGTTATTGAGGATTCTGATTCAATTTCTGACACGTTCAGGATAAAAAATGAAGGTTTAACCGGAAAGTGGCCATATTTGTACCCCTGATGGAGTGTTTTGATACATTTTGGGTCGATTTTGAAGTCTTAGGGGATCATCTGTATTGGAGAGATTGCTTATCTATTTAAATAATATTGTCCACAGTAGAGGTAATCATTTTCATCTTGTGCTCTCTATATCCAATGGTCGCAAACCTACTCTTAGTCAAAATCAGCCCACTGAAATTAAAAATATGGCGACCTATGCTGATTGTGCAAATTGCCCAACATATGCAAGTAAGCATGTGCTGGGGACCCGTACTTTACATTTCTAACATAACTCTTTGCGGTACTAAACATTTCCAGGTTCACAGTGCTGGCAACTAGACTAAGTGTGGAGGTGCAGCAGATCTAGATGACCTGGCAACAGCTGTGGGGGGTGGGGGTGCACAGCAGACCCTCCTTGGGGCCCCGGTGGATGTTGACGGACAGAGTCTTGTCGCTCAGAGGCCTCTGCAGCACGCGGTTCTTCATGTTCCTGTGGTTCTCCCTGGCCAGGTCCAGCTCCCCCAGCCTCAGAGTGCCCGAGTGGGGGCCGTCCAGCAGAGGGTCCCCCAGCGGGTCCCCCAGCGCGGGCTGCTGGTGGTACAGGTTCCCCCTGGGGGAGGGGCCGCCCAGGAGCGAGACTTTATCAAGGCTGCCGGTGGAGCCGCCCATGCACATCCTCCACATTGGGCGGTCCTGTGTATCCCCAGCAACAACAACACCCCCGCCTTCCCCGCCCCCCCCTCCTCCCCCCGTCAGGTTGTGGAACTGAGAGCTCAGACACAGGCTCATCAGCTTCAAGCTCTCCACCAGACCGCTGGCTGCTTTGGCCTTGCCTTGACCCGACAGGGACCCAGGACTGGCGCAGTTTGAGGGACTGGACTCCCGGTTCTCCCCACCCTCTTTGCTCTCCTCCCTCTCACCCCCGTCTCCATCTACAGACGTCGTATCCAGTTTATGGTGACTCTCTGTCTCGTCGTCACTAGTCTCTGCGCTGGGGGTGAAAACAGCGACCGGTGCTCTCAGTGTTACCGTTTTCGGCGATGATATGAGCATGGTCGGGGACGGTGGTCTAGGGTTCAGATTGAGGCTGAGGCTGGGTTTGGGCGGGCCGAATCCATTCAGCTCCCTCCTCTCCTGCTGCTCTTCCTCCTCTTTATCCTCCTCATGGATCTGGTTGAGAACAGGGGCGCTCATTCGGGATGTCAGCCGATTACCAGAAGAAGACGAGGGAGCTTTAGCACGAAGAACCACCTGAGCAGGTAGGGAAGAAGGTTTGTCGTCCTCTTCCTCGTCCTCCTCCACGCTGAAAAGACTGGGACTGCGAGTTTTGCCCGGGCCCACTGAGGTCAGAGAGCCCAGCCTGAGGGGGTTGATGTGGGGCTTCACCGGAGGCCTGGGCCCCCTCTCCTGGGTCTGGCCGAATACTGGCCGCTGGCCGAGGTCCAGCAGGGCTGTTTTGGGCCGGGGGCCTCTGTGGAGGCTCTCAGCGCTGCGGGCAGGGGACTGTGGCCCCCCGGGGAGAGAGATAGTTGGACCCCCCAAGCCATCACTGACATCCTGGTGAACATCCACTCTGGTGGGCCAGGACTGCCTGTGATAGGTTGAACACACAGAACACAAGGTTTAGTAAGTTAAACAGAAAAACATGTTTATATATTTGAGTCGTTAATAAATGCTGACAGAAAAACACCTGGGAATATTTTTGAAAATATGTGTATATTACATTTTCTAGATTTCTAGATGAGTTCCTTAGCTATCTGGTTAGCTTTAATCCTGCAGCCACTTTGTTTCTATGAATAACAATAACAAGATGTCTAGCTTATAACCCTAAAGAGCTAACCTATTTTATAAAAAATCTTCTTCAACCTTATTAATAAGGACAGTAGGAGCTGTTTCTCCTTTTATTTCAAGATATTTTTTGGTGCTACATGTCGGGCAATATTGCTGATCTGCACATTCTCATCTATTCTCAGTCTGTTCTCTATTCTCTGCTGAATGAAAAAGGCTTTGTCTGTCCATCTGCTGTCAAACTGACAGTACACAAACAATGCAGAGGCAGCACTCTGTCCATCTGAAGAAGTGTGTGTGTGTGTGTGTGTGTGTGTGTGTGTGTGTGTGTGTGTGTGTGTGTGTGTGTGTGCGTGCGTGCGTGCGTGCGTGCGTGCGTGCGTGCGTGCGTGCGTGCGTGCGTGCGTGCGTGCGTGCGTGCGTGTGTGTGTGTGTACCTGAACTGTGCCTTGCTGGGGCTGGGGGAGCGTGTCTGGTTATGCTGCTCCTTCTCCTGCTTGTCCCTCAGCATCTTCTCAGCCAGCAGGAAGTAGGTAGCTGTGATGTGGTTGTACTGATTCGACTCCAGAGCCCTGAGAAGGAGAAGGAGATGGAGAGGGGAAATCAATTTGAGAAAACACACCGAGACACACAACATGAACTCTGATCAGCACATAAAACCCTGAATAAAAGGAGTGACGGGGGGAGAGATTAAAATAGACATGGCAACATCTCAGGAGCGACAGCTGCTTGTTAATGGGAATTATAACTGTCAAAGCACTCAATAATCTCTGTGCACCGTGGCGAGTGTTTGAGATAACACAGGAGAGAATAGCTGCATGATCATTTATGAGCAGTGTTGGGGGTAACGCACTACAAAGTTACAGTAATCTGATTACATTTGTGTATAACGCAGTAATGTAATGCGTTACTGTTGGATCAGCAGTAATTACATGACAGTTACTGAGCATGAAATTATGTAGCTACTTTCAGGTCTTCGACTATCTGCATAATGGGAGGACTTGGATACAACGCAATGGAAACTGAGCTCAAAAAAATGATGTTCAAATGAAGAGCAGAAAACAGAGGTCAGAATTGTACTTATTAGATTAAGGATTTGTGTCGATCTTAAATTAGGTTTAACTTTATGTTGCTCTCAGGTGATGTTACAGAGTAATCCAAAATGAATGTAACGAGTAGTGTAACTAAGGCATTGTTTATGAGTGTGTGTGAGATAGAGACATACTCGGTGATGGTGTCTCTGTCTGCAATGGCCCCCAGCACCATGCGCTGGATGATGGAGCCGTGCTCCTCCTCCGACAGGCTGCGGTGGGACACCAGAGGCGTGGACAGCTTGGTGGCCGGGGAGGGGTCCACTCCTTGAAGCCACTCGTGGGCCCCGATCTCCTCTAGGGTCGCTCTCTTCGTGGGTTCCCTCTGCAGCATACGGGCTATCAGGCTGGAGGAGAGACAGAGGGGGAACGTTATTATGCAATCAAAACGGCTCGTCAATGAAATGTGTTTAAATACGTACTTATATTACTAAATCTGGCACATTTACATGAGGGACTTGAGTGCTCATGTTACTAAAGCAAACTGTCCCTGAAATATATAAATATAAATACAGAACGCAAATTACCATTTTATATGGGAACATTATGTCCATTATTTGCCATTTGCACAGTAAAAAAAAAAGTATATTTATTGAAGGATGTATGCAAATCATACAACTACAAGGGCTGCACATTTTATGTAAATTATATCAAAAATGTGGACTAGTGCAATATCCAAAATCACAGTTAGTGCAATATATAGGGCATACATTTCACACAAGAGGGCCGTAGTAGAAGATTGAGGTGTTATGGATTATTTACTTTAAGTCTTTGCCACTTTCTGTCTATTTTCGGGAACAATTGTATACTAAAAAGTTAAATTATAGTGTTAATAACAACAAAAACGTGAATAAAAACAATGGAAATGAAAAATGATGGTGATGGAATTATGAAATAAGGTTTTATAGGGACATTGTATGCTCATTTTGAAGCTTGTTCTTGTATTTTGGGCTTCACATGTAATTGTTTACATGCTTAAATGTTTAAAAAACATATTGTTTTTCTCATACTGTCCGTCTGGAAACTGCACGGCATACCTCTCTGCTCTGCTTCCTGCCTGCCTCTTCATAATTAACTGTCCAAAGGCTAAATGCTGTACAAAATCTGATAATAGATTTGCAGTGCCTTCTGCCTCCAAGAAGAGGGATGATGCCCTTTTTTCAATAATGTAATTTTGGTTTAAGTGATCAATAACTCAGCTGGCGTGACAAATGGTAAAATGCAGAGATATTTCACAGTGTCAGTAGGAGTTGACCTCTGTGGCTGATATCCAAGAGCCATGTTATCAGTGTTTGTCTTTAAACCCATCAGTCAAACCCTAACCTGGCAGAATCCAGGTTAATCCTGTAAACAAGCTTTCTACGTTTACTGTGTGATTTTGCAGAGCTAACCTTTCTGTCTAAATCACTCTCACAAAACAGGAAGATGTGCTACTTCCTATGTTATTTCCAGATCAACCAAACCACAAAGGAATCGTGATGTGTGCCAATATTTCAAGTCAGGTCCAAAAACATTGTGAGTGTTCTCGAAGCTACAGCCATTCAAAATGTGTTCTATTTTGCCCTTCTCTGCTTTGACGCATCGCTAAACCCTCGCAATGTTAAAAATAGAGGGCCGATTTTAAAGGGTGCATTAGATACACTTAACGCAGCGCTGCATCTCTGCTGGAGCAGCTGACTGCAGCAGCGAGGGAAGAGCAGGACGAGGAAGAGAACAGAGGCCTCTCTTTCTCTTCACACATCTATAAACATGAAAAATGCAGCACCTGCAGAGTACTCGGTGCATCTGTGTGCACATGCGTGGTACTCACTCTTTGCATGCATGGGAGATGTGTGGAGGCACGGTGTATTTGCAGTCCATGATCATGGTGAGCGTCTCGCTGTCGTTAGTCTCTTGGAAGGGGGGCTGACCGCAGACCAGCATGAACAGGATCACCCCCAGACTCCAGATATCTGCAAGGACACGAAGGGAATAATGTATGATCACACCAAAGAGAGTTGTGCACACAGTATTACAACTAAGTGTGGATTTTAAGCAGTGGTGTAAAGTAACTAAGTAGATTTATTCAAGTACTGTACCTAATTAAAAATGTTGAGGCACTTGTACTTTCCTTGAGTATTTCCATTTTATGCTACTTTGTACTTCTACACCACTACAATGGTGTAATTTAACTCCACTACATTTATTTAATGCCTTTAGCTACTTTACAGATTTTGATTAATGATGTGAAATATAATCAACACTTAAATCAGACTTTAGTTCCACCTGGAGTAAATTCACAAGCTACCCTGCAGTATACAAAGTCATTAAAACTAGCTGCACCTTTAGCAGCTTTGATAACACTTTAATGATCAATCATTATAAAACATATCATTTATATTATTCTGAAATGGACCAATCGGCAGAATGAGTAATGTTTTGATGCTAATGCTTTTGTACTTTTACTTGAGTAACATTTTGAATGCGGGACTTTTACTTGTAACAGAGTATTCCTACACTCTGGTACTCAGATCCTGTACTTTTACTCAAGTACAGGATCTGAGTACTTCTTCCAAATTGGATTATAAGGAAGATGGACTTGGAAACAAACAAAAAATAAGGAAGACAGACCTGAAGCGTGTTCTGCTTACTGACCTAGATAAATAATCTAGACAGATACATTAAATGAAGCATGAATCATATTCGATCAGAGACATTTCTATAAATATGTCGTGGCTTTGGACACATCTGTCTAACCATGGGTGAGTCTCATCCTGCTCACACACACACATACGCCTGCATGCTCCCCCATCAACACACAGTCCCAGGGAAGTGGGTTAACTTGTTCATCCCCTTCATGTAAATGCTCATTTCATGCAGCAGTTCTCTTGGTCTAATGATCCGTTTTTAAAGCAAAACCTTTTCTCCGGTGCGTTCGCTGGCGCTCTGGACAGCGCGATGTTCCACTGACACACATTCTGCAGTCACACCGACTCAGGCAGAGAGACCATGACAAACAGCCTGCAGTATGTTGAGCCCCGAGGATTACTTTTATTCTTTAATATTACAATGCCGTACTGAAGTTTTCTTGTTAGAATAAGCTCCTCTGTATGAAAGTAACAAGAACCCGGTATTTGTCATTATGTTGAAAACCAATTTTCAGTTATATATATAATAGTTATAAAGAAAATACTTTATATATTTATGATAATATAATCTACCTGGCTTTTGTTATGATCCTTATAAAATGCATCTCTAGCCATCATCTGTTATATTATTTTAATTTATTTGCTTAAGATTTTAAGATGATGAAAAAACTGGGTTGAGGATTTTGGGCTTTACGTTAACCCACTGCAATTAAGCAGTTATTCTTCTTTGTGAATATCAGTTCATTTACAATCTCTTCATCATTTTACAGGTTGTGTTTATTTATTTTTTAACCACTTTGGGGCAGCACAAAAAGCTGTAAATGTAAAAGTGGGGTTGTGTTTCTGTTCAGCTAGTTGCTAATTTTGAGAGGAAGTGTGTGGATGATTTATCAGGTTTTTTTTATACAACCAGCTGATAGGCTAAGGGGCGGGACATCTTTGCAGTTTGCACTACACTTTGCTCAGATCACTATTTGATCAAACCAACTGGGTGACTTTTCTCTTAAAGATTTCCTGCTGATTAAGCTTTTCTCTGCATTGCTGCCAAGGCCGAATGTCAGTTCTTCCTCTGAATATTAAAACCAACAAAATACTTTTTCTCTGAAGACACAACAACAGAACCTTGAGCAGACCCTTTGCTCATGTCACCTGCATCAGCTTGATATTTTTATATTACATATATTATGACTTATTCTGCAGAAGAAATGTGGGTAAACTAAGTGGGTTTATCCTCCCTGACATTGATGATACGTCTTCACATCACTGCAGTTAGCCAGGATACGCTTGAGATTTCCATCAGGTGGACTAACTGTGCCAGTTCACTGTAAGCGGGGAGTATTTCTTGCTCAGAGGCTGTGAGCAGCGTCCTGCTCATGGAGGGAGTCAACGCTGCTGCGGTCGCCACCACCATCTTACCCCTAGCCAAGGTATCCTAGCAACCGTCACCCTGCTCCATCATTATTTGCGTCAGCAGTGGTCGGACCAACTTCCTTCCGGGATAACTTTGTGTATAAACCAGATGGCCGACATCTCTGGATAACACCTTTTTGCGTCACTGGCCATTAGCATCACTCGAGGAAACGACGCCGTCTACTTATTGGCGAAAGCTCGGAGTGTAAACATCCCATAATACTGCCCGCGTTGCATTTGGACACCAATTTCCTTCCTGAGATAACCAAGAAGCACTTGGGACACGGTTCACCCCGAGGTGGAGTTAAGCATCCTGTCCTGCTGATCATTATGCAACATCTTCTTCTACAAAAATCTTCCTAATTGTGAATGATTGTTATGCACAGATATGCTCTAAATTATGCATATGCCCAGGATATGTACTTTGTAATTGCTATTAGGAAAGTGTTTTTTATTTGGAAGTGCAGCTGGTGCTTCTTGGAGATTAAGCAAATGTCTATATTTAACTTTCCATTAACTGGAGACAAAAGGAGAGAGCCCACCCATTGCATAACACCAGAAAGAGGCATCTTTTCATAGCACTTATGAGTCCATTATCAGCTCAAGAGACACACACACATTGTGATAAACCTGTGATTTCCTTCAAATGTTATGCATAAGAATAAAGTTCACCTGCTTTTGTTTACTTATTTCTCCCACCTTGAGAGCTAAGACAATATTATCTTTTTCATTATTATTCCGACATTTTAGAGCCCAAACAAGTTATGGGAAAGAAAACAAAACATTGATTGATATAAAAAAATTATAATAAAGATCGTTATGTGCAGCCCTGCTGATAATTAAGCATGTAACAGAAGGATTTTGTGCTGTTAAAAGCACTTGACAAGCGCCTTTTCTCAGCCCTTTTTGCAGTTTGCTACCGCTAATTGGCTCCTTCTGTGGGACTGACGGCTGGTGCTAACGTTTAATCCTCTCTATTTTGGATCACTTTTCATCTCAAATTATTTTCAGCACTTCCTCAAAAGGGCCACAACTCATCGGCTTGAGAGCGGGCCGGGCGGGGACAGCCTCTTTATCTCTGCAACAAACCGGGCCGACGGCCACATGGCTCGCCTCCAGCACAACTCAGCAACCTGCGACTGTCAGCAGGTACTTAGGCAGCGATGTAATCCCAGGCCGGGTCGCCTCAAAGCCCCCAAAGTCAGGACTTCTGGCCTCCGTTCAGCCTGTTCCATTTAAACCTGCACCGCTGATAGAATCGCATAATATTACATCCTGGCTGGGTGGGTAATCCCCGCAATCAAAACATCATCATCTCAGCTGAATGAACAAAAGGCAGTATGAACACACACAAAAACACACGCACACAGACCACATGTCCACATCTGATTTATCATCTGGGTCAAGTGCTCAGACAACCTATTACAGAACAGCTGACCGCACATATCCAGCTACTCACATCCAAAAACACAGCTGGTGGAAGAAGTACTCACTCAGCAAGTAGCAATGCTTCATTGTAAAAATACTCTGTTACAAGTAAAAGTCCTGCACTCAAAATTGTGAAAGTACAAATGTATTGGCATCAAAATATACTTCTAGCATCAAATGTAAAATAACTATTTTTACATATTATTATTAATGCATTAATGTTGTTGTTGCACTTGGTATAGGTGGCGATTATATCAATGACTTGACATACTGCTGGGTAGCTTAACCTATAATAATACATAATGATTTACTAGTTGATTTATATTCAGTTTTATAAATCCATGCCTGCCAAGTAGCTAGTAACTACATTTGTAAAATAAATGTAGTGGAGTAAAAACTAAAAATATACTTCCAAAATGTAATAAAGTAAAAGTATAAAGTAGCATAATGTGAAAATACTCAAATGAAGTACAAGTACCTCAAAATTGTACTTAAGTACAATACTTGAGTAAATGTACATAGTTACATTCCGCCACTGAAACACACACACTATTATACTAACTATTACTACTGCACTTCCAATATTTGGGAGCAGCATATCTGCAGACAGGAGAACATTTCCACTGTGAATCCAGAAAGATAGAAAGTGTTTGTGACGCAGTGGCTTCTGGGTAGACACACAGAGGTAATTCTGATGCATTTTCTCACTCGTTTCCTGTAGTTTCTCTCTCTGTCTTTCTGAAGCTTCTCCCTCCCCCGAATCTTCACGCGTCTGTTTCATTTCTTTTCCATTACATTTTGATTGAATATCTAAGCTGTGGCTCAGTGTGGATTGGTACCACTATCGATGGGAGAGACAGAGGGCTGCTGGTGAGGCTGCTTCAGAGTGCTGAGGAAACCAATTTCGCCCTTATCTGATTTCAGATTTTGTTATTCACAGAAAGGCCATGACTGTCAATGAAGGTAAACCACAGACACAAAATAAACTGCAGGTGTAGGGCGGTAGTTCTGTGGGTTCAATTATCGTCTTATGTCAAAGCTGCATGGCATACTAACACAATCTGAACTTTGAGCAGTTCTCCTCCCTCTGATAAAGCTTCGATGCTGTCTGCGCGGTCCATCCAAAGTCCTGCAGGCTGTACAGTACGGTCAAAGTATATTCAGAGCTATGAGTAGATTGTACCGGCAGAGCGAGTGTGTGAATGTGAAAGCATCAGTTCACCAGGATATGAACTACAGGACAGCATGCACCATGTCCTGCTGCTGGGGGAACACACACACACACACACACACACACACACACACACACACACACACACACACACACACACACACACACACACACACACACACACACACACACACACACACACACACACACACACACACACACACACACACACACACACACACACACACACACACACACACACACACATTGGACTTTTACAGTAAAAGCTGTATTACATTACATGGTGCAATCAACCATGAGGATATAAAATCAGAACAGCAAGAATCCTGCAAGTACATGAGCTTCAAATAAGCCAAACCATGTTAATGAACCTTTTTACAGACAAAAGATTTGGTCAGAACAGGTGGGTTTTCTATACCATGATAGAAAATGTATAGACTTCTGCAGTCCTGATTTCAATGGGAAGCTCAATCCACCATTTTGGAGGTCAGTAGGTCAGCTCTTTTGACTTACCGACAGCAGGAGCGTCGTACTCGTCCCCCAGCAGTATCTCAGGCGCAGAGTAGGCCAGCGAGCCGCAGGAGGTGTTGAGCGTCTTCCCGGGCTGAAACCTGTTGCTGAAGCCGAAGTCGGTGAGCTTGACGACGCCCAGCTTCTCGAAGAACACCACGTTCTCTGGCTTCAGGTCCCTGTGCACCACGTGCAGCCGGTGGCAGTAGGAGATGGCGTGGACAATTTGGGCGAAGTAACACTTGGCCACCTTGGAGAGGAGGAAAGACATGAATGGTAGTTAATGAAAGTAATGTATCTTGGTAATAACAAGACGGACAACCCTTTAGGTTATTTAGATTCTCTAATCCATCTTAATTACATTATAAGCTTGTGAGATAAATATCAAGAGATACTGCAAACGGAATAGTGCTAAATAACAACGACCTTTAGCGATGTAAGTAGACACCTTAAGGCGGTATTTAAACATTTCAGGAAGTACGCATACTTGTTTTATTTCTGAGATATGAAAAGGTTGAAACCAGGTTAGCAACAACCCCACAACCACCGTTCTTTCTTCATGTTTTACTCTAAGCTACGCTAGCTGTTCTGCCTTTAACTCCGTAATTAACAGACCAATATACCTCTGTGCAAGAAGGCAAATAAGCATACTTCCTTAAATGTTTACTTCCTTTAAATTCAAAACAAAAACAGGACAACATTTCTAATTTCTCAACAGATTCTCCGGGAAAACATTCACAACATCTGACAAAACATGCCAACCTTTGTTTTAACATATTTGACTACAAAACTGACTTTAACTTACTCATTGGCTCTCACTATGTACCAGTGAGCGTGCATCAAAACTTAAAGGGACCCTTTTATGCTTTTTGCATTTTCCCTTTTCTATAGTGTGTTATATAGGTTTTTGTGCATGTAAATAGTCGGCAAAGGCTAAAATCCCAGAGTTTCTCTCCACACACTCCCCCCTGGGGGGCGGGACATCTCTAAGAGGTTGACCAATCGCAACAGAGACAGCCAGCTAACCAATCAGAGCAGACTGGGCTCTGGTTTCAGACAGAGGCTGCAAAGAGGTGCTGCAGCACAGGCAGTATGAGAAAAATAAAGAGCTTTTTGAACATTAAAGCATTGAGACATGTCACAGTCGAGGCACAAAATACAAATATGAACCTGAAAATGAGCATGATAGGTCGCCTTTAATGAAAAGCCACTGTTAACCATGCAGTTTGAGAGCTTCTCAGCCCTTTTCCCTGCTTAACTTGCAATGTCGCAGCTTTCAATGTCACACAGTTGCCTCCTGGTGTCGGGAATTGATTCACTTTAAAGAATCGGTATACGCAATGCATTGGTGATTTCCTAACTACCTTTGAAGTGTCCTTCCCTGCATTCCAACAAAGTAGTCTTAACTTAAATAAAAAAATACATTTAAATTCTGTTCCCTAGGTCATTTTTACTTCAGTGATTCTCATCCATTCAAAGGAGAATGAATATGAATATGATCCATTATATATCTACTTTCTCTTGCTTTATGGTAACACATGTGGAAAGCCTAAAGTCCAAAATCCACTCACCTCCTCAGTGAGGCCTCCTTCGTGCTTCATGATGCAGTCGTACATGTCTCCTCCGTCTCCCAGCTCCAGGATGAGGTAGAGCTTGGTTGCCGTGTCGATGACCTCGTAGAGGCGCACCACGTTGGGGTGCTGCACCATCTTCATGCAGCGCACCTCCTGGAAAAGATGGGACCGCGCCACTGGGTCCAGCTTAGTCTTATCTATCACCTTAACTGCAACCTGGAAGAAAAAGAAAATGAGAAAACTGAACAACTGATAGACATCTGAGCCAATCTACAACTATCACAAGCAGCGATTGCATACTGGACTGACGTGGAGTGCCTTAAACCCTTTTTAAACCCATGCATACAAATACTTTATTCTCAAAAAGACAAGAGGTGATTTATGCCAGACTTGAGCTTATATCTTATTTCAATCTGCAGGCCCTGGGCAGGTACACTTATATATTGTGATTATTTTACATATATATGACCTATTCCTGCATGTACTTGCAGCATTATGTCTACTGCACTCTTCTATCGTAAGGCTTGGTGATATGAAGTGGGTAAAAGCAAAACAATTGAAAAGCTGCAAGTCTCAAACTGTAATTCATACTTTTAAACCAGGAAAAGAAAAAGCTTACAATATGAAAAAGACAATATCTCTCTTTTGTGAAATCTATCTTGAAATCCACTTAATATCAATATACTACCTAGCCCATTATGTCAAATATTTTATCTTTCTTTGTATTTATCTTTCTATTGCTTCTTTTTTTGTGTTAAGTATATTGTATAATGCATTGTTGGAGGTGCCTGAGACTTTGCATTTCAGATTTTCATTGCCAACAATTACGCTGTAGCTATTGTGCACATGACAATAAAGCCTTTGAATCTCTGAATGATTATCAAACAGTAACATGACAAGTATTTAGGGTTAAGTAAGGTGGCAATGCCTTGAGAAGGAAGGAACATGATGTGTCGCTTAAGCATTCACAAAAGCCAAGATCAACACAATATGTTGGCAAATCGCTTCACTCATCACCCTTCAGAGCCCACGATACTCAATTCTCAGAAGTGTTATCAGTCACCCTTGTGCTGTTTATAAGGGTGGGGCTACCTTTAGCTATTTAACGCTGAGGAATTTCAATACAAGCATCGCACTTGCATGTGCAGACAAGCCTACCTTTTCCCCTGTGAATACATGTCGGGCCAGTTTCACTACAGCAAAGTGTCCACGGCCCAGCGTCTTATCCAGGTCATACAGCCCGGCGACCTTCCCATCGTGATGACGTTTGAGCCCCGCCATGGACACTGGTGGACAGGGGGGGGGGGGTGGTGGCCTTCTGTTGCCTGGTGGTTTCCGGTCAGTTCTCCATTTCCTCCTCAGTAGGTTCAAGTCAGACAGTGAGATCTGTTGGAGGCTCCTAGACGTGGACTTTCAAAGGTAGCTTCAAAGCTTTGACGATAAAAGGTTCTGCTGGATGGTAGCAGCAAAAATTCCGAGTTTTGTCCAGCTCAATTCTTTCCAATCCTTTAGGTATCTGAAGGTGAAAATGATACAACAGAAGAGACAGAGAATGAAAACTCACCCCTCTATATAGAAACTATGACACCAATTAACCTGTAAAATGAACTGAGTCACCGCTTTGGAGGGAATACTGCCGAACACACTGAGTCATGAACCTTGGCATGTTAGTGTGTCATGTAGCAATTCAATCAGTTGTTATAATGGAATCCAATACTTCCTATAATCCTATTAGCCGGCTCACCATTAAGAATTCCTATTAATTAAAAATGAAACAAAAATACTACAGCCATGCTTGCAGCTCTTTAGCGCTTTGAGCTAAATGCTAACATGCTACCGTGCTCACACAAGGACATTGTTAACATGCTGATGTAAAGCAGATCAAATGTTCACCATCTACGGTTTTCTGTCAAACATTTATTTATTTATTATCAGAACTATACAAATGTACAGCTGGTGGGCTTGTTTTGCTGGTAGTTGATCACAAATCTTAAGTGTACAACCGAACATATGGCAGAAATCTAAATCTAAAGAAATGTACTGATGATTTATTATTCTATATACTGTAGGTATTGGGAGAACCACTGGTAATGTATACAATGAAGTTATTTATAGTGTTGATGAGACATTTTGTAATTATAAACGTATCCTATCCCTTACCAGGTGTTAGTTTTGACAAAGTAAATGACCATAAAAGTAAGGGGTACAATTTGGATTCAAATAATCTTTTAAGACATTTTTGATAAATCAGTAGTTATTTCAATTTTCTATTACTAGACTGTAAAAACTATCAGTTCTTATAACCAAAAGGAAACATTTGTATATGTTTTGTCCGAAGTCCAAATATATCCGATAAACAATGATATCGGCGGCGTGTGCGCAGTGGGTTGTGCGTAGGTTGTGCGTAGGTGCGTTGTGCGTTGGTGTTCGGATCAGGGGGTCACAGGTTCAAACCCCACTGCAGTCAGCATGTCGTTGTGTCCCTGGGCAAGAGACTTCACCCCAAATTGCTCCTGTGGGGATTGTCCACAGTATTGAGTATGTAAGTCGCTTTGGATAAAAGCATGTAACATGTAATGTAATAATGTAATGTAATATCAAGCAGAGAAAAGCAGAAAATCCAGTCGACTCCAAATGAGTACCTGGAACCAGCAAATATTTATATTCTTTCTTGATTACATCCCTAAAGCGGTCCTATAAAAAGAATAATAGGGCCTCTTTAAGTGATAAAATGTTTCTGAATCATATTCTGTTAAAGTATTTATCATTACTATTTTCTCAACTCTAGTTAATATATTGCATCATCGTTCTCCGGTTCTCTGCGTATTTAGATTTTTGTAATGTGTGCGTCACACGTCAAACCCTCTGTTTTTGTTGATCACAACCAGGGTTGTCATTCAGTGTAATGCTTCACAACCCTGATTATGAAACAACGCCCCCGGGGCAGCCATAGCATTCCTCTTCTAGGAGTCTACCTGCGTGCCAAGATCTAAATGTACAAGTGAAGAACATTCCTGGGAGGTGATACTCGCCAAGGAGTGTCCTTCTCACCTGGATTCACAGAGACAACTGGAAACCAAATAAAGGTTGCCTGGAAACATGCCTACCAGCGTAACGGAGATGAAAAAAGAAAAACGTCTCTAACCCACTGGCAGTTTGTGGCTGCTCAAATGAAATGTTGAAAGCCTAAAAAGCTCTTTGGGGGGTTTTATTTGATCCTCAGTTTGTACCTGTGAGAAAAGAGTGAGTCATTTTCTTATAATAGGAGGCAGACAACTGTCTCTGCTCTGAGTCTCTCCCTCTCACACACAGGCACAAAGTGATCTCAATTCTTCTCAACTCGTCGCCTGACACTGACAATGTGTAAGTGTTGATGTTAGAAAAACTGCCATGAAAAGAAAAAGAAACCACACACACACACACACACACACACACACACACACACACACACACACACACACACACACACACACACACACACACACACACACACACACACACACACACACACACACACACACACACACACACACACACACACACACACACACACACACACACACACACACACACACACACACACACACACACACACACACACGTTTTAGTGAGTTGGTGATCTGATGCGTTAGCCTGCGTCAAACCGGGATCTACTCGTCTAAATCTAGACATCTTAAATCACCTGAAGAGAGTGTGTGTGTGTGTGTGTGTGTGTGTGTGTGTGTGTGTGTGTGTGTGTGTGTGTGTGTGTGTGTGTGTGTGTGTGCTTGTGTAATCACTTGATCGGTTTAAAGCAGGTGATGATGACATTACAAGATGATAAAATGCAAGTGGCCTTAAAAAACACCCAAACCTCTCCGACATGTGAAAGTGCAGCACAGCAGTGTATCAGTGTGTGTATCAGTCAGTTGTGTAACTATACATGGGGCTGGAAGTGTGTTGATCTACAAGGCAGTACACAAACACAAACACAAACACATATGAGGTCAATGACCTGCTATTGGAGCTGCTCTGCTCGAATAGCTTGTGAGATTCAAGATATGAACGGGAGGTTATCAAGCCTCTGGTTAACTGGAGTCAGCTTCCAGGTAATACGATACCAATGTGTTGAAGATTAGATATAACTTTATTGTTCAAGTACAAAGACAACGCACGATGCAAAAGCAGTAAAGTGCAGAAAACATTCACATAGGAAGAGAAAGAAATAGTGAGATATGAACATTATATGCAGAAAGGTATACTACAGTATGGGGTTAGGTTTATAATAAAGTACGGTATATAATAGGGGATAAATAAGGTGTATAGATCAGTAATTTACTGTATGGACAGTACTATAAATATATAAAGTACAGGTCAGTGAAAAGTTGTATACTCAAGTTAGTTGACAAGCACATTTATTGGATATACTGCAGATGGTCCTCAATTAAAGATTGAATTCTTTACCGGACAAAGATTTGGTTTCCCCCGAGCTTTCCAACCATTGTGGCAGGCATTGACCAGATACTATTAGATATTACTACAGTAGTAGAACCTAAGATGTTATTACATAGGCCCAAAATTATACTGTTAAAATTGTAAAGATTTGAGGGAAATCTGAATAAATAACATTTTAAGTAGCAAAAATATAGTTTTTTCTGCTGTCCACAACTCATCATGAGAATATACTTGTATCCACTTGCATACCCAGGTTGGGAGCCATTACCACTCAAATACAATAAAAATACACCAGAGAAGTATTATAAACGTAACTAAGGGGCAGGTGTATATGACGAGACACTAGTATTTGTATTTCAGTATTCAAGAATGTCCTATGCATTTACAAATAACTTAACACCATTATATTTCCTGCAATGGTGCTATTGTATGATATTTTTAAAGATAATATTGAGAACTCAATGTAAACTCACAGCACAGGAATACTTGATGTACCTAGTTTGATATAATTGGGAAACCGTAGAAATGTAGGTATGATACATGTATGCAATGCAGGAATATCAAAGTCTTGTTAGGTTCACTTACATCTGCTTATAATGCACACATCTGTTCATTCAACATTTTACAGTATTTGTTCTACTGTACAGTATTTACTTTTACATTATGTTTTACCCTATTATGTTTTACATGTACAGTATAGCTATTTATAGTTCCTGCAACTTAATTGCACCATTATGTCTCTTGCACTATTTGTTTATTTTAAGTATAGTATGTTGCATTGTAAATATTGTAATGCCATATATACATTGTAGATATTGTGCCTTTAAAAATGAAACACACTTTGAATATTTGAATGCTTTGCTGGCCATCCTACACTGCATTATATTATGTTTACCTTATTCTTGAATCATTATGTCTCTTGCACTATTTGTATATTTTAAGCACAGTATGTTGCATTGTAAATATGATACATGCCATGTCTAGGTTTAGTGCCTTTGTAAATAAAACACACTTCTCCTAATCTTTGAATGCTCTGCTGACCATCCTACACTGGGTATCTATCCCTGCATTGACGCTAATGCATATGGGATCCGTCCAACCCCCACCCCCCCTCCACTGTCAACATGCCTGCTGGCTGCATCCACAATAACATGGCAGTGCTGACCACCCTGCGCCAAACACACACACACAGTCACACACATATGAAATGCAATAACAAGCGCCTCAAAATATTCACATTTAGGGAACCTTGAAAGCTTCTTTGACACATATTAGTCCACGGGGCCCTGCACGCGCCACAGCAGATCTACTCACCACACAGTGATATAATGATGATGCGTCCTCCCGGTTACACTGCGGGACGGTGCGGGGGCTCCGTGCGGTGAACAGGGCTCAAGTCCTCCGGTAAACACTCGGTACCGACTGATAGGAAAGCGGTTATTCCATATTCCCTGTGTGTGACACTGTCAACTCAACCTCCCTCTTTCTCGCCCCCCTCTCTCGAGCTTTCAGTTGCGTCAAAGTCACAGGTAAGCAGGGCAGTACCGGAAGCGTTGCTTTCAAAATAAAAGGTTCTATTGGGGTTTTTTTTTCAATTCAACAATCTATGTGATACAGACAGGGAGATTGATATGCTGTTTCTCACCCTCCCAAATAATAAAATACATATATTTATACTGCATATACATACATAACTACAGTTAATTGCACTACTTGTATATATTTGTACTGTTCTCATTCATCCGTTTTTGTATACCAGACTGCTATTTTTATATATGTATTGTTATGCTTTTTTTTTTATTTTGTGTATGTACATGTTTTTATATATTTTAATCTTTGGGACGGTGGGAAAAGGCAGTTCGGTGACTTTGATACACACCTGCTGTACATCCACTTGTATATGTTTGCATATACTCATACATAGACACATACACATACACACATACACACATTAAGAGGGAGAAATAAAAAGAAGGCACAATACAATACAATACAGCTTTATTTATAGAGAACTTTAAACCTCCAGACCAAAGTGCTGTACAGGCAAATAAACAAAACAAAAACATACACAAAGTAACACAGCACAGCTCACACACCATAAAACAAGTACAAGTAAAAACAATAGACAATTTAAAAGCAATAAAAGCAACGCTCTAAAAGAAGTTAATACTAAGGAGAAGAGGTGGGTTTTCAGAAGCGATTTAAAAGCAGGCAGTGTGGCGGCCTGTCTGATGTGCAGGGGCAGATCGTTCCACAGGGTGGGAGCCGCACAGAGAAGCGAGTATACTAGACTCACACCTCTGAAATATATACTCACAACAGTAAATATATAAAAAATAACGGTCAGAGGTGTGATTCTACTATACTCGTCGAGTTCCTGTTGAATAATACAGTTTCGATGCTTAATGGAGCCTATTGGTTGTGTCATTAATTTACCTGAATATTTTAACTAAAATATAAATAAATGTGAGGATTTGTCAAATAACACTGACCTCTTACTTTAGTTTCAGTTAATTTCCTAACTTGTTTATCATACCTATTTTGACTTGTGAAATTAACCATAACGTATATTTCACATAATATTTATTTCCCCCCAATAGGCTATAACATATTTGGAAAATTGTTGAGGAAAATAGACACCATTTAGTGCAAGAAATCACATGTATATGGATAAATGTGCAAACACCCTAAAAGAGTTTGACTAGTTATCATATCTTTTTAACAAGAGCCACAATGTACAATTTTTTTTTAATCGATTGAGCCGAAGATTATTGTTCTAAATTAACCACTTCAAATATTGGTCTACAAATTGTTAACAAATATATATATTTAAGATGTCCTCAAAGTTCATGGTGATGTCCTTGGTTTGTAGCCTCAGTCCAAAACCCAAAATATATTCAGATTAATATGAAAGGAAAACAGAGAAAACCTAAAAAATATATTGTATAAAAAAGCATCTATCTGTCTATCTATCTATCTATCTATCTATCTATCTATCTATCTATCTATCTATCTATCTATCTATCTATCTATCTATCTATCTATCTATCTATCTATCTGTCTATCTGTCTATCTGTCTGTCTGTCTGTCTGTCTGTCTGTCTGTCTGTCTGTCTGTCTGTCTGTCTGTCTGTCTCTATCAATCGATCGATCTATCTATCTATCCATCTATCCATCTATCCATCTATCTATCTATCTATCCATCTATCCATCTATCTATCTATCTATCCATCTATCCATCTATCTATCTATCTATCTAGCTATCTATCAGTTAAAAACATTAACTGGTAATCAACATAGGGAAAGAAAACAGTTTGAACTTAAAGTAAACGGTAAGCTTATAAACACTCCAGGCGATGTAGCTGACGTTTTAAATCACTATTTTATTGATTCTGTTGCTAACATTGCACAGTGTTTTTCTCCAGACTGCACAAGTAATTGTCAAATTAATACAATGGAGCCAGCTTTCAGCTTAAGAAACACAACTGAAGCAGAAGTTAAAAGAGTAATTAAATCCCTTAAACCATCTAAAGCAAAGGATATATTTGGTATGGATGCAGTTATGCTCAAAGACCTCAGTACAACTCTTTCTTATCCTATTGCCAATATCATCAACCTCTCTTTCTGTCAAGGAATGTTTCCAAATGTTTGGAAGCCGGCTGTAGTTATCCCAATCTTTAAAGGTGGAGACCCAATGTCTACCAATAACTACAGGCCAATTAGTATCCTTCCTACAGTATCAAAAGTTGTTGAAAAACTTGTAGCTGAACAAATTATTAACCATCTGAATAACAGTGCTTTTTCTCTGCATCCAATGCAATTTGGCTTTAGGGCCAAATACTCTACAGAAACAGCCAACTGTTTTTTCACAGAACAAATCAAATCCAAAATGGATAAAGGTGGTGTTGTAGGAGCAGTGTTTCTCGACTTAAAGAAGGCCTTTGACACTGTTAATCACAAAAAACTCATATCTAAGCTATCCAGCATTAACTTCTCCACACAAACACTTAAATGGATAGAATCATATTTGTTCAACCGTTCTCAGTATGTCAGAGTACAGAATAATCAATCATCTAACCTCCAGCTGTCCACAGGTGTCCCACAAGGGTCAATTCTGGGTCCATTGTTATTTTCATTGTATATAAACGACTTACCATCGATATGTCCTGACACAAACATCCAAATGTATGCTGATGATACTGTCATTTATGTTCACGGAGGCAGTCTGACACAAGTGGCTAATGAACTGACGAACAAGATGGTTCATGTAACAGCTTGGTTGGAGCAATGCTGTCTGCAACTAAATGTCAGTAAAACTGTATGTATGTTCTTCACCAAAACCAAGTCCTCCTGCGTTGAGCCAGATGTGTTTGTGTCCGGGGAGAGGCTACAGGTGGTCTCACAGTACAAATACCTGGGGGTCTTAATTGATTCAAGACTCAATTTTAAGGCTCAGGTGAAAAAGGTCTGCAACAGGGTCAAATTCAGTCTGTCAAATTTGAGGTTTACCAGAGACTGCATGTCAACAGAGGCGGCTCTGATGTACATGCACTCTATGGTTCTATCTCACATCACCTACTGCTTAACAACCTGGTCACATGCCTGTACAACCACTCTTAAACCCCTGGAATCATTATACAAACAAACACTTAAAATAGTAGATAAGAAATCAGTTTATTCTCATCATTGCCCAATACTCACAAAAATAACTTGTTGAGCTGGGAAAATGTAATTAGATATGCAAATGCTTGCCTCATGTACAAAATATTACACGGCCTTACCTCACCTCCGCTCAGACCTCCGCGTATGGTGATTTTATCACCATACGCACACCTGTAACTAGGTCAACAAGAGCTGCAACAAGAGGACTGCGTTGTTCCATTAAGGAAGAGTTCATTCAGCCAATCTTCTTTTCTTTTAAAGCTGCACAGCAGTGGAACTCAATCCCAGTAACGATTAGAGAACAAAACACCTGCAGTTTATTCAAATCTAATTTAAAAACATGGTTAGTGGAAAATCAGCTCTGTCAACACTGACACAATCTGCACTTTACAACGCTCTGTTTGTACACATGTGCCTTGACCTGATGCTATCTGTCTGCTTTTTGAATATGTATTTTTCTTTTGTTTTTATGTTTTTATATATGCTTTTATCATAATATAAGCATCTATGTTGAATGTTGTTTTACTGATTGTATTTACCTGTCATTTGAAGTGACATTTTTTTTTAGGATGACTTTCAACATCTGTCCAGGGACTGCAGATGAAAAATAGCCTGTTGGCTAAATCTGGCGCATTTACAGAAATGTTAATCAATCACTGTCCCTGTCAAATAAATAAAAAAATGAAAATGAAAGTGAGCACACCGTATGTATAACGCTTTTATTTCGAAGGGCAACTAGCTTGTGTTCCGGTGTCGTTAATACTGATTGACAGCTCCATGGTCACTGCGCATCCGTACCATTCATCTCTGACGTCAGAACTACGCTCGGAGAAAAGCGTGTTAATCAGGCTCAACACAAAATGTGCATATTTACTTTAATCAGTGTTTATTATATAACACAGGATACAAAACAACAATGGGGTCATTCTTTTACTTCCTAAGGTTTTTATTATTATTATATAAAAGTATAAAGGTCTATTTCTTAGTTTATTTATATCTCGTATTAACTAATAACCTGAATCTGTAAATAGGAAGTGATTTTGTCAAATAAATGCGGAGTTAAAAGTAAATAATTGTTTCCAAATGGAAGTATAAAGCAGCATAAACTAAAAATAAAGAGTAAAGTACTACCCCAAAATCATACTTAAGTACAACACAGGAGAAGTACTCAGATCTTGTACTTGAGTAAAAGTAGAAGTACCAGAGTGTAGGAAAACTCTGTTACAAGTAAAAAGTCCTGCAATCAAAAGGTTACTCAAGTAAAAGTACAAAAAGTATTCGCATCAATATATACTTTAAGTAGTTTTAAGTTCTCATTGTGCAGATCGGTCCATTTCAGAATCATATATATGATATGTTTTATAATGATTGATCATTAAAGTGTTCTCAAAGCTGCTAAAGGTGCAGCTAGTTTGAATGACTTTGTATACTGCAGGGTAGCTGGTGAATTTACTCCAGGTGGAACTAAAGTCTGATTTAAGAGTTGATTATATTTCACATCATTAATCCACATCTGTAAAGTAACTAAAGGGATTAAATACATGTAGTGGAGTAAAAGTACACCATTTACCTCTGAATTGAAGTGGAGTAGAAGTACAAAGTAGCATAAAATGAAAATACTCAAGTAAAGTACAAGTATCCCAAAATCATACTTAAGTACAATACTTGAGTAAATGTACGTCACCACATTACTCACTGCTTATTTGCAGGGTTGGGAAGGTTACTTTAAAAATGTAATCGTTACAGTCAATAAATGTAATCAGTAACCTAATCTGAGAATCAAAATACAAAAGTAATCAGTACTTTCTGTTAATTTTGGATTTCCTCAATATCAAATGCAATGCAAATAAAAGCGAGAGAAAATAAATAAAATTGTATGTAACAATATAACCTTAGAAAAGAAGAAACCAAGATATTTTATATAACAAATGTAGTAAAAGTAATAGTTTACAAATGTTGTTTAATAGACTGTATTTCTGTTTAATAAATCAGCTGGGCACCTATTGCATTAAAAAAAAAATGTTTTTAAAATAAATTAAAAAAGTATCCTAAATATAAACCATAAAGGTAATTCAGTACGTCTATCTATAATATAGCAATCTTTATGACACTGTCATCCTGCTAGTAATCTCTATTTTTTATAAATGTTACAGTAATCCGACTACCTTTTTTTTGTACCCCGATTACGTATTCTCGTTACATGTAATCCAATGCCCTTCATGCTTGTATTTAATCTATAAAGGAATTAATTTCATATACGAGACAAAAAATCTACATTCATGCTTTTGAGGAGGGTTTATTTAAGATTGTTTATTTATAGCTATAATAAAAGGCAAAGGGGTCAGCGTCCTTTGTTAGCTGAGACTGACATCTAGTGGACGTTTGGGCACAAGGCTCTTATAAAACAAACCATTTCCAATTACACTCTCTACACTCTAATGCTACCGGGGCTGCAGTGAAGACACATTTAGGGGACTCCAAATCAATCCTAAATCCAGATTAAATTAAATCCCGGGAAAAGATTAGGAAGAGCAGCAGACTAAATTATACACACAATGCATGTTAGTATTTAGTATTTAGAAACACCTGAAGGTCAACATTCAAGTGGAGCTCTGTAACTATTTATAAAAAGTTAGAATATTGGTCATAATGATCAGTTCAGTTTAAATTGCAGTGTGTGCTATTGTTCAACCTCTGTTATCCTTTACTACTTTTATTTAAAACATATTTGGATGTTAATACCCCTTATATTATAAATATAATTTTTATACATTCTTTATAGATTATTCAATATTAGCACTAACTATTTCTTCACGAGCTTAGGTATTTACCGATGCACTTTTACACAAAAAGGGGCTTAACTGAACCACTGATGCGCATATGGCCTGAACATGTCATAACTGAACAAAGAGTTTATATTTGTGTGGATGGGAGAAAACCAACAAAGTGTAATCTGAACTCAGATCAGAAATGTGTATTTTCCCTCAAAGCAAAACACAGAACCCTTGAGCTGAACATAAGTGTGTGGATGACTATGGCATATACAAACAAAAAGGTAGTTTAAGTACAACGTAGGTTTAATATTAATATTTACTTTTTGTATCTAATGAATAATTAAAAAGATGGAGGGAAGTTGGGTGTTATGGTAAATTCCCATTCATTTTTTTGCCTTCACCCCATTTTCTTTAGTACAGCTATTTCTTTAATGTAGTGACTGAATGAGAGTGGTTTAGTGCGTTGGTGATGGGATCAGGGGGGCACAGGTTCAAACCCCACTGCAGTCAGCATGTCGTTGTGTCCCTGGGCAAGACTCTTCACCCCAAATTGCTCCTGTGGGGATTGCCCACAGTATTGAGTATTTAAGTCGCTTTGGATAAAAGCGTCTAACAGGTAACATGTAATGTAAATATACTTGGTCTCATGGTTGTTACACTCGAGAAACTACTGATTAAGTGTTGCCTTTGAGAAGCAATATATTACAAATATTAAAAGCAAACCTCCACAGCACTGAACCGTCTGATACGTCACCAACCAAATCAAAAAAGGCAAAGCTGAAGTAACATCAGTCAAGATCATTTCATTTGGCTATAAGAGATTTTCTTTATAGTATTAACAAACTAAAAAAGGGGTACCACACAATACTACGTCCTGCATATTGCATCATGTTTACACTTCATTCCCCTGCTCACTGCACATACCAACGTTTGTAAGCCTTAAGTTGACATTTACCAGTCACTAGTTTTTAGTAAATGACACGAGAAGGAGTAAATCTCTAACTGAGCCATCACATGTTTTTCAAAGATGGCGAAGAAAAGACAAGACGCAGATGAACAATTGAACAGGAGATTTATTTTGTGGGCACTGTTCACTTCTTTGCTGCCTCCTTCTGGAGCTTCTTCACCTCATGCTTGATGATCTTGTTCCTCTGCAGAGACAAAAAGTGCATCGATTAAGAACTGCTCAATGACTGCTGTACGATCACTATTCTACACACTTAGAACAATGGACCCGTTACGTTTAAATGGCTTTGGTTGTTAAATCAAAACTGCTGCTCGTAGGAATTAATAACCACATTTCATTCGAGGGCCAGAGACTGAGCATCGGCAGGAACAAACTATTGTCAATTATTTCTCTCTGGGACAATTACAAAAAGCCCGACCCATCATTAGTTTTATGAGCTGCAGCTGTTTAGTCAGTCAGCTGTGAGAAGAGCTCCATCAGGAGGCATTACAAGTCCAACCTCCCAGGTCTACAATGGTCCATTTTATAAAATAAATGCGACCTAAAGAAGGCAATACAGAATGACTTAAGAATTTGGGAAATGTTTTAAGACCCCAGATAAAGCTAGCATCAATTTGCTGGCCAGATTTCCCCACGTGAATGAAAGCTGCCTAAATCTGTTTCACTTACCATCCTCTTGGCCTTCATCACCTTGTAGCGGTCAAAGTCGCACATTTTGGACCTCTGCAAAAAGAAGGAGAAATAGAGTCAGGGAAGAACCAGAGCAGTGGATTTCTCTCACAGTTAAGCCCACCAGAATTCAGTTTTCAGGATGGACATGTGCATTGATAAAGGGAGTCAGTTTGCTTTAAGTTTAATGTTTGGGGCACATGAAGCAATCCAGAGACCCCTACAACTGGAGAAATGGAAGGTGGGCTGCCTCTTTAAACACAAACAGAAGCCTATTTGTGAAACTCAAACCTGCAGGGAAACAGTTCAGACAGGAGGGGCCGTATGTTTTATACAATCCTCTAAACTTATCACACAAGACACCATCAGGATCAGCTGAGTAGTAAACAGTGACAGGTCAGCCTCACACAAACATACCCTCCATGTTAAATAAAGCAGAATATAACAGTTGGGGGGGAAACTGAAAACATGTCTTTTCAGAAATTGTTGGAGTCAAACTGATAAGCAACAAATGTATGGGAACCAAACTGCTGCACTCACCAGCTGAATGTACTTGAAATGTTTAGCAAAAAGCCTATTATCAAAATCTTAGCAAGATTTGAGAAATTCCCAATACCGGCTGTAACACATCTTACATTTGAAAGAGAATTAGGATGCCATGGTTTTGCCCATTCTTGCAATGTTCAAAGTGAAGAAATAATGCATTAATTTGCCCTACGACTCTTCCTTTACCCATAAAACACGTTTCATGACATAGTGTTCATGTATCCCTGCTGTCAAACAGAACAAACCGGCAGGGGAAACATCGCCTCGCTGGCAAATCAATTATTTAAAAGCCAACAGGAATCTGCTGCTGCTGAAATAACGCAACTTATAAAATCCTTTTTATAGTCTAATATGTTCATTATGACCAGAGGGAAACATTGCCTTACCTTCTGTCTCGCCTCAATCTTCTTGGCCCAGCTGCTTTCCGACCACTTCTGGGTGACCTCGGCCTTCACCCAGGCTCTCCTCACAAACTTCTGACGAGCACTGTGAATAAATACAAACAAGTCAGTACAGATACAAGAGGGATTACTCAAGTTTGATCAAATAATAACCACACGAGGAAACCCAAATCATGTTTTTCTTTTTTTTTTTTTAAAACAGAAGAATTGCAGTCATGGTAGTCTCATATGCAGTACAGCGTTGACACAATCTGGATCACTTAAGATGCTCGATACGAGGAATTTCTGCAATAAGGCTGTCAAATGTTGCAATAATGAATTAAGAGTACTTAGCCCTGCGTACCTGGTGCTCCCAGTAAACTGCTTTATTACATGTAACTGCTGGTAGAATTAAAAACTATCTCCAACATTAAAATAACAGATAAAAAAGTATGTTGTTTCGTACTGGTTCCTTTTGAACTAACTTTGATTGCAGAGACAAAAAATGATGTTGTGCTGACCTATTGACCACAATGACAGACCCCTTATAAGACGCCCCTTCTAAAAATTGCAAACTAGGTTATCCTTGAGTGCTTTCTAGAAATGCCTAAACTCTTGTGTACCTAGCCTGGTAGAAAAGGGAAAACAATCTGTACCCTTTCTTGTCTCAAAGAAGTTTTTTTGTTTTAAGAAAAATGACTGTTCCCACTCACCTGTGAGGTACTTTGATGACGTAGTCTGTAAGCTGCATGCACTTGAAGGGCATGGATTGTCTCTTCACACCTGTGCAGGGACCATCAACAAGGGCCTAAAAAATAGAAACACAATGCACAATTAAAAAAAATCTATATAAAACAAGTCCAAAGTGATGCTTACGCTGTTCAAGCCAATCTCACTCACCCTGTTTTGGTCGATGACATCTACGATGGCCACCAGCTTGCCAGCATGGGGTCCGAAGGAGATGTAGGCAACACGGCCGATCTCAACGAAGCGTTTGAACACCTGAGAAACACACATCACAAAATACCGAAATTCAAAAGGAGGCTTTTACTGGAAAGGTGGATAGTCTCAGTTTAGCCAGTGATGCAAACGAACAAAGTACTTTTACTAGAGAACTCTACTTTCTTGCCACTTTGTTATTCTACCCCACTTCATTTTTACGAAGTAAATCGTGTACTTTTACTCCACTATTATTTAATACCTTTAGTTACTTTGCATATTTGATTAATGACTTTAGTTAAACCTGAAGTAAATTCACGAGTTACCCTGCAGTAAATACAGTAATTTAATTTAGCTGCACAGTTACCAGCTTTGATAAACACATTGATGCATTATGTGTTGATCTAAAAATGTGACAATCTGCATAATAAGTATTTTTACTTTTGGTACTTTAAGCATATTTTGATGTTAATACTTTTACTGAGGTTACATTTTGAAAGCAGGACTTTTACTTGTAACCTATTATTCCTCAACTCTGGTACTTCTTATACTAAGATAAGATACAAGAGTATATTGTCCCAATTTAGGAGTTTTTCCCCCCAAAGTACAAGATCCGAGTACTTCTTACACTTCTGAGTTTAGCCTTTAATCGGAGACACCCAAATCAAGAGACTGTATATTTCTGGGTAAACACAAATGCTCAATTTGTAGACAGGGGGCTCACTTTTCTTGACTTATAGCCATGTTCGGATATACCACAGTTGATAACGTTGCAAACAAGCTAATGTAAGCTAGCTAATGTGTCTGCTAACGACTTGCATGCCGCTAAAACGGGACTACGTAGAAGCGTATGTCCAAGCTTATGTATAAGGTGCCATACAACAGAAAACAAAACATCGCATACAGACGATATCAAGCAATGTTGTCGTGACAAAACACGCGTAATTAGTCCGGTAAAGCGAGCAGGCCTCTCCCCGGACGGACCACGTTGTAGCCGACATCTTACACATATAGCGTTAAAACTTCAAATACAACCATAATATCACATAAAACGATCCATGAATATGCGTGTAAGTGTGTTAACATTGCACATTGGTCTCGTTGTTCCAGTTAAATTAGATATATGAAAAGAATTTCGACAAAGAAACGCTACAACTCTGATGGCGAACTCACCATGATGGCAGTCCGGGAGCAGAAAGGCCGTCTCAGCTTCCGGTTGACGCAAATACGTCTTCCGCTTATACTGTACGCATGCGCACTGTGTATATTTTCTTCTATGAGTTTTTTCTTTTATACTTTTGTATACAAAATACATGATGTTCATATACGTTCTTGTATAAATAAAGGGGAAAAACCCCAAAACTTTACAAAGATAAAAGTTACAAACAACAACAATAGGATTTATTAACGTAACACAAATCAGTCATCTTCTTCTATTAGGTTTATTGGCAACCAACGAATAAGTGCATTACTGCCACCTACTGGACTGGAGTCTGGATCAGTAGATTTTGTTTATAGTTTTTTATGAGAGAAATTAACAAAATCCTCGATGTTAAAATTGTCTAATATTTGTTGAAGCTTTTGACAATGGGATGTTTATTTGAGGAAAAACACATGTAAAAAGTGTACATTTACAGGGACAACGAACATTTCAGACCCCATTATATCCTATACAACTTTGTGCAATATACATGCAAGTGCAATTTATCCTCCTGCAATTTGACGTTTATTTTTGTATTTATTGTTTATTATCTTTATTTACAAACTAGCTTTTTAATTCAATATGGTCACTTTTCTTAAAAAACAAATATACTGCTACTTTTTTTTACCATCGTGTACATATCTGCTATTTAGTTTTTTACTTATTGTGTTAATAATAACGTGTGCATACTTAGACATTTTTATCTGCTGTTGTAATCGTGTACATTTCCCTGTTACTGGTCAAATAAAGGATTTCAGATTCTGATTTCAACACTAACAATAACATCTTTAAAAAAATTAAAAAAGAACATTAAGAATGTTTACCAACATTAAGCAAATGTTATCTTTTTATAAACCGGAAAGCAAATGCATTTATACCTTAACAAATGTTTTATTCTTTAATTTTATTAAAGGAAGTGTTAGAAGATAAGTGGTTTTGTTAGATCTTGACAGGGACAACTTGGGACTAACACTTTGAAGACGGTCCCTGCAGATAGAAGTTGTGCATCTCGGTGTGTATCGGATTGTTTTGATAGAAATAAGGTTGATGCTCCTTTACTACCTTATTATGGTGGTTAAGAAGACACAACGTGTGTGTCTTCTTGGGAACGTTTTGTTTGACGTATTGATCAATGTCTTTCTAACTTAGCCGAAATGTTTCCAGAAGATGTTTCGATCATATGACAGATAATAGCTCATAAAATGTCCTATAAAGTCGAAACACTGTACATATCTTAAAGTCTGGCTAACGTTGGCCCTGCAGTAAAATAAATACACTATTAATATGCCAAAGACAGGTTATTATGGAAGACATTGTGATTGGTTGTTCTCGTCACCACTACTTTTAACCATGGATTTAACCATGGATGTATAATACGATATTAATATATATAATAAGAACTGGATACAGCGTCGGAGGCGGGGTCTCGTTCTTTCCTATGAGAGCTGCTCTGGAGCTGCTCCTTGGCGCATAAGGACAAAATGGCCTTCACAGTTTTAAGACAACTCTGAAATTATGTCTGGAAGAGGTTGATTCATTTATTTATTTTAATTTTTTGATTAGATCATAGGTTAAGAGATGGAATGATATGATGATTCATACTCATGTACAGTAGGTGGCGGTATGCACCTTTAAAGTTGTTTGCAATCCGCCAAAAACCGATAGAAGAAGAAGAATGTCTGGAAGAGGCAAGGCAGGAAATTCACTTGAAAATTTGAAATACTTTGATCTGTAAAGATGAGTGGAAGAGGCAAAGGAGGAAACTTTCTTCTTAACGTCGAAGAATAATCTGATAGAAAATGTAAACATTATTCCAACTATAGTTGACCGTTTGAGGATTCGTTCTGATCAACCCGATCCAACAGACTCGAAAATGAGTGGAAGAGGCAATGAAGGAGCTAAAAAACGGTGATAAAAATGCGTGCAATCTTTTGCTTCAAAATTTGAAATTCACAGGCTCATGAGAACCCCCAAGTCGTGAATATGTTGGAGAATCACTATTGTTTGATACCTGCTGGATCAATACAAATGATGTTTATTCCTTCATTGCATTGCCAAATAGAAAGGAAGTTGAACTCTGCTTCTTGCTAGAAGCTCCTCTGAGACGTTTCCTTGATGTTCTTTCGACTAAAACCTCAGATCCGAAGTGGAAAGACTGGATTTTTGAATCTTCAATTGAAATAGATATTTCAAACATCATTGTTAAATTCTGGACTAGCCGAATTCCAGACCATGATGTTGAAACCTATTTGAAGAGATATGGAGATATAATCAGTAAATACAAACCCATAGATAGATACATTAGAGATATGGTATGGGGTGAGAAAATATAAAATCAAGATGAACATAAACAGTGATGGTGAGATCCAAAATCTCCCAAACTCTATATCTCTCGGCCCCTACAATGGGAGAATAATTTATCCAGGGCAATCCGTCACCTGCTTCATCTGCAACTCAGCTCACCATCAGGTCAGAAAATGCACCACAGTGAAATGTTGGAGATGCAATGAACTGGGCCACAAGGCTAAAGATTGCAATTCAGATAGTCTCTGCAATCTGTGTGGAAAGATCGGGCACACCTTCTTCAACTGCCCATCTTATTATGTAAACAAGGCAAAAACCCAGCAGCAGCCTGGTCGTCGTCCTGCAGCCCAACAGCAGCCTGGTCCTGGTCCTCGCCCTGCAGCCCAGCAGTAGCCTGGTCCTGGTCCTCGCCCTGCAGCCCAGCAGCAGCCTGGTCCTCGTCCTGCAGCCCAACAGCAGCCTGGTCCTGGTCCTCGCCCTGCCGCCCAACAGCAGCCTGGTCCTGGTCCTCGCCCTGCCGCCCAGCAAGGGGTTCAAGATTCTTTATTTAGTCAAACGTACACAGTGTAGTTATTTATGATGAAAATCTTGTGTCACAGGCTTCTCCAACAGTGCAACACAAAACACAGATAAACAGAAAAATATAGTACACGTAAATAGTAATACAAAAAAGAAAAATAGTTTAAAAAACTGAAATAGTGCAATAAGAGTCTATATGCCTATAGTCTATATTGAAATATGATATATTAGGTAAATAGATAAATATTTTTTAAGTAGCAGCCTGGTGCTGGACTCCCTCCAGCCACCCAGCAGCAGCCTGGTCCTCCTCCAGCCACCCAGCAGCAGCCTGGTCCTCCTCCAGCCACCCAGCAGCAGCCTGGTCCTCGTCCTTCAGCCCAGCAGCAGCCTGGTCCTCGTCCTGCAGCCCAGCAGCAGCCTGGTCCTCGTCCTGTTCCTGATCCTTCAGCCCATCAGCAGCCTGGTCCTGGTCCTCGTCCTTCAGCCCCAAAGAAAAAGATATAACTATTATTAGAAGAAGGGACATAATCCCAGGAAGGCTGCTCATGGTGGATTGTTTTTATAAAAATGAAAAATATCGACTGATCAATATTTATACTGCCCCTGAGGCACAAAATAAGCTAAACTGATTCAGAAGACTAAGAGAACTTTTAACAGTAGGTTATAAATTATATTAGGTGGGGATTTTAACACAGTAACAGAAGAAATAGATAAGTGTAGTACAGCTGTTTTTAAACTGAGGCCGGAAGGAAAACTGTTAAAAGAAATCTGTGACGATGCAAACCTAATCGATGTCTGTCGATCACTGAATCCCGTTGGTATGGATTTCACGAGATATGACAAAACAAGCAAAACCCGTATTGACAGGATTTATGTAACTAACCATTTCTCAGTAACTAACTATAAAACAATCTTCAATAACTTTTCGGATCATCTTTTAGTCCAAACATCATTATCCTCCGGAGCCCCTTACACTAGAGGCTTCTGGAAACTGAACACACAGTGCCTAAAAGATACTTATGTTTTAACAGAACTAAAGCTGGAAATACAAAATACAAAATTTTTAATTGTCCTTATTTCATAGAAAGTGCTCATTCTTATATATTTAAAAATAGATGTTTGTTTTAATCTTCCTCTCAGAACTCAGATTTCATGTATTTATTTTAACAATGTATCCGTACACAGATGTCTCCAAAACATTCTCCGCAGCGACAATGGAGTTTGCGAATAAAGTGAGTACCACATGTTGATGGGAAAAGAAGTATGTAGTGATGTTACGTATTGCGCCGAGGCTTCGGAGCGTGTGTCGAGTAATCCCCGAAGCTTTTTGTGAAGCTTGTATCGAGGCTTGTATCGTTTTGGGCCAGTGACGTCACCGATGACAAACGAAGCCTCGCTGCCTGTCGATACCACGTGACTGCTTCAGGAAGCGATTCAGATCGGTTGAACCACAACGCTCATATTACCCATGGATGTGTAATAAGAACCATATTACCCCTCCTGTACCCGGGCCCGGCGGGGACACGATGGAATTAAGAGAGCTCAGACCCTCACTTATATAGAGGTCGGAACATGTCATAAGTAGGTCTATAAATAAATAAAAGCATAAATAAAAGTAGGAATAAAAACATCTATAAATAAATACAGGAATAAGTGGTATACAGTGTTTTCAGTCAGAATCAGTGTGTGTGCTGTGGCTCAGCTGGAAAGCAGTTGACTCACAACCGCAGGGTCCCTGGTTCAACGAGTGGTCAATATGTCTTTTTTTTGTTTATAAAAGTTACAGCTAAATTAGATAATTCAGTTAATAAATGTAGTCTTTGATATGGTTTAGCCTTTCTCAGGCTACAACATGGTTAAGTTTACGAATATTATTAAGGAATACAAATCCCTCTTTGCAATGTTTACCAGCCTCTTTAGGCTTTTCAATCACAATCATTAAACTGGAATAAAAACAGTATTGTTAACATGAAAATATGATTTCATGTTCGTTGTTTAGAGTTATTCTAAGGCTTTACTCATTGGGAACTCGGTATGAGATAGAGCACACTGTTGAGATGTCAAATCTGCCTGTTTTACACACTTTGACCAACAGGGGGGTTTGTGTTCAAATCGGTTCAAATGAAGCTTCATGAGATGAACCCTTTTGCTAATCAATTGCCTGGAAAGCTTCAAAGCTTGATAAGGCTTCATCTCGCCATCACTAGAAGTATGCATTTATTAATTAGTTAGATGTTGTTAAATGAAACTGAGCACCTGTAAAAGCGCTAACAAAATTAATCCATTATTATTATGAGTAAAGGTTTTGATTTAGATTTTTTTTTTTCGAGAGCAAAACGTTACAGATTACCCGTCATGCATGGCTGTCAGAGCAGAAATACCCGTATGTGCGCTCATAGAGCATGCGCAGTGGAGTTGCCACTTTTACAACTTTAAGGACCTTATGAATCTAATAAGGGCTATACAAGTGTTCATACTGGGTAGTTTATAAAGTTAAAAAATTATCCGCTGATTTACAGACGTCTCTTTCCCAATGTTTACACCCTAGCCAGAGCTTTAAGGTCGGCTGACCAGCTGTTGCTGATAGTGCCCAAGACCAGGCTCAAAAGAGGGGACCGAGCCTTCGCAGCAGCTGGCCCCAGGCTCTGGAACAGTCTGCCCCTCCATGTGAGGTCGGCCCAGACACTAGGGGTTTTTAAATCCTCACTAAAAACACACTTTTTCTCTCTGGCCTTCTAGTCAGAGCGGAGTAGGACACCTGACTATTCCCTGTGTTTTTGTTTTTTATATTTCTGTTGTAAATTATTGTCTTTTATTGTGATTGTAGTTAAGTGTTTTTATTACATGTACAGCACTTTGGCTCGACCAAAAATCGTTTTTAAATGTGCTATATAAATAAAATTTGATTTGATTTGAATGAATGGGAAAAAGTCTTTCTGGACCCAGTGACGTCACAGACTGATACGGAAATTGTAGTACCGCCGTTTGGCCACTACGAATACTTTCCTCAGAGTGTGGCGCACTTCCTTGGGGCTTGCTGCAGCTGGGTGTTATTGAAAATATCAGGCCATTTTGTCCTCATGCGACGCTGTATCCAGTTGTTATTATACATCCATGGTTCATCCAGGAACAGGGAGTGGTTGAAGTCGCTATAAATGTGAATGCTCGTGATGGGCAAATGAAGCTTTGAATGAAGCATCGACGCTTCAGTGTCAAACTGCCATCAATAGTGAATGCAACTTCAATCTACTTTTTGGGTAACTATTATTTTCGTTTGTATGATTTATCTCACACTTTCGGTTTACTTACTTCAGTTTGAGGTGTATTTGTAAAACAATTGTGTAGGCTAACATTGACGTAGTTTGTACATCAAGAGTTACTGTGTTATTTTATTTTTGCGTTTTACTCATATAGGTTTAGGCTGCTTAACATTATATTCAGATAGAACCTTCCCAATTGTGTTAATAGGTTTAGGAGGATTACTCAAAGAGAAAAGGGTGTTGTCTGGGCCCGTCTTTAAAGGAAATGCGAAGGCAAATGTGTTCCTGCCGGTTTCTGGCGTATAGCGTAGGGACAAATACATACCGAGTATTTCTCGTAAAAATCCACACGTTTCGACTTGGGGGGGGGGGGGAGGGCATAACCCGAAGTTATCTGCGGCTGCGAGCTGTTATGTGCCACCATGACGCGCATGGTGTTATCTTTGTATAATGAAGCGCGAGCTGTATGCTCGAGTCCTCCTGTCTGTCGGCTCTGATGCTCCGGGATGAGGGTCTAACTTCAGCAGCTACATTACCTACGTTGGGTTTGTTAACAGTAAGTGTGCGGAGTCACTGTGGCACAGACTGGACCGCTGGTGAACAGCTGTTATAACAGTTCAGGTGTTCAAAGCAGAGCTCCCTGTCGCAGCGGCAGAGCGTGATCAACTACTTGGATGGCCATGCACTCTCCGGCTCAAGTCCTCACGTCCTTTTTCAGCCCATGCCAGACGAACTTCGCGGACAACTACATACGGCAACTCTAATAGGACAGTTGCCACAGTGGCGTTTGGCAAAGCAGAAAAAGAAAACAAAAAAAACCGAGAGAGATGAGTTATTGTTATTACAACGTGACTTCACTATTATTTAACAACTCTTTTTATTGGGTTCTTTTATTTGGGGTTAAGTACATTGTCAGAATAAGTGAGAAATGGATTTAACTTCTGTTAGACAGCTATATGCCATACATTTTTGCATACAATCACAGTAAATATTTATTCAGTATGATAGCTGTCTAACAGAAGTTAAATCCATTTTCTCACTTATTCTGACAATGTACTTAACCCCAAATAAAAGAACCCAATAAAAAGAGTTGTTAAATAATAGTGAAGTCACGTTGTAATAACAATAACTCATCTCTCTCGTTTTTTTTGTTTTCTTTGTGTGCTTTGCCAAACGCCACTGTGTCAAATGTCCTAGTTGGGTTGCCGTACGGAGTTGTCCAATATAGGGGACCATCTCGCACATGCGCACTGCAGATAGTGCAGGGCTGCAAATCGGGAAGTGACAATGTGCACTGAAAAGTTTTCTGTCGCAATATTATTTAAGGAATCGTTGAGCTAGCTAACTAGCATACATTGTGACTATCTGCTAACGTTAGCTTTAGCCTTCGTTTTCTATTGTACTTGAGTTAAAGTAGAAGTACACAGATCTTGTACTTGAGTTAAAGTAGAAGTATCAGAGTGTAGGAATACTCTGTTACAAGTAAAAGTCCTGCAATCAAAATGTTGCTCAAGTAAAAGTACAAAAGTATTATCATCAAAATATAGTTAAAGTAGCAAAAGTAAGGTAGTCATTGTGCACCACTGGCTATAAAGATAGAAAGACTAAGCCTCGCACACAGGAATGAAAATACATTTTCAAAATGCTCAACAGTGCTGCCAAAATTATAAACTGACTGCTACACAATTCAAATAAATGCTTTAATATATTTATATTAGATGTGACTCTATGGCGTTTCTGTTATTATTACCACTGCTGCTTTAGTTGTTCTGACTGCTAAAATCCTCTGTTATTCCTAATTTTAAAGCCGATATTCCGTGGGGTGGGGGGGTCGGGGGGCTCGGATCCTTGTCACCTTTTTCATACCTGATGAGTTTGCATCCCTGGACTTAATAAAATGATCATGTGTTTTATTCATTGAAACATCCGTCTGTCTGTGTAACTCAAACATTTTGGGATACTTTCCAATATCTGTGAAATTGTTGTTCAATACATTTAATAAAGAAATTAAAAAAGAGTGATCAACTTTTGAATATTAATGTTTTTAGGAAACAATATCTTTAAAGTTAAACACACATTTTAGAATATTAACATTGAAATAAATAAACCAAAAATATTTTTTCATTAAAATAATTGGGGAAATTTAAAGGTGGGGTAGGTAATTTTGGAGAAACCAGCTCGAGTGCGCTAGAATTTGAAAATACACAGCCGGAAAGAATCTGCCACTTCCTTACAGAGCCCCTCCTCCAACACACACGAAGGCGCACATTACATTTCATTTAGCTGACGCTTTTATCCAAAGCGACTTACAATTACCAATTACAGGGACATTCTCCCTGGAGTAACTAAGGACTAAGTGCCTTACTCAAGGGCACACTAGTGGTGGTGTACCTGGCGGGATTTGAACTCACAACCTCCCGAACTTCAGCCCACCTCACTATCCATTAGACGACCACTATCGCGCACATGACAGGCACAGGTCGGCCATCCAGTTATTTTAGCCGGGCCGGCTAAAATGATTGGTCGTGCTTTTTACAGTACTACGGCTTCCACAGATGAAATTTTTTTATGGATTTTTTGTCAAAGCACTTAAGATATTCATTGCTATCGGGATGTTAAGAGCATTCCATGGAATATAACAAAAGGTGTATCTCGAGCCGGTTTCTCAAACTTACCTACCCCACATTTAAATTGTCCTTATTTCATAAAAAAGTGCTCATTCTTATTTATTTAAAAATAGTTTTTTGTTTTAATCTTCATTTCAGAACTCAGATTTCATGTATTTATTTTAACAACGTATCTGTACACAGATTTACCGTACTCCAAAACCTTCTCCCCAGCGACAATGGCATTTTGTCTTGTTGACCTTGAAGTGAGTACCACATGTTGATGGGAAAGGAAGTATGCATTTATTAATTAGTTAGATGTTGTTAAATGAAACCGACTATTACAATTGTAAATTTGCACATTTATATTGCAACATTAAATGCAATATTAGCTCAGCCAACATTTTGTAATGCTATTTATCCTTTAAAATAAATACAAGTTTAAATATAACTATTATTATATTGTTTATTATTGTTTTTTTATTAACATTTGTATTGATTAGATTCGATGCTCTCTGTTGATATAGTGTATCATAGTGTTTCCAAAAAGACACAAATTCTGTAATAGTGTTATAATGAGTAAAGGTTTTGATTTAGATTCATTTTACCACTGTTAACAATGCATTTTATTTTTTTGTTTTCCTTTTAACAGAAAGCTATTGTGGAGCTCAGTCCGGAGAGCAAGTAAGAATTTTTCTTTTCTGTTAAGGTGACTTATACACCTTTTCATTACGAGACCCTCAAGTGTCTTTGAGAGTTTGGAGTGAAGATGTGGTTCAAAGAAGATTTGCAATTTTGCTGTGCACATATAAGACCTGAAAACTAGCTGCGTCATGAACACCTTCAAGAGGAGAGACAAGATCAGACCCCTCCCCCCCCCGGCGACGCTTGCGAATCAGAGGGCCTTGTCATATAACTTTGCGTGGGGCCTCATGTTGGCCAGGGACGGCCCTGGATAAGATGCACTGGATTGAACACTGACGAGAGACAAGAAGAAGCAGGATAAAGATGGGAACTGTGGATAACAGGAAGAGCAACAGGATCAACATTGGCGTCATTTGGAGCATAAAAAGCTGTGTTATAAATACAAAAATTGAAAATGTAACTTCATTACTGGATTTTTTAACATATTTGTTAATTAAGTAAGAACAACTTGCTTGTTTACTCTTCATAATGATGTCATTAATTGTACATTGTCAATAGTATGGCATGTTCAATCTTATTCATTTTTTAGGAATCACAGCATCTCATAATTTCTGCTTGTGTGGTTTTGGTAGCAGCCACATTCAGGCGTATCATGGATTATAAAGTAGTAAAACTAGAAGGACTGCAGGTAGTTGATTCACACCATGCTGACTAAGTGGCTTGTCTTCAATGTTTGTCATCTAATTTTGATAACAGAGAAATCAAGTGGCCAAAATGAGTTTCCCCTTTAGGGTGGATGGCTTATCCTTATAGATCACGTAGTATATCTGCGGTTCCTTCGTATCAAGTCGAAACAAGAATATTGTGACAGCGTCTAAAAGAGTTTTGAGTAAAGAATGTCTTTCAAAGAAAGTCCATTTCCAGATGTTGCCAATCACCTGGACCACAAAACCTCCCCTGTGTCATGAAGACCTGGAAAGATGGAAGACTACACAGAGCAGGTAACAAATGGACTGATTTTATATTTTCTAGTCTTTGCGACCACTCAAATCGCGTTTTAAACACATGTCAGCACTCGCCCATTCAAACACAGTCACCATTACCCTTGACACCAGGAGCAATTTGGGGTTCAGTATCTTGCCTGAGGTAAAAATTCAACATGTCGACCAGAGGGGGCGGAGATTAAACCACCAACCCTTCGATTGATAAAAGACCACTGAGCCACAGATGTCCCAACATCTTCTGAACAGGGAGGAACAAAGGCGTAGCAAACATTGTCTGTGTGTCTCCGGGAGAATGAATCTGAGATGTGTTGAGGGATATTTGAGCCATGACTTTAACCGACACGAAGTCCTGGTGAAAAAAGAGACGGACAAGGTCTCAAGATGGCTGATGGTTTGTGTACATCGGTACTGAAAAACTGAATTCAGGACACACAGGCATTGAGCCTTATGGCTGTTGAACATGTACTGAAGCTGTAGCTGAATCAAGAGTCTAGGATCACGATCATGTAAAGAAATGTGGGAGAAATGGACTGGAGCTCACTGATTAACTTGCAGCCATTCATTGGGAAACATGTTTGTCTTCTCTTCCATTCAGGTCAGCAGGTCTGCTGTTCCCACAGAAAAACGGCAAAACAGGTGAGATAAGGGAGAACTAAAGAGAAATGGTTGTGTAGTTGATTAGACTACACTCTTTTTGCCTCACATTTCATAAAACCAGTGATGTAACTTTTGTTCGGCATGTGTTGCAGGTCCAGATTACCTGAAAGGGGTTTTAGATTATGTGTCCAAAGAGAATAGACACAAGATATTTGGATTTAAAAAACCAGCTGGTGCCACATTGAAGATAGGACCCCTGGAAGACACAATTTACAGTGAGCAGCTTAAGGTAGTGAATGGATGGGGGAAATTCTATCTTCCTGAGATAGTAAGCATGCAGGTTGTAGGTGTAGTGGAGGGGACCTCCTGCCCATGGGACCAGCTCGTTCTAATGATCTGTGAGGACGAAAAGCTGTATGCCTACGATGGAGTGGAGCTACATTTAGTTGCTTCAAGCCTGAAGCAGCTACTTGAAAAGGGAACTATCCAGCATCCAAGACATACTACAAAGGGGAGGCCTTCAAAGACATGGTGAGAAGTTATAGTAAAATAGCTGGGAACAAACAGCTTTGTGTTTTCTGAACCTGATAGTTGATCCCCTGTTGGCACTGACAACTGTTTTTTTATATTTTCTTTTGTTTGTAGACCAACTGGGAACAAGTGCGGAACAGACCTACGGGGAGGAGGCTGGAACAAGAACATCTTAAACTGGTGACAAAAAACAAGGCCACATTTATGGAAAATCTCAAAGCCACCGCTGCAATAAAAGGCAAGTATCTTTTTCTCTGCTTCAGGGCAAAGATGAAGTTCATGCATTTAGTGTCACTATCATGTTTCTTCTGTATTGAGTGATCTCATTTGCTCATTTGTTTCTCTCTCTCCCTCTTTCTTTCTCACAGCCGGTCCCTCCCAGAAGCCTGTGACAAGCCACTAGGTCCTTGTTACATGTCATTTGTTAGACGCTTTTATCCAAAGCGACTTACATACATTCAGTACTGTGGACAATGCCCACAGGAGAAATTTGGGGTGAAGTGTCTTGCCCAGGGACACAACGACATGCTGACTGCAGTGGGACTCGAACTTGCAAACCCCTGATTCGAAGTCCAGCACACTAGTATCCACTGAGCCACAGCCTCCCTTGTCAGCAAAAAAAAGCTGTCCGGGTTTGGCCCGGCTCGCTTAAACCGCGCTACGTGCTGCAGTGGAAAAGCGCCATAAGCGCCTTTGTGTACCGACGTACTTGGGAAGCGTTTCCAGAAGGCGCTTAGATCACTGGACGACAGAGTCGGTCTCCGTGTGCACAGACGGGGCTGCTGTTAACGTCGGTCTATACAACGGAATTGTGCCAAAACTACGCCAACCGGCTGCGGAGGGAGACTCCCCTGTGCACAGTCTGAGTCCCGCGCACACACTGGGGAACTGCGCAAAATCAGCTGATCACAACGTTAACGCCCCCCGTTGACAATTCGCCAGCACCCTTTTCTCTCCAGACAGCAGTTTGAGACAGTAATCCACGCCTTTGTCAACACTCGGCTGGATTACTGTGGTCAAGGAAGGATGCTCCAGAGCCACTATTTCAAGGATACTACGTCATCAAGTCCCGCCGAAGGACTGTTCCAATGTCCAGGATACTTGGAATTCTACCGAGCCCGGCGTCCTTCGTAGCGAGACATTTCGAGGCTGCACATGTGTATCCTCCGCGGTCTTAAAATCCCCACAATGCGGCCCCCACCTCCTCTTTTTGTGGCCCTCAGATTAATATATATATATATTTTTTTGTTTTGTACTTGTAGTACTGATACCGTCCACTAGACTCCGAGTTACGTCGCGAGCTGCGTACATGATTTAGTTCGGTAGCCAAATACCACAAAATAATCTGTGACGCGTTTGTGTGTATTGTGTTTGTTTCCCGGGGAAACACTCACAAGAAACACCGGCTGTTGTTATGCCTGCTTTGACGTTAAGTTGCCGCTTGTAATTATGCCTTTACAAGCTTAAACGTTGTATTTATCATCTGAATTTGGCGAAACAAGTTTAATATTCTAAAAACCAAGACTTTGTTTATTTGAAAGCAGATGAAAACAAACTGTCACAGACCCTGCCGTGTTATCTATGATGACTATACGCTTTTCATTCAGAATTTCAGCGGGAGGGAGGGGGAGCGGCACTGAGGAACAGCAGAGTGCGGGTTGACAGGTGTCTGTGTTGACATTCCCCTTATTGTGCGTCAGCAGAGACAGGCTACAAGTGTCTTAGGTTCAAGTTAGACAACTAATGTCTGGGTTAGTGTTCATGACTTCATGTTTATGTCATCTTAATGGTTAATCTCAATGCACACACATTTTCCGTGCTTTCCAATAGTTTAAAATAGTTGTATTCCACTGTTAAATAACCTGTTCAATACAAACATGCCACTTGTAAAAATTAAATAACATTTCTGTGAACTGATATTTGTTTAGTGAGCTTATTAGAGGATGTTCCCTGAAAGATTGTAAAATGTCAATGAAGATGTATATTTTACATCTTAGTATATTTGTTAATAATTACATACAATACATGGAATTTGTGTGTGTGTGTGTTCCAAGTGAATCTGCGGCCCCCTGGTGGCCAGTACATAAATGATGTGGCCCCCACCACCATCCAAGTTGCCCATCCCTGCCTTAGAGCGTTTTGCACCTAAATAAATAATTAAAATGAACCTTGTTTTGACTTTGCCTCTTTTGTTGATATTGTGCTTTATGCTACAATGTGCACCAATATGTGTAAAAAAGGTTTGCAGACATCAAGTATGATATATGAATACAAATGTTATTATTGATTGGTGATGGTGATTTTATGATTTTCTTATGGCTGCTTATCCTCCAGGACTTTTTCAAGGCTGCAAACAGAAGGAGAACGTTTTATGTTAGTTTAGTGGTTCTGTCCTGGAGAGATGATCATTTTACAAAATACAGTTACTCAAGTACATCTTCGCAAATCAGTTATGAGTCTTCAAAACAATCGCGCACAATTTAAGGCGGGGCCTCTCATATGACGCACACCTGCACCCTTGCTCGCCTGTTCCATTCTTGGTTCTCCGATGCCAGGAAGGATTCTTGCCTAGCCTCTGAAGGAAGTGACTCGGAAGACATGTCCTACCAAGGAAGCGTCCTCGACATTGAGAAACACCCTGGCTCTAACTCTCTTTACATGGGGGTCAGTGGGTCCTCCCCTCCCTCGCTCGTCTGCAGCTGGTGCAAAAAGCAGCAGCTAGGCTTTTAACTGGCACACGGAAATATGACCACATTTCCCCCATTTCAGGCCCCATTGCCTGCCAATACATTTTTCATTTCAAAATCCTTTTTATTTACTTTTAAATCCCTAAATGTCATGACCCCACCATATCTTTCTGAGCTGCTACGCCCTTACACGCCCAATCGCCCTCTCAGGTCAGCTGATCAACTGCTCCTAAATGTGCCCAGAACCAGGTATAAGCTCAGAGGGGACCGTTGCTTCTCTGTAGCGGCTCCCACACTGTGGAACGATCTGCCCATGCATATCAGACCAACACGTTCCTGAGCGACCGTCAACATGTGACGGGTTGGGAGTGAGAACGTGTTGAATGAACACATATAAAACACAGGTGCACAATAGCAAAATATTTGTTTTAAACTAATATCTTTTATCATTTAACCATTAGTTAATCTCATTTATCAAACTATAAAATCAAAACCAGCTTGCAGCTTAAAGATTTACTTCAAGGCAATCACTAGTCAAAAGCATTTTAAACTTAGGATCCAGCTAAGGTATACAAATTCACAGTTAAGGTATACAATTCACAGTGGTGATTTGATCAACCTGTAATCTGCAAAGTTGCAGTGTCTTCAATTTTTAGGATTACTTTTACGTTTACTTAATTAGGCTTTAGTCAAGAGTAAGGCACTTAGTCTTAGTAAAATCAATACATTCATTTTAGTCAAGTACATTGTTCAAAATCTGAAAAGGAAAAGTTCGGCAAATATTCAAAGACTTTTGTAAAAACCTGGAAAGGAAGGATTAAACATTCTTAAAACTTTAATTCATACATTTGTAAATGCTACCACTGATCTGTACCAAATTAAGTCTATCAATTATTCTTATTAGCCATACTTACCTGAACATCTACTTATGGTACTTGGAAAGGGTTCTTCTGTGTTTATCTAATGTTGAATATAGAATATCAATTTCTTTAAATTATACTTCTCTAATTTGAGGATCTACATAATTGTTATATGAAATATTATAAATATTTGTTTTGGGCCAAAACTGAAATTAATCCAGTATTTGAAACATAATTTTAGGTCTGTCTGTGCATGGATAATACATTAAAGAGTAGTGTTGTTAAGCCTGATTGCTGGACGATTAAGGATATTAACGTTATCTGTGATAATAGTAGAAATACCTTATTATTCAATACCAAATATTTATTTATTTATTTTGTTTAGTGCGAAAAGGTAATCTGATCTGACAAAATATATTAATCACCACTATTTAACACATGTCTGGTCATTGGAAATATCAAAAAACAATTATTAATTGTACATCTGTAAACATCTGGTCATTCAATTCAAAGTTCATCTTTGTACGAGAGCTGGGAGAACATGTCCGTCAGTCTTCCTGACTCGTTCTCCTCCTCCCTTTATGACACAGAGTGTCTGGTGTGTAAAGGCATCCTGATACTGTAGATTAGCACTGAGGTGCTGATTGGCTCAAACTCTTCTTCATCAGAGCGCCATATTTCAACCCCCCCAATTGCTCTGCTTTTGTGTGGCTCATTCAGTGAGCACTGTAGCTGATCCCCCCAGTGAAACGGAGGCTCATCTGCCGGTATTCCTTCTGCTATCTGCTTGAGAGCAGAGCAACTGCGTATTCCTAGCGATGCATCCAGGTGTCCCCCCCGTGATGGGAGAGGTTAGGAAGACATCAAACTGCTCCAAGAAACATGGAACCTTTTATTATAGAAGCCTCTGAAGCCCTCGCTCGTCCTGCAGGGTTGTCTGCTAGAGCCCACCGAGCAGAAAGATGAAGAGAAGCATCCCATCTTATCAGAAAGGTGAAGAGAAGCATCCCATCTTATCAGAAAGGTGAAGAGAAGCATCCCATCTTATCAGAAAGTTGAAGAGTAGAATCCTTTCATCTTGAACGACCTCGTGCTTCCTTGTACGTGGCTGGGGGTGCTCTCTGCAGCCGGAGAGTGTGACCCTCTCTCTCTGACCCTTGGCCTTGAGAGCTGTCCTAGTTATCGGCACAACACCTGATAGGGATGTTTTTCTGAGTGAAGACAACTCAAAGTAATGGATTAGCACATTATCATTTAATTACTAAAATAGGATAGGCCCCTCAGAATTATTTTGGAGCCTTCCTGACACATGCACATTATCATTTTGAAGGTTTGTGTTAGTCATTTAACATGCAAGGATCATATACTCATCAGTCCATAGCAGAGAAATGTTATTGTAAGTTAAAGGTGAGCTAGTCCCTGTCGATATAACCCCTTCCCAATCATTCTAAATGTTATATTAATTCACCATTTACCGTTTGATAAAATATTAATTTATCAGAAATACATTTTCTCTTCCATAAAACATAGGTTTGAGAAATAAATTACCCAATATAAAATCAATGACTCAATATAATTGACTCTTCCCTCCCTTTTCTTACATATGTTACATATGAAATAATAACTTAGGAGTCTATTTAAGCATGGTAGTTTATAATCTATGAATCGAGAAGACTCAGTATCACCTGTGTGCAGCTTACAAAAAACAATTGTGAGAAAAAAATATTATGCAGGAAATTGATACATTTGTTGAAAAACAAAGCATATCTGATTTGGGAGGAAAAGCTTCATCCCCTTAACATCTGAGTTATTACTGATGGCATAGCATGAATGATATTGGGTGTCTGAGGGTGTCATTACTGAGAAATGTCAAACAAAATCAAAACCCTAAATTTGAAAACAGGTTTGCATTCCTCCACTTACAGTAAGGTGACGTTATCATTAGAAACAATAAAAGCTAAATGTTTTGATGTAGAATCTATAAATTGAATTGTTAGAGCAGAACAGAATGGTTGTATTGTAGCCTGAGTTCGTGCAGCCTTTAGTTTTACCAGGTGGAAACATTGTCTATATAATGTGAATACATGTAGAACTAGACAGTAAGAGACCCCTGACATTAGGCCTATTTTAAAAATAGTAGGGGCTTTTAACAGCCCGCCAACACACAGGCATCCTCTGCGTTGCAGTATGAATAGCCTTAAAATAAAACAACCCACTCTGTGGTAACGAGAGTCATGTATCTGAACCAAATGCCCTAAGTGAAGCCGTTAGTCTCATCTGACTGACCCAAGGGTTGGGGCTGGTGTGACAGGGAGGCTTCCAAGTGTTTAAAGCAGATGTCATGCTTTCAGTTCATGGCTCGGTGGGGGGGAGCAGACCCATGTGAGACAGTATCAACGGCTGTAATGTTCAGTTTGAGGAGTGTCATTCTCTCTGGGAGCAGGAAATGGTGTCCATTCTCGGACCAGACCATTAAAGTCATTGCATGTAGAGCAGCCTTTAGCATCTCTGTGACTGCACTCAGCCGGACTGCAGCAGGGCAGAACTGGGGGACTTTTAGTGAAGCCGTCCAAGGCCATAGACAAAATGGAACCACGTACTAACAAAAGGGACACAAGGTCATCAATGTCTCTCTTTACCTTTGGCCTAATTGTAAAACAAATTAGTGGAAAAAATGTGGAACACTAATCCATCATCATGTGAAATTTAGAGATAATTTAAATAATGACTTATGGGTTGAAGTCAAATTAACATTAACATTAGAACTAAAGTCAGTCAAAATTGGACGTGCACGGATCAGAATCTAATCAATACACCATTTTCCCAGCTCTGTAATGAAAAGGACAACAAGATTAGGTACAGGAGTGTTAAAACACCCAAACATGCACACGTATCTTATTCTAGTGTTGTGAACGAAATTATCAAGTCAAAGTTATTTTATTTATTTTATCTTATGTACCACATTTAATTTAATAATTAATCTTGAATTACTAATAACTTTAAAGAAGGCAACAATTAAAATGTGGATAAGGTGAATACTTATCCAAAGTGTGTGTGTGTGTGTGTGTGTGTGTGTGTGTGTGTGTGTGAGTGAGTGAGTGAGTGAGTGAGTGAGTGAGTGAGTGAGTGAGTGAGTGAGTGTGTGTGTGTGTGTGTGTGTGTGTGTGTGTGTGTGTGTGTGTGTGTGTGAACAGCTTGTCTGCCCAAGGTTAAAACATTTTGGACAGCGGTGAGAATGTTATGAGAAACCATTTGTTGCTTAGACTGAACTCGAAGGAAGCTAGACTGGAACATTTTAAATAAATCAAAACACTTGTACATTATTAAATACATTTGACATTTAGCTTGAGCTGGGTTCAATACTTTCTTTATGGTATTTAAATTGGGCTCAAGTAGAACTTTTACATGGATTTGGCTGATACTAATCTCTGTCTGTTATGATTTGAAAGTCTCATGATTTAAAGTGTGGGCCTGTGAAGCAGAGGCCCTTGGAAAACAACATCTATTTTTTAACTGTAATTACTTATTTTAAAGAGATTGCAACATTATACTTTTTTGAAGAATTGTTCAATTCATTTAACACATTTATTATGCACACAATAAAAACTTGGCTTAACCAGCGACCTTTACTCTTTTGTTCATAAGCTCGGTTTCAGAAAACTTGTCAGTAGTTTAACAACTATTAGAATTTTAGTAATGTCTATGGAGACCAAATTGGTTGATACGAGAAATAATTTGAAGCAGTTTAATAAAAAATGTTAAACTATATTTAAAACTGTAATTCAACTTCAACTTATATTAATGATCTGAATCCAGTGGCCAGTTGGAATAGATAATCAACAAAGTTTCCATTTTGCAGCAACAGCGCAAAATGTTTCAACAATAATTCGTATTATGTCTGAGTCTAGTTCTGCCTTATCAGCTTTGTCTCGGAATGTGTTCAATACATTACGTTTTTATTCATTATTACCAGTGTGCGAAATACGGGGGGGTCCGGGGGAGCTCGACCCCCCCGATTAACACCTGAGCCCCCCTGAAAGCCTCAACAGCAACATTTGAGGGGGGTCTCAAATTATAATATTTATTTGTCACTTGCAATGGTCACTAAAATGTTTTTAAGCTTACTATGTCCAGTATTCATAATTCAAAACATTTGTTCACAAATATAATCTATTATGGCTGGCAAACGCATTTCCTCGCATAGAATCGAAAACAGACGGCTCTTTAACGGTCGCGTATTCATTCATTCATTCATATGAACGTCAGAATATAGAATTATTTGACGGCACCCCTGAAGACGCCAGACGGCGCCCCGGTTGAGAAACGCTGCTATAGACTACTGATTGGGCCCGGACTGGCCATCGGGAGGACTGGGAGGTTTCCCGATGGCCTGGCCTGTTAAGTGGCCTGTTGGCCTGAGGATTTCTTTATTTTTTGTATGTATTGTGAACGCAACGCTGCGCAAATGTGGGTCTGCCTCAAACAGGGGGACTGTCTGTCTACATCTAGTCTCTTTATTTTCCCCTCAAAATGCACCAGATTGATGCATTTGACTCCAAAATTTAAAAACAAATCTTACCGGGGGAGCATGCCCCCGGACCCCCCTAGAGTAGGCCGCCTACTGCATATTGAGAAATCTTCGACCGGTATATTGCGCAATAAACGGGAGATGGGGACCCCCCCGATTATTGACGGGTATTTCGCACACTGATTATTACCATACAATACATAGACTTAAAAATAAATGAAACAAATAATACAACATTGACCTAAAAGAGCAGACAGATTTTGCAACCCTGACCTCCTCAGGCAGGTTGTTTACGATCAGCAGTGATGCCTCTGAGGGTCTCAGGGTGCAGGACGGGGCATAGGGTTTATACAAGGTCACAAACATATCTTAACATACCAGCAATACAATTTAAGAATGTATTCTTAAAGCCATATAATCTTCATTTCTTCTTACACCTACAGCGCACACCCTGAACAGTGTGCTTCTTGTTTACATTTTCCTCTGCATAGTCAGATGCAGGACATAAAAACACTCTTTTGCTATTTATTTTCATTTTGCAGCACATTTATACTACCAGAATTTTGCTTTACATCTTTATATTATTTATTCTTCTCAAGTCATTTACTTTTGGTGAGTTAACTAAAGTTTAGTTTATTTGACCCTGGCTATGGACGGATTCATTATTAGTTGTTACAAAACATACACAAGACGGCGGTTAGACAAACAGATATAGACCCCCGATACAAACAATTAGACAAACAAACATGAACTCGTAATAAACACCAGCGTGACAGCAAAGTTCATCCAGCTCAATTTAGTCCGAATTCAGAGGTTTCAGAGGGGGGAGGGAATGATCTGTTTAAGTGGGCGCCTTGACTCACGCTTCCACCCTTGTATACAAGTCCTAGATCGGTGCCTGATGACCATCCAAGAGCGATAACTAGCTTATCCTCTTGCGACACCACTACTCTATTCTAGTGGCGCTATGCCCCCCTGATTAGGAGCGCATAGACTTTTTTTCGCTACCCTTTCTCTCCAACAACGGCACAGTTAATAGTAGTCCTGCACGGACCAGCCTATACACTCGCTATCGAGTTCCTCACAACAATGAAACACAGTTTTGTTCTACACTCGCATGCCACTGCCCACCCGTGATCAATTAGCCTATAATTTTATGTATGCACCCCGGACCGGCACCAGTTCCTCCAGCAATGTAGAGAAGTGTGGCGCATCAGGTAACGCACGCACCTCGCGCAGCCCCGTCTTACCAGCACGTAGAAGACGGTCACAAACAACGAGAGTGCTTTTAGACCATCTCGTTTTTAATAGAGACGGCGGTGGTGTGAGTTAAAGCTATAGACAAAGGCTGTGACTTTCTCCCTCTCAGTGCACTTCACCAGCCACACAGATACGGGGAGGTATCTACACACACACCCAGAGCTGCAGCTGGAGCAGTGTTTATAGAGGCGATAGTGGTAATATCTCTGGCTGCTTCTTCCTAACTGCTAGTGTTGGCCGCTGAAACCCCTAGAATTCGGCGATTAGTTCAATACAAATCTTTACATTGCTTTCATACAGAAGTTCCACTTTACTGATGCCTTTCTTTAAGGTTTCTTTAAACATGAGCTGTGTATGTTTGTATGGCACTTCCGTCCCGAGCAGCATACACAGAGGAAATCAGCCAGGACAGAGTCCCCAGACACTGATCCCCTGGGTTTACTATCCCCAAATGTTCATCAACCAAAAATGAAACACAGCCGCTCAGCTTCACAGATAATTTTAGGATACCGTCAATCACAGATTCTGGTAAGGCAATGTCCAAATGTGGATTTGAAATTACACTTACCAGTTCTGAAGATTTGTTGGTATCCTGCCGACAACGCCAATTTGTGGGGGAAAACTTCTGTGTAGCAATGCAGTGGGAATCACCGACTCAGGAAGGAGACACGGGGAGAGCTGGAGCTTTGATGTTAAACACTGATGGTTTATTTGGAGCTTCGGCCGGAGAATTCACAAAACAAGTCCAAGAGTCAGAGGTTCTGACTTCCCGGTAGAGTTGCCACGTCAATTCTGAAGAACTTACCCCAGACCCCTGTATTTAGCTAGTTCAGAGAGAATAATCAACATTGTGCATAACAAGATAGAATGATTACACCTCTATCAGCTGATGCCAACAGGCAGGAACAGGGAGACACAACACTGAGAGCACAGCAGCCAAGGTTACAGGCGCGTGTGCTCAGTCAGGACAGAACTGATCAACTGGGTCAAAGTTAGGGGCCTTGGAAAATATTTCCCCAACAAAGAGTACATACAAAATAGGAGGAAAGTAGAAGGTCAATGATAGAAATATAGAATAGAAAATACCAAGAAGATGCTGTAAATGATATCTAGAATAAAACAGTTTAGTGCCGGATGTACAAAGATATTAATAGGAGGATGTGCAAAACAAACAAACTAATTAGGCTTTATTTAAACATTAAATAATACTTTAGGTTAAGGTCTTCTTTAAATACATGTAAGCAAAAAGCTTTGGGGGTATCTACAGATAAATATTAAGCCTGACAAAGTAATTAACGTTTAATATATTGCATGGTTTGTTTTGGGACTTGACAATCAACTTTCCTGCAATGTTAACTATGTTGAAGCACTTATTTTAACCGATATTATAAATATGTATTATACTCTTATAAGATGTATGTAGATAGAATAAGAAATGTGCAGAATATGACAGTTTAATGGTGGAGGTACACACATATTGATAGATCTCTTGTTGAGGAACCTATGACCCAAGTTTGTCATCATTGCATAACTACACCTTGTGTATATGATATGTCAATAAACCTTTGAAAATCTTGAAATCTTGAAAGGGATGTGCAAAATAGCACTTATATACAGTTTTTGATGAACGATTAGCCTCTTAAGCCCTGAAGCCCCCACGAAAGGTGGCCTGCAAACGTTTTTTTTTAGACTGTGTCTCAGGGCTTCTTAACATTTATGAAACTATTAATGTTCCATACCCTTTTAACGGGAAGAAACTCCGATAACTGATAATATGAACTATTTTTAGCTAAAAAAAACAGAAGAGTCATACCAAGCCTTTGAATTAGCCTTGAGCGAAAAAATGCTAACTAATGCTAACGGACTTAGCACAGAACTCACGGTAGAAATGCCCTTATTACTTATCTTAACTGCACAAACAAGATATCGACTAAGTAGCTGAGATTCCACAGATTCCATACATGTAATTGTCATCACTGTACGACCCCGAATTCGCGGAGATATCAGCCAGAAAAGAGAAAAAAAACAACATCCGGTTTCAAAACAATAACATGTGGTGACACGTTATGGGACATAATTCACCATTGAGATTGTTGTGTTGCAACCCGGACCCGTTAGTGAGGGTACCGGGGTTTGATGTCATTCATGCTAGCTTATCAGACAACGCAGCACATGTACTAAAGTAACCTGTATATCCTATATAACCTGTTTTAAAATTATAACTTTGTCTGTGTAAAATGTATACTTATGAAACTAGACCAAGTGTTCTTATTTTGTTTTGTTTGATGTGGTCAATTGTGTGTGCGTTGACTTAGGAATGTAGAGGATCCAGTCGACCCCGGGTTTTTAATGGGCCGGATAGGAGCATGGGGGGTTGCAGGAGAAAGGTAATAAAACTGACACCATTGAGTCTATGCAGAGATTGTACTGAGAGAAAGATTGGGATGCGGAGTGGTACGGCCAGGTGCTGAGGATAAACGAAGATAAGGATTGGTACCTCACCCCCGTTCAACCCAGAATTGTTTATTTTATGGCTGCCATAAAAGATGACCTGGGACTGATCGGCGGCGCAGGAGATCCAAACTTCCCACACCTATGGCTGACTCACTCTGATTCGTTGTTTAGACCTCGCCTATGGCTGACTCACTCTGATTCGCTGCCTAGGGCTCGCCCAGGAGTGAGTCCACCAGTGGATGAACACCTAGGGAGGAGCAACCGACACAACTCCTCCCACACAACTCCTCTCCGTTTGTGGGAATAAATATTGTGAATTCTGTACACTCGCGGCCTCTGTTCGGTCTGACTGTCTGATACGTACATCGCACGGTGGAAGAGCTGAGGCCCGAAGTACTTCGTTATATAAGTACTTCGTTATATAAGTACTTCGTTATATTGTACTGTTGTTTCTGCCATTAAATCAGCTTATTGTTTAATCTCATATCTCTGTCTGAGTCCTTCCTTTTTATAGCAGACCACTCATCAAACGAACGGCGCGGAGCGGGCTCGAACCTTCAACAACTGAAGGGTGCTTCAACCCAACAGTACTTACCTCCGAGAGATTAATGGATAATAAAGTGTGGAAGTCCATTCTGAATACACCGCCTCCGACTCCCTTTCATCGGCACTACACTGGTGACCCTGACGTTTTTGTGAAAGTTTCCGAAGACTCAATGAACATGGCTGATCGCGATGTTTTTGTTAAGCTGCCGGAGTTTTGGGAGCATGCCGCGGCGGCATGGTTCGCACACGTGGAAGCACACTTTTCCTGCCGACAAGTCCGTGACGGGGATTTGAAATATTTCCACGTGGTGGCAGCGATGGGTAGCTCCACATCATCCAGGTTGGTGGGATTTATCGCAGACCCCCCACACCATGGCAAATATGAGGCGATTAAGGCCCTTCTCCTTAAGACATTTAGCTTATCTGCTAAGGAGAGGGCCCGCCAGATTCTTGACAATCAAGGCCTAGGAGACAGCAAGCCATCCCAGCTAATGGAGAAAATGCTGAATCTGCTAGGGGGGAAGACCCCCGCGTTTTGTTCATGGAGATTTTCCTGCGCCACTTGCCTTCCCGGGTTCAGACGGCGCTAGCCAACACGTCCATCACGGAGCCCCGTGCCTTGGCTGAGGAGGCCGACTGTTTTTTCCTGGCTACCCAGCAGTCCGGTGCGGAGGCGCTAGCTGTGATGCTCAGCACCCCCTCAACTGTTAAGAAGGCTTGGGGGAGGTGGGACGCGGCGGTGCCAAGCCGGTGTGGGGACACAGGGAAGTGTTTTTACCACGCGCGGTTCGGGGCCAGGGCGAAGATGTGTGTCGCTCCCTGCAGTTTCAAGCCTCCGGGAAACGGAGGAGCCGGCGCTCAGTAGTGGCCCTGAGCGTTGGCGGCACGAGCAGGCTTCTCTTCGTCAGCGACAGAGTCTCAGGAAGCTTGTTTCTGTGTGACACTGGAGCTCAACGGAGTGTGGTTCCTGCGTCGAGAGAAGACGTCGCTCGTGGGGGACATGGACCGCAGTTGACGACGGCTAATGGCGGCCCCATTCGCACGTACGGCGTGAGGCCTATGTGTTTGTGTATTGGAGGACAGCGGTTCAACTGGGATTTTGTGACGGCAGACATTTCGTTTCCCCTCCTCGGGGCAAATTTTTTCTGTGCTCACGGACTCCTGGTGGACGTTAAAAATAAACGCTTGGTTGATGCCTTGACGTTTTCCTCCCTCGTGTGTACACTCGGCGAGGCGGCGTACGACGGGCTGTCGGGCTCGCTGTCGGGTGCGGACATTTTTCTCAGGCTGTTGGCTGACTTTCCAGACCTGACGCTGCCCACCTTCTCCGCGCTCACCACCAAGCATGGGGTGGAGCACCACGTCACCACCGAAGGTCCCCCTGTCTACGCCAGGGCCCGGCGGTTGAACCCTTCTAAGCTTGCAGTAGCGAGGGCGGAGTTTTCAACCATGGAACGCCTGGGTATCGTCCGCCGTTCTGACAGTCCTTGGGCCTCTCCTCTACACGTCGTTCCAAAGCCGAACGGCGGTTGGCGCCCGTGCGGGGATTACCGCCGCCTCAACGACGCCACGACGCCTGACCGCTACCCGGTGCCGCACATTCAAGACTTTTCAGCACATCTGGCCGGTACGTTGGTATTTTCTAAAGTGGACCTGGTGCGCGGATACCACCAGGTGCCCATGCATCCCCTGGACGTTCCTAAGACGGCAGTGATAACGCCGTTTGGACTTTTCGAGTTCCTGCGGATGCCTTTTGGGCTCAAGAACGCCGCTCAAACGTTCCAGCGCCTGATGGATTCGGTGCTGCGGGCCCTGCCGTTTGTGTTCGTCTACCTGGACGACATACTCGTCGCCAGCGCTTCGGTTGAAGAGCACCTATCACACCTCCGAGCCCTTTTCACGAGGCTCAGCCAACACGGGTTGATAATCAATCCTGCAAAGTGCCAGTTCGGGGTGTTTGACATTGATTTCCTCGGACACCGCGTCACTAAAGGCGGTGCAGCACCCCTGCCGGCGAAGGTTGAGGCCGTTGCGGCGTTTCCTCGCCCGCTCACGGCCCGGTCTTTCCGTGAGTTTCTGGGGATGGTGACTTTCTACCACCGTTTCATCGCCCGGGCCGCCAACATTATGCAGCCGCTGTATGAGGCTTTGAAGGGTGCGACCCCCACACAGGCGATCGACTGGACGGCGGAAGCTGAGTTTGCTTTTACGGAGGCGCACGGCTCGCGCACGGCTCGCGCACGGCTCCCATCTCCATTACCACAGACGCATCGGACTACGCCGTTGGTGTGGTGCACGAGCAGTGGGTGGATGGCGCTTGGCAGCCGCTCGCCTTTTTCAGCCGTCAGCTGACGCCCAGGGAACGCAGGTACAGCGCTTTTGACCGAGAGCTCCTTGGACTTTGGCTGGCCGTGCGGCACTTCCGTTTTTTGCTGGAAGGCCGTGAATTTACGGCGTTTGTCGACTACAAGCCGCTCACGTTCGCCATGGCAAAAGTGGCTGAGCCTTGGTCTGCACGCCAGCAGCGGCAGCTGTCTTACATCTCGGAGTTCACCACAGACATTAAGCACGTGGCTGGCAAATCGAACCTGGTCGCAGATTGCCTCTCCAGGGTCGTCATCGGGGCCGTGCAGTTGGGCCTGGACTATACCCGCATGGCGGCGGACCAGGTCACGGACCCCGGCGTACAGGCCCTAAAGGAGGACAGCTTGGGGCTGCGTTTGGAGGACGTGGTTTTCGGTGACGCAGGCGTTACTCTCCTGTGCGACGTCTCCACAGGCCTGCCGCGGCCGGTCGTTCCCGCCGGTTGGAGGCGCTCCGTTTTCGAGGCGGTGCACGACCTGTCTCACCCCGGCGGTAAGCCTTCGGTGCGCTTGGTGGCCGCAAAGTTCGTTTGGCGGGGACTGAAAAAGGACGTGAGGACTTGGGCTGGTGAGTGCGTGGCTTGTCAGCGCGCTAAGGTGCATCGCCACACAAAAGCTCCTTTGGAACGTTTCATGGTGCCGGAGAGGAGGTTTGACCACGTCAACATCGACCTAGTGGGTCCATTGCCTTCCTCTCAGGGTTTTTCCTACCTCCTCACCATGGTGGACAGGACGACCCGTTGGCCGGAGGTGGTTCCTCTCGTGTCGACGTCGGCGGCTGACATAGCCCGGGCTTTCATTGCGACGTGGGTGTGTCGTTTGGCACCCCGTCGGACATTTCCTCTGACCGGGGTGCGCAGTTCACGTCTGAGCTCTGGAACGCCGTGGCGTGTGGTCTGGGGGTTAAGCTTCACAGGACAACCGCTTATCACCCTCAGGCTAACGGCCTCTGTGAACGTTTCCATCGCTCCATGAAGGCAGCGCTCAGAGCCGGCCTGGAGGACGGAAATTGGGTCGACAAGCTGCCTTGGGTGATGCTGGGCCTGCGGACCGCGCCCAAGGAAGATCTGGAGTGTTCCACGGCTGAGATGGTCTACGGCCAGCCGCTGAGAGTTCCAGGGGATTTCCTCCCTAACACATCGGTTCCCTGGTCGGCGTCGGCACAGCGGGTTTGCCTGCAGGACACCGCCGAAACTTTTGCTCCGATTCCTACTGCCCAACATGGTACTCAGGTGTCCCGGGTTCCCGCGGATCTCCGCTCGGCGGAGCACGTTTTCATACGGCACGATGCGCACAGGGGTCCTCTACGGCCTCCTTACGACGGACCTTTCCGTGTTTTGGAGCACGGGGACAAGAACTTCGTGGTCGACCTGGGTGGTAAGGCCGAGCGCGTTTCTGTAGACCGGTTGAAGGCGGCCCTTTTGGATTTGGGCCAGCCGGTGGTGCTGGCACGACCTCCGCGACGAGGGCGTCCCCCGGCCTTGGTCCCTGTCACTGACTTGAGGCCCGTTGTTCCGGTCTCGCCTCTTCCGGAGGCCGCATATGCAGAGGTCGTTTTCCCGACTCCCGTGCTCAGGAGTCGTGGGGGTCGACCTGTGGTTCCGCCCCGCCCCGCGGATTTTGTTTATGGGTGAATTCTGGGGGGGCTTGTGTGGTGACACGTTATGGGACATAATTCACCATTGAGATTGTTGTGTTGCAACCCGGACCCGTTAGTGAGGGTACCGGGGTTTGATGTCATTCATGCTAGCTTATCAGACAACGCAGCACATGTACTTACCTCCGAGAGATTAATGTATAATAAAGTGTGGAAGTCCATTCTGAATACAAAGCCTCCGACTCCCTTTCATCGGCACTACAAACAATAATTAAGCCTTACCTTTTTTTATTTGTGATCAAAAGTTGTGTTCAACGGAATAAAAACGCCGCTCAAGGTTAATCCAATGTCTCTGTGTCACGTATAATTTTTTACTGATAATCCATCATCATATTTATGGCAATATAGTGGGTATAAAGTTTTACAGTCCAAGGCTGTACTTTCAGATATGCTTCGTTTGTATCTCTATTATGTCCGCAGATGTAATGTTTGCGTGGATTTGGGAACTGCCCATCGATTCTATTGGATCTAACGGTTAAGAAAAAGGTGTAAATCACCCAAATTGACCAATGGGTTCCAGAGATATGGTCCTGCGTAAAGTATAAAGAATACCAGCCAGCGTCAGCGCATTACGCAGCAGACTCTACGCAGTGTTTACTACGTAAGGAAGCAGGAATTGCAGCAGGACCCAGAGCGCACGGAGCACAGACCGGCCAGCAGATAACAGAGCAGATTACAAGATTTGCATTTAGGACTTTTTCTATACTTTGACTTTTGTCAAATAATGACTCGCAGGAAAGAGACTTTTAATACTTTACAGGCAGTGGAAATTCTGACTAAAATATTGTAACATTGTAAATGTTTAAAATAAATCTGCTCCAGTTGGAGTCAAACTTCATTTAGTATTTTTATTTATTTATTTTCTTTTTTTACAACAGTTGTATTTGGATGTAATGAATACTTATAGTGAAAATTCAAAGTAATAAAATTATTTTTACAGTGAAAAAGGTCAAATGGAACTGATGGTTCCCAAATTATCCAGAGGTGAGTCCGTCTGGACTTTATTTTTCTAAATCTCTCTAAAAAGGTCAAATCTCACTTGTTTTGCATCAATCTTGATACAGGGTACTTAATATATGTTATAGTTTGGATTCCTAAAGCTTTTAGTCTGCTAACCCATCATTCAAGGGTGGTTTTCACTATAAGTAATGGTTTTTTTTAGGCGAAGATTAGAATTTAAATGTTTTTACTATGTTCCATCTGAATTTACTTTAAAATAAAAACATCTATATTGATTCTGACACTTCTCCATCCAACTCACAGATGTAACCTTGCTTTGAGAAAAAGATTATTAATTTACCCCTTTTAGAAGTGAAGATATATCATTTGTTGTGTTAGTGGCATTTTCGAGCCTGAAACCTGAAAAAGAGGCTCAGGGCTTAAGAGGTTAGAGAATAACGAGTAATGAATATGCTTTATAGGGATCTGCAGATACATTTTTGTCTTCTCAAGCACCAACTATCAAATCTCTCGCCTGATTGTTTGCACTTGACAATCACCTTCACTGAATTTTACTCAGGTGTAACTAAAGTCTGATTTAAGGGTTGTTTATATTTCACATCATTAATCCAAAATCTGTAAAGTAACTAAAATAAATGTAGTGGAGTAAAAATACCAGGTTAACCTTAAAGAAAGCCCTAAGGATTATAAAAGACCCCCATCACCCCAGCCACAAACTGTTCTGTCTGCTGCCGTCTGGCAGGTGCTACTGCAGCATCAGGACTAAAACCACCAGACTCAGGGACAGTTTCATCCCACAGGCCAGAAGACTATTAAACACCTGAACTTTGAAACAACATCCATAACAATCATCTGGCTGCTACTTAGAAATTATTTGTCTAATATAACATATTCCAATCACTTGTAGATAGACTCTTATTGCTCTATTTCACTTTTTACTATTTTACTATATTCTTCTTGTATTTACTTGCACTATTTTTTCTGTGTATCTGTTTTATTGTGTTGCACTGTTGGAGGAGCCTGTGACCTAAGGGGGGGGGTAGGACACGTTCGATTCCTGTTTTGGTTAGTGTGCCGTCGATGGGATTCATTCCATTTCAAAGTGCTGTTTGACGCTCAGTGTAAACTTCGCGCACTGCCACTCCAACATCCAATCACAGAGCTTGAGGACTAATCACGGGGTTTGTCAAGCAAAGCACATGTTGTAGTCCCAAACGATAGCTGAGGATTCTGGGTAGTGTAGTGTCTTCTGCCATCCTAAACTCCGAAAAAATATTTGTTTCTCCGAATCGAAGGGGAAAAATACAAAAGCATTGTACACAATTTAAACCAATCAATGTTGTGTAATTAACAAGGATAATCTGGTGTTTTTGAGTTGATGAGTAGTGCAGATATCACTGTAAAATCAATCGACAGTAAAGAGAATACTTACTTCCGGGTGTAAAATCCTCCGTTATCCAATGGGAATGGACGCTCACATTGCCTTTAAATGCCGCCGACATGGACCGATGCGGTGCTTCCCTGAGCGTCAAATACCGCCGCCGGTGGGAATACATTGCAATCAGTTGAAAGCTCTTTGCGTCCGTTTATGAAGCTGAAGGAGACTCGGTGCGTCACAACTGCACGCCATAGGACCCTGGCCAAGCGTCGCTCCTGGACGTTCAGGGAGTGAGACTGTGTTGGATATATCGTTCACCCGCTTGCTGCTGGGTGCAGGTGAAAGTAGGGCGACAGTTCTGTTCACATCGCTGACATTTGTCACAGGTAAATCTTGCAGGTATGCAACAAACATGACGTTGTCAACAGTCTATGGTTGTCACACAGCGACAAGCTGGACACTGGATTTACAGACACAGTACAAACCGAAAGTCGTACAAACCGGAAGTCAGCGAAATAAAGTTATGCACAGAGCTTGCATACTTGTATTAATCTCTATAAACGCATATCTGCATGTGAATGCAGAAATAAATGTATCCTCGTCAGCTCAGTAGTTAGACTACTAGCGCAAAGACTATAAAATACTTTTTATTTTGTACTTTCAGAGAAATCCTCTGTCAAATTGTCCACCCTGAATACTCCATGCAGATGTTCCTGTTGTCTGTCAAACACAAGCAGAAACATTACTTTCCAAAAATGGAAAGTTATCTTGGTCCCGCTCCCCACGTGAAAAACAGGGTAAGTTTAGTGCTGCTAATGTAATGAAAATGGCTCCAGGCCCCACAAGATACGCTGTCAGCCATGTCTAAGACCTGAAGTCAGCATTGAGCTCTTCATAACACCATCAATAGAGGATTGATAGACAATATACTTGAGATTGTGAATTTAAAGGTGAGGTGCATGCATGGGACAGTTAGGAGTTGGGTGGGAACCACTTACAAGCCCACATTGAGTGTAGAAGTCAAAAAGGGAGGCAACGGCATGCCTTTGGAATGCTGACAACTGGAAGGGAAATATTTCCATATTGACCCCAAACACAATAAATGTTACTATCCTTGATAATATACTGTACATTTCTTAAATGCCAAAATTGTACTTGGAAATAATATAGATCCTTTGACAACAGCAAAAAGATCATCCTTTAAAATGTTACGTCAATCAGTGAGATTTTATGGTGATTTATATATTTTACAATGGTCACATAATAGGAATTATGGATGTATAATGCTGTGGGTGGAGGGGGAGGTGGGGGTAGTGTTTTATTTAAATGGATATTTAGATAGTCAACTAAGAAACATAAAGTACTTGAAACATACATTTTGGTAACAATTTTGAATATGATCATTTTCTTGAGCTTTAAACTCCTGGGGTCAAAATGACCACCAAGGATAAAGGGTGTAAAGCAAATGTAAAGATAAAGGAGGGTTAAGAATACATTATAGTAGATTTTTGTTTTACAATATCCTAAAGTCTATTTTTAACACACTATTGAGTTGGCTTTTTCATTACATTTAAAGGTCCCATGTCATGGCCATTTCTACTGATCATAATTCCATTGTTGAGGTCTACTAAAATAGATTTATATTGTGCAATTTTCCAAACTCACATTGGTTTCTCATACAGCATCTCTGTATAGTATGTGTATTCACTCTCTGTCCTAAACGGCTTGTTGGAGCTCCTGCCCCCCCCTCCCTATGAGCCCAGTGGCCGTCTGCGAGAGAGCGAGACACAGCGAAACCCAGCCCGAAACCAGCCCGAACACACACACACACACACACACCCGCAGCCTGGCTGGGAGTTTGTGTGTGTGTTCACAGACCGACTCACAGCCTCGCCGCGTCCCGCCGTCTCAGGGAGGAGAAATCGGCGGAGCTGCAGCTGAGAAAAGATTGAGTGTGTGTGTGAGGAAGGCGTAACGGCTTCTCGGACGTAACTTAACGGCTCCACGGATTGGTCCATTTGGACCAATGGGTCCATTTGGGTATGGGCACGTCACTGTACCCAGGAAGAAAACAATGGAAAAAGAGAAATCCCCAACGAGGCGTTCTGGGGCAGCATAGACAGGTCTTTTCTGTGTTAGAGTTTTACTCGCTACAGGGTGTACTTTGAGGGTTTGTGACTCTGCAGACCGTTTACATGCAGAAAAACCTAAATAACACACAAGGGGACGGGTAATAACCGGAAAAGCATGACCATTTTTTAGTACATTTTTCTCAGAAAAACCTTTTCTAAATTAAAGTCAATTATTTAAAAAGGTTGAGTCAATATAAGACTAAAATAGTTGAAATTGAACGTAAACTATGTCAAACACCACTCCTGAAATTGATTTTGGTTGAAGTTTATTATAATATTGATATTATATAAAGATCTATATATAACATTGATTAAGCCTTACGGGTCCCTTTTAAAATATATATATATATATATATTGTATAATGTTCTGGGCTGATAGTGCCTTATTTTCAATTTGAAAACACATGGCAATTTTATTAATACAGCAGATGAAAAGATTTGCAATTCTTCATGGGTGTCATTGGCTCTCTAGATAAAGGCAGTATCTGTTTGCTAACCTCAGATATTGATTTATTTAAATAAGTGACCTTTGAATACATTGCAAACATAGCCTTAAAAAGGTGCAGGAAAGGACTTCAAATATTACTTAAAGACTGGACTTTTTAATTCAGTCAAGAGAAGAGAAAAGAGAAGAAAGGAAAGAAAATTGTTATAAGGGGTTATTAATGACAGACATAATATGGCTAGGGAGGCTGTGGCTGATCATGCGTTGATCTTCGGATCAGGGGGTCACTGGTTCAATCTCCACTGCAGTCAACATGTCGTTGTGTCCCTGGGCTTCACCCCAAATAGCTCCTGTGAGGATTGTCCACAGTATTGAGTGTATGTAAGTCGCTTTAAGGTAAAAGCAACTAACAAGTGACATGTAGAGGTCAGTGGAACTCAGACTCTACAGGGGTCATTTTTTGATCATGGGGCATCACCCTTGTACAGCATCAGGACAATATCTCTATGGAGTCAGACACTGGAAGTGTGCTGGAGGCTGATGCGTTGACTGGGACTGATGGAAAGATGAGGCTGATGAGACTGAAGAATCTGCGAGGAACGAACTAGGGGCTTTGCATTTTTTTATCAAATAGGACACAAATAACCACAAACCATTTTTATTTTTTTTACTGACTAAACAGTTTTGTTTTTATGAGCCTCGCATTTTCAACAATCATCATACAATACAGTATTTGGATGCATCAAACTCAAATAAAACACAAACTCAAATACATTTTTTTCTTTTATGGAAGATGAGCAATATATACTCATAAAAAATAATAAATAATAATTGTAAAAGAAATAGAAAAAAGTAATGTAAAGTGTTTTTCATAATAAAAAAAAGACTTGCTCATCTTACTGTATATGCTGAATTGGCCTAACAACAAACCCCTGGCCTAACAGCAAATGTCTATATCCTGTGTTGGCCTAACTTGCTCATCTGTGTGCAACTTTGGGCTGATTTCATGCATGAAAGGTGCTATATAAATTATTATCACTCTTTCACTCTGAGACTCATAAGGCAGTACTAGATTTAGTAATATTACCATGAATCTAGCTATTTACCATATTTTATTGGAAAACATCTCTGAAACTCTGAAAAAGTCATATTGCTAGTTTACAATATGAAGGCCAAATTGACCGGTTGGTTGAGTATATTTTCAAAAGAATAATTACACCCTTGTTACATAAAATGTTGTGCATCAAGTTATATAATTCTGTTCAGTCAGTACTCTGACACTAAAATATGTCAAAAATGATATGGTTACCTTACAAAAGTTGACCTAAAATAGTGATTTCTTCAGGAGTGATTTTTAGCATGCCAACTTTCTCAGTGGAAGCTAGCTGAAGGGCATTCTGTTCGAACCACAGTGACATCTAGAGGTTGTTTTGTGCATAACATGTCAACCAAAGGGTAGAGCTGGCTGACAGGGTGTGTCACTTTGCTGAAGGATAGACCAGCTATCCAGGATAGTCTCTGAAGATTTCCCAAGGTGTAAAAGCTGCTGCTGGAGTACTGACTGGAAGTAGTGCTGATATCATGTCTACCATATCCTCGTAAAATACTCTGTCCAACAATATAAGTCTAATGACACATTTTTATTTAAAATGCATTCTTGTACTAAGGAGGGGAATTTGAAAAAGAATACCTGAAAAAGTACTTGTTGGTGTAATTAAATTAGTATACTGAGTCAAACAGTATCACTCTCATTAAGAATTTATGGCAGAACATCATTTTATCTCTCATCAAAGATAGCAGAAAACATGCATTATTGTACTCAAGAGGGGAGTTTGACAGAGGATCACTCAAAAAGTACACAGTAAAAGTACTCTAAATAGTATTTATCAATCCTCAACCTCCAAGCTGTTTTAATATAATTTTGAAGAAAAAACCCTCGATGCTGACTTGACCACGCAAATGGGAAATACGGCCGCATCAATTCAGCAGTGTCAGTAACATCAAACAGAGAGATAGGCCTACTCATACTTTATAAGATAGGGATTCAGGGCTGACAGTGCAAGACAGACAGCCAGATAGACAGATCGTGAGACAGACAGACAGACAGACCAACAGACCGACAGATGCGCACACACATACGCACCCACACACAGACAGACAGACTGTCTTCTGTATGTTTGCATGTAGCCATATATTCAATGTTGTGCAAACACGCACTGCACTGTCTAGGCAAAGAGTATGAACCTTTATTTTGAAGAGTACAGCGCAAGCATAGGGCAAACTAGCCAATCAGAAGCAAGGAGGCACTGGAGACCCACCCATCTATGGAAACGAAACATTGAGTGGTATACTTATTTTAACAGTAAGAACAGAAAAACGAAAAAACGAGCTGAATTTCCGTTTTTCGTTTTGGGGCAAAATTCAAAAACAAAAAAACGACCCGTTTCTGTTTTATTATTAGTTTCAATTAGAACTAAAAAACAAACGGTTAAAACGTACCTTGGTCTTTTTCCTGCTGTAACTACGTAAATTTGCCCTCCGTGCCGTGGGACTATTAAAGCCGGTATTCTGATTCTGATTCTGACTTAGCTTATTGTGATAAAGTTTAAACATACATAAAGAAGACGTCTACGGCAAGTGTCCTGACAAACAACTGAATAAATAATTATTTACATGATTGTCCTTTGTGTAACTCTCTATTTCTATAATATGAGACTTCCTACTGCATAGTCCTTTAATGAGCAAATTCCAATTAAAATCAGAGTGTGGTGAGAAAGTGAGGTTTAGCTATAACTAAAATAAAACTTGACTTAACTTTGACTATAGAATTGATGATTTGGATTGAAGTTTCCTAATTGCTATTTTCAATGTGATAATGATAAGTGTGCTTATAACTTTTAGTCAATAACCTGTCAAAACGTTGTGATAACAATAAGGTCATGTTTCATATAAAGTGGAAAAGTATCTCATTTGTGTAAAAACCTTTAAAGTATAATCCCATAAACATATTGGATCAAATGACGATGTGTAATGCTCATGAATCTACAGAGAAATATCGATAACTTTGAGTTGTTCTCCTCAGCAGAAAAAAGCCTCACAAGAGTTTTGAATGAGATTTTCAAGATTGGTTTTACCAGGAGGCAATTGATGTGTTTCTCTGGATTCAAACACAATAACTTCAGATATACCTTTTAAGGTAATAAGATTGTCTAGGCTAAATCGGAGGATTGTCCTTTAATAGTTGGTCCAACTGCATACTTGCACTAAGCAGGTTTCCTTCGTTTTACCCCAAAAGTAAACAGATAATGTTGTCAAAGTATATGTTGAACCTTTAATGGAGAAACATGTATCAGGATGACAATTGATGGTCTCTACTTTTTCTGTATTCATGGGAAAAAGTCAAAGTAAACCCAATGAACTGTAGTGAGAATCAAATAATAGCTTTCTTCTGTCTCACATTAGAAATGTCCCTTCAGTTATTTGGAAACTGTCGAGGCATGCAACAAGTGAAAAGAGGAAGTTTGGGGCTAGCAACATTTGTATTGTTTGAGACTGCAAGCTGAACACATTTTAAACATTATAGATAGCAGGCTACTTTTCAACTTTCAACAAGTCTTGAGATATCTTCAAATATTTTGTCAATGACTTTAAGAGCCAATGCATGGTGAGACTTTTAAAAAGCAAAAAAAACAGTGTTTCCAACTGTATGTCTAGTTTGATTTAGACTTTGACCATAGATAACAATAAGGATAGATGAGATGATATTGGAGTACTTATTATTCTCTGGCAAAGAATCACTTGAAGTGGCAGGAGAAAAAAACAAATATGAACCTTAGTTTACATTATTTTTATTGAATTGTTAACAACATGATCAATACATCATTGTCTGCCTGCTTCATTCAAACAGTTGACAAACATTTGCATTTATAAATTCATTGTTAAACCTAACAAGTAGCAAAGATAAAGAATGACATATGTTGCTCCCATTAGAATGGTTTATATGTTTTTGTTATTTTGAACACTAGATGGCGTAATGGGGCAACAACACATATAACTGATCTCCTGGCACAGGTGTGATTGACTGTGACTCGGAGAGCAATAGTTTTTTGACCGTGTCTGTGAACACGCTGTTTTTCTTTGTAAATAAAAGATATTGAAAGCTAAAAACTTTGTCGTACATGGAAATTGCAGCGTCCAATTAGTTTACCCAGTGTAGCCAATCCCCCAGGTGATATTGAGTGGCAATAGTCACCACAACATATTTGATTGAAGAACAGGAATTTCACAAGAGGATTAAAATGAGATGATTTGTTTGAAGGTTAAGTATTTGTGAATAATATCACAAGACATCTGTCTGGTCACTAAATGATAAAAGACCATGCCATTTAGACTTATCAATATTTAATGTCCAATATTTTCCCCCTTCATTTACTCTGAGGGGATGTAGAAGTGATAATCACATGGTAATTTAAATGTTTTCAGCAAGTTCCTGAGATCTTCCCTCACACTTTTCTCCGCCTTGCTCCTGTTTTTAGTTGTGACCTTCTCAGATGTTGGTCGTGCTTGCTCCCTAACTTCTTTATCATTTTTAAACAAGTTGCTCACACTTTCAACCTCAGCACAGTTGCCATAGGGAAACTCATTCATATCTTTCCTTCCAAACCAAACAACCCTACATGATTTGCAAGGAGGTACAACTGGTCCTCCCCCGTGGAGGCTATACGCCTTGCACGTTACAGGCTCAGGCAGTTTGATGGTACCATCAAAATATGACCTCATCCTCTTTTTTGGATTGAAAGTCATCACTGCACCAGCAACATAACTGTCCCAGCTACCAGGAAGACAAGACGCAGCAACCATGATTCGCCCAGGATCCCTGCCAGAAGTGGACATGGAGACCCCGTAGTACTTTTCTGAGTTTGGGTTCTTCTGAGAGACGCAGATGGTGGAGGAGACCAGAGGTTCCATTTTTTTAAGATGGAGTTCAGTGATGATCTCTTGAAGCTTTTGTTTTATTTCCTCTTCATTCTCTCGTCCTTCCAGGAAAACAATCTGAAAATAATTTAGAAATGTTATCAAGCTCCTCTAATCCCTACAAGTAATTTACTGTCATACTTCGTGTTTGAATATGTGCATACAACTCTAATATTTCAAGATGATTTTTTAGGGGTAAAAGCAACTATATAAATAGAAGAATTGACAAACTATTCTTACCATGTCGAGCACACATGAGAATGGAGTCCTCCTGGGTAGTTGAGAGGAATAATGTTGAAAAGGCAGAGGGTAGTAGAGCCTCAACGCACCTAACATCTCGCTATCAGTAAAAATATCTTCCGGTGAAAATGGTGGTGCGTTGATCATTCCCAAAAAGAAGATGCTGTGAAGAATCTGTCAAAAAAGAGATGCCATTTTCAATGTGTGTAACTCAAAATCTCTATGAAAGATGCATTATGCCCAAAAAACACATAATTTCAAAAGTTCATAAAAGCCACATCATACATACCTCATCTACTAACAGTTCTTTTTTATTTTGACTGGAGAGGTTCAGCTCTATCATTTTTCGGATAATCGCTTGAGCATTTTTTATGAAAGGGTATTCGCTCTCATATAATTCGTCTTCTCTATAATAATATAAAGTCAGTATTAAATTGTTATCACAAATTTTGAATGAGAAGTCAGTATTAGTGTATGGTTCAGGTAATCAGCTGACTCACCTCTGCTCTTCCGCATTAGCAGCCTAGTGAGAAATAATACACGACACATTAAACCATGATTATAACACTTACACATTTCACTGACAACAGCAAGTAAATTAGCAATGTACAATTATTCAGAAATACTTCAAATATTAGCAAAAGAAAACAGTTAAAAGCAGCTACTTACCATTGTAGGTCAGGAGTGAATGAACGGAAATAAATGAATTAAGCCCTGCCTCATGTTTTGAACTACCACGCCTTAAACGGTTGCATTATGTAAAGGCAAGGCAAGGCAAGGCAAGGCAAGGCACCTTGCAACACAAGGCAATTCAAAGTGCTTTACAAAAATTAAAGACATTAAGAGCATTAAGAAACATATTATAAAATGGCATTCAAACACTAATTTAAAAGCAAAGATAATAAAACATGAATAACAAAGGTACATGAATAGAAGTTACAGTGCAGTGTGAGATACACACATCTGAAATGTTTAGCTCTGTCTCTCAATCATTGCTAACTTTTTAGCAGAAATAGTTTTCTATGACCTCACTTTCTTTCTACTTTCTTTTTTAACTTATCCTTTAGTTATTTCAAGTGTTTAATGCTAAACGAACCCCCCTTTGGAAAATTCTAATCTGACCCCATGTTACCTTTTAGTTTTCGCCGAAACTATTCCTCTTTTTTTAAATGCACATTAGTTAAGTTTACCTTTTCTTTCTAGGACTTCTTTGGTATCCTCCGCAAACCAGGGTCTTGAAACCAAAACGGATTACACGTAGGCGACTTTAACAACCTACGGGGGGACCTTTAACCCCCAAAACACTCAGGGGACTCCAGCCCCTATAGACGTGGGGGACTTTAACCCCGCACAAACGAAGGTCCTCAAGCCTGATAGAATACAGCCACTTGAATGTTAGGGAAACAAATAATCAGCCTGAATATATCAATTAAAAGCAGCGGCGAAAAGAAAAGTCTTCAGCCTGGATTTAAAAGTAGTAAGAGTTGCAGCGGACCTGCAGGTTTCTGGTAGTTTGTTCCAGATGTTTGGAGCATAATAACTGAACGCTGCTTCTCCATGTTTAGTTCTGACTCTGGGGACAGAACGCAGACCAGTCCCAGAAGACCTGAGAGTTCTGGATGGTTCATAATTTAGCAGTAGGTCAGAAATGTATTTTGGACCCAAACCATACAATGCGTTATAAACCAGCAGCAGTATTTTGAACTCAATTATTTGACAGACAGGAAGCCAGTGTAAAGACTTCAGAACTGGAGTGATGTGATCCACTTTCTTAGTGTTAGTGAGGACTCGAGCAGCAGCGTTCGGAATCAGCTGCAGCTTTCTAATAGATTATTTAGTGAGACCTGTAAAGACACATTACAGTAGTCGAGTCTACTGAAGATAAAAGCATGGACAAGTTTTTCCAAATCCTGCTGTGACATTAGTCTTTTTATCCTAGATATGTTCTTTAGGTGATAGTAGGCTGATTTAGTAACTGTTTTAATGTGACTGTTGAAACTCAGGTCAGAGTCCATGACTACACCTAGATTTCTGGCTTTATCTGTTGTTTTGAACATTGCAGACTGAAGCTCATCGCTGACTTTTATTCGTTCCTCCTTGGCTCCAAAAACCATTACCTCAGTTTTATCTTTGTTTAATTGGAGAAAGTTCTGACACATCCAGTCATTGATTTTTCAATGCACTTACTCAGTGTTTGAATTGGAGCATAGTCTCCTGGTGAAATGGTTATGTAAATGTGTGTGTCATCCGCATAGCTATGGTAACTTATTTTGTTGTTTTTCATTATCTGAGCCAGTGGTAGCATGTAGATGTTAAAGAGAAGAGGCCCCAGGATGGAGCCTTGAAGAACCCCACATGTCATATTTGTCAACTCAGATGTGTAGTTACCTATAGAAACAACGTTTTTCCTGTCCTTAAGTAGGATTCAAACCAGTTTAGAACTGTTGCCGAAAGTCCCACCCAGTTTTCCAGTCGGTCTAGCAATATGTTGTGGTCAACAGTGTCAAATGCAGCACTAAGATCTAATAATACTAACACTGAAGTTCTGCCACTGTATGTGTTTAAGTGGATGTCATTGAAGACCTTTACAAGAGCAGTCTCAGTGCTGTGGTTTGGTCGTAAGCCTGACTGGAATACATCGAAACAGTTATTTAAATTCAAATTACTCAGCTGTTGAAAAAACAACTTTTTCAATGATTTTACCTATAAATGGCAGATTTTATATGGGCCTGTAATTGTTCATTACTGAAGCGTCTAGATTATAATTTTTTAAGAGCGGTTTAATGACTGCAGTTTTCAGGGCCTGTGGAAAAACACCTGAGTGAAGCGACTTGTTTACTATGTGAAGTAGATCTGAGGCCATGCACCTGAAAAACATTTTTGGAAAAGCCTGTTGGTATAATATCAAGGCAGCATGAGGAGGATTTCAGATGTTGTATAATGTCCTCTAAGTTTTTATCATTAATCAGATGGAATTGTGTCATGGTGTTTGAATTGATTTTAAGTGGACACAGGGACGACACATTTGCTCAGGGCCACCCCTTGCGGAGGGGGTCGCAATTATGCGCAAATGCGGCGCAATTCATCTTATGCGCAAATGCGGCGCAATTATGCACGCAAATGCGGCGCAATTATGCACGCTAGTTTCCCCGCTGCGAGGCTCCGGTGCTAACAGTTCACGAGCGTGCTCCACTAGCACCCCCTCGTCAACGCTCGTGACACAGAGGGGGGGCCTTATCACACAATGTTGCGTGGGGCCACAAGTTGGTCAGGGGCAGCCCTGCATTTGCTGTACCTGATACAGAGGCACTGACTGCTTGTCTGATTTTCTGAATTTTGTCAGTGAAGAAGGAGGCACATTCATTGCAAGCCCTGGTGGATAGAAGTTCAGAGGCTACTGACACTGGGGGGTTTGTAAGTCTGTTGACGGTAGCAAACAAGGCACGTGCGTTGTTTTTGGCAATGATGTCAGAGAAGAAAGACTGTCGTGCATTTTTCAATTCCAAATTTAATAAAGCCAAGTCTCTCTTTATAGATTTCAAAATGAACCTGGAGATTTGTTTTTCTCCACCTGCGTTCAGCTTTTCGACACTCTTTTTTCTGTTCTCACGGTCATGGCCTTTCTCAATGGAGATATTTTCTTGCAAGACACTTCCTTTAAACTTGGTGGGGCATCTATAACATTTTTGAATTAAAATGATCTACTAGCTCATTTACTGAGATGTTAGCGGAGGCAAGTGTGGAAGAAAAATTCTGAACAAACATTTCCCTTGTGTTTTCAGATAAATACCGTTTTGTGGTTACCTCTTTTTGAACATTTGTGTGAACAGAAATATAGGTCTCCCATTATCAAGACATTCCTGAGGCGGGTGAAGTGATACTTCTTCATGGTTTTCTGCATGTTGTGATGTGTCTTTCTCCTGTTTTGATTCCTCTAGTCGCTTGTCCTTGGCAGAGGGAGCAGATTGATGACGCAGGCAGTTGAATATGTTAGAGATAAACAATTTTACTCCTGACTTGTTCAGGCAAAGTCCATCTGCCTTAAAAAGATGTCTGCGGTCCCAGAAACATTTCTTCTGACTGGCGGTAGAGGGCCACTGATGAACACCTCAGCATTTAGAGAGCTGACAGTTTTCAACAGACATTTAAAGACCCAGTGAAGTGTGCGCCGGTGCATGATCTGTTATGCTAATACGTACGTATAGTAATGACCAAAATTGTCCATTGGAACCCATATAAAAGATGTTGGAATAGCAACGAATTTGACGAGTTGGAATTTTCCGCTGGGAAATCCGCCTTCGTGGGCGTGGCTTGCGATCTACTGCGTGACGTCAGAAGATGGGCTCAGCCGAAGTGTTTACATTCACCACCGTTCATTTTGTCTCTGTTTCAAAGTGGAATTTACCAACGTTTTTGAGCGAGTATTTTATTGGAAAGTGTTTCGCAGTCGACTGGAAGTGATTGCCAATCGAGGAAACCTGACAATGGAGGCGACAGTGAAGAAAAAGGGAGGAAAAACACACGGGAAGCGATGCATTGCCGCTGGCTGTGGTAATGTCAATTCTGCCGAAGTGGCGATGTTTCTGTTCCCAAAAGATGAAGGTGAGTGGCTGGTGTTATTGTTTCGTAGATTCGTAGATTGTTTATGAAAAATAAAGGCCACTGTGTTTGTGTCTATTAACAAGACTATCATGGCGGCGGCAGAGCTCAAGTCGAGTTTCTCCGCCTGGAGATATTCTCACTATTTCACTTTTGTCGAGCACAAAGAAAAGAACGTTTTAGTTAAATGTAAGTTGTGTCTTGGCGGGTCAAAGATCCTATCGACTGCCCAAAACAGCAATTAAAATCTGTTGAAACATCTGCAGAAACAACATGCTGGGACGAAGCTAGTAGCTAAGACCACAGACCCAGACTCATCCGACGCCACTCCACCTCCACCTAAGCAACAGCGGCTGGATTGGCACTTTGAAACATATCTTTGTGTTTGTGTTTGTATAGATCACATTGCTTAGCAGAGTTCAGTGATGCAAATGCATGTCAAGTTGATCAACAGGTTGTATTATTCTCCGATGCAATAACAGTACTGAAATGAAGGCTACAGTATAAGGGCATTAATGGGTGCCCTTTTTTAAGTAACTAAAAAGTTACTTTTCACAGTAACGCATTACTTTTTGGTGTAAGTAGTGAAGTAACTAGTAATTGTAACTAGTTACTGGTTTTCAGTAACTAGCACAACACTGCATGTGAACATGAATGTTGCATCATGCTATGAACAGATGAATGTATGATCAGGTGATGGCCAATCCTGTGTGTAGATCTACTCTAGATCTATGACAAAATATTGTCCTCAACTAAATTGACTTCCATGGCCACTTTCCTCATCTATCCTGTCCGAAAAGCTGTCAAAATCACTCATTTCTCTCGCACCAGTATCACTTTCCGAAGGCTCCGCCATGTTTACAATCACAACTGGGCCCATCTTGTGACGTCACAGCCGCTATCGTCTGCAGCAGCGGTAGGCTCAGACTCTGAAAAATTTGCGATGTTTATCTCGTCCCTCGCACTTCCTAAAAAATTATTTTAGCCATGAACAGGTACAATGATATGTAAGAAATGAAACTGCCATTTCATTTTGGCGCAAAAAAATGCACTTCACTGGCACTTTAAAGTCTTCTTTCAGCACTTCTGACTGTTGTTTCACAACATCATTTGTTCCAATATGCAGTACCACATTCTTCACAGTCGGATGTTCGGCCCCAATATGCAGGATCTTCTCAGCCAAGTCAGAGACCACATCCTTGGGAAAACAGAGTACTTTGGTGTTGTTCTTACTACATCTCTTACAGCAGAATCACTCACAATCAGTACTTTTGGAGTAACTATTGGTCCTTACCCTGCTGTGTGAAGAGGACAGGTTATCCAGGTCATCAGAAAGAGATATCTTTCTGTGTCAGTGGAGCGTATCTGTTCTGGATTGGCACACTTGGTGGTTTAGGAGGATTGTTTGTAGGCCTCCCTTTAGCAGCCGTCCACGGCTGTTTCCTAGTATGAACAGGGGTTGAAGAGGCGCTCTTCCTGGGTGATAACAATGCAGGCCAGCCGGTCGCATCACAGATTTCAGAGCGCTGGGCTCTGCCTGTTTTTCGTCCTCCCCAAATCCCATGGAAATAATTTACTCTGGCTTTGCACCCAGAGAGTTCCAGGGAGGACTCCCACTTGTAGATTTATTACCCGGTACACAGCCCTCCTGTTCCTTGGAATCCTTGTCGCTGCTAACTAGCTGTGAGTTAGCTTGCCCTTTTCCATTCTTTTGCAACACTGGTAAAGTGATATCATTCCCACATAGTCCATTCACTTCTACGTTAACTTCCAACCTTTGCATTTTCATTTCCAACATGGCCATCTTCTGTAGAAGTTTGTGGAAGTCATCTGTAGAGAACGGAGGCATTTTGCTGCTAACTAACTTAAGCTAAATAGCATGCAGTACCAGGCTTTAGCTGTTGCTAGGCCATGCTACTGTAAGACTGAGGTCGTCGTAAAAATATTGAAATATGGCTAAAACCCTCCGTCTATTTACGAAGAATAACTGTCCCAGTGATAAATGAATGTCCAGGAGCCGCTGCTCGAAGTTTTCAGAAAAGAAAAATAGGAAAATCAGCATAAAAAAGTAAGCAGAGGCAAGAGCAGGCAGAAAAGCATCTGCACTGTAAGAAAGCAGGAAGCAAGCCAGTCGTTATGACGGTCAGAATAAGGTATGAACACCACCTGCTCATTTATGCATCCATTGTTTTGATGACATTTCATATTTCTGGTTTGTTCACTATTGAAAAGAGCAAGACGTCATGTATGTATCATTTGCATACACAAATCGCATAATCAAACATGTCGGATGCTTAAATCCTTTAAATCAAAAGCTGTTTACAGCAAGAACTAATACATTTCTATAACATGACGCTTATATGAATGCCTATACTTGCTAGCCTCTCTATTCTGAACTTAACTGAAAGCAGAAATGGAGAACCCTGCTAATGCAGTAACAGCACGGATGGACTGGGACTGAAAATAGCCCGGCCCACAACAATTGGTACCAGAGAACACCAGACAAATGTTATTTATCCACTGTTAGTGAACTAACTCCAGCCAGATTTGGCCCAGGAGGAATTAGTAAACCATTCTGCTTTGTGATGTAGGACACGTCCGTTCACAATATCACATCAGGGGGGCTACAACTACAACAAAATGTACATATTTTACCGTGATTAAATTGTAATACACGTTTCAAAATGATGCCGAAGTAACAACATACTGATACCGGTTAGTAAAAAACATGAATTAATGCTTTGACAAGTCTGCAGACAAGACGGCAGGCGAAAAACCTTTTAAAATGTGTGTGTTCTGAATGGAGATCGGATCGACCAGGCTAAGCTAACTTTGTATATGCTCCGTCCACACTCACAACAACGGCCTACAGACATAAATAAACCAGCGACTGTATTCGCCATGACACAGACAGTCTGTGGTTTGTACTTGTTTAACTTTTTTCCAGTTTCTGAACAGATATGAGGAGCTGTGAGCTCTGAGTGTTAACAGCTAACGGCTGATGTTTTGGTTTTGTGGTTCTACGTCAGTGACGGCAGGCTGAAATCCTCACTGCTGATACCACGAGATCGTGTCACGCGAATTTGACGCTCGAGTTGAAAAAATTGAACTCGAGCGGTTGTCGTGGCCCCCTCCAATCGCCTCAATCGTGCCGCGGCATTCGCATCAACCGCTTCATGTGCGCCGTCAGAGCGAATTCGCATTTGTCCGCATCTCTGCATTGACTTTACATGTAATCGCGTCACCCCCAAACATCGCATCGCGTCCGGTGTGAACGCAGCATTAGGCGCTAGCAGTAGCCTTATTCTGTGCTTTACGGCATTATGTGACGAGGGAAGGTGAGTGTTAATAGCCTAATAGCTCTAGTGTAGCTATTTTCACCCAGGTGCAAATAGATAAATACATAGATAGAATCGGTGGGATGAAACTCACTTTAATCAACACAACGCTAGGATTATCTACAGAATAGGAAATTGTTACAGTGTAAAGTAACCTGTATATCCTATATAACCTGTTTCAATAATTATAACCTGTTTCAATAATTATAACCTGTTTTAATAAGTATAACTTTGTCTGTGTAAAATGTATACTTATGAAACTAGACCAAGTGTTCTTATTTTGTTTTGTTTGATGTGGTCAATTGTGTGTGCGTTGACTTAGGAATGTAGAGGATCCAGTCGCCCCCCCGGGTTTTTAATGGGCCGGATAGGAGCATGGGGGGGTTGCAGGAGAAAGGTAATAAAACTGACACCATTGAGTCTATGCAGAGATTGTACTGAGAGAAAGATTGGGATGCGGAGTGGTACGGCCAGGTGCTGAGGATAAACGAAGATAAGGATTGGTACCTCACCCCCGTTCGACCCAGAATTGTTTATTTTATGGCTGCCATAAAAGATGACCTGGGACTGATCGGCGGCGCAGGAGATCCAAACTTCCCACTCTTATGGCTGACTCACTCTGATTCGCTGTTTAGACCTCGTCAATGGCTGACTCACTCTGATTCACTGCCTAGGGCTCGCCCAGGAGTGAGTCCACCAATGGATGAACACCTAGGGAGGAGCAACCGACACAACTCCTCCCACACAACTCCTCTCCGTTTGTGGGCATAAATATTATGAATTCTGTACACTCGGGGCCTCTGTTCTGTCTGACTGTCTGATACGTACATCGCACGGTAGTAAGAGCCAAGGCCCGAAGTACTTCGTTATATTGTACTGTTGTTTTTACCATTAAATCAGCTTATTGTTAAACCTCATATCTCTGCGTCTGAGCCGTTCCTTTTTACAGCAGACCACTCATCAAACGAACGGCGCGGAGCGGGCTCGAACCTTCAACCACTGAAGGGTGCTTCGATCCAACAAGTGTTAACGTTATGTCTATGATTGTGTAGCATATATGTACATTGAAATTAGCATGCTAACTGACTAGCCCCGTCCATCGCTGTCTTGTACCACTTTTTCCCCTAGAGGTGATTGCAGAAATGAGAAGGCTGAATCCGATCCCTCCAGCACAATTTTAAACATGTTCTCTTTTATTAGCACAAATCAATCATTCCCCATTGTATTGAGATGAAGGCACTGTTTCTAAGAAATATGTTTCAGTTTGAGTTAAAGATTCTCCATCTTTGACAGGTAGTAAGAATCAGAAAAATCTGAATCACCTTTACACATTCTTGCCGTAGGGTGCCTTTATATGGAAGCCCATTTCCGTCACTTCAAAAAATAAAATACCCATGAAAAGTCATAATTATGAGATAAAAAAGTCGAAATTATGAGATAAGAAAGTCGAAATAATGAGATAAAAAGTCATAATTATGAGATAAAAAGTCATAATTATGAGATAAGAAGTGCGCATGCGCTGCAGTGGCGCTGTCTTCAAAGGTCCCTTCATCACCTTGCTGCATCTCCACCATGCAAACGGCATCTAGTCCTAAATAAGGTAACTATTACAGGTGACTTTTGTAAATGTTAGATGTTACATATAGCCTATATTGCAGCTAAACTACAACAATGCAGTTCATAGCTTTGACATTACCTGTTATGAACTATAATATATATGCCTATAGTTTTGTGGTAACGTTCACGCCACTAATGAAAATAGTGTAGGCATACTGCTGCTGTGAGTTCCTAACCCTAACCCGTAAATGTTATCTCAGCTACGATACACCACTAATTATAGTAGCCTACATGTAACGCAGTGGTGAAAAAGTAATGCGTTAATTGTACATTGCACTGTCGTTCTTTATCGCTTTTCAGTTTGCTATTCTGGGGGAAATGCTAATGCCATAGCGATTATTCAGTAACATCACCAAACCGAAGTGGTACAGTCAGATAGCATCAGTGGCGGCGCCAGGGTATCCTCTGACAGCCAGGCATGACGGGTAATCTGTGATGTTTCGCTCTCTCAAAAGTTGGGCCATTTAGCCTTCATGCGCCAATGAGCAGCTCTCATAGGAAAGAACGAGACCCCGCCTCCCACGCTGTATCCAGTTCTTATTATACATCCATGGTCCTCCCTCGCTCGTCTGCAGCTGGTGCAAAATGCAGCAGCTAGGCTTTTAACTGGCACACGGAAATATGACCACATTTCCCCCATTTCAGGCTCCATTGGCTGCCAATACATTTTAGGATTCATTTCAAAATCCTTTTATTTACTTTTAAATCCCTAAATGGCATGACCCCACCATATCTTTCTGAGCTGCTACACCCTTACACGCAGTGGCGGCGCCAGGGTATGGCTGGGGTAGGCTACAGCCATACCAAGAAATGGCTCAGCCCCACCTTAGCCCCACCATGAAAAATGATGTTAAAGTAAGCAAATTCAATTAAATTATAAGAAAAATGCTAAATGTTGAGAACACGGCTTGCGAAAATATACGGGTCGTGTCCACAACACACAAACTGATCCTGCTGTTACAACAAGTGCACGTTACTGATGCAATATGGATTAGACCAATCGGGTTTATGCTAGAAGAGGGGTGCAAGGAATAGTCTAAGTAGTGGGGGAGTTTTATACACTAAAGGTGTGGAAATTCTCTGGCGTTATAATATCAGCGCGGCCGCGGTCAGATCAAAATGCCTCCGAATGCAATTTGAATAGAGTCAGACCTACAGCCAATCAGAGCAACGAAACGTTGGGTCTGCGTCATGCATTACTGATGAGATCAGTCGGAACCGCCATTCAGTATCCCCATTGGATCTTCAACGTGTACAATCATACGTCACGTTCACAGTGATCCCTTTTTATTTACTACAAGACAAATGTGTTTTATTTCATACAGTTCCATTTTGATTGAGACAGGGAAATAATCTAAACCTCACGCGTGGCGTTTCACTGTCAAGGGGGGCGATATAGCGTGTATGTAATTACATTGCAAAATGTACTGACTTGAGTCCCACCACTGTATGGGTTAGCCCTACCATAGATTACCCAACAAAAATACTCTGGCGCCGCCACTGGATAGCATGGATAGCATTCATTATGCATGTGTTGAACTTTCCTGTCGGCTCCCAGACCGTAGTCGAGGAAACAGGGGATTACTCTGTGGTCTCCCAGGGCCGAAGCAACAAGCTTCAGGTTCAATAATATCGAAATGACTGGAGAGAGGCGAGCTCTTCTTTGGAGGCCGTTGCATTTATTTAGTTCTTCTTGTTACACAAAATACTTCACAGACCTATATTTTCTGCTGCTTCGTTTTACTTCCAGAAACATAAAAACGCTCGCTCACTCTCGCTCTACCATGCAGACACACACACATGCACGCGCCACACCGCTCTCTCTCTCTCTCTTATAAGGGATAGCGATCTCACTCTGCATGACCCTAATATCATAACACATGGATATCTCGGCTACTTGGCAAATCTAGAACTTAGTCAGGCTCTTGATAATGCGGGCAGGAGTGTGTTAGCAATATACGAGTTAGAGTAAGAGAGGAGAGAGTGAGGAAGTGTGGAAGAGGGAGTAAGCAAGAGAGGAGATGAGGAGGAGGAATAGGAAGAGAGGAGGAGAAGGAGGCAGAGGAGGAGAGGAGTAGGAGAGGAGGGACCAATTAGAACAAATGTTGCATTTTTCCTTATATTAAATATAGTCTTAATCACAACTAAAGTATAGCTTATAGGTAACTTATGTTCATGAAAGAGGGAAAAGCCTAATGGGAATGTTATAACAAGTCTGAAAATAGTCAACTGTTAGTTTGCATGCAACACAACGTTTGCTGTTGAGATTTGCCTTTAAACTGATGTTCTTCTTATCGTGATATGATACAGGACATGCTCAGTGACTCAGCCATCAAAGAGCTGCTTGGAAACAATTATATCCAGTCAAAATGAAAACAGCAATTTTGTATGCTATTTGTTTAAATAATTGAATCAATAATTCTATTAATACATGTGTGTATTTTGCATTTGTATCCTGTTTTTACACATAGTCAATCTAAGGGCAACACATGACTTTGTTTGTGTGTACATAAAAAAATATATATACTGAGAATATTTGGTACATCTTTGACGTGTCTCAAACAGCTACAATTATATTTTCATTCATCACAGGTTAAAGTATATTATAATTCTGACAATTGCAATCAGTATATATATTTCAATTTGTCCTGGAATGAAACAGGAAACAAATACACATTTCTGAAATATAAATTGTGAGACTGCCCCAGGAAAGTCAAGGATCCATTTCATTGTTCATCAGTTGTCTGAGTGCGATATACAGGTTAACAGTTTCAAATACATCATTTGTTAATTTCAGATTATACTCTGACATTAGATCCACACAGACATGGAACACATCTTCATCACATGGGAAGTCCTAGAACACACACTCATCAAGGCAGACTTGAACTTTCTCCAGGTCCACGTGGTGCAAACAATCTCTGCCTCCATACAGATGAGGGAGTGCATGCAATATGGAGGGACGTCCATGGGGTGATCGTGAGTTATGGACTTGACGGACTCTGTGATTGTTCCAAGTCAATACAACCTCATTAAGTTCTCCCTAGGAGGCAAATAATATTCAGTCAAATAGAATGTATAAAAATACTGGGCAGTGGTGATTACTGCCTTAGTCAAGTAGTCCTGACCCATGGTTTGTTATATTTGTGAGATTTGTCTTCTAGTTGTACTATGGTAGGTTGGCACAATCATATTAATACCTGTAAAATGTAAATTGCAGCAGTGCAACTAATGTTATATCTTAACAGCTATAAAAATGTGGTGGATAAACCCGAAAATAAAAATTCTTAAATCCCTACTTATTTGACACAGCTACTCTGAATACCCACATGTTTTTGTTAGCCAGAAACAATAAATTATTATTCACTCTCTCCACGGAAAACAGGCAATTTCTATTTTACACATGGTCATTTGTGGCTCTTTAAAAATATTCACCACATTCAACATTTATTTATTTCATAATGTGACAAGTACCTGTATTATTTGTAGAAAGCAGAACTGGATCAAGGACTTGTCCAATAAGTTGTCTGAGAAGTAGCCATCTACACTCAGTTTGTCAAAAAGGTCTATCCAAAACTACCATCGTTCAATACGCTGGTTTCCAGTGCTTGGACCAAAGGTTACATTGTCTGTTTAAGCTTGGTTCTCAGAAAAATGCAAAAACTGCTACATTTCAGCCATATGGCCATTTTCTGTTCCTAAATCAAGTCTGAGTCTGGCAGGGGACCCACCAGCATTGATAACAGCATCAATAAAGTAGCCAGCGATGATCTTCGGGTCTTTGTTTGTTTTGTAAGCTTCAAGCCATATCATCTTTCTGGAAAACCCGTCAATGCATCCACTGATTGCAATTCCAAATGGCTTAAGCTTGTCGTAACCATCAATGTGCCATACATAGTTTGGAACACAGCTGTGGTAGATGCGCCTTCGCAGTCTGTTTCTTGACCTCAGATCAACACCTTCACCATCCAATAACTGTAACAGTATTCGCACTGTTTCCCTGTCAGTCACAATTCCATGTAACCAACATTTTTGGTGCATCCATCTGTAACCATGACACTGACCAGATGTTTCCAGTTGCTGTTCAATGTACAACTCCATGTGAATCAGCAAGCAAATTAAGTATTTCATCTGTTGTAAATCCATGTTTAAAGTAGTCCTCAATGTACTCACAATCCATTTCCGTGTCAAGATAAAAAGGAGAACTCGAGCCAAAGAGCTGCTAGTTTGTCTGTTGTGACAAAGTATCTCATGACTTTTTATCTCATAATTTCGATTATTTATCTCATTATTATGACTTTTTATCTCATAATTATGACTTTTTATCTCATTATTATGACTTTTTATCTCATAATTTCGACTTTCTTATCTCATAATTATGACTTTTTATCTCATAATTTCGACTTTTTTATCTCATAATTATGACTTTTCATGGGGATTATATTTTTTTAAGTGGCGGAAATGGGCTTCCATACCTTTAAGACTTCATGATTTGTGGAAAAAAGATTTTCCCTTTCACATCATAACAATTGTATTATGCAGATCTCATATGCATGTTTCCCAAGCTCCTGTACTTTTTATTAATTAACTACTGTGATGGAAACTTCTGAAGCAATGGAGACAGGACTCAGAGAGACACAGGGAGAGCAGGAACTTTGATGGCAAACACTGATGGTTTATTTGGAGCTTCGGCTGGAATATTCACAAGACATGTCGTGTGCCACGAGGTGACACAGCGGTTGCCAAACCAATTCTGAAGATCTCTACCCCATGTATTTAGCTGCTCTGAGAGAATAATCAACATTTTGCATAACAAGATAAAACAAGCAGCCCAAGGTTGCAGGCCTGTGCTCAGTGAGGGCAGTACAAACTGATAAAGGGTCAAAGTTATAGGCGCAGCAAAATATTTCCCCAACAACTACAAGCAGACAATGTAGGAGCACATCCAAAATATGTCCACCCTGTCATGGACATACACACACACACACACACACATACACACACACACACACACACACACACACACACAATACAATACAGCTTTATTTATAGAAAACTTTAAACCTCCAGAGACCAAAGTGCTGTACAGTCAAATAAACAAAACAAAGCATAAAAAAAGATAACACAGCACAGCTCAAACACCATAAAAACAAGTACAAGTAAAAACAATAGACAATTTAAAAGCAATAAAAGCAACACTCTAAAAGATGTCAATACGCTAAGGAGAAGAGGTGGGTTTTAAGAAGTGCTTTAAAAGCAGGCAGAGCGGCGGCCTGTCTGATATGCATGGGCAGATCATTCCACAGTGTGGGAGCCGCTACAGACAAGCAACGGTCCCCTCTGACCTTATACCTGGTTCTGGGCACATTTAGGAGCAGTTGATCAGCTGACCTGAGAGGGCGATTGGGCGTGTAAGCAGTGGCGGCGCCAGAGTATTTTTGTTAGGTAATCTATGGTAGGGCTAACCCATACAGTGGTGGGGCTCAAGTCAGTATTTGCAATGTAATTACACACACGCTATATCGCCCCCCTTGACAGTGAAACGCCACGCGTGAGGTTTAGATTATTTCCCTGTCTCAATCAGAATAGAACTGTATGAAATAAAACGGTGTAGCGCCGATGAAAGGGAGTCGGAGGCGGTGTATTCAGAATGGACTTCCACACTTTATTATCCATTAATCTCTCAGAGGTAAGTACATGTGCTGCGTTGTCTGATAAGCTAGCATGAATGACATCAAACCCCGGTACCCTCACTAACGGGTCCGGGTTGCAACACAACAATCTCAATGGTGAATTATGTCCCATAACGTGTCACCACACAAGCCCCCCCAGAATTCACCCATAAACAAAATCCGCATGGCGGGGCGGAACGACAGGTCGACCCCCAAGACTCCTGAGCACGGGAGTCGGGAAAACGACCTCTGCATATGCGGCCTCCGGAAGAGGCGAGACCGGAACAACGGGCCTCAAGTCAGTGACAGGGACCAAGGCCGGGGGACGCCCTCGTCGCGGAGGTCGTGCCAGCACCACCGGCTGGCCCAAATCCAAATGGGCCGCCTTCAACCGGTCTACAGTAACGCGCTCGGCCTTACCACCCAGGTCGACCACGAAGTTCTTGTCCCTGTGCTCCAAAACACGGAAAGGTCCGTCGTAAGGAGGCCGTAGAGGACCCCTGTGCGCATCGTGCCGTATGAAAACGTGCTCCGCCGAGCAGAGATCCGCGGGAACCCAGGACACCTGAGTACCATGTTGGGCAGTAGGAATCGGAGCAAAAGTTTCGGCGGTGTCCTGCAGGCAAACCCGCTGTGCCGACGCCGACCAGGGAACCAATGTGTTAGGGAGGAAATCCCCTGGAACCCTCAGCGGCTGGCCGTAGACCATCTCAGCCGTGGAACACTGCAGATCTTCCTTGGGCGCAGTCCGCAGGCCCAGCATCACCCAAGGCAGCTTGTCGACCCAATTTCCGTCCTTCAGGCCGGCTCTGAGCGCTGCCTTCATGGAGCGATGGAAACGTTCACAGAGGCCGTTAGCCTGAGGATGATAAGCGGTTGTCCTGTGAAGCTTAACCCCCAGACCACACGCCACGGCGTTCCAGAGCTCAGACGTGAACTGCGCACCCCGGTCAGAGGTCAGAGGAAATGTCACGGGGTGCCAAAACGACACACCCACGTCGCAATGAAAGCCCGGGCTATGTCAGCCGCCGACGTCGACACGAGAGGAACCGCCTCCGGCCAACGGGTCGTCCTGTCCACCATGGTGAGGAGGTAGGAAAAACCCTGAGAGGAAGGCAATGGACCCACTAGGTCGATGTTGACGTGGTCAAACCTCCTCTCCGGCACCATGAAACGTTCCAAAGGAGCTTTTGTGTGGCGATGCACCTTAGCGCGCTGACAAGCCACGCACTCACCAGCCCAAGTCCTCACGTCCTTTTTCAGTCCCCGCCAAACGAACTTCGCGGCCACCAAGCGCACCGAAGGCTTACCGCCGGGGTGAGACAGGTCGTGCACCGCCTCGAAAACGGAGCGCCTCCAACGGTGGGAACGACCGGCCGCGGCAGGCCTGTGGAGACGTCGCACAGGAGAGTAACGCCTGCGTCACCGAAAACCACGTCCTCCAAACGCAGCCCCAAGCTGTCCCCCTTTAGGGCCTGTACGCCGGGGTCCGTGACCTGGTCCGCCGCCATGCGGGTATAGTCCAGGCCCAACTGCACGGCCCCGATGACGACCCTGGAGAGGCAATCTGTGACAAGGTTCGATTTGCCAGCCACGTGCTAAATGTCTGTGGTGAACTCCGAGATGTAAAGACAGCTGCCGCTGCTGGCGTGCAGACCAAGGCTCAGCCACTTTTTCCATGGCGAACGTGAGCGGCTTGTGGTCGACAAACGCCGTAAATTCACGGCCTTCCAAAAAACGGAAGTGCCGCACGGCCAGTCCAAGGAGCTCTCGGTCAAAAGCGCTGTACCTGCGTTCCCTGGGCGTCAGCTGACGGCTGAAAAAGGCGAGCGGCTGCCAAGCGCCATCCACCCACTGCTCGTGCACCGCACCAACGGCGTAGTCCGATGCATCTGTGGTAATGGAGAGCCGTGGGTGATGGGTGCGCCAACAGGGCCGCCTGAGCCAACGCGGTCTTGACCTCCGTAAAAGCAGACTCAGCTTCCGCCGTCCAGTCGATCGCCTGGGTGGGGGTCGCACCCTTCAAAGCCTCATACAGCGGCCGCATAATGTTGGCGGCCCGGGTGATGAAACGGTGGTAGAAAGTCACCATCCCCAGAAACTCACGGAGCGACCGGGCCGTGAGCGGGCGAGGAAACGCCGCAACGGCCTCAACCTTCGCCGGCGAGGTGCTGCACCGCCTTTAGTCACGCGGTGTCCGAGGAAATCAATGTCAAACACCCCGAACTGGCACTTTACAGGATTGATTATCAACCCGTGTTGGCTGAGCCTCGTGAAAAGGGCTCGGAGGTGTGATAGGTGCTCTTCCACCGAAGCGCTGGCGACGAGTATGTCGTCCAGGTAGACGAAACACAAACGGCAGGTCCCGCAGCACCGCAGCACAATTATTAAAACCACAAACTCAAGTTGCCTTTCATCTATTGAACAGATATGCTAAATCATAAGCACATCGTCTGCTTTACACTAAGTTTGATATTACATTACATGTTACTTGTTAGACGCTTTTATCCAAAGCGACTTACATACTCAATACTGTGGACAATCCCCACAGGAGCAATTTGGGGGGAAGTGTCTTGCCCAGGGACACAACGACATGCTGACTGCAGTGGTTCTGACCAATTTGCTGCCCTAGGCAAGATTTTAGCTGGCAATGAAAAACCTCTACAAAAGACCAATACACTAGCGCCCAATTACTATAGACTGATCTAGGGGTACAACTCTAAACACCCATATGAAAAAGATCGGTTTGCATTTTATTAATCAAATAAGTATGTGAACATTTCCAATAACCTACCATAGCCAATAAAAAACAAATGTAAGCTAACTTATTTTATTTTTGTGGTTCATTTATATCTTATTTTACCTAGTTAACATTTATTTATTTATGCATATTTTTAAATCTCTCCAGTTTTAAACAATATTTTTGGTTTACTGTCCTATAGTATACATTGGAATGATTTCAAACCTGTTTTTATTTATCCTAATAATTATAAAGGTGTGCCTTGGAAATATTTGTTTACATAAATTGTGATCAACTGAGACAACTTAGACTAAAGCGAACTATCTAAACCCTCAGAGTCCTTTACCTCACTGAGCCTCTCAGTCTGACAGGACAGAACTCTCCCTCCACATTATTGTAGAAACAGCTTCTTATATCCGTTAGCGCAGCAGAAGCTAACACCCCCTCTCTCTCTCTCTCTCTCTCTCTCTCTCTCTCTCTCTCTCTCTCTCTCTCTCTCTCTCTCTCTCTCTCTCTCTCTCTCTCTCTCTCTCTCTCTCTCTCTCTCTCTCTCTGGCTGTGAGCTGCGGGCGCCTGATAAGCCAACATCCCCCACTTTCATTACTTACAGCGCCCATCGTACAGGGCAAATGGCAAATGTAACCGGGGTGAAAAGGGTGTTATCTTTACTTAATTATGAATGTTGTTAGATCAAGGCTGAAAATTCGTTTTTTTTGTATTATATTTGTATTTAATCTTGTGGAAGTGCAGATCCCCTGTCCTCCACCAGGGGGTGCTGCAGCACCCTCAGCACCCCTACTTCCCACGGCCCTGCCAAAAGGTAAACTACTTTTTACCATGGATGTATAATAAGATATTTATAACTACGGATACCTTCGTAAGAGCCTATATGCTTAATATAAATATATTATTTTTCCTCGGAAGAAGTGCTCTCCGGCAGCATTACTCTCCACACATCTGGATTTTTGATGTCTAGCCAAAACACTGTGTCATAAGGTGATAACAAAGGTGTGGAAACCTGTTCAAACCAGTTACAGGGAGTGGTTAAAGTGCAATGCAATGCAGTCGCAAAAAATGTGAATACAATTCTGAACATAGACGAACTGACGAAGAAACCAACGACTTCAATCTACTATTTGGGTAACTATTATTTTCGTTTACGATTTATCTCACACTTTCAGTTTACTTACTTCAGTTTGAGGTGTCTTTGTAAAACAATTGTGTAGGCTAACATTGACGTCGAATATGTAGGCCTACATCAAGAGTTACTTGTTTTTGCGTTTTACGCATATAGGTTTAGGCTGCTTAACATTATATTCAGATAGAACCTTGCCAATTGTGTTAATAGGTTTAGGAAATGCGAAGGCAAGTGTTCCTGCTGGTTTCTGGTGTATAGCGTAGGGACAACTCATTCTACAATTTGGGGTACATTTCACATCAACAAAACAGTACAAAAACAGTGTTCTTTCTCATTAGAACAATCAGTGGTTCAAGTTAGTATATTCCTTCAGTGTAACATATCCACTAGTTGCAAAGCTTAAACATTATTTTATTTTAAGGGAAAGGATGTTTTCACTACTCAGTTTGTCAACTATGTGTCATTACAATCATTTGATTAAGTCCTGCACTTCAAGTAAAATCCAATTTGAAAGGCTCTTGAGTCTATTCTACCATATATACAATGATTTTTAAAAGTTTAAAAAATAATTGTATTAAAGTTTTTTTTTTGCATGTGATATGTTCAGCACTGTCATTAAGGATAGGGATATTTTGTATTATAAAACTACCATACAGGTCATTTTGATAGTTTTAAGAGATGTCATGTAAAACGCCAACCTGTGTAGATGTACATTATACTATAAAGGATATCAGAAGCACTATTTTAGATATTTTAAATTTGAAAAAATGAGGTGCAACATATTTGACAATGAAAGTCAAACATTTGACGCAAATAACATAGTTGACTGGACACATTATTAATCATCAGCACTATGTTTATTTCAAGGCAGAAGTGCAAAATTCAATTGATAATGATGTGTAATGACGTCTACATGTCATACAAATTGTCAATTAGATTACCTGTCAACTAAGTTACTACAGTTATTACAGTACTGGGTAACTTAGTTGACAGGTAACCTATAATAATAATTTCAATGGTAGGCCTTGCGTGGATGACCACATGTCATTTTCTTGAACATATAATTGAATTAAAATCATTAAACAACCATAACAATGTACGTAACATTGTTGATGGTCAATTAATATACTCATTGACAATGTGCTATTATACATAAAATATTGTAAAAAGTTAGAGGACAATCACCACAGTGTGTTCAAAATGTCTGCCAAAGAGGAACATGGCATCATGTGATGCTGGTGACATGGTATTGGGACAAACCATTTTTGAGTTAAAGGGGGGAGTTCTGATAGTAACATAGTTGACAGAACTTTTGCGGACATTCATATATTAAGATATTTAAATTATTTAAAGGAGGAAATCAATTAAAAAAATATTATTATTCTTTAGTATTTAGACTTTTGAAATAAATGAATAATAGTTGTTATCTACTTTAATGGTTTTTATTCATTATTTTGAAACCAAGACACCCTCAACTGAAAAACGGACATAGCAAAAACTGTCAATTTAAGAACATCATGACACATTTCAAGCTAAATGAAGCATAGGATGCACATAATGTGTGTGTGATATTATAACTTGCTTTCCAATAATAGGCAAAATAGGATATTTTTGAAGAAAATAGTTAGAATAAATATAATTATCATCAATGGACATCAATGGACACGGAATGTACCCCAAATTGTAGAATGAGAATGAGAATACCGAGTATTTCTCGTAAAAATCCACACGATTCGACTTAATACAATTATCATGTGTTTTATTCATTGAAACATCTGTCTGTCTGTGTAACTCAAACATTTTGGGATACTTTCCAATATCTGTGAAATTGTTGTACAATACATTAACAATAATTGGGGAAATTTCAATTGTCCTTATTTCATAGAAAAGTGCTCATTCTTATATATTTTAAAATAGTTTTTTGTTTTAATCTTCATCTCAGAACTCCGATTTCATGTATTTATTCAACAACTTATCTGCACACAGATTTACCGTACTCCAAAACATTCTCCCCAGCGACAATGGAATTTTGTCCAGTTGACCATAAAGTGAGTACCACAAGTTGATGGAAACATAAGTATGCATTCAAGGTTCAAGGTTTTTATTTGTCATACGAACATAGCTACAGTGTAGTTATGACGATGACAATCTTAGGTCACAGGCTCCTCCAACAGTGCAACACAATAAAACAGATAAATATAAAAGCAAACGGCAAAAAGTCAATAAACACTAAAAAAATACGAAAAAAGGCAAAGTTGGAGAGGAGCCAAAAGATAATGCAGCCATCTTCACTGGCGCAGTCACCATGCTTTTCATTAATTAGTTAGATGTTGTTAAATGAAACCGACTATTAAAATTGTAAATTTGCACATTTATATTGCAACATTAAATGCAATATTAGATAAGCTATACCTTATTGGCTCAGCCAACATTTTGTAATGCTATCTATCCTTTAAAATAAATACAAGTTTAAATATAACTATTATTATATTGTTTATTATTGTTTTTTATTAACATTTTTATTGATTAGATTCGATGCTCTCTGTTGATATAGTGTATCATAGTGTTTCCGAAAAGACCCAAATTCTGTAATAGTGTTATAATGAGTAAAGGTTTTGATTTAGATTTTTTTTTACCACTGTTAAACATTTTTTTGTTTCCCCTGTAACAGAAAGCTAGGATGGAGTACAGTCCGGAGAGCAAGTAAGAACTTTTCTTTTCTGTTAAGGGGGGGTTAAAACAACAATGGTATTCAACACCTTACTTTGGTACGCAGTCTTTCCTGTTATCTTGTTTCAGTCAATCTTGTAACTATGTTGAATATTAACTACGTCGTATGTAAAGCAACTTCAACATGCTTCCAACTTCACGATTAAAAGCAAAATGTGTCTATAAAAGAAAATGTCAGAACCTATTTACAACCTTAATTTAAAATGACTTCCACAACTTTTATTATGAGACCCTCAAGTGTCTTTGAGAGTTTGGAGTGAAGAATGTGGTTCAAAGAAGATTTGCAATTTTTCTATGCACATATAAGTAGGGTTGGGAACCGAAACTCGGTTCCAGATGAGAACCGATAAGAAAATGCCGGGTACCGGGTACCCATACAAAATACACAATTTCGGTTCTGCTTAACGGTTCCTAAACGCGGTAGACCCTGTATTCCACCGGGTCCGTCTGCGCCGCGGTGACCCGGTGGAATACAAGGTAAGGGCAGACTGGCCATCTGTGTGTTCTGGAGAATCACAGAACGGCCGGTCGTCAGCGGGCCGTTGACGGCCGGCTCGGTACGCTGAAGGCCGGCCTTAATTTTTTTAAACGGCATCATGTAAGTTGCGCTGACAGGCGACAGAGGTCCACAGTTGCCCCGCAGCGAGGCTCCCATCGCCCTCCCGTAGACAGTTCACGAGCTCAGTCACTTCATAACACCAAAGATGGATCGCGGTAAACGCTCTAAAGTGAGGCTCCACTACACTAAAAAAGAAAAAGACAAGGCACAGTGCTATGCCTGTTAATAGCTTGCCACAGGCATAGCTCAGTTAAAATAAAGCACAGCTATTGTGCAATACATTTGTATTGCATGTATATTTTTTATTTGTAAAAATGTCAGTTAAAGCTTAAAAGAATAAAGATATTTTTGTTATCTAAACGTTTGACCTCTTTCTTTTACAATTTTGGAATCGAAACGGGGAATCGATAAGAACCGGAATCGATAAGCAGAACCGGAATCGGAATCGATACATTTCAAACGATACCCATCCCTACATATAAGACCTGTACCACAAAACTAACTGCCTCATGAACACCTTCAAGAGGAGAGACAAGATGCACTGGATTGAACCCTGACGAGAGACAAGAAGAAGCAGGATAAAGATGGGAACTGTGGATAACAGGAAGAGCAACAGGATCAACATTGGCGTCATTTGGAGGATAAAAAGCTGTGTTATAAATAACGTTTTTAAAAAAATGTAACTTCATTACTGGATTTTTTTAACATATTTTTGAATTAAGTAAGAACAACTTGCTTGTTTACTCTTCATAATGATGTCATTAATTGTACATTGTCAATAGTATGGCATGTTCAATCTTATTTATTTTTAGGAATCACAGCATCTCTTAATTTCTGCTTGTGTGGTTTTGGTAGCAGCCACTTGCAGGCGTATCATGGATTATAAAAGTAGTAAAACTAGAAGGACTGCAGGTAGTTGATTCACACCATGATGACTAAGTGGTTTGTCATGTTTGTCATTTTCTAATGTTGATAACAGAGAAATCAAGTGGCCAAAATGAGTTTCCTCTTTAGGGTGGATGGCTCATCCTTATATATCACGTAGTATATCTGCGGTTCCTTCGTATCGAATCAAAACAAGAATATTGTGACGGCGTCTAAAAGAGTTTTGAGTAAAGTATGTCGATCATAGAAAGTCCATTTCCAGATGTTGCCAATCACCTGGACCACAAAACCTCCCCTGTGTCATGAAGACCTGGAAAGATGGAAGACTACACTCCAACGCAAGAGCAGGTACAAATGGACTGAATTTATATTTTCTAGTCTTTGCGACCACTCAAATAGAAACACATGTCAGTACTCGCCCATTCAAACACAGTCACCATTACCCTCGACACCAGGAGAAATTCAACATGTTGACCAGAGGGGGCGGAGATTAAACCACCAACCCTTCGATTGATAAAAGACCACTGAGTCACAGACGCCCCAACATCTTCTGAACAGGGAGGAACAAAGGCGTAGCAAACATTGGCTGTGTGTCTCCGGGAGAATGAATCTGAGATGTGTTGAGGGATATATGAGCCATGACTTTAACCGACTCGAAGTCCTGGAGAAAAAAAGAGACGGACAAGGTCTCAAGATGGCTGATGGTTCGTGTACATCGGTACTGAAAAACAGAATTGAGGACACACAGGCATTGAGCCTTATGGCTGTTGAACATGTACTGAAGCTGTAGCTGAATCAAGAGTCTCCTGGGATCACAATCATGTAAAGAAATGTGGGAGAAATGGACTGGAGCTCACTGATTAACTTGCAGCCATTCATTGGGAAACATGTTTGTCTTCTCTTCCATTCAGGTCAGCAGGTCTGCTGTTCCCACAGAAAAACGGCAAAACAGGTGAGATAAGGGAGAACTAAAGAGAAATGGTTGTGTAGTTGATTAGACTACACTCTTTTTGCCTCACATTTCATAAAACCAGTGATGTAACTTTTGTTCGGCATGTGTTGCAGGTCCAGATTACCTGAAAGGGGTTTTAGATTATGTGTCCAAAGAGAATAGACACAAGATATTTGGATTTAAAAAACCAGCTGGTGCCACATTGAAGATAGGACCCCTGGAAGACACAATTTACAGTGGGGAGCCTAAGGTAGTGAATGGATGGGGGAAATTCTATCTTCCTGAGATAGTAAGCATGCAGGTTGTAGGTGTAGTGGAGGGGACCTCCTGCCCATGGGACCAGCTCGTTCTAATGATCTGTGAGGACGAAAAGCTGTATGCCTACGATGGAGTGGAGCTACATTTAGTTGCTTCAAGCCTGAAGCAGCTACTTGAAAAGGGAATAAGCTATCCAGCATCCAAGACATACTACAAAGGGGAGGCCTTCAAAGACATGGTGAGAAGTTATAGTAAAATAGCTGGGAACAAACAGCTTTGTGTTTTCTGAACCTGATAGTTGATCCCCTGTTGGCACTGACAACTGTTTTTTTATATTTTCTTTTGTTTGTAGACCAACTGGGAACAAGTGCGGAACAGACCTACGGGGAGGAGGCTGGAACAAGAACATCTTAAACTGGTGACAAAAAACAAGGCCACATTTATGGAAAATCTCAAAGCCACCGCTGCAATAAAAGGCAAGTATCTTTTTCTCTGCTTCAGGGCAAAGATGAAGTTCATGCATTTAGTGTCACTATCATGTTTCTTCTGTATTGAGTGATCTCATTTGCTCATTTGTTTCTCTCTCTCCCTCTTTCTTTCTCACAGCCGGTCCCTCCCAGAAGCCTGTGACAAGCCACTAGGTCCTTGTTACATGTCATTTGTTAGACGCTTTTATCCAAAGCGACTTACATACATTCAGTACTGTGGACAATGCCCACAGGAGAAATTTGGGGTGAAGTGTCTTGCCCAGGGACACAACGACATGCTGACTGCAGTGGGACTCGAACTTGCAAACCCCTGATTCGAAGTCCAGCACACTAGTATCCACTGAGCCACAGCCTCCCTTGTCAGCAAAAAAAGCTGTCCGGGTTTGGCCCGGCTCGCTTAAACCGCGCTACGTGCTGCAGTGGAAAAGCGCCATAAGCGCCTTTGTGTACCGACGTACTTGGGAAGCGTTTCCAGAAGGCGCTTAGATCACTGGACGACAGTCGGTCTCCGTGTGCACAGACGGGGCTGCTGTTAACGTCGGTCTATACAACGGAATTGTGCCAAAACTACGCCAACCGGCTGCGGAGGGAGACTCCCCTGTGCACAGTCTGAGTCCCGCGCACACACTGGGGAACTGCGCAAAATCAGCTGATCACAACGTTAACGCCCCCCGTTGACAATTCGCCAGCACCCTTTTCTCTCCAGACAGCAGTTTGAGACAGTAATCCACGCCTTTGTCAACACTCGGCTGGATTACTGTGGTCAAGGAAGGATGCTCCAGAGCCACTATTTCAAGGATACTACGTCATCAAGTCCCGCCGAAGGACTGTTCCAATGTCCAGGATACTTGGAATTCTACCGAGCCCGGCGTCCTTCGTAGCGAGACATTTCGAGGCTGCACATGTGTATCCTCCGCGGTCTTAAAATCCCCACAATGCGGCCCCCACCTCCTCTTTTTGTGGCCCTCAGATTAATATATATATATATATATTTTTTTGTACTTGTAGTACTGATACCGTCCACTAGACTCCGAGTTACGTCGCGAGCTGCGTACATGATTTAGTTCGGTAGCCAAATACCACAAAATAATCTGTGACGCGTTTGTGTGTATTGTGTTTGTTTCCCGGGGAAACACTCACAAGAAACACCGGCTGTTGTTATGCCTGCTTTGACGTTAAGTTGCCGCTTGTAATTATGCCTTTACAAGCTTAAACGTTGTATTTATCATCTGAATTTGGCGAAACAAGTTTAATATTCTAAAAACCAAGACTTTGTTTATTTGAAAGCAGATGAAAACAAACTGTCACAGACCCTGCCGTGTTATCTATGATGACTATACGCTTTTCATTCAGAATTTCAGCGGGAGGGAGGGGCGGCGCTGAGGAACAGCAGAGTGCGGGTTGACAGGTGTCTGTGTTGACATTCCCCTTATTGTGCGTCAGCAGAGACAGGCTACAAGTGTCTTAGGTTCAAGTTAGACAACTAATGTCTGGGTTAGTGTTCATGACTTCATGTTTATGTCATCTTAATGGTTAATCTCAATGCACACACATTTTCCGTGCTTTCCAATAGTTTAAAATAGTTGTATTCCACTGTTAAATAACCTGTTCAATACAAACATGCCACTTGTAAAAATTAAATAACATTTCTGTGAACTGATATTTGTTTAGTGAGCTTATTAGAGGATGTTCCCTGAAAGATTGTAAAATGTCAATGAAGATGTATATTTTACATCTTAGTATATTTGTTAATAATTACATACAATACATGGAATTTGTGTGTGTGTGTTCCAAGTGAATCTGCGGCCCCCTGGTGGCCAGTACATAAATGATGTGGCCCCCACCACCATCCAAGTTGCCCATCCCTGCCTTAGAGCGTTTTGCACCTAAATAAATAATTAAAATGAACCTTGTTTTGACTTTGCCTCTTTTGTTGATATTTGTGCTTTATGCTACAATGTGCACCAATATGTGTAAAAAAGGTTTGCAGACATCAAGTATGATATATGAATACAAATGTTATTATTGATTGGTGATGGTGATTTTATGATTTTCTTATGGCTGCTTATCCTCCAGGACTTTTTCAAGGCTGCAAACAGAAGGAGAACGTTTTATGTTAGTTTAGTGGTTCTGTCCTGGAGAGATGATCATTTTACAAAATACAGTTACTCAAGTACATCTTCGCAAATCAGTTATGAGTCTTCAAAACAATCGCGCACAATTTAAGGCGGGGCCTCTCATATGACGCACACCTGCACCCTTGCTCGCCTGTTCCATTCTTGGTTCTCCGATGCCAGGAAGGATTCTTGCCTAGCCTCTGAAGGAAGTGACTCGGAAGACATGTCCTACCAAGGAAGCGTCCTCGACATTGAGAAACACCCTGGCTCTAACTCTCTTTACATGGGGGTCAGTGGGTCCTCCCCTCCCTCGCTCGTCTGCAGCTGGTGCAAAAAGCAGCAGCTAGGCTTTTAACTGGCACACGGAAATATGACCACATTTCCCCCATTTCAGGCCCCATTGCCTGCCAATACATTTTTCATTTCAAAATCCTTTTTATTTACTTTTAAATCCCTAAATGTCATGACCCCACCATATCTTTCTGAGCTGCTACGCCCTTACACGCCCAATCGCCCTCTCAGGTCAGCTGATCAACTGCTCCTAAATGTGCCCAGAACCAGGTATAAGCTCAGAGGGGACCGTTGCTTCTCTGTAGCGGCTCCCACACTGTGGAACGATCTGCCCATGCATATCAGACCAACACGTTCCTGAGCGACCGTCAACATGTGACGGGTTGGGAGTGAGAACGTGTTGAATGAACACATATAAAACACAGGTGCACAATAGCAAAATATTTGTTTTAAACTAATATCTTTTATCATTTAACCATTAGTTAATCTCATTTATCAAACTATAAAATCAAAACCAGCTTGCAGCTTAAAGATTTACTTCAAGGCAATCACTAGTCAAAAGCATTTTAAACTTAGGATCCAGCTAAGGTATACAAATTCACAGTTAAGGTATACAATTCACAGTGGTGATTTGATCAACCTGTAATCTGCAAAGTTGCAGTGTCTTCAATTTTTAGGATTACTTTTACGTTTACTTAATTAGGCTTTAGTCAAGAGTAAGGCACTTAGTCTTAGTAAAATCAATACATTCATTTTAGTCAAGTACATTGTTCAAAATCTGAAAAGGAAAAGTTCGGCAAATATTCAAAGACTTTTGTAAAAACCTGGAAAGGAAGGATTAAACATTCTTAAAACTTTAATTCATACATTTGTAAATGCTACCACTGATCTGTACCAAATTAAGTCTATCAATTATTCTTATTAGCCATACTTACCTGAACATCTACTTATGGTACTTGGAAAGGGTTCTTCTGTGTTTATCTAATGTTGAATATAGAATATCAATTTCTTTAAATTATACTTCTCTAATTTGAGGATCTACATAATTGTTATATGAAATATTATAAATATTTGTTTTGGGCCAAAACTGAAATTAATCCAGTATTTGAAACATAATTTTAGGTCTGTCTGTGCATGGATAATACATTAAAGAGTAGTGTTGTTAAGCCTGATTGCTGGACGATTAAGGATATTAACGTTATCTGTGATAATAGTAGAAATACCTTATTATTCAATACCAAATATTTATTTATTTATTTTGTTTAGTGCGAAAAGGTAATCTGATCTGACAAAATATATTAATCACCACTATTTAACACATGTCTGGTCATTGGAAATATCAAAAAACAATTATTAATTGTACATCTGTAAACATCTGGTCATTCAATTCAAAGTTCATCTTTGTACGAGAGCTGGGAGAACATGTCCGTCAGTCTTCCTGACTCGTTCTCCTCCTCCCTTTATGACACAGAGTGTCTGGTGTGTAAAGGCATCCTGATACTGTAGATTAGCACTGAGGTGCTGATTGGCTCAAACTCTTCTTCATCAGAGCGCCATATTTCAACCCCCCCAATGCTCTGCTTTTGTGTGGCTCATTCAGTGAGCACTGTAGCTGATCCCCCCAGTGAAACGGAGGCTCATCTGCCGGTATTCCTTCTGCTATCTGCTTGAGAGCAGAGCAACTGCGTATTCCTAGCGATGCATCCAGGTGTCCCCCCCGTGATGGGAGAGGTTAGGAAGACATCAAACTGCTCCAAGAAACATGGAACCTTTTATTATAGAAGCCTCTGAAGCCCTCGCTCGTCCTGCAGGGTTGTCTGCTAGAGCCCACCGAGCAGAAAGGTGAAGAGAAGCATCCCATCTTATCAGAAAGGTGAAGAGAAGCATCCCATCTTATCAGAAAGTTGAAGAGTAGAATCCTTTCATCTTGAACGACCTCGTGCTTCCTTGTACGTGGCTGGGGGTGCTCTCTGCAGCCGGAGAGTGTGACCCTCTCTCTCTGACCCTTGGCCTTGAGAGCTGTCCTAGTTATCGGCACAACACCTGATAGGGATGTTTTTCTGAGTGAAGACAACTCAAAGTAATGGATTAGCACATTATCATTTAATTACTAAAATAGGATAGGCCCCTCAGAATTATTTGGGAGCCTTCCTGACACATGCACATTATCATTTTGAAGGTTTGTGTTAGTCATTTAACATGCAAGGATCATATACTCATCAGTCCATAGCAGAGAAATGTTATTGTAAGTTAAAGGTGAGCTAGTCCCTGTCGATATAACCCCTTCCCAATCATTCTAAATGTTATATTAATTCACCATTTACCGTTTGATAAAATATTAATTTATCAGAAATACATTTTCTCTTCCATAAAACATAGGTTTGAGAAATAAATTACCCAATATAAAATCAATGACTCAATATAATTGACTCTTCCCTCCCTTTTCTTACATATGTTACATATGAAATAATAACTTAGGAGTCTATTTAAGCATGGTAGTTTATAATCTATGAATCGAGAAGACTCAGTATCACCTGTGTGCAGCTTACAAAAAACAATTGTGAGAAAAAAATATTATGCAGGAAATTGATACATTTGTTGAAAAACAAAGCATATCTGATTTGGGAGGAAAAGCTTCATCCCCTTAACATCTGAGTTATTACTGATGGCATAGCATGAATGATATTGGGTGTCTGAGGGTGTCATTACTGAGAAATGTCAAACAAAATCAAAACCCTAAATTTGAAAACAGGTTTGCATTCCTCCACTTACAGTAAGGTGACGTTATCATTAGAAACAATAAAAGCTAAATGTTTTGATGTAGAATCTATAAATTGAATTGTTAGAGCAGAACAGAATGGTTGTATTGTAGCCTGAGTGCAGCCTTTAGTTTTACCAGGTGGAAACATTGTCTATATAATGTGAATACATGTAGAACTAGACAGTAAGAGACCCCTGACATTAGGCCTATTTTAAAAATAGTAGGGGCTTTTAACAGCCCGCCAACACACAGGCATCCTCTGCGTTGCAGTATGAATAGCCTTAAAATAAAACAACCCACTCTGTGGTAACGAGAGTCATGTATCTGAACCAAATGCCCTAAGTGAAGCCGTTAGTCTCATCTGACTGACCCAAGGGTTGGGGCTGGTGTGACAGGGAGGCTTCCAAGTGTTTAAAGCAGATGTCATGCTTTCAGTTCATGGCTCGGTGGGGGGGAGCAGACCCATGTGAGACAGTATCAACGGCTGTAATGTTCAGTTTGAGGAGTGTCATTCTCTCTGGGAGCAGGAAATGGTGTCCATTCTCGGACCAGACCATTAAAGTCATTGCATGTAGAGCAGCCTTTAGCATCTCTGTGACTGCACTCAGCCGGACTGCAGCAGGGCAGAACTGGGGGACTTTTAGTGAAGCCGTCCAAGGCCATAGACAAAATGGAACCACGTACTAACAAAAGGGACACAAGGTCATCAATGTCTCTCTTTACCTTTGGCCTAATTGTAAAACAAATTAGTGGAAAAAATGTGGAACACTAATCCATCATCATGTGAAATTTAGAGATAATTTAAATAATGACTTATGGGTTGAAGTCAAATTAACATTAACATTAGAACTAAAGTCAGTCAAAATTGGACGTGCACGGATCAGAATCTAATCAATACACCATTTTCCCAGCTCTGTAATGAAAAGGATAACAAGATTAGGTACAGGAGTGTTAAAACACCCAAACATGCACACGTATCTTATTCTAGTGTTGTGAACGAAATTATCAAGTCAAAGTTATTTTATTTATTTTATCTTATGTACCACATTTAATTTAATAATTAATCTTGAATTACTAATAACTTTAAAGAAGGCAACAATTAAAATGTGGATAAGGTGAATACTTATCCAAAGTGTGTGTGTGTGTGTGTGTGTGTGTGTGTGTGTGTGTGTGTGTGTGTGTGTGTGTGTGTGAGTGTGTGAGTGTGTGAGTGAGTGAGTGAGTGAGTGAGTGAGTGTGTGTGTGTGTGTGTGTGTGTGTGTGTGTGTGTGTGTGTGTGTGTGTGTGAACAGCTTGTCTGCCCAAGGTTAAAACATTTTGGACAGCGGTGAGAATGTTATGAGAAACCATTTGTTGCTTAGACTGAACTCGAAGGAAGCTAGACTGGAACATTTTAAATAAATCAAAACACTTGTACATTATTAAATACATTTGACATTTAGCTTGAGCTGGGTTCAATACTTTCTTTATGGTATTTAAATTGGGCTCAAGTAGAACTTTTACATGGATTTGGCTGATACTAATCTCTGTCTGTTATGATTTGAAAGTCTCATGATTTAAAGTGTGGGCCTGTGAAGCAGAGGCCCTTGGAAAACAACATCTATTTTTTAACTGTAATTACTTATTTTAAAGAGATTGCAACATTATACTTTTTTGAAGAATTGTTCAATTCATTTAACACATTTATTATGCACACAATAAAAACTTGGCTTAACCAGCGACCTTTACTCTTTTGTTCATAAGCTCGGTTTCAGAAAACTTGTCAGTAGTTTAACAACTATTAGAATTTTAGTAATGTCTATGGAGACCAAATTGGTTGATACGAGAAATAATTTGAAGCAGTTTAATAAAAAATGTTAAACTATATTTAAAACTGTAATTCAACTTCAACTTATATTAATGATCTGAATCCAGTGGCCAGTTGGAATAGATAATCAACAAAGTTTCCATTTTGCAGCAACAGCGCAAAATGTTTCAACAATAATTCGTATTATGTCTGAGTCTAGTTCTGCCTTATCAGCTTTGTCTCGGAATGTGTTCAATACATTACGTTTTTATTCATTATTACCATACATACATAGACTTAAAAATAAATGAAACAAATAATACAACATTGACCTAAAAGAGCAGACAGATTTTGCAACCCTGACCTCCTCAGGCAGGTTGTTTACGATCAGCAGTGATGCCTCTGAGGGTCTCAGGGTGCAGGACGGGGCATAGGGTTTATACAAGGTCACAAACATATCTTAACATACCAGCAATACAATTTAAGAATGTATTCTTAAAGCCATATAATCTTCATTTCTTCTTACACCTACAGCGCACACCCTGAACAGTGTGCTTCTTGTTTACATTTTCCTCTGCATACTCAGATGCAGGACATAAAAACACTCTTTTGCTATTTATTTTCATTTTGCAGCACATTTATACTACCAGAATTTTGCTTTACATCTTTATATTATTTATTCTTCTCAAGTCATTTACTTTTGGTGAGTTAACTAAAGTTTAGTTTATTTGACCCTGGCTATGGACGGATTCATTATTAGTTGTTACAAAACATACACAAGACGGCGGTTAGACAAACAGATATAGACCCCCGATACAAACAATTAGACAAACAAACATGAACTCGTAATAAACACCAGCGTGACAGCAAAGTTCATCCAGCTCAATTTAGTCCGAATTCAGAGGTTTCAGAGGGGGGAGGGAATGATCTGTTTAAGTGGGCGCCTTGACTCACGCTTCCACCCTTGTATACAAGTCCTAGATCGGTGCCTGATGACCATCCAAGAGCGATAACTAGCTTATCCTCTTGCGACACCACTACTCTATTCTAGTGGCGCTATGCCCCCCTGATTAGGAGCGCATAGACTTTTTTTCGCTACCCTTTCTCTCCAACAACGGCACAGTTAATAGTAGTCCTGCACGGACCAGCCTATACACTCGCTATCGAGTTCCTCACAACAATGAAACACAGTTTTGTTCTACACTCGCATGCCACTGCCCACCCGTGATCAATTAGCCTATAATTTTATGTATGCACCCCGGACCGGCACCAGTTCCTCCAGCAATGTAGAGAAGTGTGGCGCATCAGGTAACGCACGCACCTCGCGCAGCCCCGTCTTACCAGCACGTAGAAGACGGTCACAAACAACGAGAGTGCTTTTAGACCATCTCGTTTTTAATAGAGACGGCGGTGGTGTGAGTTAAAGCTATAGACAAAGGCTGTGACTTTCTCCCTCTCAGTGCACTTCACCAGCCACACAGATACGGGGAGGTATCTACACACACAACCAGAGCTGCAGCTGGAGCAGTGTTTATAGAGGCGATAGTGGTAATATCTCTGGCTGCTTCTTCCTAACTGCTAGTGTTGGCCGCTGAAACCCCTAGAATTCGGCGATTAGTTCAATACAAATCTTTACATTGCTTTCATACAGAAGTTCCACTTTACTGATGCCTTTCTTTAAGGTTTCTTTAAACATGAGCTGTGTATGTTTGTATGGCACTTCCGTCCCGAGCAGCATACACAGAGGAAATCAGCCAGGACAGAGTCCCCAGACACTGATCCCCTGGGTTTACTATCCCCAAATGTTCATCAACCAAAAATGAAACACAGCCGCTCAGCTTCACAGATAATTTTAGGATACCGTCAATCACAGATTCTGGTAAGGCAATGTCCAAATGTGGATTTGAAATTACACTTACCAGTTCTGAAGATTTGTTGGTATCCTGCCGACAACGCCAATTTGTGGGGGAAAACTTCTGTGTAGCAATGCAGTGGGAATCACCGACTCAGGAAGGAGACACGGGGAGAGCTGGAGCTTTGATGTTAAACACTGATGGTTTATTTGGAGCTTCGGCCGGAGAATTCACAAAACAAGTCCAAGAGTCAGAGGTTCTGACTTCCCGGTAGAGTTGCCACGTCAATTCTGAAGAACTCTACCCCAGACCCCTGTATTTAGCTAGTTCAGAGAGAATAATCAACATTGTGCATAACAAGATAGAATGATTACACCTCTATCAGCTGATGCCAACAGGCAGGAACAGGGAGACACAACACTGAGAGCACAGCAGCCAAGGTTACAGGCGCGTGTGCTCAGTCAGGACAGAACTGATCAACTGGGTCAAAGTTAGGGGCCTTGGAAAATATTTCCCCAACAAAGAGTACATACAAAATAGGAGGAAAGTAGAAGGTCAATGATAGAAATATAGAATAGAAAATACCAAGAAGATGCTGTAAATGATATCTAGAATAAAACAGTTTAGTGCCGGATGTACAAAGATATTAATAGGAGGATGTGCAAAACAAACAAACTAATTAGGCTTTATTTAAACATTAAATAATACTTTAGGTTAAGGTCTTCTTTAAATACATGTAAGCAAAAAGCTTTGGGGGTATCTACAGATAAATATTAAGCCTGACAAAGTAATTAACGTTTAATATATTGCATGGTTTGTTTTGGGACTTGACAATCAACTTTCCTGCAATGTTAACTATGTTGAAGCACTTATTTTAACCGATATTATAAATATGTATTATACTCTTATAAGATGTATGTAGATAGAATAAGAAATGTGCAGAATATGACAGTTTAATGGTGGAGGTACACACATATTGATAGATCTCTTGTTGAGGAACCTATGACCCAAGTTTGTCATCATTGCATAACTACACCTTGTGTATATGATATGTCAATAAACCTTTGAAAATCTTGAAATCTTGAAAGGGATGTGCAAAATAGCCATTATATACAGTTTTTGATGAACGATTAGCCTCTTAAGCCCTGAAGCCCCACCCGAAAGGGGGCCTGCAAACGTTTTTTTTTAGACTGTGTCTCAGGGCTTCTTAACATTTATGAAACTATTAATGTTCCATACCCTTTTAACGGGAAGAAACTCCGATAACTGATAATATGAACTATTTTTAGCTAAAAAAAACAGAAGAGTCATACCAAGCCTTTGAATTAGCCTTGAGCGAAAAAATGCTAACTAATGCTAACGGACTTAGCACAGAACTCACGGTAGAAATGCCCTTATTACTTATCTTAACTGCACAAACAAGATATCGACTAAGTAGCTGAGATTCCACAGATTCCATACATGTAATTGTCATCACTGTACGACCCCGAATTCGCGGAGATATCAGCCAGAAAAGAGAAAAAAAACAACATCCGGTTTCAAAACAATAACATGTGGTGACACGTTATGGGACATAATTCACCATTGAGATTGTTGTGTTGCAACCCGGACCCGTTAGTGAGGGTACCGGGGTTTGATGTCATTCATGCTAGCTTATCAGACAACGCAGCACATGTACTAAAGTAACCTGTATATCCTATATAACCTGTTTTAAAATTATAACTTTGTCTGTGTAAAATGTATACTTATGAAACTAGACCAAGTGTTCTTATTTTGTTTTGTTTGATGTGGTCAATTGTGTGTGCGTTGACTTAGGAATGTAGAGGATCCAGTCGACCCCCGGGTTTTTAATGGGCCGGATAGGAGCATGGGGGGGTTGCAGGAGAAAGGTAATAAAACTGACACCATTGAGTCTATGCAGAGATTGTACTGAGAGAAAGATTGGGATGCGGAGTGGTACGGCCAGGTGCTGAGGATAAACGAAGATAAGGATTGGTACCTCACCCCCGTTCAACCCAGAATTGTTTATTTTATGGCTGCCATAAAAGATGACCTGGGACTGATCGGCGGCGCAGGAGATCCAAACTTCCCACACCTATGGCTGACTCACTCTGATTCGTTGTTTAGACCTCGCCTATGGCTGACTCACTCTGATTCGCTGCCTAGGGCTCGCCCAGGAGTGAGTCCACCAGTGGATGAACACCTAGGGAGGAGCAACCGACACAACTCCTCCCACACAACTCCTCTCCGTTTGTGGGAATAAATATTGTGAATTCTGTACACTCGCGGCCTCTGTTCGGTCTGACTGTCTGATACGTACATCGCACGGTGGAAGAGCTGAGGCCCGAAGTACTTCGTTATATAAGTACTTCGTTATATAAGTACTTCGTTATATTGTACTGTTGTTTCTGCCATTAAATCAGCTTATTGTTTAATCTCATATCTCTGTCTGAGTCCTTCCTTTTTATAGCAGACCACTCATCAAACGAACGGCGCGGAGCGGGCTCGAACCTTCAACAACTGAAGGGTGCTTCAACCCAACAGTACTTACCTCCGAGAGATTAATGGATAATAAAGTGTGGAAGTCCATTCTGAATACACCGCCTCCGACTCCCTTTCATCGGCACTACACTGGTGACCCTGACGTTTTTGTGAAAGTTTCCGAAGACTCAATGAACATGGCTGATCGCGATGTTTTTGTTAAGCTGCCGGAGTTTTGGGAGCATGCCGCGGCGGCATGGTTCGCACACGTGGAAGCACACTTTTCCTGCCGACAAGTCCGTGACGGGGATTTGAAATATTTCCACGTGGTGGCAGCGATGGGTAGCTCCACATCATCCAGGTTGGTGGGATTTATCGCAGACCCCCCACACCATGGCAAATATGAGGCGATTAAGGCCCTTCTCCTTAAGACATTTAGCTTATCTGCTAAGGAGAGGGCCCGCCAGATTCTTGACAATCAAGGCCTAGGAGACAGCAAGCCATCCCAGCTAATGGAGAAAATGCTGAATCTGCTAGGGGGGAAGACCCCCGCGTTTTGTTCATGGAGATTTTCCTGCGCCACTTGCCTTCCCGGGTTCAGACGGCGCTAGCCAACACGTCCATCACGGAGCCCCGTGCCTTGGCTGAGGAGGCCGACTGTTTTTTCCTGGCTACCCAGCAGTCCGGTGCGGAGGCGCTAGCTGTGATGCTCAGCACCCCCTCAACTGTTAAGAAGGCTTGGGGGAGGTGGGACGCGGCGGTGCCAAGCCGGTGTGGGGACACAGGGAAGTGTTTTTACCACGCGCGGTTCGGGGCCAGGGCGAAGATGTGTGTCGCTCCCTGCAGTTTCAAGCCTCCGGGAAACGGAGGAGCCGGCGCTCAGTAGTGGCCCTGAGCGTTGGCGGCACGAGCAGGCTTCTCTTCGTCAGCGACAGAGTCTCAGGAAGCTTGTTTCTGTGTGACACTGGAGCTCAACGGAGTGTGGTTCCTGCGTCGAGAGAAGACGTCGCTCGTGGGGGACATGGACCGCAGTTGACGACGGCTAATGGCGGCCCCATTCGCACGTACGGCGTGAGGCCTATGTGTTTGTGTATTGGAGGACAGCGGTTCAACTGGGATTTTGTGACGGCAGACATTTCGTTTCCCCTCCTCGGGGCAAATTTTTTCTGTGCTCACGGACTCCTGGTGGACGTTAAAAATAAACGCTTGGTTGATGCCTTGACGTTTTCCTCCCTCGTGTGTACACTCGGCGAGGCGGCGTACGACGGGCTGTCGGGCTCGCTGTCGGGTGCGGACATTTTTCTCAGGCTGTTGGCTGACTTTCCAGACCTGACGCTGCCCACCTTCTCCGCGCTCACCACCAAGCATGGGGTGGAGCACCACGTCACCACCGAAGGTCCCCCTGTCTACGCCAGGGCCCGGCGGTTGAACCCTTCTAAGCTTGCAGTAGCGAGGGCGGAGTTTTCAACCATGGAACGCCTGGGTATCGTCCGCCGTTCTGACAGTCCTTGGGCCTCTCCTCTACACGTCGTTCCAAAGCCGAACGGCGGTTGGCGCCCGTGCGGGGATTACCGCCGCCTCAACGACGCCACGACGCCTGACCGCTACCCGGTGCCGCACATTCAAGACTTTTCAGCACATCTGGCCGGTACGTTGGTATTTTCTAAAGTGGACCTGGTGCGCGGATACCACCAGGTGCCCATGCATCCCCTGGACGTTCCTAAGACGGCAGTGATAACGCCGTTTGGACTTTTCGAGTTCCTGCGGATGCCTTTTGGGCTCAAGAACGCCGCTCAAACGTTCCAGCGCCTGATGGATTCGGTGCTGCGGGCCCTGCCGTTTGTGTTCGTCTACCTGGACGACATACTCGTCGCCAGCGCTTCGGTTGAAGAGCACCTATCACACCTCCGAGCCCTTTTCACGAGGCTCAGCCAACACGGGTTGATAATCAATCCTGCAAAGTGCCAGTTCGGGGTGTTTGACATTGATTTCCTCGGACACCGCGTCACTAAAGGCGGTGCAGCACCCCTGCCGGCGAAGGTTGAGGCCGTTGCGGCGTTTCCTCGCCCGCTCACGGCCCGGTCTTTCCGTGAGTTTCTGGGGATGGTGACTTTCTACCACCGTTTCATCGCCCGGGCCGCCAACATTATGCAGGCGCTGTATGAGGCTTTGAAGGGTGCGACCCCCACACAGGCGATCGACTGGACGGCGGAAGCTGAGTTTGCTTTTACGGAGGTCAAGACCGCGTTGGCTCAGGCGGCCCTGTTGGCGCACCCATCGCGCACGGCTCCCATCTCCATTACCACAGACGCATCGGACTACGCCGTTGGTGTGGTGCACGAGCAGTGGGTGGATGGCGCTTAGCAGCCGCTCGCCTTTTTCAGCCGTCAGCTGACGCCCAGGGAACGCAGGTACAGCGCTTTTGACCAAGAGCTCCTTGGACTTTGGCTGGCCGTGCGGCACTTCCGTTTTTTGCTGGAAGGCCGTGAATTTACGGCGTTTGTCGACTACAAGCCGCTCACGTTCGCCATGGCAAAAGTGGCTGAGCCTTGGTCTGCACGCCAGCAGCGGCAGCTGTCTTACATCTCGGAGTTCACCACAGACATTAAGCACGTGGCTGGCAAATCGAACCTGGTCGCAGATTGCCTCTCCAGGGTCGTCATCGGGGCCGTGCAGTTGGGCCTGGACTATACCCGCATGGCGGCGGACCAGGTCACGGACCCCGGCGTACAGGCCCTAAAGGAGGACAGCTTGGGGCTGCGTTTGGAGGACGTGGTTTTCGGTGACGCAGGCGTTACTCTCCTGTGCGACGTCTCCACAGGCCTGCCGCGGCCGGTCGTTCCCGCCGGTTGGAGGCGCTCCGTTTTCGAGGCGGTGCACGACCTGTCTCACCCCGGCGGTAAGCCTTCGGTGCGCTTGGTGGCCGCAAAGTTCGTTTGGCGGGGACTGAAAAAGGACGTGAGGACTTGGGCTGGTGAGTGCGTGGCTTGTCAGCGCGCTAAGGTGCATCGCCACACAAAAGCTCCTTTGGAACGTTTCATGGTGCCGGAGAGGAGGTTTGACCACGTCAACATCGACCTAGTGGGTCCATTGCCTTCCTCTCAGGGTTTTTCCTACCTCCTCACCATGGTGGACAGGACGACCCGTTGGCCGGAGGTGGTTCCTCTCGTGTCGACGTCGGCGGCTGACATAGCCCGGGCTTTCATTGCGACGTGGGTGTGTCGTTTTGGCACCCCGTCGGACATTTCCTCTGACCGGGGTGCGCAGTTCACGTCTGAGCTCTGGAACGCCGTGGCGTGTGGTCTGGGGGTTAAGCTTCACAGGACAACCGCTTATCACCCTCAGGCTAACGGCCTCTGTGAACGTTTCCATCGCTCCATGAAGGCAGCGCTCAGAGCCGGCCTGGAGGACGGAAATTGGGTCGACAAGCTGCCTTGGGTGATGCTGGGCCTGCGGACCGCGCCCAAGGAAGATCTGGAGTGTTCCACGGCTGAGATGGTCTACGGCCAGCCGCTGAGAGTTCCAGGGGATTTCCTCCCTAACACATCGGTTCCCTGGTCGGCGTCGGCACAGCGGGTTTGCCTGCAGGACACCGCCGAAACTTTTGCTCCGATTCCTACTGCCCAACATGGTACTCAGGTGTCCCGGGTTCCCGCGGATCTCCGCTCGGCGGAGCACGTTTTCATACGGCACGATGCGCACAGGGGTCCTCTACGGCCTCCTTACGACGGACCTTTCCGTGTTTTGGAGCACGGGGACAAGAACTTCGTGGTCGACCTGGGTGGTAAGGCCGAGCGCGTTTCTGTAGACCGGTTGAAGGCGGCCCTTTTGGATTTGGGCCAGCCGGTGGTGCTGGCACGACCTCCGCGACGAGGGCGTCCCCCGGCCTTGGTCCCTGTCACTGACTTGAGGCCCGTTGTTCCGGTCTCGCCTCTTCCGGAGGCCGCATATGCAGAGGTCGTTTTCCCGACTCCCGTGCTCAGGAGTCGTGGGGGTCGACCTGTGGTTCCGCCCCGCCCCGCGGATTTTGTTTATGGGTGAATTCTGGGGGGGCTTGTGTGGTGACACGTTATGGGACATAATTCACCATTGAGATTGTTGTGTTGCAACCCGGACCCGTTAGTGAGGGTACCGGGGTTTGATGTCATTCATGCTAGCTTATCAGACAACGCAGCACATGTACTTACCTCCGAGAGATTAATGTATAATAAAGTGTGGAAGTCCATTCTGAATACAAAGCCTCCGACTCCCTTTCATCGGCACTACAAACAATAATTAAGCCTTACCTTTTTTTATTTGTGATCAAAAGTTGTGTTCAACGGAATAAAAACGCCGCTCAAGGTTAATCCAATGTCTCTGTGTCACGTATAATTTTTTACTGATAATCCATCATCATATTTATGGCAATATAGTGGGTATAAAGTTTTACAGTCCAAGGCTGTACTTTCAGATATGCTTCGTTTGTATCTCTATTATGTCCGCAGATGTAATGTTTGCGTGGATTTGGGAACTGCCCATCGATTCTATTGGATCTAACGGTTAAGAAAAAGGTGTAAATCACCCAAATTGACCAATGGGTTCCAGAGATATGGTCCTGCGTAAAGTATAAAGAATACCAGCCAGCGTCAGCGCATTACGCAGCAGACTCTACGCAGTGTTTACTACGTAAGGAAGCAGGAATTGCAGCAGGACCCAGAGCGCACGGAGCACAGACCGGCCAGCAGATAACAGAGCAGATTACAAGATTTGCATTTAGGACTTTTTCTATACTTTGACTTTTGTCAAATAATGACTCGCAGGAAAGAGACTTTTAATACTTTACAGGCAGTGGAAATTCTGACTAAAATATTGTAACATTGTAAATGTTTAAAATAAATCTGCTCCAGTTGGAGTCAAACTTCATTTAGTATGTTTTTTATTTATTTATTTTCTTTTTTTACAACAGTTGTATTTGGATGTAATGAATACTTATAGTGAAAATTCAAAGTAATAAAATTATTTTTACAGTGAAAAAGGTCAAATGGAACTGATGGTTCCCAAATTATCCAGAGGTGAGTCCGTCTGGACTTTATTTTTCTAAATCTCTCTAAAAAGGTCAAATCTCACTTGTTTTGCATCAATCTTGATACAGGGTACTTAATATATGTTATAGTTTGGATTCCTAAAGCTTTTAGTCTGCTAACCCATCATTCAAGGGTGGTTTTCACTATAAGTAATGGTTTTTTTAGGCGAAGATTAGAATTTAAATGTTTTTACTATGTTCCATCTGAATTTACTTTAAAATAAAAACATCTATATTGATTCTGACACTTCTCCATCCAACTCACAGATGTAACCTTGCTTTGAGAAAAAAGATTATTAATTTACCCCTTTTAGAAGTGAAGATATATCATTTGTTGTGTTAGTGGCATTTTCGAGCCTGAAACCTGAAAAAGAGGCTCAGGGCTTAAGAGGTTAGAGAATAACGAGTAATGAATATGCTTTATAGGGATCTGCAGATACATTTTTTGTCTTCTCAAGCACCAACTATCAAATCTCTCGCCTGATTGTTTGCACTTGACAATCACCTTCACTGAATTTTACTCAGGTGTAACTAAAGTCTGATTTAAGGGTTGTTTATATTTCACATCATTAATCAAAATCTGTAAAGTAACTAAAATAAATGTAGTGGAGTAAAAATACCAGGTTAACCTTAAAGAAAGCCCTAAGGATTATAAAAGACCCCAATCACCCCAGCCACAAACTGCTGCCGTCTGGCAGGTGCTACTGCAGCATCAGGACTAAAACCACCAGACTCAGGGACAGTTTCATCCCACAGGCCAGAAGACTATTAAACACCTGAACTTTGAAACAACATCCATAACAATCATCTGGCTGCTACTTAGAAATTATTTGTCTAATATAACATATTCCAATCACTTGTAGATAGACTCTTATTGCTCTATTTCACTTTTTACTATTTTACTATTATTCTTCTTGTATTTACTTGCACTATTTTTTCTGTGTATCTGTTTTATTGTGTTGCACTGTTGGAGGAGCCTGTGACCTAAGGGGGGGGGTAGGACACGTTCGATTCCTGTTTTGGTTAGTGTGCCGTCGATGGGATTCATTCCATTTCAAAGTGCTGTTTGACGCTCAGTGTAAACTTCGCGCACTGCCACTCCAACATCCAATCACAGAGCTTGAGGACTAATCACGGGGTTTGTCAAGCAAAGCACATGTTGTAGTCCCAAACGATAGCTGAGGATTCTGGGTAGTGTAGTGTCTTCTGCCATCCTAAACTCCGAAAAAATATTTGTTTCTCCGAATCGAAGGGGAAAAATACAAAAGCATTGTACACAATTTAAACCAATCAATGTTGTGTAATTAACAAGGATAATCTGGTGTTTTTGAGTTGATGAGTAGTGCAGATATCACTGTAAAATCAATCGACAGTAAAGAGAATACTTACTTCCGGGTGTAAAATCCTCCGTTATCCAATGGGAATGGACGCTCACATTGCCTTTAAATGCCGCCGACATGGACCGATGCGGTGCTTCCCTGAGCGTCAAATACCGCCGCCGGTGGGAATACATTGCAATCAGTTGAAAGCTCTTTGCGTCCGTTTATGAAGCTGAAGGAGACTCGGTGCGTCACAACTGCACGCCATAGGACCCTGGCCAAGCGTCGCTCCTGGACGTTCAGGGAGTGAGACTGTGTTGGATATATCGTTCACCCGCTTGCTGCTGGGTGCAGGTGAAAGTAGGGCGACAGTTCTGTTCACATCGCTGACATTTGTCACAGGTAAATCTTGCAGGTATGCAACAAACATGACGTTGTCAACAGTCTATGGTTGTCACACAGCGACAAGCTGGACACTGGATTTACAGACACAGTACAAACCGAAAGTCGTACAAACCGGAAGTCAGCGAAATAAAGTTATGCACAGAGCTTGCATACTTGTATTAATCTCTATAAACGCATATCTGCATGTGAATGCAGAAATAAATGTATCCTCGTCAGCTCAGTAGTTAGACTACTAGCGCAAAGACTATAAAATACTTTTTTTGTACTTTCAGAGAAATCCTCTGTCAAATTGTCCACCCTGAATACTCCATGCAGATGTTCCTGTTGTCTGTCAAACACAAGCAGAAACATTACTTTCCAAAAATGGAAAGTTATCTTGGTCCCGCTCCCCACGTGAAAAACAGGGTAAGTTTAGTGCTGCTAATGTAATGAAAATGGCTCCAGGCCCCACAAGATACGCTGTCAGCCATGTCTAAGACTGAAGTCAGCATTGAGCTCTTCATAACACCATCAATAGAGGATTGATAGACAATATACTTGAGATTGTGAATTTAAAGGTGAGGTGCATGCATGGGACAGTTAGGAGTTGGGTGGGAACCACTTACAAGCCCACATTGAGTGTAGAAATCAAAAAGGGAGGCAACGGCATGCCTTTGGAATGCTGACAACTGGAAGGGAAATATTTCCATATTGACCCCAAACACAATAAATGTTACTATCCTTGATAATATACTGTACATTTCTTAAATGCCAAAATTGTACTTGGAAATAATATAGATCCTTTGACAACAGCAAAAAGATCATCCTTTAAAATGTTACGTCAATCAGTGAGATTTTATGGTGATTTATATATTTTACAATGGTCACATAATAGGAATTATGGATGTATAATGCTGTGGGTGGAGGGGGAGGTGGGGGTAGTGTTTTATTTAAATGGATATTTAGATAGTCAACTAAGAAACATAAAGTACTTGAAACATACATTTTGGTAACAATTTTGAATATGATCATTTTCTTGAGCTTTAAACTCCTGGGGTCAAAATGACCACCAAGGATAAAGGGTGTAAAGCAAATGTAAAGATAAAGGAGGGTTAAGAATACATTATATAGTAGATTTTTGTTTTACAATATCCTAAAGTCTATTTTTAACACACTATTGAGTTGGCTTTTTCATTACATTTAAAGGTCCCATGTCATGGCCATTTCTACTGATCATAATTCCATTGTTGAGGTCTACTAAAATAGATTTATATTGTGCAATTTTCCAAACTCACATTGGTTTCTCATACAGCATCTCTGTATAGTATGTGTATTCACTCTCTGTCCTAAACGGCTTGTTGGAGCTCCTGCCCCCCCCTCCCTATGAGCCCAGTGGCCGTCTGCGAGACAGCGAGACACAGCGAAACCCAGCCCGAAACCAGCCCGAACACACACACACACACACCCGCAGCCTGGCTGGGAGTTTGTGTGTGTGTTCACAGACCGACTCACAGCCTCGCCGCGTCCCGCCGTCTCAGGGAGGAGAAATCGGCGGAGCTGCAGCTGAGAAAAGATTGAGTGTGTGTGTGAGGAAGGCGTAACGGCTTCTCGGACGTAACTTAACGGCTCCACGGATTGGTCCATTTGGACCAATGGGTCCATTTGGGTATGGGCACGTCACTGTACCCAGGAAGAAAACAATGGAAAAAGAGAAATCCCCAACGAGGCGTTCTGGGGCAGCATAGACAGGTCTTTTCTGTGTTAGAGTTTTACTCGCTACAGGGTGTACTTTGAGGGTTTGTGACTCTGCAGACCGTTTACATGCAGAAAAACCTAAATAACACACAAGGGGACGGGTAATAACCGGAAAAGCATGACCATTTTTTAGTACATTTTTCTCAGAAAAACCTTTTCTAAATTAAAGTCAATTATTTAAAAAGGTTGAGTCAATATAAGACTAAAATAGTTGAAATTGAACGTAAACTATGTCAAACACCACTCCTGAAATTGATTTTGGTTGAAGTTTATTATAATATTGATATTATATAAAGATCTATATATAACATTGATTAAGCCTTACGGGTCCCTTTTAAAATATATATATATATTGTATAATGTTCTGGGCTGATAGTGCCTTATTTTCAATTTGAAAACACATGGCAATTTTATTAATACAGCAGATGAAAAGATTTGCAATTCTTCATGGGTGTCATTGGCTCTCTAGATAAAGGCAGTATCTGTTTGCTAACCTCAGATATTGATTTATTTAAATAAGTGACCTTTGAATACATTGCAAACATAGCCTTAAAAAGGTGCAGGAAAGGACTTCAAATGTTACTTAAAGACTGGACTTTTTAATTCAGTCAAGAGAAGAGAAAAGAGAAGAAAGGAAAGAAAATTGTTATAAGGGGTTATTAATGACAGACATAATATGGCTAGGGAGGCTGTGGCTGATCATGCGTTGATCTTCGGATCAGGGGGTCACTGGTTCAATCTCCACTGCAGTCAACATGTCGTTGTGTCCCTGGGCTTCACCCCAAATAGCTCCTGTGAGGATTGTCCACAGTATTGAGTGTATGTAAGTCGCTTTAAGGTAAAAGCAACTAACAAGTGACATGTAGAGGTCAGTGGAACTCAGACTCTACAGGGGTCATTTTTTGATCATGGGGCATCACCCTTGTACAGCATCAGGACAATATCTCTATGGAGTCAGACACTGGAAGTGTGCTGGAGGCTGATGCGTTGACTGGGACTGATGGAAAGATGAGGCTGATGAGACTGAAGAATCTGCGAGGAACGAACTAGGGGCTTTGCATTTTTTTATCAAATAGGACACAAATAACCACAAACCATTTTTATTTTTTTTACTGACTAAACAGTTTTGTTTTTATGAGCCTCGCATTTTCAACAATCATCATACAATACAGTATTTGGATGCATCAAACTCAAATAAAACACAAACTCAAATACATTTTTTTCTTTTATGGAAGATGAGCAATATATACTCATAAAAAATAATAAATAATAATTGTAAAAGAAATAGAAAAAAGTAATGTAAAGTGTTTTTCATAATAAAAAAAAGACTTGCTCATCTTACTGTATATGCTGAATTGGCCTAACAACAAACCCCTGGCCTAACAGCAAATGTCTATATCCTGTGTTGGCCTAACTTGCTCATCTGTGTGCAACTTTGGGCTGCATTTCATGCATGAAAGGTGCTATATAAATTATTATCACTCTTTCACTCTGAGACTCATAAGGCAGTACTAGATTTAGTAATATTACCATGAATCTAGCTATTTACCATATTTTATTGGAAAACATCTCTGAAACTCTGAAAAAGTCATATTGCTAGTTTACAATATGAAGGCCAAATTGACCGGTTGGTTGAGTATATTTTCAAAAGAATAATTACACCCTTGTTACATAAAATGTTGTGCATCAAGTTATATAATTCTGTTCAGTCAGTACTCTGACACTAAAATATGTCAAAAATGATATGGTTACCTTACAAAAGTTGACCTAAAATAGTGATTTCTTCAGGAGTGATTTTTAGCATGCCAACTTTCTCAGTGGAAGCTAGCTGAAGGGCATTCTGTTCGAACCACAGTGACATCTAGAGGTTGTTTTGTGCATAACATGTCAACCAAAGGGTAGAGCTGGCTGACAGGGTGTGTCACTTTGCTGAAGGATAGACCAGCTATCCAGGATAGTCTCTGAAGATTTCCCAAGGGGTAAAAGCTGCTGCTGGAGTACTGACTGGAAGTAGTGCTGATATCATGTCTACCATATCCTCGTAAAATACTCTGTCCAACAATATAAGTCTAATGACACATTTTTATTTATGCATTCTTGTACTAAGGAGGGGAATTTGAAAAAGAATACCTGAAAAAGTACTTGTTGGTGTAATTAAATTAGTATACTGAGTCAAACAGTATCACTCTCATTAAGAATTTATGGCAGAACATCATTTTATCTCTCATCAAAGATAGCAGAAAACATGCATTATTGTACTCAAGAGGGGAGTTTGACAGAGGATCACTCAAAAAGTACACAGTAAAAGTACTCTAAATAGTATTTATCAATCCTCAACCTCCAAGCTGTTTTAATATAATTTTGAAGAAAAAACCCTCGATGCTGACTTGACCACGCAAATGGGAAATACGGCCGCATCAATTCAGCAGTGTCAGTAACATCAAACAGAGAGATAGGCCTACTCATACTTTATAAGATAGGGATTCAGGGCTGACAGTGTAAGACAGACAGCCAGATAGACAGATCGTGAGACAGACAGACAGACAGACCAACAGACCGACAGATGTGGACACACATACGCACCCACACACGGACAGACTGTCTTCTGTATGTTTGCATGTAGCCATATATTCAATGTTGTGCAAACACGCACTGCACTGTCTAGGCAAAGAGTATGAACCTTTATTTTGAAGAGTACAGCGCAAGCATAGGGCAAACTAGCCAATCAGAAGCAAGGAGGCACTGGAGACCCACCCATCTATGGAAACGAAACATTGAGTGGTATACTTGTTTTAACAGTAAGAACAGAAAAACGAAAAAACGAGCTGAATTTCCGTTTTTTCGTTTTGGGGCAAAATTCAAAAACAAAAAAACGACCCGTTTCTGTTTTATTATTAGTTTCAATTAGAACTAAAAAACAAACGGTTAAAACGTACCTTGGTCTTTTTCCTGCTGTAACTACGTAAATTTGCCCTCCGTGCCGTGGGACTATTAAAGCCGGTATTCTGATTCTGATTCTGACTCAGCGGTGAAATGTAACAAAGTACATTTACTCAAGTACTCATGTAATTAATTGAAGTACTTGTACTTTACTTGAGTATTGTAACAAATAAAATCCTACTTCATACTTTTACTCACATTTTGCAGGACAATTATGTTCTTTTTAATTCACTATATTTATTTTATAGATTCAGTCAATAGCTTCTTTGCACATTTAGCTTATAAATGAACAATTTAAATCAACTTATACATATATTATATATTAGTTAAGCTATCCAGTAGTTTATAAGATGATTCAAATAAACCATACCTTTACCAAGTGCAACATTCAAGTGATGAACAGATATTACAGTACAATACAATATTGAATGCAATACTTTTACTAGAGAGTATTTACAGACTGTGTTTCTGCTTTTACAGAATAATCTGAGTACTTCTTCCACCTCTGAGTGCACTTTGTTTGATGTTGTCAGATGATAATGAATGTCACACTACCAGTTTGCTCACTTCTGACAGGTCGTTTTAGTTGTTTTAGTCAGCAAGGGTTCAGTTTTAATCATGAGCTTATGTTGAATAGAGAGAAGAAGTGTTTGATATGAGGAAATGCTTTGAGTATTCTCTCTTTGATTTGACAGAGTGTCACATCCAGTAAATGCATGGAACATTGGTAAGGCTATGCATCGATCTGGACCTAGTGATCTCGCCATCTCATGAGCTGCTAAATGCCGAAAACTCTTCCCAGCTCCAAAGGCAACCCACAGCTCAGCGATGTTTAGGGATTCGGCTGCTGTGACTGCCAGTTCTACCACATCCGTGTCAACTGTGCGTATTGACACCTTGCTATACCCTTCCTTCACAGCATCTCCTAGGTGCAGTAGGATGCGGTTATCAGCCTCCTCATGTGTGACTGGTGCAAATACGGATTATTTGTTTACCAGTGTTGAGGGCTGTCACACTGGTTGCCAGGAAGGAGAACAGTTCAGCCTTCTTGTCTTCAAGGGTTCAGTTTTAATCAGCTTATGTTGAATAGAGAGAAGAAATGTTTGGTATGAGGAAATGCTTTGAGTGTTCTCTCTCTGATTTGTTTGTCACTTCTTGCGAATAGAGATACTTGCTTACTTTCAATATTGACTGTACATACAGATGAAGCATAATAAGCAAACCCTTTTTCCATCCTTACATCTGCTGTATCAGCTGTATTAAATATGAGTTATCCACTCATTTCATTATACTGTACATGGAAACATGTGCTTCTCTTTCTGCCTTTTACACTTCATTTGCATCAAACAAAGATCTTCCAGTGCACTCGGGTTTCGCTGCGCCCACACACTGTAGATGTTTAATGTTTCTATGTTGTTGTTCACGACCAGTTTGCCTACTTCTGACAGGGAGTGTTTGTTGTTTCTTAAGGTGACGTGCAGGGAGTGTTTGTTGTTTTTCAAGCTGACTCAGAAAAAAAAGATTCCCTGAAGCAAAACATTTTCATAATGATCCAGCCAAAATAATTGAACATAAATGGAGGTCATTCAAATTAAAAGTCCTCATCAAAAAATCTGAATAATGTAAGAAAGTGCTCTAACTGTGAAACCAAAGTTTAAACAATTTGAATATATCTCCAAGCATTTTTGTCTAAAATTGAGTGTCTACGTTTTATCTTGATTTAGCTCTGGTTTCCATTTTTCAGCTTCTTTTCACCTATGTTCAAATAAAAATACATCTTACTCACCAGCTCGCCACCAAATCTGGCCAGGGGTGTAAAGTAGAGGGGTTTATTTATATAGCAACTTTCAACACAAGGCAATTCAAAGTGCTTTACAAAAATGAAAGACATTAAGAAAATGGCATTTAAAAACCGTCATGAAAAAGCAAAGATAATAAAATAAACATTAAAAGAAAAAATACATGAATAAAAGTTACAGTGCAGTGTAAGATATGAATAGTTCAATTAAAAGCAGCGACAAAAGAAAAGTCTTGAGCCTGGATTTAAAAGTAGTAAGAGTTGCAGCGGACCTGCAGGTTTCTGGTTGTTTGTTAGATATTTGGAGCATGATAACTGAACTTCTCCATGTTTAGTTCTGACTCTGGGGACAGAAAGCAGACCAGTCCCAGAAGTCCTGAGAGATCTGGATGGTTCATAATTTAGCAGTAGATCAGAAATATATTCACAGTTCTCACACAGACAAAAGCTGTTTTATAATCGCATTGTGCAATTATCACCCCCACCTTAATGAATGCTACCTCAGAAGATCTTCCAGACTCATGAACAGCACATTCAGGACAAACAACCTCTTCTCATTGTTTTAAAGAATGGTAACGTTATAGCTTATTGTGATAAAGTTTAAACATACATAAAGAAGACGTCTACGGCAAGTGTCCTGACAAACAACTGAATAAATAATTATTTACATGATTTCCTTTGTGTAACTCTCTATTTCTATAATATGAGACTTCCTACTGCATAGTCCTTTAATGAGCAAATTCCAATTAAAATCAGAGTGTGGTGAGAAAGTGAGGTTTAGCTATAACTAAAATAAAACTTGACTTAACTTTGAATATAGAATTGATGATTTGGATTGAAGTTTCCTAATTGTTATTTTCAATGTGATAATGATAAGTGTGCTTATAACTTTTAGTCAATAACCTGTCAAAACGTTGTGATAACAATAAGGTCATGTTTCATATAAAGTGGAAACGTATCTAATTTGTGTAAAAAACCTTTAAAGTATAATCCCATAAACATATGGATCAAATGACGATGTGTAATGCTCATGAATCTACAGAGAAATATCGATAACTTTGGGTTGTTCTCCTCAGCAGAAAAAAGCCTCACAAGAGTTTTGAATGAGATTTTCAAGATTGGTTTTACCAGGAGGCAATTGATGTGTTTCTCTGGATTCAAACACAATAACTTCAGATATACCTTTTAAGGTAATACGATTGTCTAGGCTAAATCGGAGGATTGTCCTTTAATAGTTGGTCCAACTGCATACTTGCACTAAGCAGGTTTCCGTCGTTTTACCCCAAAAGTAAACAGATAATGTTGTCAAAGTATATGTTGAACCTTTAATGGAGAAACATGTTTCAGGATGACAATTGATGGTCTCTACTTTTTCTGTATTCATGGGAAAAAGTCAAAGTAAACCCAATGAACTGTAGTGAGAATCAAATAATAGCTTTCTTCTGTCCCACATTAGAAATGTCCCTTCAGTTATTTGGAAACTGTCGAGGCATGCAACAAGTGAAAAGAGGAAGTTTGGGGCTAGCAACATTTGTATTGTTTGAGACTGGCAAGCTGAACACATTTTAAACATTATGGATAGGCTTCACCTGAGAATCTCAAGTCTTGAGATATCTTCAAATATTTTGTCAATGACTTTAAAAAGCAAAAAAAACAGTGTTTCCAACTGTATGTCTAGTTTGATTTTGACTTTGACCATAGATAACAATAAGGATAGATGAGATGATATTGGAGTACTTATTATTCTCTGGCAAAGAATCACTTGAAGTGGCAGGAGAAAAAAACCAAACAATGTATGAAACTTAGTTTACGTTATTAGAATTTATTGTTAACAACATGATCAATACATCATTGCCTGCATGCTTCATTCAAACAGTTGACAAACATTTGCATTTATATATTTACTGTCACACATAACAAGTAGCAAAGATAAAGCACGACATATTGATTTCCACATAAATAAATTCACAACACAGAGGATTAAAGTGAGATAATTTGTTGGAAGTTTAAGTTCTTGTGACTAATATCAGAGATCTGTCTGATAACTTAATAAAAAAGGAGCAACAACAATTATACCTATCAATATATTCAATCTTTTCCCTTTTTTATCATCAACTCAATCAAATCAATTCTACAACTGTGGGTTGTAGAATTTAATATCCTGTTTAAATCCTTCGGGCAACTTTTCCATGAGATATGTCATGGCAATCTCTACAGCCATTTCTCTGTTGTCATCTGTGAACTTCTCAGGATTTGGTCGTGCTTTCTCCCTAACTTCTGAATCATTTTTAAACAAGTTGCTCACACTTTCAACCTCAGCACAGTTGCCATAGGGAAACGGTTTAAGTTTCAAACCAAACAAATTCTGACATGATTTGCAAGGAGGCATGGTCACTTTCCCCCCTTTGAAAAGTTTAAACGTCTGGCAACTGCAAAGTGTAATGGTTCCATCAAAATCTGGATGTTTCGTAACATTTGGATGGTAGGTCATCACTGAACCAGCAACATAACGCCGGGTTACGTATTGTAACTCTTGTTATATAAGCACAGGCGGAGCCCTCTACTGGACTCTATGGGTACTACTTTATCCTGCGAGCATTCTCCTAATGAGATTTCTATAGACGTAGCCGGCCTTGGGGCGGGCCTACGTGAATGCACGCGCATCTCACCGTATAAAAGGAGGCCTCGCCTCCTGACCGTCATCTTACACCTCTCTTCAGCGAGCGGAATAGGACAGACAGTGCCCTGAGTAGAGGGCTCCGCCTGTGCTTATATAACAAGGGTTACAATACGTAACCCGGCGTTATATCTCTCACAGGCTCCGCCCTCTACTGGACTCTATTGGTACAGTGGGTGGAGCCCTGATGTATACGCGCACTGTCGTCCAAAAATACCATTCCACCCTACTGTCCCTGACCGGCTTTTCTGGTCAGCAGCTGCTGCGCCACACTCTCCTTTACCCCGGTTGTGACCTTGGAGAAGTCTGGGCTGCGGCTGACAGAGCACACTCTGATGCGCTTGCCTCGCAGAAAGTGTGCTCGACAAACAGTGCTGAGGGCCCCCCCCCTCCGCCCATAGGCAGATGGAGAGAATCCGCAGCCCCGTATGGGCTCACTGTGCACCACCTCTCCGAGTCCCTAAGGATCACAGGGAGAGTGCAAGTGCCCATGTCCCACACTCAAACACTGACCCTGTGCAGAGTGTGTGTGGACTATCGTGTGGAGGGCTTCCCCCCTCCTGCCTCTCGGCAGAGGAGGAGAGCCCTTCCGCCCCGTAATGGGCCAGTGCGCACCACGCCAAAAAAAACGAAGGCGCATTACGTCCGGGGAGGGGGTCAGATGCCCACTGACCCCCCCCTCCTCACCAGTCCTGTGTTGCCCCAGCAAGCACAGACGAGGAGAAAGAGCCAGACATGTCCAAGAGATAACATTTTATGAAGGGGCCTGGTGTTGACCAAGACGCCACCGTGCATATATCCTCCACACTCACACCGTTGAATAAGGCTGTTGACACAGCCACAGCCCGTGTAGAGTGTGCACGGACCCCCGTGGGGCAGGCTCTCCCCGCCTGTCCGTAGGCATGTGCAATGCACTCGCAGAGCCAGCCTGCCAGGCGTTTCTTGGACAGAGCTTTCCCGATCACCCCGCCCCCGACGCACACAAACAGCTGTTCAGTGCGTCTAAGGGCAGCCGTGCGCTCCACATAACATGCTAGCGCACGCACCGGGCAGAGGAGGTGCAGTTTAGCTTCCCTGGCCCCACCGGCATGGGGTGGAAGACTAAAACCCCCTAACTGAATAGCCCTCGACCTGAACGCATTCCTTAGGCTTTTGGGCACAAAGGAGGGGTTCGGTCTGAGTGTCGCCCCGCTCCGGTCACCCCGAATCAACAAGCAGCTCGGGTTCACCGACAGAGCGGTTAACTCGGACACTCTCTTGGCTGACGTTAAGGCAAAAAGCAAAGCTGTCTTCCACGACAGTGCTTTCAGGGAAGAGAGCTCCAGAGGCTCAAATGGTTCTGAGACCAGAGCCTCGAGCACCAGCGGCAGGTCCCACTGCGGGGCCGAGGCGTGCACTACTGGGCGCAGCCTCTAGACCCCCTGTAAAAACCGCGACATCAGTGGTTGACTAAAGGCTGACCTGCCGCCAAATCCCTCATGGCAGGACGAGATGGCTGCTGCATACACTTTCACCGTGGAATGCGCAAGCCCTCTGTCCACCAGTAACTGTAAGAAGGATAAAATAGAGCCCAACTCACAAGATAGGGGCTCTATTCTCTGCTCCTCACACCATCGCTGGAATCCTAGCCACTTTGGCCTGTAACAGGCTGTGGTGGATCCAGCTCTAGCTGCCTGGATAGACTGAATAACACTGTCAGACAATCCACCCCGTCTCATCCTGTCCCTCTCAGGAGCCAAGCCTGGAGAGGTTGGCCGAGAGTGGGTAACGCCCCGATTGCACCTGCCTCTTGAGACATCGCCCCCCCCAGAACTGGGGAACCGCCCAGGGCTGGCCCACCTTCATCTGTGTCATCTCTGAGTACCACGACGCCCCGACGCAGTCCGGAGCCACTAGGATGACTGACAGACGCTCCCGCCTCACTCTCCCCAGGAGGGGAAGAATGAGACGGAGCGGTGGAAAGGCGTATAGCAGCTTCCTTGGCCATGGCTCGTGTGCGAACGCGTCCACCCCCAAGGGCGGGTCGTCGCTCGGAGCCATGGAGAACCACAGGGCACAGTGGCTGTTGCGCCGGCTGGCGAACAGGTCCACCTCTGCTCTCCCGAACTGAGCCCAGACCTGCTTCACCACTTCTGGGTGAAGCACCCACTCGCCTGGCAGGGGGCCGCCCCTCGACATGAGGTCGGCCCCCCTGTTCTCCAGTCCCGGGATGTGGAGGGCTCTCAGAGATAACACCACCTCTGAAGCCCATAACCACAGTTTCTCCGCTGTGGTCAACAAGGCGGCGGAGCGGACTCCGCCCTGCCTGTTGATGTATGCCACTGTGGTGCTGTTGTCGCTCCTGACCATTACATGTCTCCCCTGAATTAGGGGCTTGAAATGCTGGAGGACCAAGACTACTGCCCGCAGCTCTAGGAGGTTGCTGTGCCGCGTTTCTGTTAGCGGCCAGCGCCCTCCTATAGCCCTCGTCAGGCAGGTCCCTCCCCATCCTGTTCTGGACGCATCCGTGAACACTGTGATGTAGGAGGTCACCCGTCCCAGTGGAGACCCCCTCCGGAGGTGATCTGGGAACCCCCAGAACCGGAGGTTGCCCTCCACTGAGGGGGGGATGGTCACCAGACGCCGTTTGTGTCTTTTGGGATCCAAACGCAGGCTGGAGAACCACCTCTGCAGGCGGCGCATATGCAGTAACCCGAGAAGGACCACAACGTGAGCAGCCGCCATGAGACCCAGGGTCTGTATGACAGTTAAAGCTGTCACTGTTGCCCCCTGTCGCAGCCCGCGAACCACCCGAAGCTGGGACTCTCTGACAGGGTGGCACGTAGCGCACCTGCATCGAGCACCACTCCCAAATACAACGCCTGTTGGTGAGGTATGGGGGTGCTCTTCTTCCAATTGATCGCAAAGCCTTACTTGGTCAGGTGTAGGATCAATTGTGCTGTGAAGCACCACTCCCAAATACAACGCCTGTTGGTGAGGTATGGGGGGTGCTCTTCTTCCAATTGATCGCAAAGCCTTACTTGGTCAGGTGTAGGATCAATTGTGCTGTGCAAAACATTGCCTGTTCCCTGGACCCAGCCATGACTATGAGATCGTCCAGGTAAAAGAAAACTCTCATGCCACGGGCGCGCAGCGGTTGGAGCGCTGTGGCCACACATTTGCTGAATGTGCATGGGGATAGGGAATAGCCGAACGGCAGCCTGTTGTACTCGTAGGCTATCCCCTGGAAGGCAAAACGCAGATACTTTCTGTGCTCTAGAGCAATTTCTACATGAAAGTACGCGTCCTTCAGGTCGATGGTGGTGAACCAATCGCCTGGCTGCACAAGCCCCAGTAACTGTTTCATAGTTAAAATGCGGAATTTTCTGCAGGAAATGTGGCGATTCAGGCCGCGGAGATCTAGAATAGGTCTGAATTCCCCTGTCTTCCTGAGAACCAGGAAGTACATGGAATAAAGACCTTTTTCTCTGTGCTGAGGGTGCATAACAGACACAGCCTGTTTCTGCACCAGAGCCTGAATCTCTGCTGAGAGGAAACCCATCTCCTCCTGGGATGACAGATTTACCATTGTCTCAGGCGGCTTACAGGCCTCGGTGGCAGCGGCGGGGGGAGCGGTAGATCCTCCGGCTCCTCATGTGGGCCGCGCTTCACCTGAAAATGATCCCCGCGATGTTGGCGGGTCTGGCACGCTTTGCAGGCCAGTGACGGAACCAGGCCGCTCGTGGCGTGGTCCGGCCCCATACATAGGAAGCAGAGGGGGTGCGGATCAGCTCCCGCGATCAGGTTCGGGCACTTCGGGCAGGTCCTATGGTCGAGGAGTGGCTCCATGACTTCTCTCTTTACTCTTTCTCGTCTTTACGTCTCAGAGTATTTCACTTCCGCCGCTGAAGAGAAAGGGATGACGGTCAGGAGGCGATGCCTCCTTTTATACGGTGAGATGCGCCCGCATTCAGGTAGTCCCGCCCCAAGGCCGGCTACGTCTATAGAAATCTCAGTAGGAGAATGCTCGCAGGATAAGGTAGTACCCATAGAGTCCAGTAGAGGGCGGAGCCTGTGAGAGATAAAACTGTCCCAGTATTCAAGAAAGGACACAGAAATCATGATACACAGCGTAAATCAGACCCCATTTTGGACATGGAGACCCCGTAGTACCTACAGACTGAGTTTTTGTTGTTCTTGATCTGAGAGACACAGATGGCGCAGGAGACCAGATGGTCTTGGTTTAGCGGACTGATGATCTCTTGAAGTCTCTTCATCTCCCTTCTCTTGTCCTTCCAGGAAAACAATCTGAAAGCAATCACACTTGTCACAAAAGACAAACAAAAGACAAAAGACAATGAAGGCAGGTTATATTGATTGATATTTTTATTATATTGAAGGCAAATTAATATATAGTCCCATGAATCTGGAATAATGTACAATTTACAGCCTCACAATGTCAGGAACTTTTCATCTACAGATTGCTTTGGTCTGGCTTTACTCTTCACTGATTGGTTACAGACACTTTGAACTTATTGGCTATTGAAATCAGAAGGAGGGGCTCATTATCATATCAAAAACCGCGCGAACATTCGCACTTATATTGGCCCGTTTTTTCGCCCGTTTTTTCACCCCCGTATTATGGCACTTTTGGCTTTCCATAGGCTTTCATGTAATCGCGCCGCCCCCAAAAATCGCATCGCGTCCGGTGTGAACGCAGCATTAGGCGCTTAGTAGCCTTATTCTGTGCTTTACGGCATTATCTGACGAGGGAAGGTGAGTGTTAATAGCCTAATGCTGTACGGTAGCTATTTTCACCCAGGTGCAAATAGATAAATACATAGATAGAATCGGTGTGATGAAACCCACTTTAATCAACACAACGCTAACATTATCCACAGAATACGAAATTGTTGCAGTGTTAACGTTATGTCAAATATGTCTATGTATTGTGTAGCATATACCATGTCCATCGCTGTCTTGTACCACTTTCTCCCCTAGAGGTGATAGTGAGTGTGATGCCCCTGTGGGTTCATCATTAGAGAGGGTGTGGCTGTCCTGTCTGTGCTGTGGTGATTGCATTGATTGCAGTAACTCAGGGCACCTGGGTCTGGTGCAGCGGCGCCGGATTCATTTCAGAAGTGGGGGGGCCAAAAAGTGCGTGTGTATGTGACATACTTGCCAACCCTCCCGAGTTTCGCGGGAGACTCCCGATTTCCTCCCGGTCCCGGGGTCATATTTATCCCGCATTTCTCCCGATTTCTGACTAAATCTGATTTGAGTCACGACCTGTTTCATTCTAATAACGCTCCAAATGTTACTGTTTCCACTCGGACTTCAATACAGCTACAACATTGTTTGGTTTCCATGGTAACGCGTCTCTTTAGTAGCGCGCGCAACTGAAAGTCTGAGAGGGTGTTCAGCATGGGGAGGAAGATAGTCACAGAAAACAGAACAAGAATGGACCACTCTACCCTCTGCTCACTCCTTTCCTGTAAATTAAACTATACAGGTCCAGCCCACACATATGACAGCGCAGTTGCTCCATCATTCCATCTCTCCTTTTTTCCTGCTCAATACGCTCTTGTTTGACAAGCTGAATGTTGACTGGTGTTTGACTGAAGTAAGCGCACTTTTTTTGAACACACTCTGTGAAAAGTTCCAGTTATTAACTCCGGTATTTACAAAGCTGTCATCTCCACATTTGGATTTGATGGATATCCATCGATCTGATTGATTATTATCGGAGCAAATGATCAAAGTAGTAACGGAGGGAAAATATTTTCGTTTGGATTACTGGTCTGGGGGAGCTCGCGAGTGTGTGTGTGTATATACGTGTGTGTGTTTGTGTATTTTTGCCTTTGTGTGTATTGTGTTTGTTTCCCGGGGAAAACACTCACGAGAAACACCGCTGTTGTTATGCCTGCTGTGACGTAAAGTTACTCCGTTCTCCGCTTGTAATTATGTCGTTACAAGCTTCAAAGTTGTATTTATCATCTGAATTTGCCGAAACAAGTTTAATATTCTAAAAGCCAAGACTTTGTTTATTTGAAATCAGATGAAAACGAACTGTAACGGACCCTGCCGTGTTATCTATGATTACTATACGCCTTACATTCATAATTTCAGCGGAGGGAGGGGGAGCGGCGCTGTGGAAGTGCAGAGTGGCGAGTGAGAGCTGTCATCTTCCCCTTTACAAGCTTCAAAAATGCCTGTAGCTAATGAGATTGAATATAACAATCAAAAATAACAAACATATACACAGCTAGATCAGATGGCGTTCTTTTTAGATGCGACTTTAGAGTAGAGGGGAATTATTGAAACGGGATGTGTACAGTGTTCCGCGGCATCCGCTGCTGCGAGAATGTGGGGCAGGGCTGTAAAGTGGGGGGGGCCAATGGCCCCCTGGCCCCCCTGCTTCCGGCGCCCTTGGTCTGGTGCCCTGCAGCTATTTAAAGCCTCTCTGCTCCTCTCTGTTCCCTCTCTGTTTTTCCCTGCAGGCACCCGGCTCTGTTGAGTATAACAAATTCCACTTGATTTGAATTGTTTTTTCTAAATAAACATATTTTGATAAACGTTGACATGGTGTGTCTCCTCTTTGTTGTGGCCTTTTGAGCCGGGTCATAACAGTGAGTCACTGCAGAAATGAAAAGGCTGAATCCGATCCCTCCAGAACAATTTTAAACATGTTCTCTTTTATTAGCACAAATCAATTATTCCCCATTGTATTGAGATGAAGGCACTGTTTCTAAAAAAGATGTTTCAGTTTGAGTTAAAGATTCTCCATCTTTGACAGGTAGTAAGAATCAGAAAAATCTGAATCACCTTTACACATTCTTGCTGTAGGGTGCCTTTAAGACTTCATGATTTGTGGGAAAAAAAGTCACGATTTTCCCTTTCACATCATAATAATTGTATTATGCAGATCTCAGGCTGTTAGAAATGCATGTTTCCCAAGCTCCTGTACTTTTTATTAATTAACTACTGTGATGGAAACTTCTGAAGCAATGGAGACAGGACTCAGAGAGACACAGGGAGAGCAGGAACTTTGATGGCAAACACTGATGGTTTATTGGGAGCTTCGGCTGGAATATTCACAAGACATGTCGTGTGCCACGAGGTGACACAGCGGTTGCCAAACCAATTCTGAAGATCTCTACCCCATGTATTTAGCTGCTCTGAGAGAATAATCAACATTTTGCATAACAAGATAAAACAAGCAGCCCAAGGTTGCAGGCCTGTGCTCAGTGAGGTCAGTACAAACTGATAAAGGGTCAAAGTTATAGGCGCAGCAAAATATTTCCCCAACAACTACAAGCAGACAATGTAGGAGCACATCCAAAATATGTCCACCCTGTCATGGACAGATTTAGAAACACACACACACACACACACACACACACACACACACACACACACACACACACACACACACTGAAAAAAATGGACATAGGGGTTCTTTGAATTTACACAAATAAAAACAGTAAATGCAACGGAATTAGTTCATGTTCTGTCTCTGAATGTGATTTCATTAAGCAGACTTCATTTATTTATTGAGAATGTTAAATCTACTTATTTACATCGCTTTGACTGAACGTGATTTAATTGCAACATTTTAATCGATGTAATCGAATGTGGTTAGAACCGGAAATGAAGTATATATTCAAATCGCGTCCGGAGCTGTGATTGGTCCAAAGGAACTGCAACTGGAAAAAAAAGTACAGAAGAAGAGGTGTCGACAACCGCGAAAATTATCAGTTGGTTTCACAAAGCCAACCTGAATTTCTGTGAGATGAGAGACTCCAAAAGTAAGTTAATTAAATGTAATATTTCTGCTCAATGAATGTTTGTACCCCTTTCCAATATAGTGCTGTGTTTGTTCGGTATGTTACAATTACGGGGACGTGTGTATATATATTGACCATGTATTGCTAATGTTAGCTATCAAGCTAGTGTTAACATTAGCAAATTGTATCCCGTGTATTGTTGATGACAGATGTATTAAGAATCATTTCGTTATCACCATACCCGCTAATTGGAATAATATATACAGGCTATGGTTTCGGGCCATTGTTACTGGCAGAGGTGGAGAAAGTATTCAGTCTGCTTCACTTTTGCGGTTGCTGCTGTGGCGTTTGTGTGAGCACGCGCGCCTTTTTTCCGCATGCCAAGGACCGTCTGTGACAAGGATTATTATTAATTTTCTGAACAAATATGAGATAATGTGGGGCTCTGTGTGCTGCCAACGGCTGAAGTTTTGTTTTGCCGATTTAATATAAAGTCAGTGACGACGGACAGACATTCTTGGCTGCATGGCTTCACTCGTGTTGGTTGCCAGCAAAATTAGCCTCCGCTTTAACTGCCGCCAACTGCACGTTCAGGCAGTTATAACGCTGTAAAGTAGTTTGCTAGTTAGCCTAGCCACACTTTTTCATTTAATCGTTTATTTGAGGAAGGGACAATGCACATTAATGAACACTTTAGACAGTTAATGCTTCAAGCGTAAATATGCCGATTATAGCTTTGAGCTAATTTCCATCCGTAGTCTGTTGGGTTTAAGCACCCTTCAGTTGTTGAAGGTTCGAGCCCGCTCCGCGCTGTTCGTTTGATGAGTGGTCTGCTGTAAAAAGGAACGGCTCAGACAGAGATATGAGATTAAACAATAAGCTGATTTAATGGCAGAAACAACAGTACAATATAACGAAGTACTTATATAACGAAGTACTTCGGGCCTCAGCTCTTCCACCGTGCGATGTACGTATCAGACAGTCAGACAGAACAGAGGCCGCGAGTGTACAGAATTCACAATATTTATTCCCACAAACGGAGAGGAGTTGTATGGGAGGAGTTGTGTCGGTTGCTCCTCCCTAGGTGTTCATCCATTGGTGGACTCACTCCTGGGCGAGCCCTAGGCAGTGAATCAGAGTGAGTCAGCCATTGACGAGGTCTAAACAGCGAATCAGAGTGAGTCAGCCATAAGTGTGGGAACTTTGGATCTCCTGCGCCGCCGATCAGTCCCAGGTCATCTTTTATGGCAGCCATAAAATAAACAATTCTGGGTCGCACGGGGGTGAGGTACCAATCCTTATCTTCGTTTATCCTCAGCACCTGGCCGTACCACTCCGCATCCCAATCTTTCTCTCAGAACAATCTCTGCATAGACTCAATGGTGTCAGTTTTATTACCTTTCTCCTACAACCCCCCCATGCTCCTATCCGGCCCATTAAAAACCCCCGGGGGGGGACTGGATCCTCTACATTCCTAAGTCAACGCACACACAATTGACCACAGCAAACAAAGGAAAAATAAGAACACTTGGTCTAGTTTCATAAGTATACATTTTACACAGACAAAGTTATAATTATTAAAACAGGTTATAATTATTGGAACAGGTTATGATATAAACAGGTTACTTTAATCCCCCTTTTGATCTCACCTCCAGAGATCAATTCACACAAAGCATTCGAAACATAACCACTGTCATTCTTTTCTACTGCGTCTGTCCCACAATGAGCGGATACAAGGCACACAACAACAACCACATGTTACTAAAATGGCAATACAAGTAGCTATTGAAATCAAAAGAGACATTATTAAACCTTTCCATTGACCAAACATGTTTGTAAACCATTCCTCCAAGGGGTTGTGTATCCCTGATTGTTCATGCATAGTTATGGATAGTGTGCGAAAGCCTTCTAAAGCCTTTGTGACGGAACCGTCCGGAGCCGTATTGTTTGGAATGAAAGTACAACACATATCACCAAACATTGAACACACACCTCCTTTCTCAGCTAACAGCATGTCAAGGGCCATTCTATTCTGTTTCAGCCATAAGGGAAGTCGGCCCCAGCTGTTCAGCGAGTCCTTCTACAGCGTCCCTAGTGAGATTAGCTAAACGGAGCACATTGTAATGTACATAGTTGATCCGGTCTGCATTATTCCATCACTACCTGCTTGGAAAGTGAAGGTTTGTTTAGGAGACATTTTGGTAACAACTACCTCATGTTTGGCCCGTTTGACCCTAGTTACGAACTCCTCTGGCGGGGGAATGGAGTCTGGGTGGTCAATGGAATCATTAAAACAAAAATAAAGGCAAGGGTGAACACACATTATTTCTGTTATTAATAATAGGAGATTTACTAGGACACAAGGAATTAACACCCAATCAAATAATAAGGCAATTCGCTAATGGGCCATATAACTAAGAATGGTGTTCAAGATACAAACAGTGTCCCAAGTAAACCACGATTCCCACTAGCAGAGTACACCAACAAACAATAAGGAAGTGTAATCCACAGTCTGTCATTGTTGAGTACCTTTAATCAGTGGTCCGTGTTATTGTAATTAGGTTCTTCTGAACACAATGCTAAAATCTCCTAAGGAGATTTTTTAAAACTAGGGTGTAAAATAGTACCCTGTAATGGTAAATACTGTGCTCCCAGAACCTGTTAAATAGAAGGTCTGGTGAGTGGGGAGACTTCCACTGCCCTTTAATTATAGGGCTAACCTCTCGTTTTATATAACCTACTACTCTTATTAGAAAGAGGCCCTATAGGTGGGCATAAAAATGCTGCTACTTATTGGAAAGTGCCCCTAAAGGTGGGAGTAAAAAAGTCGGGTCCTATATGGAGTCGTGTGTTTCAGAGTAGACTCGTGTCCGCCTCCTCGCCGGCCGTAATCTCCTTTCCAAGATCGCCTGTTGTTACCTCTGTGTTTTTGTCTTTGTCATCTGTTGTATGGGTCGTTGCTTCTGCTGGGCTGTCGTCGTCAGATGTGTCGTTCTCTCGTCCTGCTGCAGCGATGTCAGTTCTGATGTCGTCTAACCGTTGCTGGAGGTTTTCCAACGGCGCACTGGCTCCAATGATACCACGTTTCCCCCTTTCCTTCGAGGCGAACTGCATGTGATGTCCTCTGAGTCACTCTGTGCGGGCCGGTGAACCTTGGGTTGAGCCACTTCGGACCGATGACCTTCAGCCAGATGAATTCTGCGGTGTTAGCCTCGTGCTTCTCCGGTCCCCCTTTGGCGTCAGCCACCTGGGTGGAGAAATCTCATACCAAGCCCTTAAGTTGCTGGTAATATGGTTTTGAGCTAATTTCCTCTACTACCTTTCTCCTACAACCCCCCCATGCTCCTATCCGGCCCATTAAAAACCCGGGGGGGGGGACTGGATCCTCTACATTCCTAAGTCAACGCACACACAATTGACCACAGCAAACAAAGGAAAAATAAGAACACTTGGTCTAGTTTCATAAGTATACATTTTACACAGACAAAGTTATAATTATTAAAACAGGTTATAATTATTGGAACAGGTTATATATTTGAAACAGGTTACTTTAAGTCCCACAGCTTTGAACCATGACATTCGCGTCATCATGACGCTATGTTTAGCTAATGTTAGCTATCTAGCTAGCACTCGCATTGTTTAACACACACACACACAGAGACAAGAGCAGAGAGGAGGACTTGTTATATTTAAGTATGTATTATATATATTCCATGTGCTTTTGTTATAATTGTTTGTAGTCTTTTATCTCATTATTTATCTTAAATCCACTAATTCTAAATGTTTTCCTTCATACAGGCATGAAAATCACTCACCTTTCGGCGAAATTCGCCGTTTTGAAACCAAAATAGGTGACCTACGTGAATCGTGTAGATTCGATGAGAAAATATTTAAGGGGGGGGGGGTAGGTTCAGAGGCTGTAATGGTACGCACCGTTGGGTGACGAGTGGAAGACGAGACTCAATCACTGCCGCTGAGAGAGTCTCTCAGCGGCAGTGATTGGGTCTCGGTTTCCACGGTGCGTACCGTTACGGCCTCTGAACCAGCCCCAGAGACTCAGTGAACTGCGAACATGTGCGCGTGCTAAAAGGGACCTGATCATTGGTTTACAAGCAGTTCGCTTCGCTCGTGCTGACCAGAGCGGGATCCAGACCACCATCAGAAGCTGAAAGCACGCCTGGCCTCGGCGATTCCGCACAGCATGAATCGCTCCCGACTCGGGGAGGTAGTGACGAATGTGTAATGTGAACACAGCAGGAGAGAACGCAACGTTAGACAGCTAGCACTAATGCTCCGGTGGAAAATGATTAGCTAACGCTACCGTTAACGTTAGCCTAACATTAGCTAGATATCGTTACTAAAGTTAGATGCTAGCTTGTATGGCTTACGGTAAATCACAAAAAAGAAAAACTGGTTAATGTTAGTGCTACTTTCTAAAATCTCTACAACTCGTTTTTCCAGGACGTGTTGATGATTTTGAGGTGAGGGGACTGACAAGGCTGAAGGGTAAAGTGGTCCACCGTTCTATCAATAAGGCTAAACTAGAAGTTAGTGCTAACACTAATACAAACATTATTTTTGCAGAATGAGTGTGTTAGGGGAGAAGGATTCAGCCATTGTTAAACAGCTGGATGCTGGATTGAAATGCAGCTGGAACTGGTCGTGGCTAAAACTGGAAGGCAAGGTCTCAGTAAAAGAGCAAGAGGTGCCTTTCATCTAGGAGATGTATTCATCAAAATCAACAGGCAGGGATTCGCCAGATGCATTCTCTGCCACAAAGAGATCAATTATGCTAACAAAGGCAGCCATGCTCTGCAGGCTCACTGCCAGACGGAAGTTCACAAGAAGAAGGTGCAGATGATGGCTTCCACTCATAGTGTTGCCAGCAGCTTCCTTCCAGCATCAGCTAGGGTGAATCCAGCAAGCCAGAGTCAAGCCAACCAGGGGTCAGAAACGATCAGGCAGCAGTGCCATGGAAAGATCCCCGTACCAGTTATAAACCGCATAGCAAATGCAGAGGTAGGTGGTGTAGGCCTGTTAGTCAGCACAGGCAGCATAGACAGAGTACACTAGCACTTTGAGATTGTTATTTTTATTATAACAATAATAATAATAATAATAATCATATATTATTATTATTATTATTCACAATCAGCTGCGGTCACTGGCAGCATCATCACCTAAACATGGAATACACTAGCTTTACATTAATTACATAATTTGTGTTCTAGGCAATGGTCCTTGGAACCTTGGCGGAGCATTCCATCCCGTTTTCTAAGGCTCCTGGAAACCACTGTATTGTGTGTTTTAGGCTATCTTTGCCAATAAAATGTATTAAAATCTGAATTACATAACATTGTATTGGCTGTCAGTCATGATGGAAGAGTAGACAAGTTAAGTTACAGCATGTCCACCATCTGCATATGCATTAAGCCATTTGCATTAAGCCCTTACCACATTGTGCCTCATATACTGTAAATGTTAGAGCCAGTGACAGGCTGGCATGAAATGTCTTGCATAATACTTAGTAAGGAGGCCATAATATTTTTGACTCATGGCTGAAGTTAAGTTTCTCCAGCTCTCCCCAGGTTGGCAAAAAAATGCATCTCAAAATGCATCAGATTGATGCTTTAAAATATGGAATATTCAAAATGTTCTTCCGGGGGAGCATGCCCCCGGACCCCCCTAGAGGGATAATATCCTTCTCACCTTTTTCACCCCTGACCCGTTTTCATGCCTGTTCATAGGTTCCTCATCCTCTTTACCACTTACCACTGAAAGGCCCACACAGACAGATTTTATATTGGTAAGAGCTATTATATTTATAATATGCATTTTGTTACTTGTTGAGGTACATTTTCAAAGAAAGTAAAAAAGAGCTCACAACTCATCTTTGGCTAGCACAGAAACCCCTGCACAATAATAGGGGTCTCTCTGTGGCACATCTTATTTGAATATCACTGCCAATATGTTTATTTTACTTTTGAGGCATCACTGTCAACATTTTTATATACATAGATTTTACATTTCTTATTTGTATTTTACTTAAGTCTTGAATTATTTTGTAATATGTAGATGTTTATATTTGCTGTTAATAATTGTTTATTTTCTACATGTGTACATGCTGCTGTGGAAGGTCATTTTCCCCAATTGGGATCAATAAAGTATATCTAATCTAACAAAAATATAAACATGTGGAAAACACATTCAGTGGTTGTTTAGTGTTCAGTTTGACCTGTACATAAATTTGGAAGTGTTAGAAAAGATTGTCATCATTTGTGTTGAACTTTTTTTGATATCCTCTATATAGCAAATTGACTTTTAATAAAGACTAACCATTATCTTTATCTATGTTACAGGGTTCCGTGCAGGGAATGTGGAGTTGTAAGGGGTGCAAAGAAACTGTGTCAAGTAGGTCCAAGCTGTTGCATCATTACAAGTTAAAGCATCCACATTTTGGGCGTAATTCTAATTTTCCTTGTACATACCTTCACTGTCCCTGTACATTTAAGACGTGGAATGCCCTTATTGTCCACCATAGTAAACTACACTTCTCAGGCGTCACTCGCAAACAGGAAGCAATATTTAGTTGCCACCTTTGTGCTTGTAGTGATTTGGCATCAGAGAGGGATTATTTTTGTCATATAAATGCACATCTAAAAAAAAATGAGACAGTGAGTTGTATGTTTTTAGGTTGTGACTTTAAAACAAATGTTTATTTTACATTTAAATCACACAAAAACAGGAAACACTGCCATCACACATTGGTTGATTTCAAACCAGGAGTAGTGGTACATTCTAGAATATCATCTGTGAATGAATCGGATGAAAATGACCAAGAGTATTTAGAGCCTGAATCAGATACTTCCGTTCCATCAAGTAGTCATTATCAAACTGAGGACTTGCAGAAGGTCATAGAGCAAAGATTTGCTGCTGCTTTGCTTAAATTGGAACATTTGGTCCATGTGCCAGGCACAGCAGTTGATGTGTTTTTAGAGGAACTTTGTCATTTGATTTGTTCTGCACCTGTTCCGCTATCTTGTGACATTGTGAGGGGCATCTTTCAACAGAGAAACGTTCATATCAATGATCTTATTATAAGAGAAACTGTTGATGCTTTATCTTTTGGTAATCCAGTTCAGAGGTCCACACAGAAAGGTGGACCTCTAAGTACTGTGTATCTGCGTAAGTATAGGAAAGAGCAGTGATATTCAACTACATTCAGTTGCATCAGGTGCTGTCAGCCTGAGAACCAAGGAGCTTCATCAAGCCCATGTCAAACAAGCCCAAGATACGGGTACATTTTGTTATGGAGTGAAAAATGAATGCGTTTTCACAAAAAATCTTTCTCATTTTCATGTCATCTTTGGCTATCCACCTGATCTTGCGCATGATCTTTTTGAGGGTATAATCCCAGTGGAACTAGCTCGCTGCTTAGCATTGCTAATATCGAAAAAGTTTTTCACTTTGGGTGAACTGAACAGTGCCATTGTGAAGTTTCCCTACAAATGGGCTGATAGGACAAATAAACCTCATGTGGTTTCACAAACTTTCTCCAGGAGAAAAACTGTGGGGGGAAATGCTCATGAAAACTGTAGCCTTCTCAGATTTCTACCGTTTTTAGTTGGATCACGTGTACCTAAAGATGAGCCTGCATGGCTGGTTCTCATGGATCTGAAGGACATCACAGACATTGTTGTTGCCCCTGTGCATATTGATGACTCGCTAGCTTTCTTAGAAAGTAAAATCATAGAGCACAGGCAGAGGTACAAAGAGTTGTTCCCTGACATCAGGCTGCTACCAAAACACCATTATTTGGAGCACTACCCCCAGCTGATTAAGCTGTTTGGTCCAGTTGTTGGGCAATGGACAATGCTCTTTGAAGCTAAGCATAGCTTTTTTAAGCAGGTTATCAGACACACAAGCTGCTTCAAGAATGTGCCTCTCTCCCTAGCCTCAAAGCATCAGATGATAATTGCTTACCACCTGAGCTCTCCATGTCTGAGCAAATCTGAACTAGAGGTTGCATCTGTATGTACTCTACCAGTAGACTTATTGAAAGAGGAGATAGCACAGGTCATCAGACAAAAGTTCTCTGACACAACTGAGGTCCACCTTGCACAGTGTGTAAAAACCAAGGGCATAACCTATAGGAAGGGAATGATATTGGCCCACAGATCAGCAGGTGGCCTTCCTGAATTCAGTGAAATTGACCAAATCTGCATTCTACATGAGAGTGTATTTTACATTGTCAAAGAGCTCTGTGGTTGGTATAGCGAGCATTATCGAGCCTTTGAACTCACTTCAGCACCCACAAGAACATTCACCCTTGTTGCACTCAGTGAACTACTTGACACATATCCACTCGCTGACTACAAGATTGGATCAGCCCGCATGGTTACCCTGAAAAGACATATTGAAATAAGAGGTTTGCTTGGTACATGGGTGGGGGGGGGTCTGTTGTACAGTTGTTTATACAACTCATATATTCATTATACATTTCCATACAAACTGCACTCAGTCATTTAAAAGTAGGCTTTCACCACTGAATTTGAAATCTAATAGTGTCTGAAGTCTAATCTTTTTTTTTTGTCTCGATGCAGACTAAATCGTCTTGATGATGGGAACTCCTGTGATCCTCAAGATAATCTTGACTGATTGCAGCTCTCAGAGGCTGACTCTCCCTCATGGACTCCCTGTATCAGTTGATGACCTCAAAGATGAAGTCAAGAAACAGTGTGGACTTGAGGGCAATTTCCGACTGCAGTTTATGGACTCCTTGTTTGGAAATGAATTCCTTAACCTTACATCAATGACTGAAGTAGTGGACAAAGGTACTCTGAGAGTCTGTGATGTGTCAAGGCCCACCGCTATTCTGAATGACCATGAGAGGTCTGCTGTTGCAGTCCTAAATCCCCAGATTTCTTACACTCTAAATGACTCCTCGTCCCTGTCCAGCGGATATGTGGATACAGATGTACAGTCAATTGAGTCTACAAGCCCACGATCATCTTGGCCTGCTGTTTTTCATGTGCCCAAGTTCTCCTACGATGTAGAATTAAAACTTCAGCAGGAGGGGTTAACTTATGTTCAAAATGGCACTGTGCTTATGCCAGAGCCGAAGTTGAAGTCAGCCATCCTTGATGGTTTAGTGCAGGAAATAGTGAAGTATAAAGTCTATGTCACTGATAAGGAGATGGAAGAGGTGGCACAAAGTCTTATCAAAACACATCCGTGTTTATCTGAGAAGGGGTCCTGCACTGGATGTGGCGGATGGAAGACCAGTTTAAAGTATAAGACTGATTCTATAATTTAGGGTGCATTTCACATCAACAAAACAGTACAAAAAAAGTGTTCTTTCTCAAGAAAACAATCAGTGGTTCAAGTTAGTATATTCCTCAGTGTAACATATCCACTAGTTGCAAAGCTTAAACATTTTTTTATGTTATCTATTTTAGATATTTTAAATTTGAAAAAATGAGGTGCAACATAGTTGACAATGAAACTCAAACATTTGATGCAAATAACATAGTTGACTGGACACATTATTAACCATCAGCACTATGTTCATTTCAAGGCAGAAGTGCACAATTCCATTGATAATGATGTGTAATGATGTCTACATGTCATACAAATTGTCAACTAGGTTACCTGTCAACTAAGTTACTACAGTTATTACATTACTGGGTAACTTAGTTGACAGGTAACCTAGTTGACAATTTCCCTATTTTGACCCATCATTTCAATGGTAGGCCTTGCCTGGATGACCACATGTCATTTTCTTGAACAGGTTAACACCACATTTGAACATATAATTGAATTAAAATCATTAAACAATTGTAAACCATAACAATGTACGTAACATTGTTGACGGTCAATTAATATACTCATTGACAATGTGCTATTATACATAAAATATTGTAAAACATTAGAGGACAATCACCACAGTGTGTTCAAAATGTCTGCCAAAGAGGAACATGGCATCATGTGATGCTGGTGACATGGTATTGGGACAAACAATTTTTGAGTTAAAGGGGGGAGTTCTGTTAGTAACATAGTTGACAGAACTTTTGCGGACATTCATATATTAAGATATTTAAATTATTTAAAGGAGGAAATCAATTTAAAAAATGTTATTATTCTTTAGTATTTAGACTTTTAAAATAAATGAATACTTTTTTTTTATTTACTTTAATGGTTTTTATTCATTATTTTGAAACCAAGACACCCTCAACTGAAAAACGGACATAGCAAAAACTGACAATTTAAGAACATCATGACACATTTCAAGCTAAATAAAGCATAGGATGCACATAATGTGTGTGTGATATTATAACATGCTTTCCAATAATAGGCAAAATATGATATTTTTGAAGAAAATAGTTAGAATAATTATAATTATCATCAATGGACATCAATGGACATGGAATGTACCCTAAATTGTAGAATCACTATCCAACTACCGCACACACCTTAGAAAACTGGGCTGTCCAGAAATGACAGTGAACTCCTTAAAAAACAAACCTGTGTGGGAAAGAAAAGTGCAGCTTTTGGCGTCAAAAAGGCAAAGAGAGCTGAGGTGAATTTTTGCCCAACATACCCAATTGCAGAAACTGAGGAGAGTCTGGAAGCTATGCAGAGAGCTCTACTTTTAGATGCAAAGAAGAGGAACAACAGAGACATTGTGAAACTCAAGATGGAAAAGACCTTTGCACTCAGAAGACATGAAGTTGTTCGTGATGGTCCAATGGTGGAGGATTTCATGGCAAGGTGGCCTGCTCTGTTTGAAGTCGCTGAGGTAAGGCTTATCCCATGCTCGGTTTTTCATCCTGAATTTTGAAGTTGATAAAAGGTAATCCATGGGCACACTAGCAAACTGCTAATATACTGTAACTGATTTTATATCATTCATCTGTGCTTTTTAACCTCATCCTGGTCTCCAATATGTGTGGTGGTTGTTTTTTCCCTGATGTTAAACTATGATCAAATTCCTTTTTGCTTTTATGCGTTTTCAGATCAACTCTGAATTCAAGAGAATCACGACCAAGCCACTACAATCAAAATTCCTGTCTCAGCTGGACCTCCACTCTGGCACCCTGATGAAGCTGTTCCAAAAGCGAGGAGGACAGCTTGGGGGAAGGCTGGAAACAATAATTTCGCAAATGGCTAATGTAAGTGATACAGGATTCTCACAATTATGAATAACTTATAAACATAAATGATTTTGAAAATGTTTTTGAGAATCACGAATTTTAGAATTGTGAAAAGTGATGCTACAATATTTTACATTTGAGTTATTACATCATTTATTTGCAAGAATGGCACACAAAAAGTGCTATCTTTCTCCTTTCAGTAGTGTAGTAGCTCCGCAGTGAAAGTGACCAGAGTGCCGGCTGACAGCAGCTCTAACACACACTGCTACTTTTTGGTCCTTCAGTGTCACCGTAGCTTCTCTGATTGAGTAGAGCGTTGCCATTCCCTCTCTAACCACACGTTTAGCTAAAACACCCTAATTCTACACATTGTAGCTTTAACTGACCCTGTCTTGAGCCATCTATCCATCTCAATTTAAATGTGATGTATAATAATTCAACTCGTATATCCACTGACCACAATTTGAGAAAGATGTCCAGGGGATGTGGAGCTCACAGCAGGGCTTGCACTTTCTTAGGAACTGTGATGTTGTATTCTCAAAGTAATATGTATCCAAATGACAGTTCACACCAGTAGTTGACTTGAATTAAAGCACAAGACCTGTAATAAGACACTAATCAAGTACATTTACTTTCAGTGTGATGATGTAGATGCTGGACGCGAGTCTATCATCAAGGGACTATGCATCTACATGGGGGAAGATCCAAAAGACCTTGTGCGAGAATATGTGGTATGTACATGAATCTGCCTGCTTCTTTTATACTTCTCTTCACTTTTGTTTTCATACATGATCTCTTGGGCTGAAATTGTTCATTGAAAATATAGTGGGTGGTTTTTGTTTCCTGTTTCATATTATGAAATATTAAATTCAATATTTCTTCGTTGCTGCTTGAATTAACTTAATACATTTGGAACGTGACTTAAAGGTGGGGTAGGTAAGTTTGAGAAACCGGCTCGAGATACACTTTGTGTTATATTCCATGGAATGCTCTTAACATCCCGATAGCAATGAATATCTTCAGTGCTTTGACAAAAAATCCATACAAAAATTTCCTCTGTGGAAGCCGTAGTACTGTAAAAAGCACGACCAATCATCTGAGCCGGCCCGGCTAAAGTAACTGGATGTCCTACCTGCCTGTCAGCCTTCCATCTGTGCACAAACTGATCTCGTGCCCTCATTGGTCTTACCAATTACCTACAGTACCCCACCTTTAAGTAAATCATTGATTGTTTGAATAATAACAAAACAATCAGTGTTTTAGCTCTATGTAAATCTTCACAAACTCAATAACTGTTCTGTCATAGCCACTGTTGCAATTACAGGTACAACTCAATAAATTAGAATATCGTGGAAAAGTTGATTAATTTCAGTAATTTTGTTTAAAATAGGTCCCCTATTTTGCAAAACATTTTCTTTTACATGTATGTGTCCCCAGTGTGTTAAGAGACTCCCAGGATCTCAGGGAAAAAAATCTATTTTCTATAGTTCTAGTGATCCAACTCAGACGGAACACAAACACCTACTGAATTTTTTGTTTTTATTAGCTATAAATTGTAATCATCCAGATTAAAACAAATAAACACTTGGAATAATTAACTTTGGGTAATGAATCCATGTAATATGCGTTTCACTTTTTAAAGAGTTACAGAAATCAATCAACTTTTCCACAATGTTCTAATTTATTATGATGCACCTGTACATCTACCACTTGTGTAAACATTCATTTGGTCAAGGTCATTTTTCAATTTAATCTTTCATGTCTCTTTTTCTTTCATTCAATTGCAATTTTTCCTTTTATACTTGTGGAGTAGTTGCATATTTACCTTGGAGCATTTTAACAAACTAGTAAGTGAACACGGCAACTAGTGTCACACAAGGACGTGTCCCACTTTTTATACTCAGTAAGGCATAGCCAGCCTAAAGAACACCAGATTGATTCATGTTCTGCTGAAATTACTTGATTATTTTATCTAAATTTAATTTGATATCTTTAATTTACTTTCATTTATAATGTTCAACTTGCCATGGCTAGATCTATACTATGCCTTCCCGTATTTATTTATTTTTTTCTTGATGGGGCTTGGTTTTAGGTCTTATTTGCTTACATTTTGCTGCTTTTTTTTTTTTATAGGACACAGATGAAGGCGCCATCAAGGACACGACTGTGGGGATTTATGTTCTTAAAGATGCTTCCACTGATGAACCGGAGGACATCGGGATCGTTCTAGAAGGCATCAAAGTCTTGACAAATCTGGATAATGTAGCATTAGCTTTTGCAATGCTGTTCGGACTAATGTACGCGCTGAATTTCAGCTACCCTGCTAACCTCCGCTACACCTTTGAAGTAGTCCAAAGCATTATTATGGAACTGGACTGCGGTAAGCTCTCAAACAAAGCAACTGCTCTGAAAAACAGGCTCCTTCAGTAAAACGGTTCAGAGACTGCTGCATGCAAGGAACCCCAAACAATTGAATCTGTTCTTTTTTCTCTGTTATGTTTGGTATTGAAATACCATTTTAGGATTTGTTGTTATATGCTTCGTTACAACTTGTGTTTTTAACCTGAGACAATTTTAAAGACCATTGCTGTCTTCAGTATTTGTGTTTGAGACTCTATTATAAGAAACCTGTCAATCCTGCATGTGTCTGAAATCGTTTATCTAGCTGAGAATTTAAGGAACTGTGCAACTGTTCAGCCTGTTCCCTCTTATTGTTCCTTCATATATTTCTTCTAGACTGATGTTGGTCTAGCCACCACAGGTCATTTGATGTCACAAATGTTCAGGTTAAAGCATAGTTCCATGCTTTTAATTATTCAATGTTCCATGCTGCAGTATTTTTCTATATTGCCTGTGCTGTAGCACCTCTTTTTAAAGGTTTAAAAATATATATTTTATAAATTCTATTGTTACTGTGAAAAGGGTAAAACCCCGAATGTAACCACATAATGGAGAACTAGTTTGAATGTACCTAAGTGTGTGTATAGTGGTATTCTTGTTGCTTATTTAAAGCTCAATAAAGTGTTTTGATACAGAACTGCTTGATTTTGTATTTGCCTCCATTGGAAGCTATGTGTGCAATGTATTTGAATGAGATAGACTTAGCAAATCATATTTGAAATTGCTTTAAACACGCGTAATACGTTTTAATAATATTAGCATGAAAAATTCAAGTAAAATTTACTGGTCAAAATCTAGCAACCAGAACATGATGAAATAGCTTAAAACATAGACAATACATTTGAATAAATCATGTTAGAATTACAGGTCAAAATTTAATAAACAGAACGTGATGAAATTGCTTTAACATTTCTCAATAAAATGGGATTGCAGTAACTGAAAAATATCATGTTGAATCAACATGATTATTTCTAGCGGTCTGATGTGAATAGTATATGATTGTTTGACAAGCAAAAATGTGTCAGTTTTACACATTCTCATGGTGTGGGACCAATGTACACATTCAAATCGAGTAAATCCAAAGAACTTTTTTTTTCAGTACACACACACACACACACACACACACAAATTGTAAAAAGAATACAGCACAGCTCACACACCATAAAAACAAGTACAAGTAAAAACAATTGACAATTTAAAAGCAACACTCTAAAAGATGTCAATACGCTAAGGAGAAGAGGTGGGTTTTAAGAAGCGCTTTAAAAGCAGGCAGAGCGGCGGCCTGTCTGATATGCATGGGCAGATCGTTCCACAGTGTGGGAGCCGCTACAGAGAAGCAACGGTCCCCTCTGAGCTTATACCTGGTTCTGGGCACATTTAGAAGCAGTTGATCAGCTGACCTGAGAGGGCGATTGGGCGTGTAAGGGTGTAGCAGCTCAGAAAGATATGGTGGGGTCATGCCATTTAGGGATTTAAAAGTAAATAAAAAGGATTTTGAAATGAATCCTAAAATGTATTGGCAGGCAATGGGGCCTGAAATGGGGGAAATGTGGTCATATTTCCGTGTGCCAGTTAAAAGCCTAGCTGCTGCTTTTTGCACCAGCTGCAGACGAGCGAGGGAGGGGAGGACCCACTGACCCCCATGTAAAGAGAGTTAGAGCCAGGGTATTTCTCAATGTCGAGGACGCTTCCTTGGTAGGACATGTCTTCCGAGTCACTTCCTTCAGAGGTTAGGCAAGAATCCTTCCTGGCATCGGAGAACCAAGAATGGAACAGGCGAGCAAGGGTGCAGGTGTGCGTCATATGAGAGGCCCCGCCTTAAATTGTGCGCGATTGTTTTGAAGACTCATAACTGATTTGCGAAGATGTACTTGAGTAACTGTATTTTGTAAAATGATCATCTCTCCAGGACAGAACCACTAAACTAACATAAAACGTTCTCCTTCTGTTTGCAGCCTTGAAAAAGTCCTGGAGGATAAGCAGCCATAAGAAAATCATAAAATCACCATCACCAATCAATAATATTTGTATTCATATATCATACTTGATGTCTGCAAACCTTTTTTACACATATTGGTGCACATTGTAGCATAAACCACAAATATCAGCAAAAGAGGCAAAGTCAAAACAAGGTTCATTTTAATTATTTATTTAGGTGCAAAACGCTCTAAGGCAGGGATGGGCAACTTGGATGGTGGTGGGGGCCACATCATTTATGTACTGGCCACCAGGGGGCCGCAGATTCACTTGGAACACACACACACAAATTCCATGTATTGTATGTAATTATTAACAAATATACTAAGATGTAAAATATACATCTTCATTGACATTTTACAATCTTTCAGGGAACATCCTCTAATAAGCTCACTAAACAAATATCAGTTCACAGAAATGTTATTTAATTTTTACAAGTGGCATGTTTGTATTGAACAGGTTATTTAACAGTGGAATACAACTATTTTAAACTATTGGAAAGCACGGAAAATGTGTGTGCATTGAGATTAACCATTAAGATGACATAAACATGAAGTCATGAACACTAACCCAGACATTAGTTGTCTAACTTGAACCTAAGACACTTGTAGCCTGTCTCTGCTGACGCACAATAAGGGGAATGTCAACACAGACACCTGTCAACCCGCACTCTGCTGTTCCTCAGTGCCGCTCCCCCTCCCTCCCGCTGAAATTCTGAATGAAAAGCGTATAGTCATCATAGATAACACGGCAGGGTCTGTGACAGTTTGTTTTCATCTGCTTTCAAATAAACAAAGTCTTGGTTTTTAGAATATTAAACTTGTTTCGCCAAATTCATATGATAATACAACGTTTAAGCTTGTAAAGGCATAATTACAAGCGGCAACTTAACGTCACAGCAGGCATAACAACAGCCGGTGTTTCTTGTGAGTGTTTCCCCGGGAAACAAACACAATACACACAAACGCGTCACAGATTATTTTGTGGTATTTGGCTACCGAACTAAATCATGTACGCAGCTCGCGACGTAACTAGGAGTCTAGTGGACGGTATCAGTACTATAAGTAAAAATAAATATATATATATATATATATATATATTAATCTGAGGGCCACGAAAAGAGAAGGTGGGGGCCGCATTGTGGGGATTTTAAGACCGCGGAGGATACACATGTGCAGCCTCGAAATGTCTCGCTACGAAGGACGCTGGGCTCGGTAGAATTCCAAGTATCCTGGACATTGGAACAGTCCTTCGGCGGGACTTGATGACGTAGCATCCTTGAAATAGTGGCTCTGGAGCATCCTTCCTTGACCACAGTAATCCAGCCGAGTGTTGACAAAGGCGTGGATTACTGTCTCAAACTGCTGTCTGGAGAGAAAAGGGTGCTGGCGAATTGTCAACGGGGGGCGTTAACGTTGTGATCAGCTGATTTTGCGCAGTTCCCCAGTGTGTGCGCGGGACTCAGACTGTGCACAGGGGAGTCTCCCTCCGCAGCCGGTTGGCGTAGTTTTGGCACAATTCCGTTGTATAGACCGACGTTAACAGCAGCCCCGTCTGTGCACACGGAGACCGACTCTGTCGTCCAGTGATCTAAGCGCCTTCTGGAAACGCTTCCCAAGTACGTCGGTACACAAAGGCGCTTATGGCGCTTTTCCACTGCAGCACGTAGCGCGGTTTAAGCGAGCCGGGCCAAACCCGGACAGCTTTTTTTTGCTGACAAGGGAGGCTGTGGCTCAGTGGATAGTAGTGTGCTGGACTTCGAATCAGGGGTTTGCAAGTTCGAGTCCCACTGCAGTCAGCATGTCGTTGTGTCCCTGGGCAAGACACTTCACCCCAAATTTCTCCTGTGGGCATTGTCCACAGTACTGAATGTATGTAAGTCGCTTTGGATAAAAGCGTCTAACAAATGACATGTAACAAGGACCTAGTGGCTTGTCACAGGCTTCTTGGAGGGACCGGCTGTGAGAAAGAAAGAGGGAGAGAGAGAAACAAATGAGCAAATGAGATCACTCAATACAGAAGAAACATGATAGTGACACTAAATGCATGAACTTCATCTTTGCCCTGAAGCAGAGAAAAAGATACTTGCATTTTATTGCAGCTGTGGCTTTGAGATTTTCCATAAATGTGGCCTTGTTTTTTGTCACCAGTTTAAGATGTTCTTGTTCCAGCCTCCTCCCCGTAGGTCTGTTCCGCACTTGTTCCCAGTTGGTCTACAAACAAAAGAAAATATAAAAAAACAGTTGTCAGTGCCAACAGGGGATCAACTATCAGGTTCAGAAAACACAAAGCTGTTTGTTCCCAGCTATTTTACGATAACTTCTCACCATGTCTTTGAAGGCCTCCCCTTTGTAGTATGTCTTGGATGCTGGATAGCTTATTCCCTCTTCAAGTAGCTGCTTCAGGCTTGAAGCCACCAAATGTAGCTCCACTCCATCGTAGGCATACAGCTTTTCGTCCTCACAGATCATTAGAACGAGCTGGTCCCATGGGCAGGAGGTCCCCTCCACTACACCTACAACCTGCATGCTTACTATCTCAGGAAGATAGAATTTCCCCCATCCATTCACTACCTTAGGCTCCCCACTGTAAATTGTGTCTTCCAGGGGTCCTATCTTCAATGTGGCACCAGCTGGTTTTCTAAATCCAAATATCTTGTGTCTATTCTCTTTGGACACATAATCTAAAACCCCTTTCAGGTAATCTGGACCTGCAACACATGCCGAACAAAAGTTACATCACTGGTTTTATGAAATGTGAGGCAAAAAGAGTGTAGCCTAATCAACTACACAACCATTTCTCTTTAGTTCTCCCTTATCTCACCTGTTTTGCCGTTTTTCTGTGGGAACAGCAGACCTGCTGACCTGAATGGAAGAGAAGACAAACATGTTTCCCAATGAATGGCTGCAAGTTAATCAGTGAGCTCCAGTCCATTTCTCCCACATTTCTTTATATGATTGTGATCCCAGGAGACTCTTGATTCAGCTACAGCTTCAGTACATGTTCAACAGCCATAAGGCTCAATGCCTGTGTGTCCTCAATTCTGTTTTTCAGTACCGATGTACACGAACCATCAGCCATCTTGAGACCTTGTCAGTCTCTTTTTTTCTCCAGGACTTCGAGTCGGTTAAAGTCATGGCTCATATATCCCTCAACACATCTCAGATTCATTCTCCCGGAGACACACAGACAATGTTTGCTACGCCTTTGTTCCTCCCTGTTCAGAAGATGTTGGGGCGTCTGTGACTGAGTGGTCTTTTATCAATCGAAGGGTTGGTGGTTTAATCTCCGCCCCCTCTGGTCAACATGTTGAATTTCTCCTGGTGTCGAGGGTAATGGTGACTGTGTTTGAATGGGCGATTGCTGACATGTGTTTAAACCGCTATTTGAGTGGTCGCAAAGACTAGAAAATATAAATTCAGTCCATTTGTTACCTGCTCTTGCGTTGGAGTGTAGTCTTCCATCTTTCCAGGTCTTCATGACACAGGGGAGGTTTTGTGGTCCAGGTGATTGGCAACATCTGGAAATGGACTTTCTATGATCAACATACTTTACTCAAAACTCTTTTAGACGCCGTCACAATATTCTTGTTTTGATTCGATACGAAGGAACCGCAGATACACTACGTGATATATAAGGATGAGCCATCCACCCTAAAGAGGAAACTCATTTTGGCCACTTGATTTCTCTGTTATCAAAATTAGATGACAAACATTGAAGACAAGCCACTTAGTCAGCATGGTGTCAATCAACTACCTGCAGTCCTTCTAGTTTTACTACTTTATAATACATGATACGCCTGAATGTGGCTGCTACCAAAACCACACAAGCAGAAATTATGAGATGTTGTGATTCCTAAAAAATAAATAAGATTGAACATGCCATACTATTGACAATGTACAATTAATGACATCATTATGAAGAGTAAACAAGCAAGTTGTTACTTAATTAACAAATATGTTAAAAAATCCAGTAATGAAGTTACATTTTCAATTTCTGTATTTATAAACACAGCTTTTTATCCTCCAAATGACTCAGCCAATGTTGATCCTGTTGCTCTTCCTGTTATCCACAGTTCCCATCTTTATCCTGCTTCTTCTTGTCTCTCGTCAGGGTTCAATCCAGTGCCGTCCCTGGCCAACATGAGGCCCCACGCAAAGTTATATGATGAGGCCCTCTGATTTGCAAGCGTCGTCGGGGGGGGGGGGGGTGCTAGTGGAGCTTCGCAGCGGCGAAACCGTGCCGCGCCACACTAAATGCTCCGCATAGGTGCGCCGCATTTTCGGCTCAGTTGAGGCACCCTCCGCAACATGAGGCCCCCTCCGCAAGGTGAGGCCCCACGCAGTCTGCATGATCGGCCTGTAGGGAGGGACGGCCCTGATCTTGTCTCTCCTTTTGAAGGTGTTCATGACGCAGTTAGTTTTCAGGTCTTATATGTGCACAGCAAAATTCTTTGAACCACATTCTTCACTCCAAACTCTCAAAGACACTTGAGGGTCTCGTAATGAAAAGGTGTATAAGTCACCTTAACAGAAAAGAAAAATTCTTACTTGCTCTCCGGACTGAGCTCCACAATAGCTTTCTGTTAAAAGGAAAACAAAAAAATAAAATGCATTGTTAACAGTGGTAAAATGAATCTAAATCAAAACCTTTACTCATTATAACACTATTACAGAATTTGTGTCTTTTTGGAAACACTATATCAACAGAGAGCATCGAATCTAATCAATAAAAATGTTAATAAAAAACAATAATAAACAATATAATAATAGTTATATTTAAACTTCTATTTATTATAAAGGGTAAATAGCATTACAAAATGTTGGCTGAGCCAATAAGGTATAGCTTATCTAATATTGCAATATAAATGTGCAAATTTACAATTGTAATAATCGGTTTCATTTAACAACATCTAACTAATTAATAAATGCATAGTTCTTTTTCCATCAACATGTGGTACTCACTTCAACAAGACAAACTGCCATTGTCACTGGGGAGAAGGTTTGGAGTACGGTAAATCTGTGTACAGAAACGTTGTTAAAATAATCATTTTATTAAGTCCAGGGATGCAAACTCATCAGGTATGAAAAAGGTGACAAGGATCCGAGCCCCCCGACCCCACGGAATATCGGCTTTAAAATTAGGAATAACAGAGGATTTTAGCAGTCAGAACAACTAAAGCAGCAGTGGTAATAATAACAGAAACGCCGTAGAGTCCATCTAATATAAATATATTAAAGCATTTATTTGAATTGTGTAGCAGTCAGTTTATAATTTTGGCAGCACTGTTGAGCATTTTGAAAATGTATTTTCATGCCTCTGTGCGAGGCTTAGTCTTTCTATCTTTATAGCCAGTGGTGCACAATGACTACCTTACTTTTGCTACTTTAACTATATTTTGATGATAATACTTTTGTACTTTTACTTGAGTAACGTTTTGATTGCAGGACTTTTACTTGTAACACAGAGTATTCCTACACTCTGATACTTCTACTTTAACTCAAGTACAATATCTGGGAACTTCTACTTTTACTCAAGTACAACATCTGAGTACTTCTAGTTCTACCACCTCTGTTTATAGCCACGAAAAAAACTTTCCAGGCACTGCCTCGTCTCGATTCTGACAGGTGACAGTTGTTGAAACAGTTTCGAATTTGAGCGCTTCAACACTTTATAACCGCTTTAAACAATGCGCAATGTGTGGGTTGTTGTAGTAGTTTGCGTTGTTGTTGGTATTGCCTTTGTATTGGATCATTATAGAGCAAGCCAGGAAGAAAGATAGGTCGTTCTGGCTCGGGAAACACTTCAAAATGTGGAGAAGTTGTGAACAAAAAGACAATTAGGACTCTTAAAAAAAGTTGAACAGTTTATAGAATAGATAGCCTAGTGGAAAGAGCCGGCGGCCCGCACGCGGCGACGTCCTCCGTGCAACTGGTTCATATCCTGGTATGGATGAACTTTTAATCATTGCCCGCTTTTCAACTTTAATACTATAACTGATAAAATGCCCTTCCTGGCCAACAAAAATGCCTTTAGAAAAATACAAAATAAAAAGAATAGTTACCTCATTAAAGATCTTTGAGTGTTCCCCATCCCACATAATCACCCCCTGCCATAATTACACAAGCACACCCAACCAATGCCACATTTTCCAGCACTCTCTTTTCAATAACCCAATACACACAATTATCAATCTTTAATTGCAAATAGAACATGATATTCAGTATTAGTGTGTGTGTGTGCATCGAATATTTTTCAAGGCAAAGATACGTTAAACCCACTGCAGCCTTGCACTTCGCCAGGAGAGATCGCTGTAACTGAAGCTTCGAGAAATGAACCTATTTCCGACACAATTGTCCAAGTGGTTCGATGCTTCATTCAAAGCTTCATTTGCCCATCACTAGCATTCACATTTATAGCGACTTTAACCACTCCCTGTTCCTGGATGAACCATGGATGTATAATAACAACTGGATACAGCGTCGCATGAGGACAAAATGGCCTGATATTTTCAATAACACCCAGCTGCAGCAAGCCCCAAGGAAGTGCGCCACACTCTGAGGAAAGTATTCGTAGTGGCCAAACGGCGGTACTACAATTTCCGTATCAGTCTGTGACGTCACTGGGTCCAGAAAGACTTTTTCCCATTCATTCAAATCAAATCAAATTTTATTTATATAGCACATTTAAAAACGATTTTTGGTCGAGCCAAAGTGCTGTACATGTAATAAAAACACTTAACTACAATCACAATAAAAGACAATAATTTACAACAGAAATATAAAAAACAAAAACACAGGGAAGTCAGGTGTCCTACTCCGCTCTGACTAGAAGGCCAGAGAGAAAAAGTGTGTTTTTAGTGAGGATTTAAAAACCCCTAGTGTCTGGGCCGACCTCACATGGAGGGGCAGACTGTTCCAGAGCCTGGGGCCAGCTGCTGCGAAGGCTCGGTCCCCTCTTTTGAGCCTGGTCTTGGGCACTATCAGCAACAGCTGGTCAGCCGACCTTAAAGCTCTGGCTAGGGTGTAAACATTGGGAAAGAGACGTCTGTAAATCAGCGGATAATTTTTTAACTTTATAAACTACCCAGTATGAACACTTGTATAGCCCTTATTAGATTCATAAGGTCCTTAAAGTTGTAAAAGTGGCAACTCCACTGCGCATGCTCTATGAGCGCACATACGGGTATTTCTGCTCTGACAGCCATGCATGACGGGTAATCTGTAACGTTTTGCTCTCGAAAAAAAAAAATCTAAATCAAAACCTTTACTCATTATAATAATAATGGATTTATTTTGTTAGCGCTTTTACAGGTGCTCAGTTTCATTTAACAACATCTAACTAATTAATAAATGCATACTTCTAGTGATGGCGAGATGAAGCCTTATCAAGGTTTGAAGCTTTCCAGGCAATTGATTAGCAAAAGGGTTCATCTCATGAGGCTTCATTTGAACCGATTTGAACACAAACCCCCCTGTTGGTCAAAGTGTGTAAAACAGGCAGATTTGACATCTCAACAGTGTGCTCTATCTCATACCGAGTTCCCAATGAGTAAAGCCTTAGAATAACTCTAAACAACGAACATGAAATCATATTTTCATGTTAACAATACTGTTTTTATTCCAGTTTAATGATTGTGATTGAAAAGCCTAAAGAGGCTGGTAAACATTGCAAAGAGGGATTTGTATTCCTTAATAATATTCGTAAACTTAACCATGTTGTAGCCTGCGGCTAAACCATATCAAAGAATACATTTATTAACTACATTATCTCATTTAGCTGTAACTTTTATAAACAAAAAAAAGACATATTGACCACTCGTTGAACCAGGGACCCTGCGGTTGTGAGTCAACTGCTTTCCAGCTGAGCCACAGCACACACACTGATTCTGACTGAAAACACTGTATACCACTTATTCCTGTATTTATTCATTTATTTATTTATTGATGTTTTTATTTATTTATAGACCTACTTATGACATGTTCCGACCTCTATATAAGTGAGGGTCTGAGCTCTCTTAATTCCATCGTGTCACCGGGCCCGGGTACAGGAGGGGTAATATGGTTCTTATTATACATCCATGGGTAATATGAGCGTTGTGGTTCAACCGATCTGAATCGCTTCCTGAAGCAGTCACGTGGTATCGACAGGCAGCGAGGCTTCGTTTGTCATCGGTGACGTCACTGGCCCAAAACGATACAAGCCTCGATACAAGCTTCACAAAAAGCTTCGGGGATTACTCGACACACGCTCCGAAGCCTCGGCGCAATACGTAACATCACTACATACTTCTTTTCCCATCAACATGTGGTACTCACTTTATTCGCAAACTCCATTGTCGCTGCGGAGAATGTTTTGGAGACATCTGTGTACGGATACATTGTTAAAATAAATACATGAAATCTGAGTTCTGAGAGGAAGATTAAAACAAACATCTATTTTTAAATATATAAGAATGAGCACTTTCTATGAAATAAGGACAATTAAAAATTTTGTATTTTGTATTTCCAGCTTTAGTTCTGTTAAAACATAAGTATCTTTTAGGCACTGTGTGTTCAGTTTCCAGAAGCCTCTAGTGTAAGGGGCTCCGGAGGATAATGATGTTTGGACTAAAAGATGATCCGAAAAGTTATTGAAGATTGTTTTATAGTTAGTTACTGAGAAATGGTTAGTTACATAAATCCTGTCAATACGGGTTTTGCTTGTTTTGTCATATCTCGTGAAATCCATACCAACGGGATTCAGTGATCGACAGACATCGATTAGGTTTGCATCGTCACAGATTTCTTTTAACAGTTTTCCTTCCGGCCTCAGTTTAAAAACAGCTGTACTACACTTATCTATTTCTTCCGTTACTGTGTTAAAATCCCCACCTAATATAATTTTATAACCTACTGTTAAAAGTTCTCTTAGTCTTCTGAATCATTTTAGGTTATTTTGTGCCTCAGGGGCAGTATAAATATTGATCAGTCGATATTTTTCATTTTTATAAAAACAATCCACCATGAGCAGCCTTCCTGGGATTATGTCCCTTCTTCTAATAATAGTTATATCTTTTTCTTTGGGGCTGAAGGACGAGGACCAGGACCAGGCTGCTGCTGGGCTGCAGGACGAGGACCAGGCTGCTGCTGGGCTGCAGGACGAGGACCAGGCTGCTGCTGGGCTGCAGGACGAGGACCAGGCTGCTGCTGGGCTGCAGGATCAGGAACAGGACCAGGACCAGGCTGCTGCTGGGCTGAAGGACGAGGACCAGGCTGCTGCTGGGTGGCTGGAGGAGGACCAGGCTGCTGCTGGGTGGCTGGAGGGAGTCCAGGACCAGGCTGCTACTTAAAACATATTTATCTATTTACCTAATATATCATATTTCAATAACTTGCATATAGACTCTTATTGCACTATTTCACTATTTTAAACTATTTTTCTTTTTTGTATTACTATTTACTATTTACTTGTACTATATTTTTCTGTTTATCTGTGTTTTGTGTTGCACTGTTGGAGAAGCCTGTGACACATGACTTTCATCATAAATAACTACACTGTGTACGTTTGACTAAATAAAGAACCTTGAACCCCTTGCTGGGCGGCAGGGCGAGGACCAGGACCAGGCTGCTGCTGGGCTGCAGGGCGAGGACCAGGACCAGGCTGCTACTGGGCTGCAGGACGAGGACCAGGACCAGGCTGCTGCTGGGCTGCAGGACGAGGAACGCTGGTATTGTTTACAGTTTGTGAGGCTGTGCGTGTCATCATAACAAATTGTGCTTCATGGAACATACTATTCACATGCTGTACAAGGAACTATCACATAAGTGGTTTTGAGTATTTGCACGTCTGTCTGTGAACAGGTTTTGTCCTCTCATGTGGAACATTTACAAAAAGGGAAGATTAAAACGTACCTGACAACAGATATAACAAATTAGTATTATATTAGGTATCCCTCACAGTGACTCCTCTCACATGGAACATTTACAGAAAGGGAAGAGGAAACGTGAGGGACACAATATAAAGGGGAAATCCCCACAAAAATAATTCTCTGAGCACAGCGAACACACAGAGGTTCCGCCCACTGATCTCTGACCTTATCAGGTATTGAACATTCAATCAATGAAGAACACAGAATTACTAAATATAAAACACAGAATTTGTGTGATTATACTAAATTATTTACAAATAAACCCCACTGCATATTTACAATTGTTACACATATACACAACGGAGCCGTAATGTTTTCATTCATTGTAAAGCAATTGTGTTGAAATGTGCTATCTAAATAAAGAGTAAGATAAGTGGTTAAAACACGCTGGTATAGCAGATGTAAGAATGAAAAAAGCACAGTGTGTTACAAAGTGTGTGAAAACAAATCTGAATCCAAATTATTAAAAGCATATTATACTACTCACACTTATTCTTTCTGTCAATTCTTCTATTTATATAGTTGCTTTTCCCCCTAAAATCATCCTGAAATATTTGAGTTGTATGCACATATTCAAACACGAAGTATGACATAATAAATTACAGCAGCTTGATAACATTTGATTGCTTTCAGATTGTTTTCCTGGAAGGACGAAAGAATGAAAATGTATCATGACTTCTGCGTCCTGTCTTGAATACTGGGACAGTTATGTTGCTGGTGCAGTGATGACCTACCATCCAAATGTTACGGAACATCCGGATTTTGATGGAACCATTACACTTTGCCGTTGCCAGACATTTAAACTTTTCACGGGGGGGGGGAAAGTGACCATGCCTCCTTGCAAATCATGTCAGAATTTGTTTGGTTTGAAACCTAAACCGTTTCCCTATGGCAACTGTGCTGAGGTTGAAAGTGTGAGCAACTTGTTTAAAAATGATTCAGAAGTTAGGGAGAAAGCACGACCAAATCCTGAGAAGGTCACAGATGAAAACAGGAAGAGGGCTGCAGAGAGGGTCAGGACATATCTCATGGAATGTTTGCCCGAAGGATTTACACGGGATATTCAATTCTACAACCCACAGTTGTAGAATTGATTTGTTTGAGTTTATGATAAAAAAGGGAAAAGATTGAATATATTGATAGGTATAATTGTTATGCTCCTTTTTTATTAAGTGACCAGACAGATCTCTGATATTAGTCACAAGAACTTTAACTTCAAACAAAATATCTCACTTTAATCTTCTGTGTTGTGAATTTATTTATGTGGAAATCAATATGTCGTGCTTTATCTTTGCTACTTGTTATGTGTAACAGTAAATATATAAATGCAAATGTTTGTCAACTGTTTGAATGAAGCATGCAGGCAATGATGTATTGATCATGTTGTTAACAATAAATTCTAATAACGTAAACTAAGTTTCATACATTGTTTTGTTTTTTTCTCCTGCCACTTCAAGTGATTCTTTGCTAAAGAATGATAAGTACTCCAATATCATCTCATCTATTCTTATCTATGGTCAAGGTCAAAATCATACTAGACATAAAGTTGGAAACACTGTTTCTTTTGTTTTTTAAAAGTCTCACCATGCATTGGGTCTTGAAGTCATTGACAAAATATTTGAAGATATCTCAAGACTTGAGATTCTCAGGTGAAGCTTATCCATAATGTTTAAAATGTGTTCAGCTTGCAGTCTCAAACAATACAAATGTTGCTAGCCATAAACTTCCTCTTTCAACTTGTTGCATGCCTGGACAGTTTCCAAATAATTGCAGGGACATTTCTAATGTGGGACAGAAGAAAGCTAATCTAACACAGTTCAAAAGTAGAGACCATCAATTGTCATCCTGATACATGTTTCTCCATTAAAGGTTCAAAATATACTTTGACAACATTATCTGTTTACTTTTGGGGTAAAACGACGGAAACCTGCTTAGTGCAAATATGCAGTTTGACCAACTATTAAAGGACAATCCTTTGATTTAACCTAGACAATCTTATTACCTTAAAAGGTATATCTGAAGTTATTGTGTTTGAATCCAGAGAAACACATCAATTGCCTCCTGGTAAAACCAATCTTGAAAATCTCATTCAAAACTCTTGAGAGGCTTTTTTCTGCTGAGGAGAACAACTCAAAGTTATCGATATTTCTCTGTAGATTCATGAGCATTACACATCGTCATTTGATCCAATATGTTTAAGGGATTATACTTTAAAGGTTTTTTACACAAATTAGATACGTTTCCACTTTATATGAAACATGACCTTATTGTTATCACAACGTTTTGACTAAAAGTTATAAGCACACTTATCACTATCACATTGAAAATAAGAATTAGGAAACTTCAATCCAAATCATCAATTCTATAGTCAAAGTTAAGTCAAGTTTCATTTTAGTTATAGCTAAACCTCACTTTCTCACCACACTCTGATTTTAATGATAATTTGCTCATTAAAGGACTATGCAGTAGGAAGTCTCATATTAGAAACATAGAGAGTTACACAAAGGACAATCATGTGAATAATTATTTATTCAGTTGTTTGTAGGGCACTTGCCGTAGACGTCTTCTTTATGTAAACACAGATTTGTGAGAGCTGATGAATTGAATGCTGGCATTTAAACTTTATCACAATAAGCTATAACGTTACCATTCTTTAAAACAATGACAAGAGGTTGTTTGTCCTGAATGTGCTGTTCATGAGTCTGGAAGATCTTCTGAGGTAGCATTCATTAAGGTGGGGGTGATAATTGCACAATGCGATTATAAAACAGCTTTTGTCTGTGTGAGAACTCGGTGGGAAAACCCTTCGTGTTTCCTGTTCTCTTTTTGGATCTGATTTGTTTTGTCTCTCTTCACCTTCATTCTAAGCAATGAGATACAAAACTGGAATGACTACATACTATAAGTTTATCCTGATAAATAACAAACACTCCCTGCACCTCACCTTACCAAATAACAAACACTCCCTGCAAAACAATAACGCTGGTATTTCTTTCAGTTTGTGAGGCTGTGTGTCATCATAACAACTTGTGCTTCATGGTACATACTGTTCACTTGCTGTACAAGGAGTCTTTTCCACGTCTCTGTGAACAGGTTTTGTCTGAAAACTGATGGGTTAATGAGATCAGAATCATGGCCCCATGTGTGGATGAGATCAAGATTAAGGTCGAGTCCGGAGATCGATGAGGACAAAAGAGAGGGGCCATGTTAGTTGATTCACCAGTTTTGTATGCGAGACCCGTGTGAGCTTTTCTTTTGGCTTTGGCACATCTTAAATATAATCATTTTACTGCAGGTCTATCGCAACTATTACTTTTTTTTAAATCAAGGCTGAAGACTTTTTCTTTTTGTTGCTGCTTTTGATTAAAGCAAATAACTATGAACGTCTTACTGTAACATTCATTATTCTATTTGATCCTGTCTTATTCTATTTCGGCTTGTTTCATTTTAATTTATTTTATTTTTCATGAATTTAAGATAGGATAAGTTAAGACAAGATGGACTTTATTTATCCCTGTGGGGAAAGTCAGGAGTTTAGAGCAGCGATAGAGTGAGAGTGGAAAGCAGGACAGAACAGATTCACACAACGATAATAAAACACAAAATAACATTATATAAGTAACTGCAAAAACAAGATCTCACAACGAGGTGAAACGTTGATCCTTTAATGAACATATACACAACAGAGCCGTAATGTTTTCATGAATTGTAAAGCAATTGTGTTGAAATGTGCTATATTAATAAAGAGTAAGATAAGGGGAGGCTGTGGCTCAGTGGGTTAGTGCGCTGATTTTCGAATCAGAGGATAGCAAGTTCAAGTCCCACTGCAGTCAGCATGTCGTTGTGTCCCTGGGCAAGACACTTCACCCCAAATTGCTCCTGTGGGGATTGCCCACAGTATTGAGTATGTAAGTCGCTTTGGATAAAAGTGTGTAACAAGTTGATAAAACACGCTGGTATAGCAGATGTAAGAATGAAAAAAGCACATTGTGTTACAAAGTGAGTGACAACAAATCTGAATCCAAATTATTAAAAGCATATAATCATATACTACCCACACTTATTCTTTATATTTAACATAAGCTTATGATACACAGTGAAACCCTCCCTGCGCTTCACCCTGTGTAAAAAGCCCCCCCTACTTTACACCCCCAAAATGTATTTTTATTTGAACATAGGTAGAAAGAAGCTGAAAACTGGAAACCAGAGGTAAATCAAGATAAAACATAGACAGTCAATTTTAGACACATTTCTTTGGAGATATATTCAGATTTTTTAAACTTTGGTTTCACAGTTAGAGCACTTTATCACATTATTTAGATTTTTTTGAGGAGGACTTATAAGATACTTTTAATTTGAATGACCTTGATCTTTTTTTTTTTCGGAGAAAGGGCCCTAGTTGATGCCTCAGTTTTGCATCTGATAGTTCTGTCCCCTCTTCTATTTACATTGACCCATCTCTTTGCGTGCATCCTTTGCATTCACGAAAACTCCCTGCACGTCACCTTCAAAAACAACAAACACTCCCTGCACGTCACCTTCAAAAACAACAAACACTCCCTGCACGTCACCTTCAAAAACAACAAACACTCCCTGTCAGAAGTAGGCAAACTGGTCTTAATCAACAACCACATAGAAACATTAAACATCTACAGTGTGTGGGCGCAGCGAAACCCGAGTGCACTGGAAGATCTTTGTTTGATGCAAATGAAGTGTAAAAGGCAGAAAGAGAAGCACATTTTCCATATACAGTATAATGAAATGAGTGGATAACTCATATTTAATACAGCTGATACAGCAGATGTAAGGATGGAAAAATTGTTTGTTTATTATGCTTCATCTGTACAGTCAATATCGAAAGTAAGCAAGTATCTCTATTCGCAAGAAGTGACAAACAAATCAGAGAGAGAACACTCAAAGCATTTCCTCATACCAAACATTTCTTCTCTCTATTCAACATAAGCTGATTAAAACTGAACCCTTGAAGACAAGAAGGCTGAACTGTTCTCCTTCCTGGCAACCAGTGTGACAGCCCTCAACACTGGTAAACAAATAATCCGTATTTGCACCAGTCACACATGAGGAGGCTGATAACCGCATCCTACTGCACCTAGGAGATGCTGTGAAGGAAGGGTATAGCAAGGTGTCAATACGCACAGTTGACACGGATGTGGTAGAACTGGCAGTCACAGCAGCCGAATCCCTAAACATCGCTGAGCTGTGGGTTGCCTTTGGAGCTGGGAAGAGTTTTCGGCATTTAGCAGCTCATGAGATGGCGAGATCACTAGGTCCAGATCGATGCATAGCCTTACCAATGTTCCATGCATTTACTGGATGTGACACTCTGTCAAATCAAAGAGAGAATACTCAAAGCATTTCCTCATATCAAACACTTCTTCTCTCTATTCAACATAAGCTCATGATTAAAACTGAACCCTTGCTGACTAAAACAACTAAAACGACCTGTCAGAAGTGAGCAAACTGGTAGTGTGACATTCATTATCATCTGACAACATCAAACAAAGTGCACTCAGAGGTGGAAGAAGTACTCAGATTATTCTGTAAAAGCAGAAACACAGTCTGTAGATATTCTTTAGTAAAAGTACTAAATTCAATATTGTATTGTACTGTAATATCTGTTCATCACTTGAATGTTGAATGTTGCACTTGGTAAAGGTGTGGTTTATTTGAATCACCTTATAAACTACTGGGTAGCTTAACCTATAATAATATATAATATATTTAGAAGTTGATTGAAATTGTTCATTTATAAGCTAAATGTGCAAAGAAGCTATTGACTGAATCTGTAAAATAAATATAGTGGAGGAAAAAGAACATAATTGTCCTGCAAAATGTGGTAGAGTAAAAGTATGAAGTAGGATTTTATTTGTTACAATACTCAAGTAAAGTACAAGTACTTCAATTAAGTACATGAGTACTTGCGTAAATGTACTTTGTTACATTTCACAGCTGAGTGCACTGAGATGTGAGTATGATTCAAAAGAGTGCACGTAGCAGAGATGAAATTCAGAAACACAGAACATACCGAATTTGGATCAAATCGGCTTTCATCAGACTGATCGGGCAACAAGCCCTTTCAAGTGTTTGCTGACTTCACATATATCCTGCAAAAGCCTTTAAAGGTCTATTAGAGTATGGCCTGAATCAAACCAGTATCTTAAGCTGCATATACAAACACAAACACATCAAGAGACAGGAACAACAATATAAAGTTTCCTATAAACTTATCAACAAGTTTACACATCGGCTTTATGTTAAACATAACCCAATGATTCAAACTCAGAATTACTTTTTCTCTGAAAGTATTTGTTTCAGTGGCAAAGAAGCATCACTAGATGGCAGCACCGCCATGTTCAGTTAAAATCAGCTACCAGTCTTTAAAGGGTCCTGTTCTAATAACTTCCAGGCTTCATGTTTGTATTTTATGCCTCTACTGGACATGTCTCCATGCTTTAATGTTCAAAAAGCTCTTTATTTTTCTCATACTGCCTGTGCTGCAGCACCTCTTTTCACCCTCTGTCTGAAACCAGAGCCCAGTCTGCTCTGATTGGTTAACTGTTCGGCTCTGATGCCCCTTAGTCTATCAAATGTAATGTGTCCGAGCGCAAGCCAATAGAAGCGCGAGTGTTACATAGTGATGTCATTATGTTATGGTAGTTAACAAAGGAGTCCAACGGAGGTGTTTCAAGCAGAGTGTGTGGGAGAGAAACTCTCTGGAGGGAACACAGGGATTTTAGCCTTTGCAGACCATTTACATGCACAAAAAAACCTATATAACACTCTACAGGAAAGCGAAAACCCCAAATAGCACAATAGGGCCGCTTAAATTAAAAATCATGATTTTGTTAATTTATTTTTGTGTCAAAGTCTTTTACCACCTTTACCTCTGACAGGCCAGACTGTTTCTTTCACAGCAAACAGCGACAGAAAGCGTGCTGTGGTCCGCAGAATAATTTCCCATATTTTAAAGGGAAGAATAGGAAAAGTGCAGCAGGTATATTCACAACCAGCTGTCATCAGATGGGCTTATTGAGTGCTATAGGGGTATACACCTTTATAGCTTATAATTAAAACATTTCCCCCAGAGCATTAATGCAATACTGTGCAAACTAAACCAAATACCATAGCAGGTTTATACGGATTGTTTTGGTTAAATGTGCTCAAAAATCAAACTAAATCCGGCCAAACTGATTATACTACCATTGAAGTGCAAACACTTAATTAAAGCTAAATGTCGGCATACTAATTGATCATTATGGAGTTGTGTCTGCACTTGTGTGTTGTCTTTGTGTTGCCATATCTGAATCTTAAGTGAAAACCAAACAAAATGCCATTCTTCAGGAAACCCCTTGTGATTGATGGGAAATGTGATTTATTTTGTAGCTGTTACGTCACATACGCTTTGTCTCGCTTTTCCTGTGGCCCCCTCTCCAATAACATGTTTGTTCTCAGGTCTATATTTGTGAAGACAAACTGCTACCGGTGGGGGAAATCCTGTCTGACCTCTTAGCCTGTTCTGATGAAAACACTGACACTCTGTCACGGAAAGGAGGCGGCATATTCATTTACTTCCATTCTTATGCAATGCACAGCTTTAACCTTAGTTTGAACAGAAATATTAGGCCATAGCAGCCTCAAAAAGCATTTTCTACACAAATGTGATGGGAAGTAACCAAGTGCATTTACTCAAGTATTGTGCAAGTATACTTTTTGATATATTGTAAGATACATTGCGAATCTAATATATCATTCCAATAACTTGTATATAGACTCGTATTGCACTATTCCACTTTTTTTTTTCTCACTTTTTTTTAAAACTATTTTTCTTTTTTGTATTACTTTTAATATAATATACTTTAATATTGTTTTAATATTGTCTGCTTATCTGTATTATTGTGTTGCATTGTTGGAGAAGCCTGTGACCTAAGATTTTCAACGACATCATTACTCTGTAGCTATGTTAGTTTGACAATAAAGAACCTTGAACCTTGAACCTTGAATACTAACACTACATTTATTTTAACAATCACAGATAGTTACTTTGTACATAAAAAACAGAGTATATGCTGATACGGTATAATGCAGTATACTGTAATACTAATACACAGTGTTTCACCTTTCTACATTTGGTCCACATTGATAAACTACAATGCTTAAAGGCTCTTACATGTGCAAAAAAAGGACAATATAATAACCATAATAATATAATAAGATCAATTCTGCATAATCGGTACTTTTACTTTTGATACTTGAAGTACATTAAGCTGGTAATTCTTCTGTACTTTATATTATTCTGGAATTGGCCATTGAGCAGAATGATTACTTACTTTAAGTACGTTTGAATGCTAAAATGTTTTACTTTTTGAAATGTATAAATCAGGGCTTTTTTTGTTTTAATTCTTTATTTATTTGGGGTCACATTATATTAAAAGTACAGTTTTGCAAATCATATATTTTTAGAGACCCGAACTCAGAAATCAGGACTTTTACTTGTAATGGAGTATTTTAAGACCAAAGTATTTGCTAATGACATTTGGGTAATATACTACCCGTTACAATTCTCAGTAACGCAGTTACAACACATTTTAACCCGAAATTAAATGGTGTTTTGTTTTTAAGAATTTACCAACATCGCGAGACATTCCGACACCAGAGAAAAATTGTGCGGGTAGATTAGTAAGCCTGAACAAGTACAAGTACTTCTTCCAACACTACATTTAGCTACTTGTTAGCAACCTTTTTTAAGATGAGCTTACAAATGCAAGCGGCTGGAAGCGGATGCCTTGGTGTGATTCTTAAACACTTTTCAATGTGAGAGCGTACTCACAGTCAGCATGCACACAGATGATGCATGCATGCTGCGTCACACTTGCGTGCACACACACATAAACACACACAGATGGTTGCAGTTAGAGTGTAATATTTCCAGTGAAGTTGCCCTCGGTGTCTCATGTCTGGAAAATCTGAGTCATGCTTGTTTGACAGATCATCTCTGATCTAATGTGGGCTTTGTTTAATAGTCCCATAATGCATTGAAGAGCGTTTGTACGTCAAACAGATGCCTGGACAATCAACACACATCGTCATCAAGGACACATGAGAACGTACTTGCATTCTTTAAATAACATACAGATTTGTTCTTCTTTCACTCGTTTGCCCTGCACATTTGCATGCATATGTTATTTGTCTTCAGCTGGAGAAGGCATTTTAGACATAGAATAGGAGGGAAGGAACCACACATGCAGAGCACACAGCTCACACAGTGAAAGTTGTTCTCTGCTTTTTCTTCTATTTTTTTTTAATAACCTTTATTTTCCTTTTTCTTTAACAACACATACATTTTCAGTTTCAGTGACAAAAAGAAAAAGTGCAGGTTGTCCATTTTTTGTTAACCCCCCCTCCCTACAGAATAAAACAAGATTAATAGTACAAAAACATTTTAAAATAATAAACAAACAGATGGTTGAAAACACAGCACACAAAAAAAAACATGACAAGGTCGAGATACATGTTAATACTATACTATATAGAAAATCTGTGTTCTAATTCAATTGTTTTTTTTAAATATAAATCAGATATATATATATATATAAATCCTAGCAAGAGTAGGCAGTTTCAAACTTTCCATGTACGTTAAAAATGGTTGCCATGTCCTATATAATTTACAAGTGGAGCCACCCAAAGTACACTTTATTTTCTCCATGTGTAGAAACATCATAAGCGCTGTCACCCAATGGACATGAGTGGGAGACGCCTGTTCTCTGCTTTTAACCCATCCTAGTACTAGGAGCAAATTTCAGACACATTGCATGTAAAATCACAATAATCAGATCTTTGTCCCCAAGTTCTGTATGTGTTTCGGAGCGGACTCAACTAAAGTCTGCCTCTATGTGTGCACGATACTTGTTGTAGCTCCGATGCTAAGCTCCTCCTGGTATGTACCAATCCCTCTGACCACCCAATCAACAGTTGGTTTTTCTGGGTGTAAACACGGCAGAAAACAACTTGAGGGCTGTTTTTTTTTTGTGTGTGTGTGTGTTTGTGTGTGTGTGTGTGTGTGTGTGTGTGTGTGTGATACAAATAGCAACAAAGGAAGCTATGTTGTAGGGACATGCTTTAACAGACCAGTGCTTGGTACACACATCCAGCGTGGTTAACAATAGCTTTTGTGAGTGATTATTTGTGTCTCATGTTGTTGTGTCTGTCTGAAACCACTGATCCCAGGCCAGGCAACAACCTCTACCCATAATGCTGTTCAGTATGGCCTCTTCTGAATAGATGACTTAGAACAACCATTGATGGACATTTTCATATCTCTGCTCCATTACCAAAAGACTGTCTTAAATAGAAACCTTAATAACTTACAGTATAAGAGGATAAAACTGATTTACTGTAAACTTCCCTTTACTGCAGCAGTCTCAAACGGCATTTTCTACCCACCTGTAATGCGTTCAATGAGCCTTGTGTTTTACAACATTTCTAATCATTTATTTACCTTTTCTTTATCCCTTTTGTCAAGAGAAGCGGTTGCCTTTATGTTCTCTGAGTGCTGCTGGGATGAAAAACGTTGCTTTTAATGTTGAAAACAAGTTCTGAGGAAAAGCTGCCAAATACTGAACGGAATGATGAAGTTCAGTAGTGTCATTTGGCCACTTGTTAGCATCCGCTTAAAAGTTCACGATTGGGTTATTTAGTGACACATTTTATGCATTGGAACAAAACTCTAAAACTTAAACCTCTTTAAGTGTGTGTTTGTCATGATCTTGGGTTTTGTGTTTAATGTTCATGTTTTATTTAGAAATGTATTTTTTTCTTTGTGATTGTATACATTTGTTCACCTGTTGCCCCAGCTGTTTCTTAAAGGCCTGTCTTATCTTATTTTCTTTGTCAGTTTGCTGTTTATATTCTTATCTGGTTTCCCCAAGGTCCAGCCTTTGTTCCTGATCTTGTTCCTCGTGCCTTTCGATCTACTTGTTCAGTGTTTCTTAATTTTGTTGTTGTTTTGTTCTCCTTTGCTTGGTCGTGTCCCCGTTTTTCAGCTTTATTGATTTAATAGCTTGCTTTTTGTTTGTACTCTATAGTTCCATTCATTTTAGGATTGGGAATATGGAAAGGCAAACATGCGTACACATTTTTGTGTTCTCACTCCTGCAGAAATGTTGAGTTTGTCTTGTTTGTTCACCTGTGCATGTGAATGTATTTGTATGTGTACGACACATAGACCATAAGGTACAGCGCCATGCAAGCTATTCTCATGCTCATTTATTACCACAGAAACTCTGATGACGTTTTTTCTCATGTATTATTCAGCCTTAGCATTAGGGCTAACTTAACTTGAGACATTGATTGCAGCATAACGAGGAAGGATAAACTCCATTCTCGCCTATAAAACATGACATATAATCATTTATAAAGTGTCGCTGATGGAAAATGAAGTGAAATAACCAGCGTCAGTGCAGGTCTTATATAACGGGCTATATACAGAGCGAGTGGGCCCCAGCCCTTGTGAAGCTGTCATCTGCTGGAGTAGTAAAACAATGGGAATGAAGGGTGAGAGATAACAGTGCACTACCACTGCTGTGATAATAACACTGTGCAATGGCTATATTTAGGGGCTCACTTTGACTAAATTGCTTGGTGTGTGTGTGTGTGTGTGTGTGTGTGTGTGTGTGTGTACACTGGGCTGTTCAGAGCTCAAAGCTATGCAAAGCTAAGCTCATGTATCAACTTTCCCAGTAAAATCACTTTAAAAAATAACTATGTGTGCAGTTCCTCTTTCCCCAGCATCAGAGATACTTATGTTGTTAAATAAAAGCTTAGTTTGGTCATTTTATTGTATTGTATTTGACAGAAATAATCTAATTAGTGTGTTTGTCCCTTTAAAGACCATCCTCTTATACTATTCTAATATAGTGACACAATGAGTTGTCCTCACTACAGTACACACACACACACACACACACACACACACACACACACACACACACACACACACACACACACACACACACACACACACACACACACACACACACACACACACTCAGAGTTTTAAATTTGACCTTTTCGTGAATGGATGTTGTGGTTATACTAAACGTATTAAACCGGCACCAGGTCCTGCTACCTCCAATAAAAACAGCTCAGGCCTGAACAGCAGAATAATTACTTTTTAATAGATTTTCACTCGGGTACGACTCCAGCTGATGTATTTCCAGGAGGAACAATAAGCTTTACTCTTCTCCTGTGCTCTGAAGTATCCCACGCTACCCATGCTACGTTTGCAACCTGAGAATAAACCAACAACAGTTGGTATTATGATTTTATGATTTGGTTTGTGAAAGATTTTGTATTTAGATAACATTTGATTGATTGATGATGGGAAGATACATACAGAGCAAAGACAGCCTAAAACCGACATAGTGATTTGCTGATTTAATAAACAAGTCGAGCATTTTTTCAAGGTTTTTCTTTAAACCTGAAATGAACAGTGTTTTTTTAAGCCACTTGGGGGCAGTAGAAACAAATATGGGCAAACATTGATATATTATCACTTTTAAATTGAGTCGCTTATTTTCCGATCAAGAAGTAACAGTATAAACGTTATCATTCATTTGGAGTGGTTGCATTATCTTCTTAGATTTTGTATACAGTATTGTAAGCATTGTCTTTTCCTGCCTTAAAAGCTGCTATTTTCCATTAACCGCTTGGTCATCAAATCAAAATGACTGTTGATTATTTATCAACATTTTAATTGTGTATTTTTATATTTTGTAAAAGCTGAAAGTCTCAACCCCTAAAATATTGTCACAATATCCACAGCGAGGTATTTGGAACAAATATTTTAAACCTTTACATAATTTATTTCTTAGTGGACACCAGTCAATCCAATGGGTTTCTGACATGAGTATTTAAACACATTTTAGAACTTAACAATTGAATCACATAGCCAAAACCAAAGTATATGTGTGATTAATCATATGGGGAGTACTGGCAGACAATATCTACTGTACAGTAACCGAGACCTCAAGACGTAATTCTCCTGCAGGTTCCCTCCTTTCCTGTACCGCTGCACACAATGTTTTCTTACCGTTGACAGTGTTTCCCGCTCTGTTTCTATTGGCTGGCAGCCAGGGTTTTCTGAAGCCATCATGAAGAGATAAGCCAATCACAGTGGCCAGGTTAACAACGGGGTTATCAGCGCTACTGTTTACTTAACCCCGTTCACCACAGATACTCAACACATGTGGATTTGTGTGCACATAAGCAGCCTTATCTTGCTTTGTGAGCTGTACATATCACAGTGTAAGATTGATATTAAATGAAATGATCCATGGCAGGAGCAGAGGTATCAGTGTCCCAAGCCTTCAGGCACTCAACACAACACACACAGTGTCCTTATTTTGCCAACTTTTCCCCTCTTCCCTTACTTTTTGTCTTCGGATTATGGGTTCAGTTCAGACACAGACATTCAAAACAGACCCTGTATTGTGCACACACATCAATGCACACACAGCCCTCTTCCTGTTGGATTTATTCCCGCCATTTGGAGAAACATTTGGCTTGACCTTCAAATGGGAATGTTCTGGATCTTATCAGATGGTCATGGAGTTCACAATCAAAATCTTAGATGTAATCATTCCCTCCAGGTTTGCTCATGTTGGACCTTTCACTGCCCCCTTAAATGCAAACTCAGGATATTTGTTCAATTAATCTGTTGCAAAAACTAAAATGTGAATGTTGGCTTCAGTTGAAGGTTACAAGTGGAGTTGTTCTACTAGCTGCAACATGAGATTATCATTTTTCATGACTTTCAAGCCTGTGCACTAGATGTCACTGTTTTACATACAGACTGCAATGCATTCTGCAATAATTTACTGTTTCATAAGCTTACAGTGAAACCTCAGCAAAAACACAGTCAGCTAACACATTACATAAAGAGCAACATGCACAGTGGCAAAATACAGGCAAATTGACATTAGAACAAGTAATCTAGGTCAGAATTACAAGTGTCTCCGATCAAAAGTCTTTGTTTTGGGATATGATGGCCTTTAGCTTTTTGCTCTTAAAAAGTACATAGAATACTACTATAGTTTTCAGGATCATATTTTGTGTCTCTACTGTGACATGTCTCCATGCTTTAATGTTCAAAAAGCTCTTTATTTTTCTCATACTGCCTGTGCTGCAGCACCTCTTTTCACCCTCTGTCTGAAACCAGAGCCCAGTCTGCTCTGATTGGTTAGCTGGCCGGCTCTGTTGTGATTGGTCAACCGCTTAGAGAAGTCCCATCTCTTAGCCCATCACGTACAATTTGTTGGAGCGCTAGCCAATAGAAACGCAAGTGTTACATAGCGCAGGGCCGGCCCTAGACATTTTGGTGCCCTAGGCGAGATTATGATTTGGTGACCTGTTTTTATTTATCCTAATAATTATAAAGGTGTGCCTTGGAAATATTTGTTTACATAAATTGTGACCAAACCGTTTGAGACCCACTGAGATAACTTAGACTAAAGTGAACTATCTAAACACTCAGAGTCCTTTACCTCACTGAGCTGTAGTTATCAGCCTCAATCCAACAACATCCGCGGTACCGATGCGCGCCCTCTCTCTCTCTCTCTCTCTTGCTCGCTCGGAGGCTCGATCGCACTTTGGCTGTGAGCTGCGGGCGCCTGATAAGTCAACATCCCCCACTTTCATCACTTACAGTGCACATCGTACAGGGCAAATGCTAAATGTTGCCGGCCCGGGGTGCAAAGGGTGTTTACATTATTCAATTATAAATGTAAATGTGTTACATCAAGGCCAGAAAATTAGGCAGAATAAAAATTAAAAATTAATAAATTCTTTTTTCTTTTTATTATTTTAGATCTGGCACCCTAGGCGACCGGCTAGTTTGCCAGTGCCTAGGGCCGGCCCTGACATAGCGACGTCATTATGTGACGGAAGTAAACAAAGGAGGCAGTCCAATGGAGGCATTTCAGGCAGGGGGGGAATAATAGCCTTTGCAGACCATTTACATGCACTAAAACATATATAACAAAAGTACAATAGGGCCCCTTTAACACTGAGCTTCGCAACACTACCCTCTTTCCTGTTTGGCCGGCGTTCAGCAGCGAGACTCCAAGTTGCTGTTTGACGCATAAACAGTGCACTCGTGGTCACCGAGTTGAAATGATTAACCTCCTCAATTTACTTTTCCATCTGAAGCAGTTAAAACAGTGGATATCTGTTTAGTTTATCTCTCATTCCTCTTCTTTACTCTGCCAGAGTCGTTTGAGTTTCTCTGTATTGTTTAATTGACGCTGAGCTCAGCCTTGACCTAAACAAATGTGGTTTAGATTCTGGGAGTGTTGCTATTAATATCCAGCCAGTCTTTTGGCAGCAGACAGCTGATACTTAAAGAGGGAGACAGGGCATGATGGGAGGGAACTGCCTGCCTGGTGCACAGGGAAAAATCTGTTAATCTACTGAGAGTTTCACAGTCAGCAGCTTAATATATCAGGAATCTGCAATAACGCAGCAGCATTTCTCAGCAGTATGGCTTATTTTGAGCCACAGTTGGAGTTAAGTAGCACAGAGACTATTGTGTATTTCCTTCCAATTGCTTAAGGTAGGCAGTTTACAATGTTTTATGATTGCATAGTGTCATGTAAACTCTTGCAAAGTGATTTTGGATCTTATTTTGGATTGCAATCCAGACAGTTGTAAATCCTTAAGGACAAACTGAAAGATCAATATTGAAAACTAGCTTTTGTTATCTCATTAAGAGTTTTTTATTGTTGTATTTCACTCAACAAGACAGATTTTTCATACCAGCTCTCAGGCTTCATTTGCCCAGCTCATAATGAAAATCCCTGGTGTCGGGGCCAATGCAAACATTCCAAGTGATTTAGCCGAGGCAAAATTAAATTCCTCAAATGATTATTGCTCAAGTGTTTTGTTTTTTTTCCTCTGGTGCGCTCATAAAAGAAAAGACTTGCAGGTGCAGGAAGAACATTCCTCTATCATGCTATTGAAAGGGGAGTTGTGTTCCCTTTTTTCCGATGTACTCTATTCCTGTAGCCTACGGAGCGCGAGCCAGATGGAGGGGTGGCGTTCCAACCCAAACATCTGCCTTCTCTCAGAGACAAAACACAGGCCCGCTTTGTGCGATACCATTACCAATTATTTTTCAGTTTGATGGGGAATAGCTGTTTTAACACTGATTCCAACAGTAGGTGTGATGTTGGAGATATGTCCGCCGCAAAGTGGTAAAAGTTGGAGCTTCTGTGGCCTCAACCACAGCATTTTAAACTTTGTGAAGCTTGGAGTCAGGGGTGTGTTCCTAATATGTGACTTGGACTTGAGTCAGCAATGATTCCGTTTACTTGGTACTGAACAACATAAATCAAGACTGCTTGGATACCAGAGGCCTGTGATTGCACTTGGATTTTGGCATAATCACTTGCAATGACCTGATATCCCCCACAAATATTGTATATTATTGGATCAGATTACTATGTGCAGTGTACAACAGGTCACTCATACAACCACAGATACTCCCCTTCCATGTCTGCAGTTCCAATCAGCTTGGAGCCTTTTAGTCTCTTTTAGCTCATGGTTTTGGTTTATCACCAGCACACTCTGCTTTCATCAACCTCTTTTCCAGTTGCAGCAAACAAGCTCTTTTTTGGGTAAAACAGAGCTAAAGCAAATTTAGAGATTTCCTTTTTTCTAGGTGGTAAGACAAATAACTTCAAGTAGAAATTGCTGTGGCTGTGTAGATGACCAACTTTGAACTAGGGAAAAGCATCTCAGTGCAATTAAATCAAGTCAAAAGTAATGTAATAAACAAATCCCCCAAAATCGTTGTAATATCTGTTCATTTAAACCATCTCTTACTCTGCTTGACAATTTTAAATGGCATCAAATTCTGTGAATTCGAAATGCATCATTCGGGACATAACTTTAAAGAGAGATTCAAAGGCTTTATTATCAAATGCACAGAAGCTATAGTGTGAAGTTTAGGTTTGTTTTAAAAAGCTGGGTGTCACTTAAGTTTGAGAACTATACTGTATGTGACAATAACAAGAATAGTGTGAGGGCCAGACCCTGTACATGCATACATCATAAACAAAATATTTTTATATTTTTCTTACCCGTGATTGGCTAGCGCTCCAACGCATTATACATGATAGGCTAAGGGGCGTTACATCTCTAAGCGGTTGACCAATCACAACACAGCCGGCCAGCTAACCAATCAAAGCAGACTGGGCTCTGGTTTCAGACAGAGGGTGAAAAGAATAAAGTGCTTTTTGAACCTTAAAGCAGGTAAACATGTCACAGGAGAGGAACAAAATACAAATATGAAAGGAAAATTAGCAGAATATGTCCTTTCACATTTGTAAATTGCCATTTGGTTGTCATATCGTATGAAACATTTCTCAAAAAGGGGAAATGTTGCACAAGGGTAAGACACATGAGTGCTTGTGTTGAGCTTTTACATTTTAAAGGTCACCTTTTATGCAAAATCCACCTTTTCATGTCTTTTATACACAAACATGTGTCCCCTCTGTGTAAAGAGATTCTGAAGTTTCAGGGAAAAAGATTCGCTCACTTTTTGTCCTGATCCATTTATATAATGGAATCTCCTCCTAGAGCACCATTGTGTTCTTTTTAACCAAATATCTCTCAGAGGGGCGTGGGGAGTGGCTCCTTATTTTCATCTAAAGTAACAGACAGAGAATCAGCACTTTTGAAACAGGGCTGAAACAGAGGGGATTATGGGATGCTGCAATTATCTGTTTGGTGTTTCGAGCCAAACACTTAAGAGACATGTTTTGTATAACTGACTATAATATATTGATGAAAAACAGTATAATAGGGGACCTTTAATAAACCTAACCTGTTTTATATTTAAGGTTACTGAAACAGAACTGGAGTACACATTAAGTGTTTTCTAGTTGTTATATTGACTTTCCTCTGGTTTGAGCTCCAGGGGTTGGTGTGAGTGTCGAGGCTCGGTGGCTCTGACGTACCAGGCAACCAGAATGAAAAGAATGTTCTGTTATTAGTGGAAAAGCTCCTGTTATGTGGATTAATCTACAGCTTCGACTTTGATCTCCTGATTCACTCTAAGCGACTTTGTAGGGCCAGCACACACACACACACACACACACACACACACACACACACACACACACACACACACACACACACACACACACACACACACACACAGACACACACACAGTGGGTACATGCTGCAAAAAATGTCCATCATGAGTCACTTAATCTCTGTTTTAAAAAGTCCTTCAAAACAAGCCAAAATAATCCGTCAAATGTCACAGTGTTTAGTTAATTAAGTTAATTAACAAAAAGGTCAGTTTTTATGTTTCCTGTCACTCCTTTCTCTAAAATGCTTTAAGCATATTAACGGTTGAAAGCAGATATAATCCACTGCCCAATTAGCAGAAATTGGGAAGCTAAATCCTTATTTTGAGATAAATGAAAACTTGGAGGATTTTTTTTCAATTTGCTAATTAAATGTAGATTTACTTTACATAGAGCAATTAAAAAGTACTTGCCTGCATGAGTGTGTCGGAGGCTTATCACAAGCAAAATCTCTGAATCCTGACACAGAGTTGCAAGCTCTTAATAAGATTTAAGTTTGTAATGTAGATGCCTGATTATATCCCAATCCCATGTGAAGATCAAAATGTGTCATTTTTCATTTGTATTGGATGATTATTAGGGAATGATGCTTGGAAATATTACAACAACCAGTGTAAGTTTCAAACCAACACTTCAGTGGACCTTTTGTTTTTCAGATCAATAATATTCTTATTGTTATTTTTTGGTCTAGTTTAGAGGACTGTATACTGAAGACAAGGAAACTGTGAAAGTCAGTAGCAAATGGAAAATATCAAGTATAGACACATACACAAATATTATAGGTGTTTTAACATTTAGCGTTTTCGAAATGGTATAAGCAGAAGTACTAGACATATGATTACATACAGTATGAAATGCTTTTATGATGCTAAGTCATGCATAAACAAGACTAAACGTGTCTTTAGACCCAACATCGTGTACATTTAAGATACAGCACAAACGCACTTAAAGTCAATGGAAAAATTCAAGTACAACAAACTCCCCTAAAGAGTCGTAAAATGAGGTGAAGAGGCATCCGCAGGGGTTGAACATATCTTACTTGCACATTTGTGGGAATAAAAGGAACACTGGAAAAAACATAAAGAACAAGACTTACCGCTGAGTTTGCGAGCTTTCTTACATCAAGCGTCTGAACACGGAAATTAGCGTCAAGTTTGTATAAATGGCTTGTGTCGGAAATTGGTTTGGAATTACCTGACAATCCCTTCAAATAGTTGTTGAGACTTTCCCACTCAAAACCCAAAGATAACTCACGTTTACAAATGTGTAGAGTTCTACCAGTCCAATGCGAGCCGATTTCTTGCAGCTTTCTCGAGATCCGCTCATTGCTCGCAGACTCCAGGGGAGTGAAGTACATTTTGATAATAATGTAAATGTAACTAGCATCCAGCAGCGAAGCTGAACTGCAATCAATGAGACGTTGATTGGAAATCAAGCATGACTCAGTCTGCAGAGCCCTGAAGCCCTGCTGGTGTTTGCTTATTCAAACTTTATTAATATTGACTGCGTTGCATGTCAAAAGTGCTCCATATTCGTCACAGCACTTCCTTGGGTCCTCAGTGTGAAGTAGATCAGAAAATTGGTTCTCGTTATATGCGAAAGACATGCCCACATACATGCAGACAGACAAAGATTAGTGTTATCTTTTGCAGACCATGAATATCTATTCAAAATGTCAAGACCTTCTGTGCAATAGTTATGGAGACATTTCAGTCTGGAGTGATTGGCCTTTGACATCCCTTTAGCCACGAAACCAGCATGGTTAAAGGTCCCCTATTATACTGTTTTTCAGGGACGTGCACAGGTACGGGCTAATGTTGCCCGGGCAACGGCCCTTTTGAACTTTTTGGCTGACCTGCCCATTTGGAGAGAGCGAAAGTCTTTTTTTTCTGTTGTGGCCGAATAAACATGATAAGCCCACAATTAGTATTGTAGAGTCTCGCTGCGATAAAACACACCTTGTCAGCGCTGTCATCTGCCCCCAGTCACGTGACTTTGTTTACAATCTGACAGCTGAAAAGCAAAGGAAAGCCCTCCGAGTCCGGCTTCATATGGCTATGGTGATCATGTGCCTGCCTGGCTTTGGTGGCCAATCCTCGGGTCAATCTGTCCCCGGAAATGTCCCCGTTTTTAAATATGCTTAAATTGAGTATAGGGGACAAACCAGGGGACTTTACTTCCTCTTGACACCGTCGGTTATTTACACCTAAATATACTTGTTATTGTGCTTCTGTCTTTCTGTGTCTTTTCATCTGCTCCGTAAACTCCATCACCGCTCTCTCTCTTTTCTTGATCGCCCTCTCTCACATACGGGAGAACACTTCACTGTCCCGCTTCATTGTAGGATTTCTGCCATGTCTCTACTTTAGTTTGACCATCTCTGTTATTAAGTTATGGAATACTAAATAAATAAGTAATTAGATACCTTACCGTTACTGCGCTCATAAAGAATGATAAGAATAAGAATAATGCGTATTGAATTGGTTTAATCAATTAGTGAGTTTATTTAAGGCACAGCAGTTACAATGGTCAAACTACATTAAAACAGAATTGTCCGCATTTTGTCTTTAATAGTTCCTAACATTAGATATGTTAATGAGATATGGGCCGCAAAACAAAAAATGTCCCTGGTTTTCATTTTTCTTTTTTTATAAAAAGTTCTTACGTTTTCGGGGGGGTGGGGGGGAGGCCCTTTTTCTAGTTTAGAGCAATAGCTCCTCCAAATGTCTGTGCACGTCCCTGCTGTTTTTCATCAATATATTATAGGTCTCAGATATATACAGAACATGTGTCTGAAGTGTTTGGCTCCAAACACCAAACAGATCATTGCAGCATCCCATAATCCCCTCTGTTTCAGCCCTGTTTCAAAAGTGCTGATTCTCTGTCTGTTACTTTAGATGAAAATAAGGAGCCACTCCCCACGCCCCTCTGAGAGATATTTGGTTAAAATGAACACAATGGTGCTCTAGGAGGAGATTCAGGTGATAGGGTGGTGGGGGGGGGTTATCTTGGTTGGTGATTGGCTAATGGTTACACAAGCCAACAAATTGTTATGACATCATAAAGTGACCAAAATCTGATCAGCTCATTTTCAGACAGGTTTTTATATAAATGGATCAGGACGAAAAGTGAGCGAATCTTTTTTCCTGAAACTTTCAGAATGTCTTTACACGAGGGGACACATGTTTATTTATAAAAGACCTGAAAAAGTGGATTCTGCATAATAGGTGACCTTTAAAACAGAACTGATCCTCCCTACCATATTCCTTCATGCTGCTTCTTCCACCTCTCTGCACCAAACCCTGCCTCTGTACGATATTATGTTTGGCGACGGCATTCCAGCTCTAAGATGAACATCAATACAGAACATAGTGAACAACAGCTCTCAGACCACCCAACCTCAGGCACTTTGTCCGCACAGATACACCCACAAACACAGACACACACAGTGAATCACTTCCGAAAAATGCCGCTTGCACACACACACGTTGTACCCTGGAAGAGATGACCCACACACACACACACACACACACACACACACACACACATTGTCAGGTTGACCCAGTTCCATGTGTCCGTCTTCTGAGTTTTGTTTACTCAGCGGAGGTTTCAAAACGGTCACAACACACTGAGTTTGCGACCCAACCATTTACTTGTCTCACACACATCAAAACACACTCTCAGACAGGGCAGTGCTTTGATGTCACTCTTCGGCCTGTTATGCATCACATATCAGCAAACTGTACATTTTATTTACAATTCAAGACAATTTAGCCCAAGGTGTTTGTGTGAGTATTTGTGTTGTATAGATGCAGAGGTGGGAAAAGTACTCAGATCTTGTACTCAAGAAAAAGTATCAAAGTGTAGGAATACTCTGTTACCAGTAAAAGTCCTGCAATCAAAATGTTACTCAAGTAAAAGTACAAAGGTATTGGCGGCAAAATACACTTAAGTGCCAAAAGTGAAAGTAGTCATACTGCAGATTGGTCCATTTCAGGATAATATATATGATATGTTTTGATTATAATTAATGATGCATTAAAGTGTTATCAAAGCTGGTAAAGGTACAGCTAGTTTCAATGAATTTGTAACGTAACTTGTGTATTTATACAATGAAGTCTTATTTAAGAGTTGTTTATCCATATCTGGAAAGTATCTAAAGGTATAAAATAAATCCAGTGGAGTAAAAGTACACAATTTTCCTCTGAATTGTAGTGGATTAGAAGTTCAAAGTAGCAAACAATGGTAATACTCAAGTAAAGTACCTCAAAATTGGACTTAAGTACATTACTTGAGTAAAGTGTACACCACTGTATGTGTGTGTCCGTCCGTCCGCCTCCCAAGACCTTGAGAGACCCAGATTCCTTCACATCTGGGCTGCCTAACTATTTCCCATAAAAAGAGTTAGTGAAACATTTATGTAACAGCCACGCTTGTCCTGTGTTTTCAAAACATTGTGCGTATCCATGTGTTTGTTCGTCCGTCCCATTTCAGTGGGAAGCATCAAGCTGTTTCTGTTGTCCATTGCATAACTCTATTACTCTTAACCTGTGAATGCAAACAAACAGAGCAGTGGGACTCGTCGGTCCTCGGGCCAAGCCAGGCCTTATATTAGCCTTGAAGGTTTGTTGGCTTTCCTAGAAGGCCCTGTTCTTTGAAGTGGTGAATGTTCTCATCTCTTAAAAAGCTTGTGCTCTGGTTTCTTCCAGCACACAGGGTTTTATGTTGGAATCTGTAAGCGCTAGTCCAAGCTGAGCATTCAAACAGACCTCAAATATTCCTAAAAATCTTCTCTTACACAACCTTGTTAGCTCCACCAAGGAGGTTTTGGTTTGGTTTGTTTTTTTGTTCTTCTGCAGACCCATTACATTCATTACATTTTTGTGCAGATCCAAATCATTTTTCACTGAAAGGGCCTTGGTTGCTCTTTGAATGCTTTTCTAGAGATCAATGTTTTGCTTTTACGACGAGTTATAAAATATCCCAGTCCAAACCAACATAGCTTGTTTGAAAGAAATGTTCAATGACAGCACAGTTTTTTTAGTTATTTCTTTCATGATGCCCACACTTTCTGTTGGACATGTATTGAGACAGGAGATGCTGCAGTGGAAACCATAATCCAAAGCCCCAAAGTAAATCATTTAAGATGAAAATTGTTGCAATCTGCACTTTGTTACCCAAGCATGTTGAAGATGATTCAGTTGACTGCCCTCTATGTTACAAATAGTTGTAAATAGTTTGTTTTCAGCAATTTAAAGTTGTTGCAAGAGGGGTGAACAGTTTTTTACTCTTTGCTCTTTATTAAACCGAATGAAGGAAAGTATATATTTATTTTCTGCTTCAAAATACATCTCACAGCAAAAACCAACCAAAATGTATTTTTGATCACACCTTCAACTTATTTTCCAATTGTTGTTGCCATCAGCTGTAGCTGAGCTGAGCTGTGTTAGCTGAGCACACTTTCTTTTTTTTAATTAGTTTTTTTTGGATAAATATCTCAGACACTTACTCATTTGCAGAGGGAGAAATCACCAACTTGCTCCAGCTTTGCTAGTAGTTAAACTGTTTTGCAACGACTTTTGCGCTCCATCTGATAACTCTTTGAATGTAAGAGATGAGAACCCGAAATCTAATGTGTCATCCTGCACCACAACCAACATCTTATCTATCCATCCATATGTTCATACTGCATGTTCACTTGGTCCAAACAGTCATTTGCTGGCTAGAATAAAGCTATACATATCTGGCTAAAATATGATGCAATTCACTGCAGTAAGGTGCAAAAGCCTTAAAGACCTTGAAGATCTTGAGGCCCTGTTCATTCTCTTTCCTGATTCCTTTCAGATGACCTAAAACCGGGTTATTTTGCTGATAATGCTGTCTCCCATTTGTCGCTGTGAATGCTCATACTTTGTTCCAGCTGCTGTAGAACACCAGGCTACTGCAAATGCAATGTAACCTGAAAAAAAAACACCTATTATGCAAATTCCACTTTTTCATGTCTTTTCTACATCAACGTGTGTCCCCTCTGTGTAAAGAGATTCTGAAAGTCTCAGGAAAAAAGATTTGCTCACTTTTTTTGTTCTGATCCATTTATATAAAAACCTTTCTGAAATTGAGCTGATCAGATTTTGGACACTTTATGATGTCATAACGATTTTGGCTTGTGTAACCATTAGCCAATCACCAACCAAGGTAACCCCCCCCCCCCACACCTTATCACCTGAATCTCCTCCTAGAGCACCATTAGCCGCTTTCACACCAAGTACTTTGCGGTACTTAGTCCCCGGTACTTATTTCCCAGTACTTAGTCCCGCCGAACTCTTTAGTCCCTGGAACTGTCCTAGTAAATCGTGTTCACACCGGAATAAGTCCCTGAGGGAGGATTACGCAAATGAAGCCGCTGACGTCAATTCTTCTTCTTCTGCTTTGGGTTTACTGGCAGGTCGCAAACAACATCACGGCGTATACTGCCACCCGAAGTCCCGGAGTCCCCCGGTGTTGGGGACTGGCTTCAGTAGTAGCTGCTGGTTAGCGTCTTCCGAGTAAATCTTCAGAAGTGCCGACACCTCCTCATCACTCCACCCCTCCCATGTTTTTTTGTGTTGCCACAAGTTAGTCTCTGTCCGTTGGTGCGCTGGGCTAATGCTAATGCTAATAATGCTAATGCGAGCAAATAAAATGGCGGCTTCACAAAACGTGTCAGAGTTTTACGGGGCATGGTTTGCCCAGCCAATCAGAAATTGGAACCTTTTCCTCACTAGGAAAGTACCACCTCTCTAGCAGGGACTGAAAAGGGGTGAAAAGGTTTGCATGAACTAGGTTCTAGTTCGAGATCTTTTTGGTGTGAAAGCAAAATCCCAAGAACTATCGGAACTATTCCTGGGAAAAGTACTCCGGTGTGAAAGCGCCTATTGTGTTATTTTTAACCAAATATCTCTCAGAGGGGCGTGGGGAGTGGCTCCTTATTTTCATCTAAAGTAAAAGACAGAGAATCAGCGCTTTTGAAACAGGGCTGAAACAGAGGGGATTATGGGATGCCACAATGATCTGTTTGGTTTTTCGAGTCGAACACTTCAGAGACATGTTTTGTATCTGAGACCTATAATATATTGATGAAAAACAGTATAATAGGGGACCTTTAAATTACCAATCTGATATTTAATTGCTGTCAGCACGTTAATGAGTACAGATGCATGTAACTACAGATGTCAGCGACGTCCTGCCAGCTTCTGTGTGTATACACATTCCAATGAGATGGTTAAGGGGGCTTGATACTCCACTTGTTTTTCTACCTCCTGGTGTTGGTTTTGTAAACATAGGCCTACGTGGAGAACTGATTCTGGAAATAGCCTGTACCTTTGACCTATTTACAGAGCAGGATTTTTCCTTGAGAAGCTGACGAAGCTTTACATTCATGTGGCCTTGGGCTCGAGTATTTGCAAGCTCATGTGAATAAACTGGCTGTCAGATGCATGGGTCGTCTGCAGGAGCATCATCATGAATCATCATATCATTAAAAGTAATCTTAAAGTGAACATGAATGTCGTTACCAAATTAAAATGGGAATCTACCCAATAGTTGTCAAAACCAGTTTTAAAAAAGAAATCTAACATCATTGTGCCTTTTCAAAAGCCTATAAGAAAATGACCCTACTTTTTACTTGATTTATTTCCCCAGTAAACCTTTTCCTCATGAGTTTATTATTTGTATTGCTGTTTCAAGTCTTCTTTAACAAAGCAAGATGTTAATTTGTTAATTATGATCCTGTTTGGAGAAAAATTATATATAATAAATTAGGGTAACAGTAGGACCGTTGCCATGGTTGCCCTTCTGTTTTATTCTCCGCGGTGGATTTAGCAACATGTAGTTAATGTAGTTCTCCATGTCCACTTGTTGCTGATGGCTGTGGTAGAGGAGCTGTAGATTTTGCACTAACATCTGTAGCATGGTCAGTAGCAGTAGCAGTAGCTACTGACAGTAGCTACTGACCATGCTACAGCAGTGAGCAGCAGAGGTGGGGAGAGGTGGGGCTATGGCTTCATCGTTATCAGGAAATGATCGTATAGGACGTACACACAGAGCCGTTTGGCCCCCCGGAGCGTTCCGTCCGCAGATCTATCCACCTTGGGACGGTTAGTGCTAGATCGTATACGTCCTGGGTTTTAGGCGGAAGTGACGTAACCTGCCACCCAGGACAAGAGACGAGCATGAATACATAATTTTTCCACAAAATATCATAAATATAATATTTTGAGAATTCATAACTTTGGAGGACAGCAGGCTATTACTAATATTTTAAAAAATGTCATCTCACAAGAAGAAAAGCACAGATGGGATTTAACACTCAGAAAGCCACTGAGTGCGTTTGATTTCGGATTACAGTGACACACACAGTACGAGGTTTATTTAAAAAAAGGGGGGACTTTTTTTAGGAGTGTGCTCCCTCTCAATCCAGTTCACTGTCCTCCGGATTCCTGCAGGACTCCAGAGTCGCGAAGAGCCCGTGCAAAATGAAATTAAATGTGTCTACTTTTACTACCAGATGTGCTGTCAGTTGCTGCAAAAGTTGCCGACTTCTCATCCACGATTACGTCACTTCCGCCGCCTAAAACCCAGGAGGTATATGATCTAGCACTAACCACCTTTGGGACCGTTATCGTTTTAGGGGTCCGTTTCCGGAAACGGACCCCTAAAACGATAGCGGATACAACCCGTTTCGTTCCCATGTAAACAGCACCTGAGATTGACTCATATGATATGGTGATAATATGCCTGCAGGAATTTAAAGACTGTGTTTTTGTGTTTTTTTTTGTCAGCTGGTGTAAATGTGTAATGGAATTTGACTATAGAACATATGCTGCAGGCGACAGTGCAACAGGTACAGACTGTAGACCTGCAGGGTGAAACCAGATGGATGGATGTCTCTAATGACGTGTCACTTTAGCTACCAGAGACCGAGGGCCCCTCTTCTTCAAGGGTTAAAGTCAGGTCTTGAATACACTGCAAGAAATATCAACCAACACTGTTATTCATAAAAAACAACATTGAAAATAAATACATAAACTTGCCACAGTAAGTGAAAAATACAAATAAATTCTTATTCTCTTATTGGGGAGAGAAGTAAAAGTACAAAAAGTATTGGCATCAAAATATACTCATGTACCAAAAGCAAAAGTAAATATTGTGCTAAATGTGCTGTTTCAGAATCATTACTGGATTATTATTTCTATAATGTGTTAATCACAGGTAAAGGTGGAAGTACTTGTAATGACTTTAACTGGATGGATATTTTATCTTGGTTTATTTCTTAGTTTATTTATATTTTGTATAAAGTAATAATCGGAAACTGTAAAGTAAATAGTATCTAATTCTGTCGAATACATGGAGTGGAATAAAAAGTACAACATTTGCTTCCAAATTGTAGTTGAGTAAAAGTATAAAGTAGCATGAAATAAAAACACAAGTAAATACTAAATACTTAAATACAACAATTGAGTAAATGTACTTCACTACATTACATCACTGCTTATTTATTTGCTTTGCTACATTGGAGATGTGTATCGGCTACTGACCACCAGCTTGCATAAAAAAAGTACTTCATTCTTTGCAGCGTGCTGCTGTGAATAGGGCGGGGCAGAGAGAGGAGGTTTCCTTCAGAGAGAGAGAGAGTCAGCTGGTCGAAAAGTGCAGTGCATGTGTGCGTGTGTTTGGATGTGTACGTGTGTTTGAGTGTGTGTGTGCGAGAAAGAAAAGCACCCCGGGGGGAACAAGGTGCAGACCACAGAGCAGCGGACGGATCTTTGTGTGTGTGGGGGACAGTTTGTAAGAAGATCCAGACGAGGAGAGTCGAAGTGCTGCTCCGCGTGCGTCCTGGACACGATTCTTCAGCGTGCTGCCCTTTTATTCACGTAAGCCCTTTGGTTATTTGTTTGTAAACTCAGTATATAAACTCATCTGTTTTCGGTGGTCTCTGTGTTTCACAAAATGAACCCTTTCACAGAATGCGTTGTGTTCATGAAAGTCAGAGGTGGGAGAAGATCTTGTACTTCGATAAAAGTACCAGAGTGTATGAATACTCTTTACAAGTAAAAGTCCTGCATTAAAAATGTTTCTCAAGTAAAAGTACAAAAGTATAAGCATCCAAATATAGTTAAAGTAGCAAATGTAAAAGTAGTCATTGTGCAGATTGGTCCATTTCAGAATAATATATGATATGTTTTATAATTATTGATCATTAAAGTGTTATCAAAGCTGGTAAAGGTGCAGCTAGTTTTAATGACTTTGTATACTGCAGGGTAGCTTGTGAATTTACTTCAGGTGGAACTAAAGTCTTATTAATGTGTTGATTTTATTTCACATCATTAATCCAAATCTGCAAAGTTACTAAAGGTATTACATACATGTAATACACTCAAAATTGTACTTAAGTGCGGTACTTGAGTAAATATATTTAGTTAGTTCACATCACTGCACTTACATCACATTTGTATAGCTGTGGCATATACAAAGTCAGTGTAGATATGTAAAACTAAGCTAATCTACCCATAAACATATTGTCATTTGAATGATACAGAGCATGCAACAGAGTATTGTTGACTGTAAGACGATCCCCAGCTGGAGTAGTTTGAACACTGCAGTAATACTGAGGCTGGTGATGGTGGCATTGGGGGTTCAGTTTTTATGAAGATTGACACAACTCCTCCTCAACACACCAGTGTGACTAGATGCTCAATCAGTGTCACAAAGCCTCTGCAGTGACTGTCTCACATCCTCACAGTGGCTTTGGTTTCTTACACTAATTGCTACTTTGTAAGGGAGCTATCTAAACCCACAGCACAAGGCCAGCAAGAATGGCTGCAACAAGGAGAATAAGCTGAGAGACTGTGTGTGTGTTTTTGTTGATGGTCTGTCATAACGCTCCATTAGCAGTAACTTAATGTAGGCTAATCCCTGCACGCTGCCAGACTTTCTCCTTCCTTCCTTCCTGGCGCATAAAGAAGACTACAGGTCTGTTTTGGACCATGCAAAATCAATGCCTTTAAGAGGCTGTGACTGGAATAATATCCTACTGTGTGTGAAGTACAGGTGCAGATGGATAGCATTACAGCTTGTGAACTATAGAGATTGCTGTGCAGTCCTTGTATTATTTGTTTAGAGGAAATAAAGTCATAATCCGTAAAAAAAAACTGCTGAAATGCACTCAATGTCAGCATCTAAGCTTATTTGTACTTGGGAAGTTGTACGAGTGAGCTATTTTCTATTGAAACACACACACATGCACACTCACACGCAATTGGCACTTGCTCCATGTCCCGTTTAATTCCCTAGATCTCCCTGTTTGACCTGTAAAGCTGAATTGCTCCCTTTCTCTGCAGTAGGAACCCCAAATGTCAGCAAATGTCAAGCACTTGCAGCTCATTGCTTCCAGGCTTATTAGCCCCTTACGATCAGCCCCGCTTGCCCTTTTGGCCAGCAGCTTGATTGGTGTGAACACACACATTAGGCCTATGCAAGAAGTGTGAGATATAACACCGGTTGCAGTAAGAATGAAAAAAAGAAAAAGCAGTGTGTAATTATCAGCAAGAGGCTGTCTCTTGTGTGTGTGTGTGTGTGTGTGTGTGTGTGTGTGTGTGTGTGTGTGTGTGTGTGTGTGTGTGTGTGTGTGTGTGGGTGTGTGTGTGTGTGTGTGTGTGTGTGTGTGTGTGTGTGTGTGTGTGTGTGTGTGTGTGTGTGGTGTGTGTGTGTGTGTGTGTGTGTGTGTGTGTGTGTGTGTGTGTGTGTGTGTGTGTGTGTGTGTGTGTGTGTGTGTGTGTGTGTGTGTGTGTGTGTGTGTGTGTGGACACAGATTCTCAGCAGAGCGACCTAAAGATAGCAGAGCCCCAGTGGAAACAGAAAAGAGAGGAGGAGGAGATATTGTTTGAACCATCTGATTTCTGTTATATTGTGACATGGACAATAAGGACATGCTAAGAGAGAAAGTGAAGACACAGCAGCAGAGTCAAAGAGTGAGTTGAACTATTTAGTGTGTGTGTGTGTGTCACACCCCCCCTCCCCTCAGTCTGCAGGTGGTCATGTGTTGCTAGCTTGGAGAAGGTTTCTTATTTAATCTTAAGCCCCAGGCTTTGTTTGGGAACTGACTTGTGTGTGTGTGTGTGCGTCGTACACAATGGCTGTGTTTACATTTGCTATGCACATGTTCATCCATGCACGCACACATATTCGCAGGGTTGGATTTCTCTTTAGCGAAGAAAGGGGTATAGGGTTTTGTGTTCTTTCTTTAGGCAGACCATATACATACCAGTTTATACAAGTTTGTTGCAAAGTGTTTAGCACAGATTTTATTATATCATTTTAACCAAACCAGTAGTGGTTTAATTACATTACACTCAAAATGTCAACATGACACCAAAAAATGTACTTGCTCCAAAAACGAAATAATGCCAAAAAATAAGCATACATAAAAAAAACATATGAGGAAAAAGATAAATACATTAATTAAAGTTGATGAAAAATGGTTGTCATTAAATAATATTGCTCATCCTTGCAAAACACAAAAAAAAACAACCGTCTTTGTGAATTACCTCATCATAACTTTCAAGAACAACTTCGTGAGTTTGTATTTTCTCTTGTAATCTCCATTTAGTTAATTTAGTCTACCCTCTTTTAAAATTGAGTGTTTTTTGTGCTTTATCCACCCCTCTTGTGCAGGGTGTTGGTGAGACCAGAGGTTGTCCTGCCCTACAGAGGGAACACTGAAGAACACCATGGCCTTAGCGGGATGCCCTGACTTCTTCTTACGTCACCCGAACTACCAGGTAAATATTGTGTAGCGTTGCACTGTGTGTATGCATGCTTTTCACTGGTGGATGGGAGCATATTCATCAAGAACATGTTACAGTTACACACTCCAGTTTGAAAGGCTCATGCAGGCCGGGCTATTTCCTTGGGTAATTTGACCAGGGAATGCACCGGTGCAACTTCTAACTTTTACAATGTCTCCACTTCTTTTTGCTTTCCCAGTTGTAAACAAGCATGCACAATATCAAGGCTCCCATTATTAATGTAACTACTTGGTGCCGCAGTTAACACGTGAAAATGTCTCAAGTTATATAGGCCTTCTAATTCATCGATAGTCAAAGCAATGACTTGATTTGATTTGGGTCAAACAATACATTTGTGGACTTGAAAACCAAAAAGCGGGTTAAAAAAAAAACGTTCTGTGAGTTAATAATTGTGTTAATAATAACCATGTCACTCAATAATTGAGTGACATGGTTAATGTTACGCTTATAATTCATATCAAAATGTTGATTAGTGCAACTTTGAGTTTGAAATTATCTTTAGTTTATAAAAGTGTTCAAGTTTCTGTTAAGGGAAAGATTGCAGTGAGATGGTTATACAAACCTCTGAGTGTATCAACATGTGGCTTTTTGAGTCCACTTGCTTCACAGTGAATGACTCCTGGCCTAGTTGGGTAAAATATGGCGTCCATTTAGCACAACAGACCCACTTCCTCTGTGCAACTCCCGCAGAATGAGCCCTTTGTTTCTCAGCTTGGATTTTCTCCTCTACAACCGTCCAGTAACCTCAAGAATTTGGCTAAAAAGCATCGTGAAGGTCTATAAATAGGGCGCTAAACAAACAACAATAACAAGCTGTTGGCTCTGTCGTGTGACAGGCCTGAGAGCATTGGATGATAGCATTACGTCTCACTGGGACCAATGGGACGATGGAGGAGACGTCGCCTCAGGTGCCCTATTCCTCTTAGTAGAGGTTTTGCCAAAAAAGTGTCTCCCTGCTAACCCAAACCGTGGGACCGCTGAGCCCCCTGCTGAGCTGAATTGAAGTTGGATTGGTTCACGTTAGATTCCAGGAAAGGGTTTTGCACCAGTAAGACTGCAGTGAATAGTGAATTGAATCCCCATAGAAAACAACATTCCTCCACCTTGAATCTAGCTGCGGAAAAACAGAGTTTGATAGTTAGAGAGGGAGAGAAGTGGGTTACAACATTGCTGTGTCTGTGTGTGTTATGTAAAGCTTGCCAGTTGACACACACACACACACACACACACACACACACACACACACACACACACACACACACACACACACACACACCCACACCCCATGGGGTCTCTCTGTAGGCAGTCACTGTAGGTTGAGTGTGTGTATAGATAAGGAGCAAATGAGCTCAGTTTTCTGCAAACTTATATAACGCTATACCTAACGGCGGGTATCATTTCAGCTTTCATGGCCTGTCTCCAAAGCGTGTGTGTGTGTGTTTGTCTGTCTATCTTAGTGTGAACTTTGGATCTGTGCCATATTCCTTGCATACATAGGAACAGCAGAGCACTGAGAAACCACAGTTCACAGACTCAAAACTCATCTGAGTTATAACTTTAGCAAGCAAAAAATTAAAAAGTCAGCGTTGGTGCCAACAGACCTGAGCGTGTGTTAGGACATGGACTTCAGTCTTGCTTTTCTATTTTTAGAGCGGTCAGTTGTCAGCACAGTTATCGCCGAGGCAATGAGCACGCTGGGGCTCGCACTTACAGTATGCTTTCGAGGAAGCATAGCCTTTGGTTCTCAGAGAAAACGTGTGTGAAATACCTCAATGTTATTGCCATGGGCTGAAGAGTGAAAGGGGAGATGTTTGCAGAGGTGTCAAGAGTAGTCATGACTATCCAAATGTGTCAATCTGTTTAAAGAACCACTTCTGCTGGCTTCAAGAACCACAGCATTGGTCCAGACCTTGAGGACAAGAAAATAACTCTCTTAAATCTAAGGAAATCACAGGAAATTACTTAAGTTTCTGCAGGATAGAGAATCAAAGCAAGCAGCCCTACGGATAAATAGAACAAGCAAGAGGAAACATTTTTTAAGGCCAGCAACTCAGAACAAGATGTCTTATCACTCCCTTTAACAACCGTTTTACAATCTTCATTGGCCTGTCTTTGAAGTTTTAAGTCTCCCAAGAGGACTAGAAGTGATGTCTTCGCGCGGTATCAAAGAGAAAAATAAAGGTTTGTTAACCAGGGCAGTATGTGTGCAAATTTATGTTAAAAAGTGTTAGAGGCATGTCTCTGTGGATGGAAATGACAGGTAAATCAATTGGTCCACCACTTTGTTCAACATTCAAATATCTCAACAACCTTTGGATGGATTGCCATAAAACTGGTTACACACACTAACCCCTAACCTTCCCTATACTAACTTTGGTCATCCTTTGACTTTTCATTGAGCATCATCATCTGGTTTAAGTTTCGATTTCTCCATCACTTTGGCTTAATCTTATCATCTTTTCTTCTAATATGGTGAATACCTGCACTTAGCATCAGCATGTTAGCATTGTCCTTGTGAACATGTTAGCATTGTGACGTTAGGAGTTATCTCAAAGCAACTCTGTTTAGAAAAGCAGTTTCACAGTGCTAAAGCATGGCTGCACACTCAGTCTTGTTCACCTACAACAACATATTCTTTATTGCACACCATAAAAAATCTTGACACATTATTGGACCACATTAACACAGTCTGCACACTCTAGATAAAGAACCATGTAAAAGCTTTATAGCTTGTTTGATACGTTAGGGTTAGGGGGTTAAACATTTAAAAAATGGCACTTCATTTTAAGCTTGCCTTGTATCATTTTATCATATTAATACCTTTTTGGGATACAACAAAATACAAATCGACATATTGACTCAGTAGTCAATCTTTTTTGTCTGGTCACAGTTTAGTGAATTTAAATTATGACTGGAATCAACAGTATTGAAAACAACAAGTAAAAAATGTCTAGAATTTAAGAATTCACTGAAAGATTGGTTAAATCTGTGAAATACAAGACTCGAGTGTGACTGACTCACAAACCATGAAGCAGCAGCAGAAGAAGAAAGCCTTTGTTCATGTACTGCTTGCACCCTTGAGAGTAGTAATACCAAGAATGCTGTGTATAACTATTGGCACAATGTGCGAAACATCCCACATCTGGAATATGCTCTTACTGAGAAACCAATGCCATCCTTTAAGCTATCAGTTCCTGTCTTTTTATACCTAGTGGCCCATTAAGGGAGCATCAGTGCAAATCTCTTCAGGCTACAGAGTCAGGGAAAGTGCATTACTGGGAGTTCACAATGAACTTTTTACGAGGAATTTAGCCGTTAAAGTGGACTCTTTTACTGCACGAGTGCTGCTGAGGGGAGGGAGTTTGCCCTGAGTTTACTTGTAGCTATATATTATTAACACTGCTGCTACTGATATCTGTACTACATCGAGGACACTGTCCTGCCTCAAACTGGTGTACACAATTACAGTCTTCATGTCCAGAAGAAAGTAAATACAAAACCAGTGCTGATAGTGCTGCAAGAGAAATGACAGACACACAGGTCTGATGGCAGAAATGTTTGCAAAAAATAAAATATAACCTCTTAAATGCTTAAAGTGTCTTAAAATCCCCAAAACACCATGCATATAAGGAACAGTATGTATGGTATTATTTGCTCATTAATTAAGATGCTGTAACTTTATGGCTGAAGCATTACATTTAGTACAAGTATATTTGTTCAGGCTAGCTCTTTCCCCCATTTACAGTCTGCTCATTGCTTATAAGCGAATAAGTGAAATACCAAGAGGTTTCTTTTAAGAAAATGTTATTCACTAGAATTTTAAAATAAAATGTTCTGGGTTTGTAGTGGATTAGGCAGATTTTTAAGAGATTAAGTCGAGGTTTTCTCGTCTGTTTTAGCAGAAATCCAGTTGTCTGTGGATTTGGAGTATGGCTTGTTGTTTGCATGATGTATGTCTCTAACTTGATGAGTAAGAAATCAGGGGGAGTTTTGTGAGCAAGTTTTACCTCCTAGCTAGTCCGCTGTAACTGAAGCCTTCAGACTTTCTTTGTCAGCACTCTGCAGCCAAGTCGCCTTCCTTGGAAAGCTTTTGGCCGCTGCTTCTCAGAGCTATAAATCTTACACTGCATTTATGGGTGTGTTCGAAGCACTGAGCGGTGCTTCAAATGTGTGTGTGTGTGTGTTTATGTGCACAGCAAGACCCCTGGCCACGAGCAGTTCCTGGAAAGCAACGGTTTGTCGTTCTTCTTTTTCCTGGAAAAAGGGAAGATTGAGAATTAGTTTGGCTTTCTTCCCTCCCTGTCACCTCTGCAGCTTTCCTGCCTGGAGGCTGCTTCAAATTAGACAATGTGAGAGGAACTTGGCAGTATGTGCGTGCGTCTCCAGACGGTTGAGATTGTATAAGTGTGCCTAAGCTGGTATGTTTTCGCACTTGAAATGATTGATCTTTTATTTTGTTTAAACACACACATCTGATGTGAGGGTTTGAAATGCGTGTGTGTGCACTGAGAAAGAGAGAGCGGTGGGGGTGGGGGTCATAAAGTCCCACTGCAACAGGCTCAAAGTGTCACCGGTCTCTGAACTTGAAGCTCGGTGTTCCTCGAGAGCAGAGGCATGAATCCACCCTTTGTCTGACCCTCTGAACTCTGTTAAAATTACACGTTGTCCTTCCCTAAATGATCTGGTCTTTTAAAACCCACTGCATGGTTTTTATTGCGCCTTATTATTTTTTTTAATCTTTCTTCGTTTTTTTTTCAGGAAAGCATGGACCGCACTTCCTCTCGTAGAACTAAGGAGCTGATTGTTCCAGGCTTCCAGCGCTCGGCCAATCAAAACTTGCCACATCACCATGGTAACTCCTTTCCTCATCCAGCCTACAGTATTTCAGATCTTTTCAGGGATGAATATAAAAAAAAACTTCAATGTAAAAAAGGAAATTCTGGGGAAGCATGTTTTTCTAAAAGTATTCTTACTTTAAGAAAATATATCTAACTTGTTGTTAATAAGATATTTCAATTTATATTGGGCTAGATTTAACCAGTATTAAGCTGCAACAATGGTTATCATAAACTCCAGGCAGTGGAGAAAGTACATTTTTCTTATTCTAAAAGTGAAAACACTCACACAACTTCTCATTCAAGAAATCCATGATACCAATTTTAAGTTTGTTCATCACATTTTATAACACAAGGCCATCATTCCTCAATTGCATGATTTTTTTTCCACCTGGACCCAAGCAGCTTTAAAACACGAGGTAATATCATCGAGGAAGCTATAGTTCTATGCCTTGTAAGCAACGACCATGATCACATGCACTGGCCCTAATATTAATTATTGTATAGGTAAATAAGCCTATTTTGATAATATCTTTAGGTAAACTACCCACCTCCGAATGAATCGAGCCATTTCTTTTGCAAACACTTGGTATTGGTCGATGGCCAGTAATTATTCTTCCCAGGATGCACGAGGAAATCTGTTTATCTAACGCCTAAGAACATCTAAATCCTCTTTCAACACAAATAAATAATCATCCGATGTCAGTTTATAAGCTTCATGGAGTGTCTACTCTCTATACAATCACTCCGCACTATATGTGAAAGTACGTGATATTTAGATTTATGCATGACATAGTTCTATCCATATTTCACTAATTTCCTTCTTTATGGGATCTCACCACGAAAACACATGTTCTCGCCAACTCTTCTTTTCCTAGAAATCCCCTCTCACTTCCTCTATCTCGATCTCCATCTAGGACATTGTCTCCCTTCATTGCTTTAGGCTCTGGTCTCCAGATGGAGGGGTTAAACACAAGTTTTAAAGTGCGCCTCCACCTTTTTTTGCACTGCTCAGCATTTTTCCCTACACACACACACACACACACACACACACACACACACACACACACACACACACACACACACACGCACACACACACACACCTGTTGGCCTGTTCCCAATATATTCCAAGAAAACCCTTCAGCTGTCGTGGAAAACCTTGGGAATCCTTTTTGGAAATCTGCCAACTTGTGGAAAGGAGACGGAGTAAACTCTGGCTCTCCAAATGTTCTTTTCGCTCCCTTGGCTCGATGGTTTATTGGATTGTCTGCTCTGCTGATGTTTGGTGGTCAAACATCAGCAGAGCGTGTCAAATATGGCTTCACGTGAACGGAGGTTAGGGTAGTGTTTATATCGGCCTGTAGGTCAGTGCCGTGCAGAGGGGAGTTTATGGTATGTAGGCCAAAGGTCTGTGGGAAGGGGGGGGGGGGGGAGATAGTGTAAGGTAAGCAGGTTGATACTGGAGTACAGGCAGTGACACAACAGAACATCACAGTGGATCAGAGGGAGGGTTCTCTCGCCTGGAAACATTTTTGCACTTAAATGAATTGCACTTTATATGACTTGTATAATAAAATATTGACTGCAGCAATTTTATTTCCAGTTTGTGGTAGCTACAAGTTTGATAATGGGAAATGAAGAAGCACTAACTGCAGGATAAGTTGCTGAGTCAGGTTGAGGGAGTCATGCTTATCATAAATATCTCATACACTGCATTGAATACAATCACAATGGTGATATTTACAGCATATCGAGTGAGTAACTGAGGGTTAGCTACTTAGGTGTTGCACTTCAGTTGAAGTTGCAATACTACGGAAATACTATGTTATAAGTTTAAGTCTACCATTCAAAAATGTACTCAAGGAAAAGCTCAAAACAGTACCATCAAAATATACTTAAAGTACAAAAAGTTAAAGTATTAATTATGCAGAATAGCCCATTTCATTATCATGTATACTACAGAACTGGATTGTATTAAGTGACACGTCATTGACGTCAATGTGTTTAATCTATTGCTGAAGGTTAAGGAAGGTCTTATTATCAACATTTTATATACATCTTGGTAACTTAACCTATCATAAAATCACCATTTGTTTTTAGAATAAAAAAACCTGCAAAAAATGCTTAAATAAATGTAGAGTAGCAAAAGGTATAATATTTCCCACTGGATTGTATAGGAGTAGAAATATTAAATGTCTTTCTCTTAACAAATCCGTGGTGAAAACTAAACAGAAACACAGTTTAAATCGACATAACATGGGACAATGTTACACATGGAGTAGCATTCATGGCATAAACGATGACTACAAAGTAAATAACAGGAAATAAAAACAGACAAAAAACATAACTCATTGGCTGCATGCTATCAAGAAGAGGGAGGGCTTACCATAATGTAACACATTTATTATTGTTAGCCTTAGAAAATATACATTATAATTAAATAACAACCATGTAAAGGCTACACTTAAGAGGGTATGACCTTAATGTAGATTTTCACAATGTCCACATTCTCAGATATGTTTATCACGTACATCACTGAAAGGCAGCAGTTAGTTCTTACAACATTATCAAGTGAAATGAATTTGCATGCGCTAAAAGGGGTAACTTTTGTTACTGTGTAGTGAATGTTCGAATGTAAGATGTAAGAAAACGGTGTGTGTATCAATGAACGAGATGTGTCAGTTCGACTGATGCAGCACTGATAAAAGTAATCCATCAAACGTCTTCAAGGTGTCTTGTTCAGCTTTTCTTGCAGCCATCCATCTACCTGATTCCCTGATAATGTGTTTTGTAGAAAACCATTGATTAATGACTTTAGTGAAAAAGCTACTGTTTCGTTCTGACTCACCAGAGAGACATCACATCCCCCTCGATGACGGATGAGCTTTATATTTAGATCATGCCCGGCTCAGGTTAGCTGCCCTTCACTTTGGCCTGTCTTTTTGATGATCTGATGACATGTTTCTTCACACACCATGATGTCAACGGCATATAGGCCAGCAATATACTCTATCCGATGTTATGTTTTGTTCCTCCAGAGTTGCCCTGCTTCACTTGAATAACGTCGGCCGTCGGCCAGCTAACCAATCAGAGCAGACTGGGCTCTGGTTTCAGACAGAGGGTGAAAAGAGGTGCTGCAGCACAGGCAGTATGAGAAAAATAAAGAGATTTTTGAACATTAAACCATGGAGACATGTCACAGTAGGAACAATGTACTAATATCAACCAGAACATTTGCATATAAGGCCCCTTTAAGAGTGGCTTGTATCACAGAAATGATGAAGAGAGGAAAGCATTACTCACTTTTCCCCACATCATGTGTGATGATGCAGACCCAATACCTTACTAGTTTCACTTTCACTTCCCTGTCCATATGGAAAGAAATGTGCTCCATACGTTGCAAAATATGGTACAGATAATACATTATTGACTACTTGTGTATGCTCATGCTTTAATTTAGCTGGAGTATTGCTATTGCATCTAAAGAAGCTTAATTGGCTGAAGGTCCGGCTCTCTTCACTGACCCCGTGCTGCTGTCAGAGATCTATGATTGTAGGTTATCGTGTCCAAGGACAGCGTGTGCTCGTACTGTTTATTCTGGGAAATCGCAGGAATGAATTGGCTGCTACTGTGAATATAAAGTTTATCTGTTGATATGACACAACCGGCACAAATGGTAATAAGTTAATGATTTCAACCATGAAGAGACAGATTGAAGAAGACGATTAGGGCTTTCACCAAAGACAAAACACTTTAAAAAGAGGTATTCTGGGTTTTGTTGTGTGATGCTAGTGCTGCTGCAGTTTATATCAAACATTGCAGTTAGTAAATCGGAGGAGATTTATTTTAATGCAATATGTCCTCTGGCTTCCCTTACTCACGCCAGCAGTGCATTGTGGGCCAAGCCAGCAAACAGGAGGACGGAGACGAATGCCAATGATCACATCATTATCCTCTTCGAGCTGCACTGGGCTACATTTTATGTAAAACTCCTGCCAATTTATCAAACTCAAGGGCAAAGTTAAAGGGCTGCAAGGGAGAAATACCCAGAATTTAAGATGATGGAAAATGTTCTGAGGTGATGAAATGTTGGTTTAAAGTGAAGCCACTTCTTGTGGAAATCTTGTTTGTGCATAGACATACTGGATATACTGTATGTAGCCTGTCCAGAGAAAGACCTGCCAACAAATACTAAAGCACATATTTTAAACTACCTCCTCTGCTGTCAGTGCTCATGTTTAAATCCCACAGAGCTGTCTTAAACTGGAGCTATGATATTCTCACAATGAATATATTTTAGTGTTTTTAAGTTGGAGAAATTACCTTTTAATGGTGTACTTGAGAGGACACCACAAACTGCAAAAAACATGATCTCTCTATTATTAATTATTTATCCACAGAGGTTTTATACTTGTAAAACTTGCCCTTTTCTATCTATAGGCGCTTTCACACCGCAGTACTTTTCCCACAAAGGTTTATCAGAACTTAGTTCATGAGAACTCTTTAGTTCTCATGAACTAAGTACAGATCGCGTTCACACCGGAATAAATCCCTGGGGGAGGATTAGGCAAATGAAGCCGCTGAGGTCACTTCTTCTTCTTCTGCTTTGGGTTTACTGGCAGGCCGCAAACAACTTCACGGCGTATACTGCCACCCGAAGTCCCCGGCCGGAAGTCCCCTGAGTTGGGGAAGGCTTCAGTCGAAGCCTTCTATAGCCTTCTACTGAAGCCTTCCGAGTAAATCGCCAGAAGGCCGACACCTCCTCATCTCCACCGCTCCCAGGTTTTCTTTTGTGTTGCCATAAGTTAGTCTCTCTGCGTTTGTGCGCTGGGCTAATGCTAATGCTAATAATGCTAATGCGAGGATAATAAAATGGCGGCTTCACAAAACTTTTTGGGAGTTTTACGGGGCGTGGTTTGCAATCCGCCCAGCCAATCAGAAATAGGAACCTTTTTCTCCCACGAAAGTCCCTGCTCTCTAGCAGGGTCAGAAAAGGGGGTAAAAAATTCTCATGAACTAATTTTAGTTTCGGATTTGTTTGGTGTGAACGCAACATTTCGGAACTATATCGGAACTAAAGTGGGAAAAGTACTGCGGTGTGAACGCGCCTTTTGATGTCTTTACAATGTTAAGTCTCTGGGCTGAGCTGGTGAGGGACTAACATTGATTTCATTGGGCTGCTATCCAGGAAGTAAGCCAGAAACTAGAAGACTTTGATGACTTTTGCAGGAGGGAAGCAATTCCATGGGATTACAAATGTTTTATTTATTAAATAGAAATACTGTGGGAAATATTGCAAGTTATTCTGAAAAAATGCCAACATTTGGAGTTCCTTAATTGTTCTTTTCACAACATTTTAAATGCAAATTAAAACTGATTTAGCATGTTTAGTGGGTCAAATCCAAGTACCTTCACAAAAACAGGTGTACTGCTAATTTCACAACATGTGGTATACTGTTTATTTTTTGTAGTTTTTCATTAGTTAATTGCACTGGTTGTCTTAAAAATGTTTCATAATTGCTGCATTTTAAAGACCAATTTTTTCAAATTTAATCTGGGTTGATTATATTTACTTGCGTTTTGTTATCTGATTACCTCAACCCGATTACTTAGAAGACGCTATATCGCAGCTTTACATCACAACCATCCCGGCTATCCTCATATCCTCTCTTGTTCTTTTCCAACTGTGTGTGTCCCCTCCGTTAAATAAATACAATTATTCTTTAGGGTATAATATTTATATTTAAAGCTCAATCAAGAAGTTATCTGAATTTAAGTTTCCTAAAAAACTCAAATTCAGGTCACTAATTAAAGGGGCCCTATTCTGCTCATTTTCAGGTTCATATTTGTATTTGTTGTCTCTACTGTGACATGTTTCCATGCTCTAATGTTCAAAAAGCTCTTTCTTATTCTCATACTGCCTGTGCTGCAGCACCTCTTTTCACCCTCTGTCTGAAACCAGAGCCCAGTCTGCTTTGATTGGTTAGCTGGCCGCGTAACCGCTGAGATCATGTCCCGCCCCTTAGCCTATCAAGTACAATGTGTTGGTGCGCTAGCCAATAGAAGCGCGAGTGTTACATAGTGATGTCACAATGTTATGGAAGTAAACAATGGAGTCCAATGGAGGCGTTTGAGGTGGGGGGGAGTGTGTGGGAGAGAAACTCCCTCTGGAGGGGAACACAGGGATTTCATTTACATGCACAAAAATCCATATAAAACATTACAGGAAAGGGAAAATCTCAAAAAGCACAATAGGGCCTCTTTAAATATTTAAGAAAAAATAGGTGTATGTTTTGAAAATGCATTTTTGGATGCCTAGGAAATTGTGAATAAAGAGTGCAGTCTGCAAGTTCATCTCCATTTGTCCCTGAAGGGCAATTGATTTCTAATCATTAAGTATTAGTCCTGGACTGACTTCAGTTAATTAGTAACAGTCAGGTTAAAAAACGAGCGCTGACTGGCCAACTTCTTGTGGACCGTCCTGCAAGAGCAGCTCCAGTGACCCCTCCACCTTGTTTTAGTTTGGTTCAGTCTCTGGGTGATTGTTTTCTCCAACTTCTTGTGCTTTAAAGACATCTCAGGCATTTGAATGACAGGTTTTACATAATCTGACCAATGGCAAAGCTGGCGGGTTAGTGTACTACACAGCCATTGGAAGACATCCAAGCCAAAGTGAAATCCAACACGAGGAGGAGTGATTCTTCACAACAAGGCTCGGCTGTGTGTTTCCTCTGATCTGGTGCTGGATGGTTCGGGACTACGATGTGCTTCTTGCTATGATTTGACGGTTTTAAATTACGACTAATTAAAGCTGCTCGTGCTGTGGCATTGTCTCAGTGTGTACAGAAGGAGTGAGACAATAAGTTCAAATGCTGCGCTGTGTGCTCAAAGTTTATCCCTCTATGGACCATAACGTTAATTTCCCCCCATTACAGGATTCTTTTAATAAATAGCATTCACTGTCTGTCTTAGGTACAGAAATACAGGAGATGTCTCATGTGTTTTGTATGTCGTGTGTTACCTTCATATTCGTGAAGACTACTGGGAGAAAACTTGAACAACTGTAACCATTCCTGCTCTTCTGTAGCTCTGTGTTATTCAATAAACTTTGGAACAAACAGATTCAGCTTCATTTAATCCCATTTACAGAGAGTTGCCACTACTAAATCTATGAGGGATGATTTCCAGTGACTATCAGCTGGTTGTAGAAGGTTTACATTTCAGAATCAGAATCAAGTTTATTATTATTTACAGTACATACAAGGAATTTGCTCTGGTGTATGATGGTGCAAACAAAATAGGAATACAGTATAAGTTTAAAGAGCAGGTCAAATATATAACAGAAAATATTGTTTAAAAATGATAGTATTTACACCAAATTTAAATGTACAAAAGACACAAAGAAAATTGAAAAAACTAAAGAACCTTGTACAGTGAATATATGACAAACTGCAGTGTGTTATATTTTAAAGTGGAGGGCTGTGCAGAAATGTGTGCAGTGATGAAAATGAACATGGCTCAAAGTATCAAAACAAAACACTGATCTAAATTCAAATCTGCTGCCTTGGAGTTTTTACTGTCACTAACGTCTCTTCCTCTCCCCCCCCTGTGTGCCTCCCCCCCCCGCCCCACAGAGGACGATGTGGACCTGGAGCAGCTGGTGAACGACATGAACTCCTCCATGGAGAGTGTGTACTCCACGCAGTCGGACACGGCGCTGCTCCTGAACAACGGCCACGCTCCCGCTACACACCACCACCAGGGACATGGCCAGGCCCACTGCCGCCACACCCCCTCCCTGCACCCCTCCTCCCTGCACCCCTCCTCCCTGCGTCACTCTCAGCCCATGCACATCCAGGCTGTCAGGTACACACACATTACCTTACCCCCACGATACTAGGAAAACAAACATAATACGATACTTCACGATTACTGAAGAGGAACATGCTCAAGACCCTCTAGCGTACATTTGACCTGGGATTTAACTATCACTCTTTAATTTGAGGATTGACTGGTTCACAAAGGAGTGCTTCAATCTAACTTTAATAAATCGCGGGACCCTGTATCTCCGATTTGATGGCAACAATTCAAAATGCACTATTCAGGACATGGTTGGGGTCAGAGATGATGTTGTTGGCCAGCCTCAATATGTTGTTGTGGTCGCCTGATTCATAGAGTCTCTTAAAAGGTTGCTCTACAGTCATTGAGCAGATTGTCAACTGATGGAGCAGTTTTGACTTTAACGCAGTAGACAAACACTTGTACCATGTATATGTAGAACAGTCAAAATCACACAAGAATTTGTCTACTCGCCTTACAGACCTGAGGTGAACAGTGTTTTCATTCTCTCCAGCCGGCCATGACAGTAGTGTGTGTGTCTCCCTCTGCAGGTGTCTGCAGGAAGAGCATCGGCTGCGTCCAGCCTCCCTGCCCGCCATCCCCAACCCTTTCCCTGAGCTCTGCAGCCCTGCAGGCTCCCCCGTCCTCAGCCCCATACAGACCCCCAACAACCACGTAAGAACACCCTCTCACCTGCACAGACACACACTCACTGAACAAACACCTGACTGGAGAGGGCAGGTGTGCTCAAGTGTTAGAAGCTACCATTTATTGCTCTTGAAGACATTTTTTAAAAATGTTTGAGTGTCATGGTAGGTTTTGGCCTCTTGATTGTGTTAGCTGTCCTTTTCTTGACCATTATCCAAAGAAAGGATGTGTGTGTGTGTTCGGAAACCAGCTGACTGGCCTGTTATGTTCAGGTCAGAACAGCACGTGTTGACTTTGGCTGCGTTACGCCTTTCCTTCTATTACACAACAGCTCACCCTGGGTTATCTGACTGTGTGTGTGTGTGTGTGTTATTGTGGAAACATCATTATCAATCACATTCACAGGCCCGCACACACACATTCAGAGTGACGGACATGTTTTTCTGTGGACGGAGGTGAGCCATGTCTCCAGGATGCTGCAGACTTCCGTAGCGGAGCTGGGAATACGGATGGGAACGTCTGCAGGTCGGATCTCTCTGAACCTCCTGAACCCGTCTGCCGTCTCTGGCAAGACAGGCGCCCGTTTCCGGTTCACACGCTTCAACCTTGGCTCCTAACGTCACTTTGTGTATGTGTGTGTGCGTGTGTGCGCCTTCCCCTTCCTTCCCCCTGTAGATCCTCCTGTCCCAGGAATGTTCCATCCCTCTCCAAGACGTTTTCAGGATACCAACAATACCCTGAACAAAAAGTTATTTTAGATGCTCACCCTTTTTTGCGCACTCACACAAACATAGAAACATGGAGAGCAGGTCTGCTACTTACTTTTATTATTGTTAAATAACAGCAGAAAACACCCAAACGGCAGCCAAATCCAAAGATATTTAGTTTTGTAGCAGCTTAAATTTGTATTTCTTCCCATTTTAGCATAAATAATTACTTACAATCATCAAAATAGTTTGCGATATTGTTTCTGTTAACCATCTAATCGTCGACTAGTCCTTGCAGCTCTTATGCACAGATGGCATTATTCAGTTCACACTGTGATAAGCCAGAGCATTATTTTAGGGCATTAAGTTGACATGATCTCACGAGGTCTGGAGTCAGAGAGCAAGATTGCAGTTTGTACAAAAGATCTTTTGTGTGTGTTTGAGAGTGAAAGAGTTGACCAGATGTTGCATCATGTGTCTTTCTGATCTTCCTTTTGTCCAGTTTAGTAAATTGAACTGTAGTCTTATGTATCCAATAGGAGAACTTGCTTTAGAGGAGAAATACATCTATTTTGTGTGTTAACTAGTGTATTTAGATGCAGTTTGGTATGTTTTTAAAGCTGATTTGCCTCCATTCTATCCAGTACATTTTGCATTTGACATCAATGACTCACTTCAGGTATATACATCTCAAATGATAAGTTTATGGCTCAGAGGTATGGCAGCATTTTGCTTCTACTTTACTGCATTTGTCATAGCATGTCACCAGGTTGGAGGAGGCAGGAAATTCTTCAGGACTGCTTAATGGCACAAAAACAGGAAGATGGTTGCATTCTTCCAGCACAAACGGCGATAAAACGCTTGCTGGAAGGAGTCAAATCACATGGAAAAAAAATCCCTTCCAAAATTCCATCGTGTTTATCATCGTCAGCAAAGGAGAAAAACATTTGATCTGAACAAGCTGAGAAGGTGTCTGGGAAACTGATAAACATGTAGCTGGAGGTGATTTGGATCATGGGAAACGAAAACCCCATTGTAAGGAAACATCGTCATTATCATTAAAGAGGCCCTATTATACTTTTGGGGGGTTTCCCTTTTCCTGTAGTGTGATTTATAGGTTTTAGTGCATGTAAACGGTCTGCAGCGACAACAATCCCTGAGCTCCACGAGGGAGTTTCTCCGAAGCACTCCCCCCCCCCTGCCTTAAAAACCCCCATTCGACACCTTTGTTTACTTCGAGACGGGACATATTTATTTTAGCCGTTATCCAATCACAACAGAGCCAGCCAGCTAACCAATCAGAGCAGACTGGGCTCTGGTTTCAGACAGAGGGTGAAAAGAGGTGCTGCAGCACAGGCAGTATGAGAAAAATAAAGAGCTTTTTGAACATTAAAGTATGGAGACATGTCACAGTAGGAACAAAGTACCTTGGTTGGTGATTGGCTAATGGTTACACAAGCCAAAAGAATCGTTATGACATCATAAAGTGGCCAAAATCTGATCAACTCATTTTCAGACAGGTTTTTATATAAATGGATCAGGACAAAAAGTGAGCGAATCTTTTTTCCTGAAACTTTCTGAATCTCTTTACACAGAAGGGGACACATGTTGATGTAGAAGAGACAGGAACAAGTGGATTTTGCATAATAGGTGACCTTTAACACTTAAAATGCCACATGGAATAAGTGTAGTGGCATGTTCTAGGGGTGGCCTTGTTAGCATTGCTTTAGGCTTTTTATTCAAGAGGTTATTGTTTTCCATATGTTTTTCCATGTTTGACAAAAAGATACCAAGAAAAACTACTGGCTGTATTTTCCTAGAACTTGGTGGAAGGGTGTGTCAAGGAATAGCTCATTACATTTTGGAGCAGATCCGAATCATGGGACAAAGTTATTTTTCTTATTTCGTTAAAATTGCGCAATAGGGCATTTGGCCTTGGCGAAGGTCTCCGCTTGATGTGTGTCCTTTCATTTAACAACGTTATCATGAATGTGACACATCTTCCTAAACCAGCCCCGGTATTAAATGACCTACTTTTGCTAGATGTGTGTGGAACCATGGTGTACTTTAATCCTTTCTAATGCTATGTCCAGTCTTCGGCTGATTTAATGAAACCTTGGCTGATCAAATCACTTAGGTTCAGCAAGATCAGCGTCACACTAACCATGACTTCAGCTCTAGACATCAGGGCCTCTGTTGGCATGCTATCTTGTGTAATGTCATATGATAGCTTACAGAAAGGCTAGTGAAGGATGTGAAGACGTGGATGCATATGCAGGTCAGTAATGTTGTCTGAAGAGCACTGAGGATGACTTGCTTATACAACAATGCAGACTTGCAGTGCGTTGGTCTACAGACATAGTTGCATCGTATTTGCATTGGCATGGTTTTATCATAGGATCTCTCTCCCTCCAGCTGCAGAGATGGAATCTGGACATTCTTCACTAAGCTTCAGTCTTTCTCTCAGCTTATATCACGAGCCATTCAAATGTTGTATGTGCGTGACCTGACAGGTTTATGGCCTGCGTTGTGTTTGGTATTATAAATGGATTTGTTCTCAGGACATCATGGACAGATATAGCATGATGATGCATTCTTATCCGAATAATCAGCGCAATGGATATCTCATTTGCTTCTTTACATGGGGTCTTGTAGCTGCTAATGCCAAATCTTATTCGGTTGTCTGACTGAATTCGGTTAGCTTTCCCACGCAAGTTGTAGCCATCTTGCACCATACAGTTCAGTCATGTAACCGCGGCTTTCGCAAGGATTTTGTCAGGTCCTGTGTGTCATCGCTGGGGGAATGGATTTGCTTTGGCATGGTGACTGCGGCTGTATCGCAACGGCTGCTTTCATTTGGGGCCAAAGACGCGGCATAGCGAACATCAGGGATGGAAGGAAGGTCCGAAGCAAAAGGCTCTGGTTCAAGCCCCCCGTGTTGGCGAGCATCCACCCCGAAGTAGCTTTGAGCAAGACCCTGAACCTCTTCCAGCTCACTGCTCTTAAAACGACCCTGACCTCTGAACTCCCTGTGGAAAAGACAAGAGAGAAAAATGGGTTTTAATGAAAAAAAGGGATGTGAAAGAGTCAGTTTCTCAGGGTTTGTTTTCAGTGTGAGGTCATTGAAATATTGTGAAATTACAGTCTGATCATTTTGGGTGAGTTTAGGGACAGAAATGTCGGCCTATTAGATTGGTCAAAGTGGTTTTAATTTGACTGTACTATGTATAATGCGGGTTAAAGTTGTCGCGTATTGCTTTTATAAATCCATTCCTACAGAATATATGCTATTGCAGTGTTATAAAAACGAATTTAAGATTGAAGCTCTGAGTCACACACTCTGTGTTTAGGACTCATACCCCCCCTCTGTCTGTGGTCAGCTGATGAACTTCTGCACGCAATGGTCTGCTGACCCACTGCATCAGGTGTGTTTGTGTGTGTGTGTGTGTGTGTGTGTGTGTGTGTGTGTGTGTGTGTGTGAAAGCATTATAAACAACCATCATGTTTTAAACAATAATTTGTTATGATGCCTGTACTGTTGCTGTGTCAAATTAATTAATTACTTGAGGACATTGCCGTTAGCCTTAGCTGTACTCAGGGTTAAGTGCTAATTAGCAAATGTTAGCATGCTGAACTAGTACACATTAAAGCTGCTAAACATCAGCCTGTTGGCTAAAAAGCAATCCAATGTAATGGTTTGGCATGAAAGCATAATCGTGTATGTGTGTGTGTGTGTGTGAGTGTGTATCTGTGTGTGTGTTTGAGAGGGACAGTGTCGTGTCAGTGTTGGGTCGTGAGGAGGTGGGGAGGTGAGCCACTCAGTGAGGCTTTGTGGTGGCGCTCCAGTGAGGTGAAATTGAGTTTGGCCTGTCTGCGGAGCTAATCAGCTCTGTCTGGCCTGAAACCCGATCACTCACAGACATGAAAGACAAACCCATGCTGAAATAGACCAGGGTGGGAAGTGACCGCCGACCAGCATGCAGATGCGGACGTTGCTGATGTGTGTGTTATTCTACAAGGGAGGCCTCCGCCAGACAGACAGTTGGTAGCTGCTGGTATCAGGAGTTCCAGCATTGCATTATAATTCAATAAACTGTAATTGTAATATAAACATGGCTATTAAACTCATATTTGCTACATAAAACTCTTTACAAAGGAATATTTTTGCCGTTTCTGGAAGGTCCATTTCTACGTTTATTTTCAATTTGTGCATAACAAATGGGAAATAAGGAGCCACTCCCCACGCCCCTCTGAGAGATATTTGGTTAAAAAGAACACAATGGTGCTCTAGGAGGAGATTCAGGTGATAAGGTGGGGGGGGTTACCTTGGTTGGTGATTGGCTAATAGTTACACAAGCCAAAAAAAATTGATGACATCATAAAGTGGCCAAAATCTGATCAGCTCATTTTCAGACAGGTTTTTATATAAATGGATCAGGACAAAAAGAGAGAGGGTCTTGGTTCCTGACACTTTCAGAATCTCTTTACACATGGTTATGTATAAAAGACATGAAAAAGTGGATTTTGCATAATAGTTGACCTTTAAGTGAAGAAAGGGGGAAACAGAGGGCAGGATACGCCCATTTTTACTGTTGGAAAAACACGTGATTTATCAAACCTAACAGCAGGTTCTAGTATTTTGAGGGATAGAGAGCAGAACATCCATATTATCTGTTTCTTTACATAAAAGTTTTTAAATGTTCCTTCCACAGTCAATTCCCCTCTTTACATTATTTTGTAAGTTTTACATCACCTAATTGCCATAATGGTGCATTAATAATGAAACATCCCCAAAATGTATCAGTTGTATTTTTTCAGGCTTATACATGTAAACAAAAAGATAGTGGCCATCGATACCCCCTGCCGCTTCCACCCTGATAGAATCAAGATTGCTTTTACAGCGGGTCGTATTACTGCGGAAGAGATCTGCTCTGGCTTAAAACAACCAGATCACTTCACGTGTGTGTGTGTGTCTTTGTGTGTGTGTGTGTGAGTGTGTGTGTGCGTCTGTTAGCTTGTACGAGCGTGTGCATTAGTCGTGCGTTTTTGTGTGTTTGCGTACAGCCTGATAGGTTTAGGGGCCCATAAACCTCTTGGTCAAGTGGGCCTGACCCTGCTGCAGATTATTGTGTTTGACCTCCGACCCCGTACATACTGTGCTTCTCGTGTGTGTATGTCTTTGTTTATAGGCATGCAGGTGTCTTTCCATGACCTTTCAATCCAATATGCTGCGGCTCCGAGCCCTATTTACGCACGTGTGTGTTTGTTTGTGTGTGTGTGTTTGTGTGTGTGTCGCTCTAAGCTAAGCAGTATAGGAGTCCAATAACCCGGTACATTTCCACCCCTCACCCGCTTTTTCTGGTGGAGAAGAAAAAATGGGAAAGTGGGGGAGGGGAAACAGAGGAGGTGGGGGGGGGACCTAGCCAAGGTGAGCAACATTTCGTCATATAAAGATAAAACCTGGTAAAAAAGGAGGACCTTGAGCGTACGAACAATTTTCGGAAAGTATGAAAAATTATGGAAATTGGAAAGAAATGGGAGAATAAACGGAAGGAAAGTGAGCCTGTTATCTCCCCCTGCTCCCACCCTTCCTTTCACATGTGCTCATCTCATACAGGAACAAGCATTATACACAAACACACACACACACACACACACACACACACACACACACACACACACACACAGAGTTATGCTACAACCCAGATGGTCGCGAAACTGCATCGTTATACTGGAGGCAAAAGTTGAGTAGTATAATCAAAAAAGAAAAAAACCACTGGAGCTGCTTTCAGAATAGTGTGTGTGTGTGTGTGTGTGTGTTTGTGTGTGTCTACGGCTCACAGTCCCCATGCACACTGTATTAGGGGCCAGCTGGGTTGGCCTGCTCGCTACACATGAGCCTTATTATGACTCAGGATTGCATTACTGACATTCTTCCATAGCTCTTTCTCTATTCCTCTTTATCCCTCCCTCCCTTCTTTTTCTTTATCTCCCTCCCTCTATCTCTCCCTCTTTTGGCTGTGCAGATTTGCTGAGCAACCACCTCCCCCCCTCCCTTCCTCCCTTCCTCCCTACCCCTCCCTTGACCCCCTCAGTAAAGCCCAAACGCCCGACACGTGATCCCTTACGGCTTCAGGTCGAATCACCCCACCGTTTTTTCTCTCAGCTTTGCAAAACCTCGAAGACGCCAGAGTGCGTTACACATGTTGCTCTGGTCCTAACACTCTCGTATAGTATTTCACATACATCTGAGTAGGAGGAGGAGGAGGAGGAGGATAAGAGAAGGGGGTAGAAATTAAAACCGTTGGGCAGCTCAAAGAAAATGTCATTGGATGCATTAGAATAAGAGATGTGTGTGTTTTCAGTGATTGGCTTAGTAGTTTGAGCTTGTTTCCCTCTATCCATGTGTGTGTGTATGTGTGTGTGTGTGTATGTGTGTGTATGTGTATGTTTGTGTGTGGGCGTGTTTTAGGGAGAGGGACTGTTACTTTTGGGTCGGTAAAAGGAGCTGACGCTGATCTTTTTTCGGGAGCGATGGAGGATTTGAACGCCGCTCTGAAGATAAGAGTGTAAAGTACGTGACAGGTAGCAGCTCACCGTTTTAAAAATCCCACACTGGGTTAATCCAGTGTGAGGAGGAGGAGGGGGAGGAGGGGGAGGAAGGAGGAGGAGGAGGAAGGGAGGGAGGAGAGGAACGGCGGCTCATACCACTCCTCGCATCTCAGCCTTTATGCTGCCCAGCACGAGAAGAAGGGGCAGGCTGACTCTCTTTCGCTCTGTCTCTCTTTCAGTCTTCCTCGGTCACTTCCTCCTCCCCCCTCTTCTTCCCTCTTACCTCTCTCCTTGCCAATCTGTCCCTCCCTCCCTCTCTTCCTGACTTCCTTTCCTCCCCTCCTCCTCCTCCTCTTCCTCCCTCTCCCTCTCCCTCTCTCTCTCTGTCTCTCTGTGTCACTGGAGAGCGTCTCAGTGTGAAAATGCCATCCTGCTCTCCAGACTGTTGCCTCTTTCAGGCTGTGGAGGTAAGAGACTTGTGTGTGTGTGTGTGTGTGTGTGTGTGTGTGTGTGTGTGTGTGTCGTGTGTGCATGTGCATGTTCCTTTCTTTCCTGGATGTCCGTCGGGAGCTGTGTGTGAGTGCGTGTGTTGGTGTGTGTGTGTGTGTAGGCTTATCAGTTTGCAGCGATGAGGACCTTTTTCTTCCCCTCTCAGTGTTTCTAAAACTTTCTTCAAACAAAACTCATGCGTCATGAAATCACTTTTTTCTAACGGGGGCGTGAGTGCAGAGAGGAGGGAGTCTTCGGGCTTTGCAGAGCGCTGTGACGTTGTTTCTGGTTGAATTCAGACTCTGTCTTCGCAACGCCGCGCTGGTGTTATGTGTCATTTCTAGGCCATCGCTGCTGTCGTTTTTTCCTTTTTTTTTTTGTGCTGTTTTGTGTGTTTCCACTTCGTGCTGCCATTGTTCGATTTGATTTTTTTCGTACATCCCCCTTCCCCCCTTTCCCCTCCGGCCCTCGCCCATCACTAAGCTTTGTGTCTTGTTTCATGTCATTTTCAACAGTTGTTCCCTGGTGGTTTTGAGTGAAGTGCAGGGCCGCAGGATCCCTGCTGTGGACTGAATATGTTGAGTATGTGGGTGTGTGAGGATACATGCACTAACATACACACACACGACTTCTCTGTGATATGTGGAAGATGATATTAGCGTCTTTGCGTTTTGCAGCCACTTTCCCATGTTCATTTGATCATATTTACGTGTGTGTTGCATGTGGGACCTCTCTCTCTCTCTGTGTGTGTGTGAATCTACTCATACAGTGGTGTGAAGCAGCTGGTCGGTGGTTATCTGTGCAGCAACACACTCGGTGAAAACGAAAAATTACACCCGATTTTAAATGTCGCTTGTTGCAGAAATGGTTTAAAATGGCGCAACAATGGGAGGTACTCTGGCTTTGAATCATACCCGCTTGCTGCTCCCAGCCGTGACATTTTTAGGGACAAACAGCAACATGTGTAAACACACTGCGTTACTTCGCTGTCCGTGTGTGAATACGTGTTTCTTCTACTTTTCACATTGTGGATATATTCTCGCATGTGACAGAAAACGTGTTGTTGTGGGTTTACATGTGTGTTTCGTGGATGTGCGTGTGAGTAAGTTTGGTTGAGATGTGGACAAAAGGGTTGAACTGAGAGCACAGGGGCAGACCTTTTCCTGGACGTCATCTTCCTTTTTTTTAAGCGGCTCTCATGTTGGAGGGATAGAGTAATGTGAACAGGACTTTTTTTTTCTTTCTAAGAGTGGACACAGCACCTGGTTATGGAGGTAAATGTCCCCGTTGATGTGTTACATTTTGTCGTTTTCTCTGTGGATTCTATTTTTCCAAATGTGGCTCGGGACATGTCGCGCTTTTTGGACTGTTTTAGACTTTCTTATATGATCCCTGCTTTTTATTCACATATAGCCTCACCGTTATCCTCATGTGTTTTTCAGATAGTGAAGGTGTGGAGCGAGGATGGGGCCGGTAAAGTGGTGGAGATCCCGGCAGACATGACGTCCAGAGATGTGTGCCAGCTCCTGGTCTACAAGAGCCACTGTGTGGACGACAATGCTTGGACACTGGTGGAGCACCACCCCATCCTGGGCCTTGGTAAGGATGTGTGTGTGTGTGTGTGTGTGTGTGTGTGTGTGTGTGTGTGTGTGTGTGTGTGTGTGTGTGTGTGTGTGTGTGTGTGTGTGTGTGTGTGTGTGTGTGTGTGTGTGTGTGTGTGTGTGTGTGTGTGTGTGTGTGTGTGTGTGTGTGTGTGTGTGTATGGTGGATATGTAAGCCCCCAAACATGGATTTGGCACATCGTCTCACTATATTCATGCTCTTTTTGGATATAGACTTACTTTTGATACCCCTTTTTGCATCTTTGTATCTGCATTCATTATATGCAATGATGTAGCATAACCCTAACCCCAATTGACCACCACTAATACAAGCCTAAATCTCTACTAAAATGTAGCATTCATTTATTTTTTCTGTGCAAACCCCTAGGCATGGATTTGGTACACTCTTCTGTCTTTACTCATGCTCTTTTTTGATTGATTATATGCAACGATGTAGCACTTTAAGTCTGACTTACCCCCACTAATATGACCCTAAATCCCTCTTACATTATCAGTTATATTATCCAAAAGCAGAATTCGTTTTTTTTCTCTTTCAGTTTTAAGGCTATTTGTAGAAAGCTGTGATAGATAATATGTTAAAATCAGCCTTAAGAAAGTGGATAAAAGCCAATCTGCAAGTTAAAAAAGGCTAACACTCCTTGTATGTTTGTATGTAGTGGGCTTTTAAGAGTATATGTCTTTTCTGCAGGTGTGTTTCAGTCGTGTATGTCTGTGTCTATACCCCTTTTGTGCGTCTTTGCCTGGTTGGGGATACACTCTTGTGTGTACCCTCAGTGTGTATGTTCACTTGAGCATGGCACGAGTGCTCGTATGCCTTCAATACGGCTTGGGGAGGGAGGTGTGGTAGTCGTAGGATTAAACATTTTCCATGTTCTGCTCACATGCCTGTTCCCTCCCAATAATTCGGCCAGGGGGGGGGGTAATGGAGGGAGAAAAAAAAAAACACTAGACTCATGCTTCGCTTCATCCCTTTTGCCGTGTTTCCGTTTGAAGATTTATTTATTAATATTTATTTTCACGGGGTCCGTCTTTGTCCTCGGTGAGACTTTCCTACTACCCGAGACGTATTTTTAGAGTCAAAGGCTCGCTTTGTGCTTTTGCTGCTTGATCTGTGTTTCTGGAAAAAAAAAAAGAAAAGGACTGGAGAAATGGAATGTGAGGTGAGGAGAGGGAGGAAGGGAAAGAGCGAGAGATGAAGAGAGAAAGAAAAGAGAGACAGAGAGAGGGAGGGAGGGGGAAGGGAGAGGCCTGGACTGAAGCGTCATACCAGGGCTGAGAGGAACCAATCGCGCCTCTCCGTTGGACGAGCCCCTAGCCCGGCCAGCCAATAAATCTTTCCTTAACCCTCCACAGGAAATTCCCCTGCTTGCAGATGGCATACACACACACACACACACACACACACACACACACACACACACACACACACACACACACACACACACACACACCACACACACACTCCAAACCTAAAGTCTGAATTATTTTAACAGCAAGAAAAGCGACAACAGTTCTATCAATATATATGTTTGTATTGTGTGAGTGTGCAAGGAAGAATTAGTGCTAATTCCAGGTTGCTATCATTCAATGTGTGTGTGTGTGTGTGTGTGTGTGTGTGTGTGTATGCAGAACTAGAACATCCTGTCACTATCTATTTCTAAGCGGCCTCACTCTGAGATCATATGCCCCTCAACTCCAACAAAGAGGACCACACACACACACAGACACACACACACACACACACACACACACACACACACACACACACACACACACACACACATAGAGACATAGTAATTGTGCCTGTGTGGTGCAGGTTAGGCTCTTAATGTGTGGCTGTGTTTGTCTGTGGCTTGTTCTTGTGCTTATGGCTTCGCTGCTCTCAGCAATCAGCCGAAATACATGACATCATCTTCCTGCAATGCCCTCCCCCCCTCCCTCCCTCCTCCTCCCCCCCTCCCTCTACATCTCATGCCGCCTCTCCACCTTCACCTCCTCCCTTCCCCGCCTCGCGCCGCCCCTCCTCATTTAACCTCTTGCAGCCTTTGCTCGTCTCTTGGTAACGGCCAGTTTTTTTCTTGCTGTTCCATTGCCAACAATAACAGAATAACATGTGATCTGTTTGTCCTTGATTTCAAATATCAAGTGCAGTACAGAGGCTTTTACCGTACTATTAATTCACATCAAGGAGATTTATGGAGCTTAGAAAAAGTGGTAAACCCTGTTTTCTTTATTATTTTCCCATGTTATACCAATTTACACTGAACAATACCCAGATTCTTGTTTTTTAAAGTACTAGATAATAACTGGTTTAATTGTTCTAGCCAATAAGAAGTTGTCTTGCTGTTAGATCACACGGCTCAAAACAGTTACAGTAAACAAAGTCCTCTGGTGACAATGACATGCTTTCAATATTAAAAAGAGAGGAGAGAAGAAATGCATGTGTCATCGTCAACAATAACAGAATAACATGCGATCTGTGTACGCTTGATTTTAAATATCATGTGCAGTATTTGAGGCTTTGACTAATTCAAATCAAGGAGATTTATGGAGTTTAGAAAAGTGTTAAACCCTTGATTAAAAACACTCCTTCTTTCCATATTACACTGTTTTACACTGAAGAATAACCAGATTCTTGTTTTTAAAAGACAAGATAATTGATTTGGATTTGTTCCTGCACATTAAGAGTTGTTGTGTTTCTTGCTGCTAGAGGACACGGCTCAAAACAGTTACAGTAAACAGTCCTCTGTTGACAAGGAAATGCTTTCAGTATTAAAAAGAGAGGAGAGAGGAAATGAATGCAAAAGAGCTGCTTGTTATGCTGCAGATCAGCCCTAAAAAGACCAAAACAACGAAGAGTAAAACTTAAATTAGTTTCTGTTATATTTGTTTATTGATGATAAGACCCAAAGGAGTGTGCACTGTTTTTTTAAATCTGTTTGTTCATCCCAGCGATGTTAAAGGTCCCCTATTATCGTGTTTTTCATCAATATATTATAGGTCTCAGATATATACAAACATGTCTCTGAAGTGTTTGGCTCGAAATCCCCAACAGATCATTGCAGCATCCCATAATCCTCTGTTTCAGCCCTGTTTCAAAAGTGCTGATTCTCTGTTACTTTAGATGAAAATAAGGAGCCCCTCCCCACGCCCCTCTGAGAGATATTTGGTTAAAAAGAACACAATGGTGCTCTGAGGAGATTCAAGTGATAAGGTGGTGGGGGGGTTACCTTGGTTGGTGATTGGCTAATGGTTACACAAGCCAAAAAAATCGTTATGACATCATAAAGTGGCCAAAATCTGATCAGCTCATTTTCAGACAGGTTTTTATATAAATGGATCAGGACAAAAAGAGAGAGAATCTTTTTTCCTGAAACTTTCAGAATCTCTTTACACAGAGGGGACACGTGTTTATGTATAAAAGACATGAACAAGTGGATTTTGCATAATAATGAATAACAGTGTGTGTGTGTGTGTGTGTGTGTGTGTGTGTGTGTGTGTTCACGCAGAGAGATGTCTGGAGGACCACGAGCTGGTGGTTCAGGTTCAAGCCTCCATGAGCAGCGACAGTAAATTCCTCTTCAGGAAGAACTATGCCAAATATGAATTCTTCAGAAACCCCCTGGTGAGTCTCTCGCATCCCTAAAGAAAAGTTATTTCTGGGACTGCCTCATTTTAGCACGCATCCCAAACACACACACACACACACACACACACCACACACACACACACACACACACACACACACACACACACACAAACAAGATTATGCTTTCATGCCAAACCATTACATTGGATTGCTTTTTAGCCAAATGATTTGGTACATCTGTTCTTTAGCAAAATGCGAATGTCTTTACGCTAACAGGCTGATGTTTAGCAGCTTTAATGTGTACTAGTTCAGCATGCTAACATTTGCTAATTAGCACTTAACCCTGAGTACAGCTAAGGCTAACGGCAATGTCCTCAAGTAATTAATTAATTTGACACAGCAACAGTACAGGCATCATAACACATTATTGTTTAAAACATGGTGGTTGTTAATAATGCTTTCTGTTGAATTAAGTTGCAATGCTATTAGCGTACACACACACGATGCTCTTATTCTTTGTTAGGATCCACATTAGCACTAGCATGAGCATTGGCTATTCTTCCTGGGGTCAAATACAGTCAAACATACATAAAAAACAGCTCATTATTTCATGCAAAATGAAGTGAAAACAACAATTATCATCCTATTTTAACCATCATTAAGCCAAACAGTTGAACATCCCCCAGACACAGTTCATTTATACTTTATAATACAGAGATGATTTTTAGCAAACTTTTAAAATGTACTTTGGAATTTTCCTGAATAATATGGACCTGCAATGAATTCCAGCCGACCATGGCTCTGTATATGACTGTTTTCACTTTATGTTCACTGGGTTTTTCTCCTGATTTTTAAGCTGAAACTCATTTACGTATGCGCTTATTCCAAGTTTGGTTGAGAGGGCGCGTTGTTCATCACTTTAAGGACACAGACCTGCCTCTCACAGTGGGCCCTTCAGCGTTAGTTTGCGTGGCATCTTTTGCTGATGTGGACTCAGCATGAGGCTCCGCTGTTGCGTGCAGCCTGGGGTGTACAGTGACAGTGTTGCCGCGGTGATTTAGGTGTGTGTCAGAGCCAGCAGGTGACCTCAGCTCTGTGGTAATGAGCACAGTAAAACACCAGAGTGCTGGCCAGGGCCTGTCAATCACGCTAAGAGTAGCGCTGCTGGCTAAAGGGGATTACATCAGCGGGTGAGATCATACTGCACCTACTCCCGGGCTGGAGTGCCCTCTCTTCGCCCCCACCACTTTGTCTCTTAGCCCTTGTGCTCAACACACACACACACACACACACACACACACACACACACACACACACACACAACACACACACATACACATACACATACACATAACACACACACACACACACACACACACACACAGCAGAAAGCGAGACGTATTCTGCATAGAGAAACATTACCCCACTCTGAGCTTGCATATGCACTAAGTGGTTTCTAGTGCCGCTTTCTCTCCCTCTCACTCATTGTCAGTGTCTTTGTGTGTTTTTCCATCCAGAACTTTTTTCCAGAGCATATGGTGGCCTGGTGTCAGGATTCTGACGGCTCGATCCCTCAGTCACAGCTCTTACAGGTGAGGCCATGACATGTGAAGGGACACGTACGTAAATCTTGAATAGCACACAGTTGCAGTCTTGATTCATTACCTTATTTCAACTCTTAATTAGCCATTATGAAGAGAAAATTATAGTAGTTAAATGCTGTCGCCTTTTATCTTTGTGAGGACATCTGGTAGTCCAAAAATATGCCTGCACACACAAAGTGCCTGACATCTGCTAATTACATTCATCCAGTGTTGTTACAGCCGTTTTATTAGGAATATATACAAAAACCTGCCTGATTTTTCCACCGCAACCTCTTAACATAAACACGTTTTTTTATAAAAATCCTCCTGGCACGACTAGTTTCCAGGCTGAAACACAAACATTTGTGATCTGTACATTCAGTTCTTCTGCCACAGTGTTGATAAAATATCTTGTTTTGTTGCAGAACTTTCTAAACTCCAGCAGCTGTCCAGAGATCCAGGGCTATCTGTCCGTGAAGGAGCCCGGCCGCAGGTCCTGGAGGAAACTCTACATGTTCCTGCGGCGCTCCGGGCTTTACTACTCCACTAAAGGAACGTCCAAGGTGAGGATTTACAGCTCAGTCTAAAACTGGGATGTAGTCAAAATTGGGGGTTTAACTTTTCAGTTAATTCCTCTTATGATCGAAAAACCCTTTGTTTTAAATAGTCACACATTTTTAAGATCTTAGTCTTGTTTGCAGTGAAATGATAGTCTTTGTTGTGTAATTTAAGAAAACCTTAACTTATTGGTTTTCACTTAAAATAAAACCAGTCACTGACTGAGAGAGCAAAAACTTGCTCTGAGCTTATGATGCATTCAAGTACTTCTGGGGTCTTCCTATTTCCTGAGTTGGCAAGCCGTTCCTCTGTCTTCGGTGTCTTCATGAGCTTTTAGTCGTAATGTGGAAACAACGGACACAACTTGTTACTCCATCTTGAGGGGATCTTTCACACAAAGTTTTCCAGATTGGAACACGTTGTTCTGATTATCCCAACACCCAAATAGTGCAGCACAAACGCCTTATCTTGCTTTGTCAAGTGTTACAGAGTGATGTCACTGTGTTACAGAAGTAAACAACAGATTCCAATGGAGGCGTTTCAGGCAGGGGGAGGGAACTTTGGGATTTTAGCCTTTACAGATCAGTTACATGCACACAAACCTATATAACACACTACAGGAAAGGGAAAACCACCAAAACTTTTAAATTGTCTGTAGGATTTTCTTTGCGTTGTTGCTTACATTTTTTTCCCCACAACCTAACAGGAGCCCCGACACCTGCAGCTGCTCTCAGATCTGGACGACAGTAACATCTTCTCCATCATCTCAGGCAAAAAACTCCACAACTGTCCCACAGACTTCCAGTTCTGCATCAAGGTAACACACAAGAAAACACTGCAACCAGAGCCATTCAATTCAACCATTATTGGAGATTGGCCCTCATGACAAATTAAATAAATCTGCCAGGTTGCATGGGACCATTTTGCTCTTTCTAATACAAATAAGTTTAGTCATTTAAATGTGTATTGTTTAGTAAATAGAAATGTCAAGAGACACTGATCAATATAACCGTCCTCCCAGAGGCTTTTTAGCAGATGCACCTGCTTCCCCTCAACATGCACTGTATCTCGTGTGTGTGTGACCCCCCCGCTGGGCGGTTTTAACTGACACACACTCAGCACTGTATATCCCACTCCTGTGGTGGGTCACCTGCTGATCTGGGATAAGCCCACTGGGATAAGCCAGGATGGTACAGGGAATCTGGCCCGCCTAACCCCTTCACCTCTACCACACACACACACACACACACACACACACACACACACACACACACACACACACACACACACACACACACACACACACACACACACACGCACACGCACACGCAGCGGGGGTGGCGGTGCAGGATCGGGTTAGGGATTTTACTTGCCGCCTGGGGGGTTGCTGGATGTTGCTATGGTGACATGAATTAATTTATCGCTAGGGGTTGCATCTAAGGAGCGGTGTGTCTTGTGACAGATGGAGGTCTGTGCTGTGATGCTGGTATGGACCTCGCACTTTAGGATTTTTTCCTTTAGCATTTACATTTACAAAAAACTATAAAACACACCTCAGGAAAGGGAAAACCCCAAAACATAAAAACGGTCTATAAAGAAGTGTTTTCAGAGGTGATTAAAAAGAGATTACTGATTCTGGTTATGCAGTCTTGCCCTGCCATGTCACAGGTTGGAACATTCGGAAAGTGAAATGCCAGAAACGACCAAAGAGGCCTTTCATGTTCCTGATGATCATTAATGTAGTGTCCCGCTGTGTCTTCTGTTTGGTGTACAGCCCAGCAAAGTGAGGAGTGACTGCAAGGAGCTGAAGATGCTGTGTGCCGAGGACGAGCAGAGCCGAACCTGCTGGATGACGGCCTTCAGACTGCTCAAAGTACTTCCTTTTCTTATACTACATTCTGCTTTTTCAAACCAAAACCCTAACAGTAACTATAAATCATGTAGGTTCCCTTTTCTTGCCGCATTAACATGAATTCATCTGTCAGTTCTTGTAATCATCAGTTAATGCTCACCTTTCTCTTATTTCTCACAGTATGGGATAGTCCTTTATCAGAGCTACAACGTCCCCCAGCAGAGGAAGTCCAATCTTTCGCCTTTTACAGCACCTGTGGTGAGTATCTGAATCACCTTCGTATAACCCAATAGAGATTTGTTGATCCATAAACGATTACATATGGTGGCCGACACGTGGTACAAGGGCCCACAACATTTCCATTTGGAGAAACACGATGCAGTTTTAAAAACGATGCAAATACAAAAACACAAATGTGCACAGACATATGCAAATAAAGAAACATCTTCACTAATTTGACAACACATGCGCAACGTTTAGAAAACATTCACCAACTTGACGAAACATCGTGCGTTTGCAGCGTTTTGTCTTTGCAGCGTTCACGTTTATTAAACCCTTTAGTTGAATGTTTCCTAAATGCTGTGCATGTGTTGGTGAAGATGTTTCTTCATTTGCACATTTGATATTTGCATTGTTTTTGAAAGCGCAGCGTGTTTCTCCGAATGTAAGTGTTTTGGGCCATGGTAGCCACCGTACTTATGGTCAGACATCAGAATTTCTTTGTCCAACAGCATTGACATTTCCATGGTTGAAACTAAGGGAATTGGTGCATTGACTCATTTTTTTGCTACCTTGTTTCTGGCTTTTCTTTGGAGGAAATGAAAGATCTATAGATTCACATATTACAATTTGTTGGCAGATTAAAACAATTCTGACATGCTGATTCCCACTTTGCCATTTTCCATTCAATTGTATGTTAAAAATAAAACATTGTCTGTAAAATAATTTATATTTCCTCTAATGTGGCTCCAAGTTTAAGGCCCTTCTCTCACTCGAAATACAGTAGAGGAACCAAGACGAGTGTGCATGAACCGTACGTGTGTGGATATACTCTCTGCAGAGGTTTGAGTGTATTTGTGATGTGTGTGTGCATGGCTGAACTGTGTATCGGTTTGGACCTGTGTCTGATCAGTCGCTGCATCTCCAGCTTGATCACTTCTATTTTGCATAAAATATGAATTGTAAAATGCCTAAGTGATGTTTGATCCTAACAATCACCACTGCTGTTTGACATTTGGTTAGAGGTGACAAAAGCGCTCTTTAGTGAAAGGCTTACGGTCCAGATTCAGGTCAAACAAACAACAGTCTATAACTAAAGAACATCCGATACAAAACACCTTATCCCAGATTCATTTTAAAAAGTGAACGCTTACATAATGTTAAGGCACACGTATGCTGTTAAAATATTACATACACAGCACCAGGACTAATCACTTAGCAGCAGGAGGTGTTTTACTTTGTGTTTTGTCCTTTTAACATCTTGCACGAAATCAGTGTTTCCATTATCCTTTGACCTTCTTTATTTGAGATCACTTTACTAGAAAAAAACTAATCCCAAGTCTCTTTACATTTAATTTCCTGAAGCCTTGTGGGGAAGATGCTTCTGTCTTTCCAAAAAGATTTTAAAACGATATACAATTGTTCTATAAAAGGCATTGTCTTCCTTAAGACATTTCTTTGTAATTGATACCCCTTGTAGAGTCCTTTAAACGTCCGCAGTCCATAAATGAGTCATTAAGTTTAAGTTGCAGAATATACAAAAAGTGTGTCTTGGAACTTCTTGGACATTATTATGTGTTTTAAGTCTTGCTAGTTATGATAACGACTGCTCTGAGTGAAAGACAAGTATTTCATTGACCTTATTTTCAGTTATTATCAAGAAAAAATCTAAGAAAATGTCTCGCTGCAGAACCAGAGAGGCTTGTGCTTTTCCTCAGAGGGGCGTTTGAGGGTCTGTGTGCAGACAGGATTTGTCATGCCCCAGTGACTGTGTCTGGCTTGTTTGACCTCTGACCCTTGTTTCTCCCCCACCCATCACCACCACCCCTCCACCCTGCTCGTTGTGTACTCCCCCTCCTCCTCCCCCACTCCCCACCTTTCCCTCCCTCCTCCCACCCTGCCACGTCTCCTCACAGCGGAGTGTATCTGAGAACTCTCTGGTTGCCATGGACTTCTCCGGGAGGACCGGGCGGGTCATCGACAACCCCCTCGAGGCCCAGAGCGCCGCCGTGGAGGAGGGACAGACGTGGAGGGTAAGAGGGGGGGAAAATAAGAAATCTGAACCCACAGATAATAATCTCCAGTTGTTTAATGTGATAAACACAAAGGGGTAGTTTCCTGCAGGGTTTATAAAAGCCATTTTATCATCAACTTCCTCTTGGTTTAGTTTTTATTTGATCCTAATCTCCCTCAAGCTACTTTCTAATAGGACTGTGTCAATGTTCCTGTGTTGCAAAATTATAACAACATATTCATATTAAAATGGCCACTTTATATATTTTTAAAGAGGTGGAAGTCAGAGAGAAGTCAAGTTTTTTGTTAAGTAAAACTCCTTTTCTTTTATGGCCCAAACTTGTTGTGTAATATCGTTAACACCCAAATATTACAAAAATGTATTAAACTACTTGAATCACTTTTCAGATATAATTATAGTTGATCTAGCACGGGCCACTACAAACAAAGTTAAACTACGTATTTAATGACATGCATCTCAGTATTCCCTATCAGTACCTATCATACTTTGTGTGTGATCACGTCAGAGTGAAAGCCTTTTTCCATCTTGACCTAATTACATTTTCCCTGCATCACTTTTCTCTGTAAAATCAAGTGTGCAGCAGCTCCACTTATCTGTTGCTGAGATCACAGCTCTGATGAGGATTAAGCAGAAAGCAGCTGCTCACTCCAATTCTTTTTTTGGTTGTGGTTGACGACTGTACAAAAACAAATCCTGCAAAATGTAAATCTTTAAGTTTTGGTTCAGCCCAATTTCCATGTGCCATTAAGGAAAGGAAAAGTCAATTTATGTTGTCATCTTTTAATAATTGTTGCCCTTTCTTCCACATAGAAACGGAGCCAGCGTATGAATGTCCTGGGCAGCCCGAGCCCCCTGCACCCCTCCTCTCTGAGCACAGGTACTCCCACTTCAGACCCCAGCCAAATGCATTATTAGATAGTCTTAGTGTTTAATGTGCGTTCAGTTTTTCTTGCAGATGTAAAAGTATTAGGAGTATGAGAAAAGTGTGAGTCACAGATGTCTGTCTTTCAGTGATCCACAGGACACAGGTATGGTTCCATGGTCGCATCATGAGGGAGGAAGCCCACAAAATGATCATCCAACAAGGCCAAGTAGACGGGTAAGATTAGCTGGTTTGCTTAGGAATTATGTTTTTATCTGATGTTATTTTAATGTAAATGTTAACCATGTGAAATGAAGTAAAAGCTTCTGGAAAACGAGACATCAATGCTGCCAAGAAACGCTTAGACCTAGTATTTTGGCATGATCGAGGCCTGGTGGATTAAGATAAGGTTCTCACCAAGTCACGCAGCAGCATATCATAAACTGTAATCGTATCAAGCCATGCAAAGTTACAGTGGTGATATATACTTTTCATGAATAGCTTTAATCATCTCTTTCTTCTGTTCTGTGTTTCAGGTTATTCCTGTTGCGGGACAGTCAGAGTAATATCAAGGCATTCGTGCTCACCTTGTGCCACCACCAGAAGATCAAGCACTTCCAGATCCTACCGGTCAGTCACATGACACAACACGGTCACATGACACAACACGTCACATTACACTGCAGGAAGCACGCCATGCTCACTGACATAAGGCAGATCACAGTAACACCAGCAAAGAGGTTATTTCCTAGATTCTTTGAGAAAACAAAGGTTTTCCCTTTCCTGTAGTGTGTTATACAGGTTTTTGTGCATGTAAATGGTCTGCAAATGCTAAAATCCCAAAGTCCCCCCCCCCCAATACAGACAGTATGAGAATAATAAAAGCCTTTTTGAACATTAAAGCATGGAGACCATGTCACAGTTGAAGCACAAAATACAATTAATGCAAATGATGTCCTCTTTAATGCTATTCATCAGTCTAAATTGTTCTGGTTTTTAAATTGTAGACTGTTAGCAATCGATCTATAATCATATTTAACAAAATAGTTAAAAGAACAAATATGTTTTTATGATTTTGGGGTGGATTGTCCCTTTTAATATAAGACCACTACCAACCAATTCCCAAAGCATACCATGTTGTTTTTTAAGAAAATTCTTCCCTCCCCCCCGGGCAGCCATCTGTTTGAATTTATATGAAAGATATGAAATTGAAATTCCTTAAAGGGCCAGTTCACCTAAATAACAACAGAGACATACTTTTTCACTTGAGGTGAGGAATCTACCTCCTGAATGTACGACCTGATAACTGTGCTAGATGAAAAAAACACAGGATCACTAAAGTAAGAAGGGTTTATCCTCTGACGATCATGAACGTCTGTACACGATTTAAAGACTATCCATCCAATAGTTGTTGAGATTTATCACTCAGACAAATACTCATTACCATACTTTTACTACTTTACTGGCATTTCAGTGACCTGTGCAATACTCACAGCACTTTTGCATTATTATTATGGCAATATATGACTGCATTACATACACTACTGTATATATTGAAATATACATATTTAAAAATGTTTATTGTATACAGTATATTGCAGAACATCTCTATTTTGATTTTATTCTATAATGTATTAACTGTTTTCCTCCAGGGTAGTATGTGAACATCTTATCTATGATCTTATACATATTTGTATTGTATTTTCTTTTAATTTATTTCATTTGATTTATTTTAATTTAATATGTATTCATTTTTTATTAAATTAAATTCTATGATATTAAATATTTGTATTTTTTTTTCAATTGTATTATTCAATGTATTAATGTTTTATTCTATAATGTAGCAACCATTACAAAATCCAATTTCCTCCAGGGATACAATATCCCCAGGAAATAATCTGATGATGATTTTGAAGATAAAACAAAAGCATTTTCCAACTAATGTTCATTCAGTAGCTCAGAGGGATGAAGTGTCTTATCTCCATGTGATGTTAACCGTCTCCTCCCTCCTCAGTGTGAGGAAGACGGTCAGGTGCTCTTCAGCCTCGACGACGGCGCCACAAAGTTCACCGACTTGATCCACCTTGTGGAGTTTTACCAGCTGAACAGAGGGGTGCTGCCCTGCAAGCTTAAACACCCGTGCACCGCCGTGGCCTTGTGACACTCCTCAACCCCGACACCTCCACCCCCTTTTTTTGCACACCTCTCTCTAACCCTGAGATTCCGCCGCCCCCATCTGCCCCTTCCTCACCGACGAAGGTGAGGGGATAGAGAAGTCAAGTTTGAGGATGTGAACTCGCCGGGCATTGGAGGTTTTTCTGATTTCCCCCAATGCGGCAGCGCTTTCCTCCAGGCTTTCCGCTGTCTGGTCAAGCGTTGCAGATCGAGGACCCGGCAGTCGGCCAACGTTGTCATGGAGACTCGACTGTTTTGTCATTGCTGTTGGAGAGAGACCATGTGATGTGAAAACACGAGACGGTGAAAGTCTGTTTGCAGGATGGCTGCGGGTCTCTAGGATGGACCCCTCCCTCACCCTTTAACCTCCCACATCCTCCAGGCCTGATAAGCTGTGGTGCCCGCCCCACCCTCAGTCCTTCGAGGGGGGGGGGGGGGGGGGGGGTGCCACCCTCTGACTTCCTTATCAATCATCAGGGATGGACGGGGAACCTCTCTGGATCTTATCAAACTCAATCCAGGAGTTTCCTCAACCTTTGCAGTCCAGTCTGGATAAGCTGACACCCTGTCCCCCCTTCCAAAAACAGAGTCGATGCAGCCTCTCTGCTGTCCCACAATCCCCTGGTGCAAACCCTCCCCCCCCCCCCCCCCCCATATCCTGCCCTCTCCTCCTCCACAGAAGAAAAATTGGGCAGAAAAGTAGCTGAGATAAGCAGAGCAGTGGCGAGGGTTTGCTGAAAGGACAGAGGAATGTTTATCAGGAGAGGCTGCAACAAGCCTCTCTTGTAGAATTGATTACTTGATGTCATTTTAATGCTGTTTTTATTACTGTTGATTCAATGCAGAACTAGTTTTGCACTCCCGGGCGGACAGACGACAGCTGTCCTCTCTAGCTAAATGAGGCTGTCTGCTCTCCGTTCGTCCTCCTCCTCCTCCAAACCTTCCCCCCCTTCTGAAAAGCATGCTATGAATTTCCAGCAGTTCTGATTGGATTACAGTGGCGTGGGAGCAAAGTTAGGCCCAGCAAAGTTAGGCCCAGCAGAGTTAGGGCTGATTATGTCGTGCCTTTCAGAAAAAGGTTTGGGGATATTTTGGACCTCCGTGTGGCAACAACAAAAAAACGAATGTGCGTCTCAGGACCATGAGGAAGAGGGGGAAGACTTTTAAATAGACTCCTGAAAAGTGTGTCCACCCCCAGGCTTCTACCATTTTTATTTTATTTTTTAATCTAAAGGGGTTAAATCTCTTGGTGAATTTGTCTTTGAATGTCAATTTTCTTCTCCTAAGTCTCTTCTGAGCTCACTGCTTGCACATTTTAATTATTGATTTGATATTGATGGTTGGAGCTGTCATGTTCGGATTCTGACCACTGTTCCCTCACTCCAGAAAAGACAAATCAACAAAAGCACTCCCACACGTTTATCCTTTTTTATTTGTTTCTTTGTTTGTTTTAATATGGAATTGATCAAATGACTTGAAATGTGAACTCAGTAGATTGTGCGTCAACACACAGTGGAATGAGATTCACTCGCCTTAAGTGAAAATTGTGAGCCTTGTCTATGAAATCGAAGCGATATATTATAATGCACATACAGTAACATATTTCAGATTTCAAGAGGATGGAGTGGTATCAGGATAATGTAAAATGGCCAAGAGTTAGATGGAAAGATCGATACCACTCTCATGTCTGTACGCTGAATTTAAAGCTGGCAAAAAGCGGCTAGTTAGCTTAGCACAAAGACACAACAGCCAGGCTCTGTGTAAAGGAAACACAAATCTAGCACATCTGAAGCCAGCTAAGCAACACGTTATGATATAGCAACATATCTCTGTCTGTCTGTATGTCTGTGGGTATGTATATCCACATATCTCGAGAACGATTTATCCAATCTGCTCCACATTGAGCTTTTTTGTATTTGGCCAAAAAGTGTCTCTCTCAGAAAATAATTGGCCCTAAATGCCAGGCCCATGTGTGCATCGATTTGTTTCGACCAACTCCGTTTTTTCGTTATTTTAAACAGAACATTTCTGGACCAAGCTAAAATAATTTGCTTTTTGATTTTTTAGAGTTCAATACTGTTAAGCTATAGCTTCCCCTCAAAGATAGCCTAAATTCCTTGGGTAGGGTTTATATTACAAAACATTTCATATCTTTTGAACAATCGCTAATGCAACCACATTTGGTGGAGATGTAGATATGATACCTGAGTGACCATGACTGACAAATGTGGCGTCATTTGACAAATAGATGGCGATGTAGCAGCATCATTTATCTATAACGGAAGGAATCTCTGTCTGTGTATGCATGCATGTCCCTTGCATATCTAAATAATCATTCATCCAATTTACTTCACACTTGGGGGGTGTTTTTATGAGGACCCAAGAGAGTGCAGTGCCGAGTCTGAAGTTGATTGGATGAGCGGTTCCCGAGAAAGATACTATCAGCCATACCAAGGTCCACTAGTCTTTGTGGTCTAACCCGGGGTCATCTGCTAGAGTATTTCTCTACATTGACTTCCTTCGCTAAGTAAACTAGCTGTTGGCTGTCAATAGCTTCAGATTTAAAGTGCTGACCACAATGCCTTTATTGGGATATCTTTGACCCTTTTTTTTAGATATGTATGACCTGGGGTCCAGTCTCTCATGTGTGAAATAAACTGAACTAAAGACATGACATTGGTATCAATCTAATCTAAATCTTGGTAAAATAGCCAATAAGTTATTCTCCCAAACTGTCTTCTCAAAAGTAAAAGTAAACTTGAAACAGATTCAGAAAACAGCAAGTGATGCAAACGTGCATTTCGCTGCCTAATTTCTGGTTTAGTACTGTACTTACCTTATGTCTGCAGGTTATTGACAAAATGTAACATCATGTTCACTTATTTCCAGTATCTTCCACGGGAGATTGATAGCATCAGAGGTGAACATCAGGTTGTGGTGTCAGTCCCTCACAATCAGACAAAAGGATGTTTTTTTATTGCATAGCCATTTAAAAAAGGATACAGTCATGATAGAGTTGGAAGAAGCACTTTTGCCACCAGTAGTAGCCTCAGTTAACCAGAATGCCTTGCAGCCATCGTACGAGTGTCAGCAAGGGCCAATACATATCATTACTTGATAATTCAACAGAAAACTAAATGGCACCTATTTGGATGATCAATAACCTTTTTAAAGTGAATACTCTCGAATAAAATATAGTAAACTGAATATCTTGAGACTCTTGGAAGGACAAAAAAGCGATTTCAAGACATCACATTGTTGTCGAGCAAAATGTGATGGACATTCTTTTTCATCCATTCATCATCCAAATGAACAAACCTATCAAAAAGAAGCAATAATTGCAGCGTTACATAATTTAGCTAGCTAGCTAATGTGGCTAACGGCCAAAATTCATGAAACAGCATGTTCAAGCCTATTTCTGGTGGTTGTTGCAAAGCATTCTGGGAGATTAAGTAAAAAGGATACAAGGTGGACATACAATTCAAAGTTGGGTCATCAAATACTAGACTTATAATTAATCACTAACAAATCAATCTTAAAACGGTTATGTGTAGAATTTGAAAAATCGAACTTTGGCACTCCCTTGTGGTCACATGGAAAACACATTCTCAAAATTAATTCAAACATTGTGGTTTCAACATGTCATCTGAGTGGATGCTCTCTATTTAAATATGTCCCTTTCTGCCCTGTGGGCATCCAAAAGACAAGAGAGACAAGCCCATATCATAGGAAGACAAAAACTGGAGTGGAGGCAAGAGAGGAAATTTTTTAAGTTCTGTTGTCTTTCCGGCCTAATCCTACTGTCGTGTGACCAGCGAGTGATAATATTGCAGGCATGTGACATACAGTAACAGCAACTTAGCCTCACCTGCACTTCCTCTTCCTCCTGTGCCAGACTCTCAGGGTTAGCACATGGCCGTCAGACTCCCCGCAGGGCCAACTTAACCCTTTTGATTGACTCACTGCCAGCACCAGTCGGCAATCACGTGACTTGAATGACTCAGTAGCTCTGCGCTCCACCAATCAGGCCTTTTTAGTCAGCCAGGGCAGACTCTCCCCAGGGATTGGATAATGCTTGAACCCCCCCTCCCCCCCCTTTCCCACCTGTGTCCAGCCTGTTAAGCTATGGTGAATATGTGTGAGTGTGTGGATATGTGTGTGTGGCTAGACTGTTATATTCACTATTCAGGATTCTTCTGGTTATCATTACTTGCCTTTTTAGAGAGGAAGGTTGCTTGTCGGTTGGGTAAAGTCAAGCTAAGCCGAGGATTAAAGGAGGCCGGAGCATTCCCAGTTTTTAAGTGTGAGGTTAATTTCCTGTCTGTTAGAGAGGGAGGAAACAACCGTCAGTCCTTCATTTTTTTAAATCACTGTGCTAGAATGCAATCCTATACACAAGCCCAAGTATATGAATATACCAGTATACAGTATGTTTTCTAAGTATGTGAAGCTATGGAAGACGTAGATCTAACACTGTACCTAGGTCACAGATCACTATGTATGGGGCGTTATGCTTTTGCTCATAACTCCGTGTAAAATGAAGAATGATTTATTTAGTCCTTACTTTCCATTATTTGTGTGTATATTGACATTACTGTGTTTTTTCTTTGGTTTGACACAAAACAAACTTTTATATAAATATAAAAAAAGAATATACCACAATATATACAGTATTAAATTAAGCTGTTTCTGAGATCAAACTGGATTTTTGGCACGTGTCAAATTTCTGAACATCAGTGGTGTGTATAAGCTGACTCTGCCAGCATCCAATTCTGATGCCATTTTCTTTTAAAACCACGTGTTTTTCAAATGTTCCCGCTTTGTCTGTCTGTCCGGCAGATTCCACTCATTTAAGGAAAACACTCCTGTAAATGATTGGATTTTACACACACACACACACATTGGTGTTTTTTTCACCTGAGAGCACACACACCTAACGCCTAACCCTTCAGGATATTCTTAGCAGCTTTTATACACCTTTCCACACAATTAGTGCAATTATACGCTGTAGCTCAAGAGGGTTGTGCATTTTACTATGTCCATTTACTCAGATTTTTAAGGTGCATAACAAGACATATTTTTCCTTAACTAAGCCTATCCTTGCAGCAGGTGCCTCTTGTTTGTGAACGGCATCAAGTCCTTATTTGCCATCCGTCCACTCACTGCGTTCATTTACAGTAAGCTATAACTGTGAAGCCTACTGGAACAAAATCCTAAATTCAGGTCACATACATCCAAAATGGTGACTCACAGTGCAGGTGAAACTGACGTTATGTTAGTTGTGTTTTCTTTTATTATTTTTTTAGATTGAAGTCATCATAAGCTGAAGTCAAATAGACATTTCAGGGAAAGAAAACAAAAAGAGCGAATGAACCGTGATCATTTTTTCAAAACCCCACTGTCTTTTGCTTCATTCTGTCTGTGCGGCTCCTGGATCTACATTGTATCCTGTTCAGGTATTTTTGTACAAATAAGGGACTGATATATTCTCTGTTATTGGAAATTAGAATAAAAGACAACATTGCTATAAACCAAAAATGTCTGGCCTGGTGATGTGTGTTTTCTTCCTGTCCCATACATTTAAAAATGAGTAAAAGCATCTTCCTGTTCAGACTTTAATTGGGAGGTTTAGAGGACAGGAAGGCTCTCTTTTTTATTTAAAAGCGGACATTTTGTTATCAATGCAACATGGAATTACTGCCTTGGAAAATATCACGAAAAGTCATCTTATCGTTCTTTTTTAATAATAGAAACATGTTATAGTATGTTGAAACTATCAAGGTAAAGGTAATAGTGTGGCATGTCAGAAAATATGAAAAAGTTAGTTTAGTTGAAAAAAATGTTTTAAAGAAAGTCATGTCATAGTACAGAATGATGAGAAAAGATTTAAGTAAATCGAACATTTCTTTCAAAAAGTCATATTATAGTTTGTCAAAAATATGAAGAAATGGGTACCACTTTACAATAAGACTACCCTTATAAAGGATTCATAAAGGGTTTATAATTAGGTTATTAATTAGGTTGTAAACACTTTATTAATCATTAAGAACCATTTATAAACCAGTTCTAACATAGTTTTCATTCATCAACACAGGCTCACTATTTGGCAAGATGACTAAGCCTTATATTGGCTTCCTAGCTTACTTCGTCTTCATCAGCCAACATACTTGGTATCTGTTGTTCACTGAGTTTATCCCCCCCCTTCCATCTTGATGTTTCTTGGCATCTCTTTACTTTAAGACCATTTATTTACGAGTTACTAACATTTATAACTGCCAAAAGGGAGCCTTATTGTAAAGTGTAAAACAAATCACCATTTATTATAAGTTACAACCATTTATAATTTGTTTAAGTTATATTAAGCCTTAACGTTATTCCCATTTTTACTGTAATTTTTGTGCATTTTGTTGTTAACTAAGATGATGTTATGATTTATTTTTTGTTAGTATGCGCATGCAAAATTTGGACATACCTGGAGAAGGAAGAAATGGGTCTTCGGAATGATGGGAGTTAAAGACAAAAGGCGGAGACTAGTGTTGAATCTAGTGGAGAAACGATCAAGATGCCACCTTGCCCCTCTGATTAGACGGCATGTTAAGTCAGGAAGTAGCATTATGAGTGATGAGTGGAGGGCATACAGGAGAGTGCTGAGTAACATGGGGTGCAACCACTGCACCATAAACCACAGCAGGTGGTTTGTGAACCCCCAGACTGGCAGTCATTCCCAACATATAGAAAGAGCTTGGTCGACCGTCAAAGGACATGTCCGTAGACTGAGAGGAAACCGTAGAGAGTTTGTTGGAGGAACACCTCAAGGTTCTTGAATGGTCCTCTTGGCTCTGCTCACCCTGATGGACTGCTTGGACGCTTGTTCAAGGATATACACAAAGCCTTTCCAGTCTGAGTACCATTATGTCTTACCAAGTCTTTCATTTATGTCTGAGAAAAGCTTTTGTTTAAATATGTGTATCAGTCATAAACAGTCATTACTATGAGTCCTAATTTTCTTCATGTGTGAATAAAATGTTTTGCTTGGTTCTGTTGCATCTTACTTTGCATTTCATGTGAAAAATGTGTATTAGGTAAGCGTGAATGTTATAACTCATTCATAAATGGACATGTGTATTAAACTTAAAAACAACGCACCCTTTCAGTAGTTACAAATGTTAGTGACTCATTAATAAATGGGAATGGGTTTCACACTTTACAATAAGGCTCCCTTTCAGTAGTTATAAATGTTAGTGACTCATTAATACATGGGAATGGGTTTCACACTTTACAATAAGGCTCCCTTTTGGCAGTTATAAATGTTAGTTACTCATTCATAAATGGTCATAAGAGATGCCAAGAAACATCCAGATGGATGGGGGGAGAATCAACTCAGTGACCAACAGATACCAAGGATGCTGGCTGATGAAGGAGACGAGGTAAGCTAGGTAGCCAATATAAGGCTTAGCAGTACAGATACATGTGGGCTCACTATTTGGCAAGCAACCGGTCACATGTTTATCTCATGTCTTATAAAAGCTTATTAATGATTTATAAAGTGTTCACAACCTAATTAATAAATGAATTACAAACTATTCGTAAACCCTTTATAAGGGTAGTCTTATTGTAAAGTGGTACCAAGAAATGTATAAAGATAAGTGTAGAAAAAGTTGTTGTATAATCTGTCAAAGCAACAGGATAAGTCATAGTGTAGCTTTTTGAAAAATATGAAAAAAGTTATAGTTCAGTTTAGTATGTTTAAAGGTGTATTGTATGTCGAAAGAGTCATAGCTGGTTTTCACTCGTTTTTCTGGGATTATCCTATTTTTTTTTAGATAATATTGTTATTAAAATGCTTATTATTAAAAAGGCTCATTATTTTCTATAAGACTGCAGTGCTGCCTACCATCCAGAAAGCTCAGATCCTCCTTCAGTCGTGCAACATAGAGGAGCTGTTCAAATAAGAAACAAAACTTAAAGAAACAAAATGTCAAACAGGGTTCAAATATGTTCATTGTGTTTAATTTCAATAACTGATGGCAAAATGAGAATATTTACAAGAGGGAAAAATATGTATGATCTGTACAAAGAAATAAACTTGCAAAGATAAAAAACATAAAAACAAATAGCAAACATGTAATTTATGAAACAAACATGACAAAAAATGACGAGACAATTAAAAAAACAAGCCTATTCGAGGTATCCAGTCCAAGAGTCCTTGTGACATGGCCTGTGCACACCTTTAAAAATAAATAAAAAGGTAACAGCGGACTGTCATTTCTCTTCGTGGTCAGTTGAAAAATGCCATATTAGAAAATGGGTATAGTGAAGTGGTTACACCAACGCTGTCTTGACTTTTGATTTCCCAGAAAACATAATTGAATTGCTGTTTCAGGTACTTTTTTGTGAATGTATGGAAGGAATATTTTGGCAACAATCTGTATCTGTACATAAAGTCAGAACACCATTTAGTAAAATGATGAAAAATCTCCCATTTAAGTCTTAAAATAAAATGGCTATGCTAGTTTTCTGTGACAAATAAATCTCTTTCTTAACTCCCCTGCCTTTTTCAGAACGGGCAAATCAAAGTGTTTAACTCGTGTAAACAATCATCCCACGTGGGCATCCGTTACCTGCGATAAAACACATTTCATTAAGTACTATAAAAGCTAGAGCGACTTTGGTGTACCAATACTAGAGGCATACAGTCAAAAAAAAAAAAAAAGTGTTAAATATATTTTTGTTCGAACCGTAATGATTGCAAATGTGTGTGACCTCTAACACGGCCTGGAAGTCGTAACACAAAATAAACACAAACTACCAGCAGTGCTTGCAGTACCAAGTACATGCTTTTCTCTAGATTTATTACAGATACAACAGATGTCTTCATAAATAGTTGCATAAAATGTTAAAGCCGCAACATTGCACATGATAATCAAACATAACATACAATGAGTGCATTTACAGTAATTTCTCTTCCTCTGCCTCCACATTCACTCCCGTCTGATTCGCCGCCACTGAACGCCGCGAAAAGTCTCGCGTCCCGCCCTCCGAGGGGGGGAGGGGGGACCCCGCTGTGAATGTGAGGGGAAAGAAGGCAGAGGGCTATGTATATACAAGGTAAGGCTTAAACATCTCATATCTGCGCAATACAAGTTTTGTTCTAGGAAAAGCAAACGATGGATGTCTGTTGTTCTCCGATCGGACAGTGCAGCATCGCGACATGATCATCACCGTATCTTAGATTTAGGTACATTATATAAGCGCAGCCATCAAAAAGCTCTGACGTATAAATGTCTCGAACACCTCGGTTACTGTCTCCGGGCGTCTACAGCGACTTTTTCTACAATGGATTCCTTTTCCTTGGAAATGTAGAGACAGTACTTTTCCTTTTTTATACATTGTTTCTATAAGAAAGGGCTGCTTCTCAAAAGTCTTTGAAATGCAGTTTAGTGTAAAAGAGCACAAACACACAACGTCTGTGTCCCCCTGGCAACAGGAGGGGGGGGGGAGTTTGCTCTCCGCGTCGAGGCTCCTTCAATCGGCTCCTCGGTCAGCTCTAACTCTTCAAATGGAAAATAAATAACTTTTTTTTGTTGTTTTTTTGTTCACTTTACTAGAAAATGTGTTAGAGTTGAAAGCAGCAAGCAGCAGTAGACAAGGGCATCCGTTCATTTACGTGATTGGTGAGAACTTGGTTCTCGAGGACTCTGATTGGTTTAGACCTAAACGGGTCTAATTTGTGAAAGGACTACAGGACTTTAGCAACATTCTGTGAAAGAGGATCAGATCAGCATTCATTATTTCTATTTTTCTTTACATCTACACCATCAAGATGCTCCAATCCAGAGGAGCCTGCAGCCCCCAGAGGACAGCCCCTACAGGACAGACCCTAGAGGACAGCCCCTACAGGACAGACCCTACAGGACAGACCCTACAGGACAGCCCCTACAGGACAGACTCTAAAGGACAGCCCCTACAGGACAGCACCTAGAGGACAGCCCCTACAGGACAGCACCTAGAGGACAGCACCTAGAGGACAGCCCCTAGAGGACAGCCCCTACAGGACAGCACCTACAGGACAGCCCCTACAGGACAGCAGGGACGAGGGTTGGACTTTAAACTCGAGGCTGCAGGCGGCTCTGGATGAAGCTCCCGACTCCCCCGATGGCCCGGGCGTCGGTCTGATTCTTCCTCCTGTCGATGAAGGAGATGAGGCGGGACGTGTCCAGGCAGCCCTCTGTCCTGGCCCGTTCGTCAGAGGGTTCGTCCTGCAGCCAGGGCTCCTGGAGGCAGAGCGCGGCTGGAGGTCTCCGTCCCGGGTCGGTCCTCAGCAGCAGGCAGATGAAGTCCCGGGCCCCCTGGCTGACGCCCTGGAAGTAGTCCCTGGGGAAGCTGAAGTCCAGCCGGCAGATGTTCAGGCAGGTCTCCTCGGCACTCTCGTCCAGAAAGGGGGAGGCGCCACTCAGTAGCACGTAGGTCACCACGCCCAGGCTCCACAGGTCGGAGGTCAGCGACACCGGATCTCCAAGGACCAACTCCGGGGGGGCGAACTCAGGGCTGCCCAGCAGGGGGTGGACGTAGAGGGCGCTGTTGAGCTGCACCGCGTCACCGAAGTCTGTGAGCTTCACCGCCGGCTGGCCGCTGGCGCTGTGGGACACCAGCAGGTTCTCAGGCTGGAACAGAGATGAGTCACATTAACAGCTTCAGTCTGGTGACATTACATCATGCTTTATACAAAGAGACTTAGAGAGGACATACAACGCTAATTTTCATTCCATGTTTTAATGTTGAAAAAGCTCTTTATTTTTCTATTGAGAGGATGTTTTGCAGCTCCTCTCATTTGACATGTTTTAGCTTCCTGGTACTCCTCTCTACTTTCTATAAACTGTGGACATGTGGAACGCTATCTACCGAGTACAGGTACCTGATACAACCTCACTTCAAACAATGGGAAATATCCCTTTAAAGGTCTTACTTTTATGTCCAGATGCACTATCCTGGAGTTGTGCAGGTACTGTAAAGCTTCTAAAACGTCCCTCAGGTAGCAGGCCACTTTCTCCTCCGTCAGATTCCCCCAGCTCACGATGTAGTCCAGCAGACGACCTTGGTCAGCCCTGGAAATAAAAAAACACAAAAGAAACAATCAGATGGAAGAAAGACAAAGGTAGATCAAGGCTAATGAGCTACGTAGCTATTAGCTAAAGTCCAAATGTTGTGCTCACATCTCCAGGACGAGGGCGTAGCTGCTGGGGGTTTCGTACGTGTCGATCAGGCCGACTATGTGGGGGTGCTGCAGCCTCTGGAGCAGGTTGAGTTCTTGCGTGACCCGGTCCCTCCTCATCAGCTTCTTGTTCACCTGTTTGACCGCCACCAGACGCTTGGAGCCCCGCTGGTCACACCGCTTCACCACAGAGAAACGACCCCTGGAGAGAAGGAGGAGGAGCGTCAGAGGTCAGGTGGTTTACAAGAAAACACTGAATGTTACTAAAATGAAGGTGAGTCTATTACCTGCCCAGTTCAACCACTTCAGTGTAGTGAGACTCAAAGTTGTCTTTCCAGCTCACTCTGATGCCGTCAGTGGACACTGCTGGAGACAGATACTCAGATTATGTCCACACTGATAATGAGCTCTGTGCATATGTGACCTGCTCTATCAGAATCAGCCATTTCGACTCTGATATACAGGACGCATTTGAGTTGAGATCCTTAGCTTTCCAATGATAACATGAATTCTAGTCCTTCAAAGCTTGCTGACAATATTTTAGCCGTAGTAATTTTAGCAGGGAGCTCAGGGCTTAATCTTATGGGGGCACAGTTCCCCTTGCCCCCCCTTAGGACCACCACTGGATTAGCTTTAATCTAGAAAATCTTTGTAAATCTATATCAGAGCTTGTTAGGAATCCATCCAAGTTATTGACTAGGCTAACACCCCGTCTTTACAAGCTTTCAAAATGTATTTATAGTCTTAATATGGCGACAAAAATGTGATATTTAGTTTGTTTACAATCCACCAAAACCCTCCAAAACATAATTCCATGATTAGAGCGAGTCACATGTAGTGTTTGTTCTTACCTAACACTCTGAGGCTAGCAGATGACGTGACGCTGCCCAGCTCGTTGGTGGCGACACACGTGTAAATGCCGTCATCCTCAGAGGAGACGCCGATTATCCGCAGCGTTGCTTCACCCGTATCACTGAAATAAACACGTCTCATTTCATTTCTTCTTCCAATTTTCTTCTTCAAATACGAGTAACCACATATAAGTCCTTTTGCACAGTGATAAGCAATAAGGGACAGTCACGGATTGGAGGACAAAATGCTAAAACATGCACCTGGTGTGTTGAAAGTATACTCGTCTCTAGGTGGTCTAAAAATATTATTTGAAATATCAAATAGCTCTAAAGCACCCCCTGAAATGTCATATTTCTCATGTCCCTCCTTCTATTAGACCAACTTGCATGTCAAAAATAACATTTAAAATAGGCTTTATGCTATTATTCTGTTGTTATATGTCTCCTGTCATGGTCAAAGCAATGTATTCAATCATATTGCCACCAGGTAGCCTAAGCGTGCTAACACTGCAACTTACAATTTTTCTTTAAAGGGTTTCTTTTTCAAGTTTTGATGTTCTAAATTGTCCTCCAATTCTGGAATGACCCATAAACCATAAAGACAATCAGTCCGATGGAGTTTTAGCAACATTTCCTCCCAAATATCAGCTTCCTGTGAAATGTCCCCTCACCTGTAGGCAGTGCTGAAGTGTCCGTTGTTGCTGAGGGTGCTCTGGTCGGGGCCCTTCCAGGTGACGGTGGGCCGGGGCCGACCGCAGACCTTACACCTGAGGGTGACGCTCTCTGCGTCGTCACACGTCACGTCACTCAGAGGCACAAGGAACTCTGGGGGAACTGGAGGAGCAGAATAAGAGTCAGAGGTTAAATACTGGGTCTTCAAACGGAAAGACAGCCAAACAGTGCTGTATAGTTTAGTTTCTCCCTCTCGATAATCATTAACAATTTGCACAACAGCAACCTTGCACATCTTTATATACTATCTTTATATACATGTTTCTGCTACTGTAGTAAAGGCCTATATTTCTGTTGTTGCAGTATTTTGGTTACATCTTAAAGGTAGGGTAGGTAAGAATGGAGAAACCAGCTCGAGTGCGCTAGAATTTGAAAGTACGCAGCCGAAAAAATCTGCCCCTTCCTTCAGACTTCCTTACAGAGCCCCTCCTCCAACACACACGGACGCGCACATGACCAATGAGGGCACGAGATAAGTTTGTGCACGAAATGGAAGGCTGACAGGCAGGTAGGCCATCCAGTTATTTTAGCCGGGCCGGCTCAGATGACTGGTCGTGCTTTTTACAGCGCCACAGCTTCCACAGATGACATTTTGTTATGTATTTATTGTCAAAGCATTTCATGTATTCATTGCTATCGGGATGTTAAGAGCATTCCATGGAATATAACAAGTGTTTCTGAAGTGAATTACCTACCCAACCTTTAATGTATCATAAATATTTTATTTTGTGTATTACTAGTGATATATGTCTTTTCCACTGTAGATATGTTTATATTTCCTGTTTGTTGTTTTTATTTTATCATGCTTATACTTTTATTCCACCTTTTGAATATTTTAATGCCTGAATACACTGCTGCTGTAACAAACCTGATGTGGGATCCATCCATCCATCCATCCATCCATCCATCCATCCATCCATATATCCATCCATCCATCCATCCATCCATCCATCCATATATCCATCCATCCATCCATCCATCCATATATCCATCCATATATCCATCCATATATCCATCCATATATCCATCCATCCATATATCCATCCATATATCCATCCATATATCCATCCATATATCTATCCATCCATCCATCCATCCATCCATCCATATATCCATCCATATATCCATCCATCCATCCATCCATATATCCATCCATCCATCCATCCATCCATATATCCATCCATCCATCCATCCATATATCCATCCATCCATCCATCCATCCATCCATCCATCCATCCATCCATCCATCCATATATCCATCCATCCATCCATCCATCCATCCATCCATCCATCCAAGAATTGGTTTTATCATCATTTTTTGGTCATATTTTAATAAACCATACAATGACACACTCACCATCATAGATGTAGTTTGGATTTAGAAGCTGAAAAGAAATAAAAGAGTACATGTTAGAACCATAGGAGCGTAAGCATGACTTGAGACTTAACATTTCTTAGATGTACAGATGAACTCACCTTTACAGAAACTTTATTGGACTTCCTGTAACCGTTTTCCAGCTTGGGGTCTTTCTTCACCTCCTTATCCTTCTTCTCTGATTTTTTCCGCATGCGCAGGGTGTGCCAGGACGAAGACTTCCTGCTGGGACATCAAGATGAAGCGGGTTAGAAAACCAAACCAAGCAGCAGGTGAGGTACTAAAACATATTTTTATTAGAATTACTATTATTGCAGGTATTTGCATTACGAATGATCCGTTTGTCACTTGATGCATTCATCCTGCCGATTTTGTTATTTTCTTTATCTACTTATTATGCAAATAAACAAAAATAAATGAAACCGAGGGAAAAAGGGTCGTGATAATAAGTACCATATCATCAAATTGTCAATATGAATGAACTATTTTAGATAGATAAATGCATAGATAGATAGTTTACTTATCCACATTTGGGGAAAGCTGCCTACCTCAACTAAACATGGAGACGCAGCATTCAGTTATCATGCTCCAAATATCTGGAACATACTCCCAGAAACCTGCAGGTCCGCTGCAACTCTGACTACTTTTACATCCAGGCTCAAGACTTTTCTTTTTGCCGCTGCTTTTAATTGAACTATTCATATCTTACACTGCACTGTAACCTTTATTCATGTATTTTTTCTTTTTCTTTTAATGTTTATTCTATTATCTTTGCTTTTTAATGACTGTTTTTAAATGCCATTTTCTTAATGTCTTTCATTTTTGTAAAGCACTAAATATAATGCATCCTCCTATGATTTAAGAGCTCTTACTTCATGGATCCCTCGGGGCAGTCGGGCACGATGGCCGAGGTGTGTCCCAGCACGAAGCCGGGGATCCAGCCCTCGGCGGCGGGGCCCTGCTCCGTGGCCGCCCTGAACACCAGGAACATGTTCTGCTGGTTGCTGGCCAGGATCTGGACCACCTCGCCCTGACAGACGCTGATCTCATCCTCCTTCACAGCCATGTAGTCCTGGGTCACCAACATGGTGGATACGCTACTGCTGCTGCTGCTTTCACTCTGGGAGGAAACGTGACATGGGAAAAACTGTGAGTAGGAATTCACTTTGTAGTCTGCCAGATCATAGAGTCATAATGTGAACACGGAAATGTTGAGAATCCCAAAGATTTAAGGTAGAAATGTAGAGTACGGGTCCTTAGCACATAGAAACTGCCGGATGCTAAAGGCCGCTACACACCAACCTGAGACCAAAGAACGCGTACCGACGGCGTCCCGACTTTTACGTCCGCTACGTCGCCTGCGTCGGCTACGCCGCCCGCCTACGAACACACCGCAAAGACTTCAGTCGACGAGTGGCAATAACTGTCCTTACCAGCAGGCAGCGGTAGTGTGTATTCGTCATTCAAAAGAGGCAACAACCGGAAGACAGACTGCGTTATACACCGAGAGAAGAAGAACAGACTGCGTGATATAAACAAACAACAAATAGCGTCTGGGTTCCATTTTCACTCTCTCCCGTCGATCGAAAACATGTATCGTACGGTACTGGCGTTATCAGCAATTGGAGTGTTGCTTGCGGCTGCAGAGATTAAGAAGCGGAAGCGAAAAATCAGGAGAAACCGCACTAAATGGGTGAAAACATGGATACTACAGCGAGAAGCTCGGGGGGCTTTCCCGAACCTGTGTCGAGAGCTGTCCCAGGAAGATGGAGACAAGACCCTGAACTACGGCAGGCCACCCTGCCACCCTGCAATATTCCAGCTCGAGCCAAGCAGCACAGGGATGAACTATGCCAATATGTTAACGGTGTCGGTGCAGTGCCTTTTCAGTGCCTTTTCAGTGGGATAAGATATGGCATGTCTAAAGAACTGTACAATGTAAACAATCGACAAAAATACAATACGATAAAAATAGTGTGTAATACAATAAAAAAAAGAGTTTGCCAAATATGTCTAATGCTGTGTTATCAGTGGCTGTAGTATCAAGGTACGAAATAAAGTTTTGTATTGCCTATCCTGCTATTTGTGTTTATTCTTTTAATCACACAGCGTTAATAAAAAATAAAAAATGTGCCTACATAACTGTCAGTTGCAGCCGTACATTATTATTGGTTTAACTACTAACAGTATATTTTTAACACATTTTAAAATGACCATCTTGAACAGCTACAACGTTAAAATACTTCTAGGCAGATTGTGGAGGATAATGGGAGAAAGAATAGAGGGGCAGACAGAAACACCCATCTGAATAATGGCCACTTCTTGCAACATGTACATTTCCATGTGACGCTCACAACAGGTAAATGAACAATGAACAGTGGTAGACAGTAGCTCTGTCTGTGTGTGCCTTCTTAATCGTTTGTTTTGGTCCCTCACTTCCGCTTCGCTTCTCATGCACTGATTCGCTAAGCTGAACAGCCAATCAGAGTGATTTCTTTGGCCGACTTTCTTTGGAAATGTTGAATCGGCCGCGGGAGCTGTGAAAATGTGCCGTAAAGAGACGACGGTGCGGGACACACCAACCTGAGTAGGGCGCCGCGAATGCCCGACTGCCTCTGACGGCCTCTGACTCCCAAAATCGGGTTGGTTTGTCAGGGGCTTAACATGCGTATGTTGGGCAATTTGCAAAGTTAGCATTAGTTGCGTTAATTAGCATTATTTACCATTATAGCTTATGTTGGCAATAGTTACAAAATGGCTTGGCCAAGTTGGACAATTTCTGAGTGGTTTTGGGGGTTATTGAGGATGCTGAATCCATTTCTGCCACTTTCAGGATCCACAATGGGAGCTTTAAACAAAAAGTGGCCATATTGTACTCTGTGGGCTGATTTTGATGAACTTTTGCTCGATTTTGAAGTTTTAGGGGACTTTGGATCATCTGGGTTGGAGAGATTGCTTCTCTATTTCAAAAATATTGTTCACAGTAGAGGTAATCCTTTTCATCTTGTGCTCTCACGTTTCTAACATAAAACTTTGGGGTACTCAACATTTCCGTGTTCACAGTGCTGGCAACTAGACTATGAGCCAGAATGATGCCAAACAAATCTAAAGCTAGTACATTCAGTGAATAAAAGTGAGAGAAAAGGTGAAATCAGGAAGTAGAGGTTTGATTAATCCACTTGATTTAGTCTTCAGAAAGGATTAGAGTGAAGTGAAAGACAAACAAACAGCAAGTTATTATTTTTTTTGAAAAAACAAACAAAGATCTGTGTGAAGAAAGGCAGGAATAAGATGAGGATTTTTCAATTCACTCGTCTTTGCTCTGCAGCTCTGGGCAAAGACGAGAAGAGCGTTAGGCTGAATGAGAGGATCTCTGTCCAGTGCGTTTGTAGGAACACCACAAACGTCGGAGGTTAGTTGAAGGAAAAGTACATTTCAGAAACACACCATGAAGACAGCAGCAGGTGGAGGACGGCCAAGAGGAAGTCAGGTGTTAGTAGAAGCTTTGTTAGAGTTTAGAAATCTAGAGACCGCCTGGAAAAGGAATCACTGAAGAGCTGATTGAGCTCCACTAGAGAAGGGTTTGAACCCAGAAACTAGAGAAAGAGAGGATGATGCTGAGGAGCAGGCTGTCAGAGATTAGTAGCACTGCTGAAGCGAACAGGAGACAACAGTCGGTGCCGCTCTTACCCCGTTGCTCTGGGTGGACTGGATGGACTGCTCGCTGGCCGACGAGCACGTGCTCATGCGGTCGGCCTCCTTGCTGTGCGTGGAGTGTCTGTGGCTCCCAGATCCAGAGCCGGTCTGGACCTGGGAGGAGTTCTGCCGGACCGGACTCTCCCCCGCCTCCCCCGGGAAGGTGAAGGAGCCAGGCCGGCTGGCTGGGGAGCCCGGCATGGAGCTCCAGAACCCAGATCCGGTTTTGAGGCCTGGGCTGGGAGGGGGAGGAGGGAGGCCGTCCTTGCCGAAGGCAGGAGTGGCCAGAGGGGGGGCCAAGGGGGACACGGCTCCTGGCCGCGTTTTGGAAGTGGGTGTGGAGGGCAGGGGCCCGACGGTGGCGCGGGGAACAGAGGCTACAGCACTGGCAGGAGGGGGGGTCAGTGCTGGGTCCTCAGGGGTCTGGAGGGGGCGCTTTCCCTGGGGGCTTCCCCCCGTAGGGAGGGCGGGAGGAGGGGCGGGACTTGGGGACGAACCTGAATCATAAGTGAGCAGAACTCACACCTCAGTCAAATCCTTCATTGTGCGACACCAAAGAAATGTAAAAAGTAAGGACGGTTCGTACCTGACATCTTGTTGGGGCCGTCGGGGTCGGGGGGGTGGCGGAGGGGCTGGGGCAGGCGGGAGGGCTGCGGGATCCTGGAGGGCCGGCGACCGCCACCCTGGGGCCCTGAAGGGATGGAGGGCTGTGGGCTTTCACTTCCGACTGCAGGGGCCGCACTGCTGCCTCCCCCCGGAGCCCCAACACACGGCCCCCCGCTGGCCCCCACATGGTTCCTCTGATACTCTATTGGTGAGGTCAGAGCTGGGATAAGATACAAAGGAAACCACAAGGGCGGCCATGTAACACACAGTCCCTTCAATACAACATGACCTGAGTTATGTTGTGGGTGTGTGTGTGTGTGTGTGTGTGTGTAAAATTAATAGGATTTCAGAGAAAACCTAACCAACCGAAATTTAGGGGCTTGCTCTGTATTTTTAGAAATATAAAGACGACGATATAAAAGCTCCACTCTCTCATTGCTCAAGAAAACAGTAAACGAGCAGCAGTGTTTTGCATAAAAGGTAGCCACTATTTCTTTTTTTAGATAATGTTTTATGCTTGAGGGAGTTTTCTATCTTTTGGTGTCAAAAAAATCCCAGGAGTATGTTTGTGCAACAGACGGGGGTCCTTGAACACACCATCACTATGCTCCTCTTTATCTGAAAGCTTCAGGCTATCTGTGGGCTGCTTTCCCTTACAGTGTGTGTACGTACATATGTGTGTGTGTGTGTGTATGTGTGTGTGTGTGTGTGTGTGTGTGTGTATGTGTGTGTGTGTCAGCCTACCGTTGAGGAAGTTGCGTTGGCTCTCGAGGATCTGGCTGATCTGAAGGGTCCACACCTCGCGCACCCCTGGGTGGGCGGAGTGAAGCACGAAGGACTCCAGGGGGACGTTGGTGGAGCGCGACGTGAGGATGAGGGTACAGAGATCAGTGTCCACGCTCTCCTCCAAACCCAGACAGTTCACCTGCAGGGGGGGGGGGGCAGGCAGTTTGAAGTCACTAATGAGCTTGAGAGTTTACCAATGGCATTCGTTTTTGTATCAATCGGTGTTTGAACTTGGATTTTTCTTGAGAGAATATTCCCTTTACTAAATGAACAACATTTTTCTTAGTATACATTTAAGTTCACTAATATCATTGTCAGGATATTTAACAATGTTATATGTATGTTATATATATTATATGTCCTCATATCATGCAGCCCAAGTATCTCCATTTCTCTAAATGTGACTCCGTTGAGTTTCTTTTTATGTTTCACAGGCTAGTTTCTCCACCAGAGGGAGCTATAAACCCTTTAACTAACTCATAGATCCTTAATTCTAACATCCTTCCTCCTGACAACACACAGTACTAGTAGACATGTTTGCTCCTCACATGCATGTCTGTTACCTTGATGCTGTTCTTGTAGAGGAAGCCTGGTAAAGAGAAACCCTTCTTCTTGTCGAGGGGCTCACTGAAGATGACCACCTGCTCAAAGAGGAAGATTCTCCTCTCCTTCATCCGACCCTCGGTGTCGGACACCATGAACGTGTCCTGCAGCAAGAGGCGACCCTGAGCCACGATCTTCCCCTGGAGACGAAACAAGATGGAAAGATCAGGTAAGGAAACCAAGAGAACGATCGAGTTAAAATTGTTGTTACTAAGGTACAGAAGAACGTGTTTTTGATGGTCATTACTTACATCGTATCCCTGAAGGCGGCCGACATTCATCATGTCATTACATCTTTTTGGCACGATGCACATGACCTCCACTGCTTTCTGTAAAGGTCACAAGGGACTTCAGAACATGTTTGGTTTGATTTGATTGGAGTGATTTAGAAGAACAGTGAGATGCTCTTACCTCTAACTCCATGGACTCCAGCCCGGCCTTTTTAGAGTGTTTCAAGAAATCCTAAAAACAAAATAAACTAGTGTGAGTAATACACTGCATACTGAAGTGCAAATGTTTTAGTTTTAGGCTGAGATGTACACTTAAAGACATCAGCTGACAGGGACATACTGTATTGTGTGGATGCCAGTTAGGATTACAAGTAGAGATAAAACAACTGCAATTCTTTTTGGCCTATTCAGATTTTTTTTAAAGTCTGACCTGCTGATTTTCTTTCTAAAAAATATAATTCACAGCACACACAAACATGTTGGTTGCTTTTCTGTCATCAAAATGCTAATTAAGTAATAATAATACTAAGTTCATAATAAAATAATGACTTTAACAATGTCCTCATTTCAAAAGTGCATCAAGTACTGTAGGACCTTCTTTTACTCTCACTCAAACACAAATTAAAATGCTCGAGGTTTAGTACTTAAATTGAGTATTAATTGCAGTATGTCCAACTTTGACACGTTATAGTTTCCCAGGAGAGAAACAGGTATAACGTTTCTTAAAAACGAAACACTTGAAATGTATTTAAAAGGCAGCTCTGGCGCCCCCTGCTGTATTGTAACACACAGACCTTGAGCAGCAGCTGGTACTTCATGATCCTCTGGACGGGCTTGATGAGCAGGTCTGTGATCTGCAGCCGCTGGCCCAGCCGCTGCTTCAGGTCCTGCAGGGTCAAAGGTCAGAGGTTACTTCAGAGACTGATAACTACAGGCAGGTTGGTAGCATCCGATGTGTCTCAGAGGGTAAAACCGTGCCAAATAATAGGCTCATACCTCGAAATAGGTGTCGATGTACTCTGAGACGATGTGCTCCGACTTGGGCTTGTTCTGACAGTACACTACGTACATGTTCAGTCTCCGTTCCTTGGTACGAAAGGCACAATACACGATTACATGTCTACAAGCATGTAAAACATAAAGACACATTCTGAAATTGACTGCAGACGAACCTGTTTGAGAAAGAGCGGTCCCAGCCTGTCGGGGTCCTCCAGACATTTCTCCAACTCCCCGAGAAAGAAACTAAACGCATCAGAGAGAGGAGAGTTAGCTACACAATCTGAACAGGGAAAGTATTCTCCACATGTGTGTGTCACGTACTCTTTGTGCCAGTCGTAGATCTGGTAGATGTTGCCAAACACGATTTTGTCTTTTCCCTTCATATCATCAGGGACACCCTCCTCCTTCATCCGAGTCATGTAGCCCTTCAGATGGAAACACAGTCACACATTAATAACAACGTCTCCCCCCAAACACACCACTTATGGATAACTCTGCTGATCAAGTGAGGGGATCCCGGCTTCCACCAATTTGCAGTGTATTTGGGGACAGTGGCTTACACCTTCACACATGGGTCTCCACACAGCCCCTTTCTTTCTTTTCTAAAATGTATTTGAATTCATGTATTTTTTTTCCATTTATATTCGTATATCTTTTGTGTTTTCTTTCTCTTTATGGATTGTGTAAATACAGCTAATTACATTTTATGTATTCATGTTATTATAAAAAAAAATTATATTTCATTTATAAATGTCCAAATGTTATTTTTTTGTTATATACTTATTTATTTCCTAAATATATTTGTATTAATTTTTTAAGAAGAAAGTCCTCATTTATTTATTCAGTTATTTATTTCCCTTTATTTTCTTATTTGTCTTTCATGTTTTCTTTTGTCTGTATGGACTGTGTTGATGCAGATCAACGGAAAGAAAAATAATAGACAAAAATGTGTATTTGTTTGTATAATGAAGCTGAAATAAAAAACAAGTTAAAACGAACAGCGTGTCGTAAAGGACAGGAAATGTATTGTACTTCCTCCATTGACAATTTCTTAAAAGCTAGTCTAAAATATAGGCTGTGCCAAATACAGGAAAAAACTATTAAAAACACACTTTTATATTTGAGACAGTTAGTGATGTAAAAGCAGTAAAACAGCTGTTAAAGCGTGGCCTCACCTCCACCACCAGGCCCAGGTCTCTGACATAATCCCTCTCCGTCTCCACCAACTCCAGCAGGATGTAACTACAGCGAAGAAAAGAACAGACATCTTAGATAAGATTCAAGAAATCAGCGTCTGTGTTATTTGTGATATAGAGATATGAAACAGACGTACTGTCTTTTCTTGAGGACGCTGTTCCTGCGTTCGTCCACCTCGTCCATGGGGGAGGAGGAGGAGAGGAGGGAGTTGTCCGAGGGGTTGAAGGAGGGAGAGCTGCTGTCTCCCTGCTCCACTGACAGAGAGCTGGGTCTGTCCTCCAGAGCCTGAGAGCAAAGAGGAGCAGAAGGTAAACAGTGTGTTATATTCAGCTTCTCCACGTAGTCGCTGATGCCACTCTTTCTTAAAAGTGAGTCAACCCTACGCAGTGAGAATGAAATAAATGACTAGTTTTATGTTAAATAAGTCTGGAGGTCATCACTCTATGATTGGGGGGATTCTAACTACAGCAGTGCACCGTTTGAAATGTTTAAGACTTAATTAAATGCTTATTGAAATGCAAAATGAACATCTCTCAAGGTCACTTCGGCAAAGTTCACACGGCAAGACGCACAGCTCAATTTAGATTTATTGAGTGGCCAATAATTGCTGCCTGGCCTGTGTGTGCAAAATAATGATTACACAGACGTAGCACTCAGCACTATGTTGTACGGATTTAGGCACAACTGAAGTCAGCATTTACAGATTTTCTTAAAAAAGTAATGTGCATAGGAAGTCAATAAATGTGTGAGCAGATAATGAGGAAGAGGATGAGGACAAAGAGACACCATTGTTTTAATTAAGGGTGTTTTGTGGAACAATGGGTGCTACTTCTGTACAGTAGCGTATGTGGAGTGAATTCACACTCCCAACCACACTTTCAAAAACTAGTCATGGTAATTCAACTTTATGTACAAAGGGAAACAAAAGGCTTAGTGTGTGTTTGTGTTTTCCTCGGTCGTCCTACCATCTTGCTTTTGACCAGCTCCTCGATGGCGCTCACCAGCTCCGCGGCGCTGGGCGTCTCTGAACTGGAGGGACGGACCGACAGGCGAGAAGAGGTCTGAGGAAAAATACAGAGATGAGAGCGGAGAGGGGGGGACAAAACACAGCATTAGAACCCGATTAAAATACAATCTAACATCTGTTCCTTCATCTCTAGATCTGTACTTTGACTGGTGTTACTACATCTCTTCCTAGCGAAAAAATAGTGCCATTTAAAGCAACAAGACTAAATTAAAATAATCCATTAATAGATAGAAAAAGAAAAAGCTTGATACTATTTTAAGGTTAAAGATCCTGTCTAAGATTTATTTCAAGGTTAGCATTTACTTAAGTTTCGTTATAAGTTAATGTTATTTTTTTATTATTTGAGTTAGCAATGACTCAGTGAACATGTTTGTTAAATGTTAAATGCTGTAGTCTGGCCTCAAGTGAAACCCCGATGCCAGGAGCTCAAATCTGAAGCTTCAAACTAAGTGAAAAATAAAAGTATATTTTAAATAAACTTTAAACGTTAAGGTAGAAACATGAGGCTGAAATCGGGGGTGAACAAAACTCAGAAATGGGAAGTAAGGTGAAATGGGAGAAAATGGTGACGGGAGAAGGTCGGGGGCAGAAAAAGTGATGGATCCCTTTTTGCTTTCTCATTGATGATCATTCTTTGAAATAAAGAGAGGATGCTAACAGATGGAAGAGGGATGTGCATGTATGTAAATAATAAATATAGTTCAGGAGAGTCTCACCCTTGCTGTGCTGTGCTTCAAGACTTTCCCCAATTAGGATGTCTGGGTGAGGCTGTGTGCCCTTCTGGCCTCGCCAGCGTTTAGAGATGCCAATTACTCGCATGGGTAATGAGGTTAACGCACAGAGGGTAAAAAACGGAGATGAGGACGAGCGGGCGGGTGAGGGAGGGGGGAGTGAGGGGGTTTGAGGATGATGGGAACAAAGGGGGGCTTTTGGAATTTTGACCTAAGCATTGGGTCATATTTCGATTTTTCATCCAGGGTTGCTGCCTGCTCTGCTGACGGGGATTTTCTACTTTATTCAACTTTTTCAAACATGCAGGAAAAAGCTGCAGTCTTTAGGTTTCAAGGCGTAAAAAAATCACAAATGAGGCATTAAAGCCCTTTTGATCCGTACTGAAACCGACAGAAAAAACATCCACATTGCCATTTATTAAGAGTTAAGAGTTAAGAGCTACACGCGTCTTCTCTTTATCTACATTTTCCCATAATGCCCTAGCTCCTCTGCCAGGCGACTCTACAGCGGTGTGTTGTAGAAACAGGGCATAAGTCAAAATGAGTGAAACTAAAAAAAAGAAAAAGATGGAAGGAAATAAATCTACACTAAAGAAATTCAGGAATCAGAAAAATACAAAAGTTAGGAAGAGTGACTTTCAGGGGACAGAGATAGGTGTTTTTTTAAAAAGCTTAAATCCTTTCACTATAGAAAGTGTTGTTGGAAAAAAGAAAAGGGTTTAAGGAAGTTGCATTTAAAGCTGAGGAGCGGGGGAAAAGGAATTAAAGAATTGATCAAGGGAAGAATCGGGGGAGAGCAGGGCATTTCAGATGGAGAGGTATGGAAACTGAGACAAAGCAAAGACAGGACATAAATCAAGGTAATGCTACAGAGTGGCAAACAGAAAACGATACAACCAGAAAACAAAACAAAAGAGAAACAGAAATTAGTGTCAGAGGAGCCTTCGCTTTGGTCGAAACTCGGAGTGCCTGAAACGATTCATTGCTTTCTGCAGACGGGAGAGTTTGATGCAACATGCCAAGATCAAAGTTATGCATAACAGAAACTACAAGGAGTCACTTCAAAACTTTGTCAGGAAATGCCCTTTTTGGGGGGGGGGGAAAGTGGGAGACTGAGATGAGGGAAAATGTAACCTACAAGAACTTAAAATCATAACAATGAGAAGAAACAGCCTGAATAAGAAGTGTTTCATTTCTCTTAAAGAAGGTCATAAATGACGCTTAAATTATACAAACGTCTATCAAATGTGATGGTTAATAACTCCTACTAATAAGTTGTTAAAGATGTCTTTCCTGTTGGCTTTTTTTTTGTAAAAGTACGAACATAAAGCTTCTGAAGTTGATGGGACAAAACTCTCTGCCAGCGTCTCGGCTCATGTCACTATATATAGCTTCTCCAAGGATGAGCTCCAGAACAAAAGTCCTTTCTGACCTACAATTTGAAGAACTCCGTCAACCTACTTTGCAGCACCAGAAAAGTCTAAAACAGTTTGTGTCCTAAATCCTAATTTCTCCCCTGAGACTCTTCCTCCTCCCCCTGCTGCTGCTTCATCATCTTTCCCTGCCTCCTCCCCCTGCTGCTGCTGCTGCTGCTGCTTCATCATCTTTCCCTGCCTCCTATTCCTCCTCCCCCTGCTGCTGCTGCTTCATCATCTTTCCCTGCCCGTCCCTTTGTCTCTGACCCGTGTCTCCGCCCTGCTGGGACGTCCTCCCTCTCACCTTGTCGTCCTGTGAGTCTGGCTGCAGCAGGCTGTGCTGCTGGATGGCCATGGGGGGGGGCAGAGGCACCGAGTCGGCCCCCTCCTCACCCTCCTCCTCTCCGCAGCTCTGCATGCCCGAGGAACTGGACTTGGACAGCGTGCCGCTCGACAGGCCCTCGTTACGAACCCTCTGCAACCAGTCAGTCATTTTATTAGGAAACAGTCTTTACAAGTACAATCAGAAGACATAATGGAGATTTGTAAGAAGGGACACCCCGATAAGGGTTAGGGTTATCAGCAGATTTAGAGTCCAGACACTAAACAACAAGTTCATGTATTATTTTGAAACATTTAATAGCTAAATAACACCTAACACTAATCAAATACCCTACAAACTATAGGCTTATCTAACCTTAACTACTAAATGGCCCTTCAAAATGTTTTTCATCAGTGTTAACATTGGTTTAAAATATGTTAAATATAACAAACAAAGATGTATGACAAAGGGAAAATAACGGTGTAAATTAAAGGCATTTCAGTATATTTAAGCTGTGATATATTTGGTTAACAGCTGCTGCCATAAGCTCGCTTTAAAGACGGACACAGATAAAGAGAGGTAATAGGGTTATCTATCTTATTGCATACCTTCGGGCTTCTGCAGACAACACTGCATTTGGTACATATGTTTTGTTTACCCTTTATAGTTGTATGTGTATGAAGGAGGAATAAGTTGGGATAAGGTCATACAGTCTGTCATTCAGCATATTAACTACATTAAACTACATCAATTACATTAAGCGCTTTGAGCACCAGGAAAAGCGCTTTATAAATGTAATGTATATTATTATTATTATTTATTAAGGTGTTGTGAAAGATATTAGACTCAGCATTGTTCTTGGACCAGGATATGGCACGTATGACTTTGTTCTGTTATTTCTTTAAGTAAGTATATTGCATGGATGACCAAGTCTACATCACAAACTAAATGGAGACGTGATGACAGTCTGAAGTTGTGCGTGTCCACCCACCTCCTCCACAGTCTCGTCCTGAGGCGTAGCGGCGCTGTCGTCCGAGTCTTTCTGCGACCCCATCGTCATCTCGCCGCTCTTCCTCACGTCGCGGCTCTTCTTGTGTTTGTGGGCGAGCTTCTTCACGTGGCCGTCCGCCTTGCCGCTGCTTAGTCTGCGCACTGGGCTGGTGAGCCACTTCCGCAGCGTGTTACCTGGGAAAAACACCAACATGTAATTAATGTGGGGAGGAGACGGTAGAAAAAGGAGGTAGAGCCTTTGTTTAAAAATCTAAACAGAATTTATTAGTGAACATTAATTCCTTTTCCTATATTGAATTCTTATATTTAGTGCCTTAACGTTTATTGTTGTTGTAAGAAACAGCACTAGACTACAGAAGCCCTGACAATGGAAAGCACATTTGGGTGATCCATTTTCGTCAGATTTAAACTTTTTTTAATGACTTATAGGCAGAAGGATAAATATATTCCAGGATCATCTTTTTTAAAGTTCCTTTTATTGTTTTTATCTGTGAAACAGGTGGAAAGAAAAGTTTTATTTATTTATTTGCTGTCAGGATCATTTTTGTTGTTTGTTGTTGTAATACTGACTTAGGCCACAAGAGGCCGAAGTGCACCAGCTATACTTTTAATTTCTCAATTCACTCTGAACAGAAGATATGATGTGTGTTGGCAGGTTTTAAACATTACAGTCATGACTTCTTTGCTGAAATTAGTATTCCCTGTTTCACAGATAAAAAATTCAGATTACCCAGTTTCCTTTTTCATAACTATTCTTAATTCATAAACACGAGAGATATCACACTTCAAAAATAGATGACCAGATCGTTTTTTGGTCTCTTTCGATTACACCAGCCCTTTTCAATAAGAGGTTTTACTTCAATATTGCCCGAGTGGAAAAAGGAGTCTCCTGCTGCATGTTTTTTCGTAACATTGATGTGGTTGTGTGGCACAGGAGACCCTACCTGGTCTTTTGGGCCCCGGTGAGGTGTGGGAGCCGATGCCGTGACCCGGCTGCAGCGTGGCGGACGATCCCGGCATGATGGAGTCGTTGCTGCACACTGACAGAGTGTCTGAAAGACAAAGTATTTAAATAAGCTTTTGTTTCAGCCCATGAACTGGTGATATACAGAATATTAACCTGTACTGCTTCATTACATACGTATATTTGACCTCCCTAACAGACACTCTGTACCTTTGTGGTTGTAGATGCCCTCCATCTCCATGGATGAGCGTGAGTGTGCGATGCAGAGCATGGAGCAGGGCACCAGCCCCTCCATGGCGGGGGAGCGGTCTGTGGTGCGGACCAGGCACCAGTCCGGCTTCTCGTGGCAGCGCTCCAGAACCTCCACCGTCTGCCCGCGACGCACCGTCAGCTCGTTGCTGTTGCTCGCCATGAAGTCATGAATCACCACCGTTAGCTCACAGCCACCGGAGAGCTGAGGGGGGGGGGTAATCAACAATGTTATAATTACAATATGATGACATACAATACCATTCCTCATGATACAACGTGACAGAAACGACAACATAACATAACATAAGATAAGATACCATACCATATGATATTATACTATAAATATGATGGGTAAAACATAGAGCAGTTGAGTTTACGGATTGAAAAATATGACCAAAGTAGGTACATACTTTTTTTTTTTTTAGGACGTGCGATATTAAGAAGGCAAATTAACTCAAACACGTCATGTTACAATTCTTTTGCTGCTTGCTACAAAAGGAAAAGGTACTTGAGTGAGTGACAGGCAGGCTCTGCATGCACAGCAAACCACCAATCACAATCAATCTTGATCAGATCACAGCAGGATAACCGAGCTAGCTCAGCTTGTTGCTCTGATAACTTAAGATCCAGAAGTCCGTGACTAAAATCCTACATCCGGTTAAATATCGTTAAAAAAATACCAATTGTATAGCATTAAAGATCAAGAAAGGATGGTTTGTGGACAAAAAAAAAGTATTTTCTTCAATTCCTGTATTTTTTCATATCGCAATATATATATCGCAGGGGAAAAAAAATATCGCAATGTCAGTTTTTTCCAATATCGTGCAGCCCTAGTACATACAATGCAGGTCGTAGACGTTTTTACATGGGGGTCTGACGCATCATTTCTGGTCATCAGTAGGTGTGTGTGTAGGTGTGTGTGTGTGTGCTCACCTTGTCGCTGTCCAGTGTGTTCTGTGAAGTGCGGGATGCCAGAGAGATGGTGTCTGGTTGGCTGCTGCCTTCACCCTGACTGTCCAGGTCCTCTCCGTCCCTAAAACACACACAAAATGATCAATAAAAGGTGCAACGAATTTCCGAGTTGGGCTCCACAATTACATGTAAATTGTCTTAAAATCGCAATATGGACTGATGCAATATTCAAATCACAGGAAGCACAATATTTGTTAAAAGATACATGTGGTAATGGTGGAGCTGCAGAGATATCTCGGCCTACAAATCGTATTTGCTACATATCATTACAAAAAAAATCCCCATTATAATTGTAATATATTTTCCAATGATAATGAGACGTATATTTCAAAAAGGATCAGACCCTCTAATATCGTTAATCATGTCGAGATGCAATATCAGCCAAAAGAAGCCAACCAGTCATTTGTGCAGCCTTACTTCAGACTGTCTGTGATTATAATAACATCTGTTTCTTGCAGTGTCTCATGTTTACCTTCCCCTGCCCTTGTGGTGCTTGGCGGTGGTTGTTTTGGGGATATGAATGGGCTCCTTCAGCGCTCCTCTCAGGTGGATGGTGCGCTCCTGAATCACCTCTCTGATGTGTTTGATCCAGTCCTGCTTGTTCTCGATGCTGGACGCCTGATCATATTGAAAACACGTCGAGGGTTAGAGTCATCTGGAAATTCACTTTCTTTGGAATTCTTGTTTCACTCTGTGTGCTTCTCACAAGTCTGAATTTACCTCATCTCTTATCAACTCCATTTCAGATTATTTTATATTATAAAACGGACAAGTCAAATCAAGCAATCTGATTGGTTCTTATCCGTGATATAATGAGCGTATATCACGGGTAGAATTGTAGTTACTTTTCACAAGTCAGTATCCCTCCGCGTCTGAGAAACAGCTACAACCGTTACAACTGTTACATTACGTCCGTTACGAAACTAACCAACTAACAAAGTTTAAGATGGAAACATTTAAGGCTAACTTCGACCTCCGGGCTGGCCTTACTATGGAGGAGTGGATTGAGCAGTGCCTATCTCCAGAAAGCCCCTAAACGACGACATACAGCAGAGCTACATGAAGAGCAGGTAGACCAACTGGAGAAGTACCACAATTCAAAAGCTTTCTGATGCGGGTCTTGAAACAAAGCAGAGAAATGATGACCGTTAGTGGCCACAGGTGCGAAAGCTCTCTCCAGAGCTACTGGAAGCCGAACCACGCTTCGCGTCGGGCCGAACCACGCCCCCTTAGCTGTGATATAATGACCAGATACCACGGCCTGTCGTGAGCTATTGCTTAAATAATCCTCTCCAGAACTTTGATTCCCAACAATCAACACCATGTCAGATTAACTCAAGTGGATATTGTAGTTTATATATAAATACTATATATATTAATAAATAGCCACCTTATGCGAGTCTTTTCTCTTTTAAATGATTATTCCTGTATTTTCTTTTCTTTAAATCACTTTCTATGATTTCCTACCATGATAGCACGCCAGAAAACTTTTCCAAGTCAATTTTTTATTGATATCCACTATAAAATCCTGTATCGTCCCATCCCCTTGCTTTTTACTGTCTATTTCAACCATTAATAAGTTATTTATATGTTAAGCAATTTCAAAAATGTATCCATTACTGTGGCTAAGTTAACGTTAGATTAACAATTTCCACTTTTTATCAATAACAAATGCTTTCTCCCATTTGTTTGTTTACATATAACTCTGACAACAGTTTATTAACATTACTTTAGCTAACTATATCAACTGTATGGCTAGTTAGGAATCACTGTCTAAAATATTTCACTTTACAATCTTTCATTAGGTTTGACAAATGGATTTATTTTATGGGTCACATGTGCTGCTTTTGACCATCTAGTTCAAGCTATAGATTCAAGAGATGTCAAGAGTTTCAGACTTGTGAGAAGTGAGGGCTGTGTGTCGGGATAGTTCGTACTCACCATGTGTTTGGATCCCTGACTTAGCTTTGAATTTAAAATAGGAAAAAATAAGAAAAAAATAGAAAATGTCACTGGTTTGATTATAGCAGATAAACATGACATGTGTTATGCTGACAGAATGATTTGACATGATACAAACGCACAACACTGATATTCTGCCTGACAGCGTACTGTAGGCCAATTCAATGTGAAGCAGATTGGATGGTTGTGTGTGTGTGTGTGTGTGTGTGTGTGTGTGTGTGTGTGTGTGTGTGTGTGTGCATGTGTAGATTGTTATGAGACACACTTCGTTAACAATGCACATATCACATGACAGCTTCTCAGCGGTTAGTTTGTAAGTCAGCAGTAACATTGAGTTGTAACGCTCAGGAATAAACGTGTTAGGAGTTTGGCTGCATGCTGTTCCAACGGCTCACACTAATTCAAATCCATCTGTTCAAAATTCAAAAGGAAAACTCAAAGAAGATTTAAAATTCACCCAGAGAGCTAAATAAGTTAATGCCATATACATTTAGTTCATAATGCTGTTTGGATCATTAAAGAGTCCCTATTATGCATTTTGGGGTTTTCCTTTTGCTGTATTGTGTTATATAGGTTTATGTGCATGTAAATGGTCTGCTTCTGTTTACTTCCATAACTTAGTGACATCACTTCGTAACACTATTGTTTTCCATTGGCGCTCCAACACATTGTACTTGATAGGTTAAGGGGCGGGACATCTCTAAGCAGTTGACCAATCACAACAGAGCCAGCCAGCTAAAATAAAGATCTTTATGAAAATGAAAGCATGTAAGCACAACATACGAATATGAAACCTGATAATGAGCATAACAGAAAGCTTGTTTTTCAGTTAGAGAGTGGCGACTAGTCACTTTATTATGTGGCATAAAGCCAGGATGGGAGATTGTGGGCGTTCAGGGGTTGAATCAGAGTCAGCAGCGTTGGTGGAAGCATGTCAGCCCACAGAGAGCATTAGAGATACAAACATCCAGAGAAAGTACAGCCGCACATATACAGATGTGCCTGTGTTCGTTAACGGATGGATCAAAGCAGAGGACAGAGAGACACAAGAAAGAAGACAGAAACCAGGAGGAGAAGAAGAGAGGAGTTTGTCACTACTGAAAGCTTCTCAGCTCGCTAAAAGCTGCTCATGCAATCTAAGGAGACGTCGGAAAATACAATACAGGAGGGCTGAGAATGTGACAAGAAAGGTGTGAGTGTGTTGGATATGAAGAGAGCGAAAACCAGGCTAGATCAATACACAGTTTTTCAAAACACAATTATATATAGATCCGTCAGTGGCTTCCAAGACTTTTCCTACGCTACGATTTTAGCGTTCTGCCTTGGAAAATCTGTATTGGTCGAACCCTTAAAGACGAAGAAAAAGTGAGGATGTGTTTTTACCTTGAGCACAATCTTGTTGTCGGACGTCGGGGTGCGTCCCACCCACAGAGCAAACTTACAGGGGTCTCCTTCGACGTGCTCCGTCACCCCCAACTCTGACGTCTGGGGAAGACAGGGATGATGTGAGAAGATGTAATCAGAAATACCAGAGGTACAACGGCTGTTGAAAACATTCTTGCTCCAGATAATGTGTTATTTCTTGAGTTATCTGAGACGGTGTTGATTCAGGAAGGGTCATAAGATTGAACTTCAGTACTGAAAGTGATGATATGAGGCAGAGGAACATTTTAAACGCTACTAAATGTCAACTACAAATCAAAAAACGTCTATAAACACTCAAAAACGTGATGGGTCATTCAACAACCCTTATGAAAAAGAAATAGATTTTAAAAAACTCAAGCATTTTTCCGGAGATTCTGGCATTCACCAACGTTTCTCTACTTGTTTTTAAAAAGTTAGTATTTGAATACTGATATGTTTGTAAAAAAGCATAATGGGTTATCGAAATAAACAAAGAGCAAATGTAAAAGCGGCCCGTGTATCTTTGTGTGTTATTTGATATCCACGGCTGTGATACTAAATATGACGGCTGCTTGCTCGCCGTTTACTTCCTGCCGAAGCACCCACACTTATTTTTTACATTTGGAGTGCAATGCCCCGCGCTCTTCAGACTTTTGTTTTGACATCTTTCACTTAATTTCAATTTCTGTGTTTGCACATGGCCCTGCAGTCTCAAGCTCTTAAAAAGGTTTTATGCAAATGAAGAATTATTTCATGAATCATTTCTAGCAACCTTTGTTCAAGGACATATTTAAGATGAAGATATTGGTGATTTTTTTGCACTTTGATTGTCATTACGTGCAGGTACTATGTAACAAAATGGTTTCTCTGCATTTTACCCATCCTAGTGTTAGGAGCAGTGGGCTGCCATTATGAACGGCGCCCAGGGAGCAGTGTAGGGAACGGTGCAAATACCTTTCATTGCGTACAGTGCACCATCGTCTACTTACAAAGAGTTTGCTCTTGTAGATGTATTTGCTCCTGCCGTTTGAGTCCTTGACCTCCTTGCTGAAGATGAGGGACATCTCAAAGAGGAAGAGGTGGCGCTCCCGACCCTTTCGGATCAGAGTCTTTGGATCCCACACCTGGAAGGAATCCTGGAGAATGAGCTCGCCCTGGGACTCCAGGTTTTCATCGAAACCTGGGAGAAAGAGAGGGTTTTAGAATGTTTACTTGATTTATGAAGAGATTTAATTTACTATAAATACAACAGACAGTAAGAGATCAGCACCACATAAATAACGAGTGTTACCTTCCAGCATGGAGAGGTGCATGGCATCGTTGGCTTTCTTAGGGACACTGAGCATGACCTCCAGGCCGTCCTTTATTTCTCCTTTCCCTTCTTCACAGCAAGTCAGCAGCTCCTAAAAACACCCACAATCAAACAAGGAACTAATAGAGACGGCCACCACAGCAGTGAGATTTGAAGGAGTGTTACCTTCAGCAGGAGCTGGTATTTGGTGATTCTCTGCACAGGTTTGATCAGATAGGAGGAGATGGAGTTGGCCAGTCGGTGCCTCTGTTGAATTTCCTGTATGGAGAGTAGAACAGTGGTGAGATCGTACGTATAGCTGGAAGAAACATTTAATAAAGAAAAAAAGGTTGTTGGTGATACTCACATCAAAGTAGTTCCCAGCATGCTCTAGGATGAGCTGGGTGGAGTCGGGCTTGTTCTTACAGTAGTTCACATACATCTGGAACTTATCAGCCTAGAGGAGGGAGAGAGATGTTTACAATATGAATAGCATACATTAAGGATATACCTATCTAAATGAAACAGATACAAAATATGTTTTTGTCGAATAGTAGGTTTTGGAACACATTTTAAATTGGGTTTATCATTAATAATATCAATAATTATAAGGGTCTTGTCCACAAAAGTAACAATGTGGCCTCCCAGGTTACAGCACATCATACTCAGTCACAATACATACAGTAAATAATGTGTGATAATAATGTGATTGGTGTTTTAGCAAAGATACAATTATTTGATGTTGCTGAATTGGCTCAATAAAATCTTACGAAGGTCAGTTTTATGACTTCTTTAAAGATGCTGGTGCACAAATCATACGTACCCATGTGACAAAGCAATGCCCAACATCCTCCGGTAGCTGCTCATATTTCTCCAACTCTTTGAGGAAGATACTGACGATAAAAAAATGCGGTATTAAAATGTGACAAACACACAAGACCTTAAAAAAAGGGAATGAATAGTCATATTTCAAAATAGAATCTAACACTCTGTATACAACTTTACAGAGGAGTCTAATATATGAAGCTGCTAGAGACTGAACTGCGTTTTCATGTTTCTAATATATTATATTTTCCTTTAACACTTGATTTGATTCTGGATCAGTTTTACTGATAAAGTCCTAAAAGTTGTTTCTTACTTATGGTGGAACTCGTATAGGTCCTGCATGTTTCCAAAGATGATGTGCTCCTTGTTGATGATCCCTGGAGGAATCTCCTCCACGCCGCTGGTCATCTCCCACAGGTAGGTCTGAAAGAGCCAAAAAAAGACAGGATTTAAAAACAAAAAAACTTGTAAACAGGTTTTTCTGATTCCTTTCCAGATGATGTGTGAAAAGCTGTTGCACAACGGTGGCATCAGCAGGTTAACAGCGGTGGGTTGTGAAGCTGAACTCACATCCATGCACTCCCGCAGGTCTCGCACGTAGGCTTTCTCCGTCTGAATCAGCTCTGCCATGATGAACCTGGACACACACACAATTAATTTGTACAAAGTCCTCATGCACATAATGATAAATCACCAGTGTCGACCGCTCTCTTTCAGCCCGTCTGCTTAACCCATCTACATTAATGAATAATGAAAGAGGGCCATAACACTGAGTTGGTCATAAAGGATCCTGAACGACTGAAATCACGCTCATGATTTGTGATGCTCGTATAAAATGACGCAGTCTCTTTTCCTGTTTCACGCTACATGTAGCTTCAGCTGTTGTGTCTGTACTTCTTGAGGAGGAGGAGGAGGAGGAGGGAGGAGGAGGAGGAGGTTTAAATCACGCAAATCCATTATGTGCCAGATTTAAATTGAACTCACTCTCAGAACCACTCACAGGTATAGAGCAAGTATGGCTACAGTGCTGACGTTGCTGTCGACAAGGACAGAGACGGGCATAATAATCATTCTTTTAAGAGACCAACTTAGTTACCGCTGGTCTGCTCTGCTGCAAATGTTGGCACTGGGCCAACTATTTAATTACACGTCCAAACAAACTATAAAACATATTTCCAAGAAGGGGAAATGTAATCAAATATATGCTGACTTGCTACTATTTGTATAGTTGGTAGGCATAGCACGTACTGTTTAGTAGTAGAGCTTTTAGCTATGCAGGCTACATGCTAAACACTTTTATTTGGCAAAATGTAAATAATTTTTTAATGTGCTGCATTATTAAGAACTCGCATTTAATTAATTTGTTTTAAATATATTTTTGTATATTGTATTGACATATTGAGTAAAAATAATAAAACAACATTTAAAGACAGTTCCATAAAATAAAAATAAAGAAGAAATAAAGTGATTTAAGTAGATAATTCAGTTTTGGGGGAAAAAACAACAACTAAGATGTGATTTAGAAAATGTGATTATAACTGCTTTAAACTATAACCAAAAATTCAGTAGTGTGACATAAACAGGAAGTGGTGACATACTCCTTCCTGCGCGCCGACTTGCGTTTCTCCTCATTGAGCTCGTGAGCGGCATCGCGCAGTTTGACCTCTGACCCCGGAGCCGTGCGGGGATGATGTCCAGCTGGAGATCCTTACTCTGAGAAGAGCACAGACAAATGAATACGTGACTTTAAGAGGCAGGCGTAACTTCAATGATGTGATTTTCTACCAAAAGGTATGAGCACGTACGGCCTTGTTAGAGTCCGAGGAGATGCCGAGGGCTTTCTCCAGGCTGCAGCGGTACTTGTCCATGCGCAGGGAGAAGTCTCGGTAGCGCTTGTCCACAGCCGTCACCCATTTCTTGATCTCTCCAGCGTGACTGTGGCCTTTCTCACAGAAGCCGTCAGCCAGCTGGATCAGCAGCTTGACACGCTCCTTAGTTTGCTGAAGGAGAGGGGGGGAATACAGAGTGTTATAAGGACACACACATAGCGACATGTATCCGTGTGTGTGTGTGAGAGAGGCAACCTTGGCTGTGATGTGGAAGTCCTCGTGCTCCTTCAGCAGCTCCTGTGTGTGGTGGATACTCGAGCCGGTGGAGGTGTGTGTGGAGAGGTAAAACTCCCCGGTGTCATGAATCCACTCGAGAGCCTGAAGACACCAAAACACACACACTGTCAGATCACAAGAGAAAGCAGTGTATATGCACGGGTATGAAGGTATATACTTCAGATCAGTGATGTACATTTCCACTGTACCTTACTAAATGGTGAGGTACTGAATTTCATTGTATTCCCTTTCCTGCTTGACCTTTATCCACTAAATGTATCTGCCAGATTTAGTCACTTTGGAGCTCCAGTCAGATTTATTATAACATTATTTCAAAAGAATGTATCATGTGTTATTATAGGTTAAAATAAAATAGTATTGATCCCTTGGTGAATTTAACAAGGCACTTCTACCAGCTGCAGCATGAACCCGTTAATGCCTCGATAACCATAATCTAATAATATACTTTATACATGATTCTGCATAACAAATACTTATCAAAACAAGTAAAGATCGGAGTACTTCTTCCACCTCTGCTTCAGCTACACAAGTGTCAGTAAAATAAATGCAGGTGTGTGTGTTTTTGTGTTTCCTGTACCTGTTTGGCGCTGCGTTCAAACACCACGTACTGCTGACACTGGTCCAGCCGCCGCTTCCTCATCGTCCAGAAGTGGAGGACGCGGTTCTCTCTCTGCAGCAGCTCATTGAGGATGTCTGAAAACAACAGAAAACAGAACAGATTCAGATCACAAGTTCCCAACTTTACAGGAAATGTGCACCAAGTATTGGCTATAAAAAAGTATATTACATAACAATAATGTGTTGATTTAGTCAAATGTTACTCTAAGATTCTTGTAAAAAAAAAAAAACCTTCATTCACAGCTTTTAATAAATCCTTTTTTTCCATCACTTACTTTTAACCTGCTGTTCTGGTGCTTTGACGTGGCTCATCATCCCTGGCATGTTGACGCTGTTCCTGTGCATGTACTTCAGGAAGACGTCTGCGTTTCTTCTGGCCAGAGTGCATGCCTGGTAGGAATATTAACACACACTGAGATCAGAGGTGGAACTTGACACTATTCTAAGGAGCCATTTTGATCATGTTGTACGTTACCTTGAGGAAAGCCTCCTTCTGCTCCAGGTGTTTGCTGATCATGGGGCTGACGTGGTCCGTCTCACAGTTGGGTCCCAGTTTGTCGGCTCCTCCGCACCAGTCCTCCTCTCTCTTGTACTCCTGCTCCAGGCTCTCCAACACACTGCACACCTGAGGGGGACACACTCACTTAGTCTGGGGAACACAGGAGTTATGGTGGACAAGATAAAGTCACATTGAGTTCTGGAGACTCCTACCTGTTCAGAGGTCTTGTAGAAGGCCACCGAAGCGTTGACCAGCTTGAGTCTGTCCTCCATCTTCAGCATGAGCTGCTGCCAGTGGGAGGCCACGCTCTCCGCACAGTCCCTGATCAGGTCCATGTCGTAGTGGTTGGCCTGGAGCAGAGCCTCGGCCTTCTGCTGGACCTGCAGCGCACTCTGGTGGGTTTTCTGCACACAGGGAAGAAGTGGAGAGAGGATGGGGTTAGAATGACAGAAAATATTGAGCGACAAGATATGTCCAATCGACAGGTTAGGGTTAGAAACTGATGTAAATAAACACTGTCTCACCTCAATGGCGTGTTGAAACTGTTCGTGTTCCCTCTGCAGCTGCTCAGCCTCCTGCAGCGAGCTGGCTGTTATGAGACCGGCGTTCAGCATCGACTCGCCGTTTCGAATCCAACCCAGAACCTAAAAAAAAAAGACGGAAGCTGTGTTCAAATCTGACCAATTCCAATGTTATTAATACTTCAATACAAATTCCAGACACAGTGGAAACCTCTGAGCACTGTGTCTGTCCGTGTTAAGCTGAAAAATGTAAAATAAATAAACTGCTGTGCAATGTATAATTCAAATACACTGTAATACATTACAGAACCTACTGTTTATAAAATATAGATGTCTGTATCACCAATTATAATAAATAATAGCCTTATTATAATGTACTGTTAACAAATACAGTGTCAGAAGTGTAAATAGGTAACAGTGCTTTTTAAAAGTGTTTACAGACCTATGTCTATGCCTAGTTTTAAATATAAAATCGTAACCCCGTGTGTTGTTATGTATGAAAAGACCGGAAGTAAACACTGTCAGCAGACTACTCCAATAATATAAACGATGTATTTAAACAGTATTTGTGCAGGAATCCTTCGGTCCTTTGATCACTTCTATGTGTTTCTGCTATAACTTGGTACATGTGTATATCTACATTTCAGCCTGCAGATGGCGCCCTGCCTCAGGTGTAGCTCTGTGTTTCTCACCTGCTTGACCTCGGCCTGCAGGTGCCTCAGCTGGACGCACTGCTCCAGGTGTCGTCGGTGCTGCTCGGCGGCCAGGTCCAGTTCTTGCTGCTTCTCGTGGAGAAACTCCAGCAGGTCCTGAACCCGCGTCGCCATGTCAACGTCCCGGTCGCACAGCAGCTCCACGCCTGCAGGGGAAACACACAGCGAGGTTAGACAGAAGATAAGATGATGATGGAAATTGCACAACAATGACCACAATATATCAAAATAGAGTTATAAAATAGAGCTATAAATACAACATGTTTATGTATACATTTATATATTCAGTTTAATATTTAATATTCCATCTCTCACATACTTATGTATATATAATAACTTGCTTTATATCTTGTTATTGTTAATTTGTAAATTCAACATGTATGTTTTCTACTTTCTGGTTTATTTCTAGTCTTTTCATTTTTATTGTACAATGCCATGTCTTTTTATGCTGCTGCAACAAAAACATTTCCAAAATTGGGATCAATAAAGTACTATCTATCTTATCTTAGAAATAAGAGAGCAAAATAGAACAGCAACTAAAGTAAGATACCTTCAGTGAACAGCAGCACACTACTTTGAAAATAAAAATGCTACTTTATGTTCAAATAAGTCATAATCCACATTGTTATTGTTATCAGTGTTTCTCTTTACACGTCAAATACCCAAATCTCTAACTCGTGATCAAATTGGCATTAGTCCTACCAAACAAACCTCCTTCATAATAACCACTCTTTGAATAATGTTATCAGCACGTTTCCATACACGTGACATGATGTAACCGTGCTTTGTGTGGTTTTACAGAGCACCTATTAGCATGTGAGATCACAGGTGAGTTATTATAGTTGGTGAGTGGGAGCCTCATCACAAACACCGACCGAAGCTGACCCGCGACACCTACACTGTATCAATATTATACTAATGTAGCCAACACAGAGATACGTGCAGCAGCAGGGAACAGGAGCTGTATCCTGATGAAACCCTCAGCCGCACCATGACTGGTGTCTGATGAGGCGACAAACATCTCTTCACCTCTACGGTACAGCGTTTGAGATTGACTAGCTTATAAAAGCAGTATCACAGGAAAAGAGATAGAAAAGTACATTTTGTTTAGGAATTCAGAAGACATTTATAAGCATGTTATGGCTAGAAAAAAACCTGGGGAAGGAGAGTAGAAACCCTGAAATGAGTCAGCATTTTACCACCATCGGTTCCCTCGTTTTGAGGTCAACCTTTATTTGGCCAGATTGAAATAAGGTCTGTGTTTAACACAAGTTCAAGAGATTTTAACATTTCGTTCTATGAAATAAAATACATCAGTAAATACCCCACTGGTGAATGTCCAAAGAAAACTACGGCTGTTTAAAAAGTGCCTAATTGAGACTAATGAACGTCATCAAGGCAAACATTAGCTACCTTTAGCATAGCGTGGTGAGGTGTCATGTGACCATAATGCAGTTCCTTAATAGCCACATGTTGTTTTAATGTGGCAATTGCATAACAGGTTATATGCAGGAATCCTGAAGTCAAATATAATACGTTTTAAGACCTTTTTTAAGACCCTTTCCATACATTTTAAGACCTCATCGCCACTTCGAGTTTTAACCGGTTACATTGGCTACACACTTTACCTCACATTTACTATATACAGTATTGATTGTCCTTCCTCCTTATCTCCAACCATTTGGACGCAAACTTGCATTTCCCCATAACGATGTTGTTTAACAACCGGCGTAAACGGACCTTCGCGCGCTATCAAGCAGTGAGCGTGCGATGTCCTGTTCAGATGACGTCACATCCAACGGGAGGCCATAAATAAACTACACAGAATCACACTACACACCTACGCAATGATTACATTCAGGCACACTGTAGAATACAACCTCTTTGGACAATTTACATACTTATTGAAAACAAGCTACAAAATGTAATACCTTGGAAAATGCCGTTTAATACTTTTTAATAGCCTTAATTTTCGCTAAATTGATTTATCAACTTTTAATACTTTAAGACCCCGCGGACACCCGGATTAACTCTTAAAATCATAAAAGCGGTGTTAATATATAGAGATTATTCTGCTGAAAAAAACATGTAAGTATCAAATATGTCTGATTGCCACAAATCCATTTTAAGCAATATTCCAAAATCCAATGGTAAATCCCATTGCTTTATGACGGGACATCTTGCAATGCTTTCTTCTGGGTCGACCTACAAACTACGTCATCACTGCACCACCCAAACAAATTATAGCTGAAGGTAAGCTACTTAAAGAGGACATACCAATGGACACAAGGAAAGTGATTGTGAGCCGACCGCTTTGTTTTTGGTTCCTTATAACAGCAGCGGCAGTGTTGGCGTTGCACTCACCAGAGGCCTGCACCTCGTTGACGTACTGCAGCAGCTCCTGGCCCTGGTGGATGACATCGAAGGTGAGGTTGTTCATGGTCAGGGCTTTGTCAGCATGGTGCTGCAGCCTCTGCTCGGCCAGCGTCAGATCCTCCGTGTCGAATTCTGTCATCTGACCCGTCAGCTCCTCGTTCCACGACTCCAGGTCAGAGATGATCTGAGGGAGGACAAACCATTCCACTTGAAAGAGGCTACACACATATGTATCCACAATGCTGAAAGGACAATGGATCTGAAGTAGTAACACTTATCTAGCTTTTTTACATATTTTAACGCATACATTTTCTAAACTGTATTACAACTTTTAGCTTTCTTAGGTAGATTGTCTCAGAGGGAGATTGTAGCACTAAGTTTGCCTCAGGACTAGTCACATCTTTACTATTTTAATTAGTTAAAATGTCTAAGATTGACCACAAGTCACTCAGACACACGGCCTCTCTCCTCGCAGGCAGACTTACGTCGATGGCGTCCCTCTCGAAGATGCGCAGCTGCAGGAAGAGCTCCAGTTTGATCTTCCTCTCCTGGAAGAGCTCCTCCATCTGGGCCTGGGCCTCGTCCAGCTGCTGCAGCACGCTCTCGATGTGGTTGATGGAGCTGTTGTGGGGCGTCTTGTTGCTGGAGATGGCCGAGTCCCTGCAACAGAAACGCAAAGGAGCCGTAAAGACACAGCGGGGCACGATGCCAGGAGATCTTCAAAACTGCTGCATGGAGCAGCCTCTGTGGCCGACTCAGCGGTTAAACAGCAACGCAGTACTTTCAAGAAAGGAAGTTAATGTTTAATTTAAATTGTGGAAGTCGGCATGAAGAAAATAGGGACAATTTCACATTTAAAATGTAATTGTTCAATGCTGGATTTTGTAGAGTAGGCTTTTTATGTTATGATTGCTTTTATAACATATTTTAACTTGTGTACTTCAGCTTTTTTTAAATGTATAAGTACTTATCAGCAAAAAAAACTCGCAATAACGTCCCACACATTATTTAACAATCTGCTGTTTTCTGTGTTTTAAAAAAAAAGTTGTTTTGTCAGTCAAATTCCCAAAGATACTCAGATGTATATGAAATAAAATAAAAGAAGAAAATATTTCCATATGTGTAAGGGTGTAGCTGTACTTTCTGCAAATTCATTGTATGAAAATATACTTTGAAAAATACTATTTACACATCGCAAGTATAAATCTTGTGTCAAGATATCCCTTTTATAAGCACATATTACTTTTGTTATATTGATTTATTTTTCAATAACATATTTTAAGTATCCTTCCAGATGTTGCTTTTGTTCATTGTTATATTTATAAAACTGTTGCACCACAATGATTTCCTACTGAAAACATTTCCCTGACAATCTGACTACAGCATACTAAGAGAGTCTGAAATCAGATTTCTAATAAAAGGAGTAACGCTGGTGCACACAATGTGGACGGCAGATTGAGAGTGAGAGTGAAACAGATCATACTCTCTGATTCATCAATCTGACAGATGCAAACATGCATGATGCACGAACACCAGAGAGTTTACAGAGAGCACAATATGAGTAAGCAATAGCCGTCACATTGATCCTGATTGGCTTCAGGTTGATTATTCTGCGTGACAGATGCACGCCCACACTCATGCGTTTTTCTATGTTTCTGGACTGCGCAAGGTTTATATTTATTTTTGTTTACAGCCTAGTTTCATGCCAGAAGCAGACTCTAGTGGGCAGGTCAATGAGTTTAAAATGACGTGACACCAGTTAGACAACGGGAGGTCTCCAAGGTGGTACCAAAATGTTTTTCTGATGGTATTTCTACGTGTGTTTATTTAAATGCAGTTGGAAGTGTTTAAAGATCCCATGTCATGGCCATTTCTACTGATCATAATTCCATTGTTGAGGTCTACTAAAATACATTTATATTGTGCAATTTTCCAAACTCACATTGGTTTCTCATACAGCATCTCTGTATAGTATTTGTATTCACTCTCTGTCCTAAACGGCTTGTTGGAGCTCCTGCGCCCCCCTCCCTGCGAGCCCAGTTGCCGTCTGCGAGACAGCGAGACACAGCGAAACACACACACACCCGCAGCCTGGCTGGGTTTGTGTGTGCCCAGGCTGAGTTCCGCGGTGTCTCGCTGTCTTGCTGACCCCACACCAGTGAGCCAGCTCACACTGTCCCACTCCTCGCAGCAGCGAGCCTTGCAACGTCCCGCCGAGTGTGTCTGAGGAAGTCCGCGGATTGGTCCAAACGTAACGGCTCCGCGGACGTAACGTAACGGCTCCGCAGATTGGTCCATTTCCATTCGGAGCCGTTAGGTTACGTTACGTCACTATACCCGAAATACGTCACTATACCCAAGAAGTAAACAATGGAAAAAGAGAAATCCCAAACGAGGCGTTCTGGGGCAGCATAGACAGGTCTTTTCTGTGTTAGAGTTTTACTCGCTACAGGGTGTACTTTGAGGGTTTGTGACTCTGCAGACCGTTTACATGCAGAAAAAGCTACATAACACACAAGGGGACGGGTAATAACCAGAAAAGCATGACATGGGACCTTTAAGTCGGTAAAGCCAAAAGATCTATGGAATCTACATAAATATAACCTTCAAGACTCAACCGTGACTACCTGGTATTCATTAAAGGCATCTGGCGCTTTATACGAGAGTCATAGCTTTAAATTAAAATGGTATTTTGGATAATCGGTGATGTAGAGATCCTCACCTCCCGGTGGAGACTGGCACACTATTAGACGTGTGCTTATAAAAGCAGAATTATGTAAGAATTCACACCGGAGCCAACACGCCAGGGAGAGAGGGACGGAGAGAAAGAGATACAAAAAAAAGGGGGTGGATGAAGAGGGAGGAAGAGGATGAAGAGGGAGTGGAACATCCTCTGGATAAACACAGAGTTGGAGGTCCTCTCCAACACCTCCACCCATCCTTCAGCTTTGCTTCTACTGTCTTTTTTAAATTAAATTGACTGTTTATTGCATATATTTACATATTCACACTCAGTTTATTTCCAAACACGTCCCTACCCTGCCAACACTTTATTGAGACAAAGCCAATTATCTAAATTGACCTAAAAATAAATGTTTCTTATGTATTTATTGCCACAAACGCATCATCACTACTATTAGTAGTACTAGTTTAAAGAATTGGTTATGATCAGTTTATTGGTTTTTACTCTAGTTGCCTGATTAAACTTAGTTTTGTTTTGGATTCACAATGTTATGGTTTGATTCAGTTCCACTTCTAGTAGATCTAATAGATATTGTTACTGTACATAGAAGAATATATCCATAGTTGACTGGCATTTAATAATGATAAAACACACATAAAAAGTAACATATAGTGAAATAATAACCTAAAGAGCTTCATTAAACATATAAGTATGTAGACATGGCACTGAATAATCTCTCCTTCACAACACGTCATTTGCTTCCACCGATCATCTACCATTTGTTTTTGCTTAGCACTGGTTTCATTTTCAGTCAGGTGTCTTGATCAGTACCTGAGCTGCTGGATGAGGTCCTCCCCCTCCTTGATGACGTTGACGGTGACCTGCAGCGTGGTCTGCTGCTGCTGGCCGAAGCGTTTGATCAGATCCTGGACCGCCTCCACCGACTCGGCGTAAACGTCGTCCAGCAGCTCCTTCTGCAGCTCCTCCAGCCACGTCCACAGCTGCAGGAGGACATTCATTAGTACACTGAAAACTATCAACAATAAATAACATAGAACAATGTCTGATTGGAAGTTGCGTTGAAGCTCACGCTCAAAATTCCCACTTTTGTCACAGAACACACTCACTGTGATCACACCCTTACATGCCAACAATCAGTGACACACATTTGCCGTCACTTTACCAATTATGAAAGCTGTTAAATGTGACTCACGGAGGACAGTTCACATTCTGAATCCCTGGCCTGAATTGTATGTTCAATTCTAACCTCACCTAATCTGAGCCTTACATTAACGCTATCACTAAACTACCTGTGTACCGTATAGTGGCCGTTTACAAAAAATGTGTCTCACAAATAGACTTGTAAAACGCAAGTATAAGCAACATTACAATAGGATATCTAGTTCCTAGGCCACTTAGTCTACAAGGATTTCTTAATTCTGACCTGTGTTGCAAAAAATCCCAAACCTTTTGAGAGACCTAGTGTAGTTACGGAAGGCAGATAAAACTTGAACGAGGGTTTACTGAAAGTAAATAACTGCGTCACGGCAGATGATTTCCATCCAAATGACATCCAACATACATCTTTGATTACTATGAAACCCTATGTAATCCGTCATGCCAACATAAACATTTACTTCCCCCAAAAAAGTGCTTGAGTGGCTCTCAAACCAGGTTTCAAGTGAGGACTTAAAAATGCCCATCTCTGTGTGACTAACCGTATAAAAGCGAAACAACACACACATCAGAATTTAATCTGGTAATTAAATTCCCCTTGAAAGCGCTGTGAAAGCTCTCATCCACACAAACAGGCAGCCCACCATCCACTCCAGCGTTACGTCACCCTGCCCACCTCTTTGACGTGTGTGTGGAAGGCGACAGACATGTCCAGCAGGACTTTGCGCTGCTCCACGCGGCGAACAAAGTCTTGGATTCGGTCTTCGAGCTGGTGGGCGGCCTGGTAGATCTCCTCCGGGTCGCACTCTCCCGTCTGGGCCAGCTGCTCAGCCGCCTCCAGCAGCTTGTCTGCATTCGTGTACGTATTCTGGTCAGGGATGAGAGAGAGAGAGATTAGCACAGGAAGACCATAACAATGCAATTAAAATATATTCAGGTTTCATGAGGAGATGCAGGGAGACATTTAAATCAGGAGACAGGAGGCGTGTGCACTGATAGACAGTGATAGGACACGGAGAAAACTGCAGAGAGAAATTGAGAACTAAAGTAGGGGAAGGTGTTATAAAGAGGAAGAGAAACGAATGGCAACGTAGAAAATAAAATCACCACAGTTGTCAGATTTTAGCAGCGGTTAACGATCCTTTGCTTAATTAATAGCAACAATACTGCAGTATAAAAAGAATCCATAAGAAGAAATGAAATGTCACTTCGGTAAAAGTAATTTGAATAAAATTGAAGTTAAGTCTCAAAAATAAGTTGAATTTTCCAAGAAGTATCCATGAAATGAATACAAAAAGAAGTGCCTCAAATGTGTATTTCAAGTATGTAGTAAATGTACTTTGTTCAAGTAAATTCAACCACCTTTTTAGCTTTAGTACTCATAAAAAAAATTCTACTGTATAGTCTTGCTTTGAAATTAAATTCCCTAAAACATTTTATGTTTCTATAAATAATGAAAATGATGTCAATGGTGATTTGACAGTGAAAGGAATAAAAAGCACCGTACTATGACTATGGGCTATTTCAACATCAGCAAATGTCATTATCTACACAGTATTTGATATATTGGCTTGAACCAGGCGGCAGTGAGAGAGAGAAAGCTACCTGTGCCACTTCCTCAAAGTCTTCGTGGCGTTTCTGCAGAGCTCGGGCTCGGTGGAGAGACTTCCCCACGCCCGTGTGTTTGCTGAGGAACGCCTCGCCGTGGTTTTCGATCCAGTCCAGCACCTGTGCAGAGGAACCCATGAGAAACAACACAGATTAGGAAATATGCGACCACAAGGGGGTGCTCTGAGGTCGTAAATAAACAACAAGTATTGACGATAATCGAAAGAGTGTGTAAGAGAAGAGGAATGACAGAAATAATAATGAGTATTGTTCGAGGCGTTGCACTGAGCCCTATATTTTTCACACTCCTCTCCCTGCACTCTGTCCTTCGCAGCGTTATTGCACAAAAAAGCATCTGCACGGACATATGACCCAATTCAGTTTCCATGGAAACAGTTGCCATGTCAACACCCTCAGGAATGCCCACGATTTTTTTGTTGTGTATATGTACGATCAAATCTGATTATTTTTTGTAACTTAATTTTTCTTTTCAGGTTTTACAGGGAAAAAAAACACAGACAGTCTTGTAGCAAGTACATCAGATAAAAGTATACTTCGGGACAATGGTAGATTTTGCATACAATACCTCAAAGTGACATACATATCCCAACCCTCTAGTTAAGCTAGAGGGAACTGATAACAAAAATACATACAACAAAGACAGTTCAAAATAAAACTGAAAGAATAAAAAAAAAAAGAAACACGCCTATAACTAAGGGGTCACGAGGAGGCCATCACGAAGTACAATTGTAACAATCATTGTTTACTTAAATAAAACAACATCAGCCTCTTTGTGTTAGGTATGTGTCCCATTTTTCCCAGAGGGCTTCACCTTTGTCTCTTTCTAGTCTTAGGCTGAAAGTCATATACTGCGAAGTTTTGAATTATGGCTACCCATTGAGCGATGGTGGGAGGTTCCTGACAGAGCCATCGCCTTGTTATGGCCTTTTTACTTGCTGCCATAAAGATTTTTAAAAGATATTGGTCATTTTTGGTAGCTCAGAGTCCATACTCCCCAAGTAAAAGGAAAGACAGGTGAAGTTTATATCATAACAGATCAAATCTGATTATATTATAGCATGCTGTTTTCTTAAGCCTTTATTTACATTTAAGGCATTTATCCAATGTTTCCTTCAACTGAAATGCATGGTAATGAAGAATAAACTAACTCAAGGACATTTTGATAGAAAACATGGCCTTGCATATTAAAACAGAAGACCCTACTATTTTCAAATTACTATCCAACCCTCATGTTGTAATGAAACAAATAGTAATCATGCTTTGTCCTGAATTACAATGTGTGCTTACGAATAAACAAAAACATACATACAGTGTGTGTCTGTGTGTGTGTGTGTGTGTGTGTGTGTGTAGGAGTGTGTGTACCTGTTGGACGTCCTGTTGAAAGACGCAGAGCTGCAGACGTTGGTGCAGCCTCACTTTGCGGTGTTGCCAGATGTTCTCCAGCTGTCTCTGGTGATGCAGCACTTCGTGGATGATGTCCAGGACGTGGTGCACGGCCTTGGAGTAGTTGGCCGATGCTGTCAGCGTATCAGCGCTGCCCGGGGTCAGAGGTCGCTGCAGCTTGTCCAACAGGGCTTTGCCATCTTGGCTCACCTAAAGAACAGTAAGACATCAAGTGTCATTTATTTTTACTCACAAGACAAACGCCTAAGAACGAAAAGAAACGGGCAATAATGTGTTTTGTTTTCACCTAGAAATATCTACACATGTATAGCAACAGCCAGCAAACTGTGTGTATAATTACCTGTGAAAGCACACGCTTTTGACGTTTTAATAGAAACGTCAAAAGGGAAATGATAAATGAAAAAGCCACAAATCAGGAATTGGTGAGAAACACAATGAAAAGTAATTTTTCTCACTGTACAGATGCAACTCCTTCAATATTGTCAGTGTAAAAGTAGTCATCTATTTCAAATGAAATGTTCAGTATAGAGTTGTACTGTTTAGACTTAAGCTGAAAAAAGCTTTAATTTTGACTTTATCCTACAATATCGTACCAAATGTAATTCTACCCCGAACAATATGAGCTGCATTTTCCCATTTTGTGAGAGTAGACTTCATTTTAAAGTTGAACTCCCATTAGGAGGGACAAGTTCGCACAGCTACTGTATGTGAATATGTTTTAAAACAAACCAAACCTATCTGTGACTCGTATAAGTGTATTAAACAACCTAAAAAAACAAGACTTTTGATGAGGTGATGTGGTGTAAATGCTATTTTCTTCTCCTTATTTTATTGCACGTTAGTATATGTATGTAAAGTGTGTTTTTTACCTCAGAGTAGGCAGCGGTGATGTGTTCGTACAGGCCTTGGTGGTGGTGGATGGCGTCTTCAAGGTCTTGCAGCTCGGAGGGCAGATCCACCTCGCCACACGCCTTACACCACGAGTCCACGTTACTCATGTACTGCAGGGGGAGAACCGCACGCTTCATTTACACAGACTCAGAAGTAAAGCGCTTCACATGAGACGCGGTGCTGTATACATCCAGCTGCTCTTCCCAGGAGTCACATGGAAGTCAGACATGCAGGAGTGTATAAGACATAGCCTGAGGAGCATTTTTTATACTATTACTCAGTTTAAAGATGCACAAATGTCCATATGTAGGAGCTCTTTCAGGAGAATTATACATGGCTGACTGTGCTGTTCATAGCCTGGGGAAACTTCCTAGAACTTGTAGCACACCCCTGTGGGAGTGTAGGAAAACAAAGCAATAAGGAACGCTACACTCAAAAAGATGATACAAGTTGAAGCAATGTCATTATTCCCTTTTAAAGCAGTGATAATTGGAATAAAAAACACGAGAACAACAAAGATATAAAATGAACTCCTTAGTTTGTGTGTAGGAGGAACGTTTGGGAAAAAAAAAAGCTGTTTCTATTTCAGCTCACAAACATAAAAGGCTGGTCTGATGACGGCAATATTCCAGGGTCGGAAAAGTCGTACCACCCATGTTCCCTATTTGGGATTCTGCTTGTGTTTCCCTTTTCCGGCCATGAATTGTTCCATAGTGGCTAATGAGCACAGACAGAAATAACAGCTTGATAACAAATGCCGTACTTATATGCTGCAACCCTGTATGTAAATATATGATAATGCGTGCATATGTGAGGCTTTATAGATTTAATGAGGCCGGGGGGGTATTTTACAACAAAAAAGTGTTTGCATACGTGTCCGTGTGCATCCGTTAAGATAGTGAAGGTCAACACCTCGGCTCGTTCCAGGGGGACATTAATGTGAGTTTTATTGAATTCTATTCCCACTGTACCTGACTTTAATGACGTGTTGCATTTGGGGACATATGCTTATCTGCTTAGGTTATTCTGAGAATTATACAAACATATAATGTGATAATGAATGAGCCTCAGTGATGTTGGTGAGGGCTGCTCAAGGCTGGATTCTTCACTATTTTCTATATTGTTGATAACTTAAAAGACCGTTCACATATCTTAAGCAATTATCAAAAAGTAATCCAGAGAAAATGTATTCTCACTAATAAGAATGATGAATTCGTCATATAAATCATTTGTAAAGGAAATTATAAAAACATTGTCTCTTAAATGGGAAGACTTCCTGCGCTTAATTGCCATAAATGATTGATTATCATTTAGTTTAGAATGGTTATTAATACAAACCAGCAATTTCAACATGTCTCCTCGGGTAAAGAAAAAGTGTAAGTTTGTCAAGATTTCATGTTTTTTGACCTTTGAAAGATCCAACTGTTTATTTATTGACTTAATATTCAGCAGATGAATCTGTGACAGAAGCAATCTTAAGTTGCAGCCAGTGTTTCTGCCAGACCAGGGCTGAGAGGGCGTCCACCCCGAGAGCGTGTGTGACGTCACGTCGTGTGACGTCACGTCGTGTCACGTCACGTCGTGTCACGTCACGTCGTGTCACGTCACGTCAAGTCACGTCGTGTCACGTCACGTCAAGTCACGTCGCGTCAAGTCACGTCATGTCATGTCATTTTTAATTGAGCCGTCCCTTATAGATACTATCTCTTTACGTATTAGTGATGGGAATTCCGGCTCTTTTTAGTGACTAGTCAGTAGTCACTAAGAAGAGCCGGCTCTTTCGGTTCCTAAACGGCTCTTCATTTTACCCAGTTTACCACGGAGCCTCAGTTTTGCCGCTGCGAGGCTCAGGCGCTCGCAGTTCACGCGCGTGCTCCACTAGCACCCCCCATAAAGGCTCGCCGGCAGTACAATTTCCATCACAGGAACACGCTTTGCTGGCAGCGAAAATAATCCCACCAGACTCCATTGCCCCTCCGAAAGAGGATGTCATTGTCCTTTTCCCTTTTCGTCATTTCAAGCTATAAAAACTCTCGATCTTCTCTCTAATTATTTATTTCTTTTGGACGCCCTCGGCTCGAGTTCAGGGCGTTCCGAGCTGAATAAGGGCGTCAAATGACGGCAAGACGCCCCCCTGGCGGAAACGCTGGTTGCAGCTGTATATCTGTGTTTTTGAACTCACCTGGTCACACTTCTGGTGGAAGCTGGCGGACATCTCCAGCAGCGTGCTGCGTTCGTCCAGAGCCGCCGCGAAGGCCTTCCACTCCTGCTCCAGCTGACTTGAGATCTGTTGATCTGCTGCGAGGCGTAGTGACCCGACTCCAGCAGCCGGTTGCCCACCGACATGATGCGGTTTATGTTCACGTACACGTTCTGCACAGAGAGGGGGAGAGACGGGTTCATCAAATGGGGCGAGGGTAGGGCCAGAAATGGTATCGCAATATTTGATGAATCAAAATATGTGATTATTATTATTCTATATCATTCTGAATGAAGTATTGTGCAGAGAACTTCAGGCCTAAAACACTGTATTCCACAGACTTGATATAAAAACCTATTTCAATGATAATTGAACCATTAAAAAATGACAATTCCCTCTATTAACGCGGGTTATATCGCAGTTGCAATGTCAGTCATATTAATCGCAATTAGTTAGTTTTTTCAAATCAAGCATCCCTAGTTGATGATATTAAGCACCAGATAAGAAAAGAGATTTTAAATTAATGTAATTAAAAATAAAGTACAGTAGAGATGAGAAGATAGGCTTGAGGAAATAGTTAATTGCGCGCTGTAAGTAAAAGAAAGGCATAAGATTTTAAATTCACGCCCTAGTTTCTCATCTTAAAGCAGAAACTCTAGCAGCTACATCGATTTCTGCTATCAATGGTTTAGCAATGGTTATGTAATACAGACTGTGGATAAAGAATATTATTACTGGCTGCTAATGCGAATAAAACGTGTGTATGCACAGAAGCATAGGCTGCTCCAAACAAACACTCAAAAACAGTACTAGAGGTTGGCGCTAAGTGCATAACTGTATGATTACAGAGTGCAGGGCAAGGGCCTCGATACTCCAAGTGGGCGGATCAGCATCACCTCCTGCTGGGAGTCTGTGTACATCTTACCATGCAGTTCATAGCGAAGTGGTTGTGCTGGGTTTGCAGCTCTATAGCGTGTGGGTGGTTGTTGCCAATCTCTGTGTAGCCTGCCAGGAACAAACCCTTGTTGTGCATGATCCAGTCAAACATCTAAAGCACGGGGAATGACAGAAATAAAAAAACATGTTAGCCAAATGAAAACACAAGTTACGGGATCACCATTAACCTGCATGGATCATTGCAAACAGCAGGTGAAGACAAACAGTCGCCACTTAGATCAGTGTGTGTGTGTGTGTGTGTGTGTGTGTGTGTGTGTGTGTGTGTGTGCTGCTGCAGTGTGCGGAGAGTTGTCATCTTTCCAGGCCAGATACAGAGAAATGGACTGCCGCTATTAAGAGTATCCTCTCAGGCTCTCCTCGAGAACAAACTCATGGCCTATGGTGTCCTAGCAACAAGCTCCTACGACTGCAGCGTATCCAAGACTGCAGCTCCTTCTCTCTCTGTTGCTGCAACCTGCTTTCTTATTCTACTCCCTCAAACATGGATCTCTGGATTCCTCTCCCCCCTGTCTCTTTCTATTCTGCGCTGCAGCTGTCATCACCTGAGCGCCTGGGAGGCAGCCAGAGAAGGTGGCTTTGAAGCTGAAGGAGCTCTCCTCCATCTTCCTGTCTGTCACCGTGGGATGTGGTGCCAGGATGCAGCTGTTCAGATTTTACCTCCCGTTTTATTCCAGAGATAAAGTTCAAGCCACTTTTAAAGCTCGCAATATATCATTTTTTGCCCACTGGGGGTTTGTAAATAGAAAGCAATATAGTTTGCCGTGTCATTCAGCTTCTCGCGGTTAGGATTACAACGTTATTCATCGTTCAGGAGGTTTTTCAAGGAACTGAACTATCTGCTGGAGTCTACTCCTCTCCTAAACAAATTGACCCAGTGATTAAATGTACTGAAAACCCTGAATGAAGCAGTTTGGTTAAAAAAAAATCGATCTTCTCACAACGCTATTTTTTTCTGATAACTTAAAATCCAGGCGTTAAGGAGGGTATTACTTTGAGCCGAAATACCTGCAGAGGACTACTCCTTCACAATCAAACCATTCAATGTGACTAAAACCTTTAAAAACACTGAATAAAGCAGTTATACATTATAAAATCTATGTTTATTTAAGGATGTTTTGCTTAGCGTAACCTTACTCTGGTTAAAATATATGGTTAAAAACACTTAAGATTTAAGTCTGTTATATAACCGTGACTTAAAACTGGATAAAAGTGTACAGCTTCTGGACAGCAACCGTAACGCGTGTTCAAAGAGCATCAACTTTACAGACGACAAAATGAAACAGAACAATAACCTGAAATTGTTGGAACATTTGGAATGATGTAGGAACCCAACTTAACAAAAGATATACCATAACTCTAGTGTTTTTTTTCATTATTATTGAATGGAGAAAGCTACATATGATATCTTAAAGGCCAAAATAAAGGCGTTGTGTCCATATCCAGCATTAATCAATGCCCTCTCTCTGGGCGTAATGAAGTTTTTGTTTTTATTGGCAGTTGTCCGCCTCACAGTGATCCCCAGCTGAGGTTATATGGATTATCACTACACCACTGCACATGCTGTATGACACCTCTCCCCCCGCCCCACCCACCTTCTCTGCATCCTGCTCGAACAGGCGCAGCTGGAAGCACTGGTCCAGCTGCAGCTTGCGGACGTGCCAGGCCTGGTGGAGGTGCTGCCGGGTGGAGTGCAGTTTGTCCAGCAGCTGGGTGACGCGCGGCACCAGGCCCTGCGTGTCGGCGTTACACATCCCCCCGCCGCCACCGCTGCCCCCCCCTCCGCCACCGCTGCTGCCGTTACGATTGGAGAAGGACTCGCTGCTCTGGATTCTCTGGAGCAACCTGGAGACGAGTTGAATAAGAGATATAACGTCAATGCCGCTCCACTCATGGCTCCTGATTTGCATATTTGTAAGATATGTCACAGAGAAGTAAAATACGATACATATCCACTCCATTCATAATGTTACATTTGCATGGAGTGGATTCTTGTGAGCTCTTTGGAAAAAAATAATGTTTTATTTATGATTCATGCAGAAAGGATCCGAATGTATCCACTTTTAAATTCTAATCTTTACTGTCTGTATCTTTGCACATCTGCTTTTCTAAAATTGCAACCTTGATGTGAAAAAGTGTCTGAGCACCAGGAAAAACGCTCTAAAAATACCATGTATTATTATTATTATTATTATTAAACATTTTAATATTTAAACAAAATCAGGACATTTACATTTTTAAATATTAAAAAAATATATTCAGAACAATCTTCAAGGTAAACATCTTAGAAACAAGCTTCATTTAAAAAAATAAATATCATAATATAATTAGAATTGGGAGGGATGAAACCCTCTTTAATGGTCTCACATGCAGAGCACACACAGTGAAATGTGTTCTCTGCTTTTAACCCATCCTAGTACCAGGAGTCTAGTACCAGGAGTCTAGTACTAGGAGCAGTGGGCAGCTATTGCACAGCGCCCGGGGAGCAATGGGAGTGAAGGGGGAAGGGGGTTGTCCGGTGCCTTGCTCAAGGGCACCACGGCAGGGCAGGAGGTGAACTGGGACCTCTCCAAGTAGCAGTCCACACTCCATATTTAGGTCTGGTCTGGGACTTGAACCGGCGACCCTACGGCTCACAGTCCAAGCCCCTACTGACTGAGCCACTGCCGGACTCCAAGTAAAAGTGAAAAGGCTCCAAGTACAATATGTGCAAGAAGAACGTCATACTGTTTTATTGTTTTCATCTCCAGTCTTATATCAAGCAGAAAAAGGAAAGCCCCGAGCATTTCTGTGTGCCTACCTCTGCCCCTCTGTGTCCAGCTCCTCTATCGGGGCTTTTATGACTTTCTTCTTCAGCGTGGCGTGTTCTTCTATCATCCGCCGGGCTCCTTCCAGATCCTGGGGGAAGTCTTTCCTCGACACCGTTTCCTGCATCTCCTCAAGACGAGCCAGCATCTGAGTGGCGTGACCGGAGAACTCCTCGAACGCCACACGCACCTGCATGAAAACACACCCAAAGTAAGAAGGAGTGAGATACAAATATCACTAAATATAACGGATTTAGACCACAACTAAAGAGTTCTGCTAATAATGAGAATAACTCTTTTATTGCTACACCTGCAAACAGTCACTGCTAATTCATGCACATATGTTCATGCCTGGATTTCTGATAGTTGAGTAAGGCACTTCTTTATTAATTTAAGTCAGTGGGTGTTTAAAGGATTTCAAGATCGATTTTTGGACCGGGCTTGAGTGACAGAATGAAGGACCAATCTCACCTCTATCCACTCCTCATGGTTATACTCCAGGCTGCCGTCGAAGTCTGACGTCAGCTGGGAGGGGTCCACGACCTTCGTCAGGCCCTCTAGTGACACCATGGTGGTCTAGGAAGAAAGGGTGGAGGACAATTAGTCAAGATGGTGAGTGAGAAAAGGATTCAAAGGTGTTAACTCAGTCAAATAGGTGCAAAATGCTTCTAATCTCTCCGCTCCTCGCACTGTGTTGCCGCCTGACGGTTTGTATTTAGTAAGGGAAGACATAACCAACCCCTAGTTCCCAAAATAAAGCAGCTTAAGATTTGTTAATGAGCAGAGATGTAGGGATGTAATTTAAGGGAAAGCTCTGTAATTAATAACTTAAATCAAATCTAATCAAATCAAGGTTTATTTATAAAGCACATTTAAAAGCGATTTTTGGTCGAGCCAAAGTGCTGTACATGCAAATAATAAATAACACGTTACTACAATCGCAAGACAGAAGACAATAAATTACAACAGCAAATATAAAATCAAACACAGGGAAATGTCAGGAGTCGTGCTCCGCTCTGACTAGAAGGCCAGGGAGAAGAAGTGAGTTTTTAGTGTTGATTTAAAAACCCCTAGGGTCTGGGCCGACCTCACATGGAGGGGCAGAGTGTTCCAGAGCCTGGGGCCAGCTGCTGCGAAGGCTCGGTGCCCTCGGGTTTTGAGCCTGGTCTTGGGTACTACCAGCAGCAGCTGGTCAGCAGACCTTAAAGCTCTGGCGGGGGTGTAGCGATGGAGGAGTTCGGCTATATAGGCAGGAGCCAGCCCATTTAGGGCTTTGAAAACAAATAAAATGATTTAAAAATCAATTCGGAACCGAATTGGAAGCCAGTGCAGTGAGGCCAGAATTGGGGTGATGTGGTCACGCTTTTTGTGGCCAGTCAGAAGACGTGCAGCTGCGTTCTGCACTAGCTGCAGGCGTCTAATTGAGGCCTGGTCCATACCCAAATACAGAGCGTTGCAGTAATCCAGTCTTGAGGTTACAAAGGCATTAATAACCCTTTCTAGGTCTTTAAAAGATGAAAACGACTTCGTTTTGGCCAATAGTCTTATTTTAAAAAAGCAGGATTTGACTACGGTGCTGACCTGCTTATCAAATTTAAAAGTGCTACTGAAGGTCACTCCAAGGTTCATGACAGAGGGGAGGACGTTCTCACTGAGAGAGCCCAGAACATCAACCGGAGAGGCTGGAGGCTGGGGTCCAAAAAAGATGACCTCAGTCTTGCTCTCGTTGAGGTTGAGGAAATTTTGGCTCAGCCAGGATTTGATCTCTGTTAAGCAGTCCATCAACTGCTGTAGCGAGTGTCCGACACTTGCTTCGAGAGGCAGATAGATCTGTACATCGTCGGCGTAGCAGTGGAAGGGAATGTTGTGTTTAGTGAGAATTGAACCTAGGGGCAGTATGTACAGTAAAAAGAGGATGGGGCCCAGGATAGAGCCTTAAAACCTCCATGGTGTGACTAAAGCACATTTGATCCTGTTTATCCTGCTAATTCAACACGCTGCAGCTTCACAATACCACAACACTAAAAAGAAACCACTTGAACACAAATCGTTTGGAAACGTCCACATCTATCATAGCTCAACGAGCTCTTGCTCACATGTTGCATAATGTGACGTTAGAACACTTCTCTTTGATCGCCTGGTCATCTTTTGCTTTAGAGTTAAAAGAAAACCCAATCCTCTCCGTGCAACAAGTGCATATCACAATATCAGTTCAGAGATACAGTAAGGGAATGTCTCCCTGTTTGGTTTCGGTGCCTCTGTGTTTCTGTTGAGCCACCTCCGCACAACACCCCCACACACATGGCCAGAGACGGATGGAGACAGAGGGACAGCGAGATAGCTTTGTGTCGGCCAAACAACGCAGAAACACACTGTTGTCCTTGGGTAAGCTAAGTGGCTTTTGCCAGGGGAAAACACCGATATTGCATTGTTTGCTATTGTTGTTTTAAGTTAATTGATTTGTACTGTGTTGAACGGTGAGAGGGAGGATGGGTGAGGGCTCCAGGGTAACGTTGTTCTCCCGCAGAACCGAGGACCAATTCATCAACAACCCAAATGGAGGCTGTAGACTGTCTGCGCTTCGTCTCGCCGCTTCCTTTTTCCCGGCTCAAATCGACAGAGAGGAGGGAGAGGAACATTTCCTACATTTCCTTTATACAAGCTGGGAGGGAAGATTCTCGAACACACACACGCAGAAAGGAAATGCTTTCTCTGTCGCACGAGGGGTTTAAAAGGCTGGCACTGAGTAGCATAAACTAAAAATGGCTTGGGTTATTTGTGTGATGGTATATTTGATCTGTGCATTTCTTTATCTATTATCAATTATGTCTCTGTCGTATGTTTGTTTAACACGGGGGTTTACCACCTGGAGCGGGGGAGGGGTGGGATTGTGGGTATGCAACTTCTTGTCATGAATATTGTGTTTTGCGATGAAAAACTGTGAGGTAAAAAATACTTGTACCTGATTGGTCTGTGAGTGTGAATACTGGAATGCATTACGCTGTTTTACTCAGGCGTGGTGATTTTGAACACAAGCAATGCAACCGCAGTCCTAGCAACTATGATATGAACTTAAATAATGCAAGATAAAAGAACACCCCCTGCGTATAACCAGTAGAAATAATAATAAATGAACTACGTGATATCTGGTAGTGAACACACACATTCAAATGCAGTGCAATCAATGTCTGTGTGGCATGGACGACTGCTCATGGATAACTAACCTGCCCTTTGGCATCTGCCTATAATTCCTCTTACATAATCAATATGGCCACAGTGTGTGTGTGTGTGTGTGTGTGTGTGTGTGTGTGTGTGTGTGTACGGCCATGTGAACAATCAGTTTCCACACCACTGCATCTACTCACACTGCTGTAGCCAGAACGTATGAGAACCACAATGTACGCGAGTGTCCAGGAACATCCTGTACAGAGCAACAGGGCTCCACCTGCGCTACAGTATGGGGGTTTGTATCATCCCCTGTCTCATTAGGATGAAGGAGAGGCTGATCATTATCACGGAGAGCAGATCAAACAGAGAAGGCGGGAAAACGTTACCCGCTCCTCATTAGAGTGCATTTAGGAAACAGGGCTTCGACATCACGTAAAGGAATCTTCTCGACTTCAAAAACAGAGCGCCCGCACTGATTAGCCAAAGCTGTGGTTTATTTAGTGTACTGCTTTACATTTTAGTTCAACTACAGCCAGAACATGAAGATAAGCATGTTGTTGTGAGTATATCATTGAATCAGCTGTGAAGAAGGGTTCAAACGCTTCGGCTGAAAATGTCACCAACACCCGTGATCTTCAGTTTCAGGGCAATGTGATGCAATAGGGAGAGATACATAACAAAATGTGCTGACAATGAGCAGCTCAGCTGACTGCAGCTGTCGTTATGACAACTCAGCTGACAGCGAATTAAGGGATAGCTCGTTTTTAAATTGGCCAGTATAGAATTGAGTCATTTAATATCCCTGCTTGATATCTCCAGGGTTTTTGCAGTAGTCATTACCGCATGCTAAAAATCTACTATGTTTATCCTCACTTTAGCTTCATAGAATTACATAACACAAGCTTTTACACTATATAGCTGTTACTGCAGTGGTTCATTCTTCCCTGGTTTCAACTTCAATCACATTATGAGCCTATTGTTGTCTTGCATGGCACACTACACATTATGACAATCCCAATCTGTCTCTTCTAACGGCGTTTTTGCAGCTTCAGATTAATCCATAGACCCAAGATGACGTTAAATTAAACAGTTTTCGTTAAGAATCCGACATTTTTTCTCCTCCTACCTCAAATTCGAACTTTGAGCTGCCGAGAAGTTAGTCCTCTGCTTCTGCCAGAAGTTGTCTGGTTTGATGATGAGGGCGACGTGGATGCAGGACGGGAAGGTCTCCTGCAGAATCTTCAGCAGAGGCTTGATGCTGTCCCACTTGGAGCCGCGCATATCAACGATGACCGTGAAGCCATGTTTACACACCTCCTCGCTGGAGATGTATGGAGGTCGGCGGGAGTGGGTGGAATTAAAAGAGACGAGAGGGAGGGAGGGAGGGAGAGAGAGAGGGGCGGAGGGGAGTATAATCCAGAGGGAGGGGAGACAGATGACAGGCGTGGGAAAGGATGAGAGAGGGATGACAAGAGGGAGAAAGAGATTGAAAAAGAGAATCAAAACAAACTGTGAGATGACGCATTTTCTATACGGTGAGACGCCTACGCAGCTAACGCACATCCCACACATCCGCCCACCCACACACACACACACACACACACACACACACACACACACAAACCTGCGACGACTGAGTCACAAACATGTGCATGGACATAAAAAAATACAGATCAGCACATTTGCACATCAGCAGCCTCATCTCTCTGTGCTCCTCTGATCTGGTTATTACACAACCTCACACACATGATATCTGATGTAATGCAAAACAGAAACACTTCTTGATTTGAGGAGCAATACTATATTGTGCCTTGTTTGGCTACTTTTGTATTGATAAAGCTGGGCTGCTTTTTCTCCTTTTGGTCTTTTTAAGCATTTAGAAAAAAGCCCTTCGTTTTTTTCTTAAAATATCCTTTTCTATTACCGGCTCCATCCTTTTCCAAACTTCTCCCTCTTTTGACAGTCTGTCAGTGGTTATCCAGTGTGCAGCAGTGTGCAGATGTTTCCCAAAATAGAACACCTCTAATCACCAAATACCACGTAGGTGAAAGAGATTAGAAAAATATGAAAACATGACATGAAAGTGGGTTACAAATGCCTAAAAGGACATTAAAAAGTCAGCGAATTACGCAAAACCACACAGAGATAATGTGGTGACTTCCATGGAGATGCGAGCAGACGGAGAGAGGATGGAGGAGAACGACAGATGGAGGGAGGAGAGGAGCGGCAGATTAAAGAGAAGTAAACATCTGGAGGGGAGAGATGTTTTACCTGCGAGGTAAGGAGCTGCTCTTCCTCCGTATCTGCTGCTGCTGCACCGCCTCGGCTACTGCGACACTTTGTTTCGCTTTCACACATACACACCCGCTCGCTCACACACACCTCCTCACGCATGCGCTCTGTTTCCCTCAGTTTTAATCCTCTCTCTCTCCACTGCTCTCTCTATCTCTCTAATGATCCCTCCTGCCTTCCATCAGTTGTTTTCTAATACATCCCTCTCTGAGCTCAGGCGTTCCCTCTCAGCATCTCTCTGTGTTTCTAGAACTGTTTTTTTGGCAGTGAAGAAGCTGCGGCAAGCTAACTGCTCTTAAATTATTTCTCCCTCCATCACATGCTTATGTCAGCTCCCTCACGTGTTCGCTTACGGAGCCTCACTACTTGCTCCGGGTGTTTTGCATTGCTTCTCCTTCTCATGAAAAAAAAGACAGCAAACACTCACACACATGAAGATGCTTTACACACACACACACACACAAGGCAGAACAAAAGGTAATAAATGTGTAACCTGGGGATGCCTGCGAGGTAAGCGATCAGTCTGCGCAGGTCGTCCGTTCGTATTCTGTCGTGGTTGCTGCGTGATGGAAACGTTAACACCGGACCACCGCGTCTGTCTCTGCCACCTGAGGCCACACACACACACCACACACACACACACACACACACACACACACACACACACACACACACACACACAACACCACACACACACACACACACACACACACACACACACACACACACACACACACACACACACACACACACACACACACACACACACACACACACACACACACACACACACACACACACACACACACACACACACACACACACACACACACCATTTTAGCTGACGGTTACATACACATCAGTCTCGTCGACATGGCTACATGAGCGATGTAGGGTTAAGTATTTGGGGTAAAGAGCAGTTGTTAGAGATGGTGGCCCATGTGCGGTGGTTGGTTAACTTTCCCAGAAAATGTTTTTATTTCCCAAGGACACTTTCACATCTTGATAGTGGTTTGGGATTGAACCACTAACCCTACAATCTGTAGATTGCCATTTGATAATAATAATAATTATTATTATTATTTGGAGACATCTTTCAAGACACCCAAGGACACTTTACAATGCATATAAGAAATACTATATAGGTAAAAACAGTTAAATATAACATGCATACAGGTCAAACAGAAAATAGACATTATTTAAGAAAAAGCAGAGAGGTATGAATGGACAGGAAAGCAGCATCTGAACAGTTTTGATGTGGGGTTTTAATGTAAAACACATATGTTGCTGATATGTTTACTGCTGGTAAAATCTCACAAAAAACATGTTTGACATACTGAACGTGTTTTATTTGAAAGCACTGCCCATCATTTTATGCTGTCATGGTATGCCTTCGTAGAGCTAATATAGTGAAGATGAGCTGAGCGGTCACTAAATCAGCAGAAATGGGACTGGAGAAGAATAGGCATCATAGTAACAAGTTAGCTAATCCAGCAAATGAGTGATGGGCTCGGAAAGTACGAGATGCTGAGCCTGCTGAATCAAAGCGCCCCTGGTAACAGAGTTACAATTGATTTGAATTACTTCTTGCTCTGCTAGAAACTCAGCTAATGTGAGCACTCTAGCAATGAGGCAGACTGACTGAGAAACCTTTTTAAAAATGGTAAAATCCCAAAAAAATGAATCGAACAAGACACAATTATTCAATCCAATGCAGCGTCATCATCTAGAGATTCACTGTTTGACTAATTGTCTATGTTTTTTTTTTTTTTTTCAAATTCCATGTCTGAGAAGCTGCATTTTGAGCTCAAATCTGAATTCCATATGGTTGTACGTTTACAGTAGTTCTGCGTTCAACAGCTTTCTGGTCTGAATCCAACATTTTAAATATAATTATGTCACTTTAAAGGGTGGTAGGGTATCACTCGCTGTTTGCAGAATATGGTCATGAGATGGAATTATGTATATATGCTACTGTCATAATCATAATATTATTTTGCTTCTTAGAGAGAGCCGCTCACGTGTGAACTTGTAAACACGAGTTCAGTCGGTTGCCGTGCGCCGGCGGACCCCAACCGGCTGCTCAGAGGGGGAAAGCAGACGCTCACGTGGCAAAAACAGGCCGACGTGGGTGAGGGTCAACACGTCCCAATTATTAAAAGGAGCCACATTGGAGGGTAATAGGCTCAACTCATTTACCCTCCTTTTCACCGGCGGTCTCCCCCCCCCCCCCCCCTCTCCTCCCTTATTTCAAAGCCAATTACTCTGCCGGAAAATACTATGGCTGAGAGAGAGTAAGTCATCTCCATGGCAACAACGCCCTGTCTCTCAATTTTCTGTGTGATTGTCGGAGTCATTTTCCTCATTGTTGTGTTTCTGCCTGTGACCTCCTCAGCGCACATCATACACACAATAATTACCATATCATTTGCTTTGTTGTTCTTTGATCTGTTGTGCGAGTGTGGTTTGTTTTCCATCGGTATACACAGATACACACACACACACACACACTGGTGGAAAGTAGCTAGGTACATTTACACTTCATGTCTGTATATTTGTATATTTATGGTGTATTCAATATATATATATATATATATATATATAGATATAGATATACATCCTACGTTATTTATATGTATATATTCACGGTTTGTGTATTTTGTTTATCTTCTACTGCTGATATGTATATCTTTGTTGTTTTTTATTATTTTTGTATTCATGTGCAAGGTCTTATCAACATCATGCTGTGATGAAAAAAAATCCCAAATTAGGATCAATAAAGTATATCTTATCTTATTCAAAATACTGTACTCAAGTACAAATTTTAGGTACTTTTGAGCATTTTCTTTTAGTGCCACTTGATACTCATATTGTACTTTTCACTATATCTAAGTTACAGCTACGTTAGTTGTTACTTTCTCTATAAATGTTGATTATTCTACACAGAAAAATGTATTGGCGGTTAGGGTTTAGGGTTATTTCACAGTTCCATCTTTTCAAATGTTTTTTCTGTTTCTCCTTTTAAATATGTATAGTTTTCTAGGTAATAAGTACTTTTACTCCAATACTTACACTACACTTTTACTTAAGTACCATTCTTTACTTCTAATTGAGTTTCTTTACATTGCACTAGTAGTACTTTTACTTAAGTAAAGGATCTGAAGATTTCCTCCATCACTGTCTCACACACAAATGCACCAGCTGAATTATACTCGTGTGTGTTGAACAAATAATCCTGCTGGATGTTCTTGGCAGTCCACATCTCCGGATCGGCCTCCTGTGAGTAGAGTGTGTGTGTGTGTGTGTGTGTGTGTGTGTGTGTGTGTGTGTGTGTGTGTGTGTGTGTGTGTGTGTGTGTGTGAGACATGGTTGAGCTTCACTTAGAGGGGGCAAAGACACAGCTGTAGCTTAGTATATTATCCAGTCCTGCTGATATTGACTAAACAAAGGCTGCCTGTGTGTCAGTGTGTGTGTTCTGAGTAGCTGAGGGTGAAGATGGTCAAGGGTCAAGTGTCTGGGCCTCAGTCTGACCTCTTGAGTTTGTGCAGGCAGAGTGCATGGCTTATTTTAGGAGAGAGGACTTCATGTTTCATCAGACTAGGATGCTCAAACAAGCGAGGTTTTTGACTTGGGAGATTTGTAAACACTATGAAAATAATCTTACCTGACAAAAAGGCGACTTTTTCTTTGAGGATGGAGAGAACCTCCATTGCTCTCATCTCCTCATTTCTCCTGAAACCTGGATCATGAGAAGGGAGAGAAAGAGAGACAGTTAGGTTTGAAAGGAGAATAAAAAAAAAAACATGTTTGTTTTTTCACACTGTGGATCAGCCAAGACTTCATTTTCCTCGACGGCAGATTATTTGAGACAGAGCACATTTTGTCCACTCGTAATCTGCGGCTTTAAAACTCAGAGGATTTACTCCAATTTTGGATTGCGTGAATCATATGAGAGAGCGAGCGAGCGAGCGAGCGAGCCACACACACACACACACACACACACACACACACACACACACACACACACACACACACACACACACACACACACACACACACACCACACACACCCACACACACACACACACCACACACACACACACACACACACACACACACACACACACACACACACACACACACACACACACACACACACACACACACACACACACACACACACACACACACACACAAAGAGGAAGCACTGAGTCTGTGGTTGGAGAAACAGTAGCGCTGAGACAAAGTGAGGCCAAACGATGGGGAAGTTCAAGAAAAACAAAGAGCTGTTGTAGCTCCTGCTATTACAGAGGTGAAATGGGGTGAGGCGATATTCATTTGTATAAGTCACTTCAGTTCCCGTCAACTAAGATTAAAGCAAGACACTATTCAAAACGGTAGACTGTGTGCTGCAGGGATGAAGTTGAAGGTCTTGGTACCGTCACAAAAACATAACAATAGGATTTTTGTATTGAATTTTGATTATTATGGAGAAAACCTTACCATCATCAAAAATGGACACATCGTTCAAGTAAAAACATGTGGTCATTTACAAACTTAACACAATCGCATGTATGTTGAAGCCAACATATTACTACAGTTCCAGCAGGTATAAATATAAAATCTACAACTTGGAAAGGTCCAGTTAGAACAGTTTGCAAGAGTCAAGACAACCAGCCAAACAAAGCAAACTAATGAGTAGATGATTTGAAAAATCTCAAACTCTTCTAGCTTGTTCGCACCACATACCTAAATGCAGCGATCTAATCAATAACCAAACGAATAAAAACACTGACTTCATGATTAGGGAACCAGAAGCTCTGTGGTCTGACTTATACAAATCAAGAGTTCAATTGAGAAAAACAAAATGTCAAATGTAATCATGCTAACATAGTGATGTTACCAGGTATAATGTTAACCACCAACATAGTAAGAAATAATCCTAAATGTGAACTTCATGATGGCAAGAAAGTACCAATCAAGCTCAATCCTTCCAATAGTTTTTTTTTGATATTTTTAAACAAAACAAACCAAACGGCAGACAGAGATTGCCTTCCTTTGAGCCATGCTGCTAACATGGTGAAACATAATTCAAAAAATTACCCCATTTAATCATTTTTATTCGTCAACTACCAGTTTAGAAATTGACACAATTCAGCTTTCAAAATGTCTCTCTCCTTTCCCGACAAACCACAGTGGGAACATTTTCTAAATCGACTATTATAGAGGGCTAACAATCTGTCGGATAAGAAACATTCAAAAACACGTAGCTCGCCACTTCAACTCTACTTTGCCTCCTCTCCACTAAACTCGGACATTTTCCTGTAAATAAATGTCCGCCACCACCTGTTCATATTCAATGATGAATCACAACCTTTAGTCGCCTCTTAAAAGCTTCAGCATTTTCTCAATTTTGGCTTTCTAATAACTGAAGCTATTTCTGGGAAAGATCCTCTGGCGAAGCACATAATGTGTTTTACACACTGGTTTGTCTGGAATAAATGGAAGAAGATACTTAGCAAGAGCAGTAATGCAGAAAAACCCACAGCAATAATCCAAACTATAAATTTTCAGCGTATAAATGTCAAGCTGGATCTCATGGGCGTGATGGAGCCAGAGATCCCTCCTCTGCACGGCTAACATTCTGTCAGAAGCCAATGAATGGCTGTCAGGGGATATCGAATAAGTGAAAACCTGTTCAAACAACTCCTATATATAGACACACAATTCCCTTAAGTGATTAAACTCACTTCTCATCTTCAACACACACAGGTGGACAGAGTGAAGCCCAGATTTTGTCCTTCAGACCGAGCAGAGGTGTGTTTGTGTGACTGATGACCAGACGAGTAAATGATAAGTGTCTCTTATTTCCTCCTGTCTGTTTTTGACATCTGTCTTTTTCCACTGGGCTTTTATGCCTTAAAAATATCCTATTTATTTCCCTGTTTTAGCATTTTGTATGGAAATCAGTATGAAATGACCTTATCTGAGAGGTACATTGTGTCAATATGTGTCATTCACATGCACTAGTGAATGAGTACGCTTAAATCTACTATTAATTACTTAAAGTGAGAGAGAAAGTGAAGTGATTAAATCTTATTTTACGGCTGTGCCAAATAGATTTAAGCTTTAAACCTTCAGTCATAATTTGATATTCAATTCATGGGCAGCTTTTTTTTGCACTCCATTATTGAAGATTGAAGATTGAAGATTCAACTTATTGTCATTAGGTACTACAGGTACTATGTAACGAAACGGTCTCTCTGCATTTGACCCATCCTAGTTAGGAGCAGTGGGCTGCCATTATGTACGGCGCCTGGGGAGCAGTGTAGGGAACGGTGCCTTGCTCAGGGACACCTCGGTAGCACTTGGTCTTTCCGGGACTTGAACTGGTGACCTTCCAGTTGCCAAGCCAAGTCCCTATGGACTTCGCCACCATTATGCCTCTTGATTATGTAGAAACATGGTATTTCTGTACAGTTGCAGACAAGGAGAGGCAACACTAATATTATAAGCACTTTGGAATATCATTTGTGAAATCATATTCTGGTTATGGCTCCGTAGGATTCTGTGTAATTCAATATTTTTTAAGAACTTCCAAGCAGTAATGAGACAAAAGATAAAATGTATTTAAAAATAGATATACGGCCAATTCAAAACGTGTTTTTAAGCAACCAAATATTATGCTTCAATCATATTTGATGTCATTTAGCAAAAACAGCTTTTTCAGTACGGCTCTCCTGGTTATTGCACTCAAATAGAAGCACACACCTGTAATAATAAGGTGAACTAGCAGCATCATAAATAACATGTATAAAACCATATATGTAACAAAAACTGATATTCATTAAAAAAAGTTATTTTAATAAAAAACAAAATGACAGATTCAAAGCTTAATTCAAAAACATTGAACGTAGCTTTCAATTCATAAAACAAAAAAAAAAAATTGGTACAGCCTTGTTTAATTCTGGTCTCTCTTCATTGAAAGTCTACACAGTGTCTTATAGTGTGGAGTTGAATGGGTGAGACACACACACACACACACAAATTGTTACTATTTATTACATAATGAGTGCTTAGGATTGTACTCCAGTCTCGGCGCTCAGCGGGTCGTCGTGTTTATAACTGGATGCTAATGAGATGCTAATTCCTTTCCGCCACCGGAGGAGATGGATGAGGATCAGGACGCGTCTTTATTTGTACTGTTCCTCCCTCCTCTCATTTGTCTCCCGACTTCCCTCAGGGTGCCACAAAAAACAAATGATCAACTACTTTTCCCACTGCGCTCCTCCTGCAGAGAGGGAGTGTGTAGTTCTTCATTGATGATGTATGACAGGGGGCTGCTGCTGCACACACACACACACACACACACACACACACACACACACACACACACACACACACACACACACACACACACCACACACCACACACACACACACACACACACACACACACACACCACACACACACACACACACACACACACACACACCACACACAACACACCAACACACACACACCACACACACACACACACACACACACACACACACACACACACACACACACCTCCATTTGCAGGGACCAGATTTACATTTTATTTAGAGAAGTGTTCAATTTAGCTGCAACTAATAATCAATTTCATTATTAATGAGTGTGTTGAATATTGTTGGCTTAGTCCTTAGTTATTAAGACGTTGGAAAAGAAATAATCATGACCAATTAAGGCAAATAAAACATAAAATAGAGAAATTAAGCAAATAGTTACATTTGATTAAATCTGTCTGGGAACGTTCTGTAAATTGTCTTACCAATTGAAAGTGTGTGCGCTATGTTCAAATTATGGGCCAATGTTTTGACATTTTATAGACAAAATGAGAAAAATGGAAAGATTAATTGATATAAAAAATTATAAGTTTGGACAAGAGAATGTGTGGAAATGTTGCATGATCAATAACTCAAAGCGATTTTTTTGATCATTAAAATAGCTGCATTATCATCACATTTGTGTGAAGGCTGCTATTTTTATATATTTATTTTTGTGCCTTTTTTTTTAATGTTTTTATTCTGCATATGTATTCTTTATATATATTGTATTCTTTGGGACGGTGAGAAACGGCATTTCTGTCTCCCCGTTTCTACGGAGAAAAGTTTGACCTGTTTTTCTTGGCAATGGGCCAATCAATTCATCTTTACATGTGATCATATACTATTTCTTGATATTGTTTATACAGTCTCATGTAGTCTGGTGTATTGCACTACATGTAAGCACTTGTTTTTTTATCTTGTTTTTGTACCCGCACCGTATCTGAGTGTTTGCATCCCTGTCCCTGAATGTTGCATCATCTTTAAGTTTTGCATCAGGGACATGGAGAAACAAAATGTTGTTCTGTGTACAGATTTCTGATGTGTTTCAAACTGTATTTGCTAAACATTACCATATACTTTATTAACAGTACAATGTGTATCATTGCCCATTAATTACAGTAGTAATATCTCAACCATTGCTGTGTTAATCTAAATGTTGGAGTGTGTATACGGGCAACGTACACACACAAAAAGATAAGTTAGTATCATTTATACCATGTGCGTAATTAATCTTCTAAAGCAGAGATAATCTTTGATGTTTCCCACAAACGAGTTGTCTGATTGGCTGTCGGCCATCAGCCAGCAAGATAATCAAAGGTCAATGAAAAACTTGTTGACAAGATGAAAAGCTGGAAACCACCGTGTGCGTGTGGGTGTGTGTGTGTGTGTGTGTGTGTGTGTGTGTGTGTGTGTGTGTGTGTGTGTGTGTATTGAATGCTTTGTAGCTCTGTGTGAATTCACTACTGTATGGTAAAAGTTAACGGTCACTAGATCAAGGTCTGCCATAATGCACAAAGTCATTTTTAAACACCCCCCAAACACAGAAGCACTCTTATAACCCACACACACTTTCAAAAAGTGTCTTTCACAAGCACGAGAAAAGTGTTGCAACCAACAAAATGCATGGTTACAGTGCATTTACTAATGCCATGGTTAGTGGAGGCATATTGTTGTTAAATGTTAATATAGCATTGATTTCATTCTGTGCAACACTTATTACCTGATGATTACACGGCAAATGTTCTGCTTCTAAATGTTATTCAATCTGGAAGTATCTGAACATGATGCAATGCTATCCTGCTATTTAAGAATATCATACAGTACAACCTCCTGTAGATGTTTGTAACTTCGGTGTTGAAGTATTTCTATGTTGTGGAATGTCTCTTCTACCGAAAACAAAAGGTAGGTTTACACACAGAGACATCACTTCCCTGTGCTCTGCAGAGCTCTGCGACTGGAGAAAGTGGCACAGCAGCTAAATATAGAGTGGCCAGGTCACACACACACACTGAGCAAAGGAAGCAAATAAGAGGACAAGGAAAAGCAAAACGACAAAGATGTGTGCGGTAATTTGACTAGTCATTCTGTTGTAACTGGGTTTAGAGAAAGAAAAGAGTGTGTGGGAGAAAGAGGAGGCACTGAAGGGGTTCGCATTCACACCGAATCAGGCGTTGTGGTGATTAGCGCATGGTTGTGCAATGGTGTGTGTCACTTAAATTGCACATTTGAGTGACACTCATTTGATTTACCCATTAGATTTGAAAGGCCCATTGATATTTGGTTATGTGATTGGGGGCAGCAGCATGACGTCTGGTCGTTTTTCTCAAAAAGTTGATTCGGTTTCAGCTTCTTGCTGTGAGTGTTTTTCCAGCATGGCCACAGCAGTAACCCAAACACAGGAGGGAAAGCTTCTCGCTGCAACAACTGATGTGTCGAGAATACAGCCTAAGAGTGTCAGCAAGCAAAAGTTAGAAGGTGTGAGGTAGAGAGGGAGCAGATGGGAAATGACAGGTTGAGGCGCAAACAGAGTAGGAAGGAAAATACAACGTTGTTATGACAGACAACCAGTCAGTCTCTGTCAGACGCACACACTCCAACTTCCCATCTTTATCTCTCAGTATTTATTTTGTATTTTTCCTGTACTTTCAGCATTGTGTTCATTTAATTTAGAACATTTATTGGACATTTATGGCTTTAGTGTTTTGCGATCACTCAAAGTGTGGAAGGGGCGATAAGGTTTCACACACTTGCACATCGCTGGCAATGCCATTAGGAGCAATTTCAGGTTTGGTACCGTTGCCAAAAGACACGTTGTCAGGCTGACCGTAGGGGCCAGGGATCAAACCACCAACCCACAGCTCGGTGGACATCCACTAAAACTCTAAGTCACAACTGCCCCCATGTAAAAGCAATATAAATGGGGAGAAAAGCAATTCGAGTACAAAACAGGATGAGTTGAAAAAAGAAAGAGGGGGGAATACCTCATCGTAGATCTATTACTGCCTCGCAATCAACAACCCACCATTAGTACCCGCATTGTACCTGTCAGACGGATGAGGGCCGAGCCTGTCTGGGCGAACCGCCATTTGTGATTGGTTGCACAGCAAGTCATGCTTGATAATTCTTCCACAAATTGTAAAATAAAGAAAACGGGTTGGGTTAAATCAATACATTTCTGCAGATTTGGCTCCGTCTGCTGATGGGGAAACGTGGTCTGATCTGGTAATGACAGTCTACTGGGTCCATGTGCTGAAGGGATCCCGGTCCGCTGTGGGCAGAGTGGCAACAGTTGAGGCTAATCCCGGGATTCCTGAGGGGAGATATTCCAATCCAGCAGACAGCCAAAACCGCCCAAACTGGGGTTTTCTACACGTCGACACGGAAAAGCCCATGCAAATATTTCCAAGCAGGAACATCAGCAGCTATCAACACACACCAGCACACTGTGGGTATGAGTCAGTGTGAACCCCATGTGGCATTAGGTGAGCTGCTTATCTGCCAGTCTTCTGGAGAGGCAGGTTCCTGGAGGTAATCCTCAATGTGTAGGAGGGGCAGTCATTATAATATGCCTGCACTGCATTTGTGTAGAAGGAGAAGCTGCTTAGCACCAGCAGGGAGATTGATGGGGAGAGCCCTTACAGTGCAGGAGGGTTGGATATATCATCAAATACACATCGCAATCTTTCCTCCCCTGCTGAGGCTCTACAACCAACAGTATCAGACTGTGTTTGTAACTGTATGTCTATGTATTTAACAGTGTTTAACAGTTTACCCCAGAAAACATCATAAAGTGAAATGTGTGTGGTGATGTGACTTTAGTTTGTTGTTTTAAGAGTTGTAACCCTGATTATCAAATGATCTAAGGCACTGTTACTCATAATTAGGGTAACATATTTCTATTGCATTTATGATTTTGATTAATCCCTCTACTTGATATGGAGGGTTGAGCTGAAGTAATGATTTGATTTATCAATTAGTTGATCTACAACATTCTACATTACAGTCATTTTTCAAGCAAAAGCTAGGCTAATTTAGTGGTTCATGGTTCTTAAATGTACTAACTAGCTTAAGAACAAATACAATTACTACAGGTTTTAATTTGTTATTTTCAGTTATGACCGAGTGAGGATATAAAAAAAGGTATATCCAGCACATTGACAATAAAGGGGCAACCCTCTGAGGTTAATTGGGTTACAGAAGAAGTTTTCAATTATTTTGGAGTGCTGTGATGCATGAAGTTGCTTGGCATACTAAATGAAAAGTAAATAACATGTAGTTAATGTTTACCTTCCCTGAACGTGTTGAAGTACAATAACAAACTGTAGGAAATTCCTGGTTTCTTTTGCAATCAATAAGCCATCAGCAGAAGCTTAGGGGGTTATTACCTTTCCACGACGTCCATATTTAGAAAATCAGAGAAACTGGCGTCCATTGCCAAGCCTTAAATTCCCACGAATAATTTATTGTCCGAAAACTGTGTTTCCCAGGAAGTCCATCAATCCAGTACGACAAAACGGACCGTTAACTACAACAACCTTTCCTTATCGACCATCAGTTCAGACATTTGCTGGGTCACTGGTCCTGTGTAAAGCGGTTAGTGATGAATCATAGTAACCACCAATATGGCTACTCACCTCAGTGAGAAAGGGCAACACAGATGAGAGGGAAAGGCCAGAGATGTCCGTCATCCTTTGCTGTGTGAAAACTACCGCAACACGGTCAGTTCATCATTAAGGTCAGGACTGTTACTGGGTCGTGTGTGTCAGAATATGTCAACACTCTTCTAGGGGCCTCCGAGAGGTCAAATGGGCGTCATACAACAAAGCAGATTACTGAACAACACAGCTACAAGACTAACCCTGAGATACAAATGTGACAAATACCTCAAGGAGTGGCCGAAGTGTGTGTGTGTATCTGCTTTTGAAAAACACCAAGAGAATGCAACAGCTGCCTGAACTAAGACAGATGGACGGTTGGTATGGTCAGTCAGCCAAGGGAGGGGAGAAAGGTGCCAACATGCCACACACACACACACACACACACACACACACACACACACACACACACACACACACACACACACACACACACACACACACACACACACACACACACCACACACACACACACACACACACACACACACACACACACACACACACACACACACACACACACACACACACACACACACACACACACACACACACACACACACACTTCACTATTTGATTTAAGAGCAGTTACATGCAGGCGTAATCTCATAATGGCTCCCCAGCAGCTGAATTGGACGCATCGTTTCTGAACCAGCTGTTACGGGTCTAGGGAAACCAACACCGTGCACATGTGTGAGCAACCCTGCATGATTTGGACTTCCCACATTCACAGCGTGCCAGAAATTCCTCACTGAGGGATGTGTGGGAATGGCAGGGATTCCTTGGAGCTGAGGGAGTGGACAGGAATAGGCGTCCATGACTTGGACCCTGACCTACATCCTGATCAAAAACGCTCTGACCGAAAAAAAAAGCTAGCCAGTGTAGCTTCAGTTGACTTCATGCTTAGTTAATATATTAATGTTTCACTGTGGGAATCTCTGAAATGGCATCACCTTGATTTTGAAATTAAAGATTTATAAACTCATGTATGCAAGCACATTTTTTTCCTATGATCCAAAGGTTAAGTGTTCAGGTTGCTAGGAGATGAGGCTCAGTATTTAAAATGCTTCAAAAAACGTTATCACAACGACGTAACGTAAAACAAATACTACAAGTGGCACGGCACGGTTTGTCCTGCAACTCGGTATCCCTGTACTGACCAATCAGGTACCAGCACCAATTGAGTACCGGGTCTCAATACACATGTCATGGCATTTCCTTCTCTAAAACTAAAACTCTAGAATAAAACTATAAAAAAAATACTATAAAATTATCATTTTTAAATGATCGACATGCTCTCTTCAATAGATGTATTCCGTAAACAAAATTATAACATTAGGAGATTATACCGTTTCATTCATAGAGTTGTTTGATTTCAGAACGGGGAGATACTAGGGTTGTACAGTTTTTACATATCTCCCAACCCTAAGACAAACAGGCTGCTGTTTTTGCGCTGTTTAAGCTAAAGGCTACTGATGTTACTGGGTGTTTCTCAATGTCGAGGACGCTTCCTTGGTAGGACAAGTCCCTCCGAGTCAGGTCCTTCAGAAGCGATGCAAGAATCCTTCCTAGCCTCAGAAAACGAAAAATTGTGGAACAGGCTAACAGGTGTGCGTCATATGCCAGGCCCCGCCTTAAATGGAACGCGATTTCCGCCAAAGATTTGGAAATTGGTCCGTGCGCAAAGCATTGTGGGGATTTTAAGACCGCGGAGGATACACATGTGCAGCCTCGAAATGTCCCGCAACAAAGGACGCTGGCCTCGGTTAGGGTTATTCCAAGCATCCTGGACATTGGAACAGTCCTTCGGCGTGACTCGATGACGTAGCATCTTTGAAATAGTGGCTCTGGAGCAGCCTTCCTCGACATTGAGAAACACCCACAGATATCTCCGAGATCCTACTGTAGAACATGACATACCTTTTAAAGCCACTCTACATACTCAAACCCATAAATTCATAAAACTAAATGCTCCTTACACTTGGATTAATGTTGGGTTACTACTGCAAGCGAATGGACAAGCGAATGGACAAGCGAATAGACAAGCAAATGCTATATCAAACTAGATAGACACACTGATTAACATGTGATTGTGCTTTTGCTGTTGGAGAGACTGAAACAATCAGCTGCCATTTAAACTGTTTACCTGCTGGGATTCACTCATACGGCACACGGCTTTTACATGCAGAGAAATCAAAAGCTAGACAATTGCCTGGTTACGGTTGCCCTGCCACGTTTAGAGAATCAACGGTCAGTCGTCAGTAAATCGCTGCTAACCTGGATGCGTTTTACAGTACAAAGACATGTAGTGCTACTGTCTGCAAATGTGCCTGGAAGTTGGCGCTGGTCGTGTTGAGCGCATTCATTTTCCAGTCATTACACACTTTCCGACACCTCTAGGCAGTGTAAAAACATGAACCCCCTGTATTTGTGGTTCTGTAATTACTACTGTGGCTACAATCCCGCCAAATAAAAATAAAAAAGACGATTTGAGATAAATGTTAGAATGTGGCAGGTGTCACTTATTGTGTCAGAAAACAGAGGCTGAGACACTGAGGATGTTTATAGGTGATCACAGCACTGTTCATCAACTCCATTCTCTTATTATGTTTACTCCTTTATAATGTTCTCATCTGACTCGCTGCTTTTTAGTGCTTTGTGTTTTTATAAACAGTCAGCTAAACGGTCTTGTGTTTTCCCTGGCAGCTGTCCAGCCGCCCTTGTTTCTATTAAATAAGCTTTGATTGGCTGCTGCACACGGACATTGATGAAACAAGAGGGGCTAATCTGATTGGCTGTTTTGAACCGACACAGCTGTGCTACTCTAACAATGCCCTTATTGTGGGTACAGCTGGCACGGGCTCTGCCACTGTATACACGAAACAACAAGTGAGTAACTGGTTAACAAGTAAAAACAGGTAATTACGCCCTATTGTTTCAGTACCCGTATTTTAAGTTGCCATTTGTGCCAAAAAGAAATCATTTTCCTATTCTTTAAAAGAAAATTAGGTTTAAATATTCAATTTTTACATAACAAGTTGAGTCTCCCTGGGGTAGCATTTTAAACTGCATAACACATCTCTTAAACTAGCTGTTTAAGGCAGAAGGAGGCAGGATATCTTACAGCCTGACACTCCTTAACTTGTGAATACAATTATACTTAACACCCCTAGAATAATTCCTCTGGAGATGATCGAAAAGGGGCCATTTTTAAAGTGATGTTTGTGGAGTACTTGCTGCATTGAAAATCAGGCTGCGTCGATGAAAACTGGGTATCATTATCTAGAAACACAGAGCTGACAGTGTGAGCGATTAAACAGCCTGGGTGTTTGTTTCCAGTCCACTCCACTCTCCATCTCCTCCCATTTTCTTCTTTTTTGTCCCCAAATCTGAGTTTATGCCTGGGAAATACACCATCTTTCCTTTGCCTCCGCCTCTTTTTGTTCTCTCCATCCGTCCAGACCTCTAATAGCAGGGTAGGGCTAACCGAGCGGAGAAACAGGCCAGGGTTACCCCAGCGACCCAAACACAGCAGGGGAGGAGCAGAGAGGGAGGAGGGAAGAATGAGAGAGAGAGAGAGAGAGAGAGAGAGAGAGAGAGAGAGAGAAGACGGCCTGTTTTTGGTGCCAAGAGTTCATTTGTCTGGGTCTTTTAATGCCACCTGATGTCATTCAGACAAACCGTGACGATACAGAGAGAAAGCACTGTTGGCAACTCTTAGATTTATATAGAAATGTGATAAAGAGAGGAAAACAACAACAACTCTATTTGAGTGTTGTAAATACTTCCGCAGTTCCCTTCCGTCACCAGCTGAGATTCAGTTTTCGAGTCTTGTTTTCAGCTGTTGACTCCGGCTGCAGTTCACCGTCTAAAGCCAACAGCAAGCCTTTTTCAGTTTGAGCTATCAGCACGGATACGCCATCTGGAGGCAGCCATGAAATGAAATCTCAGCTCGCAGAATGCATTGATCACTCAAAATTCACACATATTTAATTCAGCAGCAGAGCTATATTTTTGACTAGTGAAACAGAGACGGACGAGGATGAAAATACTCGAGCTCACAACACTCAACTCCATGAAAAGCATTCTCCAGCACATCTGTCAAGGTCCAAAGGCATTTACATATATTACATAACAGCACTGCTCCCCCTCCCCTTGCAACCCACTCTTCAGCTGCCCAGTCAGACCAGTGGCTGAGGAGTCCAGGCTAACAGATGGACAGGCCTAATCCCCCCCCTCTAACCCAGGAAGTGATAGCTGGCAAGTACCAGGGAGATAAGAAACACACTTGCCCTGACAGTGTTGCACAGACAGGCTGATCAGTGGCAATGAAGCCAAGTATTGTCTAGATTTAATTGCATTCAGGGTTTTTTGTTCATCTCCTTTTTTCTGCAGGCGCTAGAGCCGTCTTCATTGGGGCCCTCGGGCACCAGAGCAACCTGCCAACTCACTGCCCTCTTTTATATCTAGGGTTGGAGGGGTTTCCTTCTGATAGTTATGGACCAAAGCTACTGAAAGTCAATCATTTTTCTGTGTCTCTTTTTCATAGTAGAAGGCATTGTCCATTAAAGATTAAACGTACCCCTGAAGCACGGGGGAGTAATAATCTTATACTAAAGTGGTCATATGTCTCCCTTTAAATGTCACATCAGAAGGGAGCAAATATAAATCCTTTTATTTTCGGGAATAAACCATCATTACATTACTTGAAACAACAGGAATGTCAAGTGTGACTGAGAAGGAAAGGTCATTTTAGGATGAGCTAATGGCAAACTGGGTGATTAAATCATAATGGACGATACAGCAGGAGCAACTGGACAAATCAACTCCATAACCAAATGATAGTCTGAGAAATAAGGCTGGAAACAATCCTGAGAGAATGAAAGCTACAGAAACTTTCCATCTGAACTCATCGTTATCTCATCATCACGAGAGTCTGCTGTCGCTACGGAGATTGGGTGCTAGACACAGGTAGCCAATCACATGCTGGGAAATAGGGTATGTGATGAGGGGGGGGGGGGCTGTCAGTGAGATGTGAAAAATCACGATGACAATGACCTGTCTTTGTCACCGGGAACACTGAAATATTAATCGTGTGTGTGTGTGTGTGTGTGTGTGTGTGTGTGTAAAAAGCACACTCCACCATTGCCACACTAACTAAAACAGACATTGAGGGATGGAAAAACAGCAGCAAACTTTAGATTGCGTGGATTTGGTTATTTATGCTTGTCTTACCTGCTATCTGACTCGATACATCTCCTTTTGGCTCTTTAGGGAGGGATCCATCTGTAGGAACAGACATACATTGGATTTTTATGACCAACAAAGAGATAGAGCTTGAGAATAAAAACATCATAAGTAGCAATGGAGAGGAGCAGTAACAGGAATATACGACAAGTCAATGGTGATCTGTTGATGACTTTGGGGCATTATTACAATGCTGTTCAATTCACTGTGCCAAAAAAACATATTTGATATCCACCAATATGATACTACCAGCACTAACCAGTAGTCCCACTGCTTTGCTGACACTTAAGATCCAACAAAATAAGAACATTCTATTATGAATATGCTAAGAAAACATCAAACTATGAGAGAAAATGGTCATGTTAGCAGCTCTGTGTTGCCTTATTTGGGCATGTGATGCTAGCTAAATGCTATCATTAGCATGCTAACATACTATTGTTAAGCAGGCATTTAAGATGAACAAATGTCTTTGTATTGAATTTAGTGAGTTATCATGCTAATATTTGCTCATTGACAAGTAGAATTTATGCAAAAGGTATTGTTATTAGTTTCACTGGAATTATTTGGGAACAAACTAAAGTGTAAAAATGTACAAACGCTCCACATAAAATGTCAGGGGATCATAAAAGTCATTATAGTTCATTATGAAGAGGTCATGAATGTCTGCACCTAATAGTATAGCTGTTAATGTATTCCCCCCCCCCTAAGGACAAAAACTGAATTGAAAGAATGACATTGCAATCGGTGCTGGCGTGGCAAAATAAAAAAGTCTGTGCCAGCTGCCAGAAATCTGCTGCATTGCTAAACAGAGAGAAGTGGAAAACTCTCCAACCGTAGTTCGTTCAGTAAAACAAAAAGCCAACGTATCAACATTTGATAAGCACAGGAAACAGTTTAATTAGAAGCACGGTCTTATGAGCAATACAACTGGTGTTAGAAAAACTAGCTACTGTTAGCCTCTACAACATAATCACTCATTTATATGTACCAGCAATATGACATGTCTTGCTGGACCAATGCATGCAGAAGTCATCTTCTCATCACCCTATACCTCATGACCGAGGCCCAGTGGTTTCTCAGTGGATGCAACAATCAGCCCATTGATGGAGCCTATAGCCTGAGAGAGACTGCTGTGACTGAGAGGAAGATATGGTCAGTGTCATGTGCTGTCAACATGTAAACAAGCTGGACGCTGCACTGGCTGACTCAGTGAAACACACTCCCTCTGTTCCGAATCAGGCTCACTCCTTCCCGTTTAACACCACAGAGCACGGCATTAAGGCAGAGGGAAGCTACTATATAGGATCTGTCAAGTATCTAACAATATGGATGAAGACGTAGGTCGATTTTTATACTTAACAAGACCTATTGAACATGTAGTAGATGCAGTTTAGGATTGATGCACTGCTTCCATAGCTCTATAGAGATAGTGCTGCAAAAACGATGATTTATTTATCGATTAGTCTGCACAATTTTTTTGATTATTCCTCTGATCTATGAATGTCAGAAATAAGGAAACGTGTCCCAGTCTCTCATAGTCCAAGTTGTCTTTTTCTAATCCAAAAACTAAGAATACTCAGTTTAATGTCATATAAAACTGTGAACATCAGGAAATGTACATGCATGAGAGGCTTCAAAAGTATTTTCTGATAATTTAGCAAAAATAAAATATTTGGTCATTTTGTGTTGATCGACTAATCTTTGAACACAACGATATAGAGTTTCTATGTGTTTTTGTTATTTTGGATCATGTACTCGCTTTTGGCAAACTGACTCAAATCAGGATTGTTTTTCCAATAATATGTACAACATGTGGCCGTATCTACAAGTATACCTTCACATGTAGACACCTACAATAAAATGCAACATGACACACCCCAACACGGCATCAGTTGTGACAAATGTAGCATCCACTTCAACACGCATGCAAATCAATAGTGATAGCACTCTTGGAAGTACCCGGAAATCTGTTTACATTGCACTCAAACATTTGTGTTGGAAATGTCTGGACTTCCACTGTTGTTTTTTAGTTGGGAGTGGCATGCTGTAATTCATGCCACTAAAACCTAAAAAAGTAAAACTTCAACAAATGTAAGTTGATACCTCTTCTGTATTCAGTTGACTGCATCAGAAAACAACAACCCTCTTGCCTACATGTTTGTACTTGTAAGCTCAAAGAAGTGTGATCCAACTTATTCCTGCTATATCAGATTGATAGATGGAAACCAAAGACTTCTTGTATGACTGCAAGTTGTATGTGGGTCAAAGGATACTGTGGATTAACAAAATAGAAACATGGATTACATTTGGATTTAACTGACTTGACAAATGGACTTAGTGGCTGTTGGATCTTAAAATCCGCCCTTGTGTTAGTGGGTGTGTGTTGCGTTTAGGTACCTGTAAAACAAAATAATCCAGAAAGTCCAGTTTAAATAACAGATTTAAAGGATTTTAAGACGCCAGGACACTGAACAATGATCTGTTTTTGCCAAGACAAAACTCTGGGAACGCCAACGTGACGCAACTACTCTCCAATCTTTCATTGTGGCGATCGGGAAAGTGTTCACGTAGCAAAGTATTTACAGTGCTGATGTGAATGGTAGGAACACATGGGAAACCTTTCATTCCAAATACTGCAAACTGCCACAAATAGGGGGGACTGTCCGTGTCCGTTAACTGGAGGGTCTATGTTCAAGGCTTGTTACCAGTAAGTAGCTGCCTTGCTAAGAACTCAACACCGTCTAGCTTCTTATGCAACAGGCGATGACCTCTGACCTTCAGAAGCAAGAGAAAAGAGCAGGGTTTCCCACACATAGACTTTACTTGGGCGGGCCGCCCAGGTATATTAACGGCCGCCAAAGTATATTTCGCCACCCATTTAGGTTTAATCTTTTTTTTATCCGTCCGCGAGCACGACGCCATCTGCGATCGATTAACTACCTCTCCTGATCGCTCTGCTATCACGCTCCGCAGTAACTCCGCTGCGAGGCTCCGGCGAACAGTTCACCCCCCCCGTTGATGAGCGTGCTCCACTATTTGACAATTGGTTCCCTTCTGTAGTGGATACTAGGATCAACTTAATAGACAGCTATGATTTGGCAATATTTTTGCGGGTGGCTGTTTGCATTAATGAACATATAGCATCAGAGAACACAATACATGAGCAGACTTGCCGGCGACAACTGCCAATGCCACAGGGGCTCATGTTTATAAGGAAAAAGCTCATATAAACATGGCACAGGAAGAGAAGTGCAACGATCTCAAAGGATTTTTTCTCTAGCGCTGTTTACCTGGGAACTTAACAGAGAATGAATGGGATGAAGAAGAAAAGAAGGGAAAAGGAAGGAAAGAGAAAGACCAAACACCCACATACTTCACATATTTGTAATGCCAAAGATGTCCACTTAAGCCGCAGTGTGCAACAATGTAATACCAGACTACAGTAGTGGTTGCCCACATCTTATCGCAGTGTAAACAATCAGAGATGTAGCTTAGCCAGAAGTCAAACACTCAAGGACAAAAAGGAGATAAAATGCATTGTATGTGTGCATAAAAAGAAGCTGTGAATGGAGACTTTTCCTCTGAGATGGGACCGTTGAAGCAGAGGTTGAATTCAACAACACACACTGAAACAATAATGTTGCAGACCATAGTAGGATAAGCCCACCACTAAAAACGTCAGCCTAGCTATTTGGATAAACAGACACACATCCAACGACCGTTGAGGAACTAAAATGCAACGGTCACAATCCCATAACACATCCCACCTCTCCAAAACATGCAAACACTCCTACAGTGAACTCACCTAGACCTCCGCTCTGCTGAACACTAGCTTTACTGTATCCAAAACTGAGTTCCCCTCTGCAGACAGCTCCCTCTTGTCCCGACACACACTGCTTCTGTCTCTGAGCCCACGTTAACACAAGACCACCCTTTCTGTGGGCCCCTGCCTTTCCCTTCTCGGCAGGCACACTCATCGTTTGACTCATTCGCCAGTAGGAAAGACCCTCTTTCATTTAAACATACCTATTGTCTGGCTCACGCTGACTAAAATGAGGCGTGAGGCACAACAACATGAGCAATACCCCTTATGTCAAGGCTGTCTTTGGAGAGAGTAGATACTGCTGTAGGGGTTTAGCAAACATTTAAATGTCAAGGGCCATGAACAACACATTTCACAATATATTACCTGAGGGATCGCCCTTTTAAGAGTCTGTTGGTGCCAGGTAAAAACTGTAGGTGGTAAGATAATAGTGGAGAGAGCGAAACTTGTAGGATGTCAAGTGGTAGGAAATATTGAACTTCAGATGATAATAAAATACTTTTGTGTTTTTGTTATCTCGGTATAAGTTGGTATTTCACCTCCCAGAGATAACCTCTTGGTCAAACAAGGCGGTGAAATTGATCTGTGTTGATTTCTATAGAAGCAATTTTTTTCTGCAACTGGGGCTCCTCTCGTTGCTATAGTTCGGCTATGATGGTCAGCAGTTCACAGCTAACTAGGTTTGATTAAAGGCGTTGAGGTACAGGCAGAGAAAGAGTCCTGGTCAGATTCTTAGGCTTCAACCACACTAATGTTTTGAGCAAAAACTATCATCGGTCTCACAAGCATTTTGGTATCATTTCAGAAATAGTCTTGGTCCATACTAACACACCTAAATCGCATATAGAATTGTTTTTCAGGTAATCTGGGCATTCATGTGCAATATGTAGGGCTGATAGGACAGGGTAATTGATGCAAATCTATCCAACAGCGCAACAGCTGCTAGCTAAAACAACAAAATTGCTTGTAATTTATTATTCATGTTACATTTACCAATATTAGTCAAGGCTGATGTTTTATTCAGGAGAAAGGTTGTGTGACAGGGGTGTGATAAATCAGGAAAGGAGACTCAAAAGGAAGCATTTGTAGGTGTCTGCTTCATCATTTAAAAAATCTCTTTTACCATCTGTCCAGACTAGAACTCAGCAAAAGATAGAATGAGCAGTGTTTTCAAAAGTCGTCATTTTAGATGTTTTGAGAAAGCTGGAGTATTTCGGTAGTTGGGTGTGTATAGCAAAAGCTTTGTGTTTTAAAAAGAAAAACGTATTACTTTGGATGCAGCCTGACTAACATTAAAATCTAATAAAAAACACTGTAGAATTGTACTATTTTCTTCTAAAAGTAGTTCCCCTTTAACCACATCTTAGGACCATGATATACTTGCTTTTTTCCTTGCTAGGGATGAAGCAATCCGGCATCCTGGATCCAGATCTGTGATACTGATCTTAATTTAGCGGATCCGTCAGAAGTGGCCGATCCACATTAAACACAGTTTGATGTCATGGCATTATAAAATGATTGTTTCTGCAAGTTAGCGTACATTCAGTCAGTGATTCTTGAACTTAAACAAGCGTTCTGTTTGGTCCGACAGTCACAGTGTTTGTCTCTGTAACCCTGAAGTGATTGATTATTGAATCTAGCCAGTTCTTCTTCATTCCAGTTAAAGACTGAATACATCAGTACCAAAACGCAAGGAAATGCACAGCCGGTTTCATCCAAAGACAAACAGACTAGGAAGACTAAATCTTCAACAGCTGCGAGATTAACACTTGGCTGACTCACTATGTCTATGATAGATAAATACATCAATATTCTTCTTAATGATAGGACAAGAAATACAAACTGTGAAACTCTTTGTTTTGTTGAACCAATACTACTCCTTGTTTTCAGTCCTAATTCTGAAAACTGACATTTTTCTGTCGAACCATGTTGTTATCTGCCCTCCCCTCGGATCCCAGGTGCAAGAGAGTCCCTCTTTGGATAAAAAAAGCTTGGCTCGGTCCTAAAGATCAGGACCAAAGACCACGGCTTTTAACTGCTCTTCATTTTTTTCCTCTGGGACCCTTTCAAGGAACTCAGTGGTCCATAGCCTTTGCTTTGGGACACAAAAGGCCACTGACTGTGAGGTTTACAGTGGATCAATTTCCCTGAGTTCCCGGCCCTTAGCAGGAGAGAAAAGGGGAGAAAAGTAGGAAGAGAAAGTGAGCGAGTTGGGGAGGGCAACGGTGAGATTGCACTTTTGAATGCACTGGAGACCCAAAGAAAAATGGAGTACAATGGTCTTTCAGGACTTGTCCTAGTTTGGTTCAATCTCTCTGCGTGTCGCTTTCTACTTTCAAAATAGGAGAACAGGCCATTCTGGCAAATCTTTCACACTGATCCTAATCAATTTACAAGCGGATTCAATTCGTTTACCGACCTCTTTCATGAACCAGTAGAAACTCTGTTAACACAGCTTGGCACACAGCTACACTCCTCCTCCCTTCATTATCTTTCCAAGGTCTCGCTCCGTCTTTCACTTTCTCCCGTCCACCTGAGCTGAATAGACTTCCTTATTTCCCTCTGAGAGGATAATAAAAGCATTCACTCACTGTAAGGCTTATTGTTTATGCTCCTTTTACAAGAATGCGTTAAGAAAATGGTTATCAGCACACGTGACTTTGCGGCCAATTGTAAACCTGCGTACCCCGCCTCCCTCGCGACCTACCTCCCATCTTCTCCTCCTTCTCCATCTTCCCTCTATTTTCCTCTGCCCCCTCCGCGATTTTCCCTCTCTCGTTCCAGCTTGTTTTCAAAAAGACGGCGGTGGGGCGGCAAATTTTCCCCGAGCTCACACCAATTAGCTATCACGCCGGAGAGATTACTGACGAAGAGCACAGCAGATGAGAGGGGAAAGTGGGACATGCTACTTTTTAAGACACAGAGAGGCGAGAGGTTTGTATGTGTGCGTATGTGCGCGTGTGTGCACGTGTGCGCATGTGTGCGCATGAGTGCGCACTTGTGTGTATGTGTGTGTGTATGTGTGTGCGCATGTGTGTGTGTGTGCGCACTTGTGTGTATGTGTGTGTGTGTTAAAATGGCTCCTGAGAGGGGATTTGAACAAGCCAAAAACTCTTATTTACACATCTGACAAACATCCTAATGCTAAAATTCCCTTGTTAATTGACTGAAAGACTTAATTTGATATTATTATACTTTTAAATACCTCTTATCCATCAGCGCAAAATATTACTAGCCAAAGCAAATTGCCCTCAATGCTTTGGCTAAATTCTTATTTTTAAATGCTCTGCTTGCCCTGAGTATTCTGATTGACAGCTATGTGATTTGTAGGTGAATTAGAGTTGCAGCACGTGTACAAATGTTGTTTTCAATGCATCCAAATGCAGCATACGATCCACCATTCAACTCAATGGCCTACATCGAGACCAAAGAAAGGGAACGTCCATACGAGCTCTTATCAGCTGACCTTTGGTCTTATCTAGTCTGTGTCAGGGTGGAAACCTGTGTGTGTGTGTGTGTGTGTGTGTGTGTGTGTGTTTGTGTGTGTGTGTGTGTTAAAGCTTTAATGATAGCACGTGTCTTAGGCGACCCAGTTTACATAGGCTTGTTAGTAAAGACCCAGAAGACATGGTGGCTGTTGTTACCATGGTGATTAGACTGCCAACCGAGCCTTTCTTGCTGTACATAAAAGCAGGATTTAACATGTATCTATAGCACAGAAAGTCTTTATTATGAATAATTCTTCTTTGAATTACACTGTTAATGGGGCCTCAAACGTATACACTAGGGATGTGCATCTCCATCACTGAGGCGATGCGATGCGCATCTCGATACGTTGCCAACGATACATTAACGATACATTTGAAACACCGGGCGATGCGATACGATACACCCCTGTTGCTATACAGTTCGATACGATTTGATTCAACATTATGCGATTCGGGGCGATACGATGTGATCATCACGATGCAAAAATAATGATACTTCAATATGGTACGACAGAGGATTTTGGTTTTATTCCTTATATGCAGCAAATCAAAAATTAACAAAAAAGTGCTTTACATATTTGGTTCTCTCTACTAGTACTGTGCATCCCATCATGCTGTTTCTTTTTTACCTTAAAAAACTCTCCAGAGTGGGCTACAGTACAATTGTAGAACACCTCACAGTTAAACAATTTAAGGATGCATTACCCATGATTAACAATGTGCAAATAACAACTACCATAGAGCAATGCCCATACAACTGCCAGCCTGATGTGCTTAGCACTCATTCATAGGCTAACTCACCAGTGAGCAGAAAGCAGTGGTTTCTATATGAACAATAAAAAATACAAATAACCTTTCACAAACAGGTCTTTCATAACTGCTTACAGTAAGGAAGACATTTAAACTATTATTGGCAGTCACAGGCTGTTAAACTAAACACCACTCTCTCTGACAGAACACCTCACTGAGTGATTTAACTCATATGTCTAATTTTCAGGTTTTTCTTTTCAGCCGTAGACCCCATGCCTCTTTATGTGCGTCGCTAAGTTCCTCGTACTACTTGTGTACTTTAAAGCGGCACGGCATCGTTTACAATTTGCGAGCCATTTCCTGTCAGCCAGTGCTGACAGGATGAGAGGATATTATATGAATGAATCGTTTTTTTACCGATGCAAAGACGCTACAATCGATGCATCGCGAGTTCAACCCGAACTGCAGCCGATGTGCACTCTTTCAACCGGTGCACTCGCATCTTGAACGTTTATGCCGGTGCACCGATGCGAATCGGTGAATCTTAACATTCCTAGTATACACAGCCTTATTGTTTAATACTGTCTTTGATACCCTCCCAAAAATGTCCACACTTAGTTACATATAAACTAAGTCCTTAAAGTTGGTTAAGAAAGTTCATAATAGTTGTGTGCTAATTCTTTGATCAAATACTTCTTGATTAAAGTGTTAACAATTGTATACTCTACTTCCTTTAAGTTTGAGTATGCACAATATCTAAAGGAATAGTTCAAGATTTGGGATGTAACCTTTCATTAATTTCCTCTCAAGAGAAACGACTCTCATACCTCTATATTAAAAATTACGCCACAGCCATAAGACATAATGGTTAACTTAGCTTAGCCTAAAGATTGGAACCAGATAAAAACAGTTGGCATAGCTCTGTCTGAAGGTAGTAAAATCCACCTACCAGAACATCTAAAACTCACATCCACATAATATCTTGTTTGATCAATCCTTAAAAAAAAAATGTTTAAAATGTTGTGGCTTTAGGGGCAATTATTTGGCAACAAACAAAGATTCCCAACAACCAATAATCTGGCACGTAATACTCCCTTGAAAACGAAAGTGGTCGGATTTTGGGCTACATCCCAAAATGCCGAACGATTCCTTTAACCTTTTTGCGTAGGGATTAGGGGAAAGTAGATATTCCATAAAGCAAAGTATTAAAAAAAAGTATCGTTTTTCTGTGTGCATGTGTGCAAACATGTGCAAATCCACCTCTCTACCTCGACGCCTTTACAGGGAAACACACAAAGTAATCCCAGAGAATAAACACCAGATCAGATTAGGTCAACCCGTGTAATCCAATGAACTCTCACCTCTAACATGCCTAATGTTGTTAGAGCTGACAACATCCCACCACCACTCACACACCAACAGGGTAAGGGTGCTGCTGGTGCATAGCTCTGCTTTCCAATAATCTCGTATATAGGATTTCTGTTTAAATGAGCAGATTTGTTGTTAAAACAGTCGTTGGGCATTCTGCTTTCCCACACACTCCCTACCCTTTAAAACGATCTGCAATCTGCTCACTAGATTATTTATAAAATACTGACTCTCTGGCATCAAACATTTTGTATTCTCAGTGATACATGTTTAATAGTAACATATGTATCTATGGAAATATAATTTAAAGGTCACCTATTATTAGGGGTGTAACGGTTCACATAATTCACGGTTCGGTACGTACCTCGGTTTGGGGGTCACGGTTCGGTACGGGTTCGGTACAACAAGAAAAAGCAAAAAAAAAGTCCCAAATGTATAATTCCAGGTTTGTTGTTATTTATTTTTAAACAGTAGTGCAAGTTTCAGTATAAAAATAAGGAACTCAACATTTTGAATAATTAACTGTATTACACAGTGAAAAACAAACCACAAACAGTACCACACACTCAGATGGCCATATTATCTATAATGGCTGATCTCAAACAAAAAGGTTTCATCAAGCTGTAAAACTAAAAAGAATGTCTTGAAAATATTACAAAATAAATAATAAGAAAGCGTTTCAAGGGCGCATACCCGTTGAAATATATATGCCAATCGCTTCCGTCATTTATTTTGGTCTCTCGGCTTGCATGTCTATTGGCTTCTTAAAAACAGCGGGGATAAGCTGTTGAACTGCTGTTGTCTTTCGCCGGGCTCCGGTGATTGGGACATCTGGCTGATGCCTTCTGATATGATTTAGCATGTTTGGCGTGTGTTACCATTAGCATACCGCACCGCTGTCGAACAACACCGACCCACCGTCTTCCCGATCCACCACTCGCACTCCATCGTTGTTGTAGTCCACAGGGAACCCGAAATGTTCCCACACAGCTGATTTAAAAGAAGCAGGTGGGTCTTCTAGCTCCTGTGTGTTATCTGAAATCGCCATACTAACTTCTCTTCTTCTTGTATTTTGTTCGTTTTGTTGTGTTTTCTTCTTGTTCTTCATTTGTTGTTTAAGGGCGGCAGGCAAACAGCTTTTAGGCGCAATACCGCCCCCTGGATTATATATAGTGTAATGGATACTGCCCTGAGTGACAGACTTTTTTCCCTTCATAAAAAAAGGCGTATTCGTCGTGTGACTGCATGTGCCGAACCGTGACGTTCGAACCGTGACGGTTCGGGACGAATACGGATACCGTTACACCCCTACCTATTATGCAAAATCCACTTTTTCATATCTCTTCTACATCAACATGTGTCCCCTCTGTGTAGAGAGATTCTGAAAGTTTCAGGAAAAAAGATTCTCTCACTTTTTGTCCTGATCCATTTATATAAAAACCTGTCTGAAAATGAGCTGATCAGATTTTGGCCACTTTATGATGTCATAACGATGTTTTGGCTTGTGTAACCATTAGCCAATAACCAACCAAGGTAACCTCCCCCCACACCTTATCACCTGAATCTCCTCCTAGAGCACCATTGTGTTCTTTCTAACCAAATATCTCTCAGAGGGGCGTGGGGAGTGGCTCCTTATTTTCATCTAAAGTAACAGAGAATCAGCACTTTTGAAACAGGGCTGAAACAGAGGGGATTATGGGATGCTGCAATGAACTGTTTGGTATTTCGAGCCAAACACTTCAGAGACATGTTTTGTATATATCTGAGACCTATAACATATTGATGAAAAACAGTATAATAGGGGACCTTTAACCCATTTCTGCAATGACTTTATTGCAGCATAAGTATGCTACACATAGAGGATCAATTGATATGTCCCTTTTCAAATCATACACTAAACTCACGGTAAACTGTTACAGGACGCTCTTTACCATATCTACTAACAAAGAGAGACACAAAACTTGTTTGCAAGCATCTGACAGGGAAGTGAATGTTTTTCTCCCTGAAATGCAATCCGGTGCTTTTTGTTCTGGTTAGGGTTGTATTACTGTGGTATAACGCTGACATCATACATGCTTCGGGCTACAAAAGGACTCCAGCTCTGTCATTCATTTGACTTAATGGCTTCTCTGGCCATGTCCTGATTGAAAGATTTGTGTTTAGACTAACCAGACATCTGTGGGTCAGGTTTTCCGACCATTTCTGCTTTGGACCGCAATCTGTGTCTTAGTACCATGGCAGTCCCCAAAAAACGTATTTGTGTCAGCTATTTCTCTATTTGCATCAATAACTTAACAATTAACATTTCACTTCATTAACTGAATCCTACCTGGTCTGCATTATATATATATTAGTAGATTGTGGTTTACAGACTTCAATTTTATGTCCACTAAACAGTGTGGATCATTTTAATGCCAAAGTAAACACGACCCCGATGCCCAGTCCTGACAAGCCTGTGAAATGATACGCATTAGCAGCAAATGGCTTGAGCAGGATGATATATTGCGCAAACTTGGCATCAGGTTAGCAAAGAACGCATTCAACCAAAAGAATTCCAAGAAAAGTCAACTGAATACAAATGAAGTTTCTGAAAAACTCATCGGGTTTAACAATAAAAGGTGCTTTAATCAATCATTTAACATTTAAAATGGATTCCACGAATACCTATATTTGAATGTGTCTGCAAAATGTTAAATCCAGTTGCCACGTACGTCTTTGCTGTGCATTTAGGAGTCTTCAAAGCCTTTTTTTTTTGCCGTCTGTGATGCAAATTTAGAGATTAGTTTCACTTTCTCAGCATCGTTTTTATACACCAACTGCTCCGAACCAACAGAGAGACAAAGTTTGAGACTAGCTTGGAACAAAGTTTTGAATATAGCAGCTAAAAAAGTCTGACATTTATCTCAACAGTTGATGGAGGCCAAAAACATTGCTAAAAGTACAGTGAATATGGCGTATGATGCTACGTTTACTATCTGTTGAGCGTATAAAATGGGCAATTATTTGCTAACGTGAAGCTTAAAGCTAAATCACTAGTTGCTGAATCAGTTGTATTAATCAGTGTTTCCGCCAGACCAGGGCTGAGAGGGCGTCCACCCCGAGAGCGGGGGGGGGCCGTCACGTCGTGTCAAGTGACTTGAATTGAGCCGTCCCTTATAGATACTATCTCTTTACGTATTAGTGATGGGAATTCCGGATCATTTGGCTCGGCTCACTAAGAAAAGCCGGCTCTTTCGGCTCTTCATTTTACCACAGTTTACCACGGAGCCTCAGTTAGCCGCTGCGAGGCTCCGGCGCTCGCAGTTCACGCGCGTGCTCCACTATTACCACAGTTTACCACGGAGCCTCAGTTTCGCCGCTGCGAGGCTCCGGCGCTCGCAGTTATAATCCCATGAGACTCCCTTTGCCCCTCTATCAGAGGGATGTCCATGTCCTTTTTCCTTTTCGTCATTTCAAGCGATAAAAACTCGATCTTCTCTCGAATTATTTATTTTTTTGGACGCCCTCGGCTCGAGTTCAGGGCGTTCCGAGCTGAATAAGGGCGTCGCATGACGGCAAGACGCCACCCTGGCGGAAACGCTGGTATTAATCCAATTTCCTTTGAGTGAGATCAATAGCTTTTTGCATCTATGTGCTGGGCCTGCTTTGGCTGTATTAGTGAAACCAGGACAGGTTCCAAAAGTTTCTCTAAGCTTTACGAGCAGGTTGTTTCTGTCATTTCAAAATAAATATGTCTCAGTCAGACTACGTGCTCTTATCCTGATCTGCCATGTCATTCTTCTCTTTAAACCAAGTCTGGCAACTCTGGGTTTGAATGCTAATGATTGACCAATATTTGGATCCCACTGCCATGGCCTTCAACAGATGAGAATTCAAACAAAAAACTAAAAGAAAATCACAATCCTCCCTCCCACACTGACCTCACAGCAGATGGGTGGGGGGAGGTTTGGCATGCTTGGCTAGCTGTAATCTGCCTTTAAATTTTAATGTACCTGCACCTGTTATTAGACATGAGAAAGATGATGCGTTTACACAACTTCTCATGGGAAAATCAGAGCAACTTAAATTATTTACTCTTCACAGATCCATTTTCTTTACCATTGTTTAGCCATTTTCTCTACAGAAATGTGAGTATGACAGAAAATGTGTTTATAAGGACATGATGATCTAAGAAACTAATGATGCCTGCATGGCTCATCTTGTTACCATGTGTTCAGTGAGTATTTGTGCTTCATTTTATGGGTTGAATGGCTTTCTAAATGAAACATCATATGTTTATGCCACAATAAAGGAAACAGTTAGAGCAGAGGGTTTTTCATATACCCATTTTTCATCTTAATCTCCAGCCCTTTCTAAAAAAGCTTTTTACCCGAGCTTTCCATTCATTGTTGCCTGGCTAACTTAAAGACTAAACACTCATAACCATCATCTTTCCCTCCAGCTGGCTTCCATTTATTAAATCTGCTCGTCTCTTTTGTACAATAGAGAAGTTACTTAGAGCTGTGTGTGTGAGGTACCTGAAATTCTGCAGCTGTCATGTGTGTACAAATGGAACTCACTGTGGGAGAGATTTTAGTACGGCGTGACCTTAACAATATAAAGACAGTGAGGAGACGAGCTGGAGGAGACAGAACCAGGGTCAGTGCTAACGGCAAATCAGAGAAAGAGCAGGGATGAATGTTAGTCAGTGTGAAAAGCAATTGAGACAGAACAGAGGCTGACTATCATGAAGCCCCTCGTACTGCAGAGCACATGACGCCTGAGTGTCCAAAAGAGTTACCCTGATAACTCAGCTGGAGCTTCTTAAATGTTTCTTTCCAATGCGATGATTTTTGTGCTCTGACACTTTTTTGCAGCGCAGTTCTACCTCTGTTTTTATCTTAAAAGTATCAATTAATTAAGACAGTCAGTATCTGCACCAATACCAGTTTGGACCATCCTTTAATATCTTCCTAGATGTATGAGGCTCTCAATTGATTAGATAAATATAATGGTATAAAATTGCATATATCATATAAAAGACCTTTTATCGGTCTCGTCAGTCTGCGTTAAAAGCATAATCTACCAAATATAGGAAGTGGCAAAACTGAGGTTTAGTTGAGGGGTTTGAAGGGGCACTCCTCTGAATGTACACATACGTTCAGTTAACTTGGAATGAAGATGACTAATCAGCCTGTGAAAACAAAACACTTGTCTTTAGTGAATCTGAAGGGAGCTTTCCAATGTCAGAATAGAATAAAATGATTATGCCATCAGGGACTATCAAGTTGAACTGTGGGAAATGTTGTATCCAGTGTTTTGGGGGTGTGGCTCATAGGGGCTTAAAAGACGGAAAGTAAATAAAGTCAGGTTTTTGTGGGAGGCCCTAGATCAGAAAACACATTATAGATATTGGGTGGATAAAGGTGTATCCAGGAAAGAGAGTATTACAAACAAAGTGTTTTTTTAACATAACATGTAAGACAATCTAGAACCCCCCCCCTCCCAAAAAAAGTACAAGCATGGAAAATGAACATATGTCCAATTTAAAATCAGTCTCTCCCAAGCAATATGATCTTGAGTTATCAGTTTCTCTCTGATCACAGGTTCAGAGCAACCTGTCAAGTACTTAGGTAAAACATCTCTGTTTTCCAGAAGGAAGGGAAACAAAGTGACAACAAGCCCACCCTTCAATCATTCGTTTGCATTGATCTGTGATGCACTAATCCTATGCTTAGTTCCATCCCATAAACACAGGATGATAAAGAGAATCTGCTCTGTACAGCATTAGGGCTTTAGCCTCTGCTGTGTGTCTGACTTGGCAGCTTTAAGCCTGGAGGAAACCTTTACTGAGGGAGCCCAATCAGTCTCCATCTCCTGGATCAATATCCATTAGTCTGTAGAGTGCATGTGTGTGTATGTGTGTGTAAGTGTGTGCAGACCTCATCCTGGGTGAATGGGCCCGAGTCATAAATGCAAGCCCCGGATCAGATTTCTCTCCCCCCTTTCTTGCACTAACACACGTACACTGCAATGCTCATTCAAACATACAACCCAACCTCTTCATTCATGAAGACTAGAAGTGCCTTTTTTCCCCATTGTGAATACCACACTATCAACAAGTAATAACTTTATGAAATCAACACTCCATCAGCCTCTTAGTCACCAGTGTAGCCAAAGATATGTTTAGCGTAGATAATAACTTGATGATTGACAACATGCCACAACAAAACTCCCCGTCTCAGAGCTCTGAGGCCGGGGTATTAATTCCAGTCTGGAAGGCAGGGGAGAGAGATGAGGGGAAGCTCATTTTTTTTAATAAGTTGTCATTATGCATTAGGATGGTAAGGCCCGACAAGAATAAGGGAGGGAGAAAACATGGAGCAGACATTGGCGAACGAACACTAGGACAGCAGGCAGTCGGACAGAGAGAAGGTAAGAAAGCAAAGAGGGAGGACATGGGAAAGACGAAGAGTAGGAATGCCAAAGGATGGAAAAAAGAGATGTGGAGCTGGGAATGGAAAAGCATAGCCTGTGGCAAGACACTCAAACCTGTGCATGTCAAAACAAGATTCTTAGATCTATAAGGAGGAAGTTCACGAGCAAAACAAAGAGGAGGGGGGAGCCAGAACGTGACACTGAAGCCTTCCAACGAGCTCATTGCACAAAAGCCATTGGTAGACTCTACGCAGGCCTGTAGTGGTTTCACTACTGGGTTGAACTCTGAATCTGAAAGAGTTTCAGAAAGGATGTCTTACTTTAAAACTGTGTTTGAGTTGAAAAACTGCACAGTTCTGCTTTTTGCACTTCCTGTAGTATTCTCTGTTTCTCAGAATAGAAAACAGCCCTTGTCTGTTTTTTTGGGGGGTTTTTTGTATGTTTTGCTTGTGCAGACAATAATATAAATACTATGTGACTGCAAAGAAAGAATACAAAAATGGTCTGAATGCATTCAGTGCCAGTTTAGTTTTACAAAACTTTACAGAACTACAGATTGGGTGTAATACCAACAAGACACAAAGCAGAAAAGTATTACTACAGCCATTTAACATGGTATGGAGACAGATGATGTACTTTAAAACAAAAATGTAATCCCTCTTGGCCAAATCCAGTCTGCTGTGTACAGTAAATATCGGTCCAGTTATCATTATCTCCAAATGTAGGTGGTCTTGTCAATCACTCTCGTGTTGCGCTCAGTGACATAACAGTAGTACTGATGGTGCCAGGTTCTCTCGGGGAGAACAACAACACTAAGGCCGCAGCTAACAATAATCAGCCGTACCACCTGAAAAAACGTGGGTCATATTTAACATAAGGACCTGCTCAGTGACACATAATCATTGCTAAGTGTAGCTTTAGGGGTTTGTTTAACAAGGTCTGTTGTTTTGGAGAAAAAAACATATACTCCTAAAGTCCTCAAGCAGCTTATGATAGCATTTTGACAACACATGGTTTAGGATTGTAGCTGAGTGCCAGTGGGACATTTTTAGGTTTAAGGACACAAACACATGGATTCCAATGAACTGTCAGGTTTAAGTTAAGATCTCGTTTAAGATCAGATGTAGTAGAGGTCTGGTTAAGGCCTGCTTTGTCCAAAGTACGGGTTTGAATGAAGACAAATCTCTGTCCATTACTGTAGCGACTCGTGAGAGTAATGGGCAGAGAATGCTTCAAGTACAGACAGGCCTGAAATGTTAATGATTCTAATTGTTAAATATTTGTTTTTTACACCGGCAGCAGAATAATAAAGTGTATTTTTGTGCAAGACAGACACTGATTTATTTTGTATTTAATCAACAATATATTTTTTATTAATTCAGAAGAAGCCCCCCTGCTGCTCGAAAATGTAAGACAGACAAACAAATAATATTAGTGTCACTTCTTCTGTTAAACAAACCAAAACATTTCAATTTAAGTGCTCTATTAGTAAATAAAAGCTATTTCTAAACTACAATATGAATCTACAGCAGATGGCCTTGTGGTAATAAGAGGAGGCATATCTAAACATTTTTAATTATGCAACAAATTAGCAGCAGATTTGATTAACAATGAGGCAGAAGGGCTGCAGCTGTGCACCATCAACAAAACATACAAAGTGTGGCTGCAAGTGAGTTACAGGATGCCTCTCGCCTCTCTCCATGAAAGGAAGCCATCGGATCAGCTCAATACGGATACTGAACTTCCCTCTGTGGCTTATTATCTCGCTAGACACAAAACCACAGGAGCCAGAGGCTGGATGTCAATACTCTACATTCTCCTGCTTGTTTTCTCCCCTCCAACTCTGCTTCAAAATCTCACTTCCACCACAAAAAGGTCCCACATGTGACAGTGCATTTCAACTGCCAGGGTTTTGGCTTGGGAATGCATTCCTAGTTTCTGTTTTTCAATTTCTCTCTTATGCCACAGTTTCATATTTGAGTATCGCACACTTATGCAAATGTCACCTGGAGAAATAAACTCCCCACTACTACTACTACTACTACACACATATAAAACACAAGCTTCAGCTATTGATCCATGGATAAACTTGTTTTAAATGCATATAAAAAGTAAGCTGCCAAAGAGAGGGGAGTTTTATGATGACACTGGCAGACATGACAACAGGCACCGGATCTAATTCACTGCTAGCTGACACTGAAAATAGCTGGAGGGTTATCTGGCATTTCCAAGTGCAGCCCATAAGCTCACAGACAGGCATTCACCCATGGATCACTATTTCATTCAACTGTATCTCAGGAAACTCCAATTACAAATATTGTGTTATTTTTGTACAAACACTTACACTGATATGGAAATTAATAGAAAATAAAACATTCTAAACATATTTTCATAATGCAAAGTCTGCTGGGTAGAATAAAACATCTATGTATTTCTCAGATCCCTTCATTTTTATTAGGACCACTTGAATTCTCATTTAAAACCCGTTTAAGAGCCATTGTTGCAGCCTTTAAAAATCACTGTAGGCCCGTGTTGGGACTTCAAGTCACAGTCCTTGCTGATTAATTAGCCTACTTAGCTAATGTTAGCGACATGAACATGCAAGTTTCCCACATATAATAATGTCTATAAGCAATAGTTCATGTGTAAATCACTGTCACTGACATTCTCGGGTGTTATAACAACCAACAGACCGTGTTATTGATAATAGGCAGCCCTTTTTGGCCTTGGTAGCTATGTTGCAAAGCTAGCTTATCCTGCACAGTGCACACCCAGGCTCTATGTGCCACGCCATGTATTGTTTACATTGCTTCCACAGTTCTGCTATTTTCTGACAGCACAGAAAACGACAAACAATAAGTCATTGGGATAGTGGATTTAAAACACACCAATACTGTATTATGTTTTGTATTGAATACACATTCAAGCTGTTCAGATACACGAGAGCTTTGTCAACTCACTGGCAGGCTAGCGGCTAAAGTAGCTAGCATGGCTAACCAAAGCAGACAGCCAGGATTCGCTGAATCTGATTCAGGATCACTAGCTCACAGGCTAATACTGGAAGCTAATATTGAAACTAGTTATGAACACCCAAGTCCATTATCGGACAGCTCTGACCTGCTTATTTTCCCTCCTCTCATCAACGTCTACATGTTATGCACTGGATATATAAAAAATAATATATAAGATATACGGATTTATATCTGCGTTTTCATTTTAATTAGAAAAAGTTGCTTGGATTCAATTGTGATGGGGTCTAGCTTACGAAAAACATGTTTGCAGTCCTAGTGTTTTCCTCTTTTCTTACATTTACTGGATCAAACATACACTTTACAACCTCATTTTCACACCTGTCAGTGGTGTTAACGAGTTTAAGGAGTGTCATGGAGAGATAAAAACACAGAATAATGTATTTTTAAAGAAAAGTACACGGAGAGCTTTGACAAATCTAGGGGAGGTGTCCGAAGATGGAACTTGAAAATTAGCGACGTAGCTAACGTTGCCCTGGCTACACCACTCTGAATCAAATACTGAAGCGTTTGTTAGATAAATGCATTCAAGAAACACATTTTAAGAGACTTCCACGACTAAGTTAGTCATTGCTATATGTTGTACACTTCATTCACAACAGTAATTGGGCATTTTAATCCCTATTTTTCCCTGTACGAGCCCCCAATGTCCCTAATTGTGCACCAAGAGGAGCAGCTTCTCAGTAAATACTACTCCGACTATCCATCTCCTTTTTCGGCTTACCGTTCTTGAAGAACGCCGCAATTTCTCCAGCGTCCTTCTTCGTTTCCTCCGCTCCTTCCCCGGAGCTCATGGTTGCCACAACCCGGACCTGGAGCTCAGAGTCTCCCAAGTAGATCCCCCAAAACACACGACAGAAAGATGGCACAAAATCACTTCTGTCCCGAGAAAAGCTTGATTAAAGACACGGAGACTCGTAGTAGCTAGCAGTGCCATCTGCAAACCTCCATCTTGGGGTAACGTAATTGGAAACGATCAGCCGGGGGGCACCGGGTTCCTCCTCGGAGTGAAGCCGAGGGGAGAGTAGCTGTAGCGGGGAGGAGGAGGAGGAGGAGGAGGAGGGAGGGGTCGCTGCTCGGTGAATCTCCGTAAGCTTTCGGAAATGAGCAGACGGTGGGTCATCAAGGACCGACGGCAGTCACCGTGTGGCCGACTACAGTGAACAGGGGTGGAAGAAGTACTCAGAAATTGTATTTAAGTAAAAGTAGAAAATACCAGAGAGTAGAAATACTACAAGTAAAGTACAATAGCATTAGCATCAAAATACCTTTGAATTGAAGTGGATTAGAAGTAAATGTTCCTTACTTTACACCTCTGACAGTGAAGCATGGAATATTAAAACCAGGAGGGAAACTACACATGGATTAGAACAAACCATGGCTGTCAGTAGTGATACGTATCTCAATGACGGGCTTATTGTCTATTTAAAACAAATCATCACTGTCACTGATGGGAAAATATCAAGTTTTAGGGAAGTTTAACAGACTATGATTCATTAACTGTTGATTGTGCAAGTGGGTGAATGTTACTCATGCGTAAATGGAGGACTAGAGTTATTGGTGAAACCTCCCGGATACAAACAATTCAAATAGAAAAAATCAGCTGTTTGGTTTGAGGGAATTATTGTTGTTTTCTTTGTGATCTGAGGTGTGTTACTGAGGCCATCTGCTGGAGAAGAAAATATAAGAATAAGAAACTTGTGTTTTTTATTGTATTCACACAAAGCATACTTCTTGTTTATTGTTCCATCCTTCACTGTCTCTCAATTGTTTGTTTTTTTAGAAACAATTCAAACAAAAAGCAGGCCCACTTCATTAAATAATACAAATTATCAGTTTTGGACAAGATACTGTGCTATTGTAGATAAACAACGGGACCATGGTTCATTTTTCTTACATTACATTTATTTAACTAACACTTTTATCCAAACACATGAAATAGGAACAGAGTGCCCTTTTCTTAACAGCTTGGGTCTAGTCACCAAAGAAGAAACTCTAACAGTGTGTGCATGTCAGGGGCCAGGGCAGGGGATGTCCAGTTTTCCAGTGATTGCACCGCACTGATTGAAAGTCTGCGGTCTAGTCAAAGCAGGATTTATTCTGACGCCTGTGTTACTGATCCAACATAATCAGGATAATGCTGCTGCTTACTTGCGGATTATTACCAGTGATCATCCACAGCTTGTTGGTTGTTACTAAGTGACATTTGGGGCCTCTTCAGCTAATGCCAATAAATAGTTTCTGGAAGGTCCTCCTGAGTACTGAAAGCATCAAAGTTCCCCCACACACACTGCACTGCACACAATGCTCCATATGACTTTCAGTTTTGTATATAAACCAACTGAAGTGGAAATGTAGCAGCAGCAACTAGAGTGATTTATTTATGAGACAGCATTATAATTGGTTTTAACTGGGAACTCAACATAGAAAAGGACCTTTAGCTGTAACATATTAATTCAACACAGTGGAGGACTGCAGAGCATATTATATGAATTGTTTAAATAACTCTTTAGCACACCTGATGGACTGTTTTTATATGTTCTCTCTTTGAGTGGACATGTGTGTGTCCTCTGTCATTATCATTGGCTTAATTGCTTATCAATACTTCATATATTCATTAACCAAAAGCTGATAAGAACTGAACAAATATGTAATCAAATATATATAGATTGCTTTGACTGTTTACGGTCTTTTATACACAGAAAATAGGTTTTATTTTGTAGATCTTGATGTATTACTTGTCATGTCCAGCAGGGGGAGGCTGATACAAGTGATCAACTCTTCTCCTCTTCCATTTAATAGTTTTGATCAAATAGCATGTACAGCATCACTGTTTCAAACAAGAAAACAACAAGAAAGAAGCAGATGATTCAGGAAAAAAACGGTTTTCAGGGCCTTTAACCTTGAACTTTAATAACCCTAGCATATTAGAAATAAATGGTTGTCCGGGTTAGTTAAAATGGTTGTCCGGGTTAGTTAAAATAATGTTTCTGTTGTTTAATAATAGATATGACCTTCATTATCACTGATCTTTGTCCAATGAATCCTCATTACCAGCTGAATCTGTGTTTCAGGCTTCATTGTGATACAAACTTCTTTCCAGTAAAATGTACTTTTAATAATATAAAAAAGCAATTCAATTGCCCTATAAATAAAACATCATCTGAATCAGGGGAGAAGATATGCATTATGAGAAGAAGTCTCAGCAACACTGGTACCTCCTTTTAATAAATCAGGGCCATTGAATGACTGACCGCTGCCTTCAGGTGCATTCATTCCCACTGTGTCGCTGCCAAATAGCAATATTGCCTCCTGAAATGTCAGCAGTAATTACTCCTGTGCTCAGAGACAACCTCTGAAATGAATGAAAGCAGGTGGTGATCATGCCCCCCCCTCTTAGTCCACATGTCCCCCCTCTACGTCACAGTTGTTGGAAACCTCTTGAACTCTGCTGCTGATTTTTTGGCAGTTTTATCAAACATCTGTGCACCACTGCTCTCAGTGAATTTCAAGGCTTTGTTCTGTGTGTGTGTGTGTGTGTGTGTGTGTGTGTGTGTGGGTGTGTGTGTGTGTGTTTGTGTGTGTGTGTGTGTGTGTGTGTGTGTGTGTGTGTGTGTGTGTGTGTGTGTGTGTGTGTGTGTGTGCAGAGGCTTTAATGCCACACAAATAAGGTGTTTCTCTATGTAATGTCTGTATTCTCCAAAAGGGAAAAAGCCAAGAGGTTTACCGGACCAATATTAGTGTGCCACAAATTAAAATAACAAAACTGTTTTTAAAATGTTGAATACAAAATATACTGGTTTTATCAGCATACTCACAATTCTCTTTTCCGTTTTTAAATTTTCCTGAAATATAATATTTATATAATACATCTTTACATAATGCTGAGGGACTGTGAGATTATTTATAGTCTATTTGAAGCCCCAGCAATTGGAATTTCTTGTCACCTATAACTGAAACACATATTCCACACTGTGCTCGAGGCGAAGTCTTTCCAGTGCTATAAATTGATTCTGCAGCAGATGCAGGGAGAGACCTTTGAAGGACCTTGAATTGACAAGTGTTATTAGAATAAAAGAAGACAATGGTGCAGGGATGACTATTTTGTAAAAACTCAATCAGCTAACAGACAATTTAATGGGTATTTTCCTTATAATGGAAGATCTTTTGTTACTTTATCTAAGACATATGTATAATTTTACAACAGTTCGATGCATTTTTCAAAAGGTCAACCTGTAAGTACACTTGTGCATCACCTACTCCCTATTGAACTTTAGTTAAAATATATCAATAAAAATCAATAACGAAAAAAAAAAAGGTTGATGACATTCGTTCTTCTTTTTCTGACTCACCTTTACTCACCGCTGGGTCAGCAGACCCACCTTTCACCCACACACTAACCTCATTTTACCCTCTCTCTCCAAGTGAGGTTCTTACCCTCATTACCTCTGCCCGTCCTACCACTTGTCCTCTGGACCCTATCCCCTCAAACCTCCTTCAGACTATCGCTCCTGGTATTCTACCGTTTCTCACCCATTTCATCAATACTTCTCTAACTTCTGGTCACTTTCCAGTCTCAAGGAGGCAAGAGTAAACCCTCTCCTAAAGAAACCCACTCTCACCCGTCTGATGTTATAAACTACAGGCCTGTCTCTCTCCTCCCGTTCCTGTCTAAAACACTTGTCTTTAAACAACTCTCCTGTTATCTCCATCAGAACAACCTTCTGGATCCGCACCAGTCTGGTTTCAAGGCAGGTCACTCAACAGAAACTGCCCTCCTCGCTGTCTCTGAGGAACTGCACACGGCTAAAGCAGCCTCCCTCTCCTCTGTCATCATCCTTTTGGACCTGTCTGCTGCATTCGACACGGTGAATCATCAGATCCTCCTTCGCACTCTCCAAGAATTTGGAGTTTCAGGCTCTGCACTTTCCCTCCTCACCTCATACCTCAAAGATCTCACCTACAGGGTAACTTGGAGAGGGTCAGAGTCCGACCCTTGTCAATTAACTACAGGGGTCCCTCAGGGCTCTGTTGTTGGTCCCCTCCTCTTCTCTTTGTACACAAACTCGCTCGGATATGTCATTAGCCCGCATGGTTTTTCATACCACTGCTACGCTGACAAAACCCAATTAATTCTGTCCTTTCCCCGCTCAGAGACCCAGGTCGTCGCATGCATCTCTGCTTGTCTAGCTGACATCTCTCAGTGGATGTCTGCTCACCACCTCAAGCTCAACCTTGACAAGACTGAACTGCTTTTCCTTCCGGGAATAGATTGTCCCACTCTTGACCTAACAATCAACATCGGCACCTCTGTTGTTTCTCCGACTCAGACTGCAAGGAATCTGGGTGTGACCCTAAATAACAACCTGTCCTTCACTGCAAACATCGCTGCTACAACCCGCTGCTGCAGATACACTCTTTACAACATCAGGAGGATACGTCCCCTCCTGACCCAGAAAGCGACACAACTTCTGGTCCAGGCTCTCATCATCTCACGCCTAGACTACTGCAACTGCCTCCTGGCTGGTCTACCTGCATGTGCCATCCGACCTCTGCAGCTCATCCAGAATGCAACGGTTCGTCTGGTCTTCAACCTTCCAACATTTTCCCACACCACGCCGCTCCTCCGCTCACTTCACTGGCTTCCAGTAACTGCAAGAATCCACTTCAAGACAATGGTACTTGCGTACCATGCTGTGAATGGTTCTGGCCCTTCTACATCCAGGACATGGTTAAACTGTACACCCCAGCACGTGCACTCCGCTCTGCATCGGCCAAACGGCTCGCTGCACCCGCACTGCGAGGGGGACCCAAGTTCCCATCAGCAAAAACACGTCGGTTTGCTATCCTGGCTCCAAAATGGTGGAATGAGCTCCCCATTGAAATCAGGACAGCAGAAAGCTTACACATCTTCCGGCGCAGACTGAAAACTCATCTCTTTCGACTCCACTTCGAGCGATAGAATTACTAACAAAGAATTACTAACAAAGCACTTATATACTAATAAAGGACTGGCTTATCTAAAGCCAGTTGAGTAGCACTTGAAATGTTTTGGCTCTATGAAACCTGAAGTAGGCCTACTTATATTCTGTTTTCTTCAAGTTTGTATCTTCTTGGTCGAATGCACTTATTGTAAGTCGCTTTGGATAAAAGCGTCAGCTAAATGCAATGTAATGTGTAATGTAATACTTAACATAGATACGTGAGTTACTCATCAGGGTTGTAACAGAGTTAGGTTATTATCTCATACATCAGTTTCATATACAAATAGGAATTTAGCAATCATCTTATAAAGTAAAAATAATGGAAGTGTTAATATAATAATAATAATTGATGGTAAAAGCATAGCAGCTGTAACAACTACCTTAATAAACCCAGGAGTGGCTTTTCTCTTTCCGCTATTCTGCAGCAAAAATAGCTCTGTGCCTCATGAAAAGGGGTGCATTAGAAACGATTATCAGGTCATATCATAAATTGTGGGTTTCGTAATTTCAAATAACGAAAATGTGGAGAAAGGAAAAAAAATAATTCAACAAATGTATTCAGAGGATAAAAGCAGCATTGGTTGGCTAGTATTCCCACACATTGATTTAATAACAATGGACATCTCAATGTATCATGCTTTAATATAATGAAATTTGAAGAAAAAATGTACGCATGTTCATATACAGAGATAACTAAAACAAAGACAATACCAATAAAAAAAGAAAATACCCAAACATTTACTAATGTCAGGTTTACTAACTAAAAGATCTTGATAGCGGTTTTGCTTAAACATTAAAAGTGACATATCCTTTTTTATGTATCAATTAAGTACAGGAAAGTTGGCCGACCACTTTTTCTATAAATATGGAATCTTCCCAAAAATGTAATAAATAGTTCTATGATATTCAGTATTTTTGAATCTCATATTGACAAAAATATAGCATTAATTCAAATATATTTATCTAAATATTCATATTCAGTTTATTTTAGCTGCATAGATCCAAACTTTCTTATATAGGCCTACAGTGAATAAATCTGATGGAAAATATTCAGTTTTTCTTTTATGCTGAAATCACTCTTCATATCAAATACACATCTTTCTATAATGTCGTTTGTTAAAATTGAGACACTTCCTTTATCTTGCATTTATTGAAACATTATTAATCACACATTGTACATGCTTGTATTCTTGATGAAGTGACAGTAACATAGCTAAGTGTTTTCCCAATACATTTGTAGAAGGAATTTTTTGTTTGAATCTCTAAAGTACAAACAAACAAAGAGCCCATGAAGGCAGCATGTCAGTATCCTAGCGACCACAGACGCCAGTCCTTTGTTTCTATTAACTGGGGGATTCAGTTTGATCGTTTTAGCTTTACTAACTATAATAAGTGTTTGTTTTTAACCGAAAATATGGACGTTTCCCTCGAGGCAAAAACCAAACCACTTGCCCTCTTGTCTCCCTTCAGTTTTATCCCACCACGACGAAAGGACCCAAAGGAAATGTCGTTTTATAACCAAGACTCCAAGGTAACGTGGTGGAATTTGAACTGTTGCTGCTATTCAAGCTAGCTCTAGCTAACGAATCATCGCGATATTGTGACAATATAAAGCAGAAAACATGTTTGAATTGTATTCCCACTGTCCACACACAGTAGATTATCTAATACTATTTGAAAAGTATTAGGTGATCTGGACAGAACATGTCAGGGTAGTTTGTTAAAGCTAAAGCTAACTAGTTTAATTTCAAATGTTTTCTTTTTTAAAACATCACCTGCACTTCTTTTCCATATAAACAAACATACGTGATGTAAAAAGACACAAGAAGAACCATTTTATACATGAAACTGTAATAGAAATAAAGCATGTCATGGAATATTGCTCAAATGTACTACAGATACAATTGTGCCCCAAGGACAAAGAGTACACTAAGTTATTATAACCTATTAAGGCGATTGACATCACTTCATTTAGAAATACATTTGCAGAAACAATTCAAGTTAGTTGAAAACTTTTTTGATAAACGTTAAAGTCGTTTTAGAAGGAGATGGAAAGATCATGAACCTTTGTCCAACAATGTTATAACACTCTGATTGACAACAGAAAACTACAGTTACACCATTGTATTTTATTTGTTTTCTTTGTTTAACTTTATTTGAAGAGGTTTTTGGGATAATTGCTTTCATTTGACCCCTTTTCTCCTGCACCTTCAGCCAAATGAGCATTTAGGACGCACTAGTGTTTGACAACGTGCTTTGAATGATCACTGTCTTCGTATTTAAAGGTCCTGGAAGTTTCCATGTACGACCAAGTGTTCAACCAGACCGGGAGCTACGACATGAGGCTGCACCGAGATGACAGGAAACACCATAAAGGGACAGGGCTGGACATAAATGAGGAGGTAATGATCACACTTTAAACTGGTTATGCTTGCTGATGAGCTCCAACTTATGATTATAACAAGTGTCTGGCCTGGACTCAGTAAAATATTAGCATTGTTTGTCCTATTTAGGGAAAATGGTCTCTATGTTTCTTTTGTTCAGGACTCCTGAATTTCATTTCACTTATACAGATTTTACATACCTTAATAACATCTGTTATCAGTGGTTATTCTTTGATAACATTTCATGTACACGTAACAAACATAGGAAAATGTATATAGCCCTAAACATATTTGTTTATATGATTTATATATGATTCTTAAATGTCTCTCATATTACAATGGTGGGGCAAAGACACACATACTTGAAAACAGAAGCTTTAGATTATATTTTACATACAGCTTCTATATTTCGAAATGTTCCATATGAACCGTGTGGTAAGTGACACATACATCTAAGTTTTATGACATCGGTTGATAGCTCCTTTTGAAGCCATTTCATCTCCACAGAGGAATTACTTATGTCCAGAAAAATGGCTCACAGAGAGTTTCTGGGTCACTGAAAGCAGAGAGGGTGTCAAAACAACACGCGCACGCACACACGCTCAAATGCAAACTCAAACACACACACAACACACACACACCACACACACACACACACACACACACACACACACACACACACACAGTGGAGTTTATAATTACAGTGAGTCAAGAGGCTTTCTGGCAGTGATGGTGACAGCTCCCTCTGAATTGAGATGTTTCTGTTCAGGACTTCACATTTGAATGTGAATTAAAAACTATTTTTTGTACAAACTATTCAGAGGATAATGGCAGCGTGTTATTATTTGATCCTGTCACTAATGGAAATAGAAAACCCTGCAGTGAAGGAAGGTACGGTCTATTCTGAAAAGAGTAAGCCTGACCTCCCTAAACTAAAAGGATCTAAGTCAGGGGTGTCCAAACTTTTTTCACCGAAGGCCAGATACAGAAAAATATACGAAGGGCTGGGCCACTCGCTAGAAGTGAGGTATATTGCCTTATAAGTTAGCAAAATCAATCAAATGTAGGTAAGTTATGCTCTCCATTTACTCTGCTACAAAAGTGTTTGGCTCATTCCTTAAAACAGAAGCCTCAGATTGATTATAATAAGGGGAAACAGGAAGCGTATACGTCAAGCTTGTTATGTAAATAAGTTATTGGGCTTTTTTCTTATCAACTTAGATTTGTTAGAAAACGTTTCCAACTTTAATTGACTGAATTTATTTGAAAAGTGGGCTTATTATTAACACATGAATACTACTACGTGATATATTTTTACATTTAAGAAATACAATATAAGACAAGCACAAGTTTCATTTGTCATATTCCATTATACTTTTTGAATTTGCTGAGGGCCGATTCAAAATGGTCCGCGGGCCGCATTTGGCCCCCGGGCCGTAGTTTGGACACCCCTGTCCGGGTCAGACTGGGTTATTAGGTTAATATATGCAATACATTTCCTAATTCCATTTTCTGTTTCCTAATTTAACATGGATGGGGAGTGTCAAGCCAAGATTTGTTTAATTCACTTATTTTTGATTATTTATTCTGTATCTTTTGGCCTGATCGTCTCCAGGAGAAGTTGCGGATCGTCCCGGTGCGCTCCTCTGCAGAGTACGGCCGTCGCCCTGTTCCCGCCCTTTTCCAACCAGGCCGGCAGCACTCTCGTGTCGCTTGCACAAAAGCCGAATTTTTCATGAAAAACGGGATCACCTGGAATGTGGCACAGGCATACGGATCAGTGGTCCCTATTTGAAAGTATCATAAAATAATAAACCAGTGTTGCAGCATGTAGATTTCAGTTGAATTGATGAAAGTTGGAATCGAGCAAACTTTAATTAGGTTACACTTCATTCTGATACATTCATTATGGTTATGAGCAATAAGATGGTTATTTAAATTGACATTTTCCGTCAAAATATCAGAAGATATTAAGACAGTGACATTTCCTAGGAAGCTCAAGCTATGTTCTTGTTTGAAGCTAAAATTGCTCCATCAGTACCAGTGTTATTTAAGGTTAAGGTGGCACACATCCAAAATGTCTTCCAGTTATTGCATCTCGATAATTGCACCATATTAAAGATCAGTCTGTTCAGATGTCTGCCTTCAGTATAATGACTGCTTTTATATAAGACACTGAATGTTCTGGATGATAGGCATATTGTGGATTTTTACAGACAGGATTTCTCTCTTTTTACTTACAGAGGGACAAAAGTAATCCACATCAAATGTACAAGTTACAAAGTATTTGGTCACCCTTTCTTTATGTAAAAACACATCTTTATCCACATCAATACCTCTTTGATTTGAAAGATTCCTTTTTATAAATACTAAACCTGTGCAACTAAGACCAACCTCTTACATAATGTTTTTTTGTTGTTAACATTGACATGTCTTAAAGTCTTCTTCCTTTGTACTCTGGTAGAAATAGAGCATGTATTCTTAGAAACGACACAGTATTTGAAAACTAATAGCCGAGTAAATTGGAAATGTTGTTGCATGAAGTGGACAAAACACTTTCTAAAACAATGGTTTCACACCTCCATAAGAGATTCATCCTGAGAGATTTCTGCTGTAAAAGTAGCTCATTACATCACAGTCCATTTCAGTTGGACAGTCTTTATTATAATTACTGTTCTAACTTACAGAACATATCTGATGATAGTGTTCATACTAAAAAATACAAAGTGTTATTGATTATTTGCATTTCTAAAGCAGAGTGTATTTTAATAGATGAGATATTTACATTTACACTAATATAGTATCATGTTTAATTTAAAGGAATACATTGACATTTGGAGAAATAAGCATCTTTAATAATAGATGATCTTTCCATTGCTATAGATTTCCATTGTATTTCCCCTGAAATGGCTTCTATTGCTTTAAAAATAGATCCTATGCTCTTAAAGAAACTGTTGTTCACGTAGACTATAACATGATTGTCTGATATAATAGATGCTAGTATAGTAGCTACTGTTAAAGTAGGGGTCAGTATTACTAATGCATTCTGAATTATCTAATAAAATAAATCAGCTGATTTCAGACAAGCTTAGAAAAAAGGCCCCCACTCACCTTCCTTAGTTTTGATCATTTACTGAATGCCTAAGGGATTATGACTGTGATATTTGATCTCATAGACACACAGTGGAGCCAAGATAGTTTCATATTTCTGTTTGATATGTCTGTCGTAATATGTGTCAAAAGTTGGAAAAACAGCGAATACTTCTTGTATCTCTGACTTCATCACACACATTTAAGCTCTTCTTTGTGATCTTTTCATAATGAATGTACCATTTTTTTTCTTCTGATCACTGAGCCTCCCCTTAAACTGTCTATTTGCATTTAAAAATCTCTACAATAAATAAGTATGCCAAATGAAAACCTGTGTTATCTCCAATCATTCAAACCAAAGATGATAACAGATGTTACTTTAATGTGATGCTTCTTTCAAGCTGCACTTGTTTTTAAAGCACTAAAACAAACCCACAAAGACAGCAGACGTCAATTTATATACAAATGTTTAATGAATAACAAAAGGATGTCAGTGGACATTACACACATTGCTGTTGGTCTGGTTCTAAGTGGATTATAAAAAGAAAAACGTTTCTCTAAAGCTCTTAGCTATAAATACAATTCACAGGTTTTGGCAAACTATCCATCGCACCCTAAAAGACAATTAACTGTTTTAACATCCATTTAGGATGAAATGGAACAAACCGGCTCACAGTGCCAAACAGGCAGATATATAAAAATAACACACAGCTCTGCAGGCAGCTCAAGTATAAGGCTCTGAAGCTCTGCAACACTGGCACTTAGCTCCACACCACTACTACTGTACAGACGGGCGGCTGCGGTCCTTGAGAGCAAACCTCTCTTTAGTCAGGCACTCCTTTAGTCAGTGAAGAGACTCCTCAGGGCGACGTCTTGGTCACACTCGAGTTTATAAAAAAATCCAGAGTGCAGCGTTGAAGGACTGCGACATTTCACCTCTACGTTGTGATGCTATTGCTAAAGACAAAACTGCTTCTCAACAATCGTGTATCCAATGTAGGCTGCTGCTGGTAATGGGTTTAAGTTATGGCGCATGAAATATCTACGGCCACTTCGCGTATGATTGTTTTTGTTGATGCCCGCTCAAGGCATCACAGTTCCTTGTGAAAGAGATCGGGTCATCTCCGTGTGGACAAAGAAGGTCTTCAGCTCTCCTTTGCCCTTCACGTTAATGATGCCCCGACACGAACACATGTACCCGAGTGTGGATAAGATGTGATTCGTCTCCTCTGTTACCTGCACAGGAAGAAGGAAACATGACTAGAATAGGAAGTTCTCTATCCCGCTAGAAGACTTTTAATCTGGAAGAGAGACCCTTACTTGTATTTTTCCCAGAACCCCCGTGGTCTCCATCCTACTGGCCACGTTCACACTGTTTCCCCAGATGTCGTACTGAGGTTTCTGGGCCCCGATGACCCCTGCGATCACTGGCCCGTGGTTTATACCTAGCAATACCAAATCACAAATATAATGGATAATTCTCCTAAATAATTAAGTATTCTAAGCATGACTTTTGCATTAAAATAGGAAATTTCTGCTGATAATTCGCCGTGAAGAAATTTCTCACCAATTCTGAGTCTGAAGTCGTTGAAGGAGTGTTTGTTGATGACATCTAGTTTCCCCACAAGAGCAAAGGCAAACTCCACCATGGTGCCAATGTGCATGTTCTGTCGGTCATGTTCCTAAAATGCATAGGGGAGAAAACGAGGTAATGCGTCATTATGAGCACCCCAATATCATGCAGTGGAATAACGATTTGGTTGCGTCTTTGAAATTCAACTTTTGCATCCCGTCGCATCTTCAATCAAGTTTTCTTTGACTGCCTTTAAAAAAAAAACATTATCTTGATGCCGCCATCAAATACAATTGGACTATTTTACTAAGTTTGGACCATGTGTTCAACCCAGGTTTTCCCTGTATGGCATTTTAAATATTATTCTTCCCAGAGTTACAAAAAATGACTAAGAATTAGAGTTAAATCTGCCTCACGTGCGGTACTACCATGGGAGGCTTGACAGGTGAAGCAACACCTAAGGGGGAAAGGGATTTTAGCAAATGGTCAATTTAGCAGATTTCCTACAGGCATTAAAGAAATGTGGTTTTAAAATAAAAATGTGCTGCCACCTTTGTGAGTGCTGATCCAATTTGCTTCCAGTGAAAACACTCATGTATTCAAATGAGCACAGTTATGAATCACTGGTGCTTAAATGTTATGTGTAGCACATTTTAAGGGCAACCCACACAAAGCAAATAAACACATTTTGATGCTTAATCTTCATTCTGTTTTGTAGCCATAAATGACAAATGACAATATTTTTGAATATGAGATCAAGCTGCCAAAAATACTTCGCCCTCTGTTTTCGCAAAAAGGCTCTTGTTCTCTGTTCTGTTATCCAAATATGAGCTCAAATAAAAGCTTGACAGAAGGAGTCCTATCACATGCAATGTCAGTGTGTGTGACAATGTGTGCATGTGTGTAACATCATGCCTGTGCGCACTCTGGTCCCGGAGTCACATTCAGTCCAGTTGCAGCCATGTAGGTGCTGCCGATGGTTTTTATCTTCTCCACTCCGCTGAACTTTGGTTTGGACAGCAGCTGAGGAGAAATGACACACACAGGCGTAAAAACATGGCATATCTCTGCCAATACGGCTTTATTGGTGTTTACTGGTATTCACCTACAAAATGTCAGTTATAGGGACATGGAACAACAATGAATAGAAACTAAATGACCATAAAGCAACACAAAATGATTTAAACAAGACTCAAAAAGACTACCAAAAACAGCGACGCTGAGACACAAAATGACAAAAATAATGAAAAATGAATATAAACTGATACAAAACAAGCACAGAATATTCAAACTGAATTTGAGTATCATTACAATGACAGAAACTGACTAGGAAGAGACACAAAAGGGCTATAAAGGGACATAGAGCAACTACAACATGAGTAAACATGACTGCAGAGACACAAAACTGTGTGTGTACATGTGATGATTGAACATGAATGTGATTCCTTCTCCATTCTGAACAGACACAAATGACTTCAAAGGGAAAAAAAGACTACAAAAAGACAAAGATGACTTCAAATGCCTACAACGCTAGAAAAAGTGACACAAAAACCACAGAAAGATGCTTCTACAAGACACATGACATGACTACAAAGAGACACAAAGAGGGACGATGACTTGAGAGCATAATCATTCAGTCTGGCTGTGTCTCAGAAAAAGATTATTTATTTCCACATTGTCAGATGGCAGGATTATTAGAGTGAGAGGAGTTTACCTCATCAAAGTCTGCTATGATCTCGTTGAGAAGACGGAGGCACTCCAGTCCCTCCTTATTGACATCAGACTCAGTATAAAACTCTTTGAAGTCCGGGATGGAGGCGAACATCACACACACGGACTCGTAGGACTGATGATAAAGGTCCTGATAACGAGAGGGAGGAGATAACAGCTGGATGTATTGATCGAGCACCGAAAGAAAGTAAAGAGTCCCAAGCACAGAGGGAAGATCTATGGGCTGAATACCTGACACTGATCAATTACGGCGTTTCTTTAAATAAATAAAATGACACTTTAATCATTTCTGTCAGGGCACAGGGTCACTGCAGGAGAAAGATAGCAACAGCATCCATCACAGGAAAGACAGGATTCAGAGCAGATTAAATGAGGGTACCGAGTGCAACTTAAAATGGACCAAATCAAAAAAATAGGAAAGGTGGCAACATCAGTTAAGGAAGGGTTAGCATGCAAAATCAGCAGAGCATGAAAAAAAAATGATACTGTACTGGGAAGCATGTATGGCAATATAAACTCCCTACTTTCAATTCATTATTTTAAGCCGTTATCGCGATATTTCTTAGCTAATTTTCTTTCGTTGATTTGTGTCTATTCTCAAGAAAACAAAAGGCCAGTTTCTGAAGACAAAGATGATTATGGGATTGGAAAATGTATGTCTTGGTTAATTTGAGAATATAACTTTCTTTGTTGCATAAACCCTTGTACATTCACAAAACATATTAGTAAAACTTGATCTGACATCAGTTGTTAAAGTTGGTGCTACCTAACCTTAACCCTAGCACAGGTTTAATGATGGTTAATACTAAACATATACAATACAATACAAAATGGGGTTGGCTTAAATTCAATTACTTATCAATACATGTAATAATCAGAATTTCTCAATAACTTCATGTAGATCTCAGCTAGCTAAAAGGGTTGTGTCTCAGGCTAACCATTTATACAACCATCGCAAGATCAAAAAAGCATATTCTCAAACATTTTTAAAATGTTCCTATAGCTTACAATCATAAATACATGTTTTAATAAATAAAACCTGAAAGATAAATACCGCAGCTCAACACAATGAAAAAAGAATGTCCTGTTTTCTTGAATATTCACCTCGTTTTTCCAGTTGCGTCCCAGGAAGTGTTCGGCAACGTGTGCAGGTAAAACGTTCTCCAGCAGAACCCGGTTGAGGTTCTCCATGGTTTCGATCTCCTCACACTCCCTCTTGAACTTGTCCCTCCACAGGAAGTCCAACCTACAGTAATATTCATTCTGTTACAGGAGGACACAGAGTAAAGAGACACCTGTGTCATTCACACCAGCACTCTTCTCCAACGCTAACGGACACTTTATGAATCTACAGGTGAAGAAAAGAAACTGACCACATTTCATTTTTCAACAGTTCAATTCGGATATATTCAGCTACAGAAATGTGTACAAGACATGAGAGTGTTTCTTAAATATTTATATAATTTGCCATTCAATGAAAAATGTATAGGATTTCAGGGAAAACGTAACCAACTGAAACTTAAGGACTTGCTTGGTATTCATAGGAAACGATAAAAAAGCCCCTCTCATGGCTCAAGGAAAAAGAAAAGAAGCAGGACTGTTTTGCATAAAAGGTAGCCACTGCTTCTTTTTTTTATAATGTTTCATGCTTGAGGGAGTTTTCTTTCTTATGGGGTCAAAACATCCCATGAGTGTGTTTGTGCATAAGACAGAGTCCCTTGAACACACCATCATTATGCTCCTGTATATCTCAAATCTCCAGGCTACCTGTGGGCTGCTGGCCCTTAAAGTGTGTGTGTGTGTGTGTGTGTGTGTGTGTGTGTGTGTGTGTGTGTGTGTGTGTGTGTGTGTGGGAGCAGTTTTGGCCTCCTGTGAGATGTATTTGATGTGTGTAGTTAGCAGTCTGAAAGAAATGTGTGCACTGAACACTTTTTCCCTTGAGATGGAAGAGGTGGCAGTACATGTCTCCACCAGTGAAGCCCATATGCTCTGTGCTGGGATGTTTTGCTATAGTGTTGATAGCCTGGGGCTGAAATGGAAATAAAGATAGCATAGAATAGAAATAATGGTGTGGATCATTTGTGTATGAATATCAGGCATCAGGAGTAACGGAATACTAGAACCGTGTTACGTAGATGTCAGATGTACTTGTGCACCTATTTTAACGATCCACAGCATACGTCTCACACAGTCGCCTCTAAAAATACTTTTACTGGGTGTAGAATTTGTCATTTTTCTGTCTTTCAGGCACAGAAAGTAAACAACTTTCCAGCTCATAAAGATTGTTCTCTTTGCAGAGAGGCATCCCAGCATGAAAAGCCGGTTTACAGGATATGAGGAACTGCAACTGATGCAGATTTCATTGTGATACAGGATCCACCATGAAATCTGCATGTAGGTTAATTTAATTTAATTGAACTGCCGCTGCTCCGGTAACACTAATGTGCCAAATGATTAACATCCTTGGAGGATGACAGCATATCGCAGCTGGAAGGCAGAACTCACAGACTATGCTGTGTTTCCTTTTTCTGCTCTGAATTAAAAAAAAAAGTAGGATCTTTAGATAACAAATGGCAGTTTTGAGACCCAAAATTCATCAAAATCACCCCACCAGGAGTACAAATATGGCCACTTCCAGGTTAAACTGCCATTTTTTATCCTGAAAATGTAAGAAATTGATTCAACACCCCCAAAACCACTCCAAAATATTCCGAATCGGCCAAGCCATTTTTTAACTATTGTCTGATGCTAATTAATGCTGATAAATGCACCTTATGATAATTGTGCAAATTGACAACATATGCAAATAAGCAACCGACAGTTTCTATGTGCTAGGGACCCCTTCTTTACGTTTCTAATATACAACTTTCGGGTGCTCAACATTTCCAAGTTCACAATAGCACTCTATGAGCTGGCAAACTGCAAAAAAGTAATGCAACTGAAAAGGGAATTAGAAAAAGTATTGAAATATATTTTAAAGCACCCCCTACCCTGATATGTGTGTGTACAGTTTGAGCACTTGCCTCTCTTGCAGAAAGAGGAACGTCAGTACCTCCCGGAGTTTAGAAAGTAGGCCGTTTAGAAACCTGCTAACTAGTCTGTAAATGAGCTTCGCTCCATCGCGCATCTGTTCTTGAGGGATGAATTAAAGATGCGTATGTTCTCCTAACCTGCTTTCTCCTCCCTCTGACTAAATGGCAAAGAAAACATCTCATTAGGGATGACGATGAAAATGTAGCAAATGTGTTTATAGCAGGATACAAGTTCATCAAAAGGATGTTCTCATACGCAGCACCTATTTACGTACTTCTGAGTCAAGGGATTCCAGAGACGTCACTTCTTACACCTTTTGACCTGTTTCCAGAAATATTTTGAGGATAATGGATGAAGCATTTCAATGCACTCATTTATACCCAAACAGCATTTGGGAAGGACAAACCAAATTAACCCTGGGAGACGCTGATAAGAGAGCATACCGAAATAAGATATGACAGTGATAAATTGTTTACCACGGCAAAGTTGTGTTTCCAAAATAAATGCTCCCCTCCCTTCTGGTGACCTAGATTGAGCACAACACATGGAGCTGTTTGGACCCATTGGTGTTCTCAGGGGAGCCCCAGTCTTGGGTACAGAAGCTCTGGGGGGGGAGTCCTTCTATCCTGAACATCTGTGTTGGGGTCAGAGATGATGGATGGTACCCAAGGAAAGATGAAACACGCACACCAAATCTGTGTCAGCTGAGTTTAGCTCTCACATGAAGCAAGGATGTTGGACACAGAAGAGATGGAGGCAGTGGGCCAGACTGGCTGCTCCAACGCGACAGAAATGTCAATCTGAAGTATTTTGAGCATTTCTGAACCAAATCTTTGAAGGCAGGTTCACTTGCTCTGTTTCAAGTGTCTTGAAAATGTATCCACATGCAGAGTTTTTGCGCAAAACAACTTTAAATGACGCACTGGATGCCCTAATAAGATCTTACTATGGCTATTATTATCCCAGATGTAGTTATTTCATTGTGGTGGATTTTTCAAGAAGACTACTGACCTGCCTGGCTAATACCAGTAAGGTGATGAAGAAGATGAAGAGAGACACAGAGCCCATCGTCTTCAGATCCTTGAGCACTCCTGGTCTGGACACAGAGGTAGAGACAAAACAATATATCAATGTTGATCATGTGGGGCCAAATCTGACGATCTTGTATAATCAACAAATTCCATTAAGATGTTCTGCTTTTCTTTTTACAGAGGACCATTAACTCGCTTACTTGATGTTGCTGTTAGGTGAAGGGATCACTAATATTAAAAATCCTTTTTACACATTATAAACAGTGAGCTAACATTTAGATAAAAGTTGAAAAAATGTGCTTAAAGTTCGAGGATAAACCGTTGAAATAGTACATTTTAAAGCTAGCTTAAAGTAATGGACAAACCATTGAAATATATAGCTTAAAGTTAGTTAAAAGTAATTCATTAACATTTGAAATAGTAAGCTACAAGTTAGCCAATATTCTCAAAAGTTTAAATAGGAAGGAAAGGTGGCTCACATTTCCAAAGAGAATCGTATTTTGAAGCAACAGACATTTTGAAGCACCAGAAAGCCTGCTAGCTTTCTTGGACTACTAGTCTAACCTGACCATTTGTCTATTTGCTTTGTATGAATCCTTGTCTAACGATTCTTCGTATGTCCCAATCCTTTGGCAGTACTTCATGCTAATAAAGTTGAGGTTGGAGTTGGAAAAAAAGTTTTCCACAGTCTTTCTAACAGCTCTTAAAACTTTTTGCAGAAAGGGATTTCTTCAGCAGTGAGACTCCAGCTGTCAGTTAAAAGCCAGATATCATTTCAGCTCCATCAACACAAACTGCTTTCACTCTGCCACTCATCCTCCTTCTTTCCAGCAGTTGCACTTGATTGACAGGGATTTGGCATATTGCTACCTCAGCTATAATCTATCCCTCAAGACTCGAGTCTCATTAGTGATTTGAATCCGCTCTGCTCGACTGATGTGAGCAGGCTGCAGGGTCAAAGGGGGGTCGAAGGGTTTCACACAGAAATTGTGACCTCAACTAATTATGGTTATAAGAGGAGAGAGAGTTGTGTGTGTGTGCAGGTACCTGTCTAGAGTATTGGTGGGGTACAGTGCTTTGCTGAAGGCATCCAGCAGAGAGGCGTGTGTCTGGAGGATGATGATGTTGTAGATCACCACGGCAACCAGCATCACCACCATCTTCAGCTCGTAGTTTATCCTCAGGAACACCGAGCACGACACCAGCCCCAGGATGCAGCAGTAGATGAAGTACTGGGGACAGAGAGAGACAAAGAAATATGGAGATCTAAAATACTTTTCCACACAGGTGAAGCACTGTGAGACCTTTGCTACATTACAACATAATATAGCATTAAATTGAGATAACATGATGTAAGTTTTACTGACCAGACGTGTTAAAAAGTACTTAGCCCTTCTACTTAAGTAAAAGTAAAACTACAATGAAAAAGTAATCTGTACAAGTACTTGATTCAAGTTATAACCTGATTTAAGGAACACAAGTATAAGCTTCTAAATATACCAAAAGCATAAGTATTTATTGCGCAGAAAGGCATATATTTTATTACTGGATTATATAATTATTGATGCATTAATGTGTATGTTAAAGTTGCAGATTGTAAAGATGGAGGTAATTGTAGCTATTTTGTGTACTTAATAATGATATACTACTTTATATTTTGTATATGAATTTGTATTTAGTAACTAATGTTGTCAGATAAATGTAGTGCAGTAAAAATAACAATATTTGCCAAAGAATAGTGGAATAAAACCGTAAAAAATTGCACAAAATTCAAGTCAAATGTGTACTCAAGTAAATCTACTAAATTTTAATCCACCACTGACAATGACATGAGGATATAGCATGATTATGATATACTATAAAATGATCAAATGTGTGGTTTACTGTAAAGAAGGCCTCTGACGCTTTCCGATGATTTCAACTATAAACATCTTGGTTTGCCAGCTTGGGTGATTTCTTTTTTAGCTTGGTGTGAAATAATTAATCAGCCTAACAGTTTTGGAACGGCTGCACAGAAGATTCCCCGTGTAAATAGAAAACATTGACATAGCTTTACGTTAAAGAGAGAGGATAGAGACGTTGCCTCAGTGAATGCTTTGCAGTTTAAACGTGGGCTATTTAAACTAAAAGAAAAACATTCCCATGACTGTTATGGTATAAACTCCAAGTAAAAGCTCAGTATTTCACATTAGAGTGATTAGCTATCTAGACTGTGACGGACCGCTGCAGAGACATGATTGGGGGATGATTAAAAAATCCATTATCTACTGGGGCAAACTGTCCTCAGTCTTGTGTTCTTGTTTACCATGCTTTGTGGGGTGACTTTTTTTGCCGTGTCATTACCGTAAAGATTTGTACAACCAATATGTTAATGGTTAAGAATAGCACAAAGAGTTCTTCATGGATTAAGCCTCCTAATTTTCAAAGTGCAGTGAAGAGTTTGACCCTGTGGAAAACACTGAAGCTGAATTTTTCCCAACACAAATCTCTAACTTTGCTGTTTTAGATAAATGTTAACTCATTTAGGTTACTTTTGGGATACTGGTGGTCAGTAAGTACACTTTTAAAAACTAAAGGGTCCCTATTATGCTCATTTTCAGGTTCATATTTGTATTTTGTGCCCTTTCTGTGACATGTCTCCATGCTTTAATGTTCAAAAAGCTCTTTATTTTTCTCATTCTGCCTGTGCTGCAGCACCTCTTTCCACCCTCTGTCTGAAACCAGAGCCCAGTCTGCTCTGATTGGTTAGCTGGCCGGCTCTGTTGTGATTGGGCAACTGCTTAGAGATGTCCCGCCCCTTAACCTATCATGTACAATGTGTTAAGAGTGCTAGCCAATGGAAGTGCAGGTGTTAGGTAGTGATGTCACTATGTCGTCGAAGTAAACAAAAGGGTCCAATTGAGGTTTCAGGCAGGGGGGGAGAGAAACTCCCTCTGGAGGTAAGTTTGGGGTTTTAGCCTTTGCAGACCATTTACATGCACATAATCTTATTTTACTACAGGAAATGGTAAACCTCAACAACTATAATAGGGCCCCTTTAACCTTCTTCCCATCCGTATTGATGACTCTCCCTGTTGTACTTACTGGCAGATAAAACTTGTTTTCTCCAGTGTTTTCTTCCATGTTCTCCAGCAGGCTGTCATTAGTTATATTCACAGGTGGAGTAGTCGTCATGACCTCCTCCCCCGATCCTCCAGGGTCCTCCACGAAGAACTGCAAAACAAAACAGAAATCACCTAACTGTATCAGGAGCCAGAACTGGTTAATATTGAGTTTAAAGTTTTGCCCTGAAGACAAGAGTTGACGGAAAAAACACTTAAATTACATTTTGCCCGCCTGTTAAGGGGAGTTTTTTATTTGCCACTGTGGCCGAGTGCTTGTTGATGGTGGAAAATGTTGGGTCTCAGTAAATAATATAACAGTCTGACCAGTTAAAAATAAAAAGTGCCTGGGATAACTTTCGTTGGATTTGGTGCTATATAAATACAATTCAATGTTCATTATGTGACTAGATAATCAGTATAAATCAGGTACTTCATCATTTTAACCTTAAAAACAGTATTCAGAAACTGAAATGAAAAATCCCTATCAGTCCATGTTACCAATTTCAGGTTTTGTTGTTGAATGGGGCGAACAAACAAGCATGCACACACTTTCTCACTTGGCTTCATATGTTTTCTTGCGTTTTTTAAAATGTAACTTATCTAAAAAACTATTATGGTTCGACAACTTGGTAAATGACCAGATTTGTTGTCTTCATTACAAATTAAATGTTATAAAATAGATACATGTTACTTTTGATACTGTTAAAACTTGCCTATGTTATGGTTTCAAAATAATGCATTAGCACTTTATGCCGGTATGAATGCCAGTCCACCACATGGTAACCTGTAATTAACTTCTCACCATGTTGAACACCGCCATCACAAGTATGAGAGCTGTGGTCGTCATGGTGAGGACCAATCGCAGCCAGGGATTGTTGGTGACGATGATGCGGGAGGAAGTGGGGAACCAGGTGAAGGAGCAGAAGGAGCCCTTCTTCCCCTGCTGAGGAGGCAAAGAATCAGACAATTAGAGGTTTAATGTGTGGGAGAGAAACTGCCTCTGGAGGGAACTTTGGAAATGTAACCTTTGCAGACCATTTAAATACACAAAAACCTTTATAACACACTACAGGAAATGGAAAACCAAAGCAACATGATATTGTAGACACCTAAAATACAAGCATGAGCAAGAAAATGAATAAAAGATGTACTCTGTGAAGATGAAATGAACATTTAAAACACGCTGAAGTGGGTGATGGTTCATAGATATATCGATGTTTTATTCTAATTGTCGCTAAATAATGCTAGTAGTGGTAGTTGTGGTAGTTGTGGTAGTTGTGGTAGTTGCGGTGATGCCTTCTCCTACAGAACAGATGATCTTATTTAACTTTCCAAGACATTTTCCAAGAAATGTTATCAAAATAAGCGTGTAATGCAACCTTTCACAGATAAACGAATCATGTCCTTTAACTTTATTTAACCTCATTAAAAAGTCCTTACACAAACCCAACCAGCGACACGCACATGCACACATTTACTGTGAGACCTCATTAGTCAATAACGGGCTCTTTCACCAGTGACCAGTGACCACAGCAGCTTTCATTGAGCGATACAATTAATGGAAAGCACAACCCACCCATTAAACATGATCTCTCTCTATGTTGTTACTGAGGCAGTTTATAAAATTGATTTCTGGGTCAGCGCAGATACAGCTTTATAGATTAAGCCCCCCCCCCCGATTAATTACAGTTGACCCACTTATAGCGATATAAAACTCTCTTGAGAAGGGCGGGGAAACAAGGCTCTAAAGGGCGAAGCATTTATTGATTGACCATAAAACACTTGTGACAGCAAGCTTGTAAATAACACCCATCCCTCCATTGTTCCACTGTGCTCAATAACAAGCAGCAGTGACATGATGGATGGACTGTTGTATGAAGGACAATAAAATATCAGCTCATATAAAGCCCTTATAGGAAGGCTGCAGTTCACACAGTGATCCAAAAGTCATGTGGTCAGCAAAAGACAAAAGATACCTCGACTCAGCAGTATCTTAGTTATTGATCAGTGAAGGAAAGACATATTTTGTGTGTAAAGGAATGAATTAATGTGAAAAAAGGGAAAGACCTACAACTGATAAAAAACATGTGAGCCAAATCTCCAACAGCTGGGATAATTAACACATCGATTTTGGATGAAATCACAGCTAAAATGAGAAAAAATATATATGGAGAAACAGCTAAGATGGGCAATGTGAATTCAATGATTGTTTCTTCCTCAGAGAGTAAAATGTAATGGCCAGGTCATTTAGGAAAGGTCAACATTTACTGGTGCATTGCCAGAGAGCGTCATGTGAGCTCCTTAATATTGGCTCCAATGTTTTCATAGTCAGAAGAGACCAAATTGGGAAAGAAAATGTTCTGGAGCATTAAGAGTCATTAACTGCTTATTTGTAAATGTTGATGGACTGAAATAATTTAGTAGGCTTTTGTTTTGCACATAAGATATGCCATTCCCTTAAGTAGTTCAACCTTACAGACATAAATACTGTTCGGTATGTTTGTATGGCAGTGGGAATATGAATGTAAATGGGAATACAAATAAATAATAAATGAAGGAATCCATTGTGTCACCGGCACATAGAGAAAACAACTGCATGTGTGAATATAATTTATTAACAGATAAATAAGAAAGGTACAGGTTTTTGTTTATGATGATTCTACATCTTTAAAGTAACTCTAAAGTTATAAGAACATTGAATTATAGATTATAATTTCTACCACTGATATGTATTGGAGTAGAAGTAGAAAGTAGCAGGAAATGGAAATATAAAATATAGAAGAAGTACCTTTAAACAGTATGTGTGTGTGTGTGTGTGTGTGTGTGTGTGTGTTTGGGTGTGTGTGTGTGTGTGTACACTTATTAAATCAGTGCAAGCTCACCAGTATATGACCACCGAAGCAAAGGAGGAGGATCAACGCCAAGAGCAGGAACGCCAGGCCAAAGGAGATCCCCAGCACAGCAGTTCTGCAACACACACACACACACACACACACACACACACACACACACACACACACACACACACACACACACACACACACACACACACACACACACACACACACACACACACACACACACACACACACACACACGTGATTAAATGCAGGTTCTAATGTATTGCATCCGACCTGCATTCCATTTTCCCAGAGTAAGCAGCAACGTGGATGCTACAGTACTGAATGTGCTTTGTAATACAGTAACGCCCATATATCGCATTTTCTGTGTTCGTCTGATTTAAGGACCCTTGCCATAAAACAGATGATGTCACTTCTAAATGTGCGTAGCGATGCTGCGACACACAGAGCCAAGATAAAGACAGCGAGGGGTGAATTGTACGATCAATGGCCCTCAGAAGCTGAATTACACCTTCGGCTCCCAGAGGCAGTAAATTAGCATGACGGTGAATTTCTTTCCTCGCCATGAAAGAGGCGACGCAGTCTGATTCACCTGATCTAAATCACTAGCAGACATGGAGCCTTTTCATCTCGATCTGCTTTTTAGCATCCTGCCTCCTTTCATTTCAGCGTGGTACTGTTGATGAGACAGCTGCCGTCAAATGGCTCTTTCTCACATCAACCCGCCGCCACAGCTAGAGTTCGCTGGTATGTAAACCCTGTGGGGGGGGGGGGGGCAGACTTACTTAGGCAGGACGAGGACCTGCACGATGAACATACAGCAGAATATGAGGCAGGCGCAGGTCACGTAATACTTGAAGGCTGGTAATGTTGTGGATCTGTACTGTTGAGAGAAGGAAGACAAATGGGAAACAGGGTTCAATGTTATGAGGAGCAGCAGAAAAAAACATGCTACGGCAAAGTCAACATTTATTTATATTGCATGCACGATAACAATATAACAGACTTCTGTGAGGGATAAAGCAGCAAACTATAGATCCATAAATAATGAGTAGAAAAGTTGTTACTGTATATATTTTTTTTAAATGATACAATAATTTAAAGAGGCCCTTATATGCTTTTTGGAGTTTCCCTCTCCTGTAGTGTGTTATATAGGTTTTAATGCATGTAAATGGTCTGCAAAGGCTACAATCCCAAAGTTCCCTCCAGAGGAAGTTTCTCTCTCACACACACACTTCCCTTTTTTTAATTAAATGTAAGTTATTCCTTCTAGACTCTTGCATGGATTCGTTTCCCCGGTAAATAAAGCTTGCAGGGATTTTGTAAGATTTGCCTACCTCTTTCTCCAGAGCTTTGTTGTGAAAGAACAAAGAGATCCTCTGGATGTCTTCAGACTTCAGCCACTGTCTGCAGACACACACACGCATGTATTATATGAATATCTAAAAGCTGTTCTGTATTTGAACATTAGCGTTAGTCTTTATGACATTTTAAGAATATTTAAAAATGCTACAATTTTATGAAATGTGCAAAGAACACCTTTTTTATTTAAGACAGCTGTTTCTTTGTGTTTCTTGAAATACAGAATAGATCATAAAACAGATATTTACATAAAGATGAAATTATTGTTGTTTAATATATAATAACTGCACAATAGCCAGATAACTTATGAGGATGCTTTTTCTGACTGTTCAAGCTGACTTGAAGCTTCTACTTCTTAGTACAGGGAGTCATTCCATAAGTGATAGTAAAGAGTGATGTAGATGAAGGATGTGCAGCAGCAGACATGACGCTTACTTCTGCGAGTTGATGCCGTCGATGGTGCGAATCATTCGCTCGTTGAGTTCCTCCTCAAACCTCCTCCTTTGAGATTTGGACCTGGAAGCGAGGGATGGGGAGGAGAGATTCAAACATGGAGACGGAATAAAAATGGTCCCATATATGTGAAGATATTTTGTAAAAACTGAGTTGTATGTCATGACCTGATCATATTTTCTGGCTCACCTTTCTCGTCTCTGGAAGTGGTACTGACCCATTGGAACGTCCTGAAACAGGAAGTCATGTATCAATGATGGATATCGGCATCTATGAGTGTTTGTCTTTATATCCTTTAAAGGTCCCCTATTATACTGTTTTTCATCAATATATTATAGGTCTCAGATATATACGAAACATGTCTCTGAAGTGCCTTGAATACCAAACAGATCATTGCAGCATCCCATAATCCCCTCTGTTTCAGCCCTGTTTCTAAAGTGCTGATTCTCTGTCTGTTACTTTAGATGAAAATAAGGAGCCCCTCCCCACGCCCCTCTGAGAGATATTTGGTTAAAAAGAACACAATGGTGCTCTAGAGGAGATTCAGGTGATAAGGTGGGGGGGGGGTTACCTTGGTTGGTGATTGGCTAATGGTTACACAAGCCAAAACATCGTTATGACATCTTAAAGTGGCCAAAATCAGTTTTTTATATAAATGGATCAGGACAAAAAGTGAGCGAATCTTTTTTCCTGAAACTTCCAGAATCTCTTTACACAGAGGGGACACATGTTTAGGTATAAGAGACATGAAAAAGTGGATTTTACATAATAGGTGACCTTTAAATTCATTGCATTGCACTCACAGTTGTGTTGATCTTGCCGTTGTCCGTGGTCATGCTGTCTCGATGGTGGAGGTTGGCGAAGGGCTTGGCGGCCCCCCAGGACTCCAGGTACCGAGTCATCCTGACAGACGCTCTCATCTTCCCCCCATCCAGAGAGGGCCGGGAGCGGACCCCCAGCAGAGGGCTGTGCCTCTCAGTCTGAGGAAACACACAGGAACAGAAGATCATGATTTTGACCCAGCAGTCAGACTGTGTAACATTTGCTTATGAATTCCCATTGTAATTACTTGTAAGAGAGAACACAATGCTATTTTTGGATTAGCTTGAAACGTGCGTAATGTTGCTACCTGAACCATTTCAGACCATTTTGGAACATTTCCTTGCATTGTGAGCTCTTTTAGAACATGTTTTGTTACTTAATGCCAAGCAAACAATCCTCATTGTGATTAACCTAGGTGGATTGGGTTTGATGTTATCAACAATCTATCTATAGAAAAACACCAGTTTTCTAAACTGTCAAAGTCAAATGATGTTCCTAGTTCCAGTCAGCTGATTAAATATTTAAATTGCTGAAATAAATGGATATTGTGACTGAAGAAACGTGGCACATTAGTCTATAAGAGTTTAAATAAATAATGGCAGAGTTCATTTCCCGCGGGTTTAGAGAACAGCGCTGACAGTGACGATCAGGGACAGTGACAGCGGAGATGACACCTCCTGCAGTGATCCGTGATCCATATTTGGCCTCGACTCTTTCAGGGCTTTCTTGAAAATATCACAGAGCTCCCACAGCGTTTTTCCAACATCTATCCAAGAGCCATCTCCATTACAGAAAAAAAAAAGGAAAGAGAGTAGCATCTGTCATGTTGTAGAGACCTCCTGGCCATATTCATGAAGCAGAAGACACTTTAAAAACACAGTGGCTAAGGCTAGGCGTGGTTTGGTTTGTTTTAGCTCTCAGTTTATCAATTAGTTATTCAACGTATAGTAACTTCTCAATCCTTCATGAAATAATCTGAGGTAAATTGGACTCCTTTGTTTACTTCGGTAACATAGTGACATAACCAAGCTCTGTGTTAGAGCAACTTTTTGTGTTCTTATTAATTTAGATCTTAATATATTCTTTCCATTTATGAATTAGTATTGAATTAAATATTCGGAGAAAAGCTTTGATTTATTGTGATCAATCAGCTGTTATATAAGGAAGGGGGGGGACTGAGCGTCACCGGAAATTGTCTCCAGCACGGACCGGGGAATCGGTGCAGTCTTTGACCTCACGTTACACTGATCATTTTGTTTATTTGTTTGTTTAATTTTATGGAAGAAGTAAATAAATCCGCCAGAGGCAGGCAAAGAAATCAGCGCCTACTGAGTTTTATTTGGACTGTTTTTAACGTGTGAGTCAAGAAGCGGATCCCTGTTAATGTGGCACAGTTTTAAATATCCTACAAGAATGGGCCACGACACTCTGCTATTGGCTAGCGCTTCAACACATTGTAAGTGATAGGCTAAGGGGCGGGACATTTCTGAGCGGTTGACCAATCCCAACAGAGCCGGCCAGCTAACCAATCAGAGCAGACTGGGCTCTGGTTTCAGACAGAGGGTGAAAAGAGGTGCTGCAGCACAGGCAGTATGAGAAAAATAAAGAGCTTTTTGAACATTAAAGCATGGAGACATGTCACAGTAGAGACACTACATACTGATATGAACCTGAACATGAGCATGATATAGGGCCCCTTTAAAAAGACAAGAGAATATAAATAACATAAACAAGGTCAAATAGAATAAGACAGGTACAAATTACAGAACTAAAAGCTATAGTGCAGTGCAAGATATGGACAGTTATTTGATTTAAAACAGGCAACAGAAAAGCTGACCACATCAACTGCTCTTTCTTGTGCTTGAGAAGGATATTTATTGGTGCTTTCTGAATGTTGGATGAATTAAAACGTGTCACTAAAGGTGACTGACCTTTGGGTTGATGACCAGGTAGGTGATCACTCCATGTTCTTTCAGGTACGAGTCTCGGCTCAGCCCGTCTCCAGGCTCCACCTTATAGGAGCCCTTCAGATGCTCCAGCGTCACTGAAGAGATGTGGACCCTTCTGGAGAGGAGACAGGAAGTGGTGATAAGAGGACAGGGGGTGAGAGGTCAAGAGCATGCGTCACTGTGCCATTAACAGCTCTCAAAAAAAAGGAAAAGGAATTATTACAACAATCAGATGCAATTATCCCTTTTCAGGTTTGTTTCTACCGTTGTGAACAGAGAGAGATTTAGTGGAGAGACTGTTTTTTACAGCGGGATTTTTTTTCAGACACCTATGAGCAGACAGAACCATTAGCAGCCTGGTGAGGATACATGAGGGACACTGGGGAGCTCATTTTCTGTGTAGCATCCACAAATCCACCAATTTTCCCCAGCTTGTTACAGTGCAGAACTCATGTCCACATGTACAGATGATTGGTCAAATGAAGTGGCGATAATTGACCGAAATGTTGGGAGGAAGTAGAACCGACAGATGTTACATGTGAGCTTTTAGACATGCGCTTCCTGTCAAACAAGTTAGCAATGGGCAGCAGACAAATTTAATAAAGTACAGTATGTTTATTCAATTATTGCACTTCAATTTGATAAACTTTTCTTGAGTATTTCAGTATTATACTGCATATACTTCTACTAGATTTGGAGGCAAATATTGTGCTTTCTACTCATAAATGTCACTCATTGTTACTAGCTCCTTTCTACATATGAAAACACATAATATGCTAATATGAAATCTAGCGGGAATTTTAAAAAGTACATTTAATTGGCTCAACTTACAAACTACAACTTTTAAATGTAATGACAAGTATTTGCGTACTTTTAAAGGGCCCCTATTATGTTTGAAACTAGAGCTCAGTCTGCTCTGATTGGTTAGCTGGCCGGCTCTGTTGTCATTGGCCAACTGCATAAAGATGTCCTGCCCCCTTAGCCTATCACGTACAATGTGTTGTAGCGCTAGCCAACAGAAACGCCTAGCCAATAGAAACGCGAGTGTTACATAGTGATGTCATTAGGCTACAGAACTAAACAAAGGAGTCTAATTGAGGCGTGTCAGACAGGGGGGGGGGGGGGACTTTGGTATTTTAGCTTTTACAAACCATTTACATGCACTACTAAAACCTATATAACAGACTACAGGAAGGGAAAACCCCAAAACACATAATAGGGCCTTCAACACTAGTAGAGAATATGAGTGCTTTTTTCCACCACTGGCAATGGGGGGAATGAAGAACATTATGGATAAAAAGAACTTATACAAAATGTTATCATATCAATTGTAACCTTTCTTATTCTTGGTGCTGCTGCAACCGATCAATATGTTGTTCTCTCAGGTGTATCTTCATATTTATATTTCAGGGGGTGGTTGAATGTGGTTCAGCCAACATCGATATTAGAAAACCATTTTTAGTTTGGACTGTCCTAGAGATTATGCTGATTACTGATAAATGTAACGCCAAGTTCTGAGTATTATCCTTTTAACAGTGAAAAAGCCTTTAAAACGGCCACGTTGAGACCCAACCTCAAGATAATGATACGTTGGAGCTGTTGGCCTCTGGGACTTTCTCTCTTCTACTTTAGGCCACACGGAGCAGATGGGAATTCTGTGACTTGCTAAGTGCAACTCAACATTAATCACTGAGAGAGCAGGAAGTGTCAAATCCCACAGCTACACTCTCCCTCTGCATTATTCAACTAAAAAATGATGTCAATGATTTGCAAAGCAGCATGAGCAGTTAGATCAAGAGTTTTGAAGAATTGGTTATATCAGGCATCCTCAAAGTCCGGACTCCGGTCCGGATCCGGACCGAACCACAACTGTCTCTGGACTCTGAGCAAAATATACTTTTCATATGTATTATCTGTATTATCTGTATTATCTGTGTTATCTGCGAGACAACGCAACGAGTCAAAATTCTCCGCTATGTCCACTGCAAACAGCGCTCTGCATGTCCGACTGTTCCAATGTCTGTGTGTGTCTGTCAACGCATTGGTCCAATCACATTCAGCATCCCGTCAGCGTTTTTGTCCCCCACCAACAGTCTGCGAATCAGAGGCAGAGTAGGGCGGGTATTCGCGGAATGCGGGTGGGAAAAATGCGTGTCTCGTCTCTCCCCAGCTGCCACCCCAGTTGGCAGCTTTGTTTTGAAAGAAAAGTTGTGGCTCATCGGACATTTATGAGAGAAAGTCTCTAATGTCCGAGTGCAAGTGAATGCAGCACAAGACCCACGTCTTGTAACCCCTCCCCCGGCCCTGGCGCGAGCGTGGAAATATGATTGGCGGCGATTTAATTTGAACGGGACGGTGCAAAACGAGAAGCATTCGGACCCAAGTACTGAAGGAATGAGGTATTTGCGGTCTACAATAACAGAGAAGAGACTGTCAAGTTTGGCTGTACTCAGCATTGAATCAAAACGCACTAAAGCTGTTGATCTTAATAAGTTTGTGAGGCGTTTCGCTGAACAAAATGGTAATCGCCGCATTCAGCTGTAATAGACATGTCAACTTGATGCTCTGCTCACGGATGAGCATACAAAACTGTTAAGATGATGACCTTACGTGTGTAAATATATTTTTTTCTCTGTGGGGGTCTGCCCCCAAAAAACTGTTTTAAGTCCTGAGAAAGTCAAATAAGACGGTGTGTAAAACTACACTGCCCAGCCAAAAAAAGTAACCACTTTGATTTAACTAGGCCAGTAGGTAAGGACATTCCACTGGATAATAACTGAAGTATAAAAGAATGCATGACTGAAGTGTTTGAAGGCAAACAAAAAGAGGAAATAACAGGTCAAATCAAGCAAATCCCCCTCTCAGATTCCACAGCAACCAGAAGAACATAAATACTGGCTGGTGATTTGATTAATCAGCTTTGTGATGGAATAAAAAATGCATAGTGCATTTCCTTAGCTGTGGATGAGTCTACTGACACCACTGACAATGCTCAGTTGCTGGTGTTTGTGAGTTTTTATGATGAGGCAAAGGGGGAGTTTGTTGAAGATGTGTTGGGCCTGACGAACCTCAGTGGACACACAAGGGGGCAAGACATTTAGAAAGCAATAATGGGAATGCTGAATGAAAGAGGGTGCAGCTGCCATTATTCATAACTGTGCAGCTCTTACACTGCGACTCTGAGGGATCAAGCACAGACACAATAACAATGAAAACTGCTGCATACAGATTATTTTTGTTTTTGCAACCTCGTGTTAAGAATCTTGTTGCAATTGTTTAAAAGTTTGAATGACCGTAATAAACGGACCTTTGTCTTATTGAAAAATGTCTTTGGACCTTTAAGATTTGTATTTGAGTACCCCTGGGTTATATCTTACCCTGGCACACCTCCCGCCTCCATGTGATTGGCCAGCGTTACGTCATGTGACCACACGTCGTACTGCCACTTGCGCAGGCCAATCACGCCACACAGGACATTCCCAGAGTGAACACCGACACGCATGTTGATGTCGACTCCAGTGGCATCTCGGACCTTCCTGTGGAGAGAACGGAGCACGATTACACTTTAAATAAGAAGTTTAATACTTTTGGGTAAATGTGCTTATTCGATAGAAGATTTAAATCATTTGCAGTGTGAAGTTAAGAGCTGGGGTAAGGACGTGTTAAGCTAGCTTAGCGTAAAGATTGGAAGAATGAGGAAACAGCTACTCTGAATACACCTATCAATCTAAAAAAAAAGGTTAAATATATTGTGTCTGCATAAACTCCTTGACATTTATAATCTTATTTTCATTATAAAAACCACATTGTATGTTATTTTTCAGCCTATACACAAACAGAGAAGTCAGGATGACGTGCTCAAACTGTTTCTTGTCTGATAAAGCATTATCAGTAAAATTATGATATTTGGTTAGCCATTTACTCCCATTCCCATAGATGAGAGTAACACCTACGTCAAATTACGGCCCGCCCACTTTTGGGGGAAAACAAAGCTGTCATTTGATGGCGGTTAATACAAATTCTGAAGTTTTTGCCAATCCGATCAGAAATTTAAGAAAACCGTGGATTTTTGGATCTTCAGAGAGCCCGATTACGATGGCCAGTCAGGCAAACAATTACATTAAATCATTGGAAATCGACGATCGGGCTCGATACATGGTTCAATTAAAATCAGTAGGCGAGGCCGTAAGTTCGCCAGCTTTTACTCTCATGAGCGAGGCGGAAAATAATGGTTTTATCATGCCAAAAAGCTGCTGTGTCGTTTATTGCACTCAAACATTAAAACAAATCCAGGGTTACGTGTTTCTGTACTTCCTCTAGAAAAAAGGACAGTAAAAAAAGAGCTCTGTGGCTTCAGGCTTGATCGCCATTCAAATGACAGTGTTGTTTCCCCCAAAAGTGGGCAGGGCCGTAATCTTCGCCCTGAAGTGACGTAGATGTTACTCTCATCTATGGACATCGATTGCCTACTGCTATATTTAACCATATATCGAGCCCCATCGTCGATTTCCAATGATTTAATGTAATTGTTTGCCTGTCTGGCCATTGTAATCGGGCTCTTTGAAGATCCAAAAAACACGGTTTTCTTAATTTCTGATCGGATTGGCAAAAACTTCCAATTTGAATTGACCGCCATTCAAATGACAGCTTTGTTTTCCCCTAAAAGTGGGCGGAGCCGTCATTTTTGTCCAGAAGTGATACATGTGTTACTCTCATCTATAGCTTCCTGTAACCACTAGTTTATTTTGGGACATGTTTACTTTTCTCATACTGCCTGTGCTGCATAACCTCTTTTCACCCTCTGTCTGAAATCAGAGCGTACAATGTGTGCCAATAGAAGCAGGATTTGGGATTTTAGCCTTTGTAGAGCATTTAAATTCACAAAAACCTATATCACACACAACTACAATCTCCAAAAAGCAGATAAGGCCCCTTTAAAATGTCCTTTAAAATGTGGTTTCCTTTTTCTTGCCTTAAATATTTGTCTTTGTTGATGTTGCAAATGGAAGTAATGGAAGATACGTTTTCCACTATAACTGACAGAAACATCTTATAGTATTGTATAACTGACACACAGACGACTCGACATGACATCTTTAATCTGATTGTGACTAAAGGTCAGTTCCTGCAAGCAAACATATTGGTCTATAAAACTAATGTGTTTGACGTCATGCATGAGTGAACAACATGGAGACAGAGAGCGGAAAAATGGCGAGTTGGAAAATAATATTTTTTCATTTGTTTGCCATTTCCAGTTGGGGAGGCTTATCATATTGAATTCACATTGTGTTTATTCTGGAGTTCAAACAGAGCTGGAATGAAGTCTGGCATTCCTAACGCTCAATCTGTTTGACAGGCGTGTGTGTGTTTGTTTGTTGTTTGTGTTTGTGTGTGTGTGAGAGAGGCAGAGAAAGAGAGAGGGAGATCTGGTATTTTACTTGATGGCCTCACACATATCCAGGCCCATCTTCACGCAGTTTCTGGCGTGGTGAGGCAGCGACTCAGGCAGACCGGACACACAGTAGTAACAATCTCCCAGGATCTTGATTCGCATACACTCGTTTTCCTGAAAGACAGACACGTTAAGAATGGAAAGAGGTGGATTAAAGGTCCCCTATTACACTGTTTTTCATCAATATATTATAGGTCTCAGATATATACAAAACATGTCTCTGAAGTGTTTGGCTCCAAATACCAAACAGATCATTGCAGCATCCCATAATCCCCTCTGTTTCAGCCCTGTTTCAAAAGTGCTGATTCTGTCTGTTACTTTAGATGAAAATAAGGAGCCACTCCCCACGCCCCTCTGAGAGATATTTGGTTAAAAAGAACACAATGGTGCTCTAGGAGGAGATTCAGGTGATAAGGGGGGGGGGGGGGGTACCTTGGTTGGTGATTGGCTAATGGTAACACAAGCCAAAAAATCGTTATAAAGTGGCCAAAATCTGATCAGCTAATTTTCAGACAGGTTTTTATATAAATGGATCCGGACAAAAAGTAAGCAAATCTTTTTTCCTGAAACTTTCAGAATCTCTTTACACAGAGGGGACACATGTTGATGTAGAAAAGACATGAAAAAGTGGATTTTGCATAATAGGTGACCTTTAAATTGGTCAGGAAACAGTGTACTTTTAACGCTATCTTCATAATTTGTAGAAAAGATATGAAAAAGTGGATTTTGCATAATAGGTGCTCTTTAAGTCTGTGACATATTTTTAGTTCGCTGCCCTAGAGAATTGTTTGTTTAGCGAATCACACACATTTCTGTGTCCACATTGATGTTCATTTTGCTGCAAATTTGGTGATATTTAATGATGGGGTGGCTTGCTGATTTAACATTGACAGAAGCCGAACCCGTCCGTGCAATCATGACTTTTGGAATGAGTTCAAATGGTTTACGTGGGTGTGTGGACGGATCAAGTCTTTGAGAGTGTGTTTAGTGTGTAGAAGCTCTCAGTGCTCTCTTGGAGCAGGTGATGGTGATTTTGCTGGTGTTTCATAATTGACACAGTCTGAAGGGGGCAAAAGACCAAAGAGAGTACTTTATTATCACCCTTGACACATTTCTGTGTGCATGTTTGTGGATTTACGTGTTTGTGAATGGGATTTTGGATATAAAGGGTTTTCTAGTCAGAATCAGGAGAGGTACTTTGGCCACTCAATGTATAATTATCTGTAGGACACGAACATTCAGAGGTCAGGGACAGGTCAGAGGATGAAAGTGCTAGAGAGGAAGACATTAAAGGGACCTGAAAGGTGTTTCACTCCCCCCATGTTCACATGAATAATTGAACACATGACATGTCTTGCTTACTTTATTTTATCTGGATAACTGCACAGACTTTTCATCATTTTTGCAACAAGAATAAACTGCGCTTTTCCCAGTTTCGTGTTATTCTGCAGAATTACGTTTCATAACTTGTGTTGTCCAAAACACATACTTATTTAAACCATAACCATGATATTTGAAATATATTTGAAAGGGGACCTATCATGCTCCTTTTCAGATTCCATATTTGTATGTTGTGCCTCTTCTGTGACATGTCTCCATGCTTTAATGTTCAAAAAGCTCTTTATTTTTCTCATACTGCCTGCTCTTTTCACCCTCTGTCTGAAACCAGAGCCAGTCTGCTCTGATCGGTTAGCTGGCTGGCTCTGTTGCGATTGGTCAACCGCTTAGAGATTCCCCACCCTTAGCCTGTCACGTACAATGTGTTGGAGCGCTAGCCAAAAGAAGTGCGAGTGTTACATGGTGATGTCCTGCCTGACTCACACTACATCATGCTGCTGTACCAACACACAGCAAAAAGATCTCTTCCCGAATTAGCTCAGGTCAAAAAGCTTCTGAAACTGTCAAATCCGCCACAAATATTTAAGTCTGTGACATCTTTTTAGTTTGCTGCCCCGGAGAATTGTTTGTTTAGCGAATCACACACATTTCTGTGTCCACATTGATGTTCATTTTGCTGCAAATTTGGTGATATTTAATGATGGGGTGGCTTGCTGATTTAATGGTCCCCTATTATCCTGTTTTTCATCAATATATTATAGGTCTCAGATATATACAAAACATGTCTCTGAAGTGTTTGGCTCTAAATACCAAACAGATCATTGCAGCATCCCATAATCCCCTCTGTTTCAGCTCTGTTTCAAAAGTGCTGATTCTCTGTCTGTTACTTTAGTTGAAAATAAGGAGCCACTCCCCACGCCCCTCCGAGAGATATCTGGTTAAAAAGAACACAATGGTGCTCTAGGAGGAGATTCAGGTGATAAGGTGGGGGGGGGGGGTTACCTTGGTTGTTGATTGGCTAATGGTTACACAAGCCAAAACATCGTTATGACATCATAAAGTGGCCAAAATCTGATCAGCTCATTTTCAGACAGGTTTTTATATAAATGGATCAGGACAAAAAGAGAGAGAATCTTTTTTCCTGAAACTTTCAGAGTCTCTCTACACAGAGGGGACACATGTTGATGTAGAAAAGACATGAAAAAGTGGATTTTGCACAATAGGTGACCTTTAAATTGGTCAGGAAACCATGTACATTTAACGCTATCTTCATAATTTGTCCAACATTTTCATTATCTTTAGAACATTTTCATTGAAAAATATCCTTTCTCCTGCTCTGTCTCATGTTCACACAACCCAAACACCTGAATGTAGTGGAGAAGATTTAGACAGTGCCATGAGATTAAAGTAACATATAGTGCTCGAGTAAATGAACTTCTTTGCATTCAACCACTGCCTCACACACACACACACACACACACACACACACACACACAACACACACACACACACACACACACCACACACACACACACACACCACACACACACACACACACACACACACATCCAGAATCATACACCCCCACAAATCAGCTCTGGCTCCACATGTGATACAGCTCATCGTCGGAGCGGCTTTATGTAACGCCGGCTTCGTCAGAGCTTCTGGACAGGAACGCGGGGAGAAACTGACTCAACTGTTTATCCCCGGAAAACTGAGAGCCCACGAGGCCGCCACACACACTCTGACCAGCCCACACAACCCGACCTGCAGCTGTTAACATGCAAAGCACTCTGGGAAGGTACCACGCTGGCCCCAGGACAGAGAAGACTTTCATTCAAGGCCGAGCAGTGAGTGAGTGACAGCTGTTGGCGGCAGGGCCGGCCCTGACCAATTTGCTGCCCTAGGCAAGATTTTAGCTGGCGGCCCCCCCCCAAAATGCAGACACTCACTATGACTCGCGCATGCATGCATGTGCACGGTTGTGGTATGACCACCAAAACAGAAAGATATGGACAGAAGATGTGTGCAAATGTATTTAGTATCCTATCCATTTGAACATGATTTAAGTGGGGGGTGGACCTAACCTCCTCTAGGGGGGTCCGGGGGCATGCTCCCCCGGGAAGATTTTTTTTAAATGTTGAAGTTAAAAGCATCAATCTGGTGCACTTTGAGAGCAACATGAAGAGATCTATGGATACATCTCTCAACACCCATATGAAACAGAATTGGAAGCAGATTTTCTTTTTATTTATGGATATTTTACAAATCACTCCCCTTTTAAACTGTATTCTTGTTTATTAATAACAACTTTTTTTTACTGTCATATAGTATTTTATACTATAAGAGAATAGATGAAAATCTATTCTCTTATTTTTTTATAACTATAATGATCATATAAAGGTGTGCCTTTACCTCACTGAGCTGAGGTTATCAGAGCCTCTCAGAGCTGTGAGGGGTTTCATTCACACCAACGGTGTTTCAGGGCCGGTTCGGAGCTGGAGCTTGAAAAGCACCGGGTTTTCCTGTTCACACCGCAGCGGAGCAGCCTCTTAGCTCCGGAATCCGGTTCGTTTCAAGCACCAAAAAATTCTCCGGCTAGAGCAAAAGCACCGCATACGTCACGCTTACGTCGAGGCGGGGGCAGGGGCAGGGGCGGGATCAACTCCTGAACAACAACAAAAAGCCCGCGTTTTATCCAGTTTGTACACAACGATGGAGAAACTTAACAAGCAGCAGTGGTCCACTGAAGAGACCAGCTACCTACTGGGAATCTGGTCTTCCGAAGAGGTACAGAGGAAGCTGGAGGGGAGCACGCGGTCCAAAGCAATTCTCCAACAATTGCAGAAAGAGATGGCAACCGCTGGTTTTTACCAAAACCAAAACGACTAGCGCTTCAACACAATCGGCCATTGTTGTTGTTGTCGGTGTGAGCTGTGAGGGGTTTCCGCACGGTTTGGCTTTATGAAGCAGGCACGCAAACGGTTACGTCATGACGCAAACGAGGACGCAATGACGCAGCACCAGTCGGGCTCTGAGCGGTGTGAAAAGAGCCGGAGCTAAACGAAGAACCGGTTCTGAACCTGAAAAGCTCTAGCACGGAGCTTGAACCAGAGTTGCGTTGGTGTGACTAATATGTCTTTCAGGAGAGAGCTCGCTAAAGCTCCCCCCCCCCTGCGGCCGCTTACGCAGTAAATTCCAATGTTAATAAAAGCTGTATACGTTTTTTGGGAGTTTGATTTATTTTACAAAAAACACAAATACAAAATTAAAACCTATAATTGCACTAAAACCATTATTTCAAAAAAAGAACTATTTCACATAAACCTCTGGTTTTTACTGGGGCTGGGGCAGTTCAACTGGATTTTGGGGGGGGGGGTGCGCTATAGTTTATGGGCGCTGTACGCAATATAGGCGTAGTTCTGTTAGTATAAGATAATAAGATGTACTTTGTTGATCCAAAATCGGGAAATTGTGTTGTTATGAAATACATTTATTTATTTTTTTTTAATTTCTAACTTTTTATTTATTTATTGTTTTCGGCGCCCCCCATAGACTGATGCGCCCTTAGCATTCGCCTATACTGCCTATGCCAAGGGCCGGCCCTGGTTGGCGGGTTTGCCGAGGGATCATCTGGCACGCATTGCAGGCCGGGGATGGGTCCAGGCCGCTCGCGGCGTGGTCTGGCCCCATACACAGGAAGCAGAGGGGGTGCGGATCAGCTCCCGCGATCAGGTTCGGGCACTTCGGGCAGGTTCTATGGTCGAGGAGTGGCTCCATGACTTCTCTTTTTACTTTCTCGTTCGTCTTTACGTCTCAGTGGATTTGTCTTCCGCCGCTGAAGAGAAAGGGATGACGGTCAGGAGGCGAGGCCTCCTTTTATACGGTGAGATGCGCGCGCATTCAGGTAGGCCCGCCCCAAGGCCGGCTACGTCTATAGAAATCTCAGTAGGAGAATGCTCGCAGGATAAGGTAGTACCCATAAGGCGCTTTCACACCGCAGTACTTTTCCCACTTTAGTTCCGATATAGTTCCGAAATGTTGCGTTCACACCAAACAAATCCGGAACTAAAATTAGTTCATGAGAAACTTTTTACCCCCTTTTCCGTCCCTGCTAGAGAGCAGGGACTTTCGTGGGAGAAAAAGGTTCCTATTTTTGATTGGCTGGGCGGATTGCAAACCACGCCCCGTAACACTCCAAAAAAGTTTTGTGAAGCCGCCATTTTATTATCCTCGCATTAGCATTATTAGCATTAGCATTAGCCCAGCGCACAAACGCAGAGAGACTAATTTATTAAGTCCCAGCAGCTTCTACTGAAGCCAGTCCCCAACTCCGGGGACTTCCGGCCGGGGAGTTCGGGTGGCAGTATACGCCGTGAAGTTGTTTGCGGCCTGCCAGTAAACCCAAAGCAGAAGAAGAAGAAGTGACCTCAGCGGCTTCATTTGCCTAATCCTCCTCCAGGGACTTATTCCGGTGTGAACGCGATCTGTACTTAGTTCATGAGAACTAAAGAGTCCTCATGAACTAAGTTATGATGAACCTTTGTGGGAAAAGTACTGCGGTGTGAAAGCGCCTATAGAGTCCAGTAGAGGGCGGAGCCTGTGAGAGATATAACACATTATTTGATGTCTTAAACATCCTTAATTCCTCTATTAAATCCAAATGAATTCTTAATTAAATTGTCATGTAATTCAAGATAGTGGGCTGAGTGTTGTTGGGTTGTTGCATGGAGGCTCGAGCAATAAAGAGTGTTTTAGGAGATCATTAGGGATCCTTGGCTTTTCAATTGCTTTAATCTGAAACAGCACGCTGTGTATGAAATGTGGTTATATCAACAAAGTGGGATATTTCTGAGTTACCTTTGCAATTTGGTCAAATTTGCCGAAAAGTTCATTCAGCATGTGGACCAGTTCCCCGGGGGAGCAGTCACTGGCCAGCCTGGTGAAGCCCACGATGTCTGCGTACAGAATGCTGCACAAAACAAGAACAACAAATAATATAATTAAGATTTCATTCCTGAATAAAACTATCGTGAAATAACACTTTCATTCATGGCATATCTTGCTTGTACTGCATTAGGAGAGGCAGGAGAGGGCCATTTTATTAGTAGAGCAACATGAAGATGGAGCGTTTCTTGCGTTTTGCTTTGACTTAACTTGTCTGCAGTGTTGTTTTCCACAAAGCTATTCAGTTGGTGAACACTTTCACATTGGTGGCAGTAGATTAAACATTTTACTATGGAATAAACCTTTTCCTTTACTCCCCTAGTAAACTTGAAAAACTACAAACCCAACGAAGACTTTATGAAGGAACACAATCTTCTCTGTTCAGGTTTCTAATGCAATGCTAGTTATTGTCATCTTAATAATAGGGCTTTGTACTTGCAAGAATCTGGATATACGGTACATGTGAGAATACAGGGGTACAATTCTAAATATTGCAATATCTTACTTTACTGTTTGCAAGTCCTATTGACTCATAGTATCATAGTATAAAGAACACATTGCCATTTGAATAGAATCTGAGTCAAAAGTAGACATTTTAGGGACAGCAGAACAGTGGGATCTGCATTAATCACAGTCCCTGTAACATCAAACCAGTCTTCAATCTAAGCAAAGGAATTAGCATTTATTTATATCAGTAATTACCGACTCTTTTTGCAGTATTCTTAAAAGTAAAATTATCCAGAATTGAAACAATATCACAAAACAAACTATATCTGACAATAATTGCTCACTTCCTTCTATGTATTTGTATTTTTTTATATATATATATTAGATTCAAAAGAAAAGCGGACATTAAACTTCACATCTTCCTGAATCCTGAACAATGTGGCAAGTTTTAGCTAAATGTATACAAAAGTTTAGACTTCTAGCGTCAGCACTTCGTACGTTTTGTCTGCTCTTTGGAAATATGACAAGTCTGCAAATGCACCAGACGATTTCCAAAAGAGAAGGACATGTCTTTCAATAAGCATAAAACACACACAAAGCATCCAACAAGCAATTATCGCCGCTGCAGACAGGAGGCTGCTGTTTGTCTCTGCACTAACCGTGTGTGTATGTGTGTGTGTGTTGTGTGTGTGTGTGTGTGTCTGTGTGTGTGTGTGGGAGGAAGCAGCAGATTCACACTGCCACATGTCCTTGGGTGTCACTTCTGAGATTGCCCTCTTCTCTGTGAGCTGAGTGAGAATCTGTTATTACTGAAGGATAAAAGGCAGATCAACACACACACACACACACACACACACACACACACACACACACACACACACACACACACACACACACACACACACACACACACACACACACACACACCTGAGGCCCACTTGAAACGCTCACAGTCATTGTTTCCCCTGTAAACCTCAGGCATGATGGGAAACAGGTTTTCTATGGAGAGGCTCTCATGGTCAGCCTGGATTTGTATTTCTATGAACCTCCACAACATAATGAAGGACATCTTTGAGTACAGATTGACCTAGAACCAACCTAAGAACAATGGATGTGGATTAACTATTGATTCAATTTGGTCATAGCAATCAAAATAGATAAGAAAATGGGATTTAAAAGTGATGGCGAAAAAAGAAAAGGCGAGGAGGTTAGAAAGGGAGACTATAGAGTCGTTCATGAATGAGTCCTAAACCCCAAAATGAGTTAGCATCTTAGCACTTCCAGGTTTTTAATGAGTTTTGGGTCCGATGCCTGAAATAAGCTCTGTGGTTAACACAAGCTAAAGGGATTATTAGGTTTTGTTCTACGGCGTTACATACGTCAGTAAATACTATAGGAGACTATTAAACCAATGATTAGCTGCCTTTAGCTTAGCTGTGTTTACATGAAGTCGTGAGACCGTGATGGAGATGGTTTATAGTTTAATGTTATGGTCTTCTGGTAATTGCTATTACGCTTCCACTGCAATATTTCAAAATTCAATGGAAAATGCCATTGGCTTTCTGCAAGGAAACCCCTGCAATGCTAACTCACTGCTCGACCTACAAAAAGATGTCAACACTGCACCACTAGAGAAGCACAGAGTAAAGAAGAAATCCAAATATAACAGCAGGTAGACTGGAAAAAAAGAAGACGAGGGGGAGGACAGGATGTTAAAATAGAGCAGAAGATTATAACCTTCATTTTGTGGAAGCACAGATAAAGAGAAGCAGCCTCACCTGACGTTGGTGTGTCGCTGCACGTAGAGGTTGTGGAAGTTGTTGGTGCTCTCGGTTCGACCGAAGTTGGGCCCCTGCAGCCTCTGGATGATCTCAGCCTTCATCACCCGGGCTATGTGAGCCGGCAGTAAGGACAGCAGTAAACGCTCCTGAGGACAGAGAGGGGGGGGGGGAGGGAGGGGTGAGGAAGAGTCAAGCAGCTAGGATGTATTAAAGTACGTCGCCATGTTGAAAACTTAAAGAGGCCCTATTTGGCTTTTGGGGGTGTTCCCTCTCCTGTAGTGTCTTATATAGGTTTGTGTGCATGTAAATGGTCTGCTAATGCTAAAATCCCTGTGTTCCATCCAGAGGGAGAATCTCTCCCACACACTCCCCCCCCTGCCTTTAATGCCTCCATTGGACTCCTTTGTTTACCTCATAACATAGTGATCACTATAGAAAACTTATATTGGGGCGGGACATCTCTACAGAGCCGACCAGCTAACCAATCAGAGCAGACTGGGCTCTGGTTTCAGACAGAGGGTGAAAAGAGGTGCTGCAGCACAGGCAGTATGAGAAAAATAAAGACCTTTTTGAACATTAAAGCATGGAGACATGTGACAGTAGAAGCACTAAATTACAAATATGAACCTGAAAATGTGCGTTATATGTCCTATTTAAATGTAAACAACAACTTTGATAAATCTGCCGCTTGGTCTTTTTTGTTTTAGTGGGGCTGGAAATGTTCCATCTCATACAGCCTGACTGCTAGATTGTGAGTCAAAGGCATAGCCACAAGTGAAAATAATCCATCATTAAGAAGAAGTGTTATTTGGGGTGATAGTTTTATTCTGCTCTACTGTGTTCTGTCACTAATATATATGCATTTAAATATAACCTTTGTCCTCCACAGCCAATATTTAACCTCTTGAATATATTTATACATTCGCCTAATAAGGGTTCATCAGGGGTAATTTTTCAGCGCTGAGTACTGGAAGATTAAGTCATGCAAAGAAGAGCGATGGTGATCTTCATTTGAATAATTATGCAGCATAGCAGAGGAAAGAAAAGGAGCAAGTTCTGCAAATGTGATCCTACGTAATCACTCAATCAATAAATCCTCATGTGTAGAGCACTTTGTATACACAAACATGAGGCTAACACAACAAAAAACAGTAACAACCCCACCTCCCAATCCATAAATAGAAACATATATATGTTTATGATTAATATAGTGAAGAAAAGTGACTAAATAAAGCCATATTAGTTGGCTGAGTTGGTCCTAAAAGTATGAACATAAAGAAGACATGTTTTATAGACTATACAAGTAATACATGAACGATATTGATCCCCTTGCAATCAGTGTAGTGTTATACTGTTGTTATTTGTGTACCTGCCTGATATATTCCTCATTGTAAACTTTTCTTATAGGAACTTTGGAAATGTTTACAACAATATTTCATTGTATAATACGGTAATTTCTCTGAGGGAATGGAGAGCCAGAGAATCAACATCCATCACTCAGCTGTTGTGTAAGTTGTGGGTTTTGGCTTCAATTTAGCACCATCCATATTGGATGGAGGGCAACTTTGAGCGTGCATGAATGTTTGGGCATGTGTGGGTGGGTGTGTGTGTGTGTGTGTGTGTGTGTGTGTGTGTGTGTGTGTGTGTGTGTGTGTGTGTGTATTTTAGAGAGAGCTGCCTGAGGGGGTGTGACTCATATTGCGGATCGCAGCAGAGAGGGTCATTACATTGTTCACACACCACAGGCTCATTTCCTAAAACACAGCAGCAAATTAAGTAGAGAGAGGGGTGCTCTAAAAATAGAAACCCACACCACCCGCACGTATTTACTTATTCAGCACTGGAGCAGTATGAACTCTCTGCTGTGAGAGCGCAGAGGGGGAATAATAGCCTGAAGAGATGTGGCTTTATTAATCGTGTGTTTGATTAATGGACTTAAGTATCTGCATTCAGCTTTTGAATGAGATTTGGCATTTCGTTTTGCACTGGCATTTACGTGCACCCTGACACACACACACACACACACACACACACACACACACACACACACACACACACACACACACACCACACACACACACACACACACACACACACACACACACACACACACACACACACACACCACACACACACACACACACAGACGCAAGCCCACAGAAACAAGCCAGCAAACATATTTAACCTGAAGGTCATTGCTAAGAGAAAATATGTTTTGTTATTCTGCAAGCAAACTCAAATATTCACACAAGTGTGTAACTAAATGTTAATCTTTAAAAAAATTAAAAATATAGAAATAACATTTTGTTTTTTCACATGAGTTTGTTCTGCACACCTGTAGAATAAATGCTATGTTTAACATGTCGAAAAAGGACATAAATGATAATAAATTGTAAATATATTTACACATAATGGGGAATTTGCAATGACATTAACACTATCATATTAAACAAATACATTTTAATAGGAAACATTAATGTTAAAACTATATTTCACAACAAGCAAGGACAAACTATACATTTTATATTTCCAAAAAAGAGTAATCCTGGTTAGTCCCGACTGAGTGGACCACCGCTTATTAATGAGCAATTTTCTGTGTCATTCCCTGGTCGCAAGGAATAGCTAATCTCAAGCAAATGTCACAAGATAATGCCTCTTCAGACATCACCGACAACTCCTCATCCTGACAAACTCAGGAGAGAAATATTTGGGTAATAAAACCAGAAACGTTTCAAATGAATTAGTATAGTGTGCTGCTCTGAATAAGAAATCTAGGAAAAACAAGGAAATGCTAAAGCTAAGCTAGCAGCTCGATGAGGCTATAGAACTGTGCTAAAGTCAGCATGCACACATTCTCACATTGACAATGCAGATAAATTAAGCAGGAAAATTGCTAAGCATGTTCATCGTATTTGTTTAGTTGTTAAGGATGTTAAAATATTCAAAATAACAATGATAATACATGTAGCAGGAAATGTTTGCATGTTCACCATATTAGCTTAGTTTGTTAGCATGCTTGCATTTGGTGGTGCCGAGGTGCGGAAATTTAATTATTTTGCAGGTTCGTTTTGGAAATAAAATCCATTGCGCCTTTAATTCTATATGATTATAAAGAAACAAGAGGTGAATGTTTAGATACAGAGAAATCCCCAAATCACGTTATTTTTTTACTCAATACCACAATATCGCAATTACGACGACATAGAGTAAAAATATTTACACTATGAGATTTTAGATGTTATGTTATGTGGACTCAGTAGGTAGAGATCCAATAATGAAAAGTGTTTAAATGACATGATTTTACTGTAACAGAGGCTTTGGAACACGCATGCCATATAACAACATTACATTTCCTAAATCTAAATCCACAACTAATGTCATTACTATATTGATATCAAATCTATATTGCCCAGCCCTTGTTGTAGATTAGCTATTGGATAGGTTGCAATTTGTTACATTTTGCAGCCTTTTATTGAAAAAAATGTACTCAGATGTAAACCGTATTAAAGCAGAGTCCTTCAACGTGACACACGCATCCTCAGAAACCAGAGTTTAACCACAAGTTCACAAACATTTCCATCTCTCTTTCTTTCTTTCTTTCTGTGTGTGTGTGTGTGTGTGTGTGTGTGTGTGTGTGTGTGTGTGTGTGTGTGTGTGTGTGTGTGTGTGTGTGTGTGTGTGTGTGTGTGTGTGTGTGTACCTGTTGGTGCTTCTCAAACTCCAGTTTAATGGGGGACTTGATGCAGTTGCAGGTGTCTTGGTAGGTCTGTTTGAGGGCCAGGTCCATCAGGTGTTTGTGGTACGCCCCGGCCAAGTTTCCACATGTGAAGATGATCACGTTGGCTAAGATCTGCCACATACACCACATACACACAAAGAGTAAGGCATTAAAGTAATGTCAGGAGGTGACGCATGTTCCAGGTATGCAGTTATATGTTATTTTCTCATAACATTGTCAAGCTTCTTCCACTACTACTATTACATCGTAAAAACAGAGCCCGAGCACACACTTAAAACAAGCTTTTTCCACCACTTTGTCAACCTCAAGCTCTTTAAAATGTGACCGTGCATATCAATAGGTCTTCCTCAGCGCTGTATCCAAGGACAATTAACGTTTCCTGAACATGTTTTATTGTTAGTGTGCTTTTCCACTGGGTGTGTGTGTGTGTGTGTGTGTGTGTGTGTGTGTGTGTGTGTGTGTGTGTGTGTGTGTGTGAGTGAGAGAGGGAAGTAAAGAGAGACTATCAAGAGTTGAGTGTTATCAGCCTGTGTGTACTTTGAAGGTTGATTAGAAAGAGTCAGGGACTGTGTGTGTGTGTGTGTGTGTGTGTGTGTGTGTGTGTCAGCCTCATTTGATGCAAAAAAATCTGTTATTTTTTGTCCTATGTACCTTGAGTGTTATCTGTATCTTAATGTAAATGTACAGATTTGATGCTTAAGGGTCTGTGATGTTGGTGTGTCACACAGGTTCTCAAGGGTCCATATCTGATTTGTATTCAAGGTCAGATATCTTGAACAATTATGCCCCATTATGCTTTTTGGGGGTTTTCGATTTCCTAGAGTGTGTTGTATAGGTTTTTTCTGCATGTAAATGGTCTGCAAAGGCTAAAATGCCTGTGTTTCTGTCCCACACACTCCCCCCTGCCTGAAACGCCTCCATTGGACTACTTTGTTTATTTCCGTAACATACATCACGATTTAACATTGGCGCATCTATTGGCTGGCCGTCCAACACATTGTACGTGATAGGCTAAGGTGCAGGGCATCTCGAAACGGTCTACCAATCACGACAGAAACGGCCGGCTAACCAATCAGAGCAGACTGGGCTCTGGTTTCAGACAGAGGGTGAAAAGAGCTGCTGCAGCACAGACAGTATGAGAAAAATAAATACCTTTTTGAACATTAAAGCATGGACATGTCACAGTAGAGACACAAAGTACAAATAGGAACCTGAAAATTAGCTTAATAGTCCACTTTAAATGTATGTTTCTTTGCAAATTAAACATGCTCTGTGCTGACTGGGACAACATTAACTCATATATGTCTTTCCATTCCTTTTTAAATACACAGTTTTCCTCATACATTTTTTTGCAAGACCTAACTTGCTTTTTTTTTGCAATTTGTTGAAGTCACATCACTTGTGATTTGGCCAGACGACACCAACCCACAGTTTCTGACTTCCGACCCATTCTCTATCTCCGATTTAGAAGCTGATGTACCACCGAGCCAATTGACTTGTGATCCAAAAGCGCTTTGAGTGGTCGTAAAGCGCTATATAAAGGCAGACTATTTACCTTTTGCATAAACAATTATCTGTGTTACCTGCCACACGAGAGGCTCCAGATCTGGGGCGGTGGAGGCCAGGCAGACGCTGAGGGTGACGGTGTGAGAGAAGCAGGTGATGGCGCTGGCTATAATGGCTCCTCTCATGGAGAAGGGCAGCATGGTATAGACAACGAACACGATGAACAGGAAGAAGGACACCTGGAAACAGGAAGATGTCGATAGGGGATTAAACAAAGAACGGATCAGTGCAAAGCTCTTTATGTTGTGAACAATCTTCTGATAACTTTTCTTTATTTGTGTCTCTCAGCCTATAAATATGAGTGAACAAAGACCACTAAATAATTCAGCTACAGCTTGAGAGAAATGTCATCATCATCATTTTCCAGCTTTGACAACCACTGTCTGATTTTCAGAACCAAAACTGCACACGACATGCTTTCCCTGAAATAATGCGGGGCATAGTCATATCTATGAGAAAAGGTATAAATCAGGAACACAATTGGATTCCTTTGTTTACTTCTGTAAGATAGTGACATCACTACATAACACTCGTGCTTCTATTGGCTAGCGCTACAACACATTGTACGTGATGGGGGCGGGAAATCTCTAAGCTCTTGACCAATCCCAACAGAGCCAGCCAGCTAACCAATCAGAGCAGACTGGGCTCTGGTGTCAGACAGAGGGTGAAAAGAGGTGATGCAGCACAGGCAGTATGAGAAAAATAAAGAGCTTTTTGAACATTAAAGCATGGAGACATGTCACAGTAGAGGCACAAAATACAAATATGAACCTGAACATTAGCAAGGCTTGACTATATACAACAACATTTATTTTTTTTCATATGAGAATGAAAATGAGACTTTACTTCTACAAGTTTTTGGTATTCCAGGTTTCCATCAAAGTCTCTTACTCTGACCTTACATCGGCCCGGACTTTGGACGTGTGTGTGTGTGTGTGTGTGTGTGTGTGTGTGTGTGTGTGTTCCTGTGTGTTGTGCACAATGTGTAGACGCGTGTTTCCCACTCTGTTGCTCATTGATACCTCGTGCCTTTGTTCCCAAGCTGTCAGTGCTCCACTTCCTGTTATGGTGGCGAGCCGCGCAAACAGGTCACAGTTTCAGCTGGGACTCCAGATGAACTTTGACCTTCCTCTCCGTCTATTTACTTCCTGTGTCTTTCAGGTTCAGAGAGTCGCTCAGCAGACAGGAATCTTCTTTGAGCGAATCAGATTTGTTTAAAAAACAAACCCTGACAGAAAGTGATCTCGCTGCGACCTGGACCCCAATGTGTCACTCACTACTCTATTATCAATGGTGCCTAAATGCACAAACAAAGGTGCATGAGGTTATTAATAAAATGGCAATGTATGATCATTTCACATCAACATTAATATTCATACAAACAGTCTGAGGCCTAAGTCCATTTTATTTTGAAAAAAAAAGGTTTTCTATACACAGTTGCATGATCAGCACCATGGACAGGGACATTTTATTCTACTTCCCAACATATCTATTACTTCATTTCGACAAACATACGCTAATTAAAACCCATGTTTTTAACCACTAAAAGCTGGAAAACGATTCACGAAAACACTTCACACAAAGAGTAAACAGATTAAATACTTGAAGCCAACATAGTAAAATGTTTTATACCAGCTCTTAGCTTGTGATGTGTGCAGGTTTAATTGATTAGAGTGATTTTTTTGGGTTGCAACTGTGCCCACAGGCTTCAGATAACCAAGCTTTTGACGTAATGCCTATTATTGATGTAATTTTGTCTTCTATCAAAGTCCTTTGATCAAGCGGGAAGAGCTCTTCACAGTGTTTATGTTATCAAACATAATTCAAAGTGACAGGTTACTTGGTGAAGCCTTGTAAGGAGAGTATTACTCCTTCCACTGACATCTAGAGTTTTATGATTCCTCAGAAAAAGACCTCGACAGAGAGTGTTTTGGACGGGCTTTTTGTTGCTAGGGGACTAAAAGGGAAGGATGCTGACGTCGGAGGTAGAGAGTCGTGTATATTTATCTTTGCCATAACCTTGAACTCAACACTAACCCTGAACTCCCAGCACTGACAAAAATACGACAACAGAGGCAGTTGGAGTGTGTGACGTCCAGTAAGTGTGAGTTTCGGTGGGAATTGAGAGTGGCTGTCCAATCTCAGGTGCGTCCCCTGCTTCTTTCTGCCAGGCAGCCCAGCCTGAATCCCTCCTCAAACACCTCGAGATGGGATCTGCAGCAGTCATCACACTGCAGCTCCTTCGATTACTTTTCTTTTCTTTTTTTAATTCTCTTTTGTTCCAGGAGCTCAGCCCTCCTCTGTCTCACACGCACAGATATGCATGCTTCAATTCCCACATCACGAATGCCTGCTCACTTCTTGCTCCGTCTTTCCTCTCGTCAAACTTTATAACTCCACCCCCTTCAGTGAGGAGAACTGAGAAAGGTCACACCACCAGTAGTGTAAAGTAACTAAGTATATTTACTCAAGTAGTGTACTTAAGTACAATTTTGAGGGACTTGTACTTTCCTTGAATATTTCCATGTTATGCTACTTAGAACTTCTACTCCACTACAATTCAGAGGGAAATCGTGTATTTTTACTCCACTACATTTATTTACCTTTAGTTACTTTGAAAATGTGGATTAATGATGTGAAATATAATCAACTCTTAAATAAGACTTTAATTACACCTTTTCGCTTTAGTATGTAAAGTCATTAAAATAGGTTCCACCTTTACACATTAATGCATCAATAATTATAATCAACACATAATTTATATTATTCTGAAATGGGCCAATTTGCATAAGAACTTTACTTTTGGTACTTTAAGTATATTTTGATGCTTATAATGTTCTACTCTTACTTGAGTAACATTTTGAAAGCAAGACATTTACTTATAACAGAGTATTCCTACATTCTGGAACTACTTTGACTTAAGTATGTGCAATATCATTAACATCATTACAAAAACACTCTCTGCTTGGCAATGTCATGTGTAATAATAATAACGTGCGATAATAACATCATATCTGCCAAAGGTATTATTATTATGTTTATCGTACAGAATCGTTTGTAACTCTGGCACAAGAAGTTCCTTCGGGATAAGTAAAGTCTTATCTTTTCTTTCTTTTCACACACACACACACACACACACACACACAACACAGACAGACAGACAGACAGACAGACAGACAGACAGACAGACAGACAGACACAGACACACAGACAGAACACACACACACACACACACACACACACAGAGAGACAGACAGACAGACAGACAGACAGACAGACAGACAGACAGACAGACAGACAGACAGACAGACACACACACACACACACACACACACACACAGACAGACAGACAGACACACAGACAGACAGACAGACACACAGACACACAGACACACAGAACACACACACACACAGACAGACAGACAGACACACACAGACAGAACACAGACACCACACACACACACACACACACACACACACACACACACACACACACACACACACTCTCGTTCCTGTGGTACCAGGTGTGGCAGCCATGTTTATTCTGCCTTCTAGATGGATCCGTGGCGTTCATAGATTGAATCAAACCCAGGCTAACGGGTGGATGCAGCTGGATGCTGGCAGACATATCTTGTACGTTCATGGACAAGATGTGTTTCGGTACACAAAGAGCAGGTTGGAAGTGAATGACAGAGCAGAACAGCAGCTTCTCTCCCTCTGTCTCCCCCTCTCTCGCTGTTATTAGCTCTCTGTTCTCCGGTAGACATGCTGTTCCCTCAGTAATCACAATCAATCCGACCCACTGAGAGCAGGCCCCAAATTCAGCTGTTCTCTCTCACAGGATTTCTGTATTTCACTTGTTCTCTCCATTTATTTTTTATATTATTTCAGTCTGCTTTCATTTCAGGAAAGAGAGCCAGGGAGAAAGCCTCCTGTCTCTTTGTTTCCTACCTTTCTATCAGTCTCTTCTACCTTTCTTATAGTCTCTCTTGCCTTTCTTTGATTCTTTCTCAACTATATTTTAATCCTTCTCTACTTTCTTTTAGTCCTTTTTTCCCTTCCCTAACTTTTTCTCACCTTTTTGGATAGATAGATAGATAGATAGATAGATAGATAGATAGATAGATAGATGGATGGATGGATGGATGGATGGATGGATGGATGGATAGATGGATGGATAGATAGATGGATAGATGGATAGATGGATAGATCAGTTGGAGTCATGGGAGCAGAATAAAGAGATTAATAATGCAGAATGATTATGCTCCCACAGGTGGCTGATGATAAAAATATCTCCAGCGCAGGGAAAAGGGAGGGAGGGTGAGGAAAGAGTGGAGAGAGGAAATTTGGGCTTGTTACGGCGGGTCGAGGGGGGTCTGATGAGGAGGGGGGTGGAGAGAAAAATGGGATTTGATGAATAGGTGGAGACAGCAGGTTAGACTGAGAAAATAGGATTCCTGAGACAGAGAGAGAAGGATTCTGACGCTGAGAAATAATGTGTCTGTGTGCTGATCTGCTCACCTCCAGCTCTCATCATGACTCATCAAGAGGTGTCACACACATTCATTCTGCATTCTTGACTGTGCACACACACACATCTTTTGAGAATTGATTCAGAATCTTAGCAGATAAGAATCCTGGCTTTTGAATAAAATAGTTTGTTTTTTTACGACTGCTTATTAGTACGTCCGGCTAACCACATTATTACAGTATTAACCTAACGCAGCATTACCTCCAAGGCCAGGGGCATGTTGTGTTATATCATGAATGTAGCTATCAAGTGAATGTTTCATAACCCTGTATAGAGTTCTAATTTTTTTTTAAAGAGCCGTATGAGAACATGAAAACGTCAGCTGCAGAGACAGTACCATTAGCCGTATTTGCCAGTTAGCTACAGCTGCTATGATTTGCGTATGGGGCTGAAATACATTTTTGTAAAGGCCGAACGCTGGTATTGTAACTTCCGTGTCACTAATGTGATGCGATTGGGCCACAAAGCCTTGTGGACTTACATCGGTAAAATCACATCTGTCAACCAGCATTTTTATGATATAAGGTGATTTGACTTTGCAGTACAAAAAACGCTATATCATTAAAGCCACTATTTTAATCCGTAGCTGAAGTTAGAGGCATGGATTGGATTGAGAACCGGCTGTAACGTAGTGGCTTGGAGGCGGAGTTTAATGAGATTGTGATTCACATGCTCTTTGGCTCCATGGATGCAGAAGATTGCCGTAAAATCTATAAAACAATCCAGCTATTCTTGTTCTTAAGAGTCAAGCCATTTGTGCTTCATGCGCCAGTGTGCGACTTCAATAGGAATGAATGGGGCCTTCCCTCCAACTCTTTATCCAGTTATCTTCATACATTCATGTTAAAATCAGTTAGCAATAGTTTAATTTTCAGATGGTCAATAGTCGCCAGCTCTAATGAAAAGCCTGCCCATAGTTTAGGAAATGGGTAAGAATTTCAAATGGTAAATCCTCCACCATTATTACTGTCAATTGCAATATGTGGCTTGCAAGACCAGAACAGCTCATTCAAACCTAACATACACCAAACTGCTACATTAGGAATAACCATGCCAACAGATGCATCTGCATGTACTTTTACACACAAACATCCAGATACACACACATAGAACACATGGATTTATTTACCTGGTCCCAGGGGCTGAGTATCCCTCCTGAGAACATGAACAGGTAACCCATGGTGACCAGACATGCCCATATAAGGATAGAGAAGAGGCGGAGCATCCGCTTGAAGACCGACTCGATGCAGACGAGGATGAAGATGGACAGGAAGAGGAAGAGCGCAGCGGGCACCGTGATCAAGAACGTCAGGTGGTCCTCTGTTTTCTGGAGAGAGAAACAGAGAAACAGAGACAGTTATAGAATATACTTACCTATTAACATATTCAGAAATTCAAACAAATGAATATAATTTGTAATAATGAACAAGTGAAGACTAAACTATAAAAAAATATAAAATGACTTTATTTCGTAAAATATTTTGTTTTGAGGACATTTTGGATTTGCTCTGCTAAGATTTTTTTTTAAACATCTAATGGATATATTTCTTCAAATTTGTCTTTTTCTATTTTTATGGAAGATATTTAAATAGTCAAAGTAATTCCCTTGCTTTTTTCCGTTCATTTGTTAACCTTTTGATGAGCTCTATCCACCCTGCACCACTTATGCAATAAGAGGCCACTCTTTTTATGTGTTTGTTTCATGATTTTTTACAAACCCAGTTTTACACACAACCTTATCGAACCTGAAGACTTGATCACTGTGGTGTTATGTAGTCTGGATTTGGGTGTTCACAGCTACATTTTGTAAATGTAGTTCTTCAACGAAATTGTAGCGCACCATAACGAATCAATGAATCTATGACTTAAACCGTAAATCCCCAATAACAAAATGTGGCTATATTTGGTTATTGGGGATTTACGGTATATATATAATAATAATAATATATAGTGAAAATGCTGAGTTGCCTCTGGAAAACCAATAGCCGAAGTGGCTTGAAGGCAAAAAAGGTTTATGTCAAGCACTGATTTACCTGCTGCAATGCATAAAACCAAACCAATAACCGATCAGGAGTTAACCAAAAAACATCCTTTAACCTTAAACCTAAATAAGAAGATACAAATTAACACAAAATGGACGCCACTATAGTCAAATTCTCCCTTACTTTTGTGTCCTATTGAGGACCTTCAGTCCTTGGACAGACGTATAACATGAAACAACACACACACACACACACACACACACACACACACACACACACACACACACACTAACAGATGAACAGACGACACACAGTTCGGCAGACAGACAGTATGAGCCCAGGGAATGTGCTACAGCATCACTTCTGCACTCACACTGTCAGCATTTAAAGCTGTCAACACACACTCACACACTCATACACAGCATCTCTATCTCTGTGACTCCGACTAGATCTCCATCATCCAACTGCCGACCCTGTCTCCGAAAAATCCTATTTCCATACATTTAGAGGAAAAAGTAGTTCCTCCTTGTCACAGTTTTAAACGTGCATGAATGAGAAATATGTATTAAAGGGGCCCTATAACGCCTCCCTTTCCTGTAGTGTGTTATATAGGTTTTAGGGCATGTTAATGGTCTGCAAAGGCTAAAATCCCATGGTACCCTCCAGATGGAGTTTCTCTCAAAACACACTCCCCCCCTGCATGCAACGCCTCCTTTGGACTCCTTTGTTTACTTCAGTAACATTGTGACATCACTATGTAACGCTCGCACTTCTATTGGCTAGCGCTCCAACACATTGTACGTGATAGGCTAAGGGCGGGGAATCTCTAAGCGGTGGACCAATCGCAACAGAGCCAGCCAGCTAACCAATCAGAGCAGACTGGGCTCTGGTTTCAGACAGAGGGTGAAAAGAGGTGCTGCAGCACAGGCAGTATGAGAAACTGCTTTTTGAACATTAAAGCATGGAGACATGTCACAGAAGAGGCACAACATACAAATATGGAATCTGAAAAGGAGCATAATAGGTCCCCTTTCAAATATATTTCAAATATCATGGTTATGGTTTAAATAAGTATGTGTTTTGGACAACACAAGTTATGAAACGTAATTCTGCAGAATAACACGACACTGGGAAAAGCGCAGTTTATTCTTGTTGCAAAAATGATGAAAAGTCTGTGCAGTTATCCAGATAAAATAAAGTAAGCAAGACATGTCATGTGTTCAATTATTCATGTGAACATGGGGGGAGTGAAACACCTTTCAGGTCCCTTTAATGTCTTCCTCTCTAGCACTTTCATCCTCTGACCTGTCCCTGACCTCTGAATGTTCGTGTCCTACAGATAATTATACATTGAGTGGCCAAAGTACCTCTCCTGATTCTGACTAGAAAACCCTCTATATCCAAAAATCCCATTCACACAAACACGTAAATCCACAAACATGCACACAGAAATGTGTCAAGGGTGATAATAAAGTACTCTCTTTGGTCTTTTGCCCTCTTCAGACTGTGTCAATTATGAAACAGCAGCAAAATCACCATCACCTGCTCCAAGAGAGCACTGAGAGCTTCTACACACTAAACACACTCTCAAAGACTTGATCCGTCCACACACCCACGTAAACCATTTGAACTCATTCCAAAAGTCATGATTGCACGGACGGGTTCGGCTTCTGTAAATGTTAAATCAGCAAGCCACCCCATCATTAAATATCACCAAATTTGCAGCAAAATGAACATCAATGTGGACACAGAAATGTGTGTGATTCGCTAAACACGCAATTCTCCGGGGCAGGAAACTAAAAAGATGTCACAGACTTAAATATTTGTGGCGGATTTGACAGTTTCAGAAGCTTTTTGACCTGAGCTAATTCGGGAAGAGATCTTTTTGCTGTGTGTTGGTGCAGCAGCATGATGAAGCAGAGGTAGTGTGAGTCAGGCTCTGGCGAAGGGATCCCGTGGGATATGACTGCTGACGCCAAGCCAGCTATACAGTCAGCCCGGAGCACACGTTGAATCCCAATGAGGATGTGAGCAAAGACTGCAAACACCGGAGGGATACCTGAGTGGACTTTATGACAAAAACCCATCTGTATGCTCACACATAACCGCTCTCAACAATTCACTTTTTTGTGGTACGATAAAAAGAGAAGCATCTGCACTCTGCACATTTCTGATTGTTGGCAATCTAATCCTGTTAAAACCCTTTTGAAAGCTTTAAAAGCCATTTCCCTCGACATGGCGTAGAGGCAGGGAGTTGTGCCCGCTATAATATACTCCATTGTCATCCAGAACAATTATTTCCTTTTTTAGCCCAGTCTGGCTTATCCAGCTATTATACTGGGAGGAAAAAGGGGAGACACAGCAGCGGCAGAGAAACGCAGGAATCTAATTATTCAGCAGTGAAATGAGAAAAACACACCAAATACATTATCAGAGAAAGAGAGGGGGAGAGGTGGCACAGAAGCTTGTGTTCAAATCATGGTACTGTAAGCATTTTACATGTTTTGGTGCCTTATTAATATTCATCCTGCTTGAAGATGCAACAGCACTCGGCAGATTTCTTCACTCTGTCTTCAGCTTGGTTATGAAAATCATCAATAATCAAAAAACCTTTACTTTAGTGCTCCATTTGAAGGAGGAAAATTAACATACCTTTGCTAAAACAGGTCAGAGCATCGAGCCTTGGCCCAAAATATTATGATATAAATTAAAGGGGCCCTTTTATGCTAATGTTCAGGTTCATACTTGTATTTTGTGCCTCTACTGTCTCATGTTTCCATGCTTTAAAGGTGGCAGGTAAGAATGGAGAAACCAGCTCGAGTGCGCTAGAATTTGAAAGTACGCAGCCGAAACAAATCTGCCCCTTCCTTCAGACTTCCTTACAGAGCCCCTCCTCCAACACACACGGACGCGCACATGACCAATGAGGGCACGAGATAAGTTTGTGCACGAGATGGAAGGCTGACAGGCAGGTAGGCCATCCAGTTATTTTAACCGGGCCGGCTCAGATGATTGGTCGTGCTTTTTAAAGCGCAAGTGTTAGGTAGTGATGTCACTATGTTATGGAAGTAAACAAAGGAATTTAATGCAGGGAACTTTAGGATTTTTGAATTTTCAGACCATTTACATGCACAAAAAACGATATGACAGTACAGTAAGGGAATACCCCAAAAAGCTTAATAGGGCCTCTTTACTAAAACCAGTTAGAAGCATATTCTCAAGTCCTGATTACTTATATAAAGGTAAGATGTGATACCACTCTCAATGCTTAAAAATATAATTAACTTCAAAGGTGAGTTACTTCTGGCGGATCTACACACCAACACATTTCATTGTGTAATATTTCAGACGTATATCATGTATTCTGATGTTTTTCTGCTTAAAGGAGGCGTGTGTTGCAGTGGGTGTTGCGTTGGTGTTCGGATCAGGGGGTCACAGGTTCAAACCCCACTGCAGTCAGCATGTCGTTGTGTCCCTGGGCAAGACACTTCACCCCAAATTGCTCCTGTGGGGATTGCCCACAGTATTGAGTATGTAAGTCGCTTTGGATAAAAGCGTCTAACAAGTGACATGTAATGTAAAAGAGATCTTGAGGTTTTGTTTCTTGTGAACTTACATCTCTTCACCTCAGCACCTCGGGGGAGGAACGCAGTGAAGAAATAGAGATTTCATAATCCATGTCAGAGGGCACAGCAGTGGGAAGACTCCGCATCAAATCAGTTTGAAACACAGATATAAGACCGCATATTCCCACCAGCCAAATCATAAGGAACATACAGGATAAGGCCATGGGAAAAGGATGATGGCACTCAGGAAATGTGTAACTCAGGAAGGTGGATTCATTAATATTAGGAATTTCGAAACTCCGATAGTTAGCATGAGGGCTTTTACGCCAAAACAGCACTTGATAATCAAAGCAAATGTAGTATTTCTTGTATTTAAAATCACAATTACATTGCATTATAATATCTTGCAAATATAAGGGGCAATTCGTCTTTTATTAATCTCTTTTTATCTGTCATTGGAAGTTGGTATTAGCCTGTAATAAAAGTGGCATGTAATCTGTTGCTTTAGTAGCGCTCTCTATGAGAAAATAACATTCATAACATATCATAAGGTTTGGGTGTTCACCAGGCAAGCAAAGATCTGTCACGGTTTGCATCATGGGAAGTGTAGTATTTAGTCTCAAACTGTATCTACTCTATGGACTAAAATGCATAATATCTCAGCCTCTGTTGCTCCATTTTTTGCCAAAAAGTCTTTGTTTATTTGGTCAATTGTGAGATCCTGGAGGTTTGATACTAAACCGATGGATACTCCTTTAATTTGAATTTATTTTCTGTAAAAATAGCACACTAGCATGCGATGTATGGCAGAGTACAACACATATTATCAAAGAAGTCAAATGACTGGAATTAAATGTGAACAATTTGATTGAACTTTAAACTGATGTAATTTCACAATGAGAAATTAACAAAATATCCACATTTCTTCAACATTTATTATTTTAAGTCTTGTGTTTGCGTGTAGAACATTAATGCTTCGTTGTATCGCGGCTCTGACCACACCTCGGTCAGTGATTCATTCACAGTCCTTTCTGATTGGTGATCCATCATCACAAAAACACCCTGCTCTCACTGCCCTGCATCTATCAACCTGTCAACGAGATGGAGCGAAATCATTGATTGCAGACTAATAATACAAAGATCAATCAAATAACTAAAATGCAAAGATTAATGTGGGTGTTGCAAATGGTAATAACGTAAAAAACATGAACAGAAATGAACATTGCAGTCAATAAAAGAATATTTCTTTTGTCATGCGTAGATTTCCAATTATCCATTACCAGATATGTTATTGATGTCGATTAAACTGTCACTGAGTTAGCATACTGCCATGTAAATGCTGGTTAAGTGCAGACACAAACACACACACACACACACACATACTTATACACACACCAATGAATACAACTTCAAGGCAACCAAAATAAAAAATAATTATTTTTGGGAAAAAATTGAGATAAGCCGAAAAGGAAATGAGAGACTTCCCTTAGAAACACACCCAAACAAGTCACAGTCACAAACATGAACATACATCAAAATGAACACACACACACACACACACACACACACACACACACACACACACACACACACACACACACACACACACACACACACACACACACACACACACACACACACACACACACACACACACACACACACACACACACACACACACACACACACACACACACACTGTAAAGTATGGGTGGAGAAATCTATGTCACTACACTCACTCACTCACTCACTCCAGCCCTGATCTGTAGGGGAGATAAAAGTTTGCAGTCATTTTGGGAGCATTAGCGCTGCTTTGGTTGACTTTCTGCCGGCTCACTGATAAAGTCAGAACAGTTACAACAACATCCTCTCCTCCCTCCCTTCTCCCCCCCCCCCCCCCCCCCCTCAGCTCAAACCCTACCCTCTATTTATTCCTGCCATTCTTCTTCGTCTAGCAGTAATAAATACACTCGCCTCACTGAACACACTCTGTAACTGCAGACAGGTCTGGCTTTTATCTGTAATAGGAACAAATTGGTAAGAAATAATTGTTTGGTTTGTGAAATGATTAGAGGAGATTAGGATTGTAAAGCTGGGAAGACCCAGAAGTAGAAAATGAAGAATAAGATGCCTGGCCGGGGCAATAAGATCTATTGATTCGTCTTAAATAGAAGTAAAGGAATCGACTTGGGTGGAGGTTTTCCTGGGAACGACCCCAGTGTGGAACTCAATTGAATGTAACAGGACTTGAGTGACAGAATCCAGCAAAGCCTGGTTTTAGAGGTGGTGTAACATTACCAGTCTCTACACAATGTATAAATATTACTCGTGATTATTTAAGAGGCCCTATCATGCGTTTTGGGGTTTTTCCTTTCCTGTAAGGTTTGTGTGCATGTAAATGTTCTGCAAAGGCTAAAATCCCCAAGTTCATATTGATATCATGTTATAAATACACCTACGATAATATTGTGTTTATCATCCAGCGCCTCTTAAAACTCACTTTCCGTTAGTGTAATTATAATTTTTGTACAGTTACTAAGATTATTTTTCCATCACACTTTTTTTCGAGTGTAAAACAAAATGACAAAATAGAAGTATAAAAAAATAATAAAAAAAGTCAAGATCAGATAGCATTATGATCATTTTGAAGGTTTTCGTAAACTATGATATTGTTATTATTGGCCGCAAATAATGGTGCAGTAACTATCTGGTATTGTGACAGCCCTTATTGCAGACTAAATAGAGTGGTGCAGGAATGAGTCCTAAAACCTGGAAATGACGGTTGTGGTAAGAATCCTGAAATAAGATCTGTGGTTAACACAACCTGAGTTTTGTTCTACAAAAGAAATACAACAGTAAATACCCCACTCATAAATGTTTGTAGCTTCTATATGTTATTAAAAAAGCGATTGCTGACAACTAAACGTCAGCCGCCTTTAGCTTAGCGGTGGTGACGCGCAGCCATGTGACCGTGAGGGGGTTCGTTTATAGATTAACTTTGGCTTTTTACTGCATTTACACTTCAAAAATCAGAAAGTGGTGTTAATATGTAGAGATGAGATGCTGAACTAGGAGTGTAAGTATCAGGTTCCCACACATAGACTTTACTTGGGCGGGCCGCCAGGTATATTAACGTCCGCCAAAGTATATTTCGCGACCCATTTAGGTTTAATCCTTCTTTATCCCTCCGCGAGCACAACGCCATCTGCGATCGATTAACTACCCCTCCTGTACCTGTTCGCTCTGCTATCGCGTGAATGCGCTCCGCAGTAACTCCGCTCCACTAGCACCCCCCCGCCCCCCTTTCTCGGCTACCACCACAAGTATATTTCAGATCTGTGGGAAACACTGGTGTGGGTTTGCTACAAAGCCTATTTTCTGCAATATTCCAAAATCAAATGGAAAAATCCCATCGCTTTTGTCGAGGGACCCTCACTTCAGGGTCGGCCTACAAACATACGTCATAATTGCAACGCTCTATAATGCCCGGTTGAAGAGATTGCCTTTAGCGTCCAGGCGCTACAGAGAGAAGAGCATAGGTCCACAGGTCGTCCCGAACATAACGCAGCAAAACAATCAATCTGAAACAACATCACTGCAGTGAGTGGGATTCCTTTTGTATGGCTTTGTCATAAAAAACACAAAAGCAGGACTTGAGAAACAATAGCCTGTGTTTGAGTGTTTGAGTGTTTGTGTCCAAAACAACACTTTTCAGTTGACAAAAGCAACAACACCTACACAACTTCAAACTAAACTCTCATCCCGCTCTTCATCCACTCTGCAAACCCAACGTTGCTATTTTAAAGTGGCGCTTTACAGCCTCTTCTGTTGTCACATATAAGCACAGACACATATAATCACACACACACACATGAACATTGGCCATTCGGTCTCGTGAGGGTGCAATATAAACGTATTCAGACACTTCAGCGATCCGAACAAGAGGGCTTCTATCGCATATTTAGCTTGCAGCCATGCAGAATCTGTTATGGTGCTTCAAATTAAATGTGCAGTATTCCACAACATCAAACACTCCTTTTGTTTGCAGAATTAGTTTTTTGAGAAATATTTTCTTTAGGAAGAAGAAATGCAACTCTGGTCTTTGACTGCAATTGTGGTTATCATCTAACATCAAGAAGCAGAACTGGGATTTGGAAAATAGGCCAAAATAAAATGATTACATATGCAAGAATTTTTAGATCGCATATATAATTCAAAACCATCCATATTTTCCTATTGTCTGCAGTTCTGTAGACGGTGTGCTTCTCTTTGGACTGCTGACCCATTTTATGATAAATACGCTTATTCATTACCTTTTCAAGAGTTAGAGGAGAAGAATAATATCACAATTATGTGCATTCAGTAATACTTCACCACGAACGTCAACAAGCGCTCTGGTCCCTCTGGTTTTAGTGTCAAGTTTCCGTTTAGTTTTGAGCTCTTGCAGAGTTTTTTATTCCAGCAGCGTTTCGTTTGTGCAGTGCTTTTAGTGAATGCTGCGCATGTGTTTTGACGTGGTGAAGATATTCTTCCTTTGAATGTGTTTTGGGCCGTTGTAGCATTTGCACCTGTCGGACACCGTAGAAAACAGAGTTGGCCTAAAAGTTGTCCAGCGCATAAAACAAATAAATGGGTAAATTGTAATGTTTATACTTCAGGTTTTTGTGTTATTTGGTGTCTTTAGAGGCTCTAAATAAACATGTTTCCATGTGTTTCCGGTCTGCGTGCTAAGCTAATCATCGGTCCACTTCAGCGATGAATCGTAATGATTGAACAAACATGAGAGCGCTATCCATACTGTCTTTTCATACATCATTATATCACTTGCATGCCTTTCTATGTCTTAAGTATATTGTAGGTAAAATAGCTGGAGGACTTAAGGACATTTAAGGTTTTCATAGCACCTAAACAATAAATCCTTTACAGTTTAAATGTTTGAATTGAAAGTGAAAAAGTGCATTTCCCCAAAAAACAACTCTTTAAATACGACAACATTTTACTGTTGTTAAAATGTTGTGAAATGCACAACAGAAATAACATTTCCTGTTTATTGATGCGATAAATTGCATTTATATTCAACGCATATATATCAATATATCAAAGTACACTATACTGTATACTTAAATGTATTATGTCAACAGATTTCACAGAACTGTATTAGGTTAGTTGCAAGCCATAATATTACATTTAAATAAAAACAATACTATATTCAACTTAATATTATTGATTTCACTTTACCTAATACAGTAATGTTAAATCTGTGGACTTAAAGGTCCCCTATTATTCTGTTTTTCATCAATATATTATAGGTCTCAGATATATACAAAACATGTCTCTGAAGTGTTTGGCTCCAAACACCAAACAGATCATTGCAGCATCCCATAATCCCCTCTGTTTCAGCCCTGTTTCAAAAGTGCTGATTCTCTGTCTGTTACTTTAGATGAAAATAAGGAGCCCCTCCCCACGCCCCTCTGAGAGATATTTGGTTAAAAAGAACACAATGGTGCTCTAGGAGGAGATTCAGGTGATAAGGGGGGGGGGGGTTACCTTGGTTGGTGATTGGCTAATAGTTACACAAGCCAAAAAATCGTTATGACATCATAAAGTGTCCAAAATCTGATCAGCTCATTTTCAGACGGGTTTTTATAGAAATGGATCAGGACAAAAAGAGAGAGAATCTTTTTCCTGAAACACTCAGAATGTCTTCACACAGAGGGGACACATGTTTATGTAGAAGAGACATGAACAAGTGGATTTTGCACAATAGGTGACCTTTAATACATTTAATTCAACGTTTTAGTTTTTTCAGTGGTCACTAACCCACGCCTCTAAGCACTTACCTATGCACACACACTGTTAAAACACACACACACACACTGTTAACACACACACATACACTCACCAGTCCCGAAGCGAAGAACACGGCGAGCAGTGCGAGGCAGGTTCCCATGACGATCAGCAGCAGGAACACGATGAGCGGGTGCTGCTGGCTCATCCTGTAGTAGGACTCGTACAGCCAGTCCTGGGGCTTCTCCCCCTCCACACACACCTCACCCTGGAACCCCGGGCCCCCGTCCCCCCCCAGGCTCTCGGGCCCCTCGCCACCCTCGCCGCCATCGCTCTTCTCCAGCAGGTAGCGTCCGCGGGTCCACAGAGCCTCCTGCCACATGGGGAGCGTCCTCCAGGAGGATGGTGCTGCTTTTGTTTATTACTGACCAAAACACACAGTCCACCACCTCCTAGTCCTGCTTTCAAAAAAGTTTGGTCAGCTGTGAGGGATGGATGCACGGCTGAGTGGAGGAGAGACAACTTTTACCAGCATCCTCTGCCGCTCCTTCAGCTTGAGGTGACAAACTGAGTCAGGACAGTGTGAAAAACAATCTCCCTCCTCTCTGAGAAGGTGGTCAGACAGCGAAGGCGAGAGATGAGTTCCTCGTGCTTCTCCTTCTTGTTTATTTTTGGCCAGTCGGATAGAGAGCCTCTGCGCTAGCTCTGACCAGGCAACATGTTACTCTGCTGAGGTGCAGATGAGGAATGAGAGCTGAGGGGAGAGAGGGAGAGAGATTGTGAATAACTGGGAGGGAGGAATGAGAGGAGAGAGGGTGTGTACTAATGTGTGTGTGGTGGGGAGAGCTACTGGGTAAAAGTGTGTGTGCTGTACCTCCAACAATGTGAGAATGGTGATGTGTGAGATTGAGGAGACTCAAGATGGTGTTTGCAAGATACAGTAAAAGAAGAGATTTTTTACATAAGAGAGTTGGCAGAAGAGAAGAGATGAAGAAGAAGTGTGTGTGTTTGTCAGCATGTGTGTGAGTGGTTGTAACAGCTGTGTAAAAAAGAAAAGAAAAGAGGAGCAGCAGAGTGAGGAGGGAAAGAGAATGAAATGCCATGCAGCAGCCGGCAACGAGATAAAAAGACGAGCAAGAAAAAAAACACAAGGAAAGGGGGAAGGACGGGGAGGAAGAGGAAGAAGAAACAAAGTCAGGAAGGAAAAACCTCAGGAGACAGACAGAGAGTGGGAGGAAGAGTGACCAGCGCTTCAAAGGAGGGGGAAGGAGAGAGATCTGGTAATGAGTGAAAGTTTGAGAGCGGCAGTAACTGTCGTGTCAGCGGTGGGAGTTAAATAGAATCTGACGAGCCAAATTCCCAATATTCCCTCTCCTCCTCCTCCTCATTTTTGTCCCTTTTTTATCCGACTTCTATTCGGCACGACAGGTTCCATCTTGTCAATTTTGCCAAGCTACATGTGATGCTCCCTGAAGTGTGAAGACGGCCATGCCACTTCATTCTGTCAAGTTTGCTTTCAGCACGCTAACCACACAGAGTCATGTCAACATACTGTAATATGAATATAACTGGAACTGGAGGTCACTTTGAGAAACCATAAACGATGCAATTACAGCGTTATAAAAAGATTGTTGACTTTATCAAAAGAAAAATGGCATGTGCCTCTGAGCACCAAAACTTACAAGCCGACAGAACCAACATCCGTGGTGAATAATGCGACCTCCCTTCGGGCAAACTGATATCAACCACAGACTGTACAGACATGCTGGCTCTGTGAGGCTTAGACATAGCGTTTCTTTGCTAAGTCCTAAGATCGTCATGCTAAGATGCTAAGTGCAGCGTTAAAATCATAAATAGGAAGTTGTTATTTTAAGCCAAAAGGGGACATTTTTGGACAAGCATTCCCTGCTTTATCAACTATTTTACCTCTAAATGGGACCATCCATTAAAATACAAACATCATGCTGTAATGAAGAAGACTTGAAACTAGCGGTCAAAACCAAGTCAACTAAGGGCATTTTTTCATAGACTTCTATACAATCAGACCTCTTTTTCCCAAGAACTAGGCCGATAGGGGGGGGAGATTTGGTTTCACACCAAAAAGATCTGGAATTAGTCCCTAGTTCGCGTGAACCTTTTCACCCCCAGATTCTCCCTACTAGAGAGGTGGTACTTTCCTGGGGAGGAAATGGTTTGGTGTATCGGCCACACGAACAATTTCTGATTGGCTGGGCGAATTGCAAACCACGCCCCGTAAAACTCCAAAAAGTTTTGTGAAGCCGCCATTTTATTTGCTCGCATTAGCATTATTAGCATTAGCATTAGCCCCGCGCACCAACTGAGAGGGACTAATTTATGGCAACACAAAAGAAAACATGGGAGCGGTGGAGTGATGAGGAGGTGTCGGAGCTTCTGGTAATTTACTCGGAAGACGCGACCCAGCAGCTTCTACTGAAGCCAGTCCCCAACTTCGGGACTTCGGGTGGCAGTATACGCCGTGAAGTTGTTTGCGACCTGCCAGTAAACCCAAAGCAGAAGAAGAAGAAGTGACGTCAGCGGCTTCATTTGCGTAATCCTCCCTCAGGGACTTATTCCGGTGAGAACGCGATATACTAGGCCCAAGCCCCCAGGAAGTGCGCCGGACTCTGATGAAAATAGTGTCCAAACGGCGGTACTACAATTTCCGTATCAGTCCGTGACGTCACTGGGCCCGGAAAGACTTTACCCCATTGACTAACATTGGGAAAGAGACGTCTGTAAATCAGCGGATACTTTTTTTAAACTAAATAAACTGCCCAGTATGAACTATTTTATAGCCCTTATTAGAATCATTCGGTCCTTAAAGTTGTAAAATGCACTAAAAGCCGAATCTAGATTTATTTTCTGTCTCCATTCTACTGAGCCCTGCCGCTAGCTTTGCAACACAAATGCACTTTTAGCAGTCTTTAACTAACAGTGCTTGTGTTGCCTTGTTTCAAAACAGTTGCACACATGATGTAGTCAGGTCATTATTAGAAATAAATGAAAAATCCCATGTGATGGATTGACAGGCGCCAGGAGGATCAAAGTCTTACTCTTTTCTACAATGCATTATTCAATTTAATCAAATAGCATAAAGAAAACAACTAGGTATCATGCTTTCTGTTTCACAACACCACTAACTATAGTCAGATAATTGTCTGGACATTTCAGGGCCAGTTTGCCGCAGAAATGGGTCAAGAGCATCACATCTTCAGTGTCAGAGACCTCAGAGAACGACTCAATGTTATCAGGATGCTGCTGTAAGAGATGAGGCCGTGTGGAACAGCAGGAGCCCAAATATTTATTTTAGTAACAGGAAAGACGGCAGAGAGATAGGAACGGATGACTGACGCCAAGAGTCACGCATCGCAGTAACCCAGATTCCCTCCGACAAGATGATAGCTGTATGACATGTAGTGTGATGTATTTACAGACAATCACTGTTGCTCATTCTGCCTCTTGAGAGTCGGCGTCTTTTTAACCCCGTGGAAATTGGTGAGAATCTGTTTCATTGCCACATCAAATCCCCCTTCTGGTGGTAACAGACAACGTGTGATGAGGTCTTAATCTGCAGTGTTTGGTGTCTTTTGTGTGTGTGTGTGTGTGTGTGTGTGTGTGTGTGTGTGTGTGTCCCATATTGCAATATATCATAATCCTTCCTGCTCCGTTGCCTTGAATAATCATGTGTATTGTGATCTAATTAGGTCTGCCCTGACAGAGCAACGACAACATTAATGAACTGAACTGAGCGTGTTGCATGCAAACACACACCCATAACAGTTTAGAGGTGTGTGTGTGTGTGTGGTGTATGTGTGTGTGTGTGTGTGTATGTGTGTGTGTGTGTGTGTGTGTGTGGTGTGTTGTGTGTGTTGTGTTGGTCATTGTGCATGCAGCATAAACTGCTTTCCTTTATTTAACTTGTCCTTTGCACAGTGTGATAAATGCTGGGGTTTTTTCAGGAGCCTTTGGGCAATGTTACTCAAATTAGGGGATTCCCATTCTTTGCTACCCTAACAAACACAAACACACACACACACACACACAGATAATTTACTATAACGTCTGTTTTAGACACGCTGTCAGAATACATCACATTCATCATATGTGTGGCTTTATTCTGCTATTAAAGGGACGGTCTATTTATATTAACTCGTATTCTCCATCCCATTAATAACAGGTGCAGTTATGCTAACCACCTGCTTCCCACTCTACACACACACACACACACACAGCGCCAAAGGCATTGACAGAATGAGAGCGCATCGAGGGAGAGTCGCCTTAACACACTAACTCTGCATCAACACCTTCCCACTTACAGACAGGGGCACAAGCAGATGGAGAGGACCCTATGCTGCCTTCATGTGCCGTGGGAAATACTGCAACTATAGGATGAGCATGCATAACCATAGTGAGACTGATGTCTGTCACTAGTTTGAATGTTAACACTGTTTCTGTGGATTTCCCACCATGATGTGTCCCTACTGTGAGATGTTATCATGCTTTAATGTTCAAAAAGCTCTTTATTTTTCTCATACTGCCTGTGCTGCAGCACCTCTTTTCACCCTCTGTCAGAAACCAGAGCCCAGTCTGCTCTGATTGGTTAGCTGAACGGCTCTGTTGTGACTTGTCAACGCTTAGACCTGTCATGTAAAATGTGTTCAAGTGCTAGCCAATTAAATTGTGAGTTTTAAATGTAACTGTTCCTGAAGTAAACAAAGGAGTCCAATGGAGGCGTTTCATGCAGGGGGGGAAGTGTGAGGGAGAGAAACTCCCTCTGAAGGGAACACAGGGATTTTAGCCTTTGCAGGCCATTGACATGCACAAAAACCTATATCACACAGAAAAGGAAAGGCAAACCCCCCAAAAAACACTTGCCTGCTGCTCGAATTGAGGATGAAGTACGTTTGTGGGCCAGAAAATCAAAACAATTACCTAAACGAAGCTAAAAAAAAGGTATACACTTAAGGTTGTTGGGTGAAAATCTATGGGTTTGTCACTATACAGCAATACAAAAATAATTATTTCACATCCAATCCAAAACAATAATCAGTGCAGCTTTAATAATACGATACTCTATAGGGATTTTTTGTTTTGTGGGCACACTAACCCCCAAATGTTTCAATTCAACTTTAATGAAAGTCTGACTGTTGGGACACATTTTTTATCCATTTGCTGAATTGGTCATGGTCTATTCCTGATTGAAGCTTATGCTAGCCTGAGGTGTAAAGCGACAGCTGCGTCTGACCCTCACAAAGGCTTTGCAGTGGAGATAAAGGCCCTCTTTGAGATCTGCTAAATTGCACACGTGTCTGTTCCTGTTCAGTTTCAGTGTGTTGAATTTCCTCTGTCTGTTTAAGAATATTTGAGCTTGTCTTTGGTAATCAAATGAGTAATTAGGATGCACGATGCTGGCAGGCCTGCTGAGAGAAATGTTCAGCGTGTCACTTTTTTAAAAGACCGAGCAGCATGAGCTCAGGAGGAACAGAGGAAATGGCAATTGGATTGAAGCTCGGTTTCCTCTGTCGCCGTTTTAAGTGTACCATTAACAGCAAAACAACACAGACTCACACCCACTAAAACTGTCAGAAATCAGTATATAGACTGAAGTCACATTTCCCCTTTTGCTTTTGTGAAATCAAGAGGGAGAAGCATGCATTTTCAGGTCGATTCAGAATCCGCTCTTCGGCATCCATAATGTACGCTGTTGGAGATTTTGAGGGCTAGAGACGATTTATGTTCGCAATATTGAATTATTGCTCAAAATGGATTTGAACTCCAATGCAGCTGCAAACGACATTCACAAGGGGACTGACGACGTGTTAAACATTTTGCTGATTCCCCACCTTGACGAAAGAAAACAGGATATTCATCGCCTTACTGAGTCTATTCCAACCCCAAAGGTGATTAAAACACTGAAATGACCTAGATACGTAGCAATCAAGGTAGGAAGGTGGGAAGCAGAGAGAGACACAGAGAGATACCTCCCACACTGAGAACTCCTGATTCCTCATTAGGACGAACACTGTGGGATCCATTAAGTACGAAGAGCAAATATTTACTCAATCAAACCTAGTGATTTCGTACCGCGCGGTGCTCCATACTCAAAGCCTGTTTTGCATTTGATCAATTGACAAAAACGCCTTATTTGGAAGAAACACAAAGTATTGACAAGTATTTGTATTCACAAAATGCCAAACTAATGAGGCTTTTAATTGCCTTTGATTGCTATTGCTCAGGGTATCCTAACAAGGCTGGTTCAAAATTCTGTTTGGCTCAAAATCTTGAGAAATGGATGATTGTCGAGTTAAGACTCCCCGGAGCTCAACAGCATCAATAAATTACCAGCAGGATTAATGTGAAGTGTGTATGATAATTCAGTAAAGTGAAGAGGGATTTATCTCCTCTAATCCCTTTTTTATAACTGTCAACCATGTACAAATTATAGAATGAAACAACCTAGGAAAGAAGATTCATTCGATTGTTAATATGCAGATATTTTTTTATTACTTGGAAACATATAACTGACATTTATTCAGTTTTAAAGGGGCCCTATTATGCTAATTTCCAGGTTCATATTTGTGTGTTGTGCCCCTTATGTGACATGTCTCCATGCTTTAATGATCAAAAGCTCTTCATTTGTCTCATACTGCCTGTGCTGCACCACCTCTTTTCACCCTCTGTCTGAAACCAGAGCCCAGTCTGCTCTGATTGGTTAGCTGGCTCTGTCAACCACTTAGAGATGTCCCGTCCCTTAGCCTATCACGTACAATGTGTTGAAGCTCTAGCCCATAGAATCGCAAGTGTTACATAGTGATGTCATTATGTTACAAAAGTAAACAAAGTACTCCAATGGAGGCGAGTGTGTAGGAGAGAAACTCCCACTGGAGGGTCATTTGGGATTTTAGCCTTTGCAGACCATTAGCACGCTCATAAAGCTATATAACACACTACAGGAAAAAACGAAACAAAGCAGAAGAGGGCCTGTATAAGATTAACTTTTTGTTCAGTTTTAAAGAAAGATCTGGCTTTTTGATGCTAAATTCTTAAGTAACCCAATCAGTTTCTTAGTGCCTTGGAGTGAACTTCACTAGCACTTTTAAATTCGACAAGCAGCACCGTAGTCAAATCCTGCTTTTTAAAATACGACTATTGGCCAAGACCAAGTTGTTTTCATCTTTGAAAGACCTAGAAAGGGTTTTTAATGCCTTTGTTACCTCAAGACTGGACTATTGCAACGCTCTGTATGTGGGTATGGACCAGGCCTCAATTAGACACCTGCAGCTAGTCATAAAATGCAGCTGCACTTCTTCTGACTGGCCACAAAAAGCGTGACCACATCACCCCAATTCTGGCCTCACTGCACTGGCTTCCAATTCAGTTCCGAATTGATTTTAAAATCATTTTATTTGTTTTCAAAGCCCTAAATGGGCTGGCTCCGGCCTATATTGCAGAACTCCTCCATCGCTACACCCCAGCCAGAGCTTTAAGGTCTGCTGACCAGCTGCTGCTGGTAGTACCCAAGACCAGGCTAACAAGAGGGCACCGAGCCTTGGCAGCAGCTGGCCCCAGGCTCTGGAACAGTCTGCCCCTCCATGTGAGGTCGGCCCAGACACTAGGGGTTTTTAAATCCTCACTAAAAACACACTTCTTCTCTCTGGCCTTCTAGTCAGAGCGGAGTAGGACACCTGACTATTCCCTGTGTTTTTGTTTTTTATATTTCTGTTGTAAATTATTGTCTTTTATTGTGATCGTAGTTAAGTGTTTTTATTACATGTACAGCACTTTGGCTCGACCAAAAATCGCTTTTAAATGTGCTTTATAAATAAAACTTGATTTGATTTGATATAGTGTGTGTACTGTTTGGTGCGGGGCAGGTATATTACCTTCAAGGTTTTAAAATCTGCAAACAGAACGAGAGCTGTAAGAGTGAATGGAAACAGTAAAGGTGGGGTTGAGCTGCAGAACTGTGTGATATCTCCCCGGCTTGTTCAAACATAACACAATTTTATTTGATCCTTCGTTACTATAGAAATATGGATTATAACAGCTCTCACAGCTCATATGCAAACTGTAAAGATGGGAATCATTAGGGTACTAAGTCCATTATGAGCAGATGGTCAGACAGGAGCCTCATCTGTCTGTACTCTGCTCTTCTTCCTCAAACAACAATCAAACCAGAGTGTGGATGAAGAAAATCACTGATTCACAAGAGACTAATTCATTGAGAAGTGTTAACTTATTTAATTTAGCGATTGCTGATAATAGTCAATATACAGTAGTTAAGTGCATTTCTAAAATATATATATTTGACATATTTAAATTATTATTTCTATTTATGATTCTTTATGAAACACAGCCCTTTTCCAAGCTGAGGAAACAGGTTCAGTTTGCCTGCAAATACAAAGACAGGCTCTGACTTGTCTCTGGTTTTAACTTTAATACGTGTCGCCCTGAGCACCCAGAACACTAATCCAAATGTCTCACCTTTGAGCAGGTAGCTGGTTTCAAATGGACAACTACTCACTTGTTGGGCCCCTTTTTAGCTTCACCCGAGGCGTTAGGTCTAATCCTCTGAAGTTCACCTCTATTACTGTTCAGGAGGTCACACCAGTGGAGTGGGTCAGGTGCTTCAGAGCTGGAGACAGGTGGCAGACAGTACATGTAATCCTGAACCAAACATACACACACCTGACAGCCACTGTATATCCACTGTAAAGCTTAACACCTCTATATTTGGTTTAGGGGTTTAAACGTACAGAGGACAGACGGTTAAGCAACTCAGTCATTATGTTGCTCCTAATCCAGCACCAACAGAAGTACATGTGCACCACCCAGTGTTGAGGAGAAGAAGCCCATGTTACTGAAGAAATAAGAGCCTCAGACACTCAGTATAGGAATTAGATCCATGAACCGTGTGAGGGTGATTAGAGACAGATACTAGAGTCTTCTGAGAATTAGCAGCTTTTAAAGGAATAGTTTGGATTGTTTTGTAGTGGGGTTGTATGAGGTACTTATCCATGGTCGGTGTATTGGCATGCCACCAGTTTGAAGAAACAGATAGGCGTGTACATAAAGGAAATCCAAGCCATGTTGTGTTGTTTACATGGGTTGCACCAAAACGTCATCTAGTAACCTTAAGATCCTCAGTACCAGTGTAGTTCGGCACTATATTTGGAATAGTTTCAACTGCTTTAATGTGCTATCGCCAGCCTTCTCCAACGAGGAACTGAAACACTGAACATAGGCTTCAAAGCAACCAGACTCCATCGACAAAACAGTAATTTTACCGTGTAGAACACAGGAGATGGTGGTCTAGGCTGCCTTCAATAGTTACATGTGTCTTTTTGTGTCATATTTTGTGTTTTAAAGCAATGGTTCACATTTGTTTCCTTCTAACTACCTATTTTGTATCAAGAGTTAACTGATGACCTGTTTTAGTGACATTTAATGGATATTTCCTGGTAATATATTCAATGACAGTGACGAACAAGTCTGTGTGAAAACCTAAAAAGTGAAAGCAACAACTGCAGAACTGTAAAAACGAGCAATTTAGAAGAATTTTGAGCAGAATATTTGCTGTGAATATTGCAGGGGGAACTTTTAATAATCTCTTTGTATTTCGCTTTTTTGTTGTTGAATTTCAAACTAATCTTATATATGTTTTCTTTCTTTTGAAAAATTCTGTGTTTCTGTTCTATTGATCTAATAACTTTTCTACCTAAAACACTTTGAGTCAAAAAGCTCTTGCGACCCCTAGTGGGGGTAGAGACCCTCATGTTGGGATCTACTGTTGCAAATGGTTCGAATTCAGCAAAGTCCCACAATATTACAAACAAACGACAACAGCAGACAAAATAGACCACCCTCGGAAGCCAGCCTCTTCGACTTAGGACCAGAGATGCGGGCATGGCTACACCACACCGAGTTGGACCTCTGACGTTACACGAAAGAAGCAGACAAAAAACGTGTGTGTTCTGCAAAGTACAATTAGTGTTTTCCTCAATGGAGTCTGGTGTATTTAAGGCGAGCATAGATAACAGCTTACAGAATGTGATATAGACTATGGATAAGTACCGCATACAACCCCACTACAAAACAAACTTTTCCTTAAAAGCTGTCTTACTCTTAGGACTTGTGGAGACCAACACATAGGATAAAAAGGAGAGGGATTATTAGACTTACTGGCCCGTTGGCCAGTAAAACGACTTCATCTGAAAGGGTATATCAACAGTTTGCATACATTATGAAAACTATGTAGAATAACAATGGGTCATTTATGAGTTTAGAGTTACACGGAATGTATTAATGTAGCTCTGAGCACCCTTATTTTTCACTGTCAATTAAAAAAAAACACCCACTGACTGGCAGTTTTAAAATGTTTATTAAAAAATAAAATAGAAAAAAATATATTTACATACAAATGTCAAAAAACCAACCAAAAAAAACCAACCACAAGCTGGGCAGTGGGTCCCTCTGTCCACCGGTAGCTTAGTGTGCATTCAGAGGGCCACTGCTCACAGGAATCAGCCAGGACAAAGAGGGGCTGCTGCTCTCTCTAAACAGCAGCCGCCAGTTTAAAATCCCTCATTGTGTTGCAACGAGGGGTCGTATATCACTGCATCTACGTGTACGTGTGCACGCTAAAATCTCAACGGCCCCGACTGTCTCTCTGATGCTTCCATTACCCGGCGTTAACACTTATCTGGAGAATCAGAGCACAAGCTAAACCGCTGAGATTTTAATCCGTACAGACTTCTTCGGATACTGCATGTCAAGTCTTTGCTGTGGAGATTCTGGCAACTAATCTGTCAACAACCGTCTTTTACCAATTTTATTGCCAGCCTCTTAATCAAAGCTTGTTCTAATTTATAAAAGCTAACATGGCTGACAGGGATGCAGTTTGAAACTACATCCTGGTTCTTATCCAATTTATTTAAGGGGTAGGATTTATGTAACTGAGTTTCATGCACCACAGCGATGATGGAAGCTGTTTGTTTTTTTTGTCAAATCATTGAATGAAAATGGGGTTTAGAGGATTAGCTCATCATCTGCGGTCAAATCAGAAAGCCTTCATTTGAGAATTGATGCCAGGAGCAGTTTTGACTGACGGACAGAGTTGCCATGGTTTTAAAGGAGAAAAGGTAAACGTAAAGATTTTAACAGCACTGTAGAATTGTTTTTGGACACTTTCTGAAGTGCACCTGCGGAGGGCCAGTCGCTCTCTGGGTGCACCTGCTCATGAACCGTCTAATAAAAAAAACTTGGTGTTAAGTCATGAGTCTCGATACTTTCTCACACACGTTTCACTTTGTCACGCACTACACAGACCCAGACCATTGACATCAACATCCTCCATTCCTTACATTTGACTGATAGATGTAGAAAACTAGACTTTGAAACGTTTCGGGACCTTCATACAAACACAACGATGGGGGGGGTTTCACATGAGATGGCTTACGAGTCTTGACAGTCAGTAACATCAGTCCAACAAGCAGTGTTTTCATGTGGAGGAAAAAAAGACCCAAAGGGAGAGACAAGAGTTGACACAATAATCTGAATAATCCACTTGCATAGTAATAACACCAGTGTGTGTGTCGTGTTCGGGGCGAGTCACAGCCTTCGACAGTGTGTCTCACAGGAAACGACGAACACACACTCCAAGTAAACACAAAGAAAGGCTTTGCAAACAATTAGCGGAAGTACCTGGCAATCAAAATATACACAAGATTCTTGAACGGAATCAAAATATAATTCCCTTTCACTGGGATCATTGGTTCAGGATGACCCCCTGCTCCTCTCCTCCATCTCCTTTGTCTGGGAGCATAGAGGGGAAACCTTATCGTGAGCATCTTAGTGTTGCTCTGCACTCTTTTACAGCTGCGGACAAGGGCTGGCCTCAGCGCTGGGATCAGTTTTCCAACAAACAGGTCCCTCGACCAGAGAGACTACGAGGATTTCTCTGTGGCTCTCTTTCGCTAATCTTAAATCAGATACGCTGCTGCTTTCTTGGTCGCAACCCTCTTACAAAATGTCATAAAAAGAGACAAGCAAAAAAAGAGGACATAAGTTTAACAGGCCGAAATTCTGCAATGTATGGAAACGTTCCCTTAAAAATCCCCTCTGTTTGAGAGAAAGGGCCAACCGATCCACACTTACGGAGAGATAAAAAAACACACAATCTCAAAGTGGCACTGCTAAATCTGCTCTTATAGACCAAATCAGAATTACACCCTCTCCTCTTGTTTTTCAGGATTTCCCATGTTGCAATTTCCCATCACTCTACTTCCCTCCAGGATGCGTTAGACCAACTGGGCTGAGGAACAAAACTTCCTGGAGGAATTCCTTGTTAACCTCGCCCATTTCCCACAAGACAGACGAAGGAAAGTGGAAGGAATATAAAGGAAAGAGCTCCGTATCCCTTTAAACAGAGAGAAGAGAAGGAGGAGGGGGTCTGAACGGGGGGTCCATCTCAACCTGATGACACACAGCGCACACACTCACAAACAACTATGGTACACACACACTCCAGAGATGCTGCCCCAGGAAAGGATTCGTAAACAAAATGTAAAAACTCTACAAAAATAATACAACTGTATAAAAATGCCTTTACATATAAACACACAAAATTAAATAAGCATTTACTTTAGTTCCCGAAAGAAAAATAACATTATTGCACAAATGAAAAGTTTGTTCTTAAAGAGTATAAACTGTAAAAAAAAATATAAAAAAAGAACCAGAGGCAGCTTGGCTGCAGACGAGGTCAGGTGAACTTGGCAACGGCGTCACCACCAAGTCAGTCAAGAATGAACAAAACAAAAACAGTGAGAGACCTGAAACCAAGAGGAGGAAGAAATACTGAACGGACCATAATACTGAAAACTGAAAAGAAGTCATGCAGAAATGGAAAGGTAGAGATTTTAGGAAGAAGATGCTGAGGACTGTCGTTCTGTGTGGCGGCAGCCCGGGGGGAAACTGCTGGTCCTCGGTCCGTCCTCCTCAGAGACCGACGGGGGGTTTACATCCAGAGAAAAGGGAGCAGAAGAGGGGGGGGGGGGGGGTTTCTATCTGCTGAGGCTAACCGGGAGGCTCTCCCTCTTCCTGCGCCGCCACGTGTTGCGGTGATACTGTGTGTGAGAGTGAGTGTGTGTGTGTGTGTGTCCGCGGTTAACCAGCACGGGGTTGTTGACCAGCGGAGGGTTGTGGAAGCCCTTCACGTTGAACTTGACGCCATTCTGAGGAAAGGGGGGGGGGAATTAGAGAAGAGAGAAAATTAATAAATACATCTCTAATATATTTACTGATGTTGCACAGGCAAAGAAATTACGTTTAAAAAAAAAGATTCACTTCTAGGCCTAGTATGTTTTTCTTGAATAAAACGTTATTATTTAATATTAGTCATAATTTAATAAGCCAGCAAGCTGTAAGAACTAAACCAAATGAAGCTCCAATCGATCATGTCCCTATTTTTGACATTTCCTAAAACAACAGACACATTTACTGATCAATGACTATTTTTCAAATGTGTGCAATAGAAAAAGAGAGAAAATCACACAGAAAATATGAGATGGAGAGTGTGTGTGTGTGTGTGTGTGTGTGTGTGTGAGAGAGACAAAGTTTGCCTTGATGGTGTGTGTGTGTGTGTGTGACAAAGTTTGACTTGATGGTGTGTTTGAGTGTGTGTGTGTGTGTGTGTGTGTGTGAGACAAAGTTTGCCTTGATGGTGCGTTTGAGTGTGTGTGTGTGTGTGTGTGTGTGCATGTGTGTGTGTGTGTGAGACAAAGTTTGCCTTGATGGTGCGTTTGAGTGTGTGTGTGTGTGTGTGTGTGTGTGTGTGTGTGTGTGTGTGTGCATGTGTGTGTGTGTGAGACAAAGTTTGCCTTGATGGTGCGTTTGAGTGTGTGTGTGGCATCCGGCGCCTACCTTGTTTGTGTGGCTGGACAGAGGCAGGGGGCAGGAGGGGGCGGGGACATGAGCGTGGATGTGGGGATGCATGTGGAAGAAGGGGGGGAGTCCGGTGTCTATACACACCTGTCTGCCAGGTATGGGGTGCATTGCTAGACCACCGGGCAGCTGGACGCGAGCCTGGGGGACGGAGGGGGAAATTATTCGTTACGGGGGGGCACAACATCTAGCAGGGTTTCTAGACCGTGTTAAACATCAAATTAAAGTACTTTTCAAGGACTCTCCAGGCCCAATTCCTTCAAATTCAAAGACCTAGCAAGGCAGAATTGAGACACTAATCATGGTAATAACATCCTTAAGGTTAATAACAAAATATTTTCAATTCCCAATCTTATATGAAATAAGCAAATATCAATAACTTTTACTGACATACCTCTGATCATGTCTTCATGTTCAAAAACTTTAATTCCTGCAAATTCAAAGACCTTTAAGCTTTAAGGGACCTTAGGAACCATGGCTAGCTATTCTTGATTCAATCTCATTTCTGGCTTTAGTTACGACTACATATTTAGGGTTGATGGAGAAGCTACGATGGTAGCTTAGCCTAGCATGATAACTCTTATCTCCATTCAGAAACAAAGCATTTCAAAACGTTTTGCTTGCCCACATAGAGAGGCGAAGTCCCTCCCTTTCCGGGGGAGCTCCATGGGACCTTATTTCGGAAAAATTATGTATTGAAGTCAATGGGGAGAGAGATTATCTTTCGATCCCGTTTGAATTGTGCCACGAATTACACATATGATGTTTGTCAATTTAAAAGATAATTTTGCAAGTCAAAAAAAATAAAATGTGTCGTAAAACTGTGAAGTAACACTTTTTTGGTGTGAAACCGCTCAATGAACTACATCTCCCGTCTCGCACCACACACCAAGACGGCCGTCACGTTGGCACATTTCACTTCCTTCTTTCAGAATGAGGCGGAAAGTATTAAAAGAGGTGAAAATCACTACAAGTCTGGGCATGTTGAGAGCTGTAGATACACAAAAGGGAGTTAGTCGGTTCCGTAAGAGCCAGCATGCGGGACCGGGATTCTGGGATTTGTAGTCTTTCTAGTTGCGTATTTTTCATAGTCTTATATTTCAACATTTTTACGACAAACTGTGACTTTTTTGACATGGAAATTATTTTTTAAGATCGGCAAACATCATATGTGTAATTCGTGGCACAATTCAAACGGGATCGAAAGATAATCTTTCTCTCCCCATTGACTTCAATACATAATTTTTCCGAAAATAAGGTCCCATGGGTCGGAAGTAGATGGGCGGGACTTCGCCTCTATTGGATAGACTTAATCTATATCATTGAGAAGATATTTTGGACACATTCATTGCAATTAAATCACAGCAAAATATGTTCATTTTGGGTTCATCTCACTGAAGTAACCAAAATGGATTCACTGCTTTTGGTCTACGTTAAGTGTCCCCTGGTGCCTGTAGCATACCCAGCATGCCTACCTGTGAGCCTGGATGCAGGAGGAGGTGGTGCCCCCCCATGCCGTGCTTCATGTTGAGGCACGGGGGCAGAGCTAGACCCAGAGGCTGGAAAGACGGGAAAGGTGGCATGGTGGGCGGAGGGACGGGACACGGCAGCGCTGAGTCCGAGTCCTTTCAAACGACACCAAAAAGAAGAGATAATGAGTATGTCACTCCTGCACGTCTCCGTTTAAATACCACAGTATAATTAGATCCAATGGGACGTGCTTCTGTTTGATAGGTCGGAGAGTATGAAAAAGGTTAAGCTGCATGTAGCTTCATCAGGTGGGTGGCAGTGTTTATACATTATGATGGATGTCAAGTGGTTCATCACATCAAAGTGTAGTTGTGTATATCATAGAGAGGTAAAACTGGTTAGTCTGTGATGTTTCATACCATCTAGTGTTGTCTGCAGACATCATTATATATACAGGATTTATTTTAAATGACAAATATTGTATCGTAAGGTGTGTTAAGGCCAAGTGTGAATCACATTTTTCAGAAGGAGCACAGAAAGTCAATGCAAACACGGAAATACTCCCAAAAACATGACAGTGACTATAATTTGAGTGCTTCTACAGTTTGTCTGTTTGTGTTTTCTTACATTGTCTGATCCCGACAGTGAGGAGACGGAGGAGGCCGAGGAGTGCTGCTGGGGGCTGGAGATGGACATGGGGGAGTCTGCGCTGTGGGGAGACCCTGAGTCCCTCTGCTGCTCCTCCAGCCCGACCCCCCCACTGGGCTCTGGCTCCTTGGGAGGGGAAACTGCAAAGAACAAAGACATTTTATTAACTATACATACAAAAAAATATATTTCTTCTTAAAACTCAATAAAAAGATTAGATTTGAACAAAAAAACATTGGGATCGTACCTCTGTTGTCTGTCGGCACCAGATCCCTGCCCCCCCACTTGTTACTGGTCCATTCCCTGTAGTCGATCACTTCCTGGGTCACCCTGATGATCCTCCCCATGTTGCTGCAGGACGGAGAAACAGATGGGTTTTAAAAGAGCACAACTTTTATCCAGGGTATCTTTTTTGAAACTGTTGAATGGATTGAGTAGAAACCTTTCAGAGTCTTTGTTGGGATAGGAGCGAGCGAGCGGGGACACGGCGTGACTCAGGACGATGTAGGCGTAGTCGAACACCTGCTTGACCTGCATGGCACCATAGGAGCCCCTCCCCACATCATTACCTGCATGGAGCAAAGACATACACAACAACAGAATAGTTAATACTTATGGGGAAAGATGGCTAAGTAAGCTGTGTGCCACTCAAGCTTTAATTTAGTTATTCTAAACTCCACGCTTGCTGTTAGACTCACTTATAGATAGAATTAAAAATCTTTTGGTTGTGCCAAACTGTGTGAACCATTGACATTCAAGCCATTATGCAGATTTGTTTAAAAGTTGCATCTTTCAAATTAACGTAATCGTTTTTTGTGTAAAAAACACTCAAATAAAGGTTTCTTTTAGCTAAATTACTGAGCTATTTTTTTTTTTTTAAACTACCACTAGATGTCCCCAAAACAAGGAATTTTCAAATCCTGATACATTGTATAAAATGATATGAACACTGGTGCTCATATAGGTGAAGTATTCCTCAGTACATTCGGAGGTGGCTGGTGAAAAGCGCAAAAGGGCACATTTCTACAAGCACACTGAATCTCTAGTAGTTCTATAAAGTCTATATGTCCTCTTTAAATCAAATTAAAAAATGACATGGCACTGAGTGACACAGTTTTAACACTTTCGTTGCAATAAGGGTAAACATTTAGTTTATTCTTCTTCTTTGCCCTTTTCCATGAGTAAAGTGATTTTAATCAGTTTTGTTACAATGCAGCTATTAATAAAAGGACACACACACACACACACACACACACACACACACACACACACACACACACACACACACACACACAACACACACACACACACACACACACACACCACACACACCACCACACACACACACACACACCACACACACACACCACCACAACACACACACACACACACACACACACCACACACACACACACACACACACACACACACACACACACACACACACACACACCTGGGAGCAGCGGGTCCTCTATGCAGAGCATGGATTGTCTGTATCCATTTGTCATGGACTTCGTGATCTCCTCTTTGGGAAAGTACCCGCCATTATTTGTGATACGAATCCCTGTTTTCGAGTAGTTGAAATGGCGGCCGTACAACTCAAAGAACTCAATCAGCAACACTCCCAAATTCTCATTGGGGTTTCTGGCGTCGATACGTGGATGGAGCTGAAAGAAAGAGCAATGGGAGAACTGATTAGTATGGATTAAAAAAAAAAAAATGACTATGCATTGGTAATGATTACTATTGATGTCTGTCAACACTGGATATGTCTGATGCTAAGTGCTACTACAAATTCTCCTATGAATGCTACTTTCATTAGCTAGCACATCCTGCACTGGTCTACTTCATTTACATCACATGTATTTTTCAGTCAGGTGTCTGCATCTTCCTGTACCTGTAGAAAGCTGATGACCATGAGGATGAGGCTGTAGGAGCTGATTCCCCCGGTGAAGACTTCGTTAAGATCCCTCTGCAGCAGAAACTGCTTCAGGACAAAGATCAGGTAAGGCAGCACCGGATACATCTGAGGGAGGGAGAGAGAACGCTTATCTGTCAACCTCTGGATTAGGTAACGAAAGAGAGGATGTCTGTTTGACCCCGGTTCCATTTGTAGTCAATAAGGAAGAGTGGGGGTGTCTAGTGAGTTGTGAAGAATTAAATGAGCTTGAGATAGGACAAGACCAGTGGCGGTTCTAGAACATTTTACATGGGGTGGCAGAGGGGGGGCAAGAGGTCATGCCAGGGTGGCATGGGAGGGCGGACCGTACGTGGTATTTTATACTGTATATAAAACCTATTTATTGTTAAATCATGCCCTAACACACGTGTTCTTAATGCACAAGAGAAACAAGGTGTTCAGACAAACAAACTAACATATAGTATAAAACAGCAGAAAATATTCATGATACCCTAGAATTCTGTTTACTGTAAGTACAGCAAAAGTACTTAGTTATAATTAAGTACACAAATGACATCACCCATCTCTTAAGAGAGCTAAAGGTGATCTGTGCAGCAACACATTTCAATAAATATGTGTCAATACTAAGAACTGCTAGATTGTGCTGCTGTAATGGAATATGTATGCAAGGAGAATAAAAACATACCATGTGGTCCAGCTGGAGTCTCATCTGCCTCCTGATCCCTGCCTCCTGATCCCTCTTTATGACACTCATCTTTATTCCTCACATACATTTCTTCTTCTTCACTAATGTCTTCATCTCCTCCTGGCTTTCTCCTGCTCTGACCCTCCTCGTCTCTTCAGTGAACTCTCTTTTCCTTTTCCTCTTTCCGTTCGTCCTGATCACTTCTCAGATATGTCTTTTTGTTGTTGTTGACTCACTCCAGCTAGTCTGGCCTGCAAGAGTCTACTTGGGAAAAGCACTGGTACAAATGCTTGTATAACTTTACACGTTAGTGCCATGTAGCTAATAAGCAGCATAGCCTATAATAAATATAAAATCAGAAAGTATTTATCAAGCGCACACAGGCAGCTGTGTTTAGACCCAGTTTGACGGTAAAAGATGTATCCTGGTTTAATTTATCTGGCCTCATTGATGTGATGTGTAATTTACGTGGATTTAATAGTACCGCATAGTGTAGCAAATAAAAGTGATCGATCTCCCAGGTAGCGCTGTCTGTGTGGTATGTTGTAACGTAACGCCCCAAACAGCAACCGTCTGTTAAACGCTATCGATTCAAAAAGCAGCGTTTTATTCATATTTTGTTTCAAGCTCTCGTCTTTAGTAAAAAACAAAACTAGTCGAAGGGGAAATGCTCGAGGGGAAGCTGATCCACCTTCAGGTGCTGGGACAGCTCGGTCTCTCTGCAGCTGTGTGAGCTGCGGTCAGTTTAATGCAGGGCCGTAGCTCCGTTTTTAACGGGCCTAAGATGATACTTAAAATGATTCACTTTTAATTCATGTACTGCTTGTTTCGTTGCTTGAGAAGCTTGTGGACATAGTGTAGACTTGTTTCTACAGTTTTAGGGCTGCCCCCCCCTTGATCTGCCCCTGGACAAGACTATATTCAAACTGAACAGCAAGTAATTCACATTATTGTAAAAATAATTACAATATACTTTACTTAGCTTCAGGGGTGGGAATATTTAGCATTTGCAGAATGAGTACTTTTACTTTTGTAGTTGTAGTATATTTGATGCTTATAGATTTGTACTTTTATTTGTAGTTGAGTATTTTTATTTGTACTCAAGTTAAGGTTCCGAGTACTAAGTTCCAATACTGACGGTACTAATTGATATACCAGCACTACCTGCAGCCTGAAGAGTGGAAAAGCTGTGTTGCCTAAGGTAGCTCTATACATACAATAGTCATGTTTTCGCAATAACTGTGACTAATAATAATAATAAGTATAATGTGTCATCCCTATTTGATTTTCTTTTAGTAAGCTTTAATCCTGCCAAACCAGTGAAAACCCCTGCTGAAACCACCGTTTCTGCTGAAACCACAGTGATCTCACTCTTGTTTTTAAAGTACAGCTGACTAACCAATTTTCACTTGATGTGATGTGTAAATTGCTCCACTCCACCCATCAATGAATTACTCTTTCTAGCGTCCAACAGGATCAAACGTACTAAAGTAATGTGTTAAATGGGGGTTCCTAGAGCCTCTGACTTAATAACGTGCTGAACTCCCTTGAGGGCCTGGGAATGGGAAATACAAAAATTCTCCTTTTCCAATTGAAAAGTGAGCATGACCTTCTGGCAGTATGTGTGTGTGTCTGTTTTGTGTGTGTGAGTATCTGTGCCAGTGGAGCAGCGGGGCTTGGTTGACTTTTCAAATATGCTTTTAGAGAAGTAATGCTGGGAGATAGACTCCAACTGGATGCGTGGGAATCTGACATGTGAGGATTAGCTCTGAGCTCTGAGCTGACCTCTCAATGACAAGTCAGTCACACCCATGCATTAACAACATCAACTTTCAGTGGGTTGAAGCTGAGAGTGGATGTCAACAGGAGGCTTTCCAGCTCAGACATGCACTCCCAGAGGAGCATAATACATAAAGAAACAACAACAACAAAGGGGGAGAAGAGCCAAAAGCTGACAGCTGGCTGAAACGTCAGCTCCTGGAATTCCTCTCGTGCATTAGCTACTATAACCGTGACTGAAGTGAGCAGAGATCCACCTTCAGCAGGAATTTAGTCAGAGCCATGGGGAGGAATTCACCTCCGCCTAGTTGATTTGGCAGCGAGGTTTTTCAGCAGCTAAAACAGACTCAGTTTGAGTTAAGTGGAGATTATTCTGAGCACGGTTGCTGGGGTCCGCTCCAGCTTCACTTTGGAAATTAGATGTGCCAACACGAGATTGAAGTGTAATGCTTTAAAGTACTCTCTGATTCGCAGGGAACTTCTACAGTTCTGTATTTAGACCCCGCTGTAAAAATAGTAATTATGTGACTCGTCTGGTGGTCTTTATTTAAATATGTCTACATGACCTTTTTCTGTTCTCTTCTTACATATCTATTTGCTGCTTGTAATGTGGATTTCCTGTAGTCAATGTAGACTTCAATTCCCTATCTGGTTTAAAAATGCAATGGATTTCTGTGCGTCATTTGATGCCTTCTGGTCTGATTTGATTAATATAAATTATTTAATATAGTTCGCTATCTGTGTACTTTTTTTATTTTTATTTTTTTATATATGCACCATGACATCAAGTCAAATTCCTCGTACGTGTGAACCTACCTGGCAATAAACCCGTTTCTGATTTCTGATTGTTAAATTAAATATCACTACGATAACACATGCACCTGTGAGCTGCACATCCTGACAGGCGATAAATGTATTTCCCACCTTAACATAATCTTTAATGAAGCTCGCCGCCTTGACGCCAGTCTCCATATTGAAGCTGATGTCCACCTTCACCTCCGTCTCCCGGTCTGTCAGCTTGATGATTGGCACCTGAAGGCAGAAAGGGTGACGTGCATTAGCAAAGAGTCTCTGTGTGATGAGGCAACAAAACAGACAGCCTTGAGGACGCAAATGCTAATCCAAAAATGTAAAATTCAGCCATTAACTACTTATTATCACGTCAGTACAGACAGCATTGAAGCAAGCCGTGGTTAGCTTGGTTATGTGCACACGCCACATGATGATGGTGCATGTAACAGAGCTACCACACCATTGGGGGGTTGAGTGGGTGTGACATATTATATGCATTTTTAGCAGAAATACTTGGGTTTAACTTTAAATAGAAAATAAAACCTTCAAATAACAGGCAGTTAACAGTGGAGCATTGTGCGTTGAACTAGTATCCGGTGCTATTGTAATATTATGGTGTACAGTTTTTAAAATGTAAACACTTTTCAAGCTATGTTAACCTTAAAAGGTGTCTTTATCATCACATCTTGAGTGTGGCTTTGAAAGCTTTTTTTTTTTTAACAGAACTCGTGTCTTCTCATGTCACTTTGTGTATTCATCAGCTGTTGACCCAGATTCATTTATTATTGAAAGTTTTGATCATGATTATTTAATGCTTAGCTAGCTGTAGTCAGATAGGGAGACACCGGGATACAACAAACAAATGACGAACAGGGCCGTTTCATTTTCAATATTTAAGGATTTTTGGTTTACATGAGTGATTGTGTAGATGGAACACCATACTATGTTAGAAATCTAGCATTTGTCAAGGAATATAATCAAATCCAAGCATTTTCTTTATGTTAAAAACATGACGGTTAAAATCTATAATGTTGTACAAACCCTGTGAACTGTGTATTTACATTTGAACAGGGGGAAATGACCACTCCACTGGCAGAGTGCCACTATCACGCAAACAGATGGAAGACTCTAATTATAGTCCATTTTTCCATGGACATAAAATAGTATTGAGCCAAAACTTTAGACATCCGACTGACCGTTTGAAGTCCAGAGGAACTTTTCTAGGGATGTAATAACTTCTGCCAAATGAAGCTTTGGCTGGGTTTGTTACAACTGGTCCCGCATTTAGTGTGACTGTAACATTCTATTATTCACTTGGAAGAATAAAACCAAGATATGTGCCATATCAACTAATCACTGCATCACTGTAAATGGGATATTTAATCGTTATTTTATCAAATACACTAGTGTTTGATGGATATCTGATGGTGCAAACAAGTGCGGTTTTATTTAGGGACTCAATATGAAGACAGTAAAGTGCTCTGGTTACTCACTGTAGCTTTTTCCAGCACTTTAATGGAGAAAGGTCCTGCCACATTATGTTTGCGAAGGGCTTGTTCCAGGTCTTGCAGCGGGGGTCGATCCCACTTCCCAAACACCACCAGGTCAATGTCACTGAGGGCAAAACCAGTCCGAATGTTAAATTACTGAACAGGTATAAAACATTCTATGTTTTTTTAAATAACATATCATGAGGGTCTTACCTGGTTGGAAGGTACAGCCCTGTGCTGAAGCTGCCAAATATTTGGACCTGGAAAAAACAATGTTGAAGAAATATTACAAAACAATGAAACAAACTGAGTAGTTGAAGAAAAGAGAGAAATACAAATAAAAACGCACTGGCATTTCATAGCCCTTCTTATCACATTCTAAATATAATGAGTTTGGCTTCATTTTGAAAGTACAGATACTGTATCGTGCAATAGCTCATTTATCGAGATGATTTATTAATCTATCTCAAACTATCAGGAACTAGGTATTTCCACATTCCACTTTAGAGACAGTAAACGCTAACAAGTGAAGTAAACTACCAAATTAAGTAAACAACAGCTAGGGAAAAAATGCAGTGTGTGGAGGCTGCCTGCGAAAGCTCTCCAAAAGGAAGCAGAGTTCTTTGGCTTTCCATCTGGTAAATACGACAAGGCAATGGCACAAAGACAGGCCAGGATTAATAGGCTGAGATGAAAAGGGAGGCTGGTACAAATCAGGGTCTTGATCCATTTACCTGACAGTCAGGCTCACAGAGGAAGAGGGGACGACTGGCAGCCAACCAATCAGCACTGCGCATGTTTCACATGATGAGGTAATGAAGGGGGCATTACGTTAACACTACGTCTATATATATATATATATATATATATATTATATATATATATATATATATTACAGTGTATATTATCATATATTATCATGAAAAACAGACTTTTTCCTTTCTTTTGCATATACATTTGGGTATCTGGATCGACAGACAGCCCATAAATTGTGAAATAAGATAACCTAGTCAGTTTTTTGGGCTGCTTTGCTCAGAGAACATGGGATTTTACAAGTCATTCAGATTTTACGCCTGCTCCATTGTCATTAGAAAAATACTGTATTTCAATGATCACCTCCACATATTGCTTCAAAAACTACCCCTATCACTCAAGAAACAAAGCAAAATAAGCATATCTCCCCAAGTGTCAAACTGCTCCTTTAAGTTTAATAGAATACAAAGCAGGAATAGGAGAGTAAAGTGTCTCACGACAATTCTAACTCAAATTCATTTCTGCAAGCACGGAAAGAATTGAAAACCGAATAGAAACAAGGAATACGTTGGTGTTATCTTGAACAAACACTCAACTTTAAAAGAGTGTTAAAACACACACTCTCAACCAAGAGTTAGAAGCAATCTGAGATCACAGTTAGTGTGTGTGTGCCAATAATTCTCCCCTTAGAGTGGGCTGCATGATTTAAGAGACTGCCCTCTAAGATATAAAACAATTTGAAAGGGGGGGAAATTGATCCTGATAAACGGACCGAGTTTGTGTGTGTGTGTGTGTGTGTGTGTGTGTGTGTGTGTGTGTGTGTGTGTGTGTGTGTGTGTGTCTTACATTTGCAGTGGGCCACAGCTCCTTGATGACCATCTCTATCCGGTTCACCACCTCCTTCCTCATAGCTGCTTCCTCTGGGCGAGGAGACATGAAGTTGTAGAAGTCAATCACCTCCTCGTGGAGTCTGGAAAGAAAGGAGGATAAAAGATAACAGTTATTCCCAACTATGAGCCTGAGCTACGCTATGCTACATACACTAGTATGCTAAGGAGTCTTGCTCAGGAGTATTTCATATTGCAAATGCTTAAACAGCTACACATTTACTTTATTATTACACCATATCTGGCTAATATTCTAAAGAAAAATAAAACTCTTTCCAGGTGGCCCAAGATAAGTTCCCTTGTTATCACTGTGCTGGTTAACCCGCATGATGCCAGCGACAGGGAAGCAAAGCAACAGATTTTTGCCCTGAATGTTATTTCAGAATCACAACTGTGTGAAACCATGAGCTGTCAAAATTGTTTCTTAAGAAACACAAGCAAGTTCTTGTATTTCTAAAGGTGGCGTATATTTTGAGACAAAGCCTATCTTTTCAATGTAGAAACATGTCCCATCAAGTACAGAAACTGTAACCACTAACCCACAAATAAGGCAGAACATAAATGGTCATGGTAAAGGGAGAAACAAACAATCTTATCTCACCATCAGTGTCATCAAGAAAGAGGTATAACACACCTTTAAGGTTTTCAGAGGACATGGAAAAGGGTTTGGTAAAACAATGAGGGCCATGTCAGCCTTAGCATGCCGGAGGTCCCAAGCCCTATCGTGGTTGCTGATATTGTTTTGTGGGGGGTGCATAATGTAAAGATTTCCAACCAGTCAAATGCCTCCGAACAGTGGAACTCTGTTCAACCCCGGGGCCATTCATTTTTTTCTAGGAATGCATGCCATGATGTCAGTGTGAAATACAGAACAGGGAGACTGTCACAATCAATTACCAGCGCCTGAAGGAAATGCAGTCCGCCCATGTGCCCACTCTTTGGGGAAACTCTCTGCCAGCAGGCCATGGCGTATCCATGCCAATAGTCCAGTGATGACAGAGGGCTTGCTGGTTGTTGGGCCCCCCACAGTCAAAATAAACTGCTGCTATAGCTAGCCCTTACAAACTAGTGTGTCATCTCCTCTCCTCAACTTTAGGGTCCAGTGTTAAAGAATGAATTACATAAAACTGTTTTTCTATTAACCTAATCTCAGATCATTGCAATATCATACAACATAACTACACTTTAATTTAAATGTGCAATTTTAAGAGCAAACCGCTCTATAGGAATTCTAAGGGTACCCCTGAGGGAAACTACTTTAAGTGCACAAGCCAAAACTTGCATCAGAAAAATAATTGCACAAATACAAGCAACCAAAGAAAAGGACATATGTTATCCTCTAATAGCAGGACAATATCATTAATAACTTTAATGTTGTTCAGTGTCTTTAGGATTTAGGGTTATTAGGATACTAAGCATCAAGCAGTGGACGTGCTTTCATGACAGACACCGATTTCTTGTACAGAAAATTCCCAGATGGGTGCAACCAGCCATTACAAATATCACAAGGTCATGCAACACATGTGGAAGTTCCTTGGTCATCAGTTTTGGGTGAAGGTTTTTACAAGAGCAAAGATAATCACCCTTATAACATTAAACTAAGACAATCCTTTAATTTAATTATAAAACTCTTACTACATTAACCATGAGGGTCTTATGCATGTATATTACACCTACTGATCCATTATAAATACCACAATGGAAAAAGTTAAATACAGCTTTAGATATACAATCCAAGTAAAAACCTATACTGGAGTTAATGTACTTAAACTATGTACCAATACATTTGTATTGCATTGCATTAATTTTCCCTTCCTTTAGCGAAAGTATATTTACTTTAGGTCCTATTCTGTCTGATCATTAATTTATGTATTTATTTGAACAAGGACCATGCATATAAATACATTAATCTCAGAAAAGAGAAGAGATGATTTATGCGAGATTTTAGCTCATAGTTTATTTCCATCTGCAGTATGTGTTATTTAAGTGTTGTTAAGTGAAAGCTACATGAAAAATAACCTGGAATAAGTGAGTTAACTATGACTGCAACTTTTATGTTTAAGATCTAAATAACTTAACTTACTGAAAAACGGTTTTACTTCACTAAAGTATAACAAAATTGAGTGGAAAAGGCTGGAATATACAATAAACCAGATCATCCTTTAAAGAAAGTTGTTTTCTATACTCCCAAAGCAAGCTAATGTATTTATTTTACTAAATAAAGCAATAAATTAGAAACAGTACAGGCACATTGGAGACTGCCTGGGGATGAATGAACTGCTAATTTTACCTCACCCCACATTACACAAGTTGAGGGTTATTCAACCCCTTTAGCTAACACCTGGGCTGGTTGTAGTATTTTATAACAACACAAGTTGGAACGGTTCTTTCTGGAAAGTTGGTTACATTTGTGCTTAAATTGCTAACCGTTTAAGTAACTAAGACGTACATTTACTCAACTAGTGTACTTGAGTATTTCATTTTTATGTTACTTTGTACTTCACCCAACATTACACAAGTTGAGGGTTATCCAACCCCTGTAGCTAACACCCAGGCTTGTTGTAGTATTTTAAAATAACACCAGTTTAATTTGCTTTTTCCCTAACTTTAATGCAGAATGTATTCCATTGTACAGTATTTAAATTTGACATTCTGTTTATTTTATTCTATTAACATGTATGTAGACTCCTGCATTTCCCTGGTTACTTACTACATTCATTGCAACATTTCGTTTTTGGTATTTTATTTAACATGTTTATCGTTCTCTTCCCATGCATTAGTTTGCACATTGGTCTTGCAACATATCTAGCACTATTCTATTTATACTCTGTTTCTTCAAGCACTATTTTACATGTTATTTTAAATTAGTTGTGTGGCTTATATTTATTTTATGTGGCATTGCTGGAGGAGCCTGTGACTTAAGATGTTCATTGCCGTGACTACACTGTTGTGCATAAGCTTTCGAATTTTAAAATAATGTTGAGACAAAAGAGATAACCGTTAGCTAACCTTAGCCACATAATGCTAACAAACCGACTGAAGAGCAACATATCCGGTTAAAACCTTCTAAATAAATCACCCTTTAGATAAAACACTTAAATAAAAAGTGTTGTTGTATTGAAAGACACTATTATAAACTTCTCAAAAACGCTTGCTTTTTAATCACACTTCTCAGTAGTTTGTTGTTATTTTGTGATTTCTTAACGGCTAAATTCAAACTTCAAGTAGAACATCCGAGCACTTCCGGTTTTGTCGGCGTTTCTAACGGTAGCTTTTCAGCTATAAAGCTAACAGCCCAACTCCAGTTTAAACTGCAATGTCGTACAAAGCATTAACTGCGTTAGCAAATACATATCTTTATTGCGTTTTATGAACCATGATATTTTACAAATATTTATTTAGAATTGTCAAGCAGCTTTTAACCAATTAAACCAAAAGACAAATATGTAATCTAATATGTTATTTAGGTCAATAAGCTATTTCAAACTGCTGCTACAACATTTTATTGTAGCCATGGTTGTGTACTTATTTGTCTTCATTTAATTCAATTCTAATGTGTGCTTCTTTTTTTTTTTTAAATATCATTGCTTGTCTTTTTAACCTGCTATGTCACTTTTTAAATATCCCCGCTGTGGGAATAATAAATAACAAATAAGATAATACTTGATCGATCCCAAATTGGAATTGTTTAAACACATATATACATTTTCTGGAGACCTTTTTGATCTTGATGCTGTACTTTTTAACCCTTTAAACCCCCTTAAACCCCCGAGCAGTGATCACTTACCCCAGGACCCCAGGGCTGTACTTCCTCGTCTTCCATGGCGTCCAAGAAGTGCACGTATAATTGCCATTAGTGCAGTTTGAAAGCAAGTAATTCATCCCATAAGTGCTCGCTTTGTTGTCACTTTTCCTCCGGCCTGGATGGTGATTGTGTGTGGGGTTTTCAGGTACGGAGGGGTGAACCTGGTGGCGCTTCATGCAAAGCTGCTGGGAAGCCGGGTGCTGATAGATATTATTATCCATGCCGTGGAGGAGGAGATTGGCACCCCCGACGTTTTTATTTGTATTATTAATATTGCCTGTTAGATTTCCACCCATAGTCCTCTCACAGCTGGAATGGGTGCGGAACTCCTGCAACGACGTGGTGGACGAGATTCCCCTTTTCTGGAGCAAGGTTTTCCTCTCTGGTTCAGCGGTGGAGTTGTCGTTGGACAGCCTTAAATCCAGGGAGGAAATCGCAGTGCTAGTGGTGCTAGTGATGCCGTGATGGCTGCTGATGCTCTTGCTAGATGCCACATTTTTTAAACCCCCCCAACGTAGCGTATTTCACACACTGGTTGTAGTTCTGGTGCTGGGCGGAGGAGAGGGTCCGTGCTCCCTGAGAGGTCTCCCAGACGTGCATCCATAAGGCGTTCGCAGGTCCTTTCTGTTCCGGCTGAATCCAAGCTACCCTCGGATCCATTCAACTTATTTTTCTCTGGTAATCCCCCCCCCCCCGTTACTACCACACACAAGCCCCGTTTTAAAGTCTGCTCCCCTGGTGTCGCTTGCAAATGTCGCTGCTCTGTGCCAGATAACGAAAAGAGAATTTAAGCATTAAACCGGAATGATAAACTGTCCCATTTACACACTGCTAGCTGCCGGGGGAAAAAATGCTTGCCGTTTCCTACGGGAATTCAATATGGCGTTCGCTTCAAATCCATGCGCATGCGCTGTACGGTGGGTTTCTTAAACAACGACTGTGTCCCCCACACACGCCCACTCCTTCATCTCTCTCCGGCCGGGTGATCGTACATCATCATCGTACATATTTGAATTTTAATTCGATAAATATTTACTTGAAAAACAAGTAATTAAATCCAAGGTAAATCGTAAATGTGTATCACCCCTGTGGTCCAATGGCTCTTGCAGAAGAACACTTGTACTGTCTTTTTTAATTCAATTGAAATAGCTGTATTGGCATGACCATAATGACATATATAGTATTATAATTTACAAATTATAACATCTATACATCAATAATCTACTGTTATGTTGATACACATTTTTAACAAAAGCAACAATTATATTTGCTCTTGCAAAAGCTCCTTTATTGCTACTGTACACTAACATCCAGCATCATTTATATATGTTGAAATGTTGGCACAGATTTACATTAAAATAAGAAAATGTGAGACATTTATGTGCATCTATAGCTGTGGATTTCAGGGCCATTTTGGACATGAGGGAATACAGTATGTCTGCCCAGATATGCCTGAAAGATAGAGACAGCTTGTGTCTTTGTTAAGTATTAAAATGTTTGACAAATTAGAAAAACATAACACTTCGTCAAAATGCAATTAACATCAGACAGAGAAGATGTTATCATCTCAAATAGGGGACATAATCGCAACATCTGGCACTCAAAATGCTGCTCACACACATTCAAACAGCTGAAAACTCAGCATTCAACAGGAAAATCAGTTCTTTTCACTTTCTAATCGCAAATGGAGATCAGGATCTTTTTCCTTTTTTTATTGTTTGAGATGCACTCTGCAGACTGTGAATCCAAATGCTCATTTCCAAGGGGCAATGCACAGCAGGTGGTGTTGATCATCCCAGGCTCTCTATGCCTCCCAGCCCAGTAACAGCCATCTCGCAGCCCATTAAGCTCGGTGATGGAGCGGAGGCAGGCTGGATAACCAGCACCTTCTGGGATGTGTGTGCATGTAAAAGAAGAAGAGTGAGGGAGAGAGGGCCTTGCATAATGCCCGCCCCCAACTCCTGCTACTCACGTGCAGCATGTGACAGTCAAGGAGAAAACCCCAGAGCTAACTGTGTGCCAGCTAGGATATGTAGCTCTCTGACTGTATGCATACACAGCTGCTCACAGCCCACTGTACATCCATATAAATCTAAGCTCTTCTTTCTATCTCCCCCTATCTTACAGTGTGTGAACCACAGGCGCTTGAGTGACTCACCAGAGTGAATAGGTTATTCCTCTCATCCCTCATGTCACAGACTAGGCCCGAGCCAAAAGAGTGTGTGCGATTTCAAGGCTGGTTTGCCTCATTGTCAGCTTTTATGGGATTACTGCATTGGTGACGACTAGACCATGGCTGACAGATGCCTCACACACACATATATATATAATATATATATATATACAGACAGGGGCAGGGTTGGAGAACTGTATGCTCTAAGGCATAAAAGTAATAGCAGATAATATTAAGAGAGCAGGCAGTAGTCAGAGACTGCATGTGGCTTGAATAATAATGAGGCCGCCGAACGTTCCAGATATTTAACCCACATTAGTGGGAAGCTGCATTTACACTGTTGTATCAACAGCTATATCACATTTCTACACATGAACATATCGCCTGTGGTGGGTCAGTCGCATTGTGGCTTTTTATACAGCATAACAAGGAAAGCATTATAATTGGCCCAGAAAATATTTGCCGAGCACAAATCCCGATCTGCACTACCAGTCAACGTGCAACCACGTACAGACAAAACAGAGGTTTAGACCTGAACATGTAGCCTATAGGCGTGCTGATGTGCGCCGCCTGTAGGCAAAAATAACACACATTCTAAAATGTTAAAGGGGGCCTATTATAATTTTTTTTAGGGCTTCCCTTTCCTGTGTTGTGGTATACTGTATGTTTTTGTGCATGTAAATGGTCTCCAAAGGCTATAATTGTAGATTTTCATTCAGAGGGAGTTTCTCTCCCACACAAGAATATATATACATTTTGTTAATGGCCAGAACAGTTTTTCCGGTCACATGGGTTATAGTGTACTTCCTTAAAAAACATCGGCTACAAAAGTTCAAGGTTTTACAGAAACCTAATGATCGTAGAAAGCTAACATTTGCAAATGTATAGTCACAACTTGAATTCCCAAACCCTCCCACATCAGTCATAGAAAAAGGAACAGACAGACACCATTGTTTGTTTCCCTGTGGAGGAAGTGTTTTTATTCAAGCAGCTATTCCTATCTGTGTGTGTATTATGAGATGTTGCATCTCTACTGCTGCTGTTGTTTTTCTTTTCTTTTATGTTGCACAGGTTGTCATATGTACTGTTTATCTTGATAGCCAGTCCAGCAAATTACTTTGCATATAAAAAGAAAATCCATTGGTGCCTGCTGCCTGAAGATGAAGGGTATTATATTCATACGGCGGGCTACGTAAATACACTGGCTGGGTAATATAGTGATGCAATTACAAGGAGCGTGGACAAAGAGGATACACAGACGAAATAGCCTGGAAGAGAAAGAGAGAGACAGAGGGGGAACATGAAGGATGTCAGTCTGCATAGCCTTCAGCGACACACAGCCTTCATTTTTCATCATACACAGAGGTCTTTTATTTATTGATGAGGCCATGTTTAAAAATGATGACATAATATAAATGTTCAAAAACAACACATTAATTAAATGTGACATGACCTTGGCTTGATGTAACATTTCCTCAACTGGGAAAAGGGAGAACTTATGAAAAGTGATGGGAGATTTTTTGCACTTTTTGTGAAAAGACAGGCTTCAATGGAGCCAATGTCATTTTCACTTGTGGATGGATTTGAATTGTGTGTCACATTCTTAGTATCTAAAAGACAAGACATGATTTCAGGAAAGCCCTTACTCAGGGTAATGAGATTATGTTAAAAGTTATTTTTAAACAATAATAGAATAGAAAAGATGTTAAAGATGAAGTGTTTTTTACGTCTTGTCTTTTCTCCCAGGCTCCCTCCTCTCCTTCATTCAGTTTATGCTCAATGTGCTTCTGCTTTCACACGCTCAATCATTTGTTCTCTCTTTCTCAGAACACCCAGACAGGTGTGATGTGTTGAGGCGGCGCTCTCTTCTTATTTCAGGCATGGGTGAGTTATTGAGGGACATGCTTGACCTCTATTTGATTTCCCTGCAGCAGAGTAGCTGTGGACAGGCCTGCTACAGTATCAGTCTTTAAAGAACGGCGATGCACTGCAGTAATTTGTAGCAACGACACCCGGAGCAAAATGAGGCAGAAACATGTGTTCGGACTTCATTAAATCTCCTTCTTCTTCATTCAGTCAACGGATGTTAAAAAAGATGCACTGGCAACAGATGACTCTTGAGAATGGATGGAAACTTTTAAGTGTCTGCTTTGCATTTCCGAGTTTATATTCCATCTGGGAGAATATGCAGATCAGCGGAGAGTCTTTAAAGAGTTTATTGCTGGTGCAGAGAGTGATAAATCCACTGTATTACTGTTGAGGTACGCTCCATTCGCCATCCTATTTCCTCCTGAGGAATGCTATATGTTGCCTCTTTGGCAAACAGAGCATTTCAATTACATACAGTTCAGTGTTGCTGAGGTTACTTTGCTTTATGGGCGTTATTACCAAAGTAAGAAGCAACGGTATGATGTTTTTGTAAACCGTTTGCTTGCTTGCAACCCACATGAGGTAATTTACAAGCTTGCAGTCTGTGTTTCTTTTCAGTTTTCAGTACTGGTCTTCAAATTTAGCTTATTTTAGAGCTTATCTAAGTTTTGTAAAATGTTGGGAATGTCCCTTTCCAGGCTTTTCAGGCTTTCCAGGCTTCCAGTACCCACAGTGTTTTTAGAACAGAAAGGGAACCAGTGCCTTCCTACTTTTCGGGTAGTCTTCAAACTTAGCATGGTACCATCTGTAGAGAGTGAAAGAGCAATGTTCTACTATTACTTCAGGTATTTGCTTCAACAAGTGCCTTACACTGCATGAAATCCATCTTTCTCTGTATGTGTGTGTTATTATACTTACTTGTGGTGTGACACAGCCCTGCTGGAGAGGACCACTGCGGTGAAGATGGCGAAAGCTGTACTATGGACAGAGTATCCAGCCAGAGCGAAGCCGGCCCACTCTGTTATCTCTCCTAAGAAGTTGGCTCCAGACACATATTCAAACAGTCCGCCTGTGGGTGGAAGACACAGGAATGAGGACAGGTATGCATAACCTTTCATATGTTCACTGGAGGCAAAAATAACCCAAATAGTTTATTCTGGAAGAAACATAACTATGATGTATTTTTAACAACTATAAATCCATATCTGGCAGTAATAGTACTGACATTTCAAAGGCTAAAAAGGATCCGATAAGGTCAGTGGAGCACAACTAGCTCCACTGACCTTATAAATAGCTTAGCCTTCACTCTTTGAATGCAGGCCATGGGTAGTGTTGCTACCATCTGTGTGAAAATCGCATTCCTGGCTGAGGGAAATTCAGACGTGCCAGTAAGTTCATTTCCAGCGCGGCTTAAACGGCTTCCTCCCTTCTCGCCCTTTCCGCGTTTTTTCCTTAAGGGTTTCTTTGTTTTATTTCCCTTAAGGGTTCGGGACGGATGGTTTCAACAGGTTCACCGCAAGTTCAGGCTTGAGGTAAGGGACCATGTTCTTAGTCAGGGTAGCCCTAAGGGGCCCTAAAATGCTTTTTGAGGTTTTTTTTCTTTCCTGTAGTGTGTTACATAGGTTTGTGTGCATATTAATGGCCCGCAAAAGGCTTTTTGCTTAAAGAATCATGATAACTTATTATTTAAGCAAAAAGGCAGTGGCGAACCGTCAGGGCCTTCAAGGTATTCAGAGAATACCCTGGAACACTCAGATAAAACAAACAAAAAATCGATTTAATTATATAAATAAAATGTAATAAAATGAATAAATGAGAATCGTATCTGTGTTGTTGATCTGTAATATTATAGTGTTACGTTGATTTGTTTGTCCTTCTCGGACCATGCACTACGCATTGCAGTGGTTTTGTGTTAGAAAAGAAAGCAACCAATCAGATCTTGTTCTGGGTCTGGGTAGAATATCCTTCAACCAAGGTATTCTATATCCTTGATAGAATACCCTGGCCGTTGCACTGAATGAGAGCGTACCTTTGGACTGACAGTTTGATCAACCAATCATATGTTGATTTGTAGCCAATGGGCGTATTCTTTCAGAGTTTCCCTCGGTTCCAGGGTACTCTCGAAGGCCCGGTAGTTAACTGGCTCGAGACAGAGGATCTAGATGAATGCGACGAAGCAATTCATGCCATTTTATTGTTTTTAACGTTGAAATGGCAAGTGCAACAGGTGAAGATGAAGTTGTTGCGGAATTGTTGTGAGTACCCTTTTCAAGACGACAATTCAGTGAAAAGACGGACATTATATTGTGTGTGTGTCCACAGAAGGTCCAATTGTGATAGACACGGTTCGCCACTGCAAAAAGGAAAAATCCATTTGAATTAGCCAATAATGTAATTTTAAATAGCAGGAGTGTATATGTTATTGGTTTTTTTCCTAACACATACTGCCCTCAAGACTATTTGTCAGAAGCAATTTGGAAATGGGCCAAATCTTGTTGAGCCACCCTTGCCTGTCACTTGTCATACAGTGGCCATACATGTTTAAATAGTAAAAGGTCACACACTCTATAAAATACCCACCTCTAAAATGTTCTCTCATTCAGAAATGTATGCCTAATTCTTGTTTTGTTTTAAAGTGAACAGTTCTATGTGTTGGGAAATACGCTTGCTTGTTTTCTCGCCCAGCGCTAGACTAGAAGATTTATGAAAAAACAGAGAATTGCAGCATATCTGTAAAACTTCTAACCCGTTGTTTTTTTAAGCATTAATCAAATAAGATAATATTGCCTGCTGGCTGTAGCATATATTTGCTGTACAAACATGAGTGTGGTATTAAGCAAATAAGCAAGATTAATTCAAAATGAATCTGGAATTACTCTGGTGCAGACATCATATAGCCTGCAGTATAATGTCCATGTTCCAGTATGGGGCTGGCTTGCTGTCTCACATGATTACTATAAACACTGCGTGGTTTGGTACATTTCTCTTTCTGTTTTAAGTAAAGTAAAACCACACACAAAACACTAGGAGTATTGTGAGCCAGTGACACACAGCGGGAGCAGTCAAAGCAGCGAGAACCTTTTTAAACACTAATTTAAGGTTCATAGAGGGCAAGGCAGAGAGGAGAAGATCTCTATTGACAACCAGTGACTCTGCTCACAGTGTGATCCTGTATAATCATGCGACCACACTGGGAAATTAGCATCTAGTGCTGTGTACATGGACCACAGAGGTCTGTGCCATGAAGTGATTACTGCTTTCCTGGCGGTCTTGCCCCCCCATGGCAGTGCAGGAAAAAGGATTTCAACTCTAACCCTCAGTCGAAGTAGCCATACCATGTCAAATGAGCCTTTAACAGTAAATGTCATGCATTCAAAAATAGTAATACTCTAGAGAATGAAGGTCTCATTTCAGTTAAATAAGTATTGTTAATTGTTTACAGAGGTGGAAGACATACTTAGGTGTTTTGCTTAAGTTAGAGCATTTACAATGGGCTTAAGTTACAATATTAACTTCAAAATAAAGTTAAAGTACCAAAACTAAAAAAATAATATATTGGAATGGAGTAAAAGCACAAAGATTATCCGGCACTTAAAAAATGTATATTTTAAAAACACAGGAGTTGCTAGTCTATCGCTGCAATGATAGAGTTAGCTGTCTTTGTTTTTTTTGTGGTGTTTTAAAGGGTTATTTAGGATTGTAATAACTCACACATTAGCACAGACAAACTAAGCAATAAAAGGCACTAGTAGATCAGTAGTTCCTGTGTTTTGCAAGGTCAAATGTGGGGTTTTCCAATGTAGTCTGGTGGCTTTAAAGAAAGCAGGCTAACGGCTGCAGTTCCCTGTCATAAATGTTGCTGTTGTTGTTGTTGTAAATGTATGTTTTGCTGCTGCCCCTGTCCACAGTAGTTGTTTCTCAAAACTGGGGGATTGCTGACATACATCTACTCTTATTTATACACTGACTTTGGAAAAGTACTTCACACAACCCAACTTCAAACAATCCAAACTACTTTTTTTTGTTTTATTATTTTAGACCTCTCATCAAGTTTTTCCTCTTTGAAAGTTAAGTGTACTGTAACAGGAGTATAAGAAGAGTTGACTGTGGTGAGAGAAATCCTTCGGCCCAGTGTTTTCGTGACTAAAGCCCTTACCTGTGGGAATCTTGTAACCAGTCTCTCCGGGCTTCCTGAGGTTCCTCAGGATGTGGTCAGAGTGCATGTTCACCAGCCAGCCGACCAACCACAGAACAGACCCTGGAGACGAACCAACAAAAAGCTGCGTTAACATGACATTTTACTGAGCGAAAGCCAGTCAGACAACTCTCAGCTATTCTCCTCCCTGCTCAACCTCCACACAAACCTGGTTTGGCCTCATTTTTTCTCATCTAACTCTCAGTAATGCAAAATGAGCAGACATACCAAAATGTTGAACATGTTTATAAAGATACATGTTTCCACAGTATTCATCATTAGTATTGCTGCTGCTGTGACACACAACACTCAAAATAAACTTATTTCATGACACACTGCATGAACACAGTGAAATGTTCTTTTTGAAAACACTTGGTATTCTTTCAGTAGTTCATATTAGTTCTATGCTAGGCTCAAATATATTAAAACCATTTTAAAATTCCATATCTGACCCGTGTACACATTGTACATCTATAATCTACAACAATAACTAATTACATAGATGTCTGTTCATATACTCAGACAAACGTGGGACATTATATTATTAATTATAAAACTGTAATTATTTTCTATTTTGTTACTCTTGTCTTTATCTATTGCAGATGTGGTGGTTTGAAATGAAAAGTCTAACAGGGTAAGGTAAGGGGAGTGGAGGGGCGGTCACAGTTAAAAAACACAAACATTTTAAATTGTAAGTTTCCTGCTTGAACAGCAAGGTAGCCAAAAAAACTGCTGAGCACTTAAAGGTTTGGAAAAAGGGAAAAGCACCTGCGGTGAAGCAAGAAACAGAAAAAGGGGAAATTACAAGGTGGACAAAAGTGTGTGAATGACAGCCATGGTTTTAACACTGGTAACACGGGTTTCAAAAGTGTAACAGCATGCCAGAGGGTCGTTCTGTAGCTTTAGATACTGTATGTCATGCGTGGAAGGAGGCTAAATTACCTAAAGTTTGGTATGGGGGAAAAATGGCATGGTGGTTTTCTGCAGTGCTATTCAGTATGTTTCTTTACATAATCTGATCAGACTAAAACACATTACATTCACAGTTAGTTACACTTTGAGAAATCAATCAACCCAGTACTTTATTACTTACTTTTACTTGATTTAGTTTTGTTTGACTTGAGTATTCTTCTTATGAAGTTTACACCACTGCTACCTCTCTTATCCTTATATACGGTGTTAAATTAAATTATTTGAACGTCTGAATCGGGTAATAAGGACAAAGTACACCTGTTTCGAGGCTAAAAAAGGATAAGAAGGTAATCAATAATATACTGTAGTGTGCAGGCGTTACCTTATGCACCTACCCTAGCCTTGCACCTACCGGATGTATGTATAATAATTGTTTCTTCAACATCTGTCAATATATAAATATGAGCAATTCTTCACTTCCCATATGCTAATGTAACATACATAAACTTAATATGACTAACACTCAAAGCCACACTAGATGTATGTGCAAAATAAGATCATTCATTTGGCCTTTTTAGAAAGAGAGTTAGCAGACACAAGACACCAACCTGCAATGAAGCGTGGATGTGTAACCCAATGTGCTGGGTAGTCAGCGTAATGGCTCAGGTACCTGACCTGCATGTATCCATTATACATGCAGAACATAATGGCCAGCACAAATGAGTCCAGTGGGGTTGGTTTACCTCCTCGGATTAAAAATGGATAAATGAGGGATCTGTAGCAGAAATAAAAAGTTATTTCAAGTGTTTGCTTTGACATCTTGGATCAGTCAACCAGTACAACTATAAGCTAATATAACTAAATAATAATATGGCAAATGTTTCTGTTTATTTTGCACCTTTCCACACAATGCTTCTTAAACTCTTCAAATATTTGAAATGTTGATATACTGCACATATTTAATTATTTTATTTAACTTTCAGATTTGCTTGTAAACATCCTTTTAAATTAATGATAGTTTTAAGTTAAAATAATTCTATATTTGCTTCTTTTTTACAATTTAATTCCTTCTGGATAAATATTCCTATAAATATGTATCCACCCTTATACATCAAAGCAAATTCCTTGTATGTATAAACCTACTTGGACATACAACTGATACTGAACATTCTTTGTGTACATTATTGAGTTATCTTATTATGCATAAATATAGATTTTTATTTGAGGGAAATAGCAAGAGCCCTACATGTACACACTTTGGGAGCCATTTAATACATTATTTGTGCTGGTAATTGGCAAGCATGTTAGTTGCTCCAGATGTAATTGACTGTAATGATGATGACCTACCTTTGAATATAGTGGCAGAAATACATTGCAATGACCAGCTGGTTGGGCAGTAGTGACGTTTTTGCCGAGGATGTCCAAACTACCAGACAGAAAGGCACCAGGAAGGCAGGCAGCTCCTGCACGAACCAAGCAATCCGGGCATCAACTCGAAACCTACCGGTGCTGGGAGCGTATCGTCCGTACGGGACATCCTGGAAAAGCAAAGCAACGAAAGTGCAGGCTGCCATGAAAATCATAAAGTAACCCAGACAGTCCAACACGTACAACTCCTCTTCTTCCGAGGAGAAGAGCCTGGATAGGATTGCGTCCATCACGGCAAAATGTTCCAAAACTAACAATAAAGGTGGCTAAAATGTGATTTAATGAAACGCTGTTTCACCGAGTTATGTCATGGTTTGTAAGACTATTTACAGCCCGTGGATGTGACCGCATGTACACACCACACGCATATGCAGTACTGTTGTTTAACTGGAGTAAGGACCAATCACAGCCACTGACAAGGCTTGGCGTTCGATCCTTTCAGCCAATCAAAACGCGCTATTGCTACACGTAATTCAAAATGGGTGGGGTCTTACGTCACTAATAAATAGTATCCATTCATTCATTTGCATTTTTCCCCTGCTGCGGACAATTATGTTATTACGTGTTGGTTCTGTCATTCATTTATACTGTATATGTATGTGTTTCTCCAGATTTAACATCATAGCAGAAGGACTGGTATAAAGGCTTTTGCATCAAGGATTTTTTTTGTCATCAAGTGTATTTCATTCCTATTTTCATTACTTTATTTTTTTAGTTTTCATATTAAATATCTTTATATATATTTTTCAAGTTAGTTTTTATGATTGTATTATCTATTATATTATTATTTTATTTATTTTATTAATTATCATTTGATTTTATTTGATTATTTTAATTCTTATAATTATAATTGAATTTTGTTCACGTCCCCCAGAGGTGCTGGGGGCGTTTCCCTACTGTTATTATTTTTTGAATTATTATTTTATTGTTTTTGTATATATTTAATTTTATTATTCATTTATTGTATTTTTTTTTTCCTAATTGTTTTATTATAATCATTTTTAATGTATTTATATTATTTTATTTTATTTTGTGTTATTATTATTTTTAATGTATTTATTACCATTTTTTCTTTTTTTCTTTTATAAGTTATTTTCTTATTATTATTTTTCCTTATTATTTATTTGAATATTATTCATATTTTATCGATATTAATCGTTTATATACATTTGAAACATATGGCCGTACTCGGGATTTGGACCCAAATTGTGGTCTGCCTGCTCTAACCACTGCGCCATAATAATGTCTGCTAGTTAGATCTGTATTTACTGAATATTTCAGAGGTGGTGGGGCATCATTCGCAGGTTTATTATGACTACCATTATTTTACCCAGGCAGACCCACACCTACGTCTTTTATTGATTTTTAAATGTTGTATTTGTATTATTTTCTTATTTATTTTTAATATTATAATTAAAAAATATTGTTATTATTATTGTATTTTCTTCCTTATTATTATATGACTTTTTAAGTATTTATTTCAATTATTATTCTTTGTTATTTATTTATTTATTAAATTTGTCATACTTTATTGTATGTCTTTACTATTATGTTTGCAAATGACGCCTATGCCTGTATGGTATTTGAGCATGTGGACACTTTTTTTAAAAGTACTCCTGTATTTAAGTTTATATTTCTCTAGCTAGAATAACACTTGAAGAATTAATTAAACAATTAAGTATTTTTTAAGTACATAAATTGGATATTGGATATTATTTCGTAATCAAAACTAAATACAAAATCATTAAATGCCCAAAACTGCCTGAAGATGTTTTACTTTATTTCAGGCAGATATGTGGCCACCTAGAGAGGTCCTGATTCACATGCGTCACAGGCAACACGTTTTGAGAATACACAGCGTAGCAGCAGTTCCTGTTCAAACTCTCAGTGTATACATTTTATCCGAGTTACAGTTAAACCTCCTCTTTATCCAGCCAACACGTCGTTTTGCAGACTCTTCTCTGGAGTTGTCTGCTATTCCAACATGGGGAAAAGAAGCAGGCAGAGGCAGAAAACCCAAAATACTGGCAGAGACGACAGAGACAACAGAGACAACGCTGTAAGACTCACTCTTCTACAGCTGCATAACCTGCTAATGTTTGCTGTAAAGTGCTCAGTCAGGTCAAATGTGCTTAAATTACTAAATGCGACTTGAGCTGATACAACAAATGTTATAATTTTCAGATGTTTTTTTTTGCAAAACGTGTGCAGTCGTGCTGCTGCGACACTGCTAAACAGCTGCAACACCAGACAGCTTTACCGTTAGCTCACCTTTACCTTTCCGAAGCGATGTTTTACAATTATTTAGCACGATTGCTCTAGATGCATGCCCCTTTTTTGAGATAATTGTGTGGCTTCACCAGACTTTGTTCAGAAATGTGCTAATTTGATGTGGCCAAGCGTACAGCTACTGAGCTACATGCATTGGTTTACCCTTTCCAAGCCACATCGTTTTTAGTCCCAACACCATGCAGGGAGTACTGTGTGTGGTTTACTACATGCCGAATTGATTATTAGATCATACTTAACTTAAGTAAATCTTAATTTGAAGCTTTCGATTTATTTACCCTTGGCCTTAAGCAAGACAACTTAAAATGTAGAACTTTTTCAATGACATTCAATTTAACTGCACTGTTTTCAGAAGTTCTGTGTTGATCAAGCGTCTCTGATTAGCAGGTTCCAGTTATGCATATTAACAGTAGTTGTAAATGATTCTTGTTTTTCAGGGCTGGGGAGCTGGTTATGCAGACATTGTCAAGGAGAATAAGCTGTTCGAGCATTACTACCAAGAGCTAGGCCTGGTGCCTGAGGGAGAGTTTGAAGAGTTCATGAATGTAATGAGGGAACCGCTGCCAGCAACCATCCGCATCACTGGATACAAGAGGTGAGCCCGACATATCAATGACCAGGATCTCTTTGTTTTGTTTCATGGTCAAAGCCTACAAGATGCTTTAAAGGTCCCATGTCATGGCCATTTCTACTGATCATAATTCCATTGTTGAGGTCTACTAGAATAGATTTATACTGTGCAATTTTCCAAACTCACATTGGTTTCTCATACAGCATCTCTGTATAGTATGTGTATTCACTCTCTGTCCTAAACGGCTTGTTGGAGCTCCTGCCCCCCCCCCTCCCTCCCTGTGAGCCCACTGTGCTCTGATTGGTCAGCACCCCCATCTGCGAGGCTCCACTAGCACCCGCAACCCCCCGCACCTGCAACCCCCCGCACCCCCAAACGCGGCGCACCTACAGTTTAAGCGCGCCACAGTTTTGCTCCACTAGCACTCCACTGGGACCTTTAAAATGACATGCTTTTTGTAAGGTGAGAAATGTAAAATGTGTTTTGCATTCCCATTTTATAGCCATAACATGCTTAACCACATACAAAGTCCTTATTTTTAAGATTCATTACAGGTCTTGGCAAGGGGAGAAAGTTAGACCTTGTTATTTATCTTCAAATATAAGGGCTTACGAAAGTTGGTATGTGGGATTATACCCACAACTTTACACCTGTGACTTATGTCTTGCTGCTTTTTAATGTTATGAGTGCCTTGTTGTCAAATTTGCTGTATATAAACATGCCTTGCCATTCTCATGACCTTGATCTAAGCTCAGAAATAAATTAGTATGAATTGATTGTGTTTGTCATGTATAATTACTGCTGCCTGGTGCAAGTGCTTGTTGTTACTACATGCCCACTTTCTCCTCCTTTCTGCCTTGTCCCAGCCATGCCAAAGAAATCCTCCACTGTCTGAAGGAAAAATACTTCAAGGATATTCAGGAGGTGGAGATCGATGGCCTGAAGATTGAGGCTCCACAGCCTCTTAAATGGTAAGATCTCATGGTGTAACTCGAGGCGAAAATAACACGCAGATTCAAACTAGAATCTCAGAACACACTGTCTCTGCCCCAGGTATCCCGATGAGCAGGCCTGGCACACCAACATGAGCCGGAAGATCATCAGGAAGTCTCCGCTGCTCGAGAAGTTCCACCAGTTCCTGGTCAGCGAGACTGAGTCGGTGAGTTGAGACTAATCAAACAAAACACAATCACCTGCAAAGGAGTTAGCATTTTAGCACTTCCTCTTCTCGAAGTCAATGTTTTTTTTTTTTATTGAATTAGTTTTGGTCAGCTGCCTGAAATAAATACTGTGGTTGTGTTGCTGCCTTTAGCTTAGCATTGGTGAAGTAGTTTGTTTGTAGCAATACCATACTTATTTACTTCTGGTGTTTGCTTTTACGCTTCAAAATGATAAAAAGTGGTGTTTATATGTGGAGACTGTCATCATAAACATTTGTTCACCATAGACTATGTTCACATATATTCCAAAATCCAATAGAAAAATTGCATTGGCTTTTCTCGCGGGATCCCTTGTGATGCTAAACTACGGGTTGGCCTACAAAAATCACCGTCTATTGAAAATGAATTACATTTACCCTGGATAGGCAGTCAAAGAAACCCCTGAAAATGTCAGAGTCACAGAGAAATGAATGGGCATCATTCTTGTGTTTGTCCTTGCAGGGTAACATCAGCCGACAGGAAGCTGTCAGTATGATCCCTCCTCTCCTCCTGAAGATCGAGTCACACCACAAGGTAAAAGCACTGCCCTCTTTGAAGGTTAAAATGTCTTTCACTGTTATTTTTAGTTTTTTGCTGTTGTGCTCCCTTGCAAAGCTTGTCCCCCGTGGCTTGATACAGCTGATATTGCTTTGAGGTCACACGATTGTGTTTCTGTGCAGATCCTGGACATGTGCGCAGCTCCAGGGTCAAAAACAGCCCAGCTGATCGAGATGCTCCATTCTGACATCGACGTGCCGTTCCCAGGTAAGACACAAAAACATGTATAACCATGGAAGATAAGGGAGTAAATCAGCAGCCTGTCCCACTTTGACAGTAGTTAACTCTCATCCACTCTTGCAGAGGGCTTTGTCATTGCCAACGACGTGGACAACAAGCGCTGCTACCTGCTGGTGCACCAAGCCAAGCGTCTCAACAGCCCCTGCATCATGGTGGTCAACCACGACGCCACCTGCATCCCCACCCTCAAGATCGACTCGGACGGCAAGAAGGACATCCTCTTCTACGACCGCATCCTTTGTGACGTGCCCTGCAGGTCAGCACAGGGCTTTACCCTCATGTCTGCATCACTGACAAGCACTGTATTACAGCACTGCAGGAAAGTTAGGGTCTGAGGAGGAAGTGGATAAAGGAAGAAATATGGCTGATAAACTCTGCTGTGTGTGTGGGCGTCTGGCTGGAGGAGAGTTTTGTGTAACAGATGGAGATCATTATTCACCCTGTCTGTCAAACGCAGGGTATTTACAGGTCCTTATATATGGTTGTTCATTATGTTATTAGTGTCTCAGTATGTTGTAAAATCTTTCCTCTTTAAATCCAGTTTGATTTTATGGCCAAAACAGAACTGTATTTGTGTGCAAATGCTTCCCGGGTTAAGCCAGATGTGGCGCTGAAGCCAGGAGGCTCTGCCAAACACAACAGAGGGAGGACAAGAAGTAATGAAGACTGAGAGAAGCAGTCAGCAGTGATGTTAATAGTCAGCTGAAAGCCGGCGTTTGGACAGTTTGTGCTTGGCAGACATTTTTTGCCGGGAAGTTGTTTCTGCGCCCCGGGCAGAGTCTGAGGATGTGACTGACTTTCTGATTTCTGCTCTGCAGCGGCGACGGCACCATGAGGAAGAACATCGACGTGTGGAAGAAATGGACGACCAGCAACAGCCTGCACCTCCACGGGTAAGTCTCGGAGATTGTGTGTTTGCTAGGATTTCATGCTCTAAATTGACTTAAGGACAAGGGAATGGAGTGTGTTCTTTTGCTGCTAATTTAAGAAGTTGGCAGTAATGCAGAGCATATGTGTGTGTTGATCAGGCTCCAGCTGCGTATCGCTGTGCGCGGTGTGGAGCAGCTGGCAGTGGGAGGGAGGATGGTGTACTCCACCTGTTCACTCAACCCTATAGAGGACGAGGCTGTCATCGCAGCGCTGCTGGAGAAGAGCGAAGGTAACCAACACTCACACACTAACAAAGGTCAATTTAAGCAACACTTTTTATTCAAATCAAAGTTAGTTTTCTAGTTTTTAAGTAAGAACAAGTCAAAAAGTCTGGGCTGGTTAAGATATGAACTAAGTTTGCAACACAGGTCCACATTAATAAGGAGTTCATCCACTGTGGATATCGGTTTAAAAATGTTTGTTTAAAGTCACCTATGATGTTAACCACCTTAGTTTGTGTCGTAGCTGGAGAAAAGCGAAGGTAGCAAACACTCAAACGCACTCATAAAGGCCAATTTAAGCAATACATTTCAGACTTTATTCAAATCAAGGTTATTTTTTCCAGTATTTCGCTGGCTAAAGTAAGCACAGGTCCATCTTTAAAAGGATTTCATCCACTGTGGATATCAGTTTAAAGTCAACTATGATGTTAACCAGCCTAGTCTGTGTCATAGCTGTAGTTTGATGTTTTAATTATCAGTACTTGTAATTCATGTCCCAACCATTTTTGTAATTAATTAAAGTTGCTCTAAAAATGAAAGAAAAAGGTTAGAATACCCAAAGGACAAAATGTCCAAAAATTAAACAATTTTCAGCCTATAATCACAAGGACAAGCCTAACCTCCACATTTGAAAACACGAGAAAATGTCTCTGGATTTGGAAGCTGTGTATATCAGATTCCTTGAACCTCATATATACGTGTAAGGAAATACGAAAACAAAATTCATTTAAATGGTATAGAGAATATTAAACTAGACCCCAGGTCCATAAATATCAAATCCATTTGATAATCCTCTGAATGTTACTAAAAGGAAAGGATCCTTCGGCGCGACTCTTTTCTGGATCAAGAAATATTGCGTTAGCACATGTCTGAATGCCCACACAGAAAACGTTAATAATACTCTGCTGTAAAAGAAAGGTTTCATTTTATTCCAGCAGCCCTTAACACTGTATCATTTCTCTTTGAGATCAGAGAACATAGAAAAGCGGAGCAGTAGCACAAAAGGTCAAACGCTGTCGAGCCAAAGCCACAATTTAATTCACTTGTGATCTGCCGAATGCATCTGTTATGAATTGTATGACTTGTTATATTTAGATCTAAATCCAGCCCCTTTCTGCCAATTCGTAATGTCTTTCCCGTCCTCGTTGCCAGGAACGTTGGAGCTGGTCGACGGCTCAGCTGATCTGCCGGGGCTGAAGTCGATGCCTGGGGTCAATTCCTGGAAGGTACTGGAACATTTAGTTTAAGAAATAACAACACTAAAACAACCATAAAGGAACATCAAAGTCGGACCTAATTTTATGTTGATTTCTGATTGGCTCACACACTTATAACCTGTTGTGTGTGTGTGTGTAGCTGATGACCAAGGAGGGCCAGTGGTTCTCTGATTGGTCCGAGGTTCCCGTCAGTCGTCAAACGCAGATCCGCCCCACCATGTTCCCGCCAACAAACCCAGAGAAACTGGCCAACTTCCATCTGGAGAGATGGTATGTACACACAGCGACATACAGTGTGTTTGTGCCATAATACTGTATACTGTGAGGGTCCCCACACTGCCTTTCGGTCACTTGAACAGGTTTGGAAAAGAGACTCAGTCAATTTCCTGTATTTGTGTCAGGTGTGTTTCCAGCGTCAGGTCCTGAGTATATTTACTTAAATGGGGGAAATTAACAATGATGCAAATTACAGAGCGATTCCTTCACCATGTAGTCACCAAATCAAATATTGGACCCATTTTTTTACAAGCCATATATCACAGGGACATTCTGACACAAAAATATCATTTTCAGACTGACAAATCGGGAGAAAATGTTCTCAGTTTGAGCCCGATATGTCTGATTGGTCTGTCTCGGCAACAAACTACTGCAAGATTTGGCAACACTGAGCGTCAAACTTGATCAAATTTTAAGCTAAAATGAATAAGCGAACATGCTAATGTGTTTGTTAGGATACAGCAAGTGTATACCATTTTGTTGCCCCTTGTAATGTGTCATTTTTAGGTGAATGGCACCTTTCTGTAGCCCACAAACCTTTGAGTTCATGTAATGTTTTTAATATCTTTAGAAGGCTCTATAAGCAAAGCAAATAGCAGCAGTGAGAGCAGGAAGCCTTGTTAAAAGCCCCTTTGAGGGCCAAAATAATCAGAGTATTCTTTTGGTAACGATGGGTTTGAATATAAAAACATGCATCCATCTTAATAAAAATGTTCCCTTGGTATAATTTGTTTAGTGTAAATAAATTGTCCTTGAATCTCTTTCCCCTCTCTTCATTTGGCTTTTATTTCTTCTTCTTTGTATCCTCCTGAGTATTCAGCTCTCATCAAAGCAGAGAAACGCATCTGCACCAACACTTTCAATTTATTCTGATTTCATCGATGCCAACTCCATTAGCCGAGTAAAGCATCTGATTTATTTTCTTGGCGCCATCTTTCGCACACACACACACACACGCGTCTGCATGGATGCACATGCATGTACACACCTGCACTCTCACTTAATGGTGGATGATGTCATCTCTACTGCAGCTTTTACTTTACAGCTCAGTCCGGCTCCATGCAGGCCAGCAGAGGGAGCTATCGTCACACGGTGGCTAAGCCTCTCTTTATTTAATGCTGGAAAAAAATGGTCTGCTCAGTAGGGGGCAACATAAAAACCCCAAAGCCTTGATTTATGTTTCTGTGTGTTTTTTGTTTTTTTTAAATGCAGCATGAGGATTTTGCCACATCACCAGAACACTGGAGGGTTCTTTGTGGCTGTGCTGGTGAAGAAAGCCGCGATGCCTTGGAACAAAAGATATCCAAAGGTACACACACACACACACACACACACCTAATGCATGATTAGACAGTCAGTTTTACTTGAGGAGGGACATGGAGCAGAACTGAAGTGTGTTGAAGCAGCAGTAGCCCCCCCCCCCCCTCCTTTTGCATCACTCACCTGTTAGTAACAGGGCTGCGACTTCTTCTTTGTCTCTCCTCTCGTCTCCAGGTGAGGAAGGATGTCTCCTCCAGCTCTGCAGCCCAGACTGAAGGCACCCCCGCAGCCTCCATCCCCTCCGGTACTCCCTGCCCACCCGACAGTGCTGTTGAGGAGGGGGTGGAGGAGAAAGTAGAAGAGGAGGAACCCAAGGACTCTTCCTTAGCCCTGGAGACAACTGACAAACTAGAGAGAGAGTATGGGTGAGTCATGGCGATGCGGTCAGCTAATGAACAAAGGAAGACGGCGAGTTTGTGAGGCGACATGTTAAATAGATGACAAATCTCTCTCTCTGACAAACGCAACAATAATTCTGAAGAAATACGCACTGTTCAAAGGAATAAATCACCCACAAAAAGAACATTGTTGTATCTGTTGCTCACCCCTAGTTACTATGAGTTCTTGGAGAAAACGTTAATATTCACACGTGCATCCATTGATGAAAGATCCAGAAATGTTTAAAAGCATCGATTAATTGAAGTAAATTGCGGCTGCATTTGTCGACAACAAAGGTATCATCCAAGTCTCATTTGTTTAGTTGCATGCTCAGTACTTCCTAAACACATGCATTTTGGCTACATCCTTTTTATTAAAGCGGCCCTTTTATGCTTTTTGGGGTTGTCCCTTTCTTGTAGTGAGTTATATAGGTTTTTGTACATGGTTTGCAAAGGCTTAAATCCCTGTGTTTCCGTTTCCATTTATATCAATTCATTAAGACTTTTCTCTCTTGGACTCGAGTAATACAACATTTCTTAAGAACTCAGAATGAGTCATTGATTCGCTCATTTGAAGACAATTACTTTAAAGCAATTTCCTTGATTGTTTGTTGGCCAAGCTAATCTTTAGAAGCTCACACAAAGTTGTTCCTCCATTACAGGTTTATTGGAACTTTTGACATAACCTGTTTTTGCACACAACCCACATTTATTGGGTAATTTAAATGTAAATATATCTATTAAATGAATGTCTCCATTGTGTTTCCCAGACCTCCCGCCTCCAAGAAGAAGAAGCTGTTTGGTTATAAAGAAGATCCCTTTGTGTTCCTCACTGAAGAGGACCCCGTCTTCACCACCATACAGTACGTCTCTATAAGACATTGAATTTATAGTTTTTAGCATTTTAGTGACACAACCATTTCACTTTTTTTCTGTTTTCTCTAGGTCTTTCTATAATCTATCACCCACCTTCCCCAAGATCAACGTTCTGACCAGGACCCACGACGGCAAAAAGCGCCACCTGTACATGGTGTCCAAAGAGCTGCGCAACGTGCTGCTCAATAACAGCGACCGCATGAAGGTCTGTGTGTGTTTGTTGTTTGTTTAGATCATTGCACATGTCGGAAGCCTGGGTCGATGCTGATGACAAAGCATTTCCTGACATGGAAATACGATAAGAATAGATAAAACAAACCAATGATCAATTATTTTCTGGAGGCAGTATTGATCACACTATACATAGAGCTTTACATAAGGATATGGGGTAGCCATTCAGTGGGAACAGTGAACGTAAACATGTACAGTAATACCAATAGGAACCTTAGAAATGAGCATAATAGGGCCCCTTTAAAGCTAACTGTTCAATTGTCAAGTTTGGTTAAAGTTTCTTGTCAAACTTTTCCTTACAGCGATTACCCAAAAATATTCTATCCCCTGCGCTATAGCTCAATACATAAAACAGGGAATTTAAAAACAAACAATTAAAAATAGCAAAGGACAAGTTTTTGCCCCCGGGATTTGAAGTAGCCCGTTCAATGAGTCTCCTGTTTGTTTAATCAATACACCTCATCATTTGGTTTGGTAATCAATTATTCTGCTAATATTTGTCAAACACTGAAGACGTCTCTCTACTCGGCACACACTTCCTCTCAGCAGAGTGCACACACACACTTATGGCGCGTTTCCACTACAGCGCGGAGCCCGGTTTAAGAGGGCTGTGACGTCAGCGGCCCGACTTTGGTTGCGTTTCCACTTGGCCTAGTACCGGCCGGCGGGTCCTAATTCACAGTTTTTCTGGCCTCATAAAATCGTGGTTCTAGGGCCAGGAACAACCAGGCTGAGTTGTGACGTCAACACTCTCGACTGCTGATTGGTCAGAGAGAATCGTCACAATCGGCGCGCGAGATAATCCCTAGTGTCGCATATATATATATATATATATATATATATATATATATATAGCGAAGCTTGCAGCATTTTTGTCAACAGAGGAGCTAAAATGTCAAAGAAAAGCACGCCGTGGTTGGTCGAGGAAGTGACGACGTTCCTACATTACATTGCAGATGATAAGATCCACTGGGAGCTCGACGGGACAACTCGCAATATTAAAGTATTTCAGGAGGTCTCTACACAGATGTCCACAAGCGGCTACTCGAGGACTGTCGTGCAGTGTAGGGAAAAACTCAAAAGATGAAGAGTGAATATCGCTTGGTCAAAGATAATAACAACACGAGTGGTGCCAGTAGGAAAAACTGGAAGTGGTTTGAGCTAATGGACACCATTTACGGCCATAGACCGGCTAGCGTTGGGAGGGATGGTGGCCTGGACTCTGCAACGGCGTTACTGGAGTCTGCATGGTACGTTTTTTCTAACGCTCTGTTATTTGCTTGAAAGCGTTGTGTCCCTATCTGTTCTAAAGCTCACTTCTAACAAATAAGTCGTCACGGCAGTTTTAAGCAGCGTGACTCCGCCCACCAAAAAGCCGATCGCTCCGCCTACACTGCGTTACTATAGTTACTGCCCCAGTTCCTAAACTGTAATGGAAACGCGCCATCAAGTGAGCTGGTCCTAACGAGGCCGAGCGAGGCCGAGCGAGGCCGGGCTCCGCGCTGTAGTGGAAACGCGCCATTAGATAAAGCATGTGGGGGCGGGACTTATACAGGACTAGTATTTATCGTCATGCTCGCTGTGCTTTGAAGTCTGAGGCTAGTAGTCGTAAAAATGTTCACACACGGTGAAATACATTTAATTAGAATAGAAAAATGCAATATATAAAGTAGCCGTCTTATGGAAAGCTCTGTTTACAGTGAACTCAAACAAGCACCATTATGTTTATTATAGCAGTGCATGGGCCAGCTTTTGGCCACGGATATATTTGCTTTACTTTGGCACATTAGTTTATTTTCAGACTGAGTGGACATGTACCCATCCATCTGAGGGAAACAGTCTAACAGATGGGACGCTCTCACATCCCAAATCCCTCTCCTCCACCCTGCAGTACCTGACCAGGTGGCGCTATGTGTGTGTGTGACTCACTCTCATTGCTCTCCTCATTGATTTGATGCTTCTCACTTATGAGTCACTTTCTTTTGAGCTAAACCACAATGAGTCGCGCGTCTCCAAATTATAACCGATAATGGTTTCAGTGACTAAAATCCGAGTGAAGGAAAAACGAGTGCGTACCATAGAATTGGGAGGGATGAAACCCTCTTTAATGGTCACACATGCAGAGCACACACAGAGACATTTGTTTTAACCCATCCTAGTACCAGAAGTCTAGTGCTAGGAGCAGTGTGCAGCTATTGTACAGCGCCCGGGGAGCAATGGGAGTGGGGGGGGAAGGGGGGTGTCCAGTGCCTTGCTCAAGGGCACCACGGCAGGGCAGGAGGTGAACTGGGACCGCTCCAAGTAGCAGTCCACACTCCGTATTTTAGGTCTGGTCGGGGACTTGAACCGGTGACCCTACAGCTCCCAGTCCAAGCCCCTACTGACTGAGCCACTGCCGGACTCCCATCTCTTCATATCTCAAGTTTCACGAAGAGAATTGTGGGAGAGAAACTCCCTCTGGAGGGAACACAGGGATTTTAGCCTTTGCAGACCATTTACATGCACAGAAACCTATATTACACTACAGGAAAGGGACGACTCCAAACAGCACAATAGGGACTCTTTAACATCATATTAAACAAAGATGAAAGTTATTGGTTTCTGTTGTTAGGTTTGGAAAGGGTTGATCATGAATATTCATTCCTGAAGTGTTGTTGAGTTTTACTCTGCAAAGCTAACAGTTTCCTCCCACTCCTGCCGGGACACCAGAAACCAGCTGCACTCTGTTTACACACACAAGACATATCTTGTACAGTAGATGCCTCGAGCAAGGCAGTCTGGGGAACATCGGTAATTACAACACGCATCAAGAGTAATACTACAAGACCTCATGTAACATAATTAGTCCTTTATTTTCATTTAAATTGCCACCCTGGGTTATGTTTTCAAGAGGGATAATAATTAGTGCAGTTAAAGACAGGAGGATTTGGCATCTTTGTGTTTTGCAATAAATCAGCATTATTCTATTTGTGTTACTCAGGTCATCAACACGGGGGTGAAGGTGTGGTCTCGCAACAGTGATGGAGAGGAGTTTGGCTGTGCCTTCAGACTGGCTCAGGAGGTAACACACACACACACACACACTCACACACACACACTCACACTCACACACACACTCACACTCACACACACTGTATTTTCACCACAGCATCCTGGACATCACTTCTCATCCTCACACATTCAATCTTTAGCGGAGTAAAAATAATCTGCTGTGAATGAACTTGTTCTGTGTTGATCAGCGTGTTATAATCATAAGCTTATTTCTTGTGAAAACATGAAGTCTTAGCTGCACATTTTTACACAACTATAATCCTATTTTTGAATGCAAACTAACCTCGTGATTTAAATACATGCATCAGTACATACAGCAATGCATTGTGACATGCGTGGCTTGCATCCATAAGACTTCCATATTCTTTCATTTGATACTAAATGTCATCGTAAATCAGCTCCTTTATGTCTCCTTTTAACACGCAGTTAGTCTTTCCTCCTGTCACTAATGTATTCTCCACAGAGGCTGAAAAACAAGAGCCAGACGGCCGAGTTCACACTCCACACAAACTTGGAATTAATTAATTTCATTTGCACCATTTTACGGTATTATATCAGCCTGCAGATTCTCATGCTCATCTCCTCTTTGTGCTTTCAGGGTATCTACAGTCTTCAGCCGTATATCCGCTCCAGGATAATCACGGTGAGTGTGGAGGACATCAAAGTGCTGCTGACCCAGGAGAACCCCTACCTCAGCAAACTGGAGGCAGACGCTCACGCTCAGGCCAAGAAACTGGGTACGCACGGCAAAACATCCTCATGTATTCAAAACTCAGTGACCATTTTCAGACATATTAAGCTCTGTATTTAATATTAGTGCAGATATTACTACAGTTTCCTTTTTGATACTGAAACTAAATATTTGTTTTGGGAAGCAGCCTGGAGGTTTCTGGCTTTGGCTGGCATGAAATGAAAGAGAAAAAGTGAACGAGTAATGCTCCAATTCCCTAAATAACTTTGGTTGAGCTGCCCTTGAGCAAGGCACTGACCCAAAAACACACTGACGGGAGGAGCTGAGCAGTTCCAGGCAAAAGAGAACTGTAATTACACTGCGTTATTTTCGGATCTGTAAGAAACCGTACACGGAGATAGAGCTGCGACTTGTCTACTAATCAATTAGTCCACCAAAAGAAAACAATTGAAATTATTTAATGATCCACTACAGCTTTTGACATTTAAAAATGGCAGAGAATTTTGTTGTACTCCTCCTAAAATTGGGGGGTATCCAATTGTCTATTTTATATCATAATAAAAGGCATATATTTTGGATTTGAACTGAGAAAACGAGGGATTTAAAGACATCATAGTGGTGACATTAAATAGACCAAACAGTTCATCTAAAAAATAATCTTCAGATGAATCCATAATGAAAATAATAGTTAGTGTCAGACCTACATTGCCCTACAGCTTTTTGTTCGATTTTGGGCAAATGTTTTGCTGCTTTTAGTTATGAATCTCTTTCTCTCCACAGTGATGGGCAGCATTGTGTTGAAGTACATTCCCAACCCAAAGTAAGTGTAATTTATTTTTTATTTTAAGTGTTTGAATGCACATTAATATCCTTTTTTGAGGTCTTTGTTCATTCCTGACCCTCACCATTACCCTTCTCGTTGTCAGTAACACAGAGGATCCTCAGTGTCCCATCCAGCTGTGCGGCTGGAGGGGGAAGACGTCCATCCGAGCCTTCGTCCCCCGAAACGAGAGGTTTCATTACCTCCGAATGTTGGGCGTGGAGGTCTTCAGAGACAAGCAGGGCCAAGGGGACAAAGGCCCGGATGGAGAGAAGGCAGTGGAGGGAGTGGAGGGAAAGGAGGAGGCGGGAAATGGCGCAGAGGAGAAAGGCGTGGGGAAAGATGTGGGGGAAGATGTGGGGGACATGGACTTGGAGAATGGTGATACAATTGGATCATCAGAACCAATGAAGGAACCGATGGACTAGCAGGGGAGGGAAAAGAGGACGAGACGTAGCGCAGCTCTAAGAGCCGAGGACGAGGTTGAAGACCACATTTTGTGATAAGGGAGGAAATGAGTCCGTTTCCCACCCTGCAGCTGAGGAAGGAGACCCTCCCTCGCAGATTCCATCGGGATTTTTATTTTTGTTTGGAACCCCTCCAGGAGTCAGCTTGTTAGTTAGTCTTATTTTATTGATATGTTTTATTTTTTATTTTTAACAAATGTATTCCACTGCTCAAGTGGCTTCAATTTGTCTTCCCGTAGATAATCTTCAGAGGTTTGTATGAACTGCCATCTCATTTTTCTAGATCTGCAATAAAGCCAAACTGTGGAGTCAATTAAAGCGTTAAAGATTAACTGTGTCACCTCCTGCTCTAATTATTTGACTCTTAAGCTTGTTGAAGTATTAAAAGCATGCCTGAGAAGGGGTTGATTAAGTTCTGCAAATTCAAGACATCATAAAACAGCTATCAGGAATTATATGAAGCTGTAAAACAGTGGGAAATTAAAGGGGAACTGCTGCACCCTGGGAAGTCTGAATGATGGGCAAAGGAATACTCCGGAACAAGTTCACATAAATTAAAGTAACATAACCTACGTCTCTGTTTCATATCAAATGTAGAATAAAGGTGGAAAAGTGACAATGAAGTAATTGAGTATTTATGCTATTGAAAACTTCAATATACAAATAGTGTATAAAAGATATGAATTCATTTTTTTAAAGTACGTTTTATAAAGAGGAATTGCTGGCTTAAAAAGTTAAAATATTACCCATAATGTATCAAAGATGTGGAATGGACATCATTCGTACACAATTAGCTATACTTACAAAATGTGCTTTTATAATCCATTTGTCTTTAAACAACTTGCATGAAAACATGCAGGATGTTTTTTATGGGCATTTTTGTCCTTGGAAAAACCTCAAACTGAGTAATGGAAGTGCCTGAGGGAGAGGGACTTTGGGATGTTAGCCTTTGCAGACCATTTAAATGCACATACACCTATAACACATACTACAGGAAAGGAAAAAGCGACTGTAACAAATTAAATGGGGCTTATTTAAAGATAATCGTCTCATCACCCAAGGGTTAAGTTCTCAGACTACAGAAACCAGCAATTTTAAAATAAATAAACATCGAAATATGGAAAAACAAAGGCAAATTTAAAATAAATATACCAAAAATGTACATCAATGAATCTTGTGAGCGGTTGCCACGGCAGCCACTGGTTGGACAGATTGGACAGACTCCTGTTTATTACCCAGTCCAGCTGCCATGACAACTGCTGTCATGACAACCAGCCCCCTCACCTCTCTCCCTGGTGACGACAGGGAACAGAGGGACCACAGAGAGCATCCTCCTCCTCGTCTCCTCTCCTAACTCCCTCCCTACACACTTCTTTCTTCACTTGCTCCCTTCTTTCTTTTTTTGACTGATCTGTGACCTGCCCTAAAGGACGCTCGAGTGAGTATTACCAGACAGCTGTCGGGTCGATGCCCTCGGCTGTGGGTGCGCCTGTGACCATGCAGTTTGCAAAGAAGACATCGCTTAAGTCACTGGGCGATTTGAAGAAAATCATCAAATATAAACTTTGACTCATTCAAGTAGGGAAATTAATGTGTCGTGAGCAGCAACACATTTTTACAAACCAACAAAATGAATTGATTAATGATGAAAATAATAATCTTTTTTTTTTTACATGTGCTCCTTCTTAACCAACCCTTAAAGTAAAAATCCTGCTTTTACATTAATGAATATAATATAATGATGAATTTAACAGTCAAAAGGTCATTTTCTTCTGCATTAAGTACTTTGACTGATTGATTGAATATTTTAATTACATTTTCATCATTATACATAAACACTTTTACTTAAAGGTGGGGTAGGTAAGTTTGAGAAACCGGCTCGAGATACACTTTTTGTTATATTCCATGGAATGCTCTTAACATCCCGATAGCAATGAATATCTTAAGTGCTTTGACAAAAAATCCATACAAAAATGTCATCTGTGGAAGCTGTAGTACTGTAAAAAGCACGACCAATCATCTGAGCCGGCCCGGCTAAAATGACTGGATGGCCTACCTGCCTGTCAGCCTTCCATCTGTGCACAAACTTATCTCGTGCCCTCATTGGTCATGTGCGCGTTCGTGTGTGTTGGAGGAGGGGCTCTGTAAGGAAGTGGCAGATTTTTTCCGGTTGTGTATTTTCAAATTCTAGCGCACTCGAGCTGGTTTCTCCAAAATTACCTTCCCCACCTTCAAGTAACAAGTAAATGCTGTACTTGTTTTTACAATTATATATAAGCACTGTTACTAAAGTACCTTAACCAAATGGAGGACTGTATACTGCCAATATAAATGACTCAATAAATAAATAAAATAGGAAATGGATTGAACTAAGAGCCTCAATTTCCAATAAATGTGCAGGTTAATTATAAAATGTAATCCAGGTGTCAGCAGTAACAGCAATACAAGTGAAATACAGAATATGACAGGTCACAGTTCAGCCAAGGATAATAAGGATACAATTGTCAGGGTTTGGTAAGAAGGCAGGACCCAAACGCAGTACAAAAAAACGATATCCAAGGAAAAATTGAACATACACAAACCAGGGAAGGGGAACAAAACCAGAAACACGAGGTAAATGAGCCCAGGGAAAACCAACGGGAACATGCATGGGAAAACAACGAAGACCACCCAATAAGGAGCACAAGAGAAGACACAAGACAAATCTCAAGAGACGACACAGCTGGAGGGGCAAGCAGAGACACAAGAGCAACAGGTGAACACACACAATCACCGGGAAACTAGATAATACACAAAGAGGTAATACATTTCAAGATCAAACAGACCTTGACAAAAATAACAATACAATTCATTATGAGTCTAAAGTAGATCCATACAGTACATGTTGTCTTAAAATGAGAGGTCATTACCATGTTGACCTTTGATGATTTCAATATATACACAATGAAAACTTTGATAAATAATCATCAATAATGTTATTTAATGAATATGTGAGGAAAGGGCAAATGAGTGAGAAGCAAAACAGTCTAGGGAAATCGGAAAATGACCGCTTACAGTGCAGTCTTTAAAACGATATTATGATATCCAGAATCAAAGAAGGTAGCCTATTTAATCTCATATGAGGATATCGATATATATCACCTGCTGCCTAGAAAGGAGAGGAAGAGTAAATAAGTTGTAACCTGTCGAATGATTTTGCTTTTTACTGACTGTTTTTCAAGGGGAGTGAAGGGACATTTTCCCCAAATCAAGCTGATTTCCAACCTTCATCCCTGCTAATATGACAGACAGGTGGAAATGAAAGACTTAATGCTTGGACATTGCACACAGCATGGCAGAGGGGGGGAAACCAGGGTGGAGATCAGGCAGAAAAAGAGATTTTATAAGAATGTGTCGATGGTATTTGTGAATATAATATTGTGCCACAGCAGGGGGGAGGGGGGGGAGTTTTTGTGGATTCAGTCAAGGATGAACGACTCGAGAAAAACGCTTCATTATTTCAGGCTGAGTAGACGGTGGCACAATAAAATGGAAGGAGTTGAAAATGATAAAAGGCCTTGAGAGGATGAAGAGAGATGGGCTGAATAAATGGAATTGGACAGATAGAGAAAGGTTCGGAGATAAGGCAAAAGTTGTCAGTGAGTCATCGGCCTGTCTGTGTGTGTGGGAGTGTGTGTTCGACTTTAGCCTGCGTGTGAATGTGTGTGTACTTCAGTTAAGCCTTAGTGTGTTTGAAGTGTTTGCGCTGGTTCTTCAGAGTGAGTGATGCCTTCTGCTTTTCAGCCTTAAAGTTTACTGCCAGCCTTACTGACACTGGTAATAAAATGAACTCAGCACAGGGACGCATACATTAACTTCATGTCTCTTTTGTCCTTCATCCTCTCTCACTCTCTCCTCTTCTTTCCCACCACTCACTTCCTCTTTACATTTTGATTATCTTTCACCCTGGAGTTTTTTGAAAGCACTCATGGCCTCCAGAAGCTCAGAAAAATGTTCCCAAACTGTCATCTCAATTTAAGACCATTAACACCATTGTTACTAGAGCACTGTTTTCTCCATTTTTGAGTGGTACAGAGATATTTATCAAGGCGTCACTTTATTTCATCCGAGTATAAAGTGCAAATTGAAGCCTATTTGTGTAATGCAACTAAGAACATTAACTCAAGTCCTTCACTGAAGTACAAAGAAATAGGTACTCTACTGAAAGGTCCCCTATCATGCTCATTTTCAGGTTCATATTTGTATTTTGTGCCCCTACTGTAACATGTTTACCTGCTTTAATGTTCAAAAAGCTCTTTATTTTTCTCATACTGCCTGTGCTACAGCCCCTCTTTTCACCCCCTGTCTGAAACCAGAGCCCAGTCTGCTCTGATTGGTTAGCCGGCCGGCTCTGTTGTGATTGGTCAACCGCTTAGATATGCCCCGCCCATTAGCCTATCATGTATAATGTATTGGAGCACCAGCCAATAGAAATGCTAGGGTTACATGGTGATATTGCGGTAGTAAACAAAGGAGTCCAATGGAGGCGTTTCAGGCAGGGGGGGGGGGGGCAGTGTGTGGGAGAGAAACTCCTTCTGAAGGGAATTGCCTTGCGAGTTTTCAAGTTAGCAGGTGAAGAAATTCAACCAGCTATATTTTTCTACATAAATTGGGGGACACCAAAACAGAGCCAAAAGGAAAGTGTATTTTGTATTTTTTGTAAAATTGACAGAGCATCCTTTGGTTGCTACTTTGCAGTATTTCTAGGTATAATATAAAACATGCCACCTCCTCTGCTCACCTTTAGCTGATCTTACTTTAACATGACCTAAATGATTAAATGTGTCATTTCATTTGTCACTAAACCAGACACAACATGTACCCACAATGCCTGAGTCTTGTCCCTTCCTCACCTCTCCTTTCTTTTCCTATTTCCTCTTCCTCCTCATCATCACCCGTTTCAGTGTGAGGCTCTTGCTTCATGCACTAGCGCTCAGCCCCGTGGACATGCATATATGTTTGGGATTATATAATCAAGCTGTTATGCAACGCTAAGAGACTGAGGGAGGCACATTTAGGCACGCACAAGCACACACACACACACACACACACACACACACACACACAAACACACAACACACACACACACACACACACACATTTAGAGGGAGAGAGACAGAGGGGAGGGGTGGTGTATGTGTGTGGTGGAGGGAATCTTGTGTTTCATGTTTGGATTAAACCAAAGCCCACTCAGCTCACACACACACACACACACACACACACACACAAACAAACACACACAAACACACACAAACACACACTGCTCGCCCTTTTAAAATCCGCTGGTAAATCTCTGGCTGGACGTTGGCTCTGTCTGATAGTGTTACTGTGCAAAGCCTGTGTGTTTTTGTGTGCACATGCACCCTCAAACTATATCAATTTTAAAGAAGCTGCCTTCCAACATGCATGTGGCACTCAGATCTTTTTTTCTATCTATGATACACACACTGAGGCTGCAGCTTTCAAAGCTTATAATCCTTTCTTTCCTGTCTCCCTGACTCGTGATAAACGTGCGATTATGCATCCATGTGTGTGTGTGTGTGTGTTGTGTGTGTGTGTATATATATACTCCTCTTATAGCATCATTAGGACTGAATGTGTCCAAGGTGTTTAAACCTGATTTTACCTCTAATGTGTTGTGAAATCATCTCTCGCAGGTGAGTAAACACCCACTCCTGCATTAGGCTGAATTAAAGACAAGAGGTACACTTGAGTCCTCTTCACACTCGTGGTAATCACCAGCAGCGCAGCGCCCACATCACCATGAATCTCTCGGTTTACACATCACTTTATCCCTGCGACAAGCAACACAGGGTCAAACATTTAGCTAATATCAGGACCATATCAGGGTGTTATTATTCAAATGTGGTCAAATTAATGATTTGAATATCATACAGTGCGATAAATAATTTGGTAATAGGGCAGATGCATGTGTTCAGTATTATATTCCCATTTATACTTAATAACCTGTTTGAAAAACATAGTCACTTACCTTAACAGAGTATCACACTGTTAAAATAAAGTACTTTACAGGACTTTTGGATTACCTAAATATCAAATAGTAAAATGAAGACAAAAAAGTTACATTTTTGGCATTATTTTGGATGTAAATTATTAAATGGGAACCACATCACAGTACAGTGCAATTTCTGCCATCAATATTAAAAATGCTGCCGTCATCCAAGGATTTGAATCATTTGGCGATTCGTGTTGCTTACGTTAGATGCTATACACGTAAACTTTAAATTAAATTAACCTACATGTAAATGTCCCTGTTTGTCCTGTATTATGATTACTGGATACAAACTGTTCTTACTTGCTGACTGTCAGGTTGACTGATTTCAAAAACGGTGCAAAAATGTATCCTGCTCAGCAGCACGCAGAGAAATATGGGGTCGTATGTCAGGATGACAGTTTGGGGTTGGCTTTACCTGCCTGTTCCCCAAGTGTGTTGTCTTTACATACTTCCTCTCTCTTTCTATCCATCCCTGCGACCTCAGCCCTCATGCTGACAAATCACCAACAGAGAAATAATAATATTCTCAAGGTAAATGAATTGAAGGGCACAGGGCAGAATCCAGGTGAAGGCCAAGTCAGCTGTTCCACGCACACAATAATACTGCATTGGATTAACTATTAAAAGCAATGCTTTCATCCAGATACATCGTTCTTAATGCTCGTACCACTCAACTTTTCTGCACTTCACGGCTCAAAAGTTGCAAATACAATTTTCTCAGTAAAGTACAGTAACAGAAATTAGTTCTGCAGGCTCTTACCACCGCAGAAGCCTTTAAGAATGCATGAAATGCTCCATATACAGGCAGCAGATGTATCAAAGGATGGTAGCTCAAAGCGAGAAGGATGGAGAGTGTTTCTGTTGATGCTGTGAAGGCGGTTTGTTGATGCTGGTTTATTTGTGCTCCAAAGGTGTTCTGAGGCACTTTGCAATGAGAGAATTACACAAATATATATAAAAAAAGAACATTTCACAAATTGAATAAAAAGACTACATACAGTAACTTGTACTAAGAGGTGCTGCTTGAAGACATTTTAAATCCACCCACATTTGCACAATTCTTTTCATGATGGTTCGGTTCCGTGAAGACCAATGTATTTATTTTTGTGTTGGCCATTCTATAAAGCATGTTATGAGGCTTTTGCGCTCAAATTATTGTAGGTTCATAGGTGAAATTTAGGTGCTTATGTGAGTCAGAGACAGAAGGAATTCCTTCCATGTCTGAAATGCTCTATGGACAAAATAGAGTAGTTAAATATATACTGCAAGGTGTAAATGTTGGCTAGCTTAGCCAACTGATAAATTAAATGTAGCTAGCTAATATGTGACACTAATAGAACAAATGCGATCGAATAAACAGTTGAAACTTTTCACCTATTTAAAAAAATGCAACTAATGTAAACTGGAGGATTTAAAATTGTGCAAAAATGACACAACATACATCAAATTAAAAACCTTAGCTAGGTTAGCATGATAGCATTTTACCTGAGTCATGCTACAGCTTGTGATGCTATTGTGACTTTTTTCTCACTTTTTGTGCTACAGGTGTTTCCTAACAACTCGTTTACTTATTTGTAAAGTCTTTAGAAGAGTTACCAAGTCATTTTTAGCAACCCTGGCACTAGTTAGAAGTTAATACTAGGAATTTAGTTATTCAACACAGTGACCAGCCTGTGAAGATCTTGCTTCGGTTTTCTGAAGGGACTCTGGCACTTGAAAACACAACTGCTTTTGTCCTCAATTACTAGCAAAATCAACACAAAGAAAGAGATATTGGCAGTCTTAAACTAGCTGTTACCAAGAACTTAGGAAGCTATTTACCCATCATTTTTTGTAGTGGATTTATGAAAAGCTGGAGTACCCAATCAAAATGCTGACTTTGTGTTGTAGTTGTTTATTCTATCTCCCATAAAGAATAAATGATTGAATACATTTGGCTATCATGGACAAAAAAAATCCTTATGTCCTCCTAGCTATGGTTGATTTGCGTCTGCAGCTGGAGAAAGTCTAGCTCAGAGGAAGTTATTTACCTTGCTAACTGTGTTTTTTATCAAACTAAGGAGTGCTGTCATTCCTGTTCAGTGTCAAACCAGCCCGAAACCAACTCCCCCCCACCGGCTTGCTTTCCGGTGGTGTGAAGAGGATGAAGGAGGAGGAACACAGGAGAGAACAGGATCTGTAAGAGGAGAAAAGTAATGGTTGCTGGGATGATCGGGTGAAGGGTCCTGGAGAGTGAAGAAGGGATGAATGAGAGGAGGAGATGGATGAGGTTGATAAGGAGAGAGACAGAGAGTGAGAGTTGGAGTTTGAGAGAGTTGGTGGGGGTGGGGGGTGAATATTGCACAAGGCTTTATTTAGTGCATGCCTGCAGGTGTTGCCTAGTAACAGTGAGGAAACAGATCGAGGGAAGTGAGCACATCTCCCTTTATCTTTTCTCTGTCTCTTTCTGCTCTTGGACTATCCCTTTTCCAAAAATCCCAACACAGGCACACAAACACAAACAAAGACAGTCAGACACTCTCTCTATGTCTTTTTCCTGCACACACACACACACACACACACACACACACACACACACACACACACACACACACACACACACACACACACACACACACACACACACACACACACACACACACACACACACACACACACAAAAAGTCCCTCATTAGCAGTCACGATGGCTGCTGTCCTGTCAGAAAAAGACGAGGAAAGGAGAGGCAGGAGGAGAGAGATGAATTAAGGAAAGGAGAAGTGGAGGAGAGAAAATCCAATAAAATCCTCCTGTCTAAAAAACATCAACCAAGGTTGTTGCCATAGCATTTGTTGCTCCGACACTTTCTCATAATTTCTCGCTCCGTGAAAGCTTGTATTGAGCGAGTATTCTCTCAGTTCGAACACAGCACACATCCAATGAAACATGATGGCTTTGAATGAGTCTGATTTATATTCAGCGTCTTACCGGAGAGCTTATAAAATCAGTACGGAAGGAAGGAAGGCACTTGATGTGCTTTTGTAGCTTCCATCCAATCATGACACTTTAAAGCATTGATCAAGGTTAGGTTGAGGGCACTCTGGGTGCGAGTGTTTGTGTGTGTTATCGACCCAGTTACCTGCAGCCTTGTTAAAAAACACAGCACCAAAAAGAGCGGGTGTAAAAAAGGCAGAGACAGATTGTGTTTTTGTTACTAACATTCATCCTCTCATCATGTTCTGAGTCTTGATTGAAAACTAAACAGATCCTTCTCTGTCCAAGCATTGAAACACACAAATTGCATCACTGATGAAGCTAATGATCCAAGGATGTGGACTATTAACTACAGATTAGTGGTTTGTTTTAAAATCTTTCCATTATTTCTTATGTTTGAGCTGATGCAAAAGGCTTACATCCCTGAGTGTTTGCAGCACTGCGACTGTGAGTGTGTGACCGCTGTCTGCCGCTCATGTTCATGCATGCATGTCCTGTTGGCCGGGGGAAGGGCGTGCTTTGCATTTTAACATCCCATCCCTCGCTGGCGACGTCTGCAATGGCTTTCTCTCTTCCTATTCTTTGATTTTCCTCGCAGTCTCCGTCGTTTGCTATCAGTGCCTCTATCTTTCTAATTGTCCTTTGGGAGTGAGGGATCAACTTGTGTAAAATCCACACATACCTCAGACGCAGGTCCTTAAAACGGGGACTTTATTCAATTTAGGGCTCACACAGCATACCCTACCTTAGAGGAAATCGTTGACAATCAATGCTGTAACTGTTGCCAGTGGACATCAGTGAGAATTGATTGATTTCATTAATCAAGGCCAACTCTAATGCACAGACGAGGCGAATTAATCCACACCAAAGAGCTGTCTGGCATCACAGAGAGAGGGCTTCTACTGCACTGAAAGAGGCTAAAAATACATTTTCCCACATGCACTGTGCCATATAAAATATTTATAGTAAGTCCCAGTCTGCTAAGAATGGCAAAGATGCTACAGAAAGAGAGAGGGTGGATTGGGGGTGGGGGGGTGCGGAAGTTGCCGTCACAGTGCCAGGCTTACATAAGAGCTAACTGCAGTTTGAGAGAGACGAGGACAGAGCTTTACACTCTATCTGTATTTCACACACACTCAAACAGAGAGGGATGGACAGGAAGAGAGAGAGGAGGGATCTGGTTCTTTCTCCAGAAATCTAAATATATCACCCCTGTACTACGCATGTCTGGATTTTACCAAGCGTACAGATTTGGGAGTTATTCATAATTCAAAGACAATTAAGGAGCAGGGAAGAACAGAGAATTATGATTTGGATTGCCTTAATATCACATTGTTTGCACTAGTATATAATAAAGTCAGGTGAACAGAAAAAATAAGAAAAAGGAAGTCAAAATTAAATAGTATCACTGTACTGCAGGCAGTCATCTTAGTCATCTTGTGGTTATACTGTCCACACTGTCTGGACTATTAGGGGTTTTCAGCGCACATCAAAGATCACTTACCTCATCATGAGACTGTCAAATAGGAAATACCCACAAACTTTACGTCTATACTTTTGGAGAAATGAAATTTGTAGCAGGGGAAAACACTTCCTCTCTGTGGAAAGTTGTAGATTTTCACTATTGTTGTCTGATATGGCCTTTACTATTTTAGGCAGCAAATGTACACTTCTCAGTAAGTAGTCTCATCACTACAGACAGATGACAGCCTTTCTAACCGAAATGGGATATCACTATTAAATACAATGGTATACTTTCATTAAAGTCCAGTTAGAGGGCATGGTTTCTTCAAATACAAAGATCCAGTTCTTAAGTGATCATTGAGGTGGATTTTATTTGTATGTTTTTGATTACATTTCAGTTAACTGTCTCTATTGGTAAGTGTATATACTGCTGAAGGATGTTTCACAATGGTACGACAGTAAGATAAAAAAAAAAAGACAGCCCTAACTACAGGTAAAATGTGTTAGTTTTTTTCTTAAAGTCCAAATAAAAATATATACCAGACATTGTTTTAGTTGAAACCTCTTTTGAATGAAGCATAGCAACGTCTAAGGACCATCATATATTTGTGATGCAGGTTTGAAAAAATATTCAGATCTCTAGTAATGTGATTTGGATAATGTGCCTTAGTTGTGTCGCATGTGTCTGTCTGTGTTCTGGGAAGACACCGTCTCAGGTTTAACAGTATCTTGTGATGGTGGGGTTGTCCCGCTTAATAACAGTGTTAGAGAAAGACAAAGGGGCTTTTTCATCAATGAAGACTGTATGCTTTAAATCCACAGACTGATAACTTCACATTTTGCAGTAAGAAAAGCGATGTTGCTCGAAGGAAAAAGGTCAGCAAAAGGCCAGAAAAACTGCAAGTACCACACACACTGCAGTGATATAAGATTGGCTACTCTTGCTTTTAACAAAACAAGACATTCTCAGCAGAATTGCATTATCATTAGAGGGAATGACATAGACAAAAGTTAGCCACCTAGCTAGTTAAGGTCACAGTGATACTAATGAGCAACAGCAGCTTTACTCACACTCCTTGTACTGCTGGAAGAGTCCTCTAATTTATCTGGCAGATGTTTTCCATGGAGCAAAATCCATTTTTGATGGCCCCATTACATTCACACACATGCACAATGCATACATGATCAAGGTGCAAATTCTCCTCCATTCTTATCTATACATCTGTGTATCAACAGGGGAGATACCATTTATTATTTAACACCATATTTCCAAGTGAGACACCAGTAGTGTAGTGCCAGTGGGCATGTATGCATTATGCATGCAGGTTGTATTGAAAGGAATCCCAGCTCCAGTGTCACATATGTGAATAATATTGTATATTATTTCTAACCCTTGAGAAGAAACGTCCTTCAGCTCCTTTTTTCTTTACGTGTGATTTTACAAGACAGCATCATTGAATGTCATCCTGTGAGATTTATCATGATCAACAGATGATATATGATGTGTGATCCATATATCATCGATGGAAAAGCTCAACCAGTATGTCATGCATTTTAGAAGAGAGCGACGTAACTACATCATGCATTGACTCATGTATGGCAGGGGGGAGGTGGATCTATAATTCAACACAGGCTTTTTGATGGCTTCTCCCCGGAGATTTCTACCCTTCAGGTTTTTCTTATTTGACCCTTTTACCGCCCCTTCCTGCCTCCACTGATCCTCTTGACATTAACTCTGTCCCCAATTGAACGACAAGTGTTTCCACGTGTGTGTGTGTCTGATGGTGTGTGTGTTCTCTCTCGCCAGCTCTCGAAATTGCTGATCTCATATAGAGACATTCTGTGAAATCTCCTCGGCATCGCGTGTGTCAGCGAGGACAGGGCAGAGGAAATGGGAGACTCACAAATCAAATCTTATCTAATAAAGCTAATATAATTCAGATGGAGAGGAGAAGCTAACCTCTTGCTCTTCAGGCTGTGTGGCCTTATTTCACCGTCTTGTTACATCCTATTTTTGTTTATCACAATACCCTCGTTGTCTGCTTTTCCACGTAGTGCCACTATCTGTTGATGTTTCCCAGTAGTGTTGAAATTATTTGTTGCTCAACTTACAGAAAATGACAAAAATACTGATAACCGATTAATCAAAGTAAGTTATTTTGCAGGGTAATAATAGAATAGAATAGAATCATTTAATGTCATTATACATGTACAATGAAAGAAAGAAAAGCTTCTCCCTTTTATGATACAATCTTCTGATACCATATTTACAGTTTGAAAGGGTGTTAAATGAAATTTGGTGATGATTAATGGTTTTTGTGTTAATGTAATAGCAGTTAAAACAGGACCGGTCAAATTTGACCGCGAACACCAAAGTAAGGGGGGGAAAACGAAGACAATAGAGGGTTAAGCTAACAACCAACAACGGATGATATTGATTTTCTGATGAGGACAGCAACTTATTGTTTAACGAGTACCTAAGCTGCCACTGTAAGAAAAAAAAATGGAGAAATAATAATAATATATGAAGAAATTGAGAATTAAAAGCTTTTATTCTAAAATGCATATGCAGGTTTATTTGAAATTAAATAAATATTCACAAAAATAGAAACATGAATAAATGTTATTTATTTTCAAAGTAATCTGCACATTTATTTTATATTTAAGGCTTTATTTATTCATATTTTTCTTCATTATTTCATTTATTTATTTATTATTACTTACTTTATTGCGGCTTTAGTCCTCCATAATCGTTTAAACTGTCTTTTTATAGCTTCATATGTATGTTTTCAGACTTTATTTCTATCCTGTGAAGAATTCTGCAATTCTGTGAAAAAGAAATAGGCTGCGATAAGAAACCATCTATTTAAGCTTTTTCAATTAAAGAAATTTATTGTTATCTAACACCCTATGCTACGAGTTGCAGTGATGAATCCTCCGACTTTATCTTAAAGATTTATGTTCGCACAGAACAGGAAGGTAACCTATTCCAAAGATACAAACGTGACTGCTTTAAAGAGCTTTTACCCTTCACTACATCCATAATCCTGAACAAAACAATTCTCCAGCTAACCATAAAAAACAGCTTATCACTATTTCCTCACCTCCATTTAAATCTCATTCCAACTAAGCTCGCCCCGTGAAAACAGGTGCCATATGCTCGCATCTCTCTGATCGTAAGCATGTTACGTTTACAAATCACGTAAACAACTTCCTTTAGGGAGGGTGGGTTGTCGTTTTTAAAATAAAAGCAATAACCTCAATACATAATCACATTGACGGACACCTTCCCTAAGCTCGCTGAGGTTCTTTTGGATGTTTTCTATGTCAAGGTAACCTTCAGGGGATGGTCTTGTTATCTCACAATTGAATAAGGAAGGCCTGTTGCTTCTACTTGGGCTTGAAAACATTCTCACACACACACACACACACACACACACACACACACACACACACACACACACACCACACACACACACACACACACACACACACACAGAACTGGCTTTTGTGTATGCTTGAAGTCCTCACAGTATTCGGTAGACCTTTCAGCAATATCTTGCTCACTCTTTCTGATCCACACACTGCTCAGTCTCTCTCTCCCTTCTTAATGAGCTGCAGGGAAAAATCAACTAGACAAAAACAAGTCCTGAGGGATCAATTAATTAGGATATGTCAGCAATGATGATAGCAATGTTTGTGTGTGTTCAGTAAGGGTGTATAAATGTGCGTTGTTCAACAGATATTAGTCTTAACATACACCTGTTGAACAGTTGCTGACAAAGTGTGAATTTTGACATCAAAGTGTGTATCCGTATGCTTTTGTGACCTTACTTCACCCCCTGTAAAACCAGGTTTCAACAGTTCAGATTTTTTGCTTTACCGTGTTAATTAGCAAGCTTTAGAGATGCTTGCAATCAGAGTATGTTGGTTGGTTACCTTTGGAAAGAGCCAGGCAATCGTCTCCCCATTTTCAGGGAAACGGCTAAGCTAAGCTAGCTGGCTGCTGGCTGTAGCTGTAACTACAGTACAGATATTACTTTTCCACAACAGGCATTTTGACACATTTTGACAGGTTTTTCTAATAACATACCACTATTTTGCAGTTTCCAGTCTTTATGCTAAGCTAAGCAAGCTAGCTGATGAGGATAGCTTTATATAGAGACATGACTTTGTTTGTTCCACCAATTCCTTTCTATATGCTAAGCTGGCTGCTGACTGTAGCTCTGTATCTCTATTATAGGCTACAGACATCTCTTTATCATAGCAGGCATTTTGATACAAATAATGAAATCACAGGTTTTGCTAAAAACATTAATGTTATATAGCTTAGCTAGCTGGCCTCTGACTGTAGCTTCATATCTACTTTTCTCACAGCAGGAAAAGAACATGTGGTACTTACTGTATAACACTAACAATGCCTCCATTTCATGGGTCCCAGTAGGACATTAGGTGAGTATGCATGCACACATGGATCAGAAATACCTAAATTAAATGCAGTCCTCATTAATGGTATAAATGACACCATGTGTTTCAAGTATTTCATGTTCATTCTCAGATGAGCCAAACTCCACCTGTGAAAGAAACTATTTCTTAACGCGAGAAGGCTTAAGTGAAATAATAGTGAACAGCTATGTCAAAAGACAGAAGAGAGGAAGAACAGCAGGTGTTACCAATCATGTTAACGATCGCTCCATTATATTTAAGTGTCCAAGTAAGCCAGCATGCACTGTCCTAAACACAAAGTAGCTTAATTACGTTTATGGACACCTGTGCTTTTCCTATTTCAAAATGTCTTCAGTGAAATAAGGCCTGTTCTGGACCCACAATTGTAACACGGTTGAGATCAATCCAGCTACTTCAATATTATATTTTTCAATCTTCTGGATCTGATGACACTTTCTTTATATATGCCAGATCATTGCAAAAGAAATAACTTCATTATCATTGTAATAAAATCTATAAAGCGTTTCTTCAGTTATTCGACTAGACCTCTGCTCAGGTTAGAGGAGGGTGGGGTGATACAATATGGATAACACTGTTGATCAAGGTCAAGGTCAGTCAGGCAATGGGACAAGATTTTGGTACTTGAAGCGTTCTGTTTTTCGTTTGTAGTTGAATTGATCAATCGCGTTAGAGCAGAACTTGGTTGATTGCAGGTAAACAGTCTGTGTGCTGAGCTAAGGAAGTGGATCACATTGGAGAAATGCACTTCAGAACCCATCAGCTAATGCCTGATGACAATTTAGTTTTTTAATTACCATGGCTAATTGGCAACATGAAAAAACGTCATCTTTCAATGCCATTCTCACGTCTTTAGTAACTAACTACACTATAACCAATGACAAGTGCATTGATTTTTGACCCATATATCTACAGTCTACAGCAGTACTTTCAAAATATAAACCCTTATCCCCTGAGCCTTATTGTTGCTTGACTGATAGTCGATGGGTTCTGAAATTGGTAATATCCTTATATGTATTTACAATGGACTATAAAGTAGGTCAAGATTTGACAGTTAAATGTAAAAGGTTGTTTTGTAAGGTTTGGTCCCTACTCATGTTGGACTCCCAGATAGTAAGATGGTTGTTTAGTAATTGTGTATTGTCTTTACAGGTGACCTTCACACAACTGCTTTCGTACAGTTGGAGTCAGCATGACCCGTGCTTTTAAAATTAATCCATTTACGGGCACCTGTGTCAGATTATGACACTCTACATCCACACGCAGAGAGGGAACACTGTGTTTCCATCAAGCTGGAGGACGTCTGATAAAAGCCCAAGTGAAGAGAGGGCGGATGATTACAGTCTGTCCTTACTGAGGATGTTAGAAAGATTAATTCTTGACTGCGGTAAAGGAAAGTAGGACAATGCAGGAGGCCATGCAGAGGACACAGTAGGTAGGTCATTAAAATGCATGCAGGTGTAGCAGCACACAAAGCTCCAAAAGTGTGAAACAAAACCACAATCCAATCAGTTTGAATAAGCTGTAACTTTTATTGCACATTCCTGTTTGGTCTTGCAACGACCTTTCACCTTTTAAAACTTTTAAGACCTCGGTTTCGACCAAACACTCAATTCAGGAGTGGGATAAAGTCGCCCAGAAGTAACTGATCACAGGTCAGATGTGCGCGTTCCCTTTACGAGTAAGATTTGAAGCATAGGGAGGTCATACTGATCCTTGATCTGCGACTGGGGAAAACTTCAGTGCAGATCTTTGTGTTGACTGCATTACCCATAGGCCAAATCACTGTCGAGAGCAGGACCAGTGGGGAAGGGACAGTAGTGACATCATGGAGGGGACTAGGAAGTTTTCACGGGAGCGTAGGAATTTTCTTGATTCCACTTTGATGCACTCCCAATTAAGAAAATACTCCCTTTTATAATCTTGAGGTTTTGCAACCTTCTGTCCTTCTTTACTCCCTGAAATCCCCCCCAAATAAACACACCTTCCCCCATCACACAAATACATAGGCTATCATTCTTAGTAAGGTTTTTTTTTCTCATTTTCTTGTGACAATACCGGCAACATGCTTCAAATCTTCATTTTGGCAAACCACAAATAAATTAAAACACAAACATTCATAGAACACAATGTGACATTTTGAGGACGCTTCAGAATAAAAGAAATATACATACAATACATAACCCAAAAAAGAAACAAAAAGAACAATAAAAGAGAAGCATTTGCATTTTTCCCATATTTTTTCTTGCTTTTCTTGAAAAAAGATATACAGTAGCTAGCTACCAATCACATATCACATGCAGATATAATACAACATAATCAGTTCACCCAGTTAGTGTCTGCAAACTACCAATCTAACCTATATCACAAAAGTATTCTCTTGAAACCAGCAAACACTCAGCATTTTGAGATATTTTGTCGTAATAATAATTCAGTTTACAGTTTTCTCCGCTGACAAGCAGAGAGATCACTATACCATCGACCCTGAAATGACTAGCCAAATTCAAAGAGGACTAACACGCGCTCGTACATGATCACATACCAGATGGTGTGTTTTTTAATCTTTTGCCTTTTTTTTCACGATTGGAGGTTGTAAAACACATATTTGCTCGCACATGCACTCACACACAGACGCACATTTGTTATTGACCACAGACGCGACACATGAAAACCTAGCGTGGCGCGATCCAAAGGCGACATGCTGGCAACATTTTGGCCTGCTGAGAGCCGAAGGGTATAGAGATGCTCCTAAAAACCCTGAACCACCCTCCCCCCGAAAATAGGGCAGGAGTGACAAAATGTCAGTGCTGGGCAGGAGGTTTGACATCCTCCATCTTTCTCCTCTCAGCGGCTCTTCTCTAATGACGCTCGGCTGAAATGTCAGACCAATTAGCAGCTCTCCCTCTGACATTTAACTGGCAGATAGACAAACAAACACACGAGGACGGACAGATAGTCTGTGCCTAGTGGAGGCCAGATTGGTTGAGACGGACGTTGCTGCAGCCTCAGAGTTTATATTAGTTATTTATAAAAGTCCTTTTTAAAGGTTGAAACTCAGGAACGTGTCTCTTATGTAATCACAGAGCAACTAATATCTGTCTTTCGCCATTTTGCAAGCCACCTGACATTTCCACAAGCAGCCGGTAGTGATCAAAGGAAACGTGATTCCCTCCTCTGCTCTTCTTCTGCCTTCAGTCTCTCCCTTTCAGCAGACATCAATCAGGCTGGCTCATTTAAAGCACCTCTCCATCCTCAGCGGCGCTAGAGCCTGTGTCAGTCTTCATTTCTGGGTGTTACTGTGTGTGTGTGTGTGTGTGTGTGTGTGTTGAGTGTGGGCGAGCTTACGTGTGTGTGTGTGTAGGCGTCTGACGCACAGCTAAACCTGCGTATATTCTACTGTCCTTTAAGTTCTTTACACGGATCGGAGAGACAGACGAGATATTCACGTGTTTACAGTACTAATAATCAGGAGCTGACATAGAAAGTGGAACAAGAAAGCGACGAGTACTTTAGCAAATTAAAATTAAAAACAGCACTCCCTTTAGGCCTTAGTGTCATTCACAGTAAATCATATTCTTCTCTGTTTAAAGGGTTGTCTCCCTTGCTCACACACACATACACACAGACACACACTGAGGCATGGCCTTCAGCTGTACCATCTGGTATCTAAATCATGGGAATTACAGTCTTCTTCCTCTGCTACACACACACACACACACACACACACACACACACACACACACACACACACACACACTCACTCTCAAACACACACACGATAACATGAGTAGAGAGAGAAAGAAAGAGAGGCGACTGACTGTCATTCTATTTATCATACATAGTCTCTGCATAAAGCAACATGTGACTTTTTCATTTCTCCATTAGAAATCAATATCCAATCTACGCAACAATGAGCTCTAAATTTAGCCACGAGAGACTGAGAAACAAAGAGAAACAAAGTGAGCAAAGCAAGCTAAAGTAATAGAGAGAGAAAGAGCACAGCTCCATGTAAATTACAATCTTGTTGCATTGAACTGTGAGCAACGGCACAGTCGAAAGAAGGGGGGAATAAAGGGGCGAATGATTAAGTATAAACGCCAGCGCGCTGCCCATATATTAAACATTAACGGCTTCATTTATATGTAAATGACCTGACGGCTACAGAGAGAGACGGCGGGAAGTGACGCCGGTTCAGTGCTGTAGAGAAATAGGGAGCGAGGGATGGGATGAATAGGACAGGAGAGGGGGATGAGTCTTCTTCATTCAGTAGTCTTTCACATGGGTGGAAAAGTCCACAGTAACCGATTTTTCCCGTACGTGCATGGGTGTGCGTTAGGACAAAAAAAAGAAATCCACGACAGTAACGCACACTCCTATGCACGTGCACACACTCCCAGTTGATGTCCAATGGAGTGAGAAACACACACACATACCTCCCTCACAGGTCTTTCCAAAATGGGGGAAAGAAGTATCTCCCTGGCAAGAGGGAGGGGAACGAAAGATGATGGCGGTGTGCCTGCTCTCCGAGAGTTTTGTGGAGATGAGGGCAACAAAAAAAACAACCTCCAAAGATAATAACACAGACACACAAACCAAGAAGAAAAAAAAAAGTCTTAGAAGTATAACAGCAAAAGGTGAAGATGGGAGTTGTTGAGTTAGCGTGGTGTGTCATTTTGCGTGTCGGTGCTAGCTGGGGTTTTATCCGGCTAGCGCTTGGGGTTTGAGGGTCGGCGGACGCTCAGCCGTCGGACACGGGGGGAGACACCCAGCCGTACTTCTCGTGGGTTTTCACCAGGGACTTGAAGGTGGCCTCGGCTTCTTTACGGCTGAATGCTTTCTTGGATTTCCCTGCTTTCCTACATATACGCCCCTGTGAGGAAAGATAAAGGGGAAGGGATGAGAGGGAAATTAAGTTAGCATTTTGTGGAAAAGTACAAAATACAGAAGCAAACTGTCCTCTACTGTCCAGAGAGTAAAGTAGCATACAGTTTGCTACTCAATCAATATTTCCTTATATTTTCCCATGATTTGCATATGGGACATCTTGACAGAGGTGTAGCTAACAATAAGGAAACCAAGGTTGTGTCTTTAATAGATGCAGGAATGATGCCTGTAACATGGATATGAGTTTTAGTAGTCCCGGTTTTCTCATCACAAAGCGAATGTTTTTTTGAGCGGTTTTTCCTTAGATGCCTGAAATTAGGACACAAAATACTTAAGAAAGTAGTGTTGGTAATTCCCGAATCAAGAATGTCTGAAGCTTTTTTTTAAAGTGGGTAAATGAGAAAACTCAATGTGATCAAGTCAAACATTAGCTGCCTTTAGTTTAGCAATTGTGGCAATGTAGTTTGTATCATGTATACAACTATAGCATAACGTTAGGTTTTTACCTCTGGTGATGAATTTCAATCTCAACAGTTATACAAGTGGTGTTAATATGTGGAGATTATCCTGTTAAAAAAAAAAATCATAAGCCAAGGAGCTTGTCTTTTTACTCAGGGACCCCTTGCAATGCTAACTGATGTTAACTATGTGTGTCTCTCAGAAGGAAATACTGTCCAAATACTGAATGAATTTCCACTAAATCGGATAGACAAACAGGCCCTGAGCCAAAGTACAATTGATTCGATGTTGGCATTGATCTAAATCAAGGAAGCATCTCTGCCATTAAGTGATTCATGTATTTCTGCTTTCCTTAATTATGACATTAATAGAAATTGAGGCTTCATTCCAAATCTGAAGGTCGGTTTACCAGACAACAAACATCTAGAGCCTCCATGTGCAGAATTTTTGGGGTGACTGCAGCATCTATTTAAAGCTGCAATTAGTCATTATTGATTAACCTGCCGATAATGTTCCTGGTAAATCCACTAAATGTATGGCCTGTGGGAACAACTAGCCATCTCTATTATCTAAATGTCATGGTGACATCTGTAAAGGTCTTAATTTGTGTGATTAACAGTCCAAAACCCAAATGTATTTAATGTACAATCATATAAAGTCATTACACCAAACACGCTGCTACCAGACATTTTCAACACAGTGGTTTTAAGTAGAAGGATATTCATTCTTAATTTTCACGTCTTTCAGCATAATGACATGACTTTCTGTGTCAAAAAGAAGAATATTTTGGGTGAAATTTAAGAAAAAGTATATCAAAATGTAATTTGACTGATCTGGATGTGCTATAAAAAGAAAGATGGCTTTGGTTGTCATGATTGGTCTTGTCAAAATCACAGACAATGTATAGAAATTTAGAGACACAGCCCACAAGTGCACATGAACCGACTTGCTGGTGAATTCACGGCCGCAGGGGAAACGTTGACAAGACAAGTGGTCTGAATGCAGGCTGACCAGCATTAGATCAATGTTTAAAAGGCAGCGAACGGGCTTTTAAAATGTCACGTCCAATCACAAGCGAGAATAAAACCTCCACCACACCGGGCAATGGGGAGATAATTGAAGACCCAGAAGCATCCACTGTGCTAAATGATGAAAGGCTTGTAAATACGACAGAAAATAAATATATGAGCATGTAACCCTCAGTGTGAAAAGCATCTCACTCAGAGCACCGTGACATCTCACAAAGAGACGTTTTCACCCAGGCACTACCTTGCTAAATCCCCTCCTCCCTACTTCACACACTGGAGCTAATAATAAGTGTGGGATGACAGGGGGGCAAAGAAAAATGGAGAAAAGAGGAGTGGGTGTGAGGATAAAGCTGCTTATTCTGTCGTTGCCAGCAGTGCCAAGTCTTCCCCTTGAGCAGAGTGTGTGGGAGGATGAATAGAAAAAGGAAACAACTGTCTTCACATAGAAACACTCAGACAGCCGTGACAGAGGTTCGATTCATATGAACGTCAAGACTGTTTAAGTACATTTATAGAAATCTACTCCGAATCACAGAAACATCACAATTCGGAGGACGGTTCTCACTGCACACTATGTCTTTGGTAACTCTGCAGTATAGTGATTCTTCTGTAGGACTGCAACTAAATGTTATTTCATTATAAATTAACCTGCCAATGATGTTTTGATTAATCATTTGGTCTAATTAAGTCCAATGTGATGTCTTTAATGTCTTGTTTGTCAATCCAACACCCAAAGATATACATTTAATATGATATTAAAAAAGAGAAACACAGAAGATTTCCATATTTGAGGCATTTAAATGGTGTTTTCTGCCATTATTGCATGAACAAACACTGGGGGAAATTGAATTGGTTGTTCCAATTTAGAATGAAATAAAAAAAAGATCAAAATAATAAAAATATGTATATAAACACAAGAGGTTAAAGGTCAAATGTGCACATTGTACTACAATATATAACATGTTAAGAAATGACATTACAGTGGTGCATTAGTATTAATAAGATATCAATGCAAGCTAAAAATTGTTGGGAAATGTTTCTCTGTTGACTCATTTTTTCTCCTGACTATTCGCTCTACTTTGTTAGTACATCGTGTTTGTACCAGTTCTGTAACACTGCACCACTTCCCTCGACCCGGGACGTTTCTTGGCAGGAAAATAATGGCACAAAGGCCACTCCACTGAAACCAATACTAATGGAATTATTTTAGATGGTGAGCTCCTCTGCATGCTGCACTGCAGATAAATACCCTCATATTGTCACACATCCACGATGTGCTCTTTTAATCCTGCAGCTAAACTTCCGTCCTGTTTTCCAGGAAGAAAACGCCGGATAAATGCATCCATTATCCCTCTGTAGAAGATCAGAGGCTCAACCACTGTTATGTAGTCTGGTACACAATGATGAACTTATAAAGCTGTTTAATTCTCCAGCTGCTGCGTAAAGATGTTGTTTGACATTTTAAGAAGTATATGACACAATTCTCATATCTGTATGTGAGGTAAATAAAGCTACAGCTGTGTTAGCTTAGCATAAAGACTGGAGATAGGTGGGAAAAGCTCGCTTGGCTCGGTCGAAAGGTAAGAAAACTATCCCCTCATCATCTTAGAGGCATGTTCTTATTTCTTAGGCTACAGAGAGATCAAATGGGACTTTGTCTCTAGGAAAATACTTTACTGTTTATTTTCAATGAAATGTTTCAATTCTGTGAACACCACAATATCTATTCACCCCCTGTGCTGGGTCTTGTCAGAAATCTCAGAGATGCCAGCTAAAAACCTGGACACGTTAAACCATTTACAACTAACTGGATTGGATGGTTAGATCCAACAATAAAACGCATTATTTTCAAAGCAAATACAAACAAAATGGATGAACTATTTCATGTGCGTTCTTCTACAATTGTCTTGCAACACGTATCAATCATTAGCTCGTTAAATGCATACAGTCTTTTTAAAATGTACACCTGTTACAGTACAGGAAACAACTAAGGTAATAAAAAAAAAGAGTGGTTTGGGTTATGATAACTACGGAAATGTAACGTGACTACTGAGAAAACATTAGGGTTAACATACTACTGCAGTGCAATACCTTCAACTTTTGTTTAAAAACTGAGAAAGACTACATAAAATATTCAGATGAAGGTTAGAGAGATTAGACAACTTTAGCTTTATAGCGACATTAGCTTAAGGATAGCATTGGTGCTATTTGACTAAGCTTTTCCCTTTATCAGAGAGTTGATTTACATTTTGCCTATCCAGTGTTTATTCTCTGCACCCATGACATCTGATGGATAATCAGTACGTCCTCCTGCGTACTGTCTCTGCTATTTTGGGTCAAAAGTGGTGCCAGGGATAAATGGAGATAAAGTGATAACGTTGAATGATCTGGAGATTAGGGTTACAGTTTCCATTCCTGTAGCAACACTGGCCTCGTTTCACTGCAGGGCTTAGCCACACTCAGTGTGTCTCTCTCTAACAGACACACATGTTTGAAGAGCTTGTCCTTTCCATTGGATTTTAATCAATATAAGGGCCTTGCTATAAACAAAGACAAGTGTATTTGATGCATGACATACTTCTAATGAAGTCAGACAACTTTAGAAAGGCAGGAGGCAATAATCTGGTTTCATCCATATTGTCTTCATTAATGCTTTTACACCATTGTATATATTGTAAATACACATTTTTACATATTTATTGCCGTTATATATTGTGGTACAACGTGCACATTTTTACATAAATGATTATGATAATAAAAAGGTTTTTATTCTATTTTATGTTATCTTATGTGGACATCATTTCCCCCAGGGATAAAAAAGGTTTTCTGATTTCTCTTTATATAAATATTTTATACTTTTTAATTGTATCTACGCATTCAACATTTGAACTTTAACTTTTTATCTTTGTATTTTATTCTAAAACGGAGCAAAACTGTCCCAAAATCAAATTTCCTCCCTGGATAGTATTCTGATTTGATCTCACCTTTAGTAAGAAGACAATGAATTATTAGTGGAAGTTGATTTGCACTGGAAACTAGAAAAAACTTTCCCTTTGTTTGGCAGGTTTTTCAATTGTTTTGAGAAAGTCAATGGAGGAGACAATAACTGACTCCTTCAAGTAGATACTGTACATGCAGCGTTCCTCTGGGACTGGCCTTGAGTCCCACAGCATTTTGAATGGAAAACAAACCAACTGGGTGTCACCATGAGGCGCTGCATGAAAACCTGCCCCTCCTGTGGCCTGTGTTACAGATTACTGAGGCTGACAGATAATGCACTTTGTTGGTTGGCTACCGTCGCAGAGCACTGGGGGAAAGCTGGGATATGTTGTTCTCTTCTCAAAATCACAAGCAACATATAATGTATATCTCCACATGCTGCCATATGGTTGCTGTCATTACCTTAAAATGGCGCTTGCTGCAATGGATATCGTTCAGGCAATTAGCCATTTTTTAAGAGGTGCTATTAGCCCAGTGATAGAGGAAGGGAGTGTACCATTTTCATGGAGCATGTGGCAGTAATATGCAATGATATTTTTGAATTTTGCAATAACAATATAACTTGCAATAAATAAACTGATCTTTTAAACATCACCCAAACAAAATAGGTTATCTCTGTTTACTTCAAGTTTTTTTGTTTATGGTTAAATATATTGTTTGCTTGCATGATTTCTCAATTTGTTGTTGATGTAGTCTTAGCTAAAAGGGTACTTATTCTGAGTTTCCATTGAAATTCTTTTATGGAACAAATGTAACCTTTAACTTAAAACACGAAACTCAAATAAAAAAAGGATGACATTTTAAAGTGCCGTTTTCTACTGATACTTTTAACAATATCGTAAAAGTAAAGGGGAAGAGAGAGTGTGTGAAAGAGGGGAAATACACTTCTAAATATGTGTACTGAAGCACAAATCTCCCAGAAAGTCCAAGTCTTCAACATGAAAAGATTAAATTGAGCATTAATTAGCGCCATTGTGGTCGCACACATCTACAAGAATGGCTCGGTGTGCCAAAGATGGACGGACAGAGTAATTAAAAATGTGTGTGTGTGTGTGTGTATGTATTTAGCCGAGCGCCCCGGGCCTATACAGTGCCATGTCAGTGTTTATCTATTTCAGCTAAGCGCTCGCTCGTTGAGAGGTACACACTCGTGTAAAGTGGCTGCTGGGTAATCGTGTGAATGGAGATCAGTCAATGGGCAGAGGAGGGAAGGCCCCAGTGCATGCTGGGAAGCAGCTCTGTGGGCTAGAGGGTTGGGGGGGGGGGATTACATAACCAAGGCATGTGCTTAACGGGGTCGAATAAACAAACAGGGATCAACGTCATCATCATCCGATGATGACGGGGTCATCAAAGGATAACTCCACCGTGTTATTAATGCCTTATTTTGTGTTAGATGTTCAGTGTATCGTCTGCTGTCTGCACACTGTCAACAACACAATACTTTCATTCATCCTTGTGCAGTTACAATGAACTCCGATTAAGTGTAAGAAAAAAATAAAACCCTAATGACGGCATCTGGGGGAATCTCGGTTTTGGCTTAGACATTTTTTACAGAAAGTCTGCTTTTAAGAGGCATTGGGTAAAACACTATCCAGTTGCACTATGGGTAATGTAGGATCCAGTGTTTTTAAAGGCTTAACCTATAGCCTACTGGGGACAAAAAGTTGTGACGTCTCAGTGTCTTTTCTTTCAATTCGGAAGATGTTTTAGTTTTGATCTTTCACTTGTGAGTCCCTACATTTTAAGAAATACCCCTTTAATCTCTTTTGATTAACTGACAATCAATTTCATTATCATTGACTCTATCAATCATAGCGTTTATAATTGATTGTTGAGTCAATGTAAAAAATGACAAATGAAAGTTTCCAAAGCCCTAGAAACCCATAAAATACTTTTTTTTTTTTTTTCTGAATTTCAGATTAAAATTGGGAAGAAGCAGCAATGTACAGTATAACATTTAAGAAGGTTGGTACCAGCATATATTTGGGTTTTCTTCATCAACTATCACTATTATTCTTCATTTCCCAGCTGATGTCACACAACACAACTGAATTATACGCGATGAATGTCTAAAGACTGTAACTTACGTCAATGTGAGCTCAAGAAAATGACAGTTTAAAGAAATGAATAGCAAAGAAATGTCTGCAAACAGAATCCAATTAGCCTTGCTTTCATAACATATCAAAAAGAATAACCAGGGGTACTAAACACTGCTTTACAGACAACAATACAACAGAGATCAATTATCCAAATGTCTCACACTATGAATAAACCTTCATCCAACAAGATGCCGCACAAAACAACCGTTTTTCCAACAACTTGCATGGCACATGAGGCTTAAATTACTGTCATAAAAGATTCCATCGGGCCATAATGGTGATCACCTTCAGTCCCTCCTTCCTGTCACCTCACCCTGTGTGATTGTGTGAGTGTTTCCCTCAGAGGTGAAGACACGTGGGAGTTACGTTGACTTTCCCTTCAACACTTTGTCACTGCGTGTATCCTCTCACACTAAAAATAGGCAGGGAGCTTCAAACAAGCCACATCACTATTGTCACAGCAAACTGGTGCCCAAGGATGAATAAATATACTCTGTGTGTATGAAGGGTTAAATATAGCTCTGCGTCTGTCCTGATGAATGAGAGACGGGTGCATCTCCTGCTAAATTAGGACACAAGCTAGAGGGAACATATGCACAAAAGAGGCAAACAATGAGATAAAGAGCTGCACGCACACATACAAGCACACACAGGAATAATTAATCAATATTGTTTCCATTAGCAATCTGGAGAGGGAAGACACTGCACCATAATTAGGGAGCACTGCGGAGCTGCTCATCTCCTCAAGCAGCAAATCAAGATGAACACACACACCGACACACACATGTTCCTCTCTCTCTCTCTCTCTCTCTCTCTCTCTCTCTCTCTCTCTCTCTCTCTCTCTCTCTCTCTCTCTCTCTCTCTCTCTCTCTCTCTCTCTCTCTCTCTCTCTCTCTCTCTCTCTCTCTCTCTCTCTCTCTCTCTCTCTCTCTCTCTCTCTCTCTCTCTCTCTCTCTCTCTCTCTCTCTCTCTCTCTCTCTCAGTTATGCATGACCTATCTTGGTTTACAGATGCTCTAAAGAGGACGCGGGACTAATGTTATCATCATCAGAGACAAATAAAGCATGAGGGTGGGGGGAGGGCAGGAGAATCCACTGACAGTTTACGTAAGGTCTCCTGCCACAGCGCCGTCATACTGCTGACGTCAGAGAGCGTCAGAGGGGCAGGCTCTACGGATGAGATGAATTGATATGACTAAAGAGTGAGCATTTCGAACCGTTTTAAAGAAAGGGTTTGGGATAGATATTCCTTCTAATCCATTGAACGTAGACAGGCACATCATTATAATTGCTTTGTATGCTGCACGCCTCACAATAATCAAAAAATGAAGATCCGCCTGATATTTTGTTATGGTTTGACAAACTGATTGGAGGTATATATGTGTTTCATTTATGAATATATTGTTTTCTTCCATTATTTCTACTGTTTTTGTTGATGTAGTCTTAATTAAAGGGGTACCTATTCTGCTGTTCCATACATTTCAGTCTGCCAAAACACAACAGATTGCTTCCTCAATAAAAACAAATAATACTAAAAAAATGTAATGGCTCAAATTGAACTTTTTAACTTAGGTGGGGTAGGTAATTTTGGAGAAACCAGCTCGAGTGCGCTAGAATTTGAAAATACACAACCGGAAAAAATCTGCCACTTCCTTACAGAGCCCCTCCTCCAACACACACGAACTTGCACATGACCAATGAGGGCACGAGATAAGTTTGTGCACAGATGGAAAGCTGACAGGCAGGTAGGCCATCCAGGTATTTTAGCCGGGCCGGCTCAGATGATTGGTCGTGCTTTTTACAGTACTACGGCTTCCACAGATGACATTTTTTTATGGATTTTTTGTCAAAGCACTTAAGATATTCATTGCTATCGGGATGTTAAGAGCATTCCATGGAATATAACAAAAAGTGTATCTCGAGCCGGTTTCTCAAACTTACCTACCCCACCTTTAACACATAGAACTCCTAATCAAAACCATTGGAGAGGTGAGATGAACCCTGAGTTATTAAAGGACTGGTACCCAATTGCACATGAAAGAGGAATGGTCCAGAGTTATAACTATGGGCATAAATATAACAGAATAAGGACTCACACATGAGTACCGCACTGGGTTGCTACTGCTGCTGTTTTTTTGTTGTCGTTTTTTCTCCTCATCTATTTTCGTTTGTGGGTTTTATAATGTTTTGTTGTTTTGTCCTAAATGTTCTGCTATTGTGTCACCTTGTAACAGGGTTAGAAAACTGTGATTCTCATCCAGTTGAGAAATAGAGAATCTATTCAGTGCTTTTGGAGATGCAGCCATTTCCATCTGAATTGCAGAGCTGCTGCAGTGCACTGAGGATGTGAAAAACTGATTTGACAGGATTACATAATCCAGTGAGTCTAAATCAGGAAGCACTGCTGGTAGGTAGACTACCTGCTGTCTCTATAAAATCATCCGTCTTTCTATCCATCACAAGTGTCTTATTCCTCCTTTAGAATAATCTGATAGGAGTACAGATATATTGTGAGACTGCATTAGATTGGGTTTGGAGACGGTTCCATTACACAGCAGCGGGTCTTTGTTGTCAAAGGATGCTGATTTATGGAAGCAATAAAAGGAGAGAAAACCGGGACTGCAGCGAAGAGCTGGCATAAAGGACACACTGAGGTTTGCTCCGCATGAAATGGCTGCCGTAAAGTCACATAAAGATTAATAATATTCACAATAATGAGTTTGCAGAAGGCAGAGGGGGAGGAGGAGACTACAGACCTATAGCACACATTGAGCATAGCAAATGCTAAAAATAGACTAAACAAAAAGCAAAGCATCCATTTCACTGAATGAGTTTATCTTAAAATGATATTTGAATATAAATATGATGAGAAAACTGCCTCTCATTGGGACATGTTTCCAATTGATTATGACATTTCCTAAAAACATCTTGAAATATAACTCCACTGGTGTCAAACAATGACACTTAATCAAGGAAATGATAGGCAATAGATGAGATTAACAAGAACATATTATCATATTTTTCAATCAAATTCTGCTTTAAACACCCTTATTAGACTAAAAGCCTCCACTTAATGCTGCACATGAGTATAGCATTATTACGCATTAATTACGCATGACGTAAATGGCACTGCTCATACCCAGAGCGTGGCTGAAAATAGATGTACTTAACATTATTAACATGCTTGATACTTAATGATATTCCATGCAAGGACTCTCACCCACCCTCCCCCACAACACCCCTTCCTCCTCTCACCTGTCCTTTTACGAGACTCGCTGCAAACTGCCTCATCACCGCCTCCACCGTGTAGGCGCTGGACCATCCGCGGGGGGTCAACAGCTCCATGCATATGGCGCCTCCGTCCAGCACGTATCCGTTCTCCAACCGGGGCGTCAGGACGCGCATGAACGGCGGCGAGAAGGGGAAATTATCTGGAAAGGTGACGTTGAGCAGAATGAACTCGGTGCTGGTCTCCTTCATGTCCTGCCACAGCGCCGAGTCCTTGTCCACCTGGTGCAGCTTCACGTTCCAGTCGTACAGGTTGTCCTCCACCAGCTCCACCGTGATGAAGTTGTCCCCTAACCTCCGGATCTCCTGCAGCTCCTTCATCAGCCTGCGCGTCCGGACCTGGGTGCAGTGTTGCCGGTGAGGCGCCAGCGGTGGTATCGAGGAGGAGGAGGAGGAGGCACTGGTGGTTTTACTCCCACCTCCACCTCCTCCTCCTCCAGTCTGCTGCTTCTCCTTCGCATCCTTGCCCAGCTTATCCTTCCCGGACCCGGCCTTGTCCTTGCCCACCTGGTCCAGCTTCCTCGCCTTGATCTCCGGGGTGCTCAGGATGTTGTTGGTCTCGTTGGCGGTCTGACAGTGTTTGTTGGCGTTGTTTTTCTGGTTCCCTCCCTTGGTGCCCTTTAGCGATCCCTGATGGTGCTTTGGGTCCTCAGTGTCCCGGTCGTGCAGGCGGATGAGACCGATCTTCCGCAGTAAGGTGGCCATAATTTGTATATAGATCTATCCTCCGTTCCCCCCGCACAGGGGCAAGAATCACCCTTAAAAAGTCGGGTCTCCTGCTCACAGAAGACCTTTTATCGATGCTGATTATTAACCTTGTTGTACCGCAATCCCCCCCACTGCAGCCTCAGGATCAACACAACCGGGGAGCAGGTTCCTCCTCAGTGCAGCATCTCGACACGACTCGACTGAAGAAAAAACAGTAAAACAACAAAAACAGGCGAGATTAAATGAATATTCTCTCACAGTTTGGTCGAAACAGATCATCCCCCCCCACATCATGACTGCAGTTGTTCGATGATCCATTACGCAGGATCGCGAAGGGGATGCTATAATATATTTTATTATAGCGAAATGTCAGGCAACGTGATTAAACGACAAGAAAAACCAAGAAGGAACCATGTAGCGACATTAAAGGTGGAAAAACCCATAATGCATCTGAAGCTTGTTAACAAATCGTACTAATGATCACAAGAGACACCTATAGGAAATGTATAGAATCATACAGGCTATGGAACATTGCCAAGGACACTCTAAACAGGCTATTCATATCAAATTATATTATTATAGAGGATTTAAACTCCACAAATCCCAATGAATGCAGGATATATTCACTTAAAGACTCGATCATAAGAATATCATACATTATTCTTTATGGGTGCTCTTCCGCCCACACAGACCCAATATTAAACCAGCAGCCCATTGCTTACCATAGAGGGCTGAAACTCGAAGTAGCCTATGTCCGTTTTTTATATCCTTGTTGTGATAGACAGGACACCGATCCTCGTTGTGCGTAAAAAAGAAGAAGGAATGGCTCCTCCAGCATCCAGTTGGACCTGCCGTCGGTGGAGCTGCAGTGCGAGGAGAAGCAGAGCCTTTGATGTGTTCGCAGCTGCGGCAGCTCCAGCTCTAATGAAGCCGAGGACAAACCAGCCCCCGTTAATCCTCCTCAGCCAGTCTGCTCTCACCGGAGAGGCGCTGCGACGACGGCCTTTCAAAATAAAAGCACTGACGTTATAGGTTACATTTTCAAGTTTCAAGGCTTTTATTGTCATGTGTGCTCGCATAGCTACAGTGTAGTTATGCCAATGAAAATCTTAGGTCACACACAGGCTCCTCCAACAGTGCAACAACACAATAAAACAGACACAATAGTACAAGTAAATAAAATAAAATATAATAGAAACAGAATATAATAGAAACTGTGCAGAATAGTCTATACAGTAATTGTAATATTGATATATGAGTTGCAAACAGATGAATGTTATGTATGTTCTTTCAAAAGTTCAGGTGTTTAACATTCTCTACATTCAAGGTAAACCAAGCTCTGAAATGGGAACCGAAGGTGTATTTGCTTAACATTTTACTTGAACTGTTACCTTTTGTTCTTTCTTTCTTTCTTTCGTTCGTTCTTTCTATTGTATTTATTGTTTTACTCTGTATATGTACCTGTGTACCTCTGATGTCAATGTTTTGTATATATCATGTTTGATGTACAGTACATACATATTTTCTTGAATAAAGGGGGAAAATAAGCTCGAAAATGGGGATGGGGGATACAGTCCATGATATAGACTGCTTTAAATAACTGTGTTTTCTGTAAACAATTAGGATATTAGTGATATTGAAAATGATAGTGAAAAGATGTAACAAGCAACAAGATAACATTTGATTTATAACCGGTAACATTATGACATGAATAGCTGATTGCAAAAAAGTTGGTTTAACACCACACATAAAACAATCAATCATTTCAATTCACAACAAGTCAACAGTTGATCAAATGTGTCCTAAAAAATGGTTAATTTCTAATCTGTAGTGAGTTTATTTCTAAAGGAAATTGCGTATTTAAATTATCTAAAACCAGTTATTTTGGTAACATTATTTTCTATTAAAAGGTGTTGCTCTTCATAAGCATTTTTTCATTTAGGGGCTTCATAAAGTACCTTACTGGCCTGTGCAAGGAGCCAAATCTGTTAATGTAATATTACTTTTATTTTGAAGTTTCATGGTGTATTTCCTGGTTTTTCTGGCTAACTGGCTTTGCTCTGTTTACCTGCACGAATACAGGCTGAGCAGAAATGCCAGAGGAATGTAAACTCAACATCACTGACATTCACTTTTACTTTTAGCCTCCCACAATGCAGACAGTCCTTGTGGCCTATATATTTACATTGAGTCAAAGTTACCCAATTTTCTAAGCAGAGCTCGGCTTTATTTTAGATGTATATTGGGAAATACAGGATACTTTGAGCCTTAAAAAAAATATATATAATATAGAAAAAAAGTGTAAAAATATGTTTTATACCAGCCTACCATCTATAACAACATTGTGAATGTTAATCCTGAAAATGTAATATATAATTACTGCATTCTTTAATTGTTACAGAATAATTATTGTATTGAACACGGTAATATGATTCAAATAACAAGAACATTCACATTTAATATTACATTTTCACAATACTGGTTTAGAGGCAGGCAAGCCACCACTACACTGCAGTAAGAAACTCATGTCATAATTTTCCTCACAAAGAAGCTTCTACATAACTGGCATCACGACATTTTTAGGCAGTTAACGACCAGCTGTCATTAGTCGTTACCTAGGTTACCGAGCAGCAACCACACCAATTGGCTACGTCTCTACCGTAAAGCATTTCGGCGTTCCGACTGTCGTAGCCAACATTTGACAAAACGCTTCCTCTAAACGGAACAGCTTATATTCATATTTAGTAGTTTATATACAGATAATTAACATGGCGGAGAAATTTGATAACCTGGAGGAGCATCTGGAAAAATTTATCGAGAATATTCGACAGCTGGGAATCATCGTTAGCGATTTTCAGCCCAGCAGCCAGGCAGGACTCAACCAGAAACTGTGAGTTTTATATACATAACCTTATAAATGGCACCAATCTGTAAATAAACACCCTGTTAACACATTTAATTGACCTGTTTTCTCAGGAATCTGATGATTTCTGGACTGCAGGACATAGAGAAATGTCGCCAGCAACTGCACGAGATCAACGTTCCTCTGGAGGTGTTTGAGTGAGTGACGTCATCCGTGGTGTTTTTGTGCTTTTCCGGCTTTTTAACCTTTAAATAATATTTTCTTTACACCTCTGCTTTAGTATGTCATTGTTTTAAAGCTGTGAATACCAGTGGTGTAAAGTAACGGAGTACATTTACTCAAGTACTGTATTTTGACACATAATACTTTTAATATATGATTATTTGGTATAGATTAAACCATCCAACATTATAATTAAGTAACTAAAATGATTAGGGGGTTAACAGAAAATTAATTGGCAGCAATGTAACAGTCCCAGCTTCTTAAATGGGAAGATTTGCTGCTTTTGCTTTAGATATTTTAAAGGTCCCATGACATGCTTTTCTGGTTATTACCCGTCCCCTTGTGTGTTATGTAGCTTTTTATGCATGTAAACGGTCTGCAGAGTCACAAACCCTCAAAGTACACCCTGTAGCGAGTAAAACTCTAACACAGAAAAGACCTGTCTATGCTGCCCCAGACCGCCTCGTTGGAGATTTCTCTTTTTCCATTGTTTTCTTCTTGGGTATAGTGACGTATTTGGGTATAGTGACGTAACGTACCAATCCGCGAACTTCCTCACACACACACTCTCGGCGGGACGTTGCGAGGCTCACTGCTGCGAGGAGCGGGACACTGTGAGCTGGCTCACTGGTGTGGGGTCGGCGAGACAGCGAGACACCGCGGAACTCAGCCTGAGCACACACACAAACTCCCAGCCAGGCTGCGGGTGTGTGTGTGTTTCGGGCTGGGTTTCGCTGTGTCTCGCTGTCTCGCAGACGGCCACTGGGCTCATAGGGAGGGGGGGCAGGAGCTCCAACAAGCCGTTTAGGACAGAGAGTGAATACACATACTATACAGAGATGCTGTATGAGAAACCAATCTGAGTTTGGAAAATTGCACAATATAAATCTATTCTTGTAGACCTCAACAATGGAATTATGATCAGTAGAAATGGCCATGACATGGGACCTTTAATATATTATAGTACTTTTAATCCAAATACTTTAGGTAAATACCTAAATACTTTTATAGTACCATTCTTGATGCAGTACTTTTACTTGAAATTGAGTATTTTTACATGGTGAGTACTTTTACTCAAGTCAATAATCTGGGTACTTTTCCACCTTTGCTGAATACATGTATGTGTTGTGTGAGAGAATATATATATTACTTTGCGATAAAGCCTCGCCAAAGCCCATTCTAAAATCCCTCAATTGTATATCTCCATTCCTTTTTCTTCACATGTGGTTACGCTACATTGCACATTTCACTTTTATTTTTGATTATTAAGAGGCACTTTTGAATTCAGATTACACATACTGGCAAAATATACAAATTTGGAAATTGTGGCCACTTCTAATTGACTGTATTCATGTGGAGGATGGCTGAAATTGTAGAAAAACAGCAAACAAAGCTTTGTATTAGCAATCGACTGTAGCAACTGGTATTAATAAAACCTTATCTGTGCTTCTCAGTTCCCCTGACTAATATTGTTTTGCCTTGTGTTTGCAGATACATTGACCAAGGTCGAAACCCACAGCTGTACACGAAGGAATGTCTGGAGCGAGCCTTAGCCAGGAACGAGCAGGTCAAAGGGAAGATTGACACCATGACGGTAAGAGATAGTCCCAGGGTCGCTGAGATTCCCCACCAATGACACGGAACAAAATATAAACAGAGCCAACAAACTATTCCACTGATTAAACGGCTCCCAAGGATATTTGGAATGTTTTTAAAGATCAAAATGTCCCCTTTTTCAAGGAAAATCAACATAAAACAAAGAGGCATGTCCTTCAGCTAACCCTTTTCCCCAGTGGCCTTTTTTGTTGTTGATAAATGATTTGTCCTTAAACCCAATGCTTAAATATTTGTGTGTTTATGTGGCTATACACAGCACTTATTTGGAATCCAAGTGGGTGGGCTAGGCAAAAAGACCAACATCTTTTATTACGATATAGGTATTAGCATATACTGATAATGATATATATATATAACCTTAAACACATATTCTGGTTATGCATCTAATGACTATTCTTTACAAAAGAACAACTTTTAAAGGCTGTTTTTTGTACTCTGGTGCAAAATTAACCTACTGGTAGTTTCAAGTGAAATTATAGATAGTTTATTTTTATAATTGCCAGGTTTACGCTGACTATGTTTACATGCATGGACACAAATACAGAGTAATCAGATGAATAGTTTGATTTAACAGGAGTCCTGTTTGTTAATCGATTTGATTTAAAGGTCCCATGTCATGGCCATTTCTACTGATCATAATTCCATTGTTGAGGTCTACTAGAATAGATTTATATTGTGCAATTTTCCAAACTCACATTGGTTTCTCATACAGCATCTCTGTATAGTATGTGTATTCACTCTCTGTCCTACACGGCTTGTTGGCGCTCCTGCCCCCCCCCTCCCTGTGAGCCCACTGTGCTCTGATTGGTCAGCTCGCCCACTCTGTTCTGATGAGTCACCGTTACAGCGGAACATCAGTGATTATGTGTTACAATGGCGTTAGCAACCAGAAAATGACACCAGTAAGGACAAACAGATGAGAATGCTGCGTGGGGTCTGGGTGCCGTGTTGGCGGGACGTTACGCGGCTCGCTGCTGGAGCGGACAGTGTGAGCTGGGTTCATTTCCTGCTTGCTGCGTGGGGTCTGCGAGACATCGCGGGAAGGGGGGGATGCTGAGGGGGCTGCAGCACCCCCATCTGCGAGGCTCCACTAGCACCTGCACCCCCAAACGCGGCACACCTACAGTGTAAGCGTGCCACAGTTTCGCCGCTGCGAGGAACCACTAGCACCCCCCCGCCCCCCCAGCGCGTCACAGTTTCGCCGTGGAGAGAGAGTGTGCGTGTGAGGAGCTCCACGGATTGGGTCCATTTGGGTATGGGCACGTCACTGTACCCAGAGAGTAAAAAGAGAAATCTCCAACGAGGCGTTCTGGGGCAGCATAGACAGGTCTTTTCTGTGTTAGAGTTTTATTCGCTACAGGGTGTACTTTGAGGGTTTGTGACTCTGCAGACCGTTTACATGCATAAAAAGCTACATAACACACAAGGGGACGGGTAATAACCGAAAAGCATGACATGGGACCTTTAAGAGATGATGTTTAGTGAGATGTAAAAACAAAACCATATTCAAATGATATTCCCTCAACTAATTCACATCAGATCCTCAGAGTAGTGTGAGTTAGTCGGTGCTTACTATTGTCAATTTACTGAATATGATGCCACTGAAATGTGATCAATTATCACATTGAAGTCACACCGTGCCCTAAAACTGGGCACAATTAAGATTTTATATTGTTTTATCAATTCTTAACTTACTATTTCCTTGACAAACATATTCATACATTAATTAAGATAAGATATACTTTATTGATCCCAATTTTGGAATCAACAGCATATTAAAACAAGGCATTGCACGCATGAAATGTAAAAATAAAAAAAGTTGAAAATAAATAAAAACAAATCATAAACATCCCAAATAGAAAATAAAACAGGACTAAAGAGTAAAATATAAACATGTTGACTGAAAGATAAACATTTGTTGCCTTCATCATGAAGTTAAAATAGTAACGAGTCACTTATAAACCCACCTCTTCTGTTGTGTTTTATGACAGAAATTCAAGAGCCTTCTGGTGTCCGAGCTGGGCAAAGTGTTTCCCGAGGAGATGGTCAAGTATAAGGCGATCCACGGAGAAGACGTCCCCTCCTAGTGACCGCTGCTCCGCGACCCCTGACCTTCAACCTGTGACCCTTGAAATGAAAAGCCTGAATTGAAGTTTGACAAAGCTGGTTCCCCCGTGGTCGCCTGCACAATATCATTACCCCGTATTATTTGTTGTCAAACTTGTGATTCTGTTGCTGACTAGGGACATGGTTTATTATTTCTGCTCAGCACCCTGCCTCAGCCAATCCTTCTCAAAGCTAATTTAAAAGAAATACAAATCATTAGCGAGTATACGGGAGGAGTAGTGAGGAAAAACAAATACTTTTCAGCACTGGGTGGCTGCCAGGAGACACATTTGTTTTTTTATGTCCCTGTTGAAGCTCTCAGTTGGCAGCAGAGGCAATTTATTAAACTCCCAACTGTACAGAAGAAAATATGAAAGAGCTGCGCGGCGCCCGTCTGATTCTGCATTGAGGAATATAGTCCATCAGTTGTACATACAGTGTATTTATACTCTTTCACTCGACCTTTTGTAATGCTTCCTAATCATTGCAACATCCATTTGTACCACACACACTTCATGACGTTTTGTATCAAGCTCAGGTTTCTAACAGCCTCAAATATTCAATGCAAAAGCTGTTTGATGGTGATTATGTGCCTGGTCACTCCACATGGTCAGAAATGAATCCACTCTTTATTTGTTTGTATTATAATTTTTGTTATTAAACGATCCTTGTTGGAGTAATGTGTTTTTGTCATTGTTGAGGAAAAAACAACAGATTCAAACATAAGTCACTTTGAATGCTTCATTTTTACATAATTAGTCAAGACATATAGGATGATACCTGTAATAGACATAATACATGAGTAAAACACATTAAATAACGTATTTCCTGGAAATAATTCAGAACATTTGTATAGAATCATTTCATATTTTTCCATATCCATTGTGCAATGTACATTTATTCGATGTACAGTTTGGGTTTAAAGCCTTTCAAGTTAATTACATTTAAGGCTTATATTATGTGTCAATATGAAGTGTTATAGTATTTTACTATTTAAAGGTCACCTATTATGCAAAATGCACTTTTTCATGTCTTTTCTACATCAACATGTGTCCCCTCTGTGTAAAGAGATTCTGAACTTTTCAGGAAAAAAGATTGTCTCTCTTTTTGTCCTGATCCATTTATATAAAAACCTGTCTGAAATGAGCTGATCAGATTTTGGCCACTTTATGATGTCATAACGATTTTTTGGCTTGTGTAACTATTAGCCAATCACCAACCAAGGTAACCCCCCCCCCCCACCTTATCACCTGAATCTCCTCCTAGAGCACCATTGTGTTCTTTTTAACCAAATATCTCTCAGAGGGGCGTGGGGAGGGCTCCTTATTTTCATCTAAAGTAACAGACAGAGAATCAGCACTTTTGAAACAGGGCTGAAACAGAGGGGATTATGGGATGCTGCAATGATCTGTTTGGTATTTCGAGCCAAACACTTCAGAGACATGTTCTGTATATATCTGAGACCTATAATATATTGATGGAAAACAGTATAATAGGGGACCTTTAAAGTAGGACATTTAGACGGTCAGGCTGGGTTTCTGTTAGCAGTTTTGCTGAGTAAACGTGTTAGACCGCCTCCTGCATGGTGATGTGTTGGTGGCACGTTCAGGGTCACTCAGCTCGAGTGTCTTCTCACAAACGTCTCTGTGTAACTATAGCCTCATGTCTCTCAGACAGGCCCAGATGCTGTTACAAGGCAGCGTCATCAGGCAGGTTACGGCCCGCCACGCCTCCTCCTGCTGGGGCTCAACCACGGCGACACGCCCCCCTGACCCCAGAGCCCCCTCCTCTGGGACCGAGGGAGGGGAATGAGCCCTGTTATTGGTTTGTGATCTATGCAGTGAGGGTAATACAGACACCCCTCGTCCCTGGCTGTCACTCTTCCCTGAGGATTTCCTCACACGCGTCCCGATTAGTCAGCCGTGGTTTAGTGAGGGCGTCCACCTTTTATTGCGGGAGGGGGGAGGGTCTCAGATGCCATATATCCATCAAAAATAGTCCAGTTTTTTTTTCTTGTTTCTCCACCTTCTTTTTAGATGCTGCACGTACTGTCCATTACTGGGTGAACTTTAACCATATGTCTGTGGCATGTTGAAATCTTGCTTCTCCATTCTTGCTTTTAAAAGGAATATTTTGACATTTCTGGAAATACACACATTGAGTTTGATACCGCCCAAGTCAATTCTCTATTCAAAAAAGAAAGAAGCTTATTCTCCAAAATGTCAAACTAGTCAGACCTATGAACACATTTTCATGTAAAATGTACAAATAGCACACATTATTTTTATTCATATTTCATAATTTATTTTATACAGTTTTAAGCCTTATTGCGAAAGTACAGAGAAATAAGAAATGGTAAATGGACTGTACTTATACTGTATAGTGCTTTATCAGGTCTTTACGACCCCTCAAAGCGCTTTTACATACATCAACTCATTCACCCATTCACAAATAATTCATAAAGAGCCGTACCAATTGCTCATGCATGCCATCGGGAGCAACTCAGGGTTAAGTATCTTGCCCAAGGATACGTCGACATGTTGACTGCACGGGAAAGACGCAGCCAAACTGCACAAAAAGCTTGAAATGGTTGTTATTCCAACATGAATGTACCTTTCTGTTGTATTCATAATTTATTCCCCAGTTCAAGGATTATTAATGTTTTTTTGAGTGCTTTAGAGCAGTGGTTCTCAACCGGTCAGGCCTCGGGACCCTTTTTTTCCTTTGTCAAGAAATCGCGACCCGAAATTTTGAACCACTCAAATCTATTCAACACAAAATCGTGCTGTAATATATACGCTCTTCAGCATACAATATTAATTAAAGTGAAGTACAGGGCATATATCCCTTGTATCCCTTCACAGAACTAAAGCATGCTTTTAAAAAAGGTTTAATGAGATGATGGAATCAAAGCTGAACTGTATAACATAAAAAGGCACGTGCTGAAAACCCAACCCCAGCAGGGGGTCTGGGGGGATTCTCCCCCAGGAGATTTTTAGAAATACTAACATATAAACTACGCATTCTGGTACACTCTGAGAAGAAAATAAATAAATCTATTGCTACCCGACATATTAATAATATGTTATGCCATTGTTTGTTTTTCACTTTGTTCTGAAGCTGAACTTGCTGCTCCTCACAGAGAGAAGAGCAAAGAGGAGAGAGTCTGTGTGACTTACTTTAAATTGTGGGTAAGGGTAGATAGCTCCCATTGTTCTGTGACCTGTCAATCATCAAACCGGGGGTCATATTTCATTGTGTTCATTTTTATCTGAAGTTGTACCCATGGATGTATAAAGAATAGTTATACCGCAAAGTTATTCTCCGTGGGGACTTCCGGCAACAATCTTGATTCTGATTGGCCAGAAGACTCGAAAAAACATCAGCAAAGATGTTTTATTGAGAATATGATCACTACGTGACAGAAGTTTTCAAAACCGTTTATGGTCTCCGGTACTTCCAGTCCAACGCCGACTGCATGCACAGCGTTAGAAAATCGGGCCTTCAAAAAAAAAGTGTGACTTTTAAAAAAAAAAAAAAAAGTTGAGAACCGCTGCTTTAGATAAAACCCACTATATAAATGTAGCCAATTTAAAGCATATACAAAAATAGCTGATCTAAAATGCAAGGCACGTTTATTTATATAGCACATCAAAGCAATTCAAAGTGCTTTAAAATACATTACGACAAAATAAACTCTTATACAATTACATCCAAATCCATTTAGATATATGAATTAAAAGCCAAGAGAATACAAACCCAAGGGCCTAAAGATTGGATCCAATATAAAATGGTTGTTAACCTGAACAGACCCAGAGAGCGAGAACACCAGCAGCACGATGCACAAAGCATGAAGCATACTGAACAAGTAGCAATACATGTCATTTCCCCACACTCAAGTAAAAATACATTTCGGCATGAGACCAACTGTTGTTTTTACTCCCATGTGTTACACCTTGAGTACCTTGAGCATCATGTATTTGCTCGTGTTAGTTACCTCTATTCATTCTATTTTCATTTCTGGCCTATTCTCAGCCTTTAACAACGCTCCTCTTCCTCTGGATGACGAACATCCTGCCTGCAGCGAGTCACCGCGGCGCTGGTCAAGGGCACCCTTTCAATCCAATAATCAGCCAATTGTGAGGGCTGAGAAATTGAATTAAATGCTGTTTTTATCTGGTTTGCGATTGTGTCTGCTCGCTGTGACATTTCTGCCACAGGGTCACACTGACAGCGAGCGTGGCTCTGTGTCGTGATGCTTGACTAACCGGAGAAGTATTGTGCTGTAGATATATCTCATTATTAAGTGATGAGGTGTGTTGGATGACTCATATAAGGTGAGTATTTCTCTCTCCTCTTTTTCTTCCCGCCATTCACCTTCTGTTCTTGCTCACGACACCCCCAGAGAAACATCATGTTCCCTCACCTGGGTCTCCTTCCTCCGTCCTGTATAATGACCAAAACGTTTCTGCGACATCTTTCTCTGCCTATGGAGGAGTTGGGAGAAATTGAATGGTGTGCCCGGTTCGTGTGGAGGTGGACTATTTTCCCCCTTCGTTATTAGGCTTGAAGGGTGCTTTAACGCAGGGGAGTCCATATATAACATGTTGCCTAGAGTAAACACTGTACTACTCCAGACACTGTGATATTTCATTTTGTCTGCGGGAAGAGACACGCGGTCTCCAATTTCATGGTGCATTAAATTGGACACTCAACAAATTGTCTTCTCAAAAGAAAGGCACTAGTGCAGTGTAATGCTGTCTTTGTGCTGCAGGTATCACATTGTGAAGGAGTGTTTGGTGTAGTGTCAGGTGATCTGTTGCCTTCGCAGTCTATAAATAGATAATTCAACTCCCTGAAAATGTACATTTAGGTCAAAGGAAGGCATTAAACAAATGAGCATGCTGATAGTTATCAAAAAACTCCAATAAATCAAGAAATTAATCTTCCAGCATTTATCTTTGCTTATCAATACAGATTAATTTCTAATTGTCTGATCTAACTATACATTTATTTCATGAAGCCTAGTATCTTAAAAAGGCACTTAACTCTGCAGAGAGCCTACTAATTACCTAATGTCACCTTTTGCACCTAAAGAAAGAGAGCTTTCAGAGGTTCATTCCAGTTAGACTACACCGAGGAAGGCATGTGTATCTATAATTTATAATCGGTCACATGCACAGGCCGCAAATGTCCATCACCGGAAAAGGGTTACATGTTCTTGGCTATTGCTGTTCGGCTGGTATTATACTAACATGTTGATGCACTTTAGTTTGTGCCTTAAAACTATTGAGTCAAAATGTTATCAACACCCAGTAAAAATGTAATGCAGTAAAGTTTACTTAAAGGGGACCTATCATGCAAAATGCACTTTGTGATGTCTTTTATACATACATATGTGTCCCCGGTGTTCCAGGGAACTCACAAAGTGTTAGAAAACACAACCCTCTCTCTTTTCCTCCATACCCAAATCTCTAAAAACGGGGCTGCAACGGATTTGATACAGGTGGATTTTTTATTTGCACCTTTTTGACGTAATGTAGGTGCACTCCGCCTGATTGGTCAACTCTCCACCAATCAGGGGAATGAGAGGTTGGGCCATGTTGACTCTCCACTCGTAATCACAGCAAGCATGATAACATGACGCTCGTGCGGGGCCGTGTCACGCCCCCTCTTCCGCATGGGGGCGTGGTCAGCTGAATCAGACCTTGCAAAGACAGAGCTGGAGTGAGGCAAAATGAGGCATGGCTAAAATGCATGACCTGTTTCGTATTTTGAAAATTAAAACGTATTAATATACCTTATATATATATATATATACCTTATATATTATTTAAATATAGCATGATAGGTCCCCTTTAAAGGTGGGGAAGGTAATTTTGGAGAAACCAGCTCGAGTGCGCTAGAATTTGAAAATACACAGCCGGAAAAAATCTGCCACTTCCTTACAGAGCCCCTCCTCCAACACACACGAACGCGCACATGACCAATGAGAGCACGAGATAAGTTTGTGCACAGATGGAAGGCTGACAGGCAGGTAGGCCATCCAGTCATTTTAGCCGGGCCGGCTCAGATGATTGGTCGTGCTTTTTACAGCGCTACGGCTTCCACAGATGACATTTTTTTATGGATTTTTTGTCAAAGCACTTAAGATATTCATTGCTATCGGGATGTTAAGAGCATTCCATGGAATATAACAAAAAGTGTATCTCGAGCCGGTTTCTCAAACTTACCTACCCCACCTTTAAGGCATATTTTAAATGACCTACTTTATGTTTGCTTTTACTTGAGTAAAAATGTAAGGTACTTTAAAGAGGCCCTATTGTGCTTTTTGTGGTTTTCCCTTTCCTGAAGTTTTGGTCTGCAAAGAAACGCCTTGATTGGACTCCTTTGTTTACCGCTCTAACATAGTGACATCACTATGTATCAATTCAACAACCATCCAAAATCGAATGGCTTTTTGTTGCGTGAACTAAGGTGATGCTAACTTCTGGGTTGGCCTACAATCTCGGTGCAGCAGCTAGCCAGTTGAAAGGCATCAGAGTTTAATGATGGATGACGGTAAACCTGCATATATCTTGGTCTTCTTATGTGGAGTTCATGACTGAATGCCACTGAAAACAGAAATAAGAAATAGACAACAACATTTATATGATTCCATCCCTTTCTGAACAGTGGCAAAGAAGAATGAATTAAGTTCACTACTCCTTGAGCACAAGTGTTAATATCGTTAACTCTCATTTGTGTCTCGTGTTTTATCCTCCTTTCTTGTGGCCTTTCTTCTCAGTTTCCATGGACTGCAGACCTTTAGAAACTCTGCCGTGCTTCATCTTTTTGTGTAATGCGTCCCATTTTCTACTTTTTATTTCATCTTCATGCAAATGCTTTGGGAGTTCAGGGCTGGAAGGGGGTTGAAATGTAAAAATCTCTCCGTGCCCTTGGGTTGGCCCGGGAAACACAAAGGCGGGGGTCTGCAGCCTTTGATGCTATTAGCATAATGTCTTTCTGATGCTAATGCTAAGTGCCTCAGACTGACCGCTGAAGCTCACGACGGCCCACAGCCATGATGCCCGCTGATCGCTCCGCTCACTCGCTCTTGTCTCGATTTAGCTACTTGCCTCTGCTTAGTGATACTCATTCACCTCAATGAAGGTCAGGAGGCGGACCCCCTCTCCCTTCTGTCGCCCTGGTCACCATGGAAACACCCCACCCAATCGTCGTCACCCACCCTTTCTCTTCCCTATCTGGACAATGGCCTTTGCTCTGTGTGTGTGTGTCTCTGTGTGTCCAAGTGCCGTATGGCAAATGTTACAAATGTGTGTGTGTGTGTGTGTGTGTGGTGTGTGTGTGTGTGTGTGTGTGTGTGTGTGTGTAATAGGCCTTGTCTCATCACAGCTGATTTGTGTTAGTAATTCCACAGTATTCTTAGATATGAATCATATTGGAGGTTACACTCCTACGCACTGCTCTCTGCACATCCATTAACTCCACACACTCCCACACAGACACAGAGACACACACACACACACACACACACACAGACAGACACACACACACACACACACACACACACACACAGAGAGACACACACACAGCGTGAGTCAAGGCCCAAATGCGGAGATGAGCAGGGCCCAATTGTGTTGCAAACAGTAATGACACACACGACACAAAGGCTAGTGAGCGGCACGACTATTATATTTTTTGCACCCTCTCCGGGGTGCCACTGTCTGTTTGAATGTGTGTCTAATGGCCATAATGGGGTGATACAAACGATAGATGAAAACTATAAATTAGCTCAATGATGGCTGCTGCACGAGGCTTGTCGCAGCTGGTGCAGGAAAGCACTTATCAACAGCAGCAATTGAATTATTGAGTTAAAAAACAGCACAAATGTAAGGTACTAGATTACGGTGGCCGACAGATGCAAACGCGCTACAACGCCTCAAAACATTTCCATTAGGAGAAACGTGTTGCACTTTTAAAAATTATGCAAATATAAAAACACAAAGGTATGAAAACACATGCAAATGAAGAAACATCTTCCCTAAATTGACAACACATTAAGAAAACATTCAATGTGTTGATGATGTTAAAGGCGCGAAATAAACGAAATGCTGTAGAAAAAAGCTATAAGAAGCTCAAAACACACGGAAACCAGCTGGGACCGGATTATAACATTGGCCAACTGTCAGTGTCATAATTGTACATTTTTTGTCAGTATATTTGAAATGACTAAGTTAGCTAACTAGCTTACAACAGATCTGCAATAATATCAGAAGGATTAATGCAATCACATTGGTTAACAAAAGGCTGATAAAAGTTACATTTTAAGTACATTCCCCCTGACAGTCTATTTCAGTGACATTGTTTGTTGAAAGTGCAAATCGTTTCTAGGAATGGAAATGTTTTGGGTCGTTGTAGCACGTTCGCACCTGTCGGCCGTAAAAGATTTAAAAATATGCAATTGTATCTTAGCTTTGTGCCCCCAAATGCATTTAATTTCCTCCTGTTCTCTCCTCCTTTTTGGATTGCCATTTTCATCTGCATCCAGGCTGATTTGCTGACAAGCAGTAAGAGTGCGAGTGAACAAGGAAGTGAGAGAAACAGAGAGAGAGGGGGGAGGAGGGGAAAGAGAGTTGTTATAATTTCCCTCTGGTTTAATTATCTGAGTCTGTAGATGCCACTACTCTCTCTCTCTTGTCGTTTAATGTTAGAGGTGAGAATGTGAGCCGTCTGTATCTGCATATGCGAGTTATTCTATTTCCAGTGTTTTTTAATGGCGTGCAAAACAATGCTGTGCAGGGAATAACCTGGTCCCACTGTAACATTTGAACCTTGCTCATTACACATTGAAAAAAAGGAAATCTATCATTTTCATCGCCAGCTGTCAAAGTGTGATTACGAGTCAATTAGCTATCATATACATAGTTATGATTTACTGTACACTCGTGCAGCCATCCCTCCAATTCACCAATTAGAGCTTCTAAACGATTCTTCCCATTCGAACGATGCATGGGAAGACAATCAGTGCAGATTCTCACGTTCTTATAATTAATATTGGTATGTTGGTGTTCGCCAGAGGCTGTTTTTTTCCCGGAGGCCGTGTGTTTTCAGGATATTAAGACACATGCTGGGGGAATTCTGCTTCATTATACATTTGCTGTTGTGTTTTGTTTTGTTTCAAAGACGTTATACGAGAAACAGACAGATTCATTTTTCACAGCGCACATTGTGACTGTCTGATGAGTGAAACGCTTAGGTTTGACTGATAAAATGTATTAAAATAATTACATTCACATACAATCAAACTGTTTTTTTAAATACCTTGAAGGGGAAAAGTATTTTCTCTTGCATCACGGTCACTGTTTTAAACATTGTAAATCAAAAGAAGGCTACTTTGTTTGGTTTGTGCTATAAAGCTATTTGGTTATACTAAGTTAAAGATCATGGTTTGTACATTTGTTGACATGACTTTAAGTTGCATATGTTATTTAAAATATTAGAACAACTCAATTGTTGACATGAACAGCAGATTATTGTGTGAAAGTCATGCGTTTTTTAGCAATCCGGCCACTCCAACCTTCTCCTTGAAGGCATTATCAAGAGTATGTACTACAATACTACAAAATAAGTTTCCCCTTCACAACAAAATGTTCAATGCGGTTTTGTGAAAGTAATTTTGAGGAGACCAGGCTGACTGATAACATTACAGACAGCTTAGTCCAATCAAGAGTACCAGTTTGCCAATATACACAATAACAGGACGCTGGAGTGGCTCAGCTAAATGAATTTGCAGTCGTTATTAATGTCATTAGTGACACCTGGGCTCTTCCTGCACTGACAGAAGACATCAGCTAGCTTTAAACAGCAACTCTGTTTCTCTGTACACCTACATGTGACCTACTATTTTCAATTTAATAGGGAAATGTTGTACAATTGAACTTCAACTAAAACTAATCTTTTCCACTTCTGAAATGTAAGGATTTACTGCTTACATTTGTGTTAAATTACAAAAATATATACATTTTGCGGATGTCACTTTTTGAAATTGGGCTGAAAATAAGATACATTTTTTTAGAACATTTTAGAGACCAGATTATCACTTTAGAAAGTAAAATGAGAAAAATAGTAGTACTTATTTAGGTAAAATGTTGAATGCAGTATTTGAAAGAAACAGTTTGAATCACAGTTCATTTATAACAGCCTGTATTAGTGAAACAGAATGAATTTTAGGGACATTTTGCAGATTGTTTTAAGATGCTCATGTGAGATTAATAGGCCCAAGTGTCCCAAGTGGTGGAGGGAAATGATCATTTGTTTCAGGAATAATTTCCCCTATGGTCAGCTGCTACACACAACCTCTTTTGTCCTCAGGGTGTCTGTTTCATCCCTTTCGACACACACACACACACACACACACACACACACACACACACACCCCCCCCCCCACACCACACACACACACACACACACACACGGCTGGCTCCATAAAACTCAGGGCCACGCCTTTGTTTCGCCATTTGGCTCCAACTTCTGCCTTTTGATGTGACCCCCATCGAGGCCAAGCTATTCCAACCCCCCCCCAACCATCCAACACCAACTAACATGCAGCACACACCCACCACACACACACAAGGTGACCTGGCCACATGCACATCAAACACACTTCCACCCACACACATCTGACCACCAGCCAGCTCTATACGTCAACATGGCTGCAGGGAAGAGAAGATAGGAAGAGGAGAAACTCTGTTGTAAAAGTGATGGTATCTAACGAGACGAAATTTATCAGAGTAACGTTTCATATTCTTGTTGTACTTACTTGTTTGTATATTTTGTGTATATTTATGTTTCTATTTCTTTGTCATTTTTTTAATAATACTTTCTCTGCTGATTTGGAATATTTCATACTTCTATAGTAGAAAGATATGGTTAATATCTGCACAATGCTACCATTGTTTGGCTGCTTTTTCCTTTTAAATGCTGTTATTACACTGCCTATATTAAATGTTTTCAGAGTAACTTGTCATATTCTTCTTGTACGTACATGTTTGTATATATATTTTTAAATATATTAATTGTATAGCGTTTTTTATAAAAGTTTTTGTTATATTTCTTTATTTTTTTTCCTTTTTTACAACCTCATTCTCTACTTTCTACTGTGTTTATGTATGCGCCATTGTTCACTAAAGCATATTCCTTGCATGTGTTAACCTACTTGACAAAAAACTTGTTTTTGATTCCAATGAAAGCACACAATTGCTGTTCTTTGCAAAAGAGCAACACGAAAAGTCACATATTGTGGTTTTGGTGCATGTTATAGCCTGCAGTGGTGTAGGGCTAATCGTCTGCAGGTCACAATGAGAGGGGAGTCTTTGAATAAAGCCTGAATGAAGCATTCTGGGAGTTCTTAGAGATGCAGGTTGTCTTGGTCTTTGGGGGGATGATGGATACAAAACGTATAATGGGCATATGTGTGTGTTGGCAGGGGTCATGTGTGTGTTAAGAGGAGGGGGTTGGTTTGGGACGAAATGCGGTTGCCACCAGCATAATGAGGGCAGAAGTGTGTGTGTGTGTGTGTGTGTGTGTGTGTGTGTGTGTGTGTGTGTTTGTTTGTTTCAATACGACTAGCCACTGCATAATGGGCCAAATAAACCATATTGTTTCCGGCTCGTGCTGGAGTCCCCATGGCAGCAGATGTGGTGTTACACAGCAACCACAAAAGCTCATTAATCACTGTCTAGCGTGTGTGTGTTTGTGTGTGTGTATTCTTGTTCTGCTTGCGTGTTTTGAATGTACAGTATGCATCTTTTGGTGTCTGTCTCTTCAGTGTTTGTGTGTTTGTGTGTTTGCTTTTGCACACACTGACCGCGTGTACAATTTCATCCCATAGTGGCCTAAAAGAAGTATATGTGAAGCAGTGTGTGAATTCCTTGGTGTGTGTGTATGTGTGTGTGTTTGTGTGTTTGGACAGGGTGTGGTCTTCACAGCAGTCTAATTCTAAGTCTAGCTTGGGGGGGATGGTGACACTCGACATCATAAAACACAAGTAGAAGCTAATGATACTATCTGATTCTGCTCACACACACACACACACACACACACACACACACACACACACACACACACACACACACACACACACACACACAGCTTTAAGGTAACATAATGTATTGTCATGCTCTTTCTAAAAAATGTCCACAGCAACGTGCACATAATCCAATAAACAAATAAACACATTGGTTGCTTCACCCTCGCTGTTGTGGGTGGGGGGGGGGAGTATGTTCGTTGTTTGTACGTCATGTAATAAAATGCTTAATCTGAAAGAAAATGTAAAAAACACAATTCACTTTGTTCTGTTGCTCTGGATCCTCTCAATAATTACATGTGATACTTGATCAGGTCAGAGGCAGCGTGTGCTGTGTTGCCCACACACACACGTAAATACACACACCTCCTCATGGATGAGTCAAACCCACACTGCCTGAACCCACCTGCTGCCTACACGTGACTTATTATAAAGAGGTGAAAAAAAGAAAGCAGAATCATCCCTCATCTCTCTTTCTCTTGGTCTCCCACTCTCTCATTTCTGCCTTTTATTCTAACTTGTTTCTACATCTGTTGTGGGAGGATCATGTTGATGTTTAACCACGGAGAAGCGACTTTTGATCAAGATGTTCCTGCAGAATTCATCAAGGTTTCTAATGATTCTGGAGGAGGTCCAGAGGTTTACGTGCTGAGTGGCTCAAATTTACAGCAAAAGGGATGAAGTCAAAATCTGCTTTCTGAGGTCTAATGTCTCAACCACAAGTTAATGTATGCATTTAGGATGTCCCTGATCGACCTATATTTTCTCCTTTTTGGTATTCATTAATCAATCAATCAATCAATGTTTATTTATATAGCCCAATATCACAAATGTTACATTTGTCTCAGTGGACTTCACAGTTTGTACAGAATATCAGTATGACAATACGACACCCTCTGTCCTTAGACCCTCACATCGTACAAGGAAAAACTTCCAGAGAAAAACCCCACAGTTTAAAGGGGAAAATGGGAGAAACCTCAGGGAGAGCAACAGAGGAGGGATCCCTCTCCCAGGACGGACAGACGTGCAATAGATGCCGTGTGTAAATCGAAGAGATAATACATTTTACAGCATAGGTAGACCAAATGTTTGGAAATGCATGTGTCTATAAGAAGAAGATGAATCCACGAGGATGTCAACAATCCTGTGGGAGCCATCAGGGAGGTAGTATGATGAGAGTCAGGCAGGACCACAGTGATAGGTTCAGCCACGACTCGAAGTCCAAGGCTCAAATCCAGAACTCAGGATAGAGGATCCAGGACACAGGACCGCAGCAACAGGATCAGCCACGACTCAGGATCCCGGCGTAGATAGACACCAAAAAGACATTTGGGGAAGCTGGGTTATTCGGAACATGAGATACACAGGTACAGACAGACAGAAGGAAGAAGTAAGGTGTCCCCCGACAGTCTAAGCCTATAGCAGCTAAACTAACATGTCTACGTACATGGACTCCCTTAGGATAGGTTGAGGGAAAGGGGTAGCAAGTAAGAAGTAAGGAACAGAGGTGGAGAGGCACAACGTGTCTACGTACATGTCTATACCATGAGCGCATTGCTCCTAAAAGTTTTTTGGCACTGACACCAATCAACAGTTGTGCGTCGACTCGGCAGCGATCAAGGCACGTATATGCCTCTCCCTGCTTCCACCGTCTACACACAAACCAAATTACATACCATCAGTAAGGAAAAAGAGTAAGAACTAAAACGTATAGGTGAAGAGGCACAACTGTCTACGTCAATGCACTCTTATTAGATTATTTTATCAACTATAAGCTTTTATCAAAAAGGAAGGTCTTAAGCATACTCTTAAAAACGGATAGGGTGTCTGCCGCCCGAACACAAACTGGAAGCTGATTCCACAAATGTGGAGCTTGATAAGAAAAGGCTCTGGCTCCCATTGTACTTTTAGAGACTCTAGGAACAACCAACAACCCTGCATTCTTGGAACGCAATGCCCTAGTAGGACAGTAGGGTATAATGAGTTCTTTAAGGTAAGATGGCGCCTGCCCATTAAGGGCTTTGTAGGCGAGAAGAAGAATTTTAAATTCTATCCTATGTTCTATAGGGAGCCAGTGTAAGGCAGCCAGAACAGGAGTAATGTGGTCCCTTTTCCTAACTCTGGTTAGTACACGTGCTGCAGCATTTTGAATCAGCTGAAGCTGACTTCTTGGTACACCCTGATAATAGAGTTACAATAATCTAGCCTTGAAGTAACAAATGCATGGACTAGTTTCTCTGCATCGTTTTGAGGCAAGATATGCCTGATTTTTGCAATGTTACGTAGATGGAAGTAGGCGGTCCTTGAAATAGATTTTATGTGGGCGTTAAAGGATAAATCCTGATCAAATATAACACCAAGATTCCTTACAGTCTCACTGGAGGCCAAATTAATGCCATCCATAGTTAGTATATCTTTAGATAATTTGTTTCGTAGATTCTTTGGGCCGAGTACAATAACTTCAGTTTTGGCCGTGTTTAACATCAAAAAGTTTAAAGTCATCCACGTTTTTAAGTCCTTAAGGCAGTCTTGAATTTTATTTAGATGATTAATTTCATCAGGCTTGATTGATAAATATAGTTGAGGATCATCCGCATAACAATGAAACTGTACAGAATGATTCCTTATAATATTGCCTAACGGAAGCATATATAGTGAACAAAATAGGTCCAAGCACTGAGCCCTGTGGCACTCCATGGCTAACTTTGGTTTGCATGGAAGATTTATCGTTGACACATACAAACTGAGAGCGTTCAGATAGATAGGACCTAAACCAGCCTAAAGCAGTTCCCTTTATGCCAACTAAGTGCTCTAGTCTTTGCAATAGGATATCATGGTCGATAGTATCAAATGCAGCACTGAGATCGAGTAAACAAGAATAGAGACAAGTCCTTTGTCTGAGGCTATTAGAAGGTCATTTGTGACTTTAACCAGAGCTGTCTCTGTGCTATGATGTGTTCTAAAGCCAGACTGAAAATCTTCAAATAAATCATTGTTTTAAGTAATCACACAACTGTTTTGCGACCGCTTTCTCAAGAATTTTTGAGAGGAACGGAAGATTAGAAATAGGTCTATAGTTGGCTAAAACCTCTGGATCGAGGTTGTGCTTTTTAAGAAGCGGTTTTATCACTGCTACTTTAAATGATTGTGGAACATAGCCCGATAATAAAGACATATTCATAATATTTAATAAAGGTGCTAATTAATGGAAAAACTTCCTTTAACAGCTTAGTTGGAATCGGGTCTAAGATACACGTTGATGGTTTAGAAGAAAGAATCATTGAATTCAATTGTTCAAGGTTTATGGCTGAAAAGCATTCTAATTTACTATCTAGTGTAATATTAGAACTTACGTTTCCGGGAGCTGTTGATAACACTATACTGGTCAAAGGCAAGAGGTCATTAATTTTTGAGTAACAACTTTATCATTAAAAAATCATTACTACTGAGTGCTATGGGAATAGAAGGCTCAATCGAGCTGTGGCTCTCTGTCAGCCTGGCTACAGTGCTGAAAAGAAATCTTGCATTATTCTTATTCTCATCTATTAATGAAGAGTAGTAAGCTGCTCTCGCTTTACGCAGTGCTTTCTTATATTCATTGAGAGTAATATGCCAAATTAAACGAGATTCTTCGAGTTTAGTGGAACGCCATATCCTTTCAAGTTGTCTCGACTTTTGCTTTATTTTGCGAGTTTCGGCATTATGCCATGGAGCTAGTCTATGTTGTTTTATTTTCTTCTTTTTCAAAGGAGCAACAGAGTCTAATTTTATTCGCAGCGCATCTGTAGCACTATCAACAACATGATCAATTTGGGGTGGTGTACATTTTGTATAAGTTTCCTCCCTTACATGCAGACATGCTATCGAGTTAAGTATTGATGGAATCTCTTCCTTAAATTTGGCTTTAGCACTAACAGATAGGTTTCTGCTGCAGGAACCTTTGTCTAATGGTTTGTAGTCACAGTACTTCAAAGTTACCAAAAAATTGTCGGATAAAGCAGGATTATGCGGTTCGACTAATAGTTGCTCAATTTCAATACCATAAGTCAGAACAAGGTCGAGAGTGTGATTATAACAGTGGGTTGGTTTATTTACACTCTGACGGAAACCAATATAATCTAATATAGAGTTAAATGCAACAGTAAGGCTATTTTTATCGTCGTCAACATGAATATTAAAGTCACCTACGATAATTACTTTATCTGTTTGAAGTACCAAAGTTGATAAAAACTTCTGATAAGAATTCTGAATAAGGACCTGGTGCACGGTACACAGTAACAAATCTGCTAGAGATCTTATGTTTAAGAGTCAAATCTTCCTGTTTTGTTGCACTGTAGTAGTTGTTACATTTACTTTCATTAAGTTATTATGTATGACACCTCTATTTTACTTTAAATTGTCCTTGGGCAGACACACACACCGTTAATGTTGGGTATTTTATTGGAGAGAGAGCAGAGAAGCGTGTAAGACTGCGACTCCGCCTCCTGGTCTCAACTCCAGTTTGTCATGGATTAGGTCCACAAAGCTCTGAAATGTTTGCCGAAATGAGATCTGCCCCTGCCAAGTAGGATGAATGCCGTCTCTCTTGATCAGATCATGTTTTCCCCAGAAGGCTGTCCAATTATTTACGACGCCCACATCGTTTGCTAGGCACCACCAAGACAACCAGCGCTGAAATGATGACATGCGGCTATACATGTCGTCATTGATCAGATTGGGGAGGGGACCAGAGAAAATTAACTGTTCTTAAAGCCTTTCTAAGGAGATGAAGTAAAATTAATGTTCATGGTTTGTTAAAGGCTCTGGAAACCCAGCAGGTGATTTCATTTCTTTTAGACTGATAAGACCTTTTTCTCAGAATAAAGTGGTAGGAAACAATGATGGAAATGATGACAATGTCAACCTTTCAAACCTAACAGGTTAACACTAATAGGAAGCTCAGAAAGCACTGTTTGTATACCAAAGGTGTTTGGGGTCATAACAACAACAAAAAAATCAATATGTTTGTTTTTTTACCAGTATTTGTCTTTGGGGACTTTTCTGAAGTTCCTCCTTTGGTTGAATACCTTGGCCTTTGAGAATGCAAAATAACTTTTGACTTGAGTTGTTACAAGTTGCTGTGTTGACTGCTGTAGAAATGACCTGATGGAAGGCACTTTAGTGTTTTCGGTAATGCACGACCAATGATAGCTTACTCTGGAATCACACCGTTCAGAAATGTAGCAGCTCAGGGAGGAAACACTGCTGGTATCAGCATGTCATATAATAGTTTCCCTGGCTGTACCCAACAGCCCTCAGTGCCAGACATCTAAATCCTGCTGTGTGTTACCTTCACGGCTGCTGCGCTTTGCCCTCCACACCTGCTGTTCACCACACACACACACACACACACACACACACACACACACACACACACACACACACACACACACACACACACACACACACACACACACACACACACACACACACACACACACACCGTACACCTTCACACTGTACACCTTCACACTGCTGCTGAAGCCAGAGCAGAGTAAGACCTTGGAACTCCGGTCATCCCTCTGACATCACTCTCAGGCTGTCTAGCTTAGCCTAAACTGATACATTTTGACCCAGTTAACTCGTGGTCACATGGTGAGCGGCTTAATGGCTTGTCCTGACTGGCAGAGTGACACTGAGAGTTACATAATACGTCATGGAAGTCTCTCTGACTCACAGCCAGTGCTGTTCTTCAAATTAGCATTTTTAAGACAAATTTCTTATGTTATGCCCATTTCCAGCCTTAAATTTCTGAAATTGAGATTCCTCTTTAGGAGTAAGATTCATGCTGTCCTAAAAAAAACACTTCCAGCATTGCGATGAATCACTGCTGGGAAAAAACAGGGCCATCAAATATTTAAGTTTTTTCATGTATGTTTTCACCTTCTTAGCCCTAAACCAAACACGTTTCATAGAGAATGCACTCAGTCAGCTTCATGAATAAGTTACTTTGGGTTTCAGGGATGGAAATAGTTAAAAGGTCATCAATTTTTTTCCTGCTTACCCAATGGCCGTGGCTGTGGATGTGTCTCCTCCTCCGGGTTTAGAGGAAGCAAAGACCATGAATAAGCAAAGCAGCAGAGAGAAGCAACACCTGCTTACAGTAATGATGCATGCCTGAAAGGATCCTTCCAGACAAGCTGAAAGAAGGCCTCTGTGCTGCCTGCTGCACACTGCAATGCATTACATCTGAAAGTGTTCATCTGTAGAACTACATGTGTGAATGACAGCTCTACCTGTGTGATGCTTGGAAATTATAAGAGAGGACATTTATAATTGCCTTTCTCTGTTTTTTTTTTAAGTGCACCGTCTTGAGCTGACCAAATTTAGACTGGCCGCAGACTGCAAACGTAAGCGATTCGTCTGTTCGGGTTGGACACGTTCAGAGAAAGAAAAGAAAGCTGAGGAATAAGGTGTAGTGCAGGAAATCCATAGGGTAAAAAAACCTCTTGTTCCAATCAGCAAATCCAAACTTTATTTCCATTTACTGGAGAGAATTGGAGAAGCACTCGAGGGGATTTTACATGTAAAGGTCAGTTTACTGCTCCTATGAAGGGCCACTCAACCTGGGAAAACATTTTTTGTAATGGATTACTAAAAGCACATGTTAGATATTCGTCCCATATATTTATTAATCCCTACAGGCTATAGAAAACATGGAGCACATGGTGAGAAATATGACTTCATTGCATTACAAAGGTTGGAATCTAAATAAAACAAGACAACAAAACAAAATCATAATAGCTGCAACCATGATTAGTCAGAAAATTCATTATTTATTTAGAAGGTGAGTGGAGGGGCAAATTAGGATGTTGTCCCCACTTTTTAAACACAGGCATACTAATTACGAAGACACATTTCTTCAATTGAATCAAACATAATGGCTGCTAATGTCATTAGCTATGACATATTATTAATGCAGGATCCATCTGTAGAATTGTCATTATCCCTTTAAAGGTTCATCTGATACACTTGTCAGTTGATGAGGTCAAGGTCGGACATGTTAGATTAGCAATTATTCCCACGGTCACCAGAAAAAATATATTGGAGACCTTTGTACATTAATCCATTCATCCCTATTATCATTTTTGCGTGATATCTTGGATTTAGAGAATTTCTGAGTGTGCAGGGACAATAGACTAATCCCTTACCAAAGAACGAGCAGCTTTGCATTTCATTTTTCAGCCCCTCTGCCTTCATCGTTCTTTCCCCTTAACCCACTTTCTCCCTCCTCATGCCTCCACACAATGAAAATCATGAGCAGTGCTGTGGTAAGGATGTCTTTGGCTGTTCTTATCCATGTTCATAAGCTGATTTAAGGCAATTAATCTGTCTGGGTTTACAGGTTTTAATTTGTCATGGTTACAAGCGAGTTGTAGCGAATGTATTTGAATGCAAGAGGGATGTTTCCAAGGATTTCTCTTTATTCGTGACTTACAAACATCTGCCTACTTAAGAATCAGGACTACTAACACCCACATATAGGCACAAAAGGGCATCCATACACAAATACACTGTTATTTATTTTTTTACACATTCATTATCAGTCTCACAAAAATGTTTTATTCAAAGGAAGAAGTCGACCTTTCATCTAAACCTGCTGCTGCTTTTATCAGATTTATTGGCTTCCGTTTCTCATCAAAGTATCACAATCCCCAAATAACATTTCTCTAGAGCCATGACACTGTGTATCCCTGAGGCGCTTTAAGCAGCACAGACCCGGAAATAGATTAGACATGAGTAAGATATTCACAGAAAATCCTGACAAATAACTATGACGTCTATGTAAAGCCAAAGGTTCTGCATCTTTATTTAGAAACGACCCCACTCCTTTATTCCATGCCATTCACATGACAGGAATACGACTGGATGAAGACAGATTAGAAGGTGATGTTGGGAATTCATGCTCTAGGAAAATGTCATCCCGTGTGTTGCAGAGGTTCCTGGAAGAAAACTACTCCGACTGGATGTAAGTGTGTCTGGTCGGGGCTTCCTTCTAGGTCTGTATCAGCGTAAGCTAATCTTTATTGATTAAACCAAACCCTCTTTACCTAACTTAGCATTAGTCTCACTAGCATTGTTGGCACTGCTGTCAGTGGGGGAGTTGTGCTAATTGTAACAAGGAGAACTCCTTTGTTGTTGTTTTTAAGATTTCTAAGGGCAAGAAAGACAATTCTCCAGAGTCAAGGAGGAATAATAAACATGCACGCTGCTTTCTTACAGACTACTTCTACACACAATACTGCTAATACAGATTCACAGCTAGTTATTACTCACATTAGCAGCTAGATATTACTTTCTTCTATTAAGAATAATGGAGGTATAGGACTGTCGAAACCATTTCTCACCTTGAAATGTCTGATTATAACCATTTTTCTTTACCTGCAGGCTACAGATGATGTAGCTCACCTTTCATTTGACACAGACAGGCCTGTGGGATGATATGAAAGTGATGTGATGGAGAAAAATACCTACATAAAAAGGCACGTACACCAACTAAATCAGGGTGCAACAAATAGCAGCGTAGACCACCATAAAGTAACATGGTACCACATGTTGGTGTACATCAGTCTGCAATACATAAATGAAAATGTTTAATAAAAAGACCTACACACAGGAGACTCGACAGCCATGCTAATGTAATGCTAATGCGTTTAAAATGATAATGCTAACATGCTGTGATTTAGAATTGAATGATTGCGTTGTTCATCCTGTTAGCTTAGCTTTTTAGCATGCTAACATTTACTGATTGGCACTAAGTTGAACTGAGGCCAATAGGAATGTTGTTCATACACCAAAGTACTGTAAAAGTGTAATTAAGATCCGATGGTGGCGCTCTGTTATTTCAAGCTATTCAATGCTTGAGACGTTCACTAAAAACAACAAAAGTTGACCGCATTGTGTTGCTGGAGGAAAATCTATAGCTGTATCTTGCTCTTAAAAAAAAGTAATCAGTACCGAAAAAAACAGAGCTCTTAAATTAAGTCACTGCTCAACCATCCTCTCTGTCTTCATGGTAAGATAAGCTAACGCTCCACTTGCTAAAGCTTCATTTTCAGTGCACAGATGTGAAATTGGTTTCATTCCTCTCATCCAACTCTCAGCATGAAAAGCCAACAGGGTGAGCGTATTTCCCAAAATGCTTGAGCTAACTTCTGCAACAGTAGATAGGGTTCAGATATGGATGCTAACACTGGGAAGAAAAGGAAGATGTTTTGAATGCCACAGACAAACAGAAATACAGAACAAACGGACCACATGCAGCCATCTGGTCGCATCTGATGTGGAAACATTAAAGCGTGACATGTGAGGGTCCACAGCTCTGCTGCAGCCTCTGCTGTGAACCGCAGACTCCTTCGGTGCTTTTGAACTCAGCCACCAAAAAAATAATGGAGCACCTGCTGTCCTTCACTTTGGGAGCCAGTGACTGGACACATTTAGTCTGTGGACCATTTCACAGATACTTGTGTCGGTGTGTCTGTTTGTGTGCAAGCCCAAATCACATTTCAAATGAGTCTTTTTCAAGAAAGCCCCGCTGGGAGTTTGCTCTGTAATGGAGGTAACAGAGTTAGACCTTATAGGTGCCGCCGGGGCAGAGATGAGGCATGATCAACTACAATACATCCGTCATACACACACTCACACAAATGCGCACACACACACACACACACACACACACACACACACACACACACACACACACACACACACACACACACACACACACACACACACACGCAAACACATTTGCACTGTTCAGTCCAACATAATGGTGATAACACTTAGAGAGGCTTTCAATGGACTATCATTTCTGCATGATTACTTTTGTGTGTGTGTGTGTCTGTCAGTATGAATATGGGTGCCACATCACCCTTGCCAGGGTGTTGGTGGTATCATTTGCATGTTGATTGATGGGCTTGTGTGCACATGACTGCTGTATGTGTTAATTAGTTCATGTTTGCCAGTCACACTCTCTCTGCAGAGCAGGCCTGTATATATGCATATACATCCTCACCTATAATGTGCGCCCTAATGAGGATATGGCTGTGTGTGTGTGTGTGTGAGAGAGGACCAGATTGAGTGCAGTGAAGTCAGACAGTGTGGATCGTATAAGTGACGCAGATTGGTTCATAATGTGAGTGTCATCTGGCCTTCTGCTCTGTTTGAATGTCACTTTGTGAGGTCAGTCGGACTGACTGCACACACACACACACACACACACACACACACACACACACACACACACACACACACACACACACATAGACACACACACACACACACACACACACCCACACACCCACACACCCACACACACACACACACACACACACACACACACACACACACACACACACACACACACACACACACACACTCAGTGCAGTTTAGTTCCTTCAGCTTGTGTAAGCACCTGTGTGCTACAGTCGGCACAGACAGGAATAGCCTAATAAGGGGCTTAAACACAGACACACAGATCTTTAAATGGGTCCAAGTGTTTTTTTCCCATAAGAGAGAGAGGCATCAATGAAGTGTTTTCAAGACTTAAGGTCTGTGAGTAATCCGAATAAGGTTCTATGATTTGTATTTTCTTGAATAGAGACATTTGAACACCTTTAAAAGGGTTAGTCGGTTTTGCCCTTACATAATAGCAAACACACATTTAAATCCCATTTTTAATTATATATATAATAGCTCCTTTTATCCAGAATGACCTGTCTCTGCTCTGCCCTTATGTAATGGGCTTTATGCAGCCTCATGAGTCGCTGGTGATTCTCCCCTTATTTGGCAAACTGCTGAGGGTGACAGAGCGAAAAAAAAAACATTGCCATACCATGTCATTGCATGGCTATTTTAAGATGTCATCCTTGCTTGGCTCCTCACGAGGTGTCTGTGTGTGTTTTCCATTTGGAGAACGCCTGCCTGCCTCTCATCTCTTCCTATCGTGTTAATCTGTTTTTCTGTGAAAGCCAAGGAGAGTAACAAGTACAAAATGCAACCGAAATGTCATTAATGTCTGCATACGAGTGTTGTTTCTGCAATTTGGGGGGTGTATATGAGTAAACACAATCGATCATGCAGTACCGTCTCCAGAGAAGACACAATAGAAAGAAATAGAAAGGAATTGGAGCCCTGAGTTTAGATGTTGTTGCATTAAAGGTTGTGCTTTTATTTTTCACCCCTTTTTCTCCAGCTAGATTGTTCATATGCTGCTACCAAGGGTCTTAAATGGGCTTTTTTATAATAGCCAGCACTCTACTGATTACAAAGAGAAGTCCAATTGTGTCTATGAGAAATGTATACCTCTTCTCGCTTGATTTGTTATCTCAGTATTAAATATTCTTGATGGCCTCAATCACTTGTTTTCAAGTGTTCTTCAATGAAGCATGATGCTAATTTAGTAAATGATGGTCCCATAGAGAGTAAAATACAGGATAAAGCAGTGATTAATTACGTTATGATTGACAGGTCGCTACTACACTGTGTCTTTGTGTGCTGTCCTTGATTTTTTTTTATAAACTTTATCCTTTTCACAGTGTCTTTTCAGTTAAGCAAAGTTATTGGAAACATGTTGGTAACATTTGAGATTAGAGACCATTTTCCACCTTGTCAAATGGCAAAGTGTCCCCATCCTTTTCAAAAACCTGCATCTGCATTTTTAAAAACAATATTTTCTGTGAAGCGGGTTCAAAATGGGAAAGAAATGAATCAGAGCCAGCTTTTCCAAGGTCTCAGTGAAACAAAAGAAGATCTCAAAAGGATGCATGGAGAATGACTAATATCAAAAATGGAGTTGACAGTTGGCTTGTAAAAGTTATCTGTGAAAAGTCCAACCCAATTATTACTTGCTGATCATTTAAATGAATCTTAAGAAACAATATCAAAGAAGCAAAAAGTACACATTATTTATGTTACTCCTGTTCTTTGAGGTTGTGGATCATTTGATATGCAACCACAATACCACCGTCAATTAGAATAAAGATCAACAAGATATCTCCGAATGTGAAGACTGGCCCACCTGAAAAAACTATTAAACCCTGCATTTGCCCTTTTTGATTTACACTCTCATTTCATATTCTTTCCAGGAGATGATTGCCTTTGTTTTTATGTGAAATCCTGAGCGAACAATAGTCCTGACATCCTGATAGTGCTGAGGTATGCAGGAAAGAAAGGCTAAGATGTTGGGGGTGGGGTTGGGTTGGGTAGCCCCATCAAATATGAAATGCTATCAAATTACCATGCTTCACGTGTATTAAATTAGCATACATCAGATCAAACAGCCTGAGACTCCTCAGTGATTGAGCATGAGGCGGATGCTCAGTTTCAACCCTTTTTTACTCCCAATTATCATATCATTATCATTGCATTGCTCCGTGGCTGCTGTGTAGTCAATTTAGTCCACACTGCACTCAGGGGAGTGTTATTCATGGTTTATGCCAGACAGAGTATCTGAATATTCATCCATAAACCCATCTATTCAGTCTTTGGTTTCCGTTCAGTACAGCAGAGAGGAAGGAAACAAAAGAGAAAGACAAATTGATACAGAGATAAATGATGTTTGTGGTGACTTTGCTGTCATGACGCTGTAAACTCTGAATCACCTTTTCCATTGCTCCAGGCAAAATGGTCTAATGCACAATTCATTAAAGGTAACACAAGTGCAATAGGGCGATATGTCACATTTTCAAATATAAATCTGTGTTTTCTGAATCTGTAACCATTCATAAAAATGTATTGTTGTGTGGGCCTCAGTGATTAGTTGCATATGATGGGAAGCTCTTTGCAAAAAACACCACAGCAATGAAAGTCTAGCATACATTTGATTGTGTTGTCACCTTGATTTCCACCTTGCTATTGTATACAAAAAACAATAATATAGCTTTGGTGCTGTTAGAAGATTGTGATTTTTTCACAATAAATAAGTGCAATGACACTATCGCACCGTCCTTACCTGTCAAAGAACTCTCAACTTGTCAGAAGATGGCCCACTGTGATGCACAGCGTTAATATAAGCGAACAAAGACAGTTTAAAGGCGCACCATTGGAGGAGAAGAAAAGGACGGTTTAATAAAAGGACTGCACAAGGGATGAAATGGCGGGGTGTTGAGAGCAGCGCTCCTCAGAGACAGCGATTAACATTTGATTGGCTGTCATACAGTGAACTCCTGCCATGCTGTCAGGAGCATAAGAGGAATTATTGTGTTCAATTGTTTAGGATTGAATAAGGAAAAGAGGAAAAGAATAGAAGGGCGGAGTTATAAAAAAACTGAGAAAAGGGGGGAGGGAGGAGTGCGTTAATTAGAGGAGAGAACGCTATAGAAAATACCTGTCACGTCTTTTAACTGTTAATAAGCCATATGGTGCGTAACCATCCCCCAACAAGTCCCCATCCGTGATTACACTCAATGATGCAAGATATTTGTTAGGTTGTTGGAAGAAAGAGAGAGTGGGAGAAGAGGAAATGGAAATAGACAGGACAGGAAAGGACAGGATGTTGTATAGGTCGAGTTTGGAGGAAACAGCTGAAGACAGGACCAGTTATATAACCTGTTTGAGAACCAAGGGGATTTGTTGACTCCGGATTTGTTCTTGCATTGTTCTAGGTACAGGTATATGATAGTTAGGGTTTTTTTATACTTAAAAGTCAGAATCAAGGTCAAATGCTGCAGTGCTGCAGGAAGGAGTCCTAAACATTTGGGTAGTTAGCATTTGGGTCCAGGTCTCTTTGCATCCAGGTTCCCTCCTCATGAAGTCAATTGTTTGTTAATGTTTTTTTGAATGAGTGATATGATAGAAATGTCATCAGTAAACACCCACTCGTGAATGTCTGAAGTTCAATGCAATGGGTCCTAACAAGTGGCTAAATGAGACTTTCAGCTTAGCGGTGGTGACGTGAAGTTCTGTGATGTAGTTTGTTTGTAGCAATGTCAGCTTTTTACTTCTGCCGATTGCTTTTATGCTTCAAATTTGCTCAAGTGGTGTTAACATTGATCCTGTTGAACAAAACAGGTAAGTAAAATAAACGTGTTTTTCTCCTCATTGCACTACCCTACACATGACATATCTATTTCTTGTCGCCATCTCCTTTGTGAGCTGCATCTTGCTTTTTCTTGCAATTTGATTGGTTTGTTTGATTTTAGTCTTTTCAAACTAGGCTAACCAGCAGTTGAGAAGCAAGACACGAAAACTTTACTTGTGTCTTGAGTAGCTGCAGCATTTATTCATGGTAAAGCTGAAACCTAAATTATACATTTACTTCAACTTGACAACTTTTCTGCTAATTTCTTCACGGCTCCGATTGCCGACAACCGTCTGCTCTGAGCGCATCAACATCCACCCCTTCCTTCTCTCTCAGCCACACACTCGCTTTGCCGCTCTTGACAGAACTTCCTGTAATTGGTCTGAAAATCCGAAACATCCCAAAAAACAATTTAACGCTTGAAATGAACCAGGCATTCGGTCTATTTATGGGTTTGAATTCCATATAACAGATGTAAAACTTACCAGTGATCCCGTAACTTTGCTTCACAAGGTGAAAAGGGCTTTGACTTTTCATACTTAAAAAGTTGGTTTTAGTACTTTTGATCACTACAATTCTGAAACAAAACAGCATTCAATAAGAAAACAATCATGTGAATTAAATTATTTAAAACTGCAACATTTTCTACAAAACCCTACCCTTAAAACTAATCTTTAGTGATCTTTGTAAAATACTTTAAAGATTGGACATCCTAGACAGAAACGTGTTAGTCATTTTTGTTAAATGATCTTTACTTTAATGTACCAGGTATTTTCTAACATAGTTTCTTGTATTTTGTATTAATGATTAACTTGTGAGAGTTTAATGACCATCGAAGTTTTACAAGATGATTGTGACTTGCATTTTCAGTATACTACCATTTTTAATGCTATGATCTAACCAACCAACCAACCAACCAACCAACCAACCGTTTCTGATGCTTTATGTCAGATGAAGCCAAGGTCGGATTCCCTTGTGTGAGTCTCCCACTTCTTTACTCAGTAAATCAATAACACCTGGATCCCCACGTGAGAAGGACAAATGAGTGAAGGAATGAAGGGAGAGAAAATTGCTGCTCGCTGTGGTGAGTGACAGGCGAGACAGAGGTGGTGTTAGAGGGAATGAGAGTGGAGGAAGTCAATGAGGAGGTGAGGGGGGCTTTGAACAGAGTTTCATATGTTCCCCGCAAAGTGTTTCCATTTACAATACTTTAAATTGAAGTTATTTCAAAATCTAGTGGAGACATTTCTTTTCATTGATTTGGCAGAGAATTGGGTGAAAATCTCATAAAACTGTCAGTTTTATTATAAAACAATACAGCCATGTCAGAATATGTCATCATCATTCATGCGCTGTATATGAAAAATATCCACAGTCCCTGAACAGCATTACTGGTTATATAACTCATGTCAGCATTAGATGTATTTACATTCTTGTCCTGTTGTGACAATAAACCGAGAGGAACAGCATTTGAGTAAAAGTGAATATTACTGGATATATTATTCATTTGATATGAGTTGAATATTTCATGACCTGCGAGTAGAAATTGCACAGAGATTATTTCTCAGTCTGGGTCAAAACTCAGTGGAAATCATCCGAGTCTGAACCAGAAAAAAACGTGTGTTTTCTGTAATACTGTAAATCTTATCAGGACAGTGGTTTTGGGTAATGGCAATACCCCCTGCTCAAATCTCTGCAACTAAACTCAAGCTCCTACCCCCATTGATTTGCTGGATGCACTGAGCTGGTGAATAAAATATACAGCATATTGGCTATTTATGATGTTGTGGTTATTTTGCTGTAGGAGTACCAAAAGCCCTTCAGTTGTTTTTCTCTATATGGCCTCAGTAATCTACAGTGGCTCTACAGTGCATCAGGACTACAGGCATCACTGGAGAGAGATGCATTGCACTAATTTGTTGTACTCACTGTAGCAGCAGGATTCATACTCAATGTTTGCACACTTCAAGCCCTCTGGAACAGGCTGTGCTGCTGTTAAATAAAGGCAATAATACTGTCGCAATGCTTTCTTTCAGAATACTCAAACACCAAACAGCTGAAACGACACAATACTGTTTCAAATTTTGATTTTCTCTTCAGCTGAAGGACAAATCGTATGCTAGAGTTTTGCATTCTGCTGAATATTCGTGGAGTTTGCAATGAAATTAAATGTTAATGAAAGATTTCTATCTGCTCCGGCTATTGACATCCCTGATGACCTGAGGGATAAGCCTGGAGTGTTTTGCCCAACCTGGAAGTGAAAATGTTCAATTTAGCAGTAAAGTGCACTGGCTTTTGGATCCCGGCGCAGTGCAGTTAGCTTTTTTGTCTGAGTCAAAAATAATGGGGCAGGATTCGAGATGATAAAATATGTATTTACTTCTTAAGGCATGACTTCTCACTCTGCCTCTCGCTCCAGTTAAAAGCAAATAACTTCACCACTTCACTATGGGCTTGAGTTTCACACAAAGCCTTTCTTACAGGAAAATCGGAACTGCAGTACAGTACGCTGATACGACATGCAGTGACAGAAACATAATGCAATTGCATCTCAGCATGAAGCACCTGTAGCGCTGGACTCTCTCTATCTGCAGTGGCTTCCATGGCAACTATGGTCAGTCTGCGTATGGAGAAGCTAATGGACATTATGCACAGCAGAGGAGGTCATTCCTGGTGAAGGAGAAACACAGTCAAGTTGTCAGGGAGAGGTGGATTGAGTAGAAAATAAGCGGTGAAATGGGAAGCTACATGTGATGAGGGGGGAAACTGGATTATTGCTACTTCTTCAGTTTAGGAATGATTTTCTTGCCATTAGAGGAGTTAAAGTTGAGTAAATGAGAATATTGATGCCAATATTATATGAATATCATGCACTAGTAAGCCAGTCAGCTTAGTTTAGCATAAAGAAGCGAGAAAAAGCTAGCCTGGCTCTGTCTACTTGTCACTGCCTAGAAGCACCTCTTAGAGCTAACAAAATCTGAGGTAATAAATAATTTCTGTAATCTATAAAACAACTATAAAACATGTTTTAGCCATTGGTACTTTTGTAGTATTATAAAATATATACTTTCACAACTACACTGAAGGAATTAAAATAAGCTCAGTAAATAGGGTCAATGGAAGGGGCTGCAATGACGTGCATGCCTAAAACAAGAATAGAAAAAGACAGACAAAATCATCGCACTTTTGAACAGCAAAAATGAAATCTTAGCCTACACTTTGAATATCCAAACTCTACTGCATTTAAATCTCTAACAAACCACCTTTGTCATGCGTAAATTCGCCCAGCACCAGACCACAGTTTACTTTAGCAAATGGCTAAACTACGCAATAAATGTTGATACAGTTTATAAGATTTAAGATAAAACGTTGGTAGAACAAATAAAAAATGCATAAACGTTGCAGCTTTATGAGAGAGTATGTTTCAGATTATTTCTGTTCCCCCTTGTTCCCAGTCTTTACACAAAGTTAGGCAAAACTAGTATAATCATAGCTGCTTGTTGAATACTTACATTTAGTGTACTGACACAAAAGAGTGATCTTCTCATCTAATGTGCGACAAAAATGGAATAAACACATTTTCCAAAATGTTGAACTATTCCTTTAAATGCAACAGCTCTGAATTGGAGAATATGGCGAAATGTTCTATTCAGATGCTGCCTTTCATTCTGAAGATAATCATTTCCATCAGTGCCTTGTTTTTATCAGATGCAATACATTTCACAGTCCCAGTGGAGATTTATATCAAAAAGTTGGTTTTCCAGAAGGGAAATGAAATAAGCCAAGGCTCAACAAATTACTATGTTGCTCCAAAATCCATCATTTATAGTTTCAGATCTCATAAAGGTCAGACTCAAATGCTATACACACCTATACTCTTCACAAGGTAAGACAACTGTTATGCTATACGTCTTATACATTTAGCATAATCACTCTAAGTTAAACGCTCACATTTTCTCTGAGGTTTGAATTTGTTTTTCCTGTCTGGCTGTGTGATTGCTGCCTTGTTTTGTTTATTTTGATGATTATTTTGTGCCCATGCTCCTCGCTAGACAGGGATCTGGATCTGAATAAACCCACCTGATGAAAGAATACAAAATGAAAGAAAGCTGAAAAGAGACGGAGGAAGAAGTGGAAGGGGGGCAGAAGATGGAAAGATATTGCAGAGGAGTGAATCAGTCTCTCTCCTCATGCCAGCTGTGTTTCTATCAAACTGACTGACTGGTTTGGATTCAATAGAGGCTTGAGTGGTTCATCAGAGTTTGACGGACAGCTCGTTGACGCTATCAGCTGATGTGCAAACCATTCTGGGTGGGCGTGTCTTATCTCTGCGACGGGGAAACAGAGCACAGTCCATAGTCCTTACAGGAAAAGCTAAGCTATCCATTGAGTCTGACTCGCATCTAGATGTACGTCAGGCTGAGTGTGTGTATGTCTGTGATGGTTGTTTACAGACTTGTAAATGAACATTGATTCCCTAAACTGTCTACCTCAACAATCAGTTATCAGCTTGCACAAGAAGAGGACTGTCAAGCAGCGAGACAGAAGAGGAGAAGCCGAGAGATAAAGACGGTCTCTGCTTCCCTTCCTCTTATCTGTGATTGACCGTCCAAAAGTGTTTTTGTTTGTGTTTATAAACATCAGAACTGGAGGGAAACATTCACAGTGCGAGACACGTACGCATTTGCCATGAATGCATTGTCATTATCAGCAGATGTTTATTAAAGAGGACGTATCCTGCTCTTTTTCAGGTTCCTATTTGTATTTTATGTCTCCATGCTTTAATGTTCAACAGCTCTTTATTTTTCTCATACTGCCTGTGCTGCAGCACCTCTTTTCACCCTCTGTCTGAAACCAGAGCCCAGTCTGCTCTGATTGGTTAGCTGGCCAGCTCTGTTGTGATTGGTCAACCGCTTAGAGATGTCCAACCCCTTAGCTTATCACGTACAATGTGTTGTAGTGTTAGCCAATAATAGCACGAGTGTTACATAGTGATGTCACTTTTTTACGGAGGTAAACAAAGGAGTCCAATAACCTGTTTAATATTTCTCCTGAAACAGGCTCAGGGTAAATTGCTTCTCTTTGCATAAACTAGAGTGGAATAACATAAAAACAGTGATTTGTGTTAGATGGTGACCATCCTAGCCACAGTGCCAAATCCGGCAGCCATAACTCTAACTGTGCCAGACTTAGAAAGCCACCTTTAATCATATCATTTGCAAAATCTCAACAGTTGTTATTGTTTTATGATATAGTTAGTTGGAGTCTTTGCTTCAGTGAGGAGTATTAATGTGTATCAGTCAAGCAGGTTTTCAAAGACCCTCATTTCTAATAAGGAAAACACTTTTAATGTGTGCAAAAGACCTCCAGTTATTGACCTTACTGGAAACTATGAATTGGTTTAAATAATACAAGTGCATTTCATCTTAATTAGAGAAGATAGAACCATCAGATTTCATTTCAGACTGATTATGTGGGTGCATTATTATATAAAAATCCTTTCTAATTGCACTGCTGATGGTGAAAAAGCATCTAGAAATGTAATTTAATTGAATGTACATATATATAACATGTATATAGATACAACCCAGTCTCATGGCATTTCGTGTTATAGTCACTAAATTAATCTATTGATTCGTGTTCACCAACACGATTTCCCCATTTCTTTCGTGTCACACAGAACGATTTTAAGCAATGTAAATAATAACAACAAATCAGAAGGAAAAAAGATTTAAAAAATACAGATTTCAGTATTCTGAGGCTCTGAGCCCCATTTCTTTTCCTCGCGGAGGGCAAAAAAAGTCAGACATTATACAATTTAAAATAAAAACAATAATCGTGGCTTGATATTGAGTAAGAAAAATGTGTTATGAACCACACAGCTTCTGGTCTTCCAAGACCCGACCGGACAAAAAGATGTGGTGCAGGCACGAAACATACTACCAATAGAAATACATTGCTTTTAAAATCGTTGTGTGACACGAAAAAAATGGGAAAATCGTGTTGGTGAACACGAATCAATAGATTACATTTATTTCGTGACTATTACACGAAATGCCGTGAGACTGGGTTGATAGATAATGTGGTATAGTTGGAGATATTGATTATGATGAGATGACATTTCACCTTTTCCAAATCGTTTTGCAGTCAGGATTTGAGTCACGGATTTACATTTCACAAATTGTTCGGGCATTCCCTTCTGCCAGGGCCGTCCGTGGCCAACTTGAGGCCCCATGCAAAGTTATATGATGAGGCTCTGTTTCGCGAGCGTCGACGGGGGGGGGGTGCTAGTGGAGCCTCGCAGCGGCGAAACCGTGCCGCGCCACACTAATTGCGCCGCTTAAGCGCATAGGTGCGCCGCATTTGCGGCTCAGTTGAGGCTCCCTCCGCAAGATGAGGCCCCCTCCGCAAGGTGAGGCCCCACGCAGTCTGCGTGATCGGCCTGTAGGGAGGGACGGCCCTGCCTTCTGCCCCCTTTGCCTTATCCTCATTATTTTGGGAAACCTCCATCACTGTGGGGGTGTATGAACATTAAACAGCATGAGAGGAACTCTCCCCTCATCTCAGCTCCCCATGCAGCGGACACCATATGCCACACACACACATACACACACACACACACACACACACACACACCCACCCACACACACACACACACACACACACACACACACACACACACACACACACCCACACCCACACAAACACACACACACATACACACACACACACCCAAATGTGCGCTTGTTAGACCCTGGGATGCAGTGCTTAGGTGTAATTTTCTGAGCATCTAGATAAGCTTTCTGTCTTGTTGTTGCCATAACAACGCAACGTGGTGACCGGGTTGCCAGGGGGGGGGGGGGGAGTAATGATGTGTCACAATACCCGCCGTAGGTTACCGGTGACCCCTGACCCCAAAGGCCAGTGAGAACATGGACACTAAGGAAACATTGGGCAGGCGGTAATTATCCTTCTGAAGCTAATCTCATGCCTGGCTGTTTGAACGCCTGACTGTATTTTGGAAAAACACAACAGCCAGCAGAGTGGCAGACAGGCCAGACAAAGAGGCACAGAGTGGATGGGAGGGGTCCTAGTGAGGAAGAGGTTGCCACTCACGGCTCACCTCTCTGTTTTGACATCTCTACTTGTCTGAATAAATTGATTCTCCGCTGGGTATCTGCGTGCTGACAACTGAAGCAAGTGGGAAATGTGTGAAACATGAGTCTGAACGCAGAAATCACCCAAGGCGGCGGTCAAAGTGAGGATTGTTGTAATAATTACATTTCTCTGGGGCCAGTAGGCATGTTCATGTATTTCAGGCGGGAAGAAGTTCTTCTCTAAAATGCAAGCGCTGTGTGACAATTCAAAGTAGAAAGGTAGGTTGGAATTGCATGCAGTAAGGTCCTTTCGACATTCTATATTGCTTTTACACAATGTATTCTCCTGAAGCTCAACTTTTTCATTAAATGTTGTTCTTGCTGAGTCAATACATGTTTATTCTTCCCTCCTCTTTTGTCTGTTTTGTTTGTCTGAGTTTGAAAGGGCCACAGCAGACCTTCATAGTGTCTCCACTCTCCAGGCTGCAATTCACCACGGTTTTGATGTGTTAAAGAAAAAGCTTCTCACATATATAGTTATTTGGATATATATGCAGTGTGCAAGTTCACACATGTTAAAGACCCAGTGAAGTGTGCGCCGGTGCATGATCTGTTATGCTAACACGTATAGTAATGACCAAAATTGTCCATTGGAACCCATATCAAAGATGTTGGAATAGCAACCAATTTGACGAGTTGGAATTTTCCGCTGGGAAACCTCCGCCTTCGTGGGCGTGGCTTGCGATCTACTGCGTGACGTCAGAAGATGGGCTCAGCCGAAGTGTTTACATTCACCACCGTTCATTTTGTCTCTGTTTCAAAGTGGAATTTACCAACGTTTTTGAGCGAGTATTTTATTGGAAAGTGTTTCGCAGTCGACTGGAAGTGATTGCCAATCGAGGAAACCTGACAATGGAGGCGACAGTGAAGAAAAAGGGAGGAAAAACACACGGGAAGCGATGCATTGCCGCTGGCTGTGGTAATGTCAATTCTGCCGAAGTGGCGATGTTTCTGTTCCCAAAAGATGAAGGTGAGTGGCTGGTGTCATTGTTTCGTAGATTCGTAGATTGTTTATGAAAAATAAAGGCCACTGTGTTTGTGTTTACTAACAAGACTATCATGGCGGCGGCAGAGCTCAAGTCGAGTTTCTCCGCCTGGAGATATTCTCACTATTTCACTTTTGTCGAGCACAAAGAAAAGAACGTTTTAGTTAAATGTAAGTTGTGTCTTGGCGGGTCAAAGATCCTATCGACTGCCCAAAACAGCAATTAAAATCTGTTGAAACATCTGCAGAAACAACATGCTGGGACGAAGCTAGTAGCTAAGACCACAGACCCAGACTCATCCGACGCCACTCCACCTCCACCTAAGCAACAGCGGCTGGATTGGCACTTTGAAACATATCTTTGTGTTTGTGTTTGTATAGACCACATTGCTTAGCAGAGTTCAGTGATGCAAATGCATGTCAAGTTGATCAACAGGTTGTATTATTCTCCGATGCAATAACAGTACTGAAATGAAGGCTACAGTATAAGGGCATTAATGGGTGCCCTTTTTTAAGTAACTAAAAAGTTACTTTTCACAGTAACGCATTACTTTTTGGTGTAAGTAGTGAAGTAACTAGTAATTGTAACTAGTTACTGGTTTTCAGTAACTAGCACAACACTGCATGTGAACATGAATGTTGCATCATGCTATGAACAGATGAATGTATGATCAGGTGATGGCCAATCCTGTGTGTTAATCTACTCTAGATCTATGACAAAATATTGTCCTCAACTAAATTGACTTCCATGGCCACTTTCCTCATCTATCCTGTCCGAAAAGCTGTCAAAATCACTCATTTCTCTCGCACCAGTATCACTTTCCGAAGTCTCCGCCATGTTTACAATCACAACTGGGCCCATCTTGTGACGTCACAGCTGCTATCGTCTGCAGCAGCGGTAGGCTCAGACGGCCGTTCACGGGATGAAAAATTTGCGATGTTTATCTCGTCCCTCGCACTTCCTAAAAAATTATTTTAGCCATGAACAGGTACAATTATATGTAAGAAATGAAACTGCCATTTCATTTTGGCGCAAAAAAATGCACTTCACTGGCACTTTAAAGTGGTAGGATGCTATTGTGATGAATAAGTATAAGCATTCTGCATCCCATGTACAAATGTGGTCCATCAAACACGGGACTATGACACAGTCAAACGGATACGTTCAGTTCACGATTCCCCAAAAAACATAATCATTTTCAATGTGTGTCAATGTTTCAAATCACAGCATTGTATGAGTCATAACCACTCTCGTACCTCACTTGAAAGACAGCTACAACTAGCAGCCAATCAGCTTCACCTACAGGCTGGAAACAAGGATAAACAACTCTCCTGTCTCCTGTAAAGCTCTATATAGCACATACATGTTCCACATTAGAGCTATGATTAGGCTATGAACAGTTGCCAGGCGACTCCAGGAAGTTGCCTCCAAAATAAAGTCCAGCACAAACTCCCCTCAGCTACCGCAGTTTGCCAACTTCCCCCCTACGAGTACTTCCTACATGATCTTATTATGTTTTCTGTATTGATCCCGAATGAGGACTTCAAAAGACGACACACTAAGACATGCATTCACTCTGCAGTGTGAGGAAATCCACCACAGAGAAGCAGCTTAAGTAAAAAGAGGACACTGCAGTTGGTCACAAAATGAAATTCAGACGTCAGGATAATGTACACAACCCGGATAAATTCCTGTTCCTTTTGTGTGGATTCAGGCTCCCCCACCCCCTACGCTACATTAGCTACAGTATCTGGGTCAGGGTGATAGGCAGACAGAAGAGAACAGTGTGACTCACAAGCGTTTTTTGTGTTTGTGTATCTGTATGCTGTAAGTGTCCTCTTCTAGCCTGGCAGGATGGACCGAGCTCAGTCCTCCTGTGACACTCTTTCTGTAGAGGTTTTTCGGAGGCATTTCAGGATGTTTGGCACTTCTGCAGAAACCCATCAAGATCTTAAAAGCAAATCTCGTCTGAATCCATCACTGTGTGTGTATAGATTGAAAAGATATTACACAAATTCATTGGATTATGGTGGAAAAATAAATGCAAGATGTCCAGCAACCAGGCTCATCAATAATACAATGATGTGCTGCTGTGAAATATCAGCAGATGCTTAACCTCTTGAATAGATGGTGTGAATGCCTGGAGCAATGGTGATAACCACACGGCAAAATGAAAATAGAATCGCAGCTGCTTCCCTCATCACATTAGGACCTGCGAATCACCTTGAAAGCATATGAAAACTGTCATAAATTCATGAATATTTTGAGCTGTCCTGCTACCTGCACATCCATCTAACTCTGGTTGAGTTTTTCAAGGTTTTAAAATAATAAATCACCAAAAATGTATGAGTTTGGTATAGCACACCACCCCAAGGCTTCAAGAGATTTGTAGTCTATTTCTTAGAGGACAAAAGTGACGGAAACAAACTTTTTCTTTCACCAAAGCACCTTGGTAGTTTCTCAATTCTACAAAGCACGCACATTTTTATCCTGTGGCCAGTGGCTCGTGCTAGTTTTCAACCCTAAGAGTGACTTTGGTAGGCTTGGATTCATTGCTGTGTACAATTGACTCTCTTGTGTGACTTCTGGTTACAAAAAAACAAGATGACGAGGGTCAAAATTCCTCCCTTGTCTTTAAATGATGGTCTAAAAACCAGTTAGTGACGTCAGTGAGCACTTCAGTCAATGTAATAGACAGTACATAGTCCTCATTCAAGGTTGTGTTGGACTCTTTTCATGTATATGTTTTACATCCCATTCGGCCGATACTGAACAGTATAAAAATGCAATGTTTAGCTAAAAAACCTAGAAGGAAAACTGTGAATATCAACTATTGACACGAGACTGCATCCTGAGTGTTAACATTTCACAGACTGATAAAAGAGTAATTGATATTCAGACTATTTTGAACTAATTTATTACTGACTATGTTGTGTTTCTTTGTCCCGTGACTAGTCCTCTCACCTTTGATGTCCTCTCTTCCTGTTCCTTGTTCTCTTTACCCTCTTCATCCTTTTGTTCAAGCATGTCCTTATGAGTCATCTGAATCAGAGATGACGCTCTCTTTCTTCTCCCTCTCTCTTACTGCATTATTGATCAGAGCGATCCAAGCAGACTTAACCTTGTGACGGTAACACACACACACACACACACACACACACACACACACACACACACACACACACACACACACACACACACACAGTGGTTTGAATCACATCTACCCATTTCCATTAGATAAGACCATTAACCAATCCAAAAAGGTGTAAAAGGTTTCTCATTGTAAAGAGTAACACAATTTCATGTGTGTTTAAGTGTGTGGTGTGTGTGTGTGTGTGTGTGGTGTGTGTGTGTGTGTGTGTGTGTGTGTGTGTGTGTGCAGCAGCAGGAAACTGCAAGTGACTGATGTCTATAATTCAACACTATATTACATCCAGGTCTTCTTCCAACGTTTTCTAAAGGCGAACAAATCAATTTCATTGTCCTTGGCTGTAATGAAATGGTTGAAAGCGTTTTTTATTTCAGGGCAGCAGCGAGTAGCATTTTACTGTGACACTGCAGGAATGAACACTGGTCTTTCTTTCTTTTGATCATTTTTTGGCGGATAGGAAGCAATGTTAGTTTGAATGTGTTGCTGTTTTCTTGCCAAAAAGACGCTATCGACAAATGTTGACATGTTGTCATTGTAGAATTTGGAGATACTTGTACATACTATAATCACAGACACAGGCACTATTTTGAATAATGATACTTTTACTAACTGTAAAAAGTAAATGTTGCTTCAATTTAATAATACAGCATGATACACTATCGCAGTGAGCTTTTTTTCCAGCTTTGTAAACAGACTTTAGGCTAATTTACTGAAGAACTGTTGGCAGTACTGGCAGAGCTTTTAAAGTACCAAAAGTTAAAGCATTCATTCATGCATTAAAGTGTTATCAAAGCTGGTAAAGGTGCCGCTAGTTTTAAAGGTCCCATATCATGCTTTTCCGGTTATTACCCGCCCCCCTGTGTGTTATGAAGGTTTTTATGCATGTAAACGGTCTGCAAAGTCACACACCCTCAAAGTGTGTGTGTGTGTGTGTGTGTGTGTGTGTGTGTGTGTGTGAGTTTGTAAGTGTGTGTGTTTTAAATCACTGTAGTGCTACCTCATTACAGTGGAGGGACTCCTGCCAGTGTGGTGGGAGGTGGTTGATCACAGAAGCCGTGCTCGCTTTGCTTGTTAATCACACAGCCAATCAAAACCACATCAGCATAGACTCATGACACACACACACACACACACACCACACACACACACACACACACACACACACACACAGTCACAGTTGCACATTGACGACATTTTTCTGGATCACGTTTAACGCTCGAGTGCTCAATTTTACGCAATTTATCATGTCGTATTTACTCAACAAATATGACATTAACCTCATCGAAACCAAACTAAATGTGTTGTATGAATACTTTAAGGTTATGAAGACATCAAACGCAGACATTTCTCTGGTGATTGCAAAGCCCTAAGAGTGGGACTGTGGTGACAGGATTGTGATTTGACTGTGATAATACATCTCAGTCAACACTGGATAGTAAAACAAACAGAAGGTCAGAGCAGCAGAACAAAACACACAGCAAACAAGGAAAATGACATTTCACCATAAAGGCTATCTGGACCTAAAGGTAGTGTGATATGACATAAGGTCATTGTCCCAGAGTGGCTGTTTAAGGTCAGAAATATGAGTGTGTGTGTGTGTGTGTGTTGTGTGTGTGTGTGTGTGTGTGTGTGTGTGTGTGTGTGTGTAAGAATTGTAATTACCTGTTGAAAGATGTAGTCAGTATCCTATTTCAAGTATTACAATGTTAAAATAAAAAACGCCATTATTTTTTACGTGAAGCAAAAAAGTGGAACGAAGTACAGTGTTATTTCTAAGGTTATTGACATTGGTATCGACAAACAAAGGCTTTAATATTTCTTCTTGTATGGTTGGGTTATCTTAAAGTTATTTTAACTTCAGCTCGGCTGTTAACCAGAACTAAGAAGATAGAACACATTAGTTGAGATTAAGCCGTTCTGCACAGGCTTCTTGTTCAGGGTATTTTTTGTATGTTTATTCCATGCTATTTTAGCTTTAGTTTTAAAAATCAGCACTGTATATCGGAAAGTATGAACGCAAGCATCATGCATCCCTATCAAGCAGCACTTCTTCAGGTTTGTGTTCCTTAAAATAATCCAATCCTGCTTCTGCATGTTCTAACTTAAATCATCAATGATTCACAGAAGCCCTTTAAAAGGCTGGTGAACTGACTTTGTGCATCCTCTTTGCAATAACAGCGCCTGTCTGGTGTCTGGATTCATAATCCAACAAGGAGTATTTTAGTGATGATGGCCTAACCCAGACAAAAGCCAAGATGAGGGGGAGGCGTCTTCTTCACAGCCATCCCTATATTTAAACCCCCTAATCCAGCCTTACACACAATAACACCTCCCTCTCTCAATTTCTCTTTATTCCCTACAGTACAGCTTCTCTTTCATCTTGCTTTCGTCTTTCTCAACCCCCTGTGTTAATTCTGTTATAATCTGCTCCTTTTCAACCTCAGACCCATCTTCATCGCTCAGTTTATTCCCTCTTCATCATCCTCCAGGACCATCCATCTCTGTTTCAGCCCCTCACCCACTCTTACTTCATACTCACTGGCTCTTTCTTCCATCTCCTTTCCCTATAGGGGGTCAATGCTGCCAGTCTGTCTCGCTAGTGATCGCACACACATGTCCAAACATGAACCTCCACACACACACACACACACACACACACACACACACACACACACACACACACACACACACACACACACACACACACACACACACACACACACACACACACACACACACACACACACACGCCTCCCAGGGTGTATTGGACATCCCTCTGTCCTGCGGTGTTACCGATCTGCTCACCAAGGTGAGGGGCGTCTGTCCGTGTTTCATTACTCTGCCCACTCAGCGGAGGGGGAAGTTCTGGTTATCTGGCAACCCGATGACTACCTTGGTTGCCATTATGGGTGTGGTCATTACCTTTAGTGTTAATAATTTGAACAATCAAGTTTAATTGACAATACAAAATAAGAAAGGGTTAACATTGTGAGCAGATCTTTGTCGTGATAGCCAACTTAGTTAAACAAATCTTTGGCATATTAATTTTTTATATTGACATTTTTTTTGAAAGTGGAGTTAGTTTCTCCCAATGAAGGACTTTTGGGACGTTGTAGCGCATTGGCACCTGTCGGCCACCGTAAGTTACAGCACATTGTCTGATCAAATAAGAAAAACATATTCGTTGACATACAAAGTAAATGAGATAGTAAACAACACTGAATAATGTAACCCTAAAAGACGCCATAAAGCTCAATAAATGAATTTATCACACATGAGTTAATACCTTATTATATTAAAACACCCTCCTCCTTACAACTCAAGATGTGCAGCCAGCCTCCTCTAATCTGAAAGGTGTGAGTGTAGCTGTGAAGGCAGTGTTTAAGTTTGTGTGTTTGTGTGTGTGTGTGTGTGTGTGTGTGTGTGTGTGTGTGTGTGTGTGGTGTGTGTGTGAGGCGTCTTGCTGACAGGTTTTGTATTCACAATGCACAGTGCACTGTGAAAGCTGTACACAAAGCGACACTGGCTCTGTTGAAATCACCCCAGCCAATGAAAACACATTTAAGCCTTTGAAAAGCTGCTTTAGCATTTATTCACTAAAGTGTCCCATTCACACTCTCATTAGGGATGACTGATTGCCTCTTATTTATTGTCTCAAAGATAATAACTCTAAAATTATAAAGGACTTAAATTGCCCTTAAATTCAATACTTCATTTATCCAATCTTTCACGATGAACAATACAAAATCACTGCCTGCGTTTTTTTACATTCTCCATCTCGAGTCAACAGTGTTTTTCCAAGCCCTTACTTTCATTACTATCTTTTTGTTCAGGTACCACTTAGAATGATTCTCGCTGATTATGTCCTCTCAGTTTCCATAGTGATACTGAAATAAAATATGGACAAAAGAGAGAAGAAAGCAAGTACGGCACTCAAGTCCGTCTCTGCCCTACACTTCGAAACACTCACTTCAGCCCCACGAAGGCCACACTGCACCAACCGTCAACCAAATGAAACCAAATTCATTGTCTCTTAAAGTGCTAGGTGGAGGTATCCAATTAAAACATTCAGATATAGACAAGGGAAACATAAGTGGCAAGTCTTGTGACATGTCAAAACTTCTTTCACCTGAGATACAACTCAAAATAAGATATTTTCAAGAGTCTTTGACTTAACAAGACACTGAAGATGCAATGTCTAAAAACAAGACATTATATCTCACTGCATTGTTACTACTAACGTTATTATGTCTTATAGCAAGTGTAAAGACGTATTCTGACTAGAAATTAGACAAATATACTTGGTAAGATTTGAGTTTTTGCAGTGTGATCAGCTTGTTTGAGTGTCACAGGGGATATACCAATTTGATCTGGTCACTTTTTAAACAAGAAGAAACATTTTTTTTCAATATGCCCGTGTTTGAACTCTCCAGCCTCTCTATGGTTTGTAGAAAACATGATGTAATAAGATGTAACAAAGCCTTTGAAAGTTATTCGCTGTGAGCCCTCAGCAAAGAGGATATATATAGATAGATATGCAGTAACACTGTAATCTTTGCAAAAGTTCTTTAATTTTGGGAATACAATTAAATGAATAAATATCTCCCAAAGCATTTGCTTGAACAAGACAGGACTTTGTTGACATTGTTTAGAGATTTCACCTTTAATGTCATGCACAATACTGGACAGTGCCAAGTTCAGAAATTATACATTATTTGGCAGTATTTAAGTATGAAGCCTTGTGAGCTTTACAGGATATGCTAACTGGTTGTGTGGAAGTAAAGCAATTTGGGTTTTAATTATCCAAATGACCACATATTTTAAATGGTTGACCAATCAAAACAGAGCCGGCCAGCTAACCAATCAGAGCAGACTGGGCGCTGGTTTCAGGCAGAGGGTGAAAAGAGGTGCTGCAGCACAGGCAGTATGAGGAAAATAAAGAGCTTTTTGAACATTAAAGCATGGAGACATTTATAACACTTAATACTAATATGAACCTCAGAATTAGCAGAATATATCCCATTTAAAACCTCTGCTGCCATGATCAGGCGGTAGATTTGTTGGTATTTAAGTTAAAGACCTTGTGCCCTTTACTGGCTGGTTGAGTGGCATTATGGCAATTTATGTTTATTTAACCAAATCATCTGAAATTCAAAGTTGTTGGCTGCATACAACAGACAGAAATGTAGAGGTGTTAAACGTTAACAATTGATAATTGTGTTGATGCTTTTATTATTTACAGCAAACCTATTTAATTTAAGACATTGATTCCTGGCCGGTAATAGAGCCTTCGACATAAAAATTCCCAGCCACTTTTCAAATGGCATTTGGATTTAATATTTAATTATTACTCATGCTTACTTAATAACCCTTTAACCTTTTCACTTCTGCTTAATTTGAGAGGAGTCAGACATAATTGACTCACATTGCTGCTTGCCTGGTGGAGATGAGTAAATGGGAAGTTGAGTCATAGGTCGACTGCAGCTTTGGGTGTCGGTGTCGCAGACAGTCGGACGCTCGGGTTACATAGTCGAGTTGCACGGAGATGATGTCAGCAGTGAATAGATTTATGAACGCACAACAAAAGTGCTGCGGGATGGTTTGGCGAATAAAAAATGATGGTTTGGTTGGGGGATTGGGGGTTAGGGTGACATATGGTGGTGGGGAGACTCCCTCAGCTGGATGTGTTCGACCACTCTCCTGCTGAGAGGAAACCCAGTGTGTGTGTGCGTGTGTGTGTGTGTGTGTGTGTGTGTGTGTGTGTGTGATTGGTTTCTGCGCTCATGCACCGTGAAAAATGCCCCCATCTGCAATTCTCCATTGTAGGGGCAAGTTAAGGTCACACTGTTGCCTTTATGTGTGTGTTTTATTATTTCCTTTGTCCCCATTTTCAGCAGCTAGCACTCACTAGCTCATCATTACAGTCTCTATAAAAACACCTGACTGTGAGACCTTAAAAAGTGGCCTTGAGTGAGCGTAAAGGCTGAATGATGACAGCACAGAGTGTAAGATGTCTTTTTATCACAGTTGAGCAAGAGATAAAGAAAATGTAGAAAAAAACTCAAGAGATGTCTGTTTTGTTCCACTTTCTCCAGCGCCCAAGCATCTGAGAGGATGGAAACAAAGCAGGTCAGCAGTAAAAGGAAATGATAGAACAAGGAAAGTGAGAAAGAAAAAACACAGAGCTTTGGTGCACCTGCTGGGTGAAACGAGGTGAGAAAGAGATGAAAATGTGCCTTTGTGAGGAAATTGCTCATGCCAAGACACACTCCTGCTTTCTCACCTTGATCTCAGTGAGCCTCTTTCCTTTCGGTTCCTCCTCTGTTTCATTGTGTAGTCCAAGTCATCCTCCTGTGATTACTGTGACACACAGCAATATTGTCCCTGTTGTGTGTGTTTAAGTGCGGCTGTTTAGGGTGGGGCAACATACCGTATGTGCTCCTTAATTTCTATGTGGTATGTGTTAGCAGTCTCTATGTGCCCATGAATATGTGTGAGCATGTGACGGGTTGGCATCACACGTAATTACACTCATAATGATTACACTGAATTTATTTAAATATATATTTTTTGCTGACTGTGAAGCTTATTTGATGAAGTGTTTGACTAAATATTCAACATTTTTGCCATTTTGCTATTAATTAAGCTCAATATCATATAAAACTATAGAATACTAAAAGTGGTGGTGTATTTTATTTATATCAACTTGATGCTTTTATTTATTTAAGACGTCTAATAGTAGCAGGCCTTTATTTCAATCATATGTTATTGTTGCTGCTGTCTGCTGTTATTGAAAAGTCCACACTTCCTCCTCTTTTTCAGATTAAAAGCTTTCCTTACATTGTTTTTAGTGACATATATACAGGAAGCATGCAGCTGATGGCATCACATGAAGCACAAGAAAGTAGAAATACACCACAATCCTCTCTAAGTAAGTAAAAGCTAAATTGCACTTTTCTGTTACAAATATGCACTCTTTCTCTGAGACCTTCCTGAGGGCCTCGCCCATAGTTCAAAGGGAAATTGGTGATTTGTAAAACATGGTTGTCCTGCCGCCAAATGTACACAAACCAAGACTGGGGCATTAATATTTAATGTTGTGTAATGTTCCTAAATGAAAGAGGAAACATGAGATCAAGTGAACAATTGTAGCCGCTGTCAAATGCTGCTTGAGGGGCACTTCGAGATTTAATGAAGCAATATGTAAGAATGACATGCTGCACTTTAATTATTCATCAATTATACATAAAATAGAAACTAAAATTCTCAAGATACTGAAAAATATGTCTATATCGGACACTATGCTGTCCTTGTTAGGAAAATATCACTCGACACCGGGTTGAGAATCAATAGTCAGTACTGATTTATTCTTGCAAGAAGGAGCAGAGTTGTCACATACAAAGGATATGCTTCAACTCACACACATGAGGTATGCTGCTCAAGGGAGCAGGAAGTAACATCAAGCTTATATAGTATAAAGACAGGAGGCAGTGTCGTAAATCGCTTTGGGCGTCATCAGGTGTCGGGACATCTCTGGAAAAGCAATGTAGCTCTTTGCCCCTCAAAGAGGAGAGGAGACAAAGTGTGTGTGCTCTCGATGGTGTCAACAATATGAATTATGCCCTGCCTTCTCCTATCTACGAAGAGGCAGCTGCAAGGTCACACAGTGCAAAGTCACACACAGTATCATGCCCATCAGAAACCCATAATAGTGAGACACCTTGTATTTTCTCCAACAGTCCTATTGTTTCAAGTTTGTAGATTCATTATGTTAACTCTGTTTGTGTTGTACCAATCGTCCCGAACCTTTACAGGTTTAGTGAAACAAAACATCATTACTATTTTGCAAGGTCATGTTATGAGTCGAATCTGATTTAACACATTGTAGAAGTTCTTCAACAATGTGTGCCGAGGACAAAATTAAAAGAATTTCCAGGACAATAAACAAAAGGATCTTGAAAAAATTGAAAGAGAAAACTTTGCAAATCTATTTGACATGTGCATAGAGAGGGACGAGTGGATAAAAGTTAGCAAAAACACTCTTATCTTATCTGTTGAAGGTCTAGTACCAAAGTTTTCTAACTCAATATAATTGTTGCAAGTTGTGTCGTAGCTTATTTGCAACTTTGAATAAGACATTTTAAAGACCTTGACTTGACTTTGTGTTATGATCGTAATTTCAGAATCATACTTTTTTTGGTCCAGGCTTTCATTCATTGAGTTGTGCAGGCAGAGGCACCCATCTGACAAAAGACCCAACATGAGTGAATTCACAGCATGATTGATTCTGTTGATGGACACTTTTACGTGTCAGTCAGTGAATGTTTGACCCAGTTCCAGTTTTACAGTTCAGTGAGCCCGGGTAGAAATAGCTGCTTTATTGAACATGTTGTTGGTAATACATCTTTTATTTGTAACAGCAAAGACTTAGTTCGCCTCAGTTCAGTTTAATTATTTGATATTTGGAGTGTGGTTATTAAAGGCTTATGTTCCTGGAGGGCTGGTATTTGCAGTGTTGTCCTCTTTAGGAGATAAAACACAGTCTCAAAATGATTATGGCGCAGCTCTAATTACAAAAAAAAAAAAAAAGAAATCCCTGGAAGTGCATGGCGTGTGACCCTGAAATGAAGTGAGGGGAAATGTCACAGGGAGAGAAGATGAAACATGGCAAAGTGAAGGCTGGCTCTTTGATTTACCCCTCGTATTTTCTCTCTCATCCATCTATCTTTTTCTTGCTTGCTCTCCCTTACTTTGCCGGTTCAAAGCAAATCCTGAGAACCTTGCCTCACCCACTACTGCCTGTCTGGGTTTGTTTGATCTCTGTTACACACAAACACACACACACTTAAACATCCACCAACTCATGGGGACACCACTCAGAGGCACCCTTATCCACCCACAAAGGTACAAAGACACTCAGTGCATTATTCATACACAACAGTAAACACAGACATTACATTATTCATAGTTTGATGTGTCATTATGTAACACTTTCTGTCTTACGGTGGCCGACCGGTGCAAACGCGTTTCAACAGCCCAAAAATATTTCCAATAGAAACGTGCTGAAAAAAAACCGATGCAGATATAAAAACAAAAATGTGTCAAAACACATGCAAATAAGGAAATATCTTCACCATCTTGACAACACATGCGCAGCATTTGGAAAACATTCAACATTCACAACGTTGCAAATACAAAACCCTGCAACAAACTCGAAACACAACGGAAACCAGGGGACACTAAATAGTTGGCCAACTGTCACTGGAAAGTTACCTAAAATGTAAGTTTTATTGGCTTTTTTAACAATGAGATTGGATGATTTCCTCCTGAAAAAAAACTATGCAGATATAAAAACAGAAATGTGCCAAAACACATGCAAATAAAGAAACATCTTCACCATCTTGACAACACGTGCGCAGCATTTGGAAAACATTTACCAACTTGACGAACCATACACAACGTTGCAAGTACAAAACCCTGCAAATACAAAACCGTGCAACAAGCTCATAACACAACGGAAACCAGGGAACACTAAATAGTTGGCCAACTGTCCCTGGAAAGTTACCTAAAATGTAAGTTTTAATGGCTTTTTTTAACAATGAGATTGGATGATTTCCTCCGATGTTGTCGCAGATCTGCTGGTTAACGCTAGCTAACTAACATAGCTAACCTAGTCATTTCAAATACACGGACAAAACACTTACAATTATTAAAAAGGCTAACTCTGCCAACAGGGACAGTTGGTCAACTTTATAAACCCCGAACATCAACAAGCTGTGTGCGTCACTTTGAACTGTCCCCGTTTCTGTTGTGGTTTGAGCCACTTGCAGCATTTTGTGTTTGTTTTCTTTTAGTAATGCATGTTTCGTCAAGTTGGTGAAGATTGCTTCATTTGCATGTGTTTTAGCAAATTAGTGTATTGTATTTTAATCGTTTCTGAAACTGCTGCACAGTTCTTTTAGAGTAAGTGTTTTTGGGCCGTTGTAATGCGTTTGCACCTTTCGGCCACCGTACCATCGCTTCTTCTCCTAATCTCTTGTCCATGTGCCCTCGATAAACCCGTCCACGTCATACTCTCCAGGTGCACATGGACGCATCATCACCATGCAGCTCTGCATCTAGGTGCAGTACTGTGCATTAAGGTGCCGAACTCCATGAGTCCACGTGCTCGCTCGCCTATAATGCATGCCTGTGTTTGCGTGTGTCTGCAAATTCATTAAACAGGAAGTGGGCCTCATAATTAATTTCCTGTCTTAACGTCAGGAAGATGGATGAGGAAGATTATGTGTAACAGAGACAAATGCAGCCTCACAGATAGCAGAGAATTTGGCTTTCTTTTGCAAAATTGCCTCAGCAGATTGATCACTGTGGGGACTCTTTCTGCTGATAAAAAAGTCATTTTCTATTTAAAACGTGCTTGTTTTATTTGCAGCACAACAAGAACGTTCTCTTTATCGTTATTCATGCAAATGTAAAACAAAAACACATAAATGCACATATATTGAGGGGAGATGCTGTCATTTTAACACTATTGCATAACATGTGACACATGCAGACGCAGTATGAAAGATGTGACACCATGTGCTAAACCAGTACATATGACTCTGTCAATGTGCGAATTTTTTTGGTACTTTTGCTGAAAAATAAATCCCCCATGTGTTCTCACTGCATGTTACATGAATGAGTTCCTGTTTTTAGACTCTCATCATGTTAACCCCAGAGAGCTTAGCACAGTTTATCCTTTCTGTCCAAACACTGTTGATCCTTTCATGCAAATATGCACACAAACACTTACGTAGGCACAAACACAACCAACTGTGTGTGCATGCATATGCACGGCTTCAGTGTTTACGTACACAAAGACAGCAAACATGTGCATTGACAAACAAACATGCCTTTATTGCACGCAAATACAAAACACTAACATTACAACAGATTGTTGCAGTGAAAGCGCTCATTTCTTGACGTCTTGTCTGGTATTAGCAAACATGTTGACGTATTTTTTGCATGTTTATGGACACATAAGTACGTGCTCATCATCTAATCTGATTTAGATTCTTAATCGCACTGGTGACGTTGCAAAATTTGACCCCGAAAATGTTTAGCAAGAACATGAAAGGTCACTAGGCTACTAACATGTTGTTTAGGGCAATGTGCAAATACTAACACGAATATAGATTTTCTCCTTGGCCACTCTGAAGCTGAACACACAACACTCAATCTTATAAATGTACAAGCAGTTGCTTATTTACACATTCAGCTGACATAGAGCAACATAAGCAGTCATGTAGCATAATGCCCCCCGACAAATTAATTCTTATTTAGTCCACCAAGTACTGAGAAAAATATTTGTTTCTGCAAAATGCTTCACCAAATTCTTTAGCTAGTCATTCAATGTATCTGCCCGTGGTTTGATGCTGCGTTGAAAGTGTGTTGGAGGTTTCATAAGAGCTTTAGTTAATACTAAAAACAGCCGCTGTGATAAAAGTGTTGATGAAATCAGTGAGGGGAATCAAACACTAAAACAGCCATAAACCAAAACAATGGGCTGAAGGTACTAAAATGCCTCCCAAAAGGTATGATAATTCCCTCTGGGATCATCCATACCAGCAACTCCTTCTGCATACAGTTATTTGATCTATTGCTTGTAAAAAACATTCACATTTTAATTGTTAGGATTCAGTTTACAAGGCAAGTTGTAAGTGAAAACCACATTTCGATGATGATTAATGAATTTGAACTATAGTTTTTTAATAGGTAGAGTGTCCCATGTGGAGCTACTGATAGTATGTATTAACCAAATTAGCACTTTATTAAAATATTATGCTCGTTCTTACGCTGAAAACGTAGACCTCCTTTATGTTACGATGCATTTGACAGTTTTTAAATTTACAGTTTACAATATGGGACTTTTGCTTTGACCTTTACTCACCAACCTTAAAGCAGATTTATAACATCTGCAATCAGATACTTAACACAAGTGACTACGACACAGTAAAAGACGTAATGGTGAGAGACAAAGACCCTATAGCAACAGGTTAAACAACAAGGTGATGAATGAGCTGCTTCAAGGACACACATGCATTACATCCAACTGAGTAAATGAATGTGATGAATGTAATGTAGTGAAGGGCACCCATGTGATTACATCTTCTTGTGTCCTAAGTCCATAAAATGACTCTTATTACTGGAATGAACACACACACACCAATTGATGAATTACTGATTGAATGTCAACCAATCGCTTTGTAACAGATTATGACAGGCACACACACACACACACACACACACACACACACCACACACACACCCACACACACACACACACACACACACACACACACACACACACACACACACACACACTTCTTCTCTTCTTCTTCTCTTCACTCTTCCTCCTTTTCCTCTCCTCTCATCCCTCCTGTTTGTCCTCTTCTACATGCAGCCATGTCAAGCTGTCTGCAGGCAAAACTTGCATTTTCCCTTCCCTTTATTAGTCTTCCTCATCAACCTCCCCCCCATGTCATCTGAAGTCGAGCCGGCCTCCTCCGCAGGACACAACGCGTGCTGATTACCTGTTAGTGTGTGTACATGCATTCATATGTGTGTGTTCTCTGCCTCATCTCCACATCACCCTTCCTTTCTTTGTCGCTTTGACTTTGAAGATCTCTTGAAGGTTACAGGTACAATATAATTGTTTATATCAGCACTCCACCAGGATTAGTAGCAAGCACACATACGAAAGTAAAAGTGCTAATGACAGCTGGATAATGTTTTATATTAAGTGTGTGTACATCGATCCTTCACTAAACCCCTCCCACTAACAGCTATATCCAATTTCAGGTTAGCAAATCTAAATGGCATGGCAGGTTCGTCTAGTTTTGAATTCCTGCACACATTGAAGTGATTTGGGACTGATGAATAGCTGCTATGCGGAGGGTGGTATCTTTTTTCTGAAGCAAAAACAAAGATATGGATTAAACTCAGTATCTTCTGCTCCAAAGTACATACAAAACATGAGCCAGTCAGCATCCTCGGTCGAGATTCCCAGTCCAGCGGCCGGTCGATAATTGGGGCAAGCCCAGGTCGCACCACAGTCATGTGTGCTGCTTTGTGTCCAGAGAAAAAGGCAACAGGAAGAAGACCGGGGGTTATATTTGCGTAAAGCATAAGTAGTAAAGAATAAAGAATGAGCGATTCGGAAAACCAAAAAGAGTGAATAAAACACAGAGAGGGGGATGGGAATGTGTGCAAGATGAGGCGATGTTTGTTTGTACAAGAAATGGAAACATGCACTTTCTAACTCTGAATGATGGAGGTTACCATGGCAACCAAGGAGTGACATTTTGTGTTTCACAAGCCAACACAAACAAAGGAACGTTTTTTTGTCTTCATTCATTTCAATGAGTGTGCGTTTGTACGTTTGCCATGGAAAAACGTGACACAAAAATGTAAATGATGGAGACGAGCTCAAGGTGGAGCCAGATGGACAGAGATGGACAGAGATGGAGAGACGTTTAGGGACTTGGGAAGGGAAGGGAGGAGACAAAGGAGGAGAGGAATTCAAATCTGTACCTCCTCAAGCTCTCCTGACAGACAGGGCGAGCTCTGAGAGGAATGGCTGGATGAAGAAAGGGGAGGAGGAATAGATGTGGGGGAAGGTGGAGGAGGAGAAGACACAAGGAGGGTTCAGGATCCATCTTCTAGCACCTGACACCAGATCAATACTCGCTGAACCACGGCAAAGCGCCCACGTCTCTCTGCATCGCACTCTGCTCTCTATCTCGGTCTCTCTGCCTCATTCACCCCCTTTTCTATCTTCGTCTTTTCCCCTGTGCCCCTGCCTATGCCCTGCCTCACATGGCTCCCTCCACACACTCTGACATGCTGCTATCCCTCATCTCACATGGCTTTTCAGAGGCTGAGCCTTCTCTCAGTATTGCTACACTGCAAGTTGAAGTCACCTGGTTATTTGCTGTCGACATACGTCATATTTATCCATCATCGGACACTTCTGAAACACCTGAGACTGTTCCTCATTGTCATGCCTGCCAGTATCATGTGAAAACGTGCTAAACTGTGCAAATAATGGCTTTTTATGGAATGAAATAAGACAAAAAGGTACCTGTATTGTTGTTGTCTGACCATTTCAGTTTGCACTTTGTTATTTGTGACTATAGTTTTGAGGTTGTAAATACATTTGTGTTTTAGCAACTTTTGTTAAAACTTCCTTTCCTTTTGTTGCAAGAAGTGGGATCGCAAAGAGATTCTAACTCTTTGAGTTTGAGGTAGTTCTCATGAATTACAAACAAAATGATCGCTGTCAAGAAACCTTACGGATAGTAAGTGTTTACTTCAAGAGAAGCATTTAATCATCTTATTATGAATTAGCCCAAACCATTGCTATGTTTAGCATTGGGTTGGGTTGTTAAGAAAGTCTAACATAATGTGAGTTTTATTATATTATGTATATTGTACTTAAATTATCCCACAATGCATTTTACAATTAATGTATTGTACACAAAGACTGAGTCTCTAACCATTCTTTTTTCCACCATGATGAAATATGCTTACGGGGATGAAAAGGTTAATTGTGACGGCTGAATAAGAGGAATGATCTGATTATATCAATCCAATCACAATCCAAAATGGTCTATTAAGTCCTCTAAATATTAATGACCTTAGCAGAGGAGGTTTTTTTTTTTTGTTCAATCGTTTTTTTCTTTGTTTGTCAATAAATATATAATATAAATCTTTCCAAAAAAACAGCCTGGAACATTTTGGTTTGAATCTGAAAAGGGGCTGCATTACATTATACAAAATGTTCTCTTATGAAAGCGGATATCCTAGTGCCCTTCTGGCCCGATGTAATGAAAAGTAAATGAGTGAATGATGATGAAATGCAACCAGCTGTTCGCTGTCACTGTCAGCCGAGCTTCTAATAAAGTTGCCAGGGAGTGTTTTACATTTATTCTGTAACCATCTGCAAATGACCCACCGTTTATACCTGGGTCACATTGCTCTGTGTGAGTGTCTGCTCCGTTATCCATCATATTATTTGTTTCCATATCCTGACAAAGTGCTAGATATAAAGAGAGGATAACAAGCGAGCGGGGCACAGTATGAGGGCACCAGGCAAAAGGTCTTATGTCCTTTCATAAGGCAGCAGATGCGCCATCAAAGTCAATTAACAGCTTAAATGACATCAGGGAGTATGGACGCTGTTTTTATGGAAATCCCTGTAATGTTTTCACTCATCCCAGACTGACACAGGCTTCCGCTCACTTCCTACACATCACTGGTGTAATGGACTGGCAAGAAATTGATTATGAAACCCAGTAGCAACAGATCATTGGATTACCAGTGGCTAAACCCCCCCCCCTCGGAAAACACGATTACTTTAAAACACAAAGGGAGACACCCCACAGACATGCTAACCTAATGAGAGATAATCAGTTAATAATCAGTATATTGGAAATTGTATTTAAGCCGATTAATCTAATTTTAATTCCAATAACCGAACAGAAGTCAATGCAGTGTCTCCACATTCAGGCAAAGATTTATAGATCTGTAATCAGGATGGATTTTTCACGGCATCATCTGTTTAAAGGTAACTGTGTCTATATTTAAAAAAAATAAAGATTGAACACTTGAAATAAATCTAATTTAGCCGCACATATATTTGCAGAACATCTGTATTTATTTTTAAGTGCATTGTGTTCACATCTGTACACATATTATTTTCTAACCCTACAGGGAGCACTGAATTAGTGGATTCAGGTCAACTGGAATAAACACATAAAGGCCACTCAATGGTGTATGAACTACATATATATATATATATATATATAGCAAATGTGATGTATAAACTGCAACATCTGTGGTCTTATAAAGTCTACAGCTTTTAATCGTTTATTTCAATAGGGACAATGCACATTAATGAACACTTTAGACAAATAATGCTTCAAGTGTAAATATGCCAGATTTTAGCTTTGAGCTAATTTCCATCCGTAGTCCCGTACAACATTTAAGAACATGACATTTATAAACATAGCAAAAAATAAATACATGATATGCAGAAAGAGCATGAGCAGCACACACAAGTATTTACCACATGGCAGTACAATGTAGCAGCTACGACATATAAAGTGCAGGAGAAGATACAAGAGCTAAAGTGCAAGAGGAGATACCCCTGTGTTAAAGTGCATTTAGCGGTGATTGCACGTCTGGTTGTTTCTCAACCATTCTTTGAGTTGACCTTTAAAGCTATTGAGAGTGGGACAATCCCGTATCTCAGTTGGGAGGCTATTCCAGAAAGAGCTGCCTTTAATGGAGAGGACATTTTGTCCAAAAGTGGTCCGTCTACAATGGACTTCACAGTCTCCTCTGGTTTCTGACCTAGTGCAGCGTCCAGTGGGTTTTTTGTGGATGAATTCCCCTAAGGGAGGGAGGGGGGGCCAGTCCACGTAAACATTTATAAAAAAAACACATACTTTTAATAGACTTAAAATTGTCAAAACTCAAGAAATTGTGTTTTTCAAGGATGGTACAGTGGTGGTATGAATAAGGCTTTCTGTCAAACACCTTGATAGCTCTCTTGTACAGCTGTTCTATGGGTTTCAGGTTTGTGGCACAAGCAAACGACCAGTTTGTAAAACAGTATTCAATGTGGGATAGAATCAGACAGTGGAGGTATGACTTTTGCAGCATTGACAGTTAAGAAAGGTCTAATTTGTTTAAAATGTTGCAAGTTGAATTTAATGGTATTGGATACTTTCTTAATATGTTTCTTAAAAGTCAAGTTCGAGTCCAATATGACTCCAAGATACTTGAAGTGCGAGACTAGTTCTATTTCTGCTCCGTTTAAAAACACATTGGATCCTTCGATTTTGACTGGTCGTTTACTGAACATCATGCATACTGGTTTTTTTACATTTAACTGTAAGCAAATGTTGTTCAGCCAGTGTTGAACCTTGTCCAAAGCATTTGAGAGACATGATGTGATTATTTCAGTCTTTTTCCCGTGTACAAAGATGACCGCATCATCGGCATACATTTGCACATTCAGTTCAGGACATACATTAGACAAGTAATTTATGTACAGTGAAAACAGTAATGGTCCAAGAATGGAACCTTGTGGAACCCCAACAGGGTTCACAAGGTAGGGGGATTTGGCTCCGTTGACCAAAACACACTGCTTTCTTTTCGATAAGTAAGACTTAACCCACTGTATTGAATCTGCCGAAAAATTGAAATACGTCAGCTTTGTAAGGAGCACTTGGTGGTCAACAGTGTCAAAAGCCTTCCTGAGATCAAGGAAGACAGCACCTACATATGGGCTAATAGACATCAAGCTGAAAATGTGAGGTGCTTGTCAGTAACACAGAAGACAAACTCATATATATAATGTTTAGCTGCTGAGTGTAGTTTTATGTTCATCAAGGTAACAGATGTCAACACTGTTCTTTATAAATTCAAATATGTATAATCATTTTGAAATGCTTTATTCTAAGTGTAAAACTACATTATACTGTTGTATTTCAGGATAAAGGTGAGCTACTGTACACTTGCATATTCAGACTGGAGGAACATTCACAATGAAAAAGAGTATTGATCATGGGTGTCAATTTAATGTCTGTATTTTAAATGTGTACATATATTAAAACTGTGCAGTATATGGATTGTTGTTGTAACACTGATACATTTCTTTCTATTCATTCCTGTGCCTGTTTACAGTTAGAAATGATTGTAAATTATAATGGTTAGGTTGTTTAACTTCTAGCCAGAGGAAACACAGCCAGAGCAGCAGACATCAGAGGCAGTAACTGGTTAAAAGGAAGATAAGTGGGGGATGGAGTAAGTGGGAGAAGAGCGCTGCTGGATTGAAGGGGATATGTGTTCAGTGACAGGAGGGGTCAAGGGTCGCTGCGACAATGTCATCACGACCCCCCCGCGTGACGTCTGAGAAATGCTGAGGAACGTGTCTGTCCCTGGGGAAAAGAAGAAGAGGAACAGACAGATGGGTAAAGTCGTTCTGGATGCTTCAACCATCAATACCTGTTAGCATCAAAATGCACTGAAGTGGATAATGGACCTCCAGTTGGTACTGCTTCATAAAAGAGGGGTAAAACTCAGTAGATATTAGAATATATACGTTTTCTTTTCTACATCTTTAATACTGATTATGTAGTTGCAGTCTCTGAGATAGCGTCCTGAAAATATTATATTTCTCATAATACTCTTTTCACCCTCTGTCTGAAACCTTTGATTGGTTAGCTGGCCGGCTCTGTTGTGATTGGTCAACCTTTAGGATTTTAGCCTTTGCAGAACATTTACATGCACAAATAAACAATATAACACAATACAGGAAAGAAAAACCCCAAATTAATAATGGAAAAAAAGGAGAATGACAAAACAGACTTGCATATTCAGGATTATCCTCCATTATTTTGGCATCACTTATGCATGCATGCTCAAAACATTGTTTTCTTTCTGATATGCTTTTAGGTGCACGACTCTCCGTAATGATACAGGAAATCGTTCCATTTGTATCCAGGTTTTGGCATGCGGTAGCCTAATACTCTTGTTAAGAGTGGCAATTGTTTATCTTTTGTTTTCATGTCAATTATGTAACCTCATTCATTGGTCTCTGGCTCACATTTCACTTGAACACAAGTCATGAAACACACACACACACACGTACGTATGCACACACCTCCTGCCTGTATTATGCCTCCATTTATTGAATAATGTATGAGTTGTCTGCTAGCGGGTTTCTCTGACAGATGCTCTTTTCTGTCACTCGTCCAGCACACAAATGCCTATCGGATGCCCCCCTTCACCCAAATCCCCAACACAACCCCCCCCCCCCCCCACACACACACATCCTGTCCAGAGGTCACACAAGGGCATGATGAAGACAGTAAGGTTGCTTCTGCACACAAAAAGCAAATGCTGTCCCATTGACTGCCATGGCTGCTATTCACCACAATGACTCCTCATATAAACGATTCCTAATAGGGAGCTGAGTGCAGGAGGTAATGCTTTATTAAGTGGTAATCGCTCACACAAAGCAGAATGGAGAATGAGAGAGAGACGCCGAATCGTTGCCAACCAGCCTCTCCTTTCAAGTCGGCATCAGTGGAACTTATCAGAGCTCTAGAAATCCAGATGAGAGGTGGGAATGAGAGGCTTTTAGAAATAAGAAATCTGCTGGCGGTGAGCACAGCCGTGTAATTTCCTCTCCCCGACTCTCCTATCACCGCCACTGATCTACTGTGTCTGGGGGATCTCTCGCTCTGTCTCTGGTCTGTCTGGGAAGTGAAACCAAAGGCAGCGAGCAGGGGTGGGAGGGGAAGGAGGAGGAAGAAGAGAAGAAGAAGAAGAAGAAAAAGAAGAGCAGGAGGATGGCGGTGTGGAAAACATGATGAAAGGGACTGCTGGAGAAGTGAATATAGACACCAGACTTCAGGAGCAGTGGTGTGAAGTAACCAAGTACTGTAGTAGATTTTAGATTCAGAGTATTTCAATGTTTTGCTACTTTGTACTTCTACTCTCAACAATTCACAGGTAAATCTTGTACTTTTACTCCACTACATTTATTTAATACCTTTAGTTACTTTACAGATTTGTATTAATGATGTGAAATATAATCAACACTTAAATCAGACTTTAGTTCCACCTGGAGTAAATTCACAAGCTACCCTGCAGTATACAAAGTCATTCAAACTAGCTGCACCTTTACCAGCTTTGATAACACTTTAATGATCAATAATTAAAATCAAAACATATATTATATATTATTCTGAAATGGGCCAATCTGAAACATGAGTACTTTTACTTGTATTACTTTAAGTATATTTAGATGCTAATACTTTTGTAATTTATTGAGTGACATTTTGATTGCAGGACTTTTACTTGTAACAGAGTATTCCTACACTCTGGTACTTCTACTTTTACTTCAGTACAAGATCTACCTGAGAAGGTAATGGAAAATGAATGGGAGAAGAGAGGAGGCCTTAACGCGAGGTGAAACAGTGAACTCTTCTTCTACACTTCTTAATTTTAAACCTCAACCATCTCCCTCCAACCTTGATGACTTACCCCGGGGCGAGTCCATAATGAATGTTACTCTGCTCTCTGAGGACCAGAGTACATTGCAGGGCAATTTGTACCGATGAGCACAAGGGCATATGAGTCACACAGCTAATATGAAATAAAGCCTCTGGATGAACCGGTGTCATTGTCAGATTAGGTGTGAGCCCAGCCAGTGTACGTCTAGTCCCACATACTGTAGTAGCATTTAAAAAGTAAGCTGGCAAAAATAAAAGGCTAATTCATACGAGGTCCCGCTAACTGCCCTCTCCATCCCAGTATTATAACAGATGAGCAAAATTAGCAACGCTAGCAGTGTAAAGGATGGAAATTTGTTCGGCTATAGGATCGATGTCCGTAAAGAGGATGAGAGCAAAATCATTTTATATTCATGTTATGCTGCAAGCTGGATAAAAACACTTCATAATTAACATCCGTTGACACACTCACTTCCCCACAGTGCAGCTGAGCTTCTTCCTATAAGAAGGGGATTTGCCAGAAAGTATGACCAATGGCTTCCCATTAATTACCCTCACAATGATTTTGCAGGATTTAAGACAAAGCATTGATCTAAGCACAATATGCCAGTGTGTTATATGGGTCCCAGGTTGCTGGAAGTTTTGTTATAACCAAAGACCGTCCTAAACTGTCTTTATCTACATTGTTTGTGTCATGATATGCATTAATGCTGAAATAAAAAGAAACAGTCTCTTCTTTATATTTGACCTGTTGGTTTACATGTTTGACTAGTCCTTAATTCGTTTTTTTTGTTTGCCCAAATTCATGAAACGCACTCTCACAAATAACTCTTTAAGCTGCATTACATTTCTTTCCTTCACAACCAGCTAAATATTGTACAAATATTTCACATATTATACTTTTAACATGCTATTTAACCATGATAAAGAGGCCCTCTTGTGCTTTTTGGGGTTTCCCTTTCCTGTAGTGTCTTATAAAGGTTTTTGTGCTTGTAAATGGTCTGGTCCCTGCCTGAAACGCCTCCATTGGTGTCCTTTGATTACTTCAATAACATAGTGACATCACTATGCAACACACGCTTATATTGGCTAGCGTTACAACACATTGTACGTGATAGGCTAAGAGGCGGGAAAGCTAGCAGTTGACCAATCACAACAGAGCCGGCCGGCTAACCAATCAGAGCAAAGGCAGTATGATAAAAATAAAGAGCTTTTTGAACATTTTGAGAACACGTCACAGTTGAGACACAAAATACAAATATGAACCTGAAAATGAAGTTCTAGGATTAGGCCTTAAACACACAGGATACAAGTTGTGCTGCTCTACTTTCTGGTGACTGAAACTTTGTGTCTCCAATCAGTGATGTCCCAGCAGGTGACTCTGACAGCTGATGGGGAGCCCCCCCCCCCGCTGTGACATCACTGATTGGGGAGTGGTGGAAGTGCAACATGCCTGGAAGTTTCAACCCAGCAAGAGCACAGCACCAGCAGCTTCTGCTCTGTGTGAGTCCCTGTTGAACATGTTTTAACAAAGTCAATCTAGACATCAAGTATTTCCAACACTTACAAGATTAAAAGCAGCACCTTAAGTTACGCTGATTTACACGGTGATTGATTTTAATCGTCTTTTTTTGTGTTTTCCTTAGGTTAAACGAGTAAAGCCTAATCCTGTTGCGTGAGATTTTCAGCCAGCCGAAGGGGAGTTGTGTGGTTGCCAGGCCAATGTTAGCATGGCAATCAATCAGATAGGTGTGGAAAATCATTGCGATATGTTATTATTAGAACAAAATAGCCAATTTGTCACTCCATTATGCAGACACACACACTTGTAGTCACACACACCAACACACACACACACAGAGGTAGTCTCTTTCAAAGCTGCTTCTGTGCCTCGGTGTACACGATGTTGTTTGCATAGCAGAAATGAGATCATTCGTGAAGCCCCCGGGGTCACGTTTCCTCAAGAGGAGGGTGAGAGGAACTGAAAGAAAAAGAGGTTTGTGTTTTTTTATCTGGCTGATGAGGGAGGAAGGAGGGTGAGTGCGTGTTTGGAGAGTAAAGCGTGAACATAGATAAGAAGGGGGGAGGTGTGCAACGAGAGGGAGGACGTTGCCCTGTTGCATTTTTATTAGGTCTCGATTTGAGTCGTCAGGGGGATGGACGCCATGTAGACACCATGCAAGGACAACTTGTCACCTTATCACTCTGTCTCGCCCTTTGCTGCTCTTTCTCTTTCCCCTCTGGCTTTCATGTCTCTCTACTCACTCTTTTCCCTCTACCCTTTAACCCTTAGGTGTCCTCTGCAGCTAGCGTAAAATGCTAAAATGACATGATAAGAGCCTCCAATAACACAATATCCCTTATCAATGTCAGAGTGCACTGATTTTGAATGCTGCTCTTTATCTAATTAGATGCTCACTCAATCATGTTCGATGTGTCTTCGTCCTCAAGCGACATTAAACACTTGGTTTGCAGATCAGGCTTCAGTGCCTCTAATTAAGAAGTCTAATCATTTTACCATTTATTGAAATCCTCCAGGAAAAAGCAATAAACACACTTCCTGGGTCTTTCTCTGGCCTTGAAAAGTAAGCTATAAAACTCACTGGGTGTAACAAGATTGCCCCCTGGTGGTCATTTAGCAGCTTGCACATAGAGGATATTGTTTTGATGTGTTTTATTTCTCACATTTGTCTCAATTTAAGTGTGATTCATTGTAGCTTTATGTATTTCTTCTCAAACTCTCTTAACTAGGGCTAACAATTACTTTCTTTATCAATTATTTAGCTTATTATTTTACGTCTTTTAATGTAACCTGAAATATTTCTTGCACTATCTTATGTCTTTTTAGTTTTATTCTTAAGTACATAGTATGTTGCACTGTTGGAGGAGCCTGATATAAGATTTCTACGCTGTAGCTAATGTGCATACAATAATAAAACCATTGAATCCTTGATCATCTAGATTACATTACATTACATGTCACTGGTATCCAAAGCGACTTACATACTCAATACTGTGGCCAATCCCCACAGGAGCAATTTGGGGTGAAGTGTCTTGCCCAGGGACACAACGACATGCTGACTGCAGTGGGGTTTGAACCTGTGACCCCCTGATCCCCCTGATCTGATCACCAACGCACTAACCCACTGCGCCACACGCCTCCTAGATAATTTGATTAATCATTCTGTTTATAAAATGCCAGAAAATAATAATGAAACAAATCAAAAACACAGAGATATTGAGTTTCTTTTTTGATATAGAAGAAAAGCCGTAAATGAGCACATTTGAACGGCTGAAAACAGCTTTTTCTGCCATTTTTGTAAGAAATGACCCTAATTTATCATCAAAACAGTTACTTTGTTGTTAAATTTGACCATCCTTGCAGCTCTGTTCAAACTACAGCTCCTTACAAGTACAACCAAAGAAGTGCAGCACAAACTCTGACACTTCAGAGATACACATTCATCCTCCACTTATCACCAGTCTCCCCTCATGCACGACACTTCATCTCCATATTCATTTGGTTGGAGTCAGCTGCACTCGACTTCCCTGAGGTTACAGAGCCTCACCATCGCTGGGTAACTTTCTGATTAAAGTCCTCCTCTGTCTCCGGCTTTGAAGTCAGTAATGATATTCAGCAGACCTGGATGACACAGAATCAGAATTATAATGAAGGTGAGATTTCAGATTGGTTGGGGAATTGAAGGGGGAATGTGATCCAGGATATTCTGAGTTGTATGTGCATTTTTCATGAGATAGATCACTAAGAGAAGACGCTATTTGTGTAAAACCATCGCAAACATGTTGCCCCTTAAGAAAAAGAAAACACAACATGATAATAAGTGTTACTTTAGTCTTTTTTTTAACCTAAAACACACAAAAAAGCGAGCTTGTTTTTACTTGTTCATTAATTAAACAGTGATGAAAATATTTTGTATGTGCACTATCCACCTAATTTAATAGTAAATAGAAATACTTTTCACAGCTTGTCGTAGCAGGAAAAGCACTTTAGTGTAAGCTAGTAAAAATGACTGCCTTCTGTTAAGGTGATTATTTGAACTGAACCATTGTTAGCTAAATTAGCTTCACCAGTGTGTGCTACTATGACAATTCACAGACACCAGGTTCAATTCCAACATGAAGCGGCAGAGAAATGTTATTCATTTTCCTGGAAACCATATTTCTGTGATGAGAAATTACTAAATTGGCTGGCAGCAGATCATCATCAGTCTGCAGGGACTTGGCTTTGAGACCAGAGAGTTGCTGGTTAAAATACTGCACCCTTGAGCAAACAAACCCCTTACTGCTAGGGGTTAGTGCTCAGCTAACCATCAATGTGACATCTCTCTACATTGATGCATGTGATTGACTTATAAAATCTGATTTATTGTCACAGATTAAACTCTAAAACAGCAGAGCAGATACCATTAGCTTTAACTCTTACTTAATACTGACAAGCAGGGCCGTCCCTGGCTAACATGAGGCCCCACCCAAAGTTATATGATGAGGCCCTCTGTTTCGCGAGCGTCAACGGGGGGGTGGGGGGGGGGGGGTGGTTGCTAGTGGAGCCTCGCATAGGTGCGGCACATTTTCGGCTCAGTTGAGGCACCCTCCGCAAGGTGAGGCCCCACGCAGTCTGCATGAACGGCCTGTAGGGAGGGACGGCCCTGCTGACAAGACAACTCTTTAATCTACCACTAAGTCAATTCTGCATAATTATACATTAACATTACATTTTTAAATGCACTCTTGATAATACTTCTTATAGAGTATTTTTTAAAAGCAGTTTTGCTGGTTTTACTAAAAGTATATTAGTGCTTCTTCTTCTGCGGCCCCATTTAGACCTCAGTGTCGCCCTCTGCAGACTGCAGGAGGAGATGATGTTTATTCCGTCACGTTTCCCTCTGACTGATAGATGGCAGCAGAGACCAACCTGTGAGGACACGAGTGGCACGAGGGACTGATCCTCTTCTGTTTGTGTTAGTAATTATTGAGTCATTAAACCTCAAGCACCCTCCCTCAGCTGTGGAGGCAGACCATTATCTGTAGATCAATAATATCTGGTGTGTGTGTGTGTGTGTGTGTGTGTGTGTGTGTGTGTGCACATGGATGGTGAGAATGAGAAGATGGGAGGTTGACTGCAAGTAATGGGCCATAATTAGGGGTGAATGTTTACACACACACACACACACACACACACACACAAGACGTGCACACATGCAATAGCCTGAGGTAATTTGGCGGCACTAAATGAGATTATCAGCAGCGAGGTGATTAATGAGCATCCCTACTGCAGAGCCTTATAATCAACAGCCCCGCTCTGCTGTGATACACACTATGGAGATATGCTCAGGTACATGTTACCAGCTCCTGCTGCTAACACCAGCTCCTGCAACACAACACACACCAACAGGAAACACAGCAACAACAAAATCTGAAGGGATCACTGGGGGGGCAGAGGAACTGTGCAACTCTTGTTCTTTTTGACTGTTTATTTAATGCTTCAATCTAGACCCAAATCTGTTACTCATTCAAAGCTAATTTCATTTTAACTCACCCCCAGTTCTACTCTTCTTTCTGGCATTATTGGAAATTGTACCTAATTTACACAAAAATAAACCCTATTTTTAAATTTAAAAAAGCATAATTAAAATGTGAATTATTTTGACTATAGGTAAGATCAGAGGAACATAACTTTAATATTATTACAGACGGGTATATGTCACGGTTAAGTCAGGATTCTGTTTTGAAAATACTTAATTGTTTTAATTGCTGACCCTGGATGCTATACATTTAAATGTGCCACAATGCTGGATTCAATTGAATTACATTTTAATGCGTTTAACTAAAATCCTACTGATATATTTGGAGGACATTTGTTCTTTCAATTCAAATGCAGACGTAACAGCTTTGACTTGTGTTACTGCATCAATGCACATTTAGAGTAATCATAATGATGAAAACAAGGTGTAGCTTTTAAATGACACATTAAATTGTGTGTGTGTTTGGAAAATCATTTTAAAAAGTTGCTTTTTTTACTGCATGGGGGGAACATGTTCAGTTCATCATATCAGTAATGGGTAGGTAAAAAAAGTAATTATGAGAAAAGGATCTTCATTTATAGAAATAGAAATCACTCTTTATGGTTACTTCGCAGATGCCACATGTAGCGAGAATTCATATCAACGTTATTTTCATTAGGACTATAAGGGATAAACAACTTTTAACAAACATCACTTGCTGTGTGCACATTTAAAAAAGTTGATAGTGAAAGAAACTAATCTTAATTGAATAAACACCGAAGTGTTTATTCTCTCAAATTCAGACATGAGGAATGAGTAAACAAATAAAGCGAAAGTGGACGATGTTTTTGCATCTTCTGTTAAATTAGAGGGTGTCTGGGAAATGTGGTCTTCATTTTGAAAAACACAACGCTAACCAAGCAGACACTGTGGGATTGATAATGCTAGCATTCCTTTAATTACTCCAAGGTGTCAAAATAAACCTCCGTTACGAAATAAAGTTGTCATACTTGAATCAATTAAAGATGCATAATAAAGAGGATTCTCATGGCACGGTTAAAACAAAGCGTGTGGCAGAGGCTTGCATTTGGAAGCACATTTAATGAGCATATCTTTTCCCCTCACCTCCTCCTCAGTGTGCATGGAGCTGCTTCACCATCTCTGTGTGCAGACACCTACATCAGATAATGCTCTCTAAGTCTCTATAGTGAGCCGTTTGAAGTAGCTCCAGTGAACTGCGGCCCTCCCCCAGCCTCCGCCTCTTGTTCCCCGAGAACAGTGCAGTGTGTGCGGGGTGACGGGGTCAGGGTGACTGGGTCCCCCCTCCATCTCCATATAGGCTGTAGGCTACAGCTGCTCCTAGGAGATTGGTACCTCAAACACACACACTGTGCCTCAGATGTCCCTGAATGTATGTGTGTGTGTGTGATAAGGGCCAGAGGATGGAGACGTCTTTATCGTGTAGAAGTGGGAGGATTATCCCATCACCGCTGTATTAAATACAAAGCGAGGGATGGTAGGCCGGTTAACCAGGCGCTGCAGCTCCACCCTGACGGGCACCTTTCACCTTCACTACAGCTGACCTGGATCTCCACCCTGCACACTCTCACCATGTGCGGTTTCACTGCTGCACCGCATGATGCACCGTCATTCCCTTTGCTTCTAATACGGCATGCTTTACGTTTCGTGGTTAATGAAATCATACAGGAAATGATACGTATGGTGCCAGTCTATATTTGTCTTATTGAGAGCAGAGCCACAGTAAATTAAGCTTTCTAGATATTATATTATTGTCTGATGAAGCATGGCATTTCCCTTCATGAACATGCACATTGGTACTGTTGTTTGTTTTGAATACACACATCCTGGTGGGTAAATACTCAGTAGAGCACCACATGTGTAATAATCGACAGTCAAAAACAGTCTTCAAAAAGCACATTTGTAACACTAATTTGAGGCTTTTTTTGTAAGAATTGACGAGAATATTATTTATTTTCTTATAGATTCAAATTAGTATGATGCAAGATCATTGTATCTTTTTGCTTCTGTTTTCTAATAAGGCAGGCTTCATGATTCGTGCTTAATACATTATTTAGAGAGGACATGCCTCGAAATACTCCATAATATTCTCAATCTGTACAAATCCAATGAAAAGTATTTCCTGATGAAGCTTTTCCCTCTTCCCTCTGGGGCTCCATCTTGTCCAAAAATGTTGAAAACATATCCGTGAGCCACACTGATGCCATTTAGTATTTTGCTACCATTAATTATTTTTTATATAAATTATTAATAGTGTTATTATGATTAAGTAAATTAGTCAAGGATACGTCTGAAGCTATTCTTTATTTTCCTTAATGTAAACAAATGAAATGAATTAATGCCTGATTAAGTTTTTCCCTCTTCATTATGGACCTTTTTATGCCATCATATTCAAAACACACCAGTAAACCACACTGCTGCACTGGGCTCCTTTTTTAAAATGCATATGGACACTGTTGTTTGTTTTGAAGCAATTCCCACACACACATCCTGGTGTTTAAATACTCACAAGTGCACCAAATGTGTTTTAATCCGCAGCTGGAAATAGTCCCCAACAAGCACACTTCATCCATAGCGTTTGGAGTAAACTACAGTGGGCATGTTTTTTTAAAAAAAAGGAAATTAACAAGGATATTAAAATGAGCCACTGACCAGGTAAGGAAGGCAAAGAGTATTTAATAGATGGACTAATACATCGTTGTTTGAGATATTTTCTTTAGTAGTTTTCATAATCTTAATTGTGGATTATAACCAGCCTATAAAGACTTGATTATTAATTTGTTAATCATTTACAAAGGCCTTTTTTCAACCATTTATAAACCTTTTATAAGTGAAATCCTTTGAGTTGTACACTATATTTCTGGCAATGTGTTCCAGTCTCGTCTGTGTAAAGGTAAGCAATTAATCATAGGTTAAAACAATAAATCACAGTGAGTTTTTTTCTATGAAGTGAAGCTGTCAGTGGAACAAGATCACAGGTGAATTTCATGAGATTTTAATGAAGCATTTATTGATGTTTCCTCCTCAAAATCAAGACACATTTCATCAAGCATCAGCAGATAAACTGTGAGACACTGAACTCTGTCAAATCTGTATAATTAAATGAATGAAGCCCATTCACGAGCCAACATTTGACTGTTATAAAATCAGTATGTTCCCAAAACACTGCTGACACTGTCACCACAGTCTCCAAGCTGTGCTGGCCTGCAGCGGAGCCACAAAGTGATCCCAGCTACAGAGCGTCGAGTGAAACTGTGTGTGTGTGTGTGTGCGCGCGCCACCATTTATCATCACTGCTATCAGCACATGACTAATATTTACCCTGAACTCATCACTATTCATCTGCCTCAGCGTCGCCTGGCTCTGATTGTTTATCGTCCTAAATAAACATGTGGTGGTGAACAAAAGAATGCATACGGTAGGAATATGAAACGCTCTCTTTTGCTTTCTGAATCAGTAACATGTGAGAGGCGACACGGGAAATCTGCTGATGCCGGTGTCTTCCTAAATGTGTTCAATATGCTTCCTTAAATCACAAAGTGACAATCTAATGACACAGCACACCAGTGTTGTTGTCACTCTTTAAATATGTGCTGCTGCATGTTGTTTATGCTTGAGCTTTGCTTGTTTGATCCCATGGTGAGAGTCACATTTTGAGAAAATACAGTGTGTGCAGTATATGCATGTATGCAGTGTGTGATGTATGCAGTGTGGTTTTCTACAGGCTCTGCTCTTTCCTCCTCCAGAGCCACCTTTCCTGCGGATTGCCATTTAAAGCGGCTGAATAATTGAGGAGTAACATTTGCGTCACCCTTCCTGGGGTGTGTGTGTGTGTGTGTGTGTGTGTGTGTGTGTGTGTGTGTGTGTGTGTGTGTGTGTGTGTGTGTGTGTGTGTGTGTGTGTGTGTGTGAGGAAGAGACTGAGAGAGACACTTGTTAGGAACAGGTCACACACACACACCTGCTACAGTGGCCATTATTAGCTTTTATCACATTTCATACAGTAGACGCCACAGCACAGTTGAACTGATGCAAATTATGGCTTTGCTCTGCAGAAAATAATGTATTAGTATTGAAAACACACTTAATATTCTCTTATGAGGAGCGTCAGTATAATACTGTTTCATCAGAATCATTATTGAACAGCAGGAGTTCTTACATTTAGTTTTATTGTCAGTCACCAAAAACATATCAAATAAGGGCGGTTGTATTTTTCTTATTGTCAATAAATCCCATCAAGAACTTTATTGGCATTAAGAAACTGTAGTTACATCACCCTTAAATGGTTTATGCATTATACACTTGACACAAGAGTAAATAAGGCACACGTGAGAGAGGATAATAGATAATTAGGTATAAAATATAAGCAATAAAGTAGAATGAAATAATGATTAAAAAAACAGGTATGTGTTCAATGTCCTATTTTCCTGTCCGTGGCGCTACCCCTGAGACAAGTATCGTTTTCATTTAAAAACTAAAATCACAAAGAGTCACTATGAAAAATAGCTGAGCACTGATATTTAAATTTTTTGCAAAAGCATCCCAAATGGAGTTACATTATGTAAATATTTGGACCTATTTTCAGGTGTGGATGAACACACATCAGACGATGTATGTAACATGGTCTCCCCCCTACGGGTTTTTAATTCATACTGACAACAATGGAGCTCTATTGCACAGATTAATGATATATATTAGGCTTTGTATATACACACACACACACACACACACCACACACACGCTTCAATGCCTGTTGGTAATATATTCCCAGCCTCGTCTTTTAAACTCTACAGATCCTAATTTGATGATAATATCTGAACTCAGTCCATGTATTTTGTTGTTGGTGATTTAGCAAAAGTATTAATTTCCTCATGGGATTATTTTAAATGTATGCAATTATAATGAACTCAAACAAATGTTACCCTGAACCCCCCTCATTGACCTCTCACTCCTTATCCCAATTTTTTTAAGAGACTGCATCCAAAAGCCCTTCTGTTCATTTGCCAGTTAATGTGTGCAGCCTTTTTGTTTTGTTTCTCTTGTAACAGTTCATAGCCCTCACCTCTGACCTCAGCTTCTCGGAGGTAACTGAGGCCAAACCCCCAGGATTAATCTCCAAAATGGCCGCCTCACCGAGCTGTTTATCCACCGACCTTTTATTAAGAGAGGGTCCCTAACCTGAATGAATACTGTTTCACTGGCAAACACAAGCAGACGCAATTAATCAAAGCCTTGTGAGCCTGTTGTGTGTGTGTGTGTGTGTGTTGTGTGTGTGTGTGTGTGTGTGTGTGTGTACGTGTCGAATTTCAGGCCGCACACCTCAGCAGTGTGTTTTCACACAGCGCCGTGTTGCTTTAACCTCTCCCAGACTCCTCCAGGCCTCACCAGGAAAGGAATCACAACAGACTTAGGTTACACATGTCCTACAGGGTGTGTGTCTGTATATGTATATGTGTGTGTGTGTGTGTACGCCTGCATGCCTGTGGGCATGTGTGTCCTGCAAGACCTTCACATTTTAACAAGGATTAGCTCTATGTTTTCCTTTCATCAGTTTTCTGATGGATCCCCAAATATGTTCGAAATCAAATCGGGACAAGCGGCGCCCTGTGCGGATGTTTGGACGGCAAAACCCCTTCTACCTGAGCGGGTTAGACGCTGTTGAACCTTCACTCAACAAGGGACAACACCCCTGCCCACACACACACACACACACACACACACACACACACCACACACACACACACACACACGTCCTCTTAAGTCATTACAATAATCCCCCTCAGTCTGGATCTGGGAGCAGAGCAGGGACTCTTCGAACTTTGGATAAAACCAGACGCTGGTTCACTGCAGCTCAAACAAGAGGCCACAGCAGACCACCACTGGTGCAGAATAAGTAAAAAAAAAAAAAAACATAGAAGAAAAAACACATGGGCCCCGTGCACAAATTTGCACAAACACACACATGGGCGGGGATGTAGGTGCTGCATCAGTTCTTCTTGAAATGAAATATACAGTTCAAAGCTTCAGCTAAAGCCCAACAGTGAGCGTGCATAATGGCATTTCCATACTGTGTCACACAAATGTATACTCACAATGCACACGCACACACACGCCCGGAGATGCGGGGGCACTATAAACAGCTCTTTATATCTCTCCCATTCAAATCGATTTGCTTACGGTCGGCTGCCAAAGGGACCAAATCTAACTGTTTCCCCTTGAATACATTAGACGGCGAGTGAGGTTGGGAAGTGATAATGACTTCCCCTGCTGCTCTCCCTCTCTTCTTTTCGTCCTCTTTCTCCCCTCCTCCCCCTTCTCCTCCTCCTCCTCCCCCCGTCACTCCATCGCCACTCGTCTGCATCTGTGTCTCAGATGGGGAATTTGACTTGTACTCTGTCTGATTGAAGCCGGACGGACTCCATCCTTCCTCCCTCGCCCTTCTGTGACTCTTCACGTCCCCAGGACAGAACTGCAAAGTTAAAGCGCCGCCTTTCTCTTTTTCCATCCCATCCTCTGAAGGAGAAGAGCATTTTTCCTTCAGGCCAGGATGCTGTGGACACATCAGGGTTGTGCGCTGAATAACTGAAGGCCAAAAACACTGGACCCATAATGTCATCAGTGGGAAACTGCTCTAACAAAGCTTTTGTAAAAACAAAAAGGCACAAGAATAGCGCAGACCGAGCCCATTTCCTTAGTTAAGGAGTAATGTGTGTCCGCTCCAAAATTAACTGGGTTATTGTTAAGCATATTTGTATAAGAACAAAGTCATGTTTCAGTTCATGTGTATGACATCATCAGAATGTGCCTGAAACGTGGTGATGCTAATGAGCATGCGCAGATACAATAAACGGTCCGTACTCCAGGCCAAACTCTGAGCGATGTGGTCGTGTGTTTCTTCTGTCCGTTAGCATACTTACAAACTACTTTGGTTGACTGCAAACGTGGAGACTTCTGCTGAATATAATGTCTCACGCAACAGGTTATGGGCCCAGTCAAGGAGGCCAAAGGTGGTTTAAGTTGTTATTCGACGGTGACGAGAAAAACTTTGAGTTATGGGAGACGAGGTTTTTGGCGCACATGGAACTGCGCGGCCTCAGTGAAGTTATCCTGGAAGAGCCAGCGATAGACTACAACGACGAACAAGCACTTGAAGAAGACGCAACAAAGAATGCAGAAGCATATGCTGAATTAGTGCAGTGTCTAGATAATAAAAGTTTATCACTCATAATGAGAGACGCTAAACGAGATGGAAGAAAAGCGTTGGCAATACTCCGAGAGCACTACGCAGGAAAGGACAAACCACGAGTCGTGAGCCTGTACTGTGAACTCTCTTCTCTCCACAAAGCAAGCAACGAGACTGTTACTGATTATATTATTCGAGCGGAGACTATATTCACGTCTTTGAGAAGGGCCGAGGAAAATATCAGTGACGGGTTGCAGATTGCCATGGTAGTGAAGGGGTTACCGGACTCATTCAACCCGTTTGTCGTGCACGTCACTCAAACCAACGACCGTCTAACGTTCGGTGAGTTCAAAGCTAAACTGCGGAGCTATGAGAGCACTGACAAGTATAGGACGAGTGACATGAATGCGGACGAGGACGGCGTTATGAGGACTAGCGGGGCGAAGACACGAGGACGTGGAAGAGGGAAGAAGATGGACTTAGCCGACACTGAATGCTACACATGCGGAAAGATGGGGCATATGGCTAGGACATGCCCTAACGAGATCCAAGCGAGGCGAGAGGAGCGACGGTGGGACACGCCACACCGAGGAAGGGGCCGAGGCCGAGGCAGAGGGCTGGGCCGTGATCAGGTGAAGAAGGCAGACGGAGACACGGAGGATGATACCGGTACCAAAGTTTAAGACAATCGATAAGAGCTTTAGACCCGAGGACCATGTGATAGAGCTGGCAGATGGAACGAAAACAACCGGGATGGCGAAGATGAGGGGAGAAGCCGAAGTTGTTCTGCTCGACAGCGAGGGACGGAAAGTGAAAACGAGGCTCAAACAAACGCTTCACATCCCATCTTTTCCACAGGACATTTTCTCCGTGAAAGCAGCGGCAGCCAGCGGAGCTGAGGTCCGCTTCAAGGACGGTGATGATTGGCTGATTCATCAAAATGGTACCAAGTTTAAAATGGATGTGTATGGTAGGCTATATTACCTTAGCACAGTAGAGGATGAAAATACTGATGATGTTTGTAATGGTTGTCATGACATCCAGACATGGCATAGAATACTTGGTCATTGTAATTTTGAGGATGTGTCTAAACTAGAGAAAGTGGTTGAAGGTATGTCGATCAAAGGGAAACATGACATGTCTAACCATAACTGTGAATATGTACGCCGGGAAAATTTACTCAAAGCAGAAACAGGCAGGCAGATGCAAAAGCTAAGACAGTACTAGAGCTAGTACATACAGACCTATGCGGTCCAATAGAACCAGCAGATAAAGACGGGTACAGATATGCAATAGCATTTACTGATGATTATAGTGGGATGATTTTTCCCTACTTTATCAAAGCAAAGAGTGATACAGCAAAAGCTACTGAAAAATTCATAGCGGATACTGCTCCATATGGACACATTAAGTGCATAAGATCTGACAACGGTACTGAATTCACCGGGCATGAGTTTCAAACTTTACTTAGGACGAAAGGGATAAGGCACGAGACAAGTGCCCCCTACTCACCTCACCAGAACGGTACTGCCGAGAGAGGTTGGAGGACCTTATTTGAGATGTCACGATGCATGCTATTAGAGAGTAACCTCCCAAAGCAGTTATGGACATATGCTGTACAAACAGCAGCACAGATACGTAACAGGTGTTACTGTAAGCGTCTAGAGCAGACACCATACCGTGTTTTTACTGGCAAAACACCCAACTTGTCCAACATGAAAATATTTGGCTCTGAATGCTACGGGTATAAGCAGGATAAGAAGAAGCTAGATTCTAGATGTGCAAAGGGTATTTTTGTAGGATACGACAAATATAGCCCAGCATTCCAAGTATTTTATCCTGAGACAGGGAAAGTCCTGAAACATAGGCTGGTAAAATGTATCACCAAGAGTAGCGCAGATAGTCAGACTCAGACAAATCATAATATGGATGATGACACTTATGGAGAAATTATTCCCACAACACCAGCAGGGACAAAAATGGTCAACCAGAATCAGAGAGAGCCTAATGTGGGTGTACAGTCCTATAGTGAGGAGAATATTGAGGCTAGTCAGATCCAGACAGATGGTACTCAAAGAGAACAGGGAGAGAGTGCACGACGCTATCCCACTAGACAAAGAAACGCTCCAGAATATTTAATGGAGTATCAGTGTAAGGCTGATTGTAATGATGAAGGTGAAAATGTAGATTATTTCTACAGAGTTGCTTGTGACGTACCCAAAACATACATGCAGGCTGTAGGCTCTAAGAAATCAAAAATGTGGGCTGATGCAATGAAAGAGGAGATGAACTCTTTAACAGAGAATGAGACCTTCAGTCTGACCACACTGCCAAAGGGCAAGCAAGCAGTGGGAGGTCGTTGGGTATATGCAGTAAAGGAAAGCCCAGATGGATCTGAGGTTTTTAAAGCCAGATATGTAGCTAAAGGCTATAGTCAAGTAGAGGGAATTGATTACAAGGAAACTTTTTCACCGACAGCAAATATGACTTCTGTACGTACATTGATGCAGGTGGCTATACAGGATGATCTTATCCTACACCAAATGGATGTGAAGACAGCTTATCTCCATGCACCAATAGACTGCGAGTTATATATGGAACAGCCCGAAGGTTTTGAGGCAAAATCCAAAACAGGGGAACACTTAGTGTGCAAACTTAACAAGTCATTGTATGGTTTAAAGCAATCCGGGCGAAACTGGAACAAGTTACTGCATGATCATCTTACAGAGAATGGGTTTGTGCAAAATGATGCTGATCATTGTGTCTACAGAAAAGAGTCTGAGAAAGAAAGAGTTATTCTGTTGATATGGGTAGATGACCTACTTATAGCGGCCAATAACAACGGCTCACTCAGTGATGTCAAAGAGATGTTGAAGAGGAAGTTTAAAATGAAAGATTTGGGTGAACTTAAACACTTCCTAGGTATCGACTTTACACAGAGTGAGGGGGAGATCAAAATGAGCCAAAAGAGACACATAGCAAAGATGCTAGAGAGGTTTGGCATGTCAGAGTGCAAACCAAGGTCAACTCCATGCGAGCAAAAGTTACATTTTGACACTGAGGGTGAAGTTATCGATTCAACAGGATACAGAGAGATAGTAGGTGCTTGATATACATTATGACATGTACTAGACCTGATCTGAGCTGGATTGTGAGTAAACACTTAGCAAACAAAAACAAATTGGGCTGCAGCAAAACAAACTGTTGAGGTATCTAAAGGGTACTATAGACCAAGCTACATTACAGAAAAGTGAGGAAAGCCTAAGCTTGAGGGATATTGATGCTGATTGGGCAGCCGATCAAAATGATAGGAGAAGCACAACTGGATATTGTTTCAGCTTAACTGAAAATGGTCCAGTTATATCCTGGAAAAGTAGGAAGCAGCCAACAGTGGCGCTATCGACCTGTGAAGCCGAGTACATGAGCTACTACTCAAGAGAGCATGTACCTTGTACAGTTATTAAAAGGGGTAGACCGTAATAGCCCACATGTACCAGTGAAGATATATGAGGACAACCAGGGAGCAATAGCTCTATCCAAAAACCCTGTATCCAGACAGAGAAGCAAGCATGTAGACATCAAATACCATTTTGTACGATCTGCACATGCTGAGGGGAAGATATCTATTACATATTGTTCTACTGCAGATATGGTAGCTGATGTCCTTACCAAGCCATTGACAAAGGCTAAATTTGACAAGTTCAAAGGGTATTTGTTTGGAGAGTAATGTGAATTGCAGGTGTAAAAATTGAACACTGCTAGAGAAGTTTTTTTGTTTATTTGGATTCTGTGTACCACTGTAGAGAGTTATCAACATGTCTTTGAGTGGGAGTGTTAAGCATATTTGTATAAGAACAAAGTCATGTTTCAGTTCATGTGTATGACATCATCAGAATGTGCCTGAAACGTGGTGATGCTAATGAGCATGCGCAGATACAATAAACGGTCCGTACTCCAGGCCAAACTCTGAGCGATGTGGTCGTGTGTTTTTTCTGTCCGTTAGCATACTTACAAACTACTTTGGTTGACTGCAAACGTGGAGACTTCTGCTGAATATAATGTCTCACGCAACAGTTATAGAGTGGCGCAGTGATGATGTATTTTTGTAGGCCAGACAAGCCATTGGATTCCCCCATTTCCGTATATGGAAGATAAGCTTTGTGGCAAACTCACGTTTATGATTACCATGCTTTGTTTAGCAGGATAATCTCCACTTATTAACAGCACTTTGTGATTTTTAGTAGAAATGAAAAGTTAACGTATTGGTATAAAGTAGGGATGCTCCGATCGCCAATTTTGGGGCCGATCGCCGGAATCAGTATCGGCCGATACCGATCGCCGATACCGATCACCGATACGATCGAGTGGGCGGGGCCTATGGGAATCTTCCATTTAAAGTGATGTTTAAAACTCAGTTAATGGGGCTCATTCACTGGCGCTTCCACAAACAACAACCAACATAATTATTACATTCAAATGAAGTACATTATTCAAGTTTACATTAACTTTGGATAATAACACGGGAGAAATGAGCGGAGTGTAAGGTCTCTCTTAGTGTGTGTGTTGCTCCGCTCAACGGTCCGTCAAAGCGGGTGGAGCTGCAGGATTTCTGCTTCACACACGTTGCATACCGCTATTTTATTGTCCTTTTCGGACACCTTAAAATACTGCCAGACTGGTGAAGCCATTTTGGCGAACTTGTTTTGCTGCGCACAGAGAAAAGTGTAATGTATTTTTACGTCATAATTTTACGTCATGCGATCGGCTCTCACGATCGGCATTTTTAGAGAGCACCGATCGATCGGTAGAGAGTGAGTATCGGCCGATATCGATCGGCGGCCGATCGATCGGAGCATCCCTAGTATAAAGATCTACATCACAGTCGCATGTTTAGCATAACCACCGCTAAGCTAGAAGCGGCTAATGCTGATGTGATGAGGTTAAGTGCTTTCATTTAGTCACTTGTTAGCAACCACCGTTTTAATGAATCATAGAAGCTGCGCAGATTCACAAGTGGAGTCTTAACTAGTGAATTATATGCCGTAGAACAAATCATGAAAATGTTTTCATCTTTTGCTAACCACAGACCTTATTTTTGGTTTCTGACACATTCAAAAAAAACATTATGTTGAGACGTTGAAACCGGAGGTGGTGAAATGCTACGTTTTTTCCGGATTTTAGGACTCAATCCTGCACCACTTTGTTCCTTTGTCAATGCTACACCGTTCTATCAAGTTGAATGAAAATAAGTAGTTGTTTTTGCGTGATCCAAATCCAAACTAAACAAAACAAAACAAACAAAAATAAACTCTTAAACTCAAAATGTGTATCAAACACGTCCCTTTATACATTAATGTAGCCCAAATGTGTCCCCAACGTACAGCACACCCAAATAAATATTGAGACATTTAAAGGTCCCATGTCATGGCCATTTCTACTGATCATAATTCCATTGTTGAGGTCTACAAGAATAGATTTATATTGTGCAATTTTCCAAACTCACATTGGTTTCTCATACAGCATCTCTGTATAGTAGTATGTGTATTCACTCTCTGATCTAAACGGCTTGTTGGAGCTCCTGCCCCCCCCCTCCCTATGAGCCCACTGTGCTCTGATTGGTCAGCTCGTCCACTCTGTTCTGATGAGTTACCACTATGGTCTACCACCGTTACAGCGGAACATCAGTGATTATGTGTTACAATGGCGTTAGCAACCAGAAAATGACACCCGTATGGACAAACAGATGAGAATGCTGCGTGGGGTCTGGGTGCCGTGTTGGCGGGACGTTTCGCGGCTCGCTGCTGCGAGGAGCGGACAGTGTGAGCTGGGTTCATTTCCTGCTTGCTGCGTGGGGTCTGCGAGACATCGCGAATGGACGCGGGAAGTGGGGGATGCTGAGGGGGCTGCAGCGAGGCTCCACTGGCTCCACTAGCAGCAGTGTAAGTGCGCCACAGTTTCGCTCCACTAGCACCCCCCCCCCCCCCCCCCCCAGCGCGTCACAGTTTCTGTCACGTTTATTCACAAATAACCCTCTCTGGAAAATCCTAAATTGTGGAATAGTTTGGCCATTAAAATGCTTTTTGATTAGATTTCTAGCGAGAAGTGTATATTGTACTTTTAGAATCCACGTCCAGTGGATGTGTAGGATCTATAGTTTGATAGATATTACGAAGATGATTTGCGGTCTCGCCAGGAGAACGTGTACTACGTCTTTACGCAGCGTCCATGTAAAGTTGGCGTCAACCCTCACGGGGTGAAAACAGTATTTCCGGTCTCGAAGTTTTCATAATAAAACCGGAAGTATTCCCCTCACTGTCAAATGATTACACAGTGATATCTGCATTACTCGCACTAAAAAACATCAGTTTATCCTTGTTAATTACACAATATTGATTGGTTAAAATTGTGTACAATGCTTTTGTGTTTTTAACCTTCGATTCGGAGAAACAAATAGTTTTTTCGGAGTTTAGACACTACAGAGTTTCCGAAGACACTACACTACCCAGAATCCTCAGCTATCGTTTGGGACTACAACATCCGCTTTCCTTTACAAACCCCGTGATTAGTCCTCAAGCTCTGTGATTGGATGTTGGAGTGGCAGTGCGACAAGGTTACGCCGAGCGTCAAACAGCTCTTTGAAATGGAATGGAATCACGGCAGACTATCCAAAACTGGACTCGAACGGGTCCAGCCCAGCTACAGATTCTGATTAATGATATTAATATCTTTGGACGTCGTCCACTAGCTGTTTTATTGTAGAGATCACTACAGTATCTTCTTGATATTTTCTGTTCTATATTTCTATCATTGACCTTCTACTTTCCCCCTATTTTGTATGTAGGCTACTCTTAATATTTAAATGTTTTCATCAAAATGTAACATATTCAACAACAAAATTCAATAACGTGCTTTAACCACTAGGTGGTGAGGGTTAAAAAACAGTGGTCTAGTTAATAAAACATAATAATATCAAACATAATATTACTATTAACTTTATTGTGAAATTAAAACAGAACGATAAAGAAAAATACAGTTTCAGTCTCTCGATTTGAAGCTTATGCATTGTACCATGAACCTGTATAGACCTGTAACAGTCAACTGCATGAGGAGTTGGAAAGGTAGTTTCTGAAGATGTTACAAATAACACACAGCATACAATGCCATAATAACTTTGTATTATTAGTGTAGGACACTTATGTATGTATAACATCTGAAGATGTGTAGTTTTATTCATGTTTTCACATAATTCTACAGGATATTGCTATAATATTTCTGATAATGTGTATATATATATATATATATATATATATATATTATATATGATATATATAGTGTAATATATCAGATATTAATGTGTATACACATTAATATCTGATTTGTAAAACATCACAGACAGAAAGGTATATCCGTCATTTAATGGTAAGCTATTGAAATTGTGATTCCATAGATGTGTCTCCCATCACCCAAAACCCCTGACTATTCTCTCAACTCAGTATTTACATTCTTATATTCAAAGAAAAACAGTAATATCTTTAAAAACTACAAGTCCCTTTCTATCAGCTGTGCACCGTTATGGTGTAAATACAGCCTATTTACCAATTGGATCAAATATAAAAGTCAGCCGAATTAGTGTTGATACTGCAAGGAGACATATTGTGTGAAAAGAAATGGAAGATGTTGTTTAATTGCTGAAATATTTATGATCCACGTCACGTATTCAGTTTCGGCGGCATTTCTTCCAGTTTGTCCAAAGGTCTTCTAATCAGGGCTCTATAAATAAAGAACTACGGCAGATGTGTAATATTTAATGCAGCCGAACCGTGTATTACAATGCCGTTATGTGATGACTTCCAAAGAGAAAAGCAAGCACACTCGGAATAAAGTATTATTTTTTTTTTAAAAATGTTTTCGGATTTCATATCGCATAAACACCATATCCCAACGTGCATTGCGGCTAAAACATCCAATCACCGAGCTTCAAGTTTTAGCTTGTATTAGCCATCAAAACCTCTGAAAAAAGAAATGTGTCTCTCAGATTCGAAAGGGAAAAACCTACGGGAAAAACACAAAAGCATTGTACACAATTTAAACCAATTAATGTCGTGTAATTAACGGATTAAGGATAAACTGATGTTTTTAGTGGATGAGTACTGCAGATATAGCTTTAAAATCATTTGACAGTGGGGGGAATACGGTTTTATTATGAAAACTTCGAGACCGGAAATACTGTTTTCACCCTGTGAGTGTTGACGTGTTGACGCTAACTTTACATGGACGCTGCCGCATACACGTTCTCCTGGCGAGACCTCAAATCATCTTCGTAATATCTATCAAACTATAGATCCTACACATCCACTGGACGTGGATTCTGAAAGTACAATATACACTTCTCGCTAGAAATCTAATCAAAAAGCATTTTAATGGCCAAACTATCCTACCATTTAGGATTTTCCAATATACGACCCTCCGTAGCGTTTGCATTCAACGGGAGCACTAGAGGTCGAAAACTTTAAAACGTGATTATAGGTATAAGCGCTTGAACAATCGACCTATTTGGTCGTATGAGTTGGAGGACTTGTTGGTGTGAGGAGCTCCACGGATTTGGGTATGGGCACGTCACTGTACCCAGGAAGTAAACAATGGAAAAAGAGAAATCTCCAACGAGGCGTTCTGGGGCAGCATAGACAGGTATTTTCTCTGTTAGAGTTGTACTCGCTACAGGGTGTACTTTGAGGGTTTGTGACTCTGCAGACCGTTTACATGCAGAAAAACCTTCATAACAAGGGGAGGGGTAATAACCGGAAAAGCATGACATGGGACCTTTAAGAGTTTTAGGCAATTCATTTTTGGAGTGAACATTTTCTTTTAGATTATACAGAGTTTAAAACAGAACTGTATCAGGATGAAACAGAAGTAAATGCAACATGTCGTTTTTATCACTTTCAGAGACACTTACTCTTTAACCAATAATTTACTTTTTAAAACAAATGGTTATAAAGTCGATTAAGGTTTCAGTGTATCTAACTTTCCTTTTATCAAGAATATCAGAAACCTCTAACACATAAGGTGGAGGTGAGAGTAGTGACTGGACACTAGTGGAGCTTTAGGGCAGAGAAATAAGCCCAAACAGGTAATATATTTCCAGAGTGCTAATAAATGTTATGGGATTAGTCAGAAATGTAATATATAACATATCGCCAGACATATCCTTATATTGCACTCCCAAAGCATGAAAAATAACTACAAAAAAAGAAACGTTGACTTTAATTAACTGTGTTTTGGCAACAGATTACATATATAATTAGGTAATTAGGTTAACTGAAAGTAATAATGTTAAGTTTAAATAAAAAATATTAAGTTCAAATTAATATAATTGTGAGTATCTGTTGACAAAATACATTTAATTAAAGTCAACGTTTCATTTTTTGAGTGCGATGTAGTAGCGCCAGAGCTGCAACAGTTTGAATCAAAGTGGTTTCTTTCCATGATTCTTTTGAAACCTGGTGATAACAGTGCAAAAAAGTAATTTTCTGGCATTTCATGCAGAATTAAGGCCCTAAATCTTAAAAAGTGAGAGGCAGCAACAGAAGCAGAGAGTGAGATTGAAAGAGACAGAGAGGACTTATTGTACCAGTGTTAGCAGATGTACAGCAGTGGGATGTGTGACCAAAGCTCTGTCAAGCCTGCGGGTATCAACACAATGGGGACAGACTGTCATCCCCCCCTGGCTATTAATATTACATTACTGTCACTTCAGACCAATCTCTCAGTTAAAGAGTCATCGGTGTGTGTGTGTGCAAATGAAAAAAATAGAGTTAAATTCGCAGCGAAAGTCAGATTATTCTTTGATCCATTATGCAGAGAGGTAGGAGCTGGGCTTCTATAAATGAGTGTTGAATTATGAAAAGCTTCATGGAGAGGTGAGTATCAGAGGTGGAGATCAGGTAGGACTCGTTGGTGATGATGACACATGTTGGCCGCTGAGGTCATGTCTGACTCTCAGGGAAGCCCCCCCCCCCCCCAAAACCCCTCCAAAGGCCAGAAAGCATCATCTGGCCCACATGTGGATCTGGTTTATTGCTGGATTACCGGCTGTCGCAGCGCCGCTACACACTGTTTGTGTTTCTCACTCTTCTTTGTTCTGTCCTCTATGTGGAGTGTGTGTTTTTCCTGTAGGTTCTGTTTTTTATTAGGGCTGAGGAGTTTGTAAACTGATGCCAGTAACTCTTTTCTTCCCATGATTATTTGCCTGTGAGTCAATGACTTAATCCATCATCATGTTATTATTACTTTGTGATTTGTTCACCTTTTAAGGGCTTAAAGCTAAAGTGAAGGTATTTAAGTCATCTGATGTCTTAATTGTGTTATTTAGAAGATAATTTAATCAAACAATTATTAAAAATGTGCACCAAATGTTGCTATGAGGCATAATTTAGCACAGGACAGGCCATTATCTCTTTCCATCTATGGTAGAAGCTTTTATATACTCTGAACTTTAAACATTTCAATAGGTTGCTTACAAGTAACAATATTAAATCAGGTTTATGGCAAGAAAAACTTGACAAACACTGCTAAGTTGCATCGCAAAATTACCTTTAGGTTCCCAGCTTTCAGGTGATATTCACCACTTCTATGTACATGTATTCTTGAACTGTAATTTCCAGCAAAAAATCACCTGTCCACCCTACAATAAGCACAAAAATGAGCGTATTAGTCAACTATTCATTACAGTCAAGATTATTGGACACCATTTAGCACTGTGAGACAATAAGCAGGAAAAAATAGCGTAAGAGCATGAGAAGAAATTACCAACATATCATTAATCCACATACTGTATTTGTTACATAAGTATAAAATGCCGGGGTGAATACATGTAAAGTGATATAACCACTTGGATGTAGACACTTAAATGGTATTATAGACATTATGATGGCTCAATACTTGATGTAGCATTTAGTAATTGCTAAATTATAGTGCTAATTAAATAAATTATACCATGGCCATAATGATTGACAGTGTCTGCACCGCAGTGGCATTGTTAGTGCTGCTGTCTCCCCAATTAAGACTACATTTCCCATGCACATTGGATTATTTGCATGAAAATGACACCGTGGCATTTCATGATAAAGATGATGTCAAAAGGCTCTTGGCTTTACAGTAGAGGCTGAATGTAATGGAGGCGCTTTGATGAGCAATCGGAAGCATTTCTGTTTGTGAGGGAAGAAAGGAAGCCTTTTATTGTTTACTGAGATGCAGTTTCTTCCAAATATAGCCTGACCTAGTCTTCTGACACAAACACAGCTCTAAAGCATCACGTATGAAAGAATCAAGCAAACAAACCACTAAATATATCAGTGATAATATATATCAGCCCTGCGGAAAAAACAGCAAGTTAACAAACAACAGGTGCTTTGATTGGGATGCTAATGCTAGCTGCTAACTCATAACTAATCTGATTGTAAAAGATACTATCACTACCTGAAAATCATTGTAGAAACAGTCTCATGTCACAGCTGAAGCAGGTCCCAGGACTGATGTTACAAACAATTGTAAGGACGATTCAGAAGCAGTTAGAAAACGAAATCAATTGTTAAAGGCAAAGACGAAGAAGACATGTTTACAGGGATTAACTGAACTGCTGATGTGTGGCGTAGGATGTCCTGTAGATATTTTAAAGATAAAAAAACCTTGAGATATCGCAAAAACTCCAAGGTGTCTGGATATTAAGTTTAAGCTCCATACTCTGTCCTGTGACCAACATACAGCTTCACAGAAACACTGATTTTTAACGTGAAACTATTTTACTCAGTAATTTTATCTGCTTTAATCGCCTGGTTCGTTTGTTGTGGAGAGGAGGATATTAATAATACCTTTCTGGATAATTCTGCTCCTGATTAAAACATCCTGAACGATAAAAAATGAACAACAAACCAGGAGAAGCTGACGGCAAGGTTGGTGAAGATAACAACTCCCATGATCCTCACAATGCCACTAAACGCTATTATTTGATTGAGAGATCCCTTGATGCAAAAAGTTAGTCTGACAAAAGGAAAACATATTCTGGAATTATTTGACTTCTCTTGGACCCCTACAGCTGCAGTGAAATTGTGCAAAAGGAACAGTTTTCTCAGCAATGGGCGTGATTGCTTGCTTTAAAAATGTTAATAGTTGTTGAAGTTAAAGAGAGACAGAAGGTGCTTTAAAAAATCAGTTGGACTCCCCAAGGAAATCTTTTCAAAACGATATTACAGCACACGCAACTTTTCAAGAAAACTTGCAATACAGATAAACACACACACACACACACACACACACACACACAGAGAGAAACAGACACACACAGACACACACTCTGGGCTTTGTGGGGAATATGGCTGGAATGTGAGATCGTCAACAGAGCATGTGGAAGAGAAGAGGAGGCAGCAGCCTGCCAGAGTGTTGTTATTCAGGTCCACACGCCTCGGCATCTGTGTCAGCTAATGAGAGAAACTCAGCTCTGTTTCATCTAGTCTCCCTGGACCAGGAATTAGCATCTCCAAAGACAGACGCAGCGAGAGGGACGTCGGGAGGGAGGGAGGGAGGGAGAGGAAGAGAGAGGCAGGGAAATACAGAGGGAGGGAGAGGGAGAAAAATGAGGCGAAAAATAAGTGTGATCGACAGAACTAGGGGGAGGGGGGGGAGACTGGCTTCCTAGACGGGGAGGTGAATATAAACACAAACTGGCTGTCTCTCTGTCCCTCACACACATGCTGCAGCATATTGACAAGGCAGAGTTAAGTGAGGTGGCGGAGTGTGAGACAGCCCTTAATAGGTCCCTGATGGACCCCCAAGATGAGAGGCCAGCCACTCAACACAGAAGGGGGGAGGAGGGGGAGTCGGGGGTCACAGGTCGGAGGTCAGTCGATCATTACACCCCCCCCCCACCGCCCCCACAATCCACCACCGAAACCACCCGTTCCTCTCCCACTTGACTGCACAGTGCCTAATGATTATTAACACGTTAAAACACTTAAGGAGCGCTGGGAGCGAACGCACCCCGGAGAGAGGGGGAGATGAGAGGAGAGGAGGGCGAGAGAAGGGGGGAGAGAGAGCTATGGTAATGATGTGCTTGCACATGATTTGCCGGATAGATATCACTAATCACCTCATCCCTATGGTGACACCATTGGGACGCAACACACACACACTTTCACTATTACTTTCACACAGAAACAGCAATATCAACCTAATAAATATTTCTCTTTTGCATTAGATTTTTTTCTTTTTTTCAAAGAGATATTGCATATTTAAAAGGCTGCTCGTTTGTGTGTGTAGTGCATTTGATCTAATTGTGTGTGTGTGTGCGTGTCAGTGTGTAAAAGTCTGCATCCTGGATTTTGCTCATTCATGAGAGTTTGTGCAGCAGGTTTGTGTATACACAAGTCTGTGTGTGTGTGCGTGGACCAGCGGGGGGCCCTCTCATCTGTGCTTAGCCCAGTAAATGGTAAGTGATTGAAGGGTTTGATGTGGAGTGATTCAGCTGGGAGCTCGTCGTCTGTCTCCGTTGAGCCCCACAGCTCATAATCTCATGTAGAGAGGCTCTCCACGAATCGGAAACTGAAGCCAGCTAAAAATATTTTACAGCCGCCGAAGATCAACTCAAACCAAAGGAACCACCCACAAAAGTTTCCCAAAAGGGATGGGACCCTTTAGCATCGCAAAATGGGCTAATGAGATGAGAGAGGGAAGAGAGAGTGCTGCACACAGCTGAGAGTCCATATTGGATTTGTGCCATTTTTTGAAAACAAAGATTGCAGATGTTCTCAGATCTAGTATTTAAATATTTCATTTCAGAATCAGTGCACCCACGAGACATTTATGTGTCTCACCTCGAATCATTTGTGGTAGAGTTGAGCAATAACCGAAACTCATTTCAATACTAATCCAGGTCTATTTAAGTAGTCATTCTTAGCAAATACATTTTATTAATCTAAACTTACTGAGACTAGCTGGAACAATCAGTGACATAAAGCAAAAACAAACCCATGCCCTTTCGCTGTTTTGTCATCTCCTTTCTCTCCCCCTTTCCTTACTATCTTTATCAATACAATAATAAAGCCCCAAACATATTACAATTACATTTTGTAATCAGATTCTGGACTTCAGTGTGGATGAGGGCTTCGACCCATCAGTCTGCTGTGACACCTAAAGTCAATCCTACATTTTCATGTCCATAACTTCCTATAACATCACAATATTTATTTGTCCAATATAAGTAAGTTGTTGCATTTTTGTTTTGATTTAATTTGCAGTATAAACCATGTCTTTAAAGTGTAATTAAGCTCATTTTCAGGTTCATATTTGTATTTTGTGCCTCTACTGTGACATGTTTCTATGCTTTAATGTTCAAAAAGCTCTTTGCAGCACCTCTTTTCTCCATCCGTCCGAAACCAGAGCCCAGTCTGCTCTGATTTGTTAGCTTGCCGGCTCTGTTGTGAGTGGTCAACTGCTTAGAGATGTCCCGCCCCATAGCCTAAACTCCCTCTGGAGGGAACACAGTGATTTTAGCCTAAGTTGCAGACCATTAAACCTATGACACTACGGGAAAGGGGAAATGGATAATAGGGCCTCTTTAACCTCTTAATTCATCACTTTCAACTGACACTTCAAATGCTTTAGGTATATCAACATCAGTTGAAAATCCCATATAATATCTCACACGCAAACAATAAACGGGAGATTTTCAAGCAAAGTGAGCTAATATATTCCTTAAATAAATAAATTAAAACAAAAATATGATTTAGTCTGATTATCAGATATAGCAATGTTTGATTGTGATGTCCAAAAGGTGAGTTTATATGAAAAGGTATTGTAGATTTAGTATATTAACACCTCTGTATGGAATAGTAAATGGAGCTATATTTGACTTAAGGGCCACCTCTCCATCTGTCCTGGATATGGAACCATGCAGCATTTCGGGACCGACATGAAGCATTTCATCTGTTCTATCAGAGAAGGTGTGTGTGTGTGTGTGTGTGTGTGTGTGTTTCCCAGGGGTGCATTGTGTCAGTGGGGGTCAGCTGAGCGGCTGCTGGGGGAGGGTCCGCCCGTGAAGTGGTCAAGCAGCCCCAGATGGGTTTCTAATAGTCTTAATCCAACAGGTCACCATGCTGGGCTCTGCCTAGCTGCCGCCTCTCATAAACCTGGTTTTCCTCTCCTTCTGCCTCCTCTCACTCTCTTTCAACTCCCCTCTGCTTATCTAACCTCCCCCCTCTCTGTCTCCCCCTCCTGTCTCGCTCTGCCTGTCTTTCCAGAAAAGCAGCAAGAAGCTAATGAGGCTTGGCTGGCGTTTATCCAGCTCTCTATCCCCTTGTGTGTCTGTGTGTGTGTGTGTGTGTGTGTGTGTGTCTGTCTGTGTGTGTTTGTGTGTTGTGTGTGTGTGTGTGTGTGTGTGTGTGTGTGTGTGGAAGCAATCTGAGCATCTCTAGGTTAGATTTATTGTAATATTTGTCTGCATCAAAATAAATATTAACATAAATTGCTTCTATAGGCAAATGAATGTGGTGATAAGGACATGGAGAATCTAAAGGCAGAGCAGAAGTCGATGGGAAAAAAGCTCAGGTAGTCACAGGCGGTTGGAAATGGGAATTCCAAGGTGGATTTCCAGGGGCGGAAGGCAGGTTTTCCGCCCCATTAAAAGGTTCCCAGTGCAGGGAGATGCGCTCCACCTCAGATAAGACGGCCCGTTATCTCTCTATGGAACAGACAGATGGGAAATCATTCCCGTTTTCCCTGCGTCCGTGAAGCACCTGCCTGTTTTCCATACGGAGGGACACTCCCCCAGAAACAAACACTATAAACAGCCTCCCCGGCACACGCTTTGATGCTGAGATCTACCTTTTCACAACCTGAGAATATTCTCAATGCATCATTAACTCCCATTGCCGGAATTTGCAGACAGATCGAGCTAATGAGACACATTTCAGAGAGTAAATTTCAAAACGCTTTCCTCACTCTGACAGACCACAACGGCGTTGGTTCACATTTGATATAATTTACAGAGAGCAGCAACAGATAGAAAGCGAGAGGCTGAGTAATCACATGTGATGCTGCGAGGATAGCGACGAAGAGGGGACCTGTCACACACACATCGTTGTAGCAGTCATTAGTGCAACGTGACAGTTTCTGGTGGCCCCTTCAGTCAGGAGAATAAGTGTGTGTGTGTGTGTGAGGGAAGCGAGACAGCGGGATGTAATGTATTATATCAACAACAGGTTCACTCCACCACCCCTGCCAACGAGACAGCGTTAATATTGCAGGATTATTATTCAGCCGAGCAGAGCTGAAGGTGCGATGACCTGAGCAGGTGACGGGACTAATTAACCATCGTTTGACCCTGCATGCCTCAGACAGCTGCTCTGTGTGTGTGTCTGTGTGTGTGTGTGTGTGTGTGTGTGGTGTGTGAGTGTGTGTGTGTCTGTGTGTTTGTGTGATACCCGGCGTAAGAAATCATTTTTGTCTTCCTCTGCCAGTGAGGTTGCGGTAATTGTGTGTGTGCACCCACCCGTCCGTCAAATTCTTCACTTTTTCAGGTGGTATCCCACACATGACTTGATTTGCATAGGAAACAAATTAAATGATCTCACAGCTGCTGGCGAAAAATAATAGATTTTTTTAAGACGCTGGGTTTAAGATGCTGGATTAAATCAGGTGTTAAGTGGTAATACTGCAGTGCAGTCAATCAAACGGAGTGTATATAAAAGCACCTTTTCATTTAATGTGTTGAAGTCTATGTGCGGGGGATGATGCTGATATTCTGTAAATATCATCATGTGGCAGGTGTCCATCAGCAGAGACATAATATGAGCTGAGGGACCGGGCTGGTTCAAAAGGGGCTCAACTGTGACAGGCCTGATGTGTTCATTTACATATGTGAATGAGTTTTCAAAAGAAGCCACAATAGACAGTGTTATCTAATGACCTGCAGAGAATAGAATCAGCCTCAAACTAAATAAGACTGGTGACATGAGAGAATATGTGAAAAATAAATATAAAATACAAGTAATTACAATATAACAAGGACAGAGCTTCTCCCAAAATTAGATTTCGGTATTAACATATTGGGAAACTATTCTAGAAAATATTGGACTATTTGTCAGAATCTGGAATTTTTAGTTTTGCAAGTTGTCTTGTTGCTTTATTTTTTCCTTTCTTATTTTCACTGCATTTATATTTACATTTTCATCTTCCTGTATTTTTGATGTGTTTTAGTGCATGTAAATGGTCTGCAAAGGCTAAAATCCCAAAGTTCCCACCAGAGGGAGTTTCTCTCCCACACACTACCCCCCTGCTTGAAACGCCTCAATTGGACACCTTTGTTTACTTATGTTACATAGTGACATCACCATGTCACATTGCGCTTCTTTTGGCTAACACATTGTAATTGATAGGCTAAGGGGCGGGACATCTCTAAATGGTTGACCAATGACCAATGGGTAATTGGGGCGGGACATTTCTAAGTGGTTGACCAATGACCAATACAGCTAACCAATCAGAGCAGACTGGGCTCTGGTTTCAGACAGAGGGTAAAAAGAGCTGCTGCAGCACAGGCAGTATGAGAAAAATAAAGACATTTTTTAACATTAGAGCATGGAAACATGTCACAGTTGAGGAACAGATTACAAATATTAACCTGAACATTTGCATAATATGTTTGCTTTAACTTCTTGCAAAATTGTATATGAATCCAGTGCTCAAAGGAAATTACAACAACAACTAACAATGATGCATCAGATAATTAAACTAAAAGGATAAGCCATCAATTCATCCAAAATGTGTCAAAATGTTCTTAACCTATTTTTACCTTTGCGCGGTCTTTCTCTGATTCTAACATCAATATGCACTACTGCCGTTTTCCCTAATCAATCAGGCTTGAGGTTATCATTTCTCTGTTTTTCTTTTCACACTGTCTGGTCTCCTTTGTTATATGGCAGTAACCTGTTTTCCAACTGAGCAGAACTAAATGTTATCGGCATTTAAACGCACCCTGTGGAGTTCTCTTTAGGACAAACAGTTGTGTGTACATCCAGCTGTGTTACCTATCAGAACACTTTTTTTTTAACCATGAAGACTACAATACAATGAGGGGAAATCATTTCCTTTCTCATAAAACACTTATTTTTTTGTTGTCAATTTGTCATGTTTACTAACAAGAAGTCTTATTCTTTCCTGTCTTTTTCTAAATAATACATATGTTCGGGCATTACCACCACCTGTAGATGAGTGGAATGGTCTGTTTTGTGAAGTGACCTGCATGGGGATCCACTCTGAAATAAAACTGCTCTGTAGTGCTTTTCAAAAGGTAAACAAATCCTCAGGTTACCTTTTGAAGAAGAACGCCAGATATTGAGTTTTAGATGTCCACCAAGTTAAGAAGGGTCCAAGAGACAGATAAAGAAATCAAATCAATCAATGCAGCGTTGACTAAGATTTAACAACCTTTATTCCTAGTGGGTCAATCTCCTTAAACACTTGGTCCTACATTTCCCATAATGCAACTCAAAAGTGTCTTGTGTGTAAGTCTTTTCATGCCTGGTAAATGCACGAGTCATTAAAACTCCACGCCCCCGCTTTGTAAGGCGGGCTTTCTGTTAAACATTTGCAGCAGTCTCAAAGCGGTGAGGACCCTAAAGACATCATCAGGGGGATTTTCTCGGGCACAGCAGACACTCCCTAAATGTTTTCACAGGCTAAGTAGATCTGAACAACACCTGTAACCATGGTTACTTTTCACAACAAAGATGAACACAAGGTATGGCCTCAAAATGCTTTGAAGACAATGTTGTAAAATGCATGACAGAAACAACTTTTTTTAGATCAAATTTGACTAAAATAAACTAAATTAAATGACTTGAATCTTTCATCAAAAGACCAGTACAAAATAAATCATCAGGTGCCAAAAAATGTATAGCGCTGTTAATGACATTGTATTTGTAAAATCAGTGGAACTCCTTTAAGTTCAGTAACTTTCTATGGAATTATTATGTTAAGTCTTCACATTAACCCAAATGCAACCTGAAGCCTCCACTCACAAATCCTGAACGACACTGTAAAGTTGATGCTGTTCCCCTGATTTTATGTGCTTCTCTTAACCAACAATAGATGGATTCTGCTTCTGTAAAACAGCTCAATCTTATACAAATCCTAACTGACCCAAAGGGGGTTTCCTCAGATTGTTTTAGTCCAGATTTTGAGCAGCTACCTGTAAAAGAAAACCTCCACAGACACAAGGAGGCCACTGAATTCTTGTGGGCCCCCGGCGCACTTTAATCTTTAATGGCATGGTGATGATAGAGTACTCTTGACCTCGAGGTTTGCACACCCCCCCCCCTCCCACACACATACATACATCTTAAATCTCTGCATCTCCCTTTTCCTCGACTCATTCGTCGTGTCTTTTAACTTCTCAGCGTTCCTACAGATTGGTGACTTCCCCAGTTCAACTCCACAACAATAGGCAGGTCCTCCTCGGAGCTGGGGAGAGCTGGCCTGCCATTGTCCGCGCTGAAAGCCCAGTTATTCATTGGCCGTGAGTTAAAGAGCTGACCCCGGTGTAACACTGACGTAGCTGCCTTACAACACTGAGGCCCTTTGTGCCGCCCTGCCTCGTCTCTGATCACCCTGTAATGAACTGAGAGCTCTGTCGAAAATTTACAGCCTTCGCCTTTCATCCACCTCTTTGCCTTGTCTTCTTTTTAGTGCTCCTTTTCCCTCAACAGACATCATTTTAAAAGGTTGCCCTCCCTCTCGAGCGCTTTACACATAACAATGCTGACAATATGAGATGGGCCATTAATTTCCCCTCAATGGATCCCAGTTGTTTTACCCTCTTCTCCTGTCTTCCCTCCTCTCTTTCCCTTGCTCTGTTTTGTTCGGCCTCTCCAGCTCTATAGGGATTGGTTTCTCCATCCCATAGGGGTCCAATTGACACACACACACACACAAACAAGCACAAGTAGGCAAGAGTCCTAAATGAATCACCTCCTACTGTTCCTATAATGGAGAGTTAAACGCTTTAAATGCTTTACGACATTTAATCATTACCTCACACAGTCCCACACACACACGCTCACACACTCACGCTCACATACACTAACTGTTGCCTCAAACGCAACCCCTTATCTGTAAAAAAAATACTTCCAGGACATATGCAAAAATGCTACAGGATCCGAGGAATGCTTTTTTTTTTGGTCTGGTTAATATTTTATTTTTTTCCTGCAAATATTTCTTCAATCTGGAATTGGTGATGGATTTCTATGAACTGCGGATGGACCTGCTGTAATAAATCCTCTCCTTGAAGTGTGTGAGCGAGAGTGCATGTGTGTGTGTGCATGTATGTGTGTGTGTGTGTGTGTGTGTGTGTGTGTGTGTGTGTGTGTGTGTGTGATATCCCAGGGTAAATTGTTTCCTCCAGGCTTTGAGAGGTGGGCATTCAACAGCCTGCCAAAAAAGCTATAGGCGATAATTAAATGATTCCACGCTTGAAAGGAGAAAGAAACAGAGACAGAGAGGGAGGGGAGGGGGAGAGAGATACCGAGACAAAAAGGGATGGAGGAGAGGGAGAGAGAGAGAGAGAGAGAGAGAGAGAGAGAGAGAGAGAGAGAGAGAGAGAGAGAGGGCTGGAAGGAGTGTGAGGAAGAGAAACAGAGAGAGATGGATTTAGACAGAGGAGGTTTTCGCCACAGTGTGGGATGGTATCACATTCTGTGGGCCAACACACTGCGGATCCAACCCGCAGCCTGAAGCCAGATAAAGAAACATCATTAATCAGCCGTGTTGGAGCAGTCTAATTCAGGATGGCTCCTGTCAAATGCCAAACCAACACGTTTCATTCCAACTACAGTTTGTTTTTTTACCTTGATTGTTGCTGTTTTGTTCCACAGCATCCTAATTGAAATCCAGTAGAATTACACAAATGGATGAGGGATACAATAACAGTCAGTGGAGCTGCTGAGGGTTCAGTGCCTTGCTCAAAGGCAGCCATTGTTGAGGAAGTGCAGAGTGTTGCTTGTTTATATTCAATGCTTTCCCTTTGTTATATCAGGATAGACATATATATTTTAAACTGAAATTGAACTTTACTAATAAACATTTACTCATTTGCTGTTAAATGTTAAACGACAATTTAATCTATTTTGAAATGTACTGCTGTTTTGTTTACTAATTACCTCATCGGTGGACTGACAGAAAATGAAAGGGCAATGCAATTGGTTTAGTGTTGGATGTTCATAAAGTTTGGGGACAGGCGTCAAGCTCCAAAGATATTGGATCCTACATTTCCCATAATGCAGCTTGTTCTCATTCAGTCTCTTCATGCAAGCTTTTGTAAATGCCAGAGTTACTTTATCTTTCATATAACACTTTCTATTTCGAAATTAGCATCATAAAATTATAAAACAACAAAAGGAATGTTGTGAAGAGTAGGGGGAAAACATTTTTTGTGCTTGATGTGATTTTTTGTTTCATTATTTAATCAAGACCACTATCTTTCTCTCACCTTAACCAGGTTATGTGTGTGTCCACTCAAAACCATTAAAGTGTAATCATAGTGCGCAGTTGCTATTAGTGAATTCTAGTCGTATGTATATAAATGTAACCTCCGGTAGACATGGTTGTTATATCTGATATTAATAAGTTCCTTAAAATTACTGATAGGACATTTTACTGCTGCTTTCATGGAGCAGTTCTTCTAGTGACGGGTATATCGATTTTGATGAGCAACATTGGTGAAGTTTCTCTTTAAATGAAAATCATTTTGATTTATACTTTAACTCAGCCACTAAAGTCAGCTTTCCATGTGCAGTGATTTGCTGTTTTCCTCAGTTTTCAGTATTGTAAATTTAGTATTTCGGGGGTTGCTGCTCAGACAAAATGAGCAATATGAGAAGTCACTGTGGGCTCTGGGAAATTGTGATTTTATCCGCTTTTCTCATTTAAATTTCTCAGCACATCATACACTTCATGACAAATAATTGATTCATGAAATCATTGGGAAGAAAATTGTAGCTGTACTATTTTGTTTTCAGTTGAACAGTAAAACACATGTGAACTCACATGATAGTGGCACATTTTCATCCCTCATTCATTTATTTTTCTCCTTTAAATATTGTTTTTCTGCCTAGTATACCTTTGATTGGAAAAGGACGGTAAAGAGATGACAGGTATTTAAGGGGGAGAGAGATTGAGAATGGCGTGCAATGATGATATGAAATATAATAAATCAACTCAAACATTTCACATATTATTTATCATTCATTTCCTCTTTCTCTATCCACTCACCTTTTCCCCACCTCCCATTCAATAAGCGACTCAGCTGTTTAGTATAAGCTCATTTACATTCCTCAAACTGTCACTCACAAGCAGACATACACAAAGACAAACACACACACACACACACACACACAAGTGTTGCTGTATGTGCCAATTTTTCAAGTCTAGGAGCATTTCAGTGCTCATCACTTGACACCCCGAATTGCTCAGGTTTTTAAAAAAAACAACCTCTCTCTCCTTCTCTTATTCTCTCTCCCTGGCTGAGACAGTAGGTGTTGCATACTAATGTGTGTGTTTCTCAGGGGGGCGAGATGAGGAAGTCCTCTCCCATTACTCAGTGCCCACCAGCTGGGCAGGGGCAAGGGCTACAGCAGCCAGACAGATGGTACTGTCACCCCCTGCGCACACACACACTGTAACATTGAAGAGGAAGTCATTAGCTCGGAAACCATAAGATTCCTTATTGAACAGGGGGAAGAAGAGGGGTGAGGGAAATATAAAGAGAGACTGAGAAGGGGGGAGAGAGTTTTTATCCTAAACTCAGTTCTGCTGAGGCAATCTGTCATGGTTGAAGTAATTGCCCTCGTCTTGCGTGAATGAAGTGATCTGTCATCGCCTACTGCATTACTGCCTTAAGAATTGCTCCGACACACACACACACTCACGGTCACAAAGCCGTGACCCTCCTGAACGCTTCGACTAAGATGCATGCAGCTGTGACATCTTGAATAAACTGCCCTTCATAAAAAAATTTGGGGCGGGGGGGGGGGGGGGGAAGATAAAAAGACAGACGGAAAGTCTCTCTTCTCCCTCGCTCATAATCGCTCTTTGTCTTTGCAGAATAGGAGTGTGAGTGTAAAGCTGGCGATCCTGCCTCTGTTTTATCAGTAAGAGTAGAGAGGCTTTGGGTCTCATTAGGTCAACATCCTCTGGTCTTATATTGTAGCTTATTTGGCGTGGTTGACACACTGTGTTGAATGAGAAAACAAAGGGGGCGAGGGGAGGTATAATTGCACTTTAACTGCTGCTTTTGGACTAATATTTGTCCAAGTGGTGAAAAGAGACATTAGTCACATTGATTAGGATTCATTATTGGACTGGCGGGTGGGGAGCTGGGCTGAATGGCTGCACACGTCGGATGAATGTAGAGCATTAATGTGGAAAGGCAGGAAACATATGGAGAAATAATCAAACTTTCAGGCTAATATTGGCTTGGTTTATGGAATACTTCTGTATTTACAACACAGTTAATAAAGACAAATTCTCATATGCAACATATTTTTATATTCTTGGCCTATAAAGGATGTTTTGCAGTTGGTAAAACTCATTCAATATGCAGATGACACTATATTGTAATGTTTATTAGTAGGTCCGACTTGAAACACTAATGGAGCCTCGTGTAGAGCAGTTCTGTAAGCTGGCTTTTGGTTCAGTCGGAGTCATTTGGTTACTGACAGTAACTTCTGCATCTGACTTTTTTTGCAAGTTATCAAAATCAAATCTTTCTGATTGCTTGTTAGTTATCTCACCTTAAGCGTGAGGGCGTTACTTAACAATCTTACAGAGGAATATCACAGACATGAGTTTTCTTAAGTGGTCTAACATTTTGGGAAATATTTGCTTTAGCTCAAAAGATTGATACAACTCTCATGGGTGTCTTTTTAATATCAAGCTTGGGACAGGAGCTAGCTTAGCTTAGCATATAGACAGAAAGCAATTGGAAAAAATACATATTCCTACCTACAAAACACCATAAAAAAACGTAAATCCTTTTAAAAACTAAGATGTTATAACAAGTTTTTAGAAGAATATTATATCGTGGTTGAGACCATTGACTTCACTGGAGTGTGTTGGTTTCTTTGCTAAATCACGGTGCTGAGAAGACTCAATATCAATCTTCTCATTTTAATCTTGGGAATAAGGGCATTTGGGAATTGTTCCAAGATATTAAACTTATTCTTATATCACAGAGTATTTGCAATAACCCTGATCTTTTCATAGCCTTATTGACACTACAGTTGGTCGTGCACACATATGGTAAAATAAAGTATTTTTAAAGTATCTGCATTGGACATAATCTAAGGTTTCGCAGAGATGTGCAATATTAATGTCCTTTTCTGGAGATACGGACGTTATGTTCTATTTCAAAGGCGTCCTCCCCATAACAAGAATAGCATATTGGGGAAGGCGTATTTTTTTATTTATTTGGCATAGAAATTAATTCAAAGCTCCAGCTTCAGTCAAGATGCATCAGTATCACTCTTCACAAAGACATTCACATTCAAATAGATCCACATTATGATCAAATGCAATGCAATAACAAATAAAAAAGCCCTCGATAAGATGCTTCACTTATAAAGTTTAAAGAGTTTTGACAGACAGGTTCAACATTACGGTGAATTGAAAGGACTTTGTAGAGTTTTTACATTAAATTGCATATATTGCACAGGTGTGTCCACCTCCTTTACATTATACAGTCCCTTAAATCGCAGACGCACTCCCACAAACTCACCACCTCCTCCGTCACCTCCACACATGCACACTCACACAAACAGACGGTCAAATAGACATACAGTCTGTCATATTTGCGGCTGGTAAACAAGCGCTGAGAGGCTGTTAAAGCCGGCAAGCTGGGTAAACCAGAGACAACAGTGTGCTTAATGAACTGGGCTGCCTCCCAGCACAACATCTCATCATCACTTGGACTTAAACAAACCACTCAGCTGCTAATTGGCCGAGCTGCATGGAGCCGCTGTGAGGAATGTACGCTCCCCACCTCCACTGTTGCCTCTCAAAGGCTTGACAGACAGCAGCAAGACAGACTCTCTGTTATTGAGTCTTTGCAGAGATATGTGACAGTCTGGCCTTCTGTTGGGCTCCACTGTGTACACCTATACATGCACTGAGTCACTGTATTTACTTATTTATGTGTTTTTTTTTTTACCAATCATTGATGTTTTTAAATCTATAAATCCTCACTTCTGAATATATTTTAATATGATTCTATTGCAGGAAATTGTTTAAAATCCAGGTAAAGTTTGTTTATTTCACATAAAGCACTTGTCAATCAAACACTGCAGTCATCTTCAGTCAACCAAATGTGAGCTTCTGCAGGTAAACTGCTCTTTACTTCACCTTTGTAGCTACGGTGGCTATCACAGCTGATGCTAACTACCCACTTCTTCTTCTGTTGATTTCAAACAAACAAATAAAAGCTCATCACTTCCTGTGTGCCAGAGGATTTTGCCCAGGAAAGCCCGACCAGACACCAGGTGTTTAGATTAGCCAATGCAAAGATTCATAAACTGGCTGTAAGCTGATTTATATTATTTGCAAACAGACATTTATTTATATGAAATGTTGCAGATACTTTTTCACCACCATATATTGACATTCTCGTCTGTGTTATATACCCAATTAATATTCCTGCGGTACCATCTCAGTTTCCCCATGAATCATTAAAGGTTTATATTTGTATTTTGTGCCTCTACTGTGACATGTTGACATGCTTTAATGTGGAAAAAAGCTCTTTATTTCTCTCATACTGCCTGTGCTGCAGCACCTCTTTTCACCCTCTGTCTGAAACCAACCGCTTAGAAATGTCCCGCCCTTTTAGTCTATCACGTACAATGAAGCGTGGGCGTTACATAGTGATGTCATCGGGGATTTTAGCCTTTGCAGACCATTTAAATGCATAGAAACCTGTATAACACACTACAAGAAAGGGGAACACCCTAAAAGCACAATGGGGTCCGTTTAAAGTCCATCTCATCTTATTACCTCGACATTTTACATTATTTTATAGAACATGTTCTGAATATATCCTATACCTTAAAGATTTGAAAGAGATATACAGCTACGTGTGCAGCAAACATTAAGGGTTCTCCTCCCGGTCAGACCACCTCTTGTTGCAGGGTGGAGGTGTCTGGAGCGAGTGTAGGGTTTAGGAGGAAGTTGACAGAGCTTAAGAGCAGGAGGCACACCCAAATGGCTCGTGGTTAAATCCTGAAAGTAAGAAAAAAAACAAAAGACTCCAGCACATCCTGCAGTTTGTTCAAGTTCATGTATCTGTTTTCCTTCCTGTACATTAGGTTTATTGAGGGGGTGTGCAAATATTTGTGACATCAAATGGATATTGAGAGTGGATTTCACTACTGAGGAATATGACACCTTTCAAGAATGTGTTTTTTTTTGGCATTAAGGGGACAGTAAAGAAATAGGGGGAGAAGATGACGTGAATAAATGGTTACAGGGCCGTTTTAAACTCAGGATGTGGAAAACCCCTAAGCTACAGAAGTGCTTATAATATGGATTTTCAATTAACTGTTTTCAGAGATTCAATTTCAGGGCAAGGTTTGTCATTTTCAGGCCAGAAATTGACCCTAAATGCAATGATTTTCAAATCAATGTAATGCCATCTCCCCAGATAAATCTACACTGGGTTTGTGCGTAGTCTCTTTAGGTTGTCATGCTAAGAAAGAGGTTATGTGGTCCAGGTTTTTTCCAGTGTTTGCACCTGGAGGTTGCCTCATATTTGTTTTCAATCTCTTCATGTCATTTTATTCCTTCTACTCTGTCCATAAGGCATCTATTGCATGTCAGTCTGTCCTGGAAAAGGGATTTCTCCTGGGTTGATGTTCCCAAGGTTTCTTCCCCATCAAAGACTTTCTTTCTTATCTGAATCAAGGGGTGAAGGATGAAGGATGTTGTGTGATGTTCAGAGTGCCTGTTTTGCTCTTTGAGGCCAAATTGAGCTTGTGGGCCATATAAATAAAATTGAGTTGACTTAATAAAGGCGGAAATTCTGCCCCATAATTTCGACAGCAAAATAATAAAGGGGTTAGCAAATGCAAGTGTATACAACAGGATTTATACTTTGACTTAATGATATTTAATTGAAAGAACAGAGCTTGTGATAATTCTCAGTAGTAGTGTCTGTACTATTTATTGTACGGTGGCCGACAGGTGCAAACGCTTAACAGCCAAAACATTTCCATTGGTAGAATCGCACTGCAGTTAAAAAAAGTATGCAATTCTAAAAACACAAATGAAGAAACATTAGTTGTGTTTCCATTGTTTTTTTAGTTAGCCAACTTTATAATCCCGTGAACACAATCTCTTAAAAAATCTTAAGGGAATTTCTTCATATTTAGAAAAAACTTGCACCGGGATTCAATGATAAACTGATTATAACTTAGTGATTAAATGTCATTGTTACCTAACAAAACACATAATCAGCCATACCTCAAGAATGTGTATGCTAATTGAGACAAATTCAAAAAGAGGAATTTAAAATTCTATTTGAATGCAAGGCAACAAACCACAAAAATGTTAACCATTAAATGCAAACATACTGCACACATGCCACAATATCGACAAAATATGACTTCAACATAAGACCTGCGTGAAGGTTTTTTGAAATACTTAATAAGAATATGACATTATGTTAAGCGCTTCAATTAGCGCTGGATGAAAGAGACCCACCGCCTTCTTCTCTGCTTCTCACTGGCAGTTAATAGGTGATTAAGCCCTGCTGCAGACTGTGGGCCACGGGGAGCCAATTGATCTGACCTTTGAACCCTCCCTCTGATGGAGGGGGTGGCTGGAGGTCAGGCCTGTAAGGGATACCCTTTTTATCCTTCCCCCAGAACAGGAGCTCAAAGCTGGGGGCACCCAGCCAGGTTCCGAAGGGTCTCTGGGGCCCCCCCACCACCAGCATCGCATTCATATGGTCAATATGAGCCAAACAGCAAACACCTCTGAGACTCGTGATGCTTTGACCCGAGTGGCTTTGATTTTCCCAAGGGTTTCTAAAGCTTTCACAGTAACTCTTGATTGAAAAGACAAACAGGAAGTAAATATTGTATTAAGAAAAAACTAAGTTACACAACATCTTTCATAGGGGACAGATTTCGATTGGATCCTAACTCCTCTTCTTCAGTCATGAAGTGAAGACTGAGCTGATCCTTCCCTCAGTCAAGGACTTGTCGGGATTTTCAGTGGAGAGGACTGTGTAATGCCACTTCTCTTTGAGGTATCCATTGAAGTCAGCACTATTGCATTAAGCTTACTGGTCTTCCTAAGGGCACCTTTTCATCACAACCCACACACACACATCCCTTCCCTCACACTCCCCCTTTTAAGTTGAGGTATTGTCTTTGACAGCATTATAACGGTATCATTCCGCTCCCACTGTGAACAACAAAGACAAGAAAACGCCAAGTCCTAGAATGCAGCAATTTGTGTGTGTGTGTGTGTGTGTGCGCGTGTGTATGTGTGTTTGTGTGTGTGTGTGTGTGTGTGTGTGTGTGTGTGGTGCTCTTTAAGGCAATGCTAATGGGCCCTAAGACGCATTAAAGTGACCCCTACTGTAACAAAAGAGTTAATAATCCGTTTAGAAAACAATCAGATCCCTGGCCATGAGAAAAGCCCCCCGCTAAGTCTTTCTGTAAAGAGGAGGAGGTGGGAATTCACCTTTTTTCTTTTTTCAGTCTGCAATCTTGTTGAACATCGCTTGTTTTCATCGCTCTCTCTACGGGGAATGATGGAACTGTATTTAACGGCCGCTCCCAGCCGCAGTCGGCAAATAAAAAAGGCAATGCGGTTTAGTTTCACAATTAGGAAAGGGGGGAGGAGGGTGGGGTGGCGACCATTTTGAGAGTTTCAAAGTGACCCATGCCGGAGGTCAGGGATTGTTATCAGGCCGATCCACTGTAAATGAATCGCATTGGACTTCAGAGGCAGCTATTAACAAACAAACACTGGCACGCCCGTTAATTGCTAATGATAGCCTCTTTGTCTAGTGTTTCCCCTCTGGGTCAAAGTGTTCAACCTAAAGGATCCATCTCCAGGCAAATGGCTGTCAGGTCACCGATATAATGAGGTGATAAGGGCCATTAAGACTATGAATGACATCTCCCGTGCTGTACGTCAAATATCAGGGTGATTAAAAAAGTGTTAGAGAGTGATAAAATAAGTACTAGCTCAGTGTGAGGGACCATAAAACGTTGAATGTTTTACCTCAGGGCTGGCAGGCTTATCTGTTATGCGTCAGAGCGATCCATCTGTTTTAACATCAGGTCAGAGCTGAATCTATCACTGCTTATCTCCGCTGTCAAGTAGGTGAGGATAGGTTTTCTTCTTTATCTCTGTTGCTTGTCCTTCCTTCCCTCCCTCAGCCCTCTCCATAATCTCTGACGTCCTGGAAACTGATCACAAAGCCTGTGGAAGATCATTTATTTAGCAAAATAAAAACAACAACCAAAGGAATGTGACATTTCAGTGAGATTTTGCTTCTTCGCAAAGCATGGCAGCTCTTATCACATGTCACTTATGGCGCATTTCCACTGCAGGGCCTCGCACGGCCTAGTACGGTATAGTTAGGCTTTGGTAGGCCAGGCTCACTTTATGCTGCGTTTCCATTACAGTTTAGTAGCTGGGGCAGTAACTATAGTAACGCAGTGTAGGCGGAGCCGTGACGTCATCTTCAATGCGAACCACAAAACCAACATCAGCCGTTAGCTGTTAGCACTCAGAGCTCACAGCTCCTCATATCTGTTCAGAAACTAGATAAAAGTTAAACAAGTACAAACCCCAGACTGTCTGTGTCATGGCGAATACAGTCGCTGGTTTATTTATGTCTGTAGGCCGTTGTTGTGAGTGTGGACGGTCGGAGCATATACAACGTTAGCTTAGCCGTGCTCCATTCAGAAAACACACATTTTAAAAGGTTTTTCGCCTGCCGTCTTGTCTGCAGACTTGTCAAAGCATTAATTCATGGTTTTTACTTACCGGTATCAGTATGTTGTTACTTCGGCATCATTTTGAAATGTGTATTACAATTAAATCACGGTAAAATATGTTCATTTAGTTGTAGTTGTAGCCCCCTTGCCAGCTATTCTCTCTGACCATTCAGCAGTCGAGAGTGTTTACGTAACTAGTTTAGCATATTCAGCCCGGTTGTTGGCTCGGTAAGAATCTCGATTTTGGAGGGCCAGAAAAAAGGTGAAAAAGTAGCCCTGAGCCGGAACTACCCCTAGTGGAAAAGCAAAACGGGCACAGCACGCTTAAACCGTGCTACGCGCTGCAGTGGAAATGCGCCATTACTGACTATGGTGGAAGGGCTTGACTTCATGGGCTATGTTTTTCAGGAAATTAACAGTTGTTTTAGTAAAAACCAGAGAAGAAAGAAAGTATCATTATTTTACCTTATCGTTAACATTTTTAGAGTTCAAAAAGGTTTAGAATTGACCTGAGTAGAGAGAGCATGATAGGAAAGTGAATTGAAAAATGTAATAAATTCACATTATTACATTCGATTTAGCTTTTTATCCAAATAGACTTACAATTACTTCACTTACCATGAAAATACAAACTCTTTCCCTCACATATTACTTATTAAAAAGTAATTTGTTTCAATGCTATACTTTTGTTACTCAGTCCAACTCTGTCAAAGGTGACTTTAAAGGACTCCACATCTTCCATAGACCTATTGCTTAAGGTGTTTTAGCAAGTCTTAATTGAAATCATGCTAATACCGCTACCTGTTTTATTTTTGTCCACAAGGTTTTGAGCATAAAAATGTTTTACTGGCACATCCAAAACACTTAGGAGACTTATAAATCGTTGTCATTTTGCATTGTAACTGACAGGTGAAGAATCACACAATTGGGATTTCCACTCTAATGCAACCCATTGCATTATGGGATTCTAAGCAGAAAGTACATTTGCTCTTAAACTTGCAAGTATGTAGGGCCCTTATATGATGGGAGCAATTTAGGCACAACCAAAGAGTCACATTGGTCCTTTTTCTTTGAGTCAACCCTCGAGCCCCTGTGCTAAGCTAACGTTTTTCCATCAGTGTTCATTTTGACTAAATATGTTCATCAACGTCCTTTTTTCCATGACTAAGACAATGACAAGAATTCATCAAATTCCTTCAACACTGTGACTGTATCAACATGCTATATTGTTGATGGAAAGATGAGACTAAATAGTATTTAAAAGAGGGGTCAACATTTATACCGTTATATACAGTCTATGCACTTCTGTGTCCTGCAGTCCCAATATGAGGACTACACTGTCAGCACCCAATGAAAACTGTTAGGAGGACTTACTCAAGTTAACAAAAACAGGGCTTGGAAGAAAGAAACTTGACTGAAATGTAAAATATAATTTGACGACTATAAAAAGCTCAAATGTCAAGAGTTTACATTGACTGAAACTCCTAAAACAGGTTAGTGTCTTTAACAAAATGAGACTAAAACGCACCAAATGCACAACACTGAAACTCGTCTAGGATGAAGTTGACTAAATATGACAAGAACTAAGAATATTTAGCCAGGATGGAGACATAATAACTGTCAAAATTAGATTAACACACAGAGATTAAACTAATATCAACCTCCAATCAAACTTCAATCAAAACGAAACAACTGTGAAGAGTGACAGTACACGTGTAGGTAACAGTAATAGTGTTATAATTGTAAACCTGTTCACTACTCATTACTGAAAAAGTATTGTGTCACTAAAAACATTACTGCTATGGGACAATTTCACAGATAATTTTGCTCTATTCATGTTCAAAAATCGAGATATTGCAATAAGCATCAATGGCAATTATTTAATCATCATTGAATTACTGCCATCATCCCTCCTTTGAAGTGCAAGCAAACAAAGAATAAAAAAAAGAATGGCTTTATGATGTTTTTTCGGGTTCCTTCATTTACCTCACAGCAAATTACCCAGGAGGAAATGGCCAGTGCAAGTGGATTGTGGGACTTTATTTGAATGTTTCCTGCAGTAAGTTATTCCTTTGTCTGGGCCGAGCTAATAGCAGGGAATGGGATTCAAATAGAGTCAAGCTGCCTCCTGAGATCCCTCAATCCACCGTCGCCATAAAAAGAGGTCTGAGGCCAGTCTAAATATTTGGTAGTCTTAGCAGGTTCATGTTAAAAGACACACACACACAAGCACGCACACACACACGGTGAATGCACAAGCAGGCCGAGGCTGTGAAGTTGAATGGCATAGCTCAAAGCCTTCCTCCCCCTATCCCTGCCTCTTTCTCTCTCTAAACCGCCAAACCATTCTCCCCCTTTCTCCAGCTCAGAGGAATTCATTAACTGCCTCTCCACAGAGACACTATGGAAATCAGGCGGCTACAAAGGCAGGGGAGAGAGGCAGAGAGAGAGAGAGAGAGAGAAGAGAGGGAGGGGTGGTGGTGGTGGTGGTGAATGGGGCTATATTATCCTATTAGATGGTGGATATGTCTCGTTTCCCTCCCCTGTCAAGAGAAAAACATTAATTTTAAGTGAGAAACGAGACAGAGAGAGAGAGAGAGAGAGAGAGAGGGAGAGAGAAAGAGAGGGAGAGAGGGAGGGAGGGAGAAATTGTGAGGGTCTTTAACATTGCTCTTTTATCGAGCTGAAATGGAGAGTCCCCTGGCTCCATTTACCTTGGCAATGAGGATAGAGTCGCTCTCCATGAATGCCATTTAAAATGCCATGGAGATTAAGCATCCTCTCTCTCTCTCCCTTTTTGCTGTTTCTCTCACACACATACACACACACATCAGCAGCAGCGGTGGCGGTGCTCGTCATAATATGTGTTTAGGAAAACAGCTTTGAGATTCATGAGTAAAGCCCTTTAGGTGCCAGCGAAGAGAACGGGAGAAAGAGACAGAGAGGACCATCACTTAGCCAGAGTGGGCTTTAAGCACTGTAATTAAATCATTAGATCCTCCACTCCCTCCCTCTTTTCCTCCCTCCCCTTCCTTTCCTCTCCTCTCCCTCTCCCTCTCTATCTATCTCTCAGCTCAGCCAAGCTCATCAGGGGCTCCAGTGTGAAATGATGAATCTGTATTTATGGGGATGGAGTAATTACACACTAACCTCTGAGGGAACCCAGGAGGGCCACAGGGCCACCAAGCAGGGCGCTGGGTGCTCAACCTCATTAGCACTGCCCCAATGCTGTGTGTGTGTGTGTGTGTGTGTGTGTGTGTGTGTGTGTGTGTGCGTGTGTGCGTGTGTGTGTGTGTGTGTGTGTGCGTGTGTGTATGTGTGTGTGTGTGTGTGTGTTCAAAGGAGCAGATTTAACAGTTAAGCCTGTCAATGAGGAGCCATCAATATGTATCCATTTTGGTGGTATTAGAGGGAATTATTGGTATTGGTATTATTATAGATGTACGTGCTTCTAAATCTGCACCTTATCCAAATATATTGATTCATATTTATACATTATGTAAACAATATTCTTCTGTTGTGTGAGTTTATTGAAGCCTCGCACTTTACTCTTTGCACTTTAAGGTTGAATGCAAACTGCATTTCGCTGTACTCTGTGCAATGACAATAAAGTTGAATTTAATCTAATTAGTTGTTTTTGCAAGTCAAATCTCAACTTTATACTTTTTTAAATGACCAGATATTCTCATCATTGGTGACTCTAGTCCTATAGGCTCAGCAGAATACAGTGAGTCCATTCTTCTCAACAGACATCTGTCATTTTCCACTCCACAGCTCCTGTGTGCTGCCTATCTCTGCTATCTCTTATCCTCGTCAATCTCTGTCATTACCTGCACTCTTTATCTTCGCTCTGAAAATATGCTCACACCGACTTCCGTCGATAATCACGGACATTCCTCTCGGATCTGGCCGACCATATCGATGCCTCCCGGCCCATCTGCTGGACAGAATGTCCTGGCATACCCTGCGGATCAGCTGTCAAAGCGTGGAAGGAAAATGACACCCAAAATATGCCAGTTCGTTTTTTGAAATATTTAAATAAGATAAGATAAAGATAAGATATACTTTATTGATCCGAGCAGCATAGATAAGACATTGCACATGAATCAGAGGTAAATAATAATAATTACATAACTCTTATTATTATTATTTTCATTATTAATATTATTATTATTAATATGAATTGTCTTCTACTATAACTGCTGGTGTATGTGCACAACAATACGGGGGGGGAAAGAGTGTTGATTAAATAAAGTCATTCGAGCCACAAAAAAGCTAATACACACCATGTACACACTTGCACACACTTCACAGGTTTTCCTCTCTGTATAGACACTGCAGAAATTAGATCACACACACCAACACTCACACACATACACACACACACGACCTAGGCTAACCAATGCACTAATCGCCTGCCCCGGGCATAGGAGGAGCTTGGTGCTTAAGTAGGCTGCCAATCAGTCAGTCAGCTCCACATCCAGAAGCTCCTGCGGCCAGATCCACGCATCACTCCGCACTCGAGGTGCCAAACTGCGGCTGTGATACAACTCCGGGTCGGTGGAAGTGTGGAAGCTTGACAGTTTCTTAAAAAGGGGGGACTCTGGTGATTTAGACGCCCCCTTCATCCACTTCTTTCTGGGGATTTTTTTTTGTCCTGCCTCTTGCTTCTTGCAGTTGTGTGACTTTGGCTTTGAGAGAGATTTACAGTATAAGCCGTTTTCCGGACCATGTCTTTCCCTCAGCTGGGATACCCCCAGTTCCTCAGTGCCTCCCATGAGATGTACGAACGGCCGGCCTCTGCCCGGGAAGGAGGCACTGAAGGCGGCTTGAGCTCCTCCGCAACCGCCGCGGCTGTCGGCTCCATGCTGGGGATGTACGGAAGCCCATGGGCGGCTCACAACTACAGTGCCTTCCTGCCGTACAGCGGAGCCTCAGACCTCGCCCTCATATCCCAGATGGTGAGAGTCCAGACCAGGTGTTAATGATGGACTATCACTGCTGTCTGTCCGGCTCAGCTCCTCTGAACTAACGCGCAATTACCAAGTAGTTAAAAGTGATTAAGATATGTAAATATAGCCATTTACTAGATATTTGTGGATTTTAGAATCGTTAATGAATAATACATGTTAAGTTTAAAGAGCACATTAATATTTAATTAAATGCTTAATATGTGCAGTCTGCAGTATAAAGGTGCTTTTATTGCAAATGTTGAACATATAACGTGTTTTTTTACAAAATAGAAATGCATCACAGTTAAGGTTAAACTTTGCAATCGTCAGTTTTGATTTGTGTGTGTAAATAAAACAATTGTGCAAATCCCTGGTAATTTACTGTAAGACAATGTTAATTCATTAGAAAAACACTATTAATATTGCATAACTGTTATGTTCAGAGACGTTAGGAAATTAATTGTAATTCGTATCCGTTTGTTAAATCGAAAACAAAAGTTGATATATTTTAAATGTCATTAAAAAACGTAACCACTTTACGGCAACGTGTTAATTGTTATTGGCTGTATTCCTAATTCAATATTAATAATTCCCATATAGGCTAATAAAAAAAAAAAGCCACTTGGGGTCAAATTGACATACAAAGTTTTAAAAAGTTGTATGCATATGTTGATTAATTGTTTTACTCTTTGTACTTGAAGAGGAAATATTTTTAAAGTCGCTCAACAAGTTGTCCCCCACCCCTCTCCCATTAACATTTCAGGGCTCCCAGTATGAGCTGAAGGACAGCCAGGGCTCCCACCCGGCCTCTCTACCTGTCCACGCCGCTCAGGGCTTCTACCCATACGGCCAATACCCGTACGGGGACCCGTCGAGGGCCAAGACGGCCACCAGGGAGACCACCAGCACCCTGAAGGCCTGGCTGGGGGAGCACCAGAAGAACCCCTACCCCACAAAGGGAGAGAAGATAATGCTCGCCATCATCACCCGGATGACACTCACACAGGTGTGTGTAATGTTTGGAAAAATCAGTGTGACTCATTAGAGGCCCTGGATATTTGATGTGTTTCCAAACACAATAATATATTTGCTTGTTTTAAAAAAAATTATATCATACGTCCTCTAATAGTTCATTAATCGACGTGTTATATTACTTAATATGATTATCCAGTTGCCAGAGGATATTTAAATAAAGTCATCCCGAGAGAGATAAGTCTCCTGATATTTAATATCTCGTTTAATGATAATGACGAATTAGGGAAGCATAATGAGGCTTTTTTTACATATTTAATCAGTCCATAATTTGAGCCACGTATTGTCAAACTACGAGTGCCTTTTTCTCTGATTTATAATTCGTGGACATTTTTTTTCTTATCCCAGGTATCGACGTGGTTCGCTAACGCCCGCAGACGCCTGAAGAAGGAGAACAAGGTGACCTGGGGCCGCAGCGCAGAGGACCGGGACGGCCGCATCTTCAGCAGCGACAACGAGGACGATCTCGGCAAGAACGGCAGCGACGACGAAGACGAAGAGGAAGAGATTGATTTGGAAACTGTCGACATCGAGAGACCCGAGGTGGAGCAGGGGAAGGGAGGAGAGGGGAAGGGAGGAGAGGTAGAGGGAGAGGAACAGGGGGAGGCGGGCCTGGCCGACAGAGAGCTGCAGGCCTCGGAGCCGAAGAGCTCCGAGAGCAGCAGGACGCTTTCAGTGGACGCGGACATTTCTCTCAACAGATCGCCTGTTGTCAAAGTTGTGGATCGTTCTCCCAGCAGACAGGAGTGCCAGAGACCCCCGCAGAGCAAACCCAAAATATGGTCCCTGGCTGAGACCGCCACGGCCCCGGACAGCTCTCACAGACCTTCCACCCATGCGCACCACCCGGCTTTGGCCTCCCCCGGACACCCGGCCTTACTCCCGGGTCATGGGATTTACACATGCCAGATTGGCAAACTTCACAACTGGGCCAACGCAGCTTTTCTGAACGCCAACTCTATTTTGAACATGAGGTCGCTCCTCGGAGGTTCGCCGGCCGGACACCTGCCTCTCCACGGAGCGGTTCCCGTTGCGCGTCATGACGCACGGCCTGCTGCGGCGACGGGGCCCGGAACATCGGGGACGGAGGAGGACAGTGATGTGGAGTCGTCGGGGAGCTTCAGTCCAAAAAGAGATGGTACGGAGTGCATTTGATTCTGCAAACCCTCTGAAAATATATGGAACTTAATAGGCCTCAACGTGACGCAAATATCAACACTTCTAAAGAATCAGAATTCCGTTATTAGTCCCATAGCGGGGACATTTAGAGGTTTACAGAAAAAGTGGCCAAGCAGGTAGAAAAAACATGAAATAATAAAAAAGAAAAGCACTAGTAACACAATAAAAATAAAGAGAATAAGTATGGCAAAAAAATGAGTAGCCATTTAAGAAAACCTAATAAATAGCATATAGAAGTATTGAGAGTTATATTATAACTCCAACTTGTTATTAAATTGATCTTATTCTTCTTTTTTTAAGAGAGTGACCACAGGCCCGATTCTCTGAAGTCCCCCTTCCAGCTGATCACTGACAGGTAACCATTTGAAATCAATTTGGCATCACGACATTATCAACTTCAATTTCTCTCCACATGTCCTGTGCTAAATGAACCCTAAAGCCGAGGTAAACACTGTTACACCTGACCAGGCAGAGCTCAGCACATAAATCATGTGATTGAGTCTCCACTTTAACGCCTCGTCAGGCAGCAGGCTAATATATCCTGCAGGGTTCCCACCCCCCCCCCCCCCCCCCCCCCCCCCACCCCCCCACCAACGCTGAGTTATCGCCACCTATGTCATTTAAATAATCTGCCTCCATTTATTCACGCCCCCTCAGTGAATGCAGCTAATGTATGTCAAAGAAAACGCTGAGAGCAACATCAGGGATGTAGTGGAGGGTGAAAAGACATAAAACAATTTACCTATAGTGGTTTTTAATTTGCATAAATAAAGTTTAACATTGTCTTTAGAATTGAAAGTCATTAGAATTAAGACTTGTGTGTTATTTTGAATATTTAGGATACATTATATATATATATATATATATGTATAGATAGATAGATAGATAGATAGATAGACAGATATAACAATATTTAAAAGGTTCAATAAGATACAAATATAATAAAATAAAAAGGAACACTAGCAGCAAGTATATACAAATTCACAAAAGGACATCAATCTCTAAATACTTCACAATTTAACGACAATATACAATCCCACTAAGCTAAAGACATATAGAGAATTATACTACTGACACATATTGGCATTGGACTATATACACTGATTTTCCACTATTATTTTATTAAATGATTGACCTCTGACCTTTCCTTCTTGATTCTCCCTCACTTCAGACCTCACCATGGGACAGCACAGCAGCGAGTTCTGACGACGACATTATGAGAAGATAAAGAAAGAAAAGAAAGGAATAATTTTATTTAACGGAGAACAGTTTAAATGAAGGCTATTTTTTGAACAGTGCGACCTGTTATAGTATTACTGTTTAGCTTCTACTTGCAAAAAGAGATGGTTGTTTTTTTTGTCACAGATTTGCTTGTATCTCTCTCTTCTGTCTATGAGTCCTCTTCGCCTCTTCTGTTGTGAATGGAAACCTTGAAATATTGTAAATACAGGATATGAATTTGTCTTTAAAGAATATATTTTTTGGGAACTAAATAAATGTCATTATAGTCATTTTATTATTGGAGAGTTAATTCCCTGGACCTGATGAGAAATTGTTCATGTTTTGTCAAAAATGTCTGGAAAACCAGGGGTACAACGAGGATTGTGTCCAAATGTTAGTGTATCATATATTTTAGAGTAAGGAAGATTATTTTATAATGTTTTCTTACAGTATATTATTTTATATGTCAGATATCAATTTAAATGTGCACTTTAGAATGAATCCTATCGCGGCAATTCTCTTTTTTATAAACTTTCCTCTAAGAAATGAAGTGTAAACTCACACAGGATTTGGTATTTTAAGGGAAAATAACCAATACACATACATTTACAAAAAGATATTATTGATTTCCACTTGCTCACTTCTTAATTGACCCCTATGCACTGTGTCTACTTGTCTCACACTCTCCCTGCCAACTAAACCATGCAGTGTTTTTAGCAAGAAAAGTCCCACCCTTATTGAAACCTGCACCCTCGCCAAAACTCGGAGCATTATGCCAGCACCTTGGAAGCCACTGCAAACGCTGCGGAAATTGAAATTGAAGATTTCCAGGACCTTATGAACCGGCGCCTGTGCTTTCAGCCCAGGCCTCCCTGCTTTAATGTTGGATTATACCCCCTCAGTGCCACCACTGCCGCCTCTGAAATATGGATCAGACGGCAGGAAAGGCCAGCAGCCAGTATGGGGGCGGCAGCTCAGGGGGGAGGTGGGTGGGATGTGGAGAGGCGGGCGGTGGGGGGGAGGTTGTGTGTCACTGTGAGCCATCCTTGACGTTCACAGAGCACCAAAGACGGGTAAAAGAAGAGAGAGGATGGTGGGGGGTCTCAGGGCTGTTAATAGTGAGTGTTTCTCAAAGCTTTGCTCCTGTTTGTGCTTGGATTAGCAGCAGGTCATGCATGCCTCATGATTTGAGTCTTCTGGAGGGGCCACGACAACACTAGCTTCATTTAAACACTAAATTATGTTTAAAATGTAAACTTGCTAATCAGTCAGTGAAGACATCTAGGATATTAGGGAACTGTTATAAACTCAGACTTAATTTTGATAGTCCAATCAATCGTCAGTTTACCGCCAAGTCGCTTGGGGCCCTTTGTCAAGTCAACGGCTGCAGAAGTGTACAGATGTTCAGTAATTTGGAAACAGTTAGAGTGCGGTTAAACTTGGGTCGGATTGGGAAAGGCGACATATTCTCCAAAGGCATAACAAATAAGGATATGCAGGTTTTGTAAAAAGTCCTGAAAGTTTGGAAAAAACCTAATTTGAACCATTATGTTATCAAGGTTAGCAATATACTTGAATTTGAATGCTTGATCCCAACACAATCTGGTGTTTCTTTAACACAATCATTCATGTATTACAAATAATAGTCTCGTCACATTTGTTTGTTGAGTGAAGGGGAGCTAGCTTAGCATTAATAAACACATCAAAGTCAATACAAACAGTGGCTTAACTAACCAAAGTGTACATTGTTGGGTATAAAGGAATTCGATAAAGATTATTTATCACAATTGCAGTTATGGCAACATTGTAGATGTGACGATAAAGGCTTCGAGAGTCTGGACATTTTTAGATTCCTTTAAAAGTGCTTGAATTTTGCTTTTAAGAGGATGTCCGAGCTGTGTATGGCTATGTGATGGATAGCAAGTTGCTAGTTGAAGTTAAATGAAGGGTTCTGCTTTAATTTGCCTAAATATAATGGGGACGTGTTTGGATGCGGCCCTAGCTGGGCAGCTTTACAGTACACAGTGAAGTGTTGATTTGAGCAGGCATGATACACACTGACAGAATCAGAGCCAGCAGGTTCACAGACCTGCAGATTAACTCAATGCTGCCCCCTCACTCCCAGAGCCAGTAGTGTACTTAATCTAAGTAGACAACTGTCACTGTGTGTGTCCCCAACACTAAAGCTTTCTGCAAGCCCACTGTCAAATTCCAGAAAGTTGTTACATTCTCTAAGCAATGTTTTTGTTTGGTACTAAGTTGTCTTTTTAGCTGAAAAATACTGACGCACCGACCTATTAATGCTCAATGTGCATTTTGTCGCTTCATGCAAAAATCATCTACCTTCACATTTAGTAACATTGACGTTTTCTTCAATTTAATTTCATAGAGAAAAGGGAACCAAATGGATTATTGGAAAATGTTTTAAAAAAGAGACCTTTCTTATGAAACATGGATGATTTTGAGTAAGTTGGATATACTGATGATTTGGATATATGGATTTTACAGGACAGACAATATTTATTATATTGGAAGAAGATTATTCTATTTTTATTTGACTCAAATCAACAAAATGTTCCAAGTACACATAAATCGGGCTCTATGATGGCTTTATCGGTTATCCAGATTATATTTAATAGGACATTTGCAATCATCATGCCAGAAACTAATTTAAATCTTTCCGGAGCATGTGTGAAAAATGTATTTTACAACATTTGCTCCCCTTTCCAACTTGTACATTAACATTTGGCCTTATTATTTTTAAAGGGATCAACATATTATAAGGGAGGGAGGTAGGGGGTTATTTAAAAAAAAACATTATCTTGGATCTATGAAGCTGCTGTTTCCAATTGATATACGATTTAAATACACTATTAACATCACAGGATGCAGTATTTAATAATGTAATAAGTAAATTAATGTTTTCCAATGGATAAGGATATTTCTCTACAATTATAGGAAGTCAGAGATAGGCAGTTTTATTAGCGTTAAACAACTTACAAACAAGGATTAGTTTGGTATTTTTGGAAATACACTATTTGATTTCTTTTCAACAGTTAGCACCTTGTAAAAACTATAACATGTCATTTTTACACTTTGGTTTTTGAAGCAACAAACTGAATACAAAGTGTTTTTTAGTGAGGTTTAGGTGAGTGAGGTGCTTGTAGGAATTTAAAAACATTTTTTTTTAACAAAGTTCACCCCTGTTTCTACTCTTTTCTTAGCTAACAGACATATTAGCTGCACCAACATGAGAGTCTTCACTCAGCGAAAAACAAATGAGTGAATTTCACAAATACTGAACTCTTACGCTTAAACCTGACACGTGTGTACGAGCTCTGGGGAAATAATGATTGTGACTTTTCTGGTGTTTTTTCTACTTTCTCAAACACCATATTTCCTAATTCATCCACCCACCCTTCCTTTTTACAGACAGAGAAAGAGAAACCGGGAGCTAGAATGAGTAAACTGGAGTGTACAGAGAGAGAGATGATGCACTGAGAGCCATCATTGATGTGAGGAACAGCATGGAAGGAAGCCAGACACTTGAGGCCATTTTCACTTCCTCTGCCAACTCCGACAGACTGCCACCAGCACGGCTGAGGAGAATATCAGCCACTCTTTCTCTTACACACACACTTCACTTTCTCCAAACTTCATCCCAGCCAGATCACGCTACTCTTCTTCCAAGTACCCAAACAATATGTTATTCTTTCAAAAGTTGGATATCAGGGAGCTTAGCATGATGGCGCTGAAAAAATGACATCAAAAGGCCGTTTAATCAGTTACACAGCGTGTCCAAAACATGTTTCGCTATGAAAGGAGTGGGAAAAAGTGAGCAGATCCAAAATATGATTAGTGTTTGCTGGCGGGTGCTGCCGAAAAAACTTCTTCACAGTTTCAAAGTTTGTGCTTCATGTTGGTTGTTTGTCACCCAAGCTGCCCCAAAACTTTTTCCGAAAATAGAGCTCACTGTAAACAGCCAGGAGAGAGGAAAACTTCTGAATATCACTCTCACTCTCTGGACTTTTTATCAGCCCCTCAAACTCTCGCTGTGAAAGGACTTTTCATTGGTGCTTTGGTATTCTGAGATAGGCTCTTTGGTGAGTTCTAATCCCTATTAAAGAGGTAGATTATGGAAGGGATTTGTCTTTGATTTGCCTGTCCCACTGCTCCTTTCTGTCAGCACCTCTCGCTCTCTATATATCCGAGCCTCGTTCTTTCTCCTCTGTCTGTCTTGATGGGATGGTTGATGGTCACGGATTGAACAATGATTGCCTCCATGTGTCATCCACCCTCACACTCCCCTAACCCAGCCATCCTCCTGTGATTACGGCCACATGTATGAGGGCCCCTGGTCGCCTGAATAGATTTGTTAAAAGGCCTCCAGTGGATGAGAGAGGCTCGGTATTGCCTGGCCCTCGTGTGCACATCTATCCCCTTTTTTGAGGCACTCTGCATGGGGGTGAGCTCCCTGCATCCCCTCTCCTCCCAACTTACCCCTCTCCTCCGCCACGCAGAGATAATCAGGCTTATGTAAAGACGACGTGCTCTTTTGACAGTCATCAGCTCATCAGTGATCCAATCAAGACCCAAATCCGCCATTGTTCGCCCCTCAAAGTGTCTCAAATCCGCTTGTGCAGGAGAGAGGGGCTGCGCTCTTTATCCTGCCAATCACTCCTGACATTCCTGCCCCTGTTGCCATGGCCCGGGGTCAGAGGTTGGGAAAACAGAGAGCATGAGCTGACTCGGGGAGAATGGCGGAGAGCTAAAGGAGGGACTCTCCGCGCCACGGCCCCATTGGTCAGCCAACGTAGGGGGTAAATGTAGACAAGTTAGGACTCTATAGCCCCGCTGAGAGGGCCAGTCGGATAGAAAGAGATCTGGGCAGGGAGGAGAAAGAAAGGGGGGATGATGAGGCAGAGAAAGGGCCAAGGGAAGGAGAAGAGGGCATGAGAGGTGTGTGTGGAGAAAGGAGCTAAAAAGAGGGTTAGGGAGGGACGGTGTTTGATTTCCAAATAGGCTTTGCAGAGCTTGACCTCAAGGGGATCGGAGAATAAAGGACCTGACACACAGTTAAAGAAATAATGAACATGCAAGTTAATATTTCTTGAATTTGTAATGGATTTTCTGCACTTAACATGTAGAAATTAAGCATTTGATCGCCAAAACAAGCCACTTTTTAATTCCATACAGCCGTAGCTAACAAACACATCGCCAACAAAGAAAAAAGACGTTTGATCCATGTGTGTGTGTGTGTGTGTGTGAATGCTATCTGCAGAGCTGTAATTTGAAATGGAAATGTACCTCCCAACGCAATGAAGCTAATACATGTCATTGCGGGATAAGCAGGGCACTGGGTTAAATCTGTTGTAATGTTGTCAAAAGAATAATTTTCTGTAACCCAATGTATACGTAAGTGAGCAAATGTTTAGCCTAGACAAGATATCATAGGGAATTTACGCCATTCACTGTTCCTCCATAGGGATTAGTGGAATTAAGCGTTTTACACAAAAGCAAAGTATCAAAACTCATGAGTAATTCAACAAGCTCCACAATTCGGAGTTTACCGAGTGCTGTGTTTATTGTCGCGTTGCAGCTGCGTGTACCGTACAGACACATCGCAAACATTGTCAACTCCTTTTAAAAAGGAGACACATTTAATATACAGGGAAAATACACACAACAAATACTATGAAAGGGTGGGAGTGATAAGTCTTTTCTCTTGTTGCCTGCCCATTCATGGCAATAATCTGAGGGAAGAAGCAGATTAGGACAGAGGGAGGGTTCGTGGCCGAGTGTTCGCATCGATGGCTCCTTTCAGCCATTTTGAAACAATGTTTATCCACTGGTTTGTTATAGCGTAGCAACTTAGCTTAGTTTACTGCTGTGAGAGTCCTGAGGGGGCTGAGGACTCGCTGCGTCTTTGTTCAGCCTCCATTGAGACACACTGGAGTATTAGAGCGGGGCGGAGAAGCTGCACAAAATTAATTCATATGTGATCTCAGCGATTTCGGTAATTTGTGCCTCGGTTTGTAAAATGCCTGGGAAATGTCGATGGGAATGTGCTCACAAAGTCACATTGTAGGTTTGTACAGCCAATGTGTGCACATGAGGAAGAAAAATAGCATTTGCCTCGACTTTTGTAGGGACCAAAAATCCAGTTTGTAGCATTTCAACTGCAGAAAATCTGTGTCTGTCAATATCTTCTCTACTATGATCTGGCAGTGCAGGATGGTTACTTCAATGTTTATACAATTGAGTGTAAGTCACTTTAAAGGGGCCATACTTGATATCTCATTCTAACCATGTTAGAAATGACAATGTGAAAACAATGGGACAATGTGAAAAGGGTCGCTATAGTGATGAACCAAGAGGAGGATTATAATTTATTGAGCACGAATCAGCTCTTTGTTGAGCTGTTCGTCTGTAACTTCACTGTTCTGGTTCACTCTCAATGCTCTCATAATGGTATCTTTGGACAGAGCAACCATCTATTTTTAGAAAAAAACTCTGTAATACAGCACTTGCTCTGACTAACAATATAGACTAACACAGTTAAGCCTCAGACATACTTTCTGAGTCTGAAGCTGAGGATTTGTACCAGTCACGAAGATGCAGTTCATACAAAATTGAGGGTCAACACACCATAAAAGTCGGGGGTGGTGTTGTTACGTTTTAGCCAGGAGTTCAATGTCTTTTGGCTTTCTTTGTACTCTTTCGAGGACGAATTATATAAATGCGGCAATTAGTTACTGCCGAACCTCACTTCAAAACAAACATACATTTTGTCAACTTCTTCTTCTGCTTCTCTGTATACCAGCTACAGGTGCATTTGCCACCAAATTGATTGGCGCAAAATAAGGTCACAACATTTGGGCTGCAACCAAATTTCCACTTGGAGTCAGTGAGGATTCTCATGGACAAAGGCGGATTACATCTATTACGTCACTTGAAGGACCAAAAGGACACTAAAGGACACAGGATATGGATATTTTGAATTAGCCTTTAATGAACGGATGGTCCACAGAGTGGAGCGTGTGGAGATGTGGCATTTAAGGCAATCAGCAGCTACGAAGCATTGTAACTGCTGATTATGTTATAATAGTGACTCCTTATTTTACAAATGTAAGTTATTATTTGGATACTGGGTCATCACTGTGTGAAAGTAGATCATTATTTTTTAAAAGTCTCTCATTATTTGAAGATATTGAGTCATTTGTTTCAGAAACTAAGTCATTAATTTGAGAAAAATGATCAAAACATTATTTTTTCTTCATTACGTCGGCAGAGATTGGCTTCCATAGTAAGCACGTTGAAATTGGCTGTTGGACATTGTTTTAACAAAAAAGATATTTTTCAGATTTTGGGATGATAACAGATAAATAATACAAGATGCGATCAGGACTGTCTGTCAGTGTACAGTAAGCCAGAGTGCTAAAGAAAACCTCTGCAGTCTTTTACTCTGTTGATAATGATAGATGACTCAAGGGTCGCATATCGTCACAGTGTAATTACACATGAGATGCATGCACACACACCATCATTCTACACACACACACAGTCGCAGAGTAATTTGAGTCCTCATTCATCTGCCCAAGTCATTTAGGGTAATAGAGCTTAATGGAGTATATTAACCCTGTCCAGCTTGCCCACCCCCCCTCAGATATATGTGTGTGTGTTCATGCAAGTGCACAGGGAAAGGGGAAACCTGCCAACTGTTTATCTGCAAGACACACTCACACAGAGACACACACACACTGGGGGAGCAAAGATCTGGTTTCCCACTGTCACAGATGCTTACCCGCCTCTCCATTAGTGATGTGATTGGAGTGGACACAGAAAACCAGCAGCCTCATTCCCACAGGGGCAATCTGAGGAAATTATTGCCCCCGCTCCTCTCCGGGGAATGTCAGCGCTCTAGCAAGAAGCACTTAATCGACTGCTATCACATGCAACTGTCTGTAAACCGCATAGCATGGCTTTCTGAGCGGTTGCTGTGGATTAATACTTTGTGAAAAGGCGTGTGATGATATGTGATCAGGCATGGCACACGGCGAGGAGGGATCTCACGATGTGGAATCAGGAGATCAGACGCTGGGAAAGTGACAGGGAGATAATCACTGGAGAATGAAGGTCTTCAGTATATATTATATTTTGTTAGCTGTAATTGGTCCTTCATAGTGTATATTTGACAGACAGTCTTCAGATATATATCTTTCAATGTCAATATGTATATTTTTAGTTGTGTTTTATTTTCAATTTTTAGACGTTTATATTTGATCTTTATATCTGTTTATTTGGTACTCTTTTCCATTTTCACATTGTGTGCAATGAATTGTTTACATGCTGCTGTGACGAAAGAAAAAAAATTGAGGTACAATGTATATGCAGATAAAGATGTAGCAAGAACCCTAAGAAAAAAGGGCGTTACCTCACTGGGGTAACATGTCCTGCACGCTTGCGGTGGAAAAAAGTCCTGGGAGGTCCAGTGAGAGAATGTAACATGACAACCAAACCCAAGTGAACGCACGCAGACAAGCAGAGCTAGTGTACCAGCTTTGGTCACAATCCTGTGGGCGACCTTTTCACCCCGGTCAATAACAACTGCCAGTTGAGCCCACTGTGCCCTCAGGCTAACACCACCACACACACACACACACACACACACACACACACACACACACACACACACACACACACACACACACACACACACACACACACACACACACAGACACACACACACACATACACACACACACGCACACAGACACACACAGACACACACATACATACACACATACACACATACACACACACAGACACACACACAGACACACACACACACAGACACACACACACACACAGACACACGACAGACACACACACACACACACAGACAGACACACACACACCACAACACACACACACACACACACACACACACACACACACACACACGACAGTACGGTTGTAGTTCTGTAAACCACCAGAGGATGGCACCTGAGGTCTAAGCAGTGCTACTGAAGTGTTCATGTGAATCACTTGGGAAAATGTTACTCTGTTCATGGTATTCCCCAATCTATCAACCTGATGAGACTAGGGTAATGATCGGACATTAAAGGTGGTCCTCAGTTTTCTAGGATTTGTGGATTTTCAAGAAATAATGAATTTGTTATTCCAATTTCGATTTTTCAAGTTCATTTTCGGGGAAATAAAAATGTCTCTTTTCTGTCCTTTTAACCAAAGAAGTAAAACAGAGACAAAGATGCAACACTCACATTATATGTTCTGTAGAACTTGGGCCCTCTTAAACTAAAAACAAAGCAAAAAAAAAAACATTATACATACACATGCATACATTTTTTACAACACACATTACAACACACAATTGTACATATTGGTGAACTTAAAACCATGATTGGAAATGTATCCGGTCTTTAATTTTAATTTGCACTGATTTCTGTTGTTTGATTTCTCGTTAATATCTCTTTTTGTGTTTACTTCTGTTTTAAATGTTTCTCAACTTAATTTAAAATGAGGTCAAGCTCTAAAGAGTTCCTTAGGATTTCAAATAGATTGAGTGAATGATTGAAACAAATATTTTTTTATCACTTTGATACTTGATCATTTTTCTTAATTTATAAGAATTGCTCATAAACATGATTTTGAGAGCACACAGTGTGAGTACTATTTTACTTAAGTAAAGTGCAGAATTGTTCTTTTACAGGTCAAATTCATGCATTCAGAATTGGATTTAGTTAAAAGTACACAACTCCACATCATGATAATAATGTGCTTTAAATGAATGTGTAAATAAGCCACTGTTCGCTCAAAAGGTTTGCCAAAAGAATTTGAAAAGTGATAATACTGAAGGTCAAGGTTGAGACCATCATGTTTTCACTGCCCCCAAATTGCCAGAATAAATTGTTATTTTAGTTTGTAAGAAGAAAATACATTGATTTGGCTAATATTATTTTCCACTCATAGGCAGTAGAGTCGGTGGGAACCTGAACAAGATGATAAAGGCATGTCAACAGATCTGTAAAAAGGACAGTTAAATAATTGTTTAAGAACAGCAAGAGAAAATAAACCGATACAAATCAAGGCTGACCAAGAGCGTTAAATGACAAATAAACAGAGAGGGTAACAGCCCGAGGATCAGTGGGAGAGTTAGGATAGGTTAAAAGTGTTTGTTAAAGGCTCTATCGGTCCCTGTGGACTGAGGCTTGAAGAGCTGAATAATGTATGTCCGCTCCCGGAGTAATGAAGTGGAAGTGATGGGGAGGAATACGGCTGGCCTCCCAGGGCTCAACGCAAACTGTACACACTCTTAAGAGCTGCCTGTAGCCTAAACCCGTCTCCCTCTCTGCTTCTGTCTGTCTCGGTCCACTTCTGCCACACACACACTGACACACACACACTGCACAGCGGCTAAGAGGGTTAGCTTGTCTCTGTTCCAGGATCCTACATCATTGATGAGGGAGACCAGGGCATTTAAAGTATCCCACTCAGCAGCTCCAGATCCTCCATGAAGCTCCTCTTAGACACGAGCAGGAGGATGCAGCAGATAGCATGGCTGCTGCATCGGTGGTCAGACAGGTACTCGGTGTTGGCAGCCTTGTTTATGGATCACATCGAGCCGGGTTTGCACATGTACTCGGTCGGTGCTATTGTGCTTAGCAAGAGAAAAGCTGCTGCTGGAGGCCGTGTCATGTGGTCAAAAGAAACGCCATTTCTCTCCTCATGATCCATTAATTGCCTGTTCTACTCTGTCTACTTCTTTATGAATATACCACCTTTTTTCACTGGGAAAAGGTTTGAAAATAAATGGAAAAGTGATCTTCTGTTACCCCTGTGTTTCTCAAGGTTCAAGGTTCATGGTTCTTTATTTGTCAAACAAACATAGCTACAGTGCAGTTATGTCGATGAAAATCTTGTGTCACAGGCTTCTCCAACAGTGCAACACAAAACACAGATAAACAGAAAAATATGAGTCCAATGGTAGAACATGGTGGGCAGAGGAAGTCCTGCATGGAGATTACTTTTCTCCCTTGTTTTGTTTCACTTCACTTCAAATAATAAAGCCACAAAGTTGCTTGACAGAAACAATGACAACTGCATGGGAATGAAACTAAAGACCGGGGGTTTGCTGGTTGCACTGCTATCCTAGAAATATTGGCGGTAGTCCTGTAAATCATCGTCAGACTGATAGCCGATGCTGAGATTGCTGCCTTAACCTTCCTATACTTTTTGTTGTTGGGTATATCAAGATAATGTCAAAGGTGTTGGACATTTTGGGAGTTCTGGGGTTTGTTTTCTTCAAGAGTTAGATGTTAGAAGATTGATTCCAACCCAACATCGGTCCAGTTATTAAAAGAATTGAAGAGGCTAAAGCCAGCAGCCATTTAGTTTATAGCTTAGTACAGACCGGTGGAAACAGCTAGCCTTGGCACTGTCCAAAAGTAACCAAATCTACCAACAACACTGTATATCTCCAATGTATCATCAGTACAAGAACCAGTGTAAAGGTGACAAATTGTGGTTTTAACGGCAGATTACAAGTGGATACTTCAGGAGCTCACTATGCCCAGCTAAGGAATAGTCAATGTTCACATTATAACATTCAAACAGCAGCCACAGGGGGAAGCTGTTCATATCAGCCTCTGACCTATTATTCCAAGTCAAAAATATCATAAATTCCTGGCAAAATGGCATCAAAGATATCATCACTGGTAATGCCATCTTAATAATATTCAATATTAACACTAATGCTTTTCATCCAGTTCATATCAAAAAGGCACATAAACAGTGTGTTTACATCACTTGATAACACAATTCTTCAAATAAGCCACAACATGCAATAGTAGTCGATTTAGGTTTTTCGATGGTGTAACAATCAAGCTGTTGGCTAACCCGTCAACCAGCATTACAAATAGTCATTTTCACATTTCTTTTTTTCTAAGGATAAACCACATTTAACTATTGAGCTTTACAAGATCCCAATAGCAGGGTTTTGTTACCTTTGGTTAGAGACAGGCCACCCAAATATTTTTGGCAAAGAAGGAAGTCAGGTGCCGTATTGGGAAAAGGGTCGGTGTAGATATGCAAGTTGACTTAGGTCGTAAACATACTTATATCGACCTCAACAATGACATTGTTCTTAACTTAACAAATCTGTTTTGTTTCAATTTAAAAGGGGAAGCCAGTGTTACGAAAAAGTGACTTAAGTTCGTCACTTTCCAATGTGCGGGTAGCTGCAGCTTATCTAAAGCATAACAAAAGTAGTGATAACAACTCATAACGTCCATTCAATGGGCTGATAACATTTACAACTGTTGGCCTTGCAGGCTTTATGCTAAGCTAAGCTAACTATCTAGCTATGGTATTAACAGATAGTTTTAGTTCCCAAAATGTCAAACTTTTCCTTGAATTATTATTTTTAAAAGACAATATATGGAACTATTTCATCTCTTTTCTCACTACTTTAATTCCACCCCAATGAGCCTGAAGAAACAATGAAATCATGTTTTCACTCAGACTCTTCTCACCTCATTGTGGGCACCTTAGCACCAACCACTTAGATATTTGTATTCAAGGTGAAATAGCTTAAGCCGAGATGAAGGCTCAAAAAGCATCTACATGTTAAACAGTGATTAAAATTGCATATATCTCAGACTTTAAGGTAGAAAATATTCAAATGTGGCGCACTGTGATTGAAGGAACTTGTGATTGGAGTTGTTTGCCGTTGTCTTCCAAACACTTTGTGCACCGCCCGGCCCTCCTCCTCCTCTCACATTAACACGATTCTATCATTAACCCCCACGCCCCACCTACTGCATAATAGCTGGAGCTGGATGCAGGAAGCAGAGAATAACAATGTGTTCCCTTTCTCTTTTCTTGAGGAGCATCTTGAATGAATGATTGATGTTAGGGGAGCTAGATCAGAAGGATATAATCACGGTCTAACGAACGCAGAGCCTTAAGAAATATATACTGGAGGAATGCCATAAATATATAAACACACCATATATTAATATATAAGTAGAGCATTGAATATTCAAAAAGAGGGAAATAATATAATCTATGCCCCTCCACGCAATGCATTATTTTTACCCAGCAAAAAGGTAACAACAGATTTGAGATTCAACCCACCTCTCCGTTTCCTCTACACCTCACAAGTTATTTTCCCCAACCCAAGATTAAACAAAGTCATGTTCATTGTCAGTGGCTAAACAAATAGCAATTCTCTGTGAGTGACATGTGTTTTGTGTGGAGATGTGCAACGCCAGCGATGGGAGATAACTTCATTTCCATGCTTTGAGCACAGATGAGGGGGAGACAGTTAGTCCATGTTCACCATATGAGCACCTTTCATGGGACAAATGGAATGTCAATCAAGCGTCGGTACACAGATGCATTTTCCCGGCGGAGCCCGAGATGCTTTCTGGAGATGCAGCTCTGTTGTTCCAGCTCTACTCTGGGTGCACTGGGAATATTTGTGTCCTTTTACCCCGGCTCATCCCCTCGCTCCATTTCAGATCCCTTGACTATTAACAATTCTTTCTGCTCCCCAAGTTTGCCTCTTTAGGCTTCCCGATTTTCCACATTTATTCCTTTATTTGATCTTGTACGTTAAGTTTCAGAGTCTCAATTTGTCTTTTATTTCTTCTTTCTCTCTTGAACCTCTCATGTATTTAGCATTTTTGTTCGTCTCCTTTTCTGACAATATTAGGGACTGTGCAAAAAATAACCAAGGAAGGGGGAATGATATTCATATGTCATTATAGAACTTCTCTTAGACAAAAAAGATATTAATGGAAAACATGATAAAGAGATGCTAATCAAACAGTTATCTACAGAATGAGTAAACTTGTCTCAATCTGCAACCCTGTCTCCTGGAAATAACCTATCATTTGCAACAGCATCTTTTTTTTTTATGGAAATTAAATATCCACTGATTATGCCTTATGAAATATTGCTCATTCACTTTAAAGCAAGTCTAAAACGCATAAGTAAAATTCTCTCTGACAGGGAGTTTTCTTTTTTTCCTGAAAATAATCTAAGCTTACAATGCAGTATCCACTTTTAATGAATAAAGCATGCTTAGGAAATGTTCTTTCATAAAAGAAAAGTTCAGTAACGCGCTCGGTCTCAAAATGAAAGATGTCTGACAGTTGGGAAATCATGATACATGTTGCTTTAGCTTCATTAAAAAGTCACATTTGTAAGCTATTTGATAAATATTGTTTTTTTAACAAATAAATCCCATCAAAAGCTAACCTCATCTCACTCATCATTTGTATCCCTAACTCCTATCCTCTCTATTTTGTGATTCTACCCCTAAAATTCTTTATTTCTGACACTTTTGCACAAAATATCCAATTATTTTTAACAACACAAACTACTCTAACATTTCCCCTATCCCTTGTGCACTTTACCTTCATCCTCCCTTACCTATACAAAATAAATATGGACCTAAAGGTGGATTGAGAAGAAATGTTTCCACTTCCGAGACTTTGATATTAAAAACATGACAAGCCATTCAGTTGGTAAAGGTGCTTACTCAAGGGAACGCAGAGAGTGTTTATTCTTTGATTAATTTGCTTGAAGGAGACCTGAAATTCCCCCACTCATGAATATGTGGATGACAAGGAGATTTCACTGTGGTGACAAGTTATCTAAACTACAGGGCAAAACGATTATGCTAATATCAGGATGTAGTCATCAATCATCTTGTGTCAATGTGGTGTCAAGGCATCACGTTCCCGATCCCCCCTCTGGCCATAGCACTGTGTGTAGGAGTGTGTTTATGGGACATGCAGCTGTATGTGTGTTTGTTTGGAAAAGAAAATTGATCACATTCTCATTACGCCTGGGGATTTTTGGTGGGGTTGCATTTGCGCTTGCGTGGAGCTGTTCTCCTGGATAAAAGTGGGAAAAAAATGGGAGGGGATTAATTAGGTGAGTTTCTTCATCTTGATATGAACACCGGGCTACACGCACGCACACACACACACACACACACACACACACACACACACACACACACACACACACACACACATAGACACACATACACACATAGAGAGTCCGGGCTGACGTCAGATCGACGCGCCTTAAAACCAAAGAGCGCATCACAGGAAGATGCATGGTTTGATCACACACTCGCTTTGGATTGTAAGATAGCACGGACACAGTAGAAGCTGCAGTGGACGAGCTGAAAGGGAAGCCAGGAACTTTTATCCGTTTTTTCTCTTGGTGCGTAAAATGAAAGTGGTGCGTAAATGTCTGCGGTAGATGATATCCACATTTTTTTTTAGAAGTTTACTTGAAAACTAAATTGTGAGCTAGCGTCAGAGAAAAAGTCTCCTTTTGGCACGGATGCTGTTGGATATTGCCCCAGGTCCGCGCTCCTGCTATTGATCTTATTTCAGCCATGGCTTACTCTCAGCTGGGATACTCCTACTCCACCACACCTCAGGTACAGTCAATATGTTGTTACATGTTTCCTTAAAGTTTTAACAGACATTTTACATTATTATTAGTAATTATCGATTGATTTATTTGACATTTTAGAAAAACTGAATGAGAAGATCTAAGGCTTTATCACCTATATGTATAGCCTCTTAAAACAAGGAAAGACCAAATAAAACACCACTTGAAGAACTAGATTTGTACTGTAGATGTTTGTTTTTGCAGTTAACTACTAAATATACTTTTTATTTTACTTGTTTTCGTGAATGTGAACTTTCCTTTCAGTAACTTTCTCATTTGTAATGTTATGGGACAAATAAGGTTAATTTTGCATTTATCTTGCCAAAGTTTCTGATGACCCCCGGCTCTCTGGCCGGTTGTGTGGAGTCGGGAACTCCTCCGCCTCACACGTTGCTGCGCGCCCCGGCCCACCAGCTCACCTCTGGCCCCGGCATTGGAGTCTACAGCGGAACTTATCCAAAGAGCCAAGGTTACTATAACACCTGCTCCAGCGACGCCACCGCCCTTTACTCCAGAGTGAGTCCACTTAACGTTAATTTATACCATCATTTTCACTTTGGACAATGCGTAATTGCGCACAATAGTTCTGGCACAGGCGAGAGTGAAAACGAGTTGTATAAAGTGACCCTGTATTTGTTTAAGGCTGTATGTTTTCAAGTAAAAAGGTGAATTCAGGTTAAGTCATCCTTAAGTACCAGAGGGGATTTCTGAACAATATAACATCTGAATACATGTATATTTATATTAGTCATTTGCTAATATTTTCAGGCACCACTAGATCCCAAAGATGGAGCTGCATCTGTGGGGACATCTCATACTCCTGGCTACTATCCCTATGAATATGCACTTGGACAATATCCATATGACAGATATGGGTAAGTGAAAGTCTTTTTAACCTTAAATGGTAATCTCTTCAATAAGAACTAATCACTCTCTAAAAAAAAATATTTCAACTGACTGCAGCGATGTTTGTAGTGACCTCCTATTTCTTTTTTCTCTTGGCATCATTACATACATACAGTACTGGTACAAGGATGTGTACTTTTTTTAGGGTATTTATGGTATTGTGTCTCTACCAAGACATCTTTAATATATATTATTTAATTTAATTTAATTCATTTTATGTATTTATTTGATAAGGTTCATGAACACAAATACATTAATCTCGGAATAGAGAAGAGTTGATATAGTTAATTTCCATCTGCAGTCCGGCAGGTACAAAACAATCAACAAACACTAAAAACATTGCATAAAAGTCAATCGTTACCCATAAATTATAAGGCCTTTCCTAGTAAAAGCACTTATTGTTGATACGACATAGCTAAATAATATTACAATTGTTATCATTTGGCTCAGGTATTCCAGCTCTGACGGTGCTTCCCGTCGTAAAAACGCCACCCGGGAGACCACCAGCACCCTGAAGGCCTGGCTGCAGGAGCACCAGAAGAACCCCTACCCCACAAAGGGAGAGAAGATAATGCTCGCCATCATCACCCGGATGACCCTCACACAGGTAGCTTTCTGTCACTCTGAAGTTTAGTTGCCTGAAAAATGTTGTCTTGTTTTTCAAGGTATTTAGCGTAATTTGCCCTTTCCTTTCCTTGTTTTTTTCTTTACACTACAGTATGTTTAACGTCCTGTTCGTATTATTTTCCGTTCCTCTCTGACCTGCCATCTCTCCCTCCTTCAGGTGTCCACGTGGTTTGCTAATGCACGCAGGAGGCTGAAGAAGGAGAACAAGGTTACGTGGTCACCGCGGCCTTGTAAAAGCTCTGATGACCGAGGCTGTGATGAAGACAGCGATGAAGCGGAGAAGCCACTTAAAAGTGACAAAGACCTTCCTGGTAAGCAAGACCTATACTCAAATCAATCTGTCAATAGATTAGCATGTGCAGACTTCCTGTAATCTGCATGATTCATTATTGCAGATCAACAGTGTGCAGACCTGCAGAGCGACCTTGAGGACTTCGACCTCCTGGAGTCAGACGGTTCTGATTGTGAACCGAAGCCACAGTTTCTACGTGAGGACAGTGACGCAAACCCAAACACAGAACTCTCACACGGGCATCTCGCACACAACCCAGACAACACACGGCACGGAAAAGACAGATTGTCCCCAGACTGTCCCCAGACTGTCCAACAGCAAAACAATACCTTCTATGCTAATCCAGACCCTCGAAGTACAGAGAGCAAGCCCAAAATCTGGTCCATCGCTCACACTGCTGCGTCATTGGACGGTAGCTTGCAGCCAGAATATCCCCCCTGCATGCTGTCGTCGACCGGGTCCTTGTCTCCTGGGTATCCATCAAACATGGCGCTCACCAAGGCAGAGAGGGAACAGGAGTCGCCAGTCGCCTCGCTCAGAGAATGGGTGGACGGAGTTTTCCACGGTCCTCCTTTCCAGCAGCCCAAACCAGCTGATGTGTGGAAAGGCTTAAATGATGCCATGATAGACAGCCGGACAGTCCTTTGAACTTGTGAAGACTACGTCATCATTGTAGTCCAACCAACACATCATTGACGGAATATTTCAAAGACTGATGGACTTTAAAAAAACAATATATTCTGTCTATATTTTGTTGTCGTGACTTGACCAATTCACCATTCGCAAATAGCTACCCCTCAGTTACTGTTGTTACGTCTGTCAAACTTCATTTTTTACAGGAAATTACCTTTAAAGTTTAACACATTTTTAAATCAATGGGTCCAGACAGAAGTAGAAGAAAAGCCGCTCTCTCACAACCAGCAAACAACCATCGCATTTGCCATCTGAAATGCCATATAACAGACTTCCTCTAATGGCTAGCTTGCTAATTAACATAATGTTCAGACTGTTTCAACGTGTCTTAAATATGCATGGCCACCTACCTGCTGTACTACTAAAAGAAAGAGATTTTAAAACTGTATGTACTCAGAAAAAGTCAGCATATATTCACCAGTTGATGATCTAGGAAACATTTATCCATATGTGTAATGAGGACCAACTAATCATCTGACAGATAAAACATTATCTCAGGTATTGTTGACTCTTGGGTTTAAACTTCCCCAAATCTGGTCATGAGATGCTAACATTAGCCACACATTTAATTGCATATAATACTGACTTCCACACAATGCAATACAGTGGATATTCTAGTTGTTTAAAGCAACATTGTGGCCAGCTAGAGGCATAAAGCAACATTGCAAACCCACCAATAATTATGGTTAATGCTAATTTATGATAAGTTCCTTGGCTTTGCAAGTCACTGTTCACTTTTAATTAGCCCTTAGCTAACTGGACACTCTAATGATTGCAGTGCAAAGCATACAAACAGATTAATCTAGCGTATTTCTTAAACTTATGCTTGTGTTTTTGTGTTTCCAAAGTTTAAAAAAAGACACCACTCTCCAAACTCTTAGCAGTATTTCTATTTCTCCGGTTCTATGTGCATGTGGAAAACAGTTTGACAGACTTGTGTGCAGTTACATTTGGTCTGATTGGCCAATGGTTATGTGGGGTAGGGGTTTAGCGAATGGTAAATTACCAATCCTATTTTTGACATTTTGAAAGGCCCCAACCCTCTCCCAACTTGCTAACTCTTTTGGTCCCCATCTTTGGTCAAATGTCTTTGAGCAAACTGTGTCACCACACACATTCCTGCAGCAAGGTTGTACGGATCACACACATGAAAAACATACAATATTGTACACTTGCACTATAGCCTGCACAAGCACTGAGTCACAAAAATAAAAGGTGTATTCCGTAGCATGGCAAAGATCTCTGAGTGTGCGCTTACATTAGCTGTCCACTGTGCAGGAACCATCAGTGGTATCAGTTGGGTTGATTTGAATCCTGTTTGGGAATAGTGAAATATACCTACGCAGCTGTGGATAAATGTGTGTGTGAGTGTGCATGTGTGTGTGTTTTGAGTGAGGGAAAAGGGGGAAGTGGGTGGTATTCAGCCGTGACTAATGGAAACACACAGAGGAGGGTGCTGCTAAATTGTTAAATCGATGCCACTTCCACCTCGGCTCCAGATATAGCTGCAATCAGCGATGCGTCCCTTTTCATTAGGCGGCTTTTGACTTTGTCAACCTGGGACTGCAAGAAAATCCACCACGCACAAAATGCTTCATAAAACCTCTTAAGTAATTTTGAGTAAGTGTCACATCTTTATCCACTTCAGTGAGCTTTTCATACAACCCGTAATAAAAAAACAGCATTGAAACAAACAGAGAAATAAGACTGGCATCATTAGGCCTAAATGATTTATAAAAAATAAATCCCCATCAACTTCAATTATTAAAGAAAACTTCACAAAATTAGCACTTTAACCAACACTTTCTGAAACAAAGCACAACCGGAAACAGTGAGAAGTTATTGTTTTTTTTTCACCCCCCATCTTTCTCCTGCTGTTTTCGATTTAGGAACAGTGATAAAGTATTTATCAGAACAGAGGAGGGATCTTCCTGGGCTTTATGGAATTAACCATTTCAGATTAAATAATTCAGGAAGAATTCAACCGAGAATTTCATTCTGTTTCTGCCTCATAAATAAGTCAGATTTAAGATGACAAATAATGACATCTGACTTCTTATTTCGGTAAAGTTTTCTTTCTTCCTCTCCCTGTCCGACAGGATCTCATTGTGTCTTGCTGCAGATATATTTTTCATGTTTTGGCTCAATTCCTTTCCCTTTTCTATATAGGTTAAATGTACTTATATTGATGCAATTTTGTTTTCATTTAAAAAAAGATCTTGAGGGTGGATTTCGCATCAAAGGAGGAGGTTGTGGTGTGGCACTCAGATAAGAGGTTGACCTGGTGCTGAGTGGGGTTAAGAGATATAAGGTTAGATGTGTTCTCACCTCTGGCTGTTTCAGACATGACTTGTCTCTTGGGCAAAGAGCATGCGGAAAACTGCAAAAGTGCATATACTGCAAATACACTGCAATCCACTGAGAAGCACTAAATCACACCTAACCTCTGGCTTTTAAAATAATAATTAGTAACATGAAAAACCCTCAAATCTATATGGGTTTTATGTGCAATCGTGTAAGTATTTAACTTTAAGTTTCCATTTTATCAATAATCTACCACATATTTTTCAATAGATTTCCATGTCGAAGTCAGATCGAGTTTAAAGAGAAATACAAAATGTTCAATAACAGTTATGAGGCACTCTTGGGAAGCTAAAAAACATTTAAATATGACACATTTTCCGATTTCCAGATTTTCGAAGAAATGTAAGTCTGACATTCATTCTCATTTTAGTTCATTTTTTAACGGCAACTAACTTGCTTTCAAGCTCCTACAGTATATGTTCCAAAATTATGTAAAAAAGACGGCATAACGTCAAAATTAGGGAATTTCTTTAAACAAGTAGAATTATGATGCAAAATACTGTAAAACTTAGATAAAGAAGATTTTTGGCTGGCAATTAACATGTTTCTTGGTGAGATGAACCCTCAATTCTTCTTTTTACCTCCACATTCTTCCTCCACTGACAGCTGACACTTTATTGCCTCTTTATTCCTCATCCTTACCATCACCCATATTCTTCCTCTTTTCCTTCACCCCACATCTCATTCCCCCTCCTCCATACCCTCCCACCCCCTTTGCCTCTCCCTTTCTCCTTCACCTCTGTCTGCTCTCCACACACAAGCAAGACACTCAGCAGCCACTCTGACACGAAGGCCTGCTCTCTGGTCCATATAACGTGATTAAGCCTCCGTGTGTTGCTTTACAGGTCGGAGGGTGTAAGAGCCACTGTTTACTTGTCTGGCTCACACCACCAGGCATTGTGTGGCCTAAGGGAGAATTGACACAGAGTATAGGGGTGATAGGCAAAGGGCACTCAAAAAAAGTTTTCTTTCAAAATTGTTCAAACTACTCATCCTATACTCTGTGGCCCTTTTTCGTGACTGAAAAGTCTGAAGGAATGTCTACACAGGAAGTATTGACAACTTCAAATTATTCCTCTGCACCCTCCGTCTGACACCTATTTCCTTTCAACACTGTCTGAGCCTCCCTGGCATGCTCGCACACACACTCTGGCATACGTATACACACAGTTCTAAGTCTCTTGCGTCTTGTCACACACACTTTGGTTTCCCGGGGCTATCAAAGTGCTGAGTGCAAACTCTCTCCTCCAAAAACTGTCACATGTCGCCAGAGGTGTCTCGCTCCCCGCGGTAACCCTCTGAGCTCCTGGCACAAGTACAAGTCATTATTTCCATGGTAAAGGTCAGAAGCTGTGTCACCTGACTCTGAAGTGGAGCAGAGTGGAGACGCCCCGAGACAACGACCAAAGGTCAGTTTCCTATTGGCTTCTCATACAGTAAGTATAGATGTGAGGAGGACAGGGCTGATCCCAGATCTGCGTGCGAGCCCCTTTTGGTCACAGTGGCTTCTAAACGAGGAGGTTCAGATAATTGGCTGCAGGGAGCTCCATAATGAGCCTGAGGGTCTGTAATGTGACACATCTTCAAGGAGACATATTTTAATAGGGCAATTATGGCGTCAAGGAGGATGTTTTGTGTAGAGTGAGTGATTGTTGTGGAGGGGCGCTGTGTTAAGAAATTCAATGGCATTTAACTCCATTATCTATCGGCTCACCAGTGAGGAGACTTTAAATATCATTACAGTCTTATCTTTGAATGGACTGAACAAACAGTGCAGGTCATATTAGGGTTAAAGGAACAGTTCACCCCAAATCACAAATGTATTTTTCTTCTCTTGTAGTTTTATTTCTCTATCTAAAATGTATTTTGTTGGAAATGTGGTCTGAGAGATGTTTGCCTTCTCTCCTATATAATCAAACATCACTCAGCTTGTGGAGCTGAAATTGCAATACATAAATGTTTTCAAAGAGCAATGCCTATTTCCAGAAATCACAACTTGTTTAATCAAGATAATCAACAAACTTGGTGTGAGCAGTTTCATGTAGGAACTATTGTCTTTATACAGAGCGACACCCGATAGTTGGATCCACCCGCAGAAGGAAGCCTGCATTTCCTCAGCTAGCTAAAGCTCATTTTAATGGAAAAGCCATTACATTTGACATATTGCGCTTTCAAGTAAACAAGCATCTTGTCCATGAGTAGATGCACATATCCTGCATGGGCTATGATACGATTGCTGTGTGTAGTTTGGTAGAAAGAAAATAGTGACTACAATAAACTGGTCACCACGAGTCTAGGGTTATGATTTCTGAGAAAAGAGACATTGATGGTGAGTTCTTCGAATATTTATTTGGCACTTTGAATACTGTAAGACAAATGCCATTTAGTACCATTATATTGGATAACAATCTCTATGGAAGACAACACCATTTTTTATTTAGGGTGAACTGTCCCTTTAAGAGTTGTATTTGCAATTATATCTCATTATGCTGAAAGAAAGTGTGTAACTGGATGTAGACCCCTGCGGTGATTTGACAGTTTAAGGTTGAACCCATGAATGAGTCTGTGTGCAAATTGTTTGAATCAAATTTGATAATCTGGAGTTACTTGACGATGTAAAAGAATATTTTATTATGCCGGCTGATGTATTTAAGAGCAGTGAATAATTAAACAGGGCGGTTAAATCCAGCACAAAAACACTGCACTGTTTAATTCAGCACAATTCATATGCTCAGTTTCATCTGAAGATTTTGCCCCGGGCAATGCCTCCAACTCAACCAACCACCACCTCTGAACCACTCAGACCTACCAACCGCAAGACCGACCAGTCAGCTCTCTGACATGGACCCGGCTCGCCTGCCTCATTTTAACAATGCACCTCTCTCCCCTTCAATCATCCAAAGTGGTCTGACTACAGATGAGGTTAACTACAGCATAAGCCTCACTTCCAGGAGTCACCAGGGCCAATTATGTCAGCCTGACTACTCTTCCCAACCTGCGCTCCATGGTGTGGAAAATGCAGTTCCACTGGCTGCATCACTGGGGACAGAACAGGCCAGTGCTGTCTGGAGCCGGAGCCAAGCGAAGGCCAATTTGGCATGCAGAGGTCTATGGAGAATAGGCCCGATGAAATATATATATGATCTTCTTCAAACATGTATTGTTCCGCGCTGCTGTGTCTTATCAGGCTGGCTCCCTCCTGATGTCCTCCAGGCTTGGCAGAGCAAGACTCTACATCGCAGATTGTGTGGGACCGATGCACAAGGAATGCTAAAGTTCTCTCAGTGCATCTTACAGTAAACAGTAGAGAAGAGCCATATTTCTTGCCTGCTTATTGGTTAAGTTCAAAGCAATGCAATCAAGTTATTCAGGTGTCCAAAAGGTAAAAAAGAAATGAATCCCATCATTCAAAAAACAATGGAGCAGATTTGTTTAAAGGTGCAGTGCAACTTTCCTCCAATATTGTTTTATTTCAGAGCAATTAATAGTTATTTTGCACAGAAACCTTTTTAAAACAAAAAGCTTTGGTTTGTGCTTTAGAAAACTATTAATTGTACTTCTGTACAAAGCAGCCTTTCACTGTCTTTCTAGTACCAGACCAATCTCATCTGCAGGATACTGCTGACCTCTGCCTGTCAAATGTGGAACTTCATCTGGCAATTTAACCCTTCTCTTGCGTTAGGTAATACCCCCTTCCCATACTATTTTCGGTCAAAATTGACCGGTGTGTTTTACACAGTGATATCTCTGGAACACCTGATCCAATTTTGATGGTTGACATCTCATTTGAACAGTCAAAGCAAGTAGAATCAAGGAGTGACAGACAGAATGACACCAGGGGTGAAATTCATGTTATAATTTTGCAGTAAGTTCAAAGATAGTGCATATTGTACATTACTGTATATTATAAAAATGCTTGCCATGTAGGCTGTGTTTACTGGAGATGGAAATCTTTAGTTGGTGTTGTAGCTGAGATTCTTCCCGTTCCAATGATGTATGGGATGTATTGATTTGATACAAGCAAGCCAGTGTTTCATTGTGTACTTTCAACTACAGTATATGGTCCGGACCCACCAGTGGGCCCATCAAGTTCAGCATTCACTGTGATGAATATAAAATAAGACACTGATACTGTTTTCCTCAATGAACATTTAGAGAAAAATAAATATTCAGGGCTCCTCTCCCTCAGGGGCCTCTCCCTCAGGAGATGTATTTGTATATGTATGTGCATGTTCTACAAAAGTGTGTACTGTGTGTACTATATGACCTGTATAAAAACGCATGTGTGTGTACGACAGAGTGGAAACTGAATTTCCCCCTCGGGGGATTAATAAAGGTCCATCTTCTCTTCTCTTCTCTTCTCTTCCTGGTCTGTTGACTGTTGGTCAGGCTCATAGTCTGGATCGCTGTTGTCTTCCATTTCTGAGACATCGTCCTCTATGTCTGGTTCAATACATTTGTCCAGAGCCTCTCTGACAGAAAATCGCCTAATCGGTCGCCTACTCATTTTGTCAATGAGTCAAATGTGAGCAAGGCACAGATATAACTGCATGAGAGACAAATAATGGAGGGGCATTTACTGCGAGAAAGTGAGAGGTTTTTCTTTCTCGAGTGGCACAGAGCTCGCACCTGTGAGAAGGTATGACAGCGCGAGAAAGTGAGAAGTTCCCGTAACTTAGAGTAAATTTGTTTTGTCTGGAAGGTGTGGGGGCACAAGAGTGTGTGTGTGTGTGTGTGTGTGTTTGTGTGTGATGTTTTCCATCTGCAGGATGAACATAATACACTCATAACCATTAATTTCCTATGGCGGTCAATTCTGACTGAAAACATCATGGGTGTTTCACTGTTGAATAAATCACAAAAACATCAATGCAAGTGGTGATCATCAAGTGTATATGTTCAGAGGCCTAGTGTGGAGGATAACATAAGGTCTTGAGGCAATTGGATGAAAAACACAATATTTATGATCAAAAACAAAGTCACTCGGTTACTTTTGACCCGAAACGCAAGAGAAGGGTTAAATAGATGACTAACTCAGTATCCCAGAATGCCTCACTGCACAGTCTGCCCAATGGAATTGGGGACATCAAGTCAAAAAAGAAACCCCTTAAAAGGCATATTTGTACATATCACCTTTTTTAACGGACGCATGGTGCACATACAGCATTCATTTCATGATTAAAAAGAATCCACTCTCAGACAGACACACGTACAACATATAATTTATTCACCAATATGGCAATTTAAACAGAGAAACAAAGCTGAGGAAATGTTTCAGTGATGATGCTTCTGCTTGAATTGTAATCCACAGTAGCCACATGTGCCCACTTTTGTGTCTTTATCCTGGAGAAAGAGAGACAAACATGATAGTTATAAATTGGGACATTTGCTAAACCTGCCATTAATGTGATAAAGGAAATATTGAAGATATATAAAATACAACGAAAATGTTACAGTAAAACCGTTTTCGGTGTTCAGATATCACAGCGTAACAATACGCGGATCACTGGGTTCCTGCACTTCACTGTAACCCTGCCATCTCACTAAATATTGTAGAATAGTCTCTCAATTATTGGACTAGATCTCAAGTATCCCTATTTAATAAATACAAGTGCACTTTAGCTACATTGAACCCTTCAATCTGATCCACAGAAACCAAGTAAGGTAAGGTAAGTTTATTTATATAGCACATTTCAGACGCAGAGGCAATTCAAAGTGCTTTACATGATCATTAACACATGATAGTAGAACAGAGAGGAAACAATAAATAAACATAATGGAATAACAGTTTCATAAAAACAATGCATTAATGAGATACAAAATAGTTTAAAAACGACATTGTAAATACGGTAAGTGCTAAAACAAGTTAAAATGCTTCTGGGTAAGCAGCTCTAAAAAGTAGTGTTTTTAGCCTCGACTTAAAAGAACTCAGCGTTGGTGAAGACCTCAGGGTTTCTGGAAGTTTGTTCCATTTGTGGGGAGCATAAAAACTAAAAGCAGCTTCGGCGTGTTTGGTTCTGAGCCGGGGAACAATGAGTAAGCCCGCCCCCGATGATCTCAGAGCTCTGGGGGGCTCGTAACAGGGCAACATGTCAGACATATATTGGGGTCCCAAACCATTTAATGCTTAATAAGTTAACAATATATTTTAAAAATCGATTCTGGATTAGTTGTAGTTTTCTAACCGATTTTTTACAGAGACCTGTAAATACACTATTACAGTAATCAAGCCTGCTAAAAACAAAGGCGTGAACTAGTTTTTCAAGGTCTTGTTGAGACATGAATGTTCTAAGTCTGGCTATGTTTTTCAGGTGATAGTATGCTGATTTAGTAATTGTGTTGATATGGGATTTGAAATTGAGGTCGGGGTCCAGAACTACGCCTAGATTTCTCACCTTTTGCAACGTATTTAACAGTAGGGCTTCTAATTTAGCGCTTACTTCAGCCCGTTCCTCCCTTTTGGCACCAAAGATAATTGTCTCTGTTTTGTTTTTGTTTAATTGTAGGACATTTTTAGAAAGTATTGATTGTTGTTTTTTAGAAAGTATTGATTGTTGGTTAACTAACAATAAATAGCCACCATGACATATCATTTCTGATAAAATGCACTGGTACAACTTATCATGTTTTGTCAAAATGGACAATTAGACCACTTTAAATCATTTCATGATATAAATAGCAGGCTCTTACCAGGTTGATGTAGACTTTGGGATGGCCCAGGGCTCCTCCACCTCCATCACAGGACACCACTCTGGCCTCAACTTCAGTCACTGGCTCCTCCGCAACCAACTTGATGGCAAAGTTTGCATTCACCTAGACCCAAAGAATGTGATTTGTGTCATTATTGGCTTAATAAAAAAACAGGAAAAGAGAAAGTATAATGCTCTGATTATGATGAGTATCCTCTGTGCACACCATATACTTATTGTGTTGTGTGCACATAGTTTTAATAGAGTAAACTTGTATATTGTGTTTACCTTTATGTGCTGAACTTTCTTTTGTAGTAGTCGTTTGAGCATTGTATGGTGAAATGAGGAGCAGTAATGGACTCAAGAACAGGATGCCATTGTTTGACAATATTTATATAATGTAAGATACAATACAAAGTGTGCACATGTGAGGATTTATCAAAGGTGCACACACCAGCAGTGGGGCACATTGACAGGCTCGTTGTTTCTTGTCATTATAGCTCAAACATCGAATATACATATTTTTTAAGTTTGTTTTTCATTGCTTCTCTTACCTCTTTCTGCCTGCCAACGAATCTTGCCCTCCTGGGATCCTTTTCATCAAACACCTGAGAGAAAAACACTAAACATTAGAGAAGAAGACAACAGCGGCACATCATGTTTCATATCTTATATTTAGCTCTAGATATGGGGGGGTTCGTTTTCTTACTCTATGTTTTGCTAGCTGAGACAAGGTGTCATTGCCTAAGCTGTCATTAAAACACGAACATATGTTGAATCACTGTGTATACGTTTTCTAACAAACAAAGGCCGATTTAAAAATGGTAAAGGAAAACGTTAAGGGTCAATATGAAGTGCTGTCCGATAACGGAATTAACGTTAGCTAACATTGACACAATGCTAAGCTAACGTAGGGACACCAAGTAAAAGCAATACATACGAATATGTTTTAAGCTTACCTGTCCCGTGTGAGTAATGGCCTCGCCGGTAGTGGCAACCTCGACGCTGTAGCGATAAACAGGGACAGCAGAAAGCCTCAAAGTTGAAACAAGCACCTTAGCATTTCTACTGAAGGACAGAACTCTCCCCATTGCGGCCGCCATGTTTACAACTGACTGGTTTCCCAAGCTGCACTGCAGAAAACACTGCTATTGGAATTGACGTGCCCTGAGATTTGCCTGCCAGGCTCAAGACACTTCTGTGTAACACCTATAACAAGCCTTTAAGTTGACTCATTATTCAGCGACATGTTATAAAAGTTAAAAACAAAGACACTATGCATGTTTAATTTGGACAGGAAAGGAAGGTTTCACCAAAGTCAGACAATCAAATTGTCTGAGAGGCCAAACTGAGGGCACTAATGTAGAAAATTAAACCACAAAACGGAAGTAGCTGTATCCTCACAAGCAAGAGCAGCATTACGGTCAAACTGTGGCGATATAAACCCAACATTTAGAGACTTAAAGCACATTTTAAACAACAAAGGGATCCCTGAAAGGTTTGTTTACGTTATTTAATTGTGGAGTAAGACTGTGTCGTGTCGGGGACTAACATGTGTGCCGTTTTTATATCTTTCTTTGCAATGGCAGGTCAAACCCTGACATGCTGCTCTCCTTGGCATGTCGCTTATTATGGTCGCATAGCTATCCCAGCATCGGGCTCTACTACTGTATACATTTGTTAAAACTTGTATTTATGTCAGACAGCTCCATGCAAGGCTCCATGTGTAGTTAGTTGCTATTTTTTTTAAGAATAAGGCTACGTTTAACCAGTATAAGGTAAGGGTTAGCTGAATTAGCTGAGTGCAGAGTTGTGACTTTAGCCAATGTTATTACAATAACAAAAAAATAGCTATTTTGCAAACAAACATTTTAGACACGTTTTGTTCCGAAGGATATTTAACCAGATTAACTCTAACTTTATACCTGCTGAGGCCCAAATTCAAACGCCAGCAGTAAAACACTCTACTTCGGCCACCCTTACATTTGGAAACCACCAACTACCTTAAAGACAGGTACCCGGATGGGCTAAAGTTATTCCCGGGTTTGAGGACTCATTCCTGCACCACTCGAGCAGTATTTACTCTACAGTTGACACCTAGGATAATGGCTCACTTATTATTTTGGGTGTCAATTAATCAATAAGCAATAACCCAGGGGACTACAATTAAAATTGCTTTTTTCTTCTATTAATTCTGCTCCCTTATTTTCTCTGCAGTGCCAGTGATTTTGCTGCAGACATTGACCACCATATTAAGAACATTCTATGTTTTCACCCATTCTGTTTTCACCTTTGATATTAAAACCAGAAAATCGATATTGGTAACATTTGTTTTTAGGATCCTGTCAACTTAAAATGTTCATTTCCCTGAGACGAACGAAACACTTCTGGAATGTTTTGTATTTCTCTCAAATGTCAATTAGTTGTCTAGGAAATGTCCCAAATACTTGTAGGACTCCACCATTTCTATAATCTGGATATTAATAACTGTACAGATAGGAGAGGAGTGATGATACCTAAACTCAATGCACGTGCCAGTAGTCTTTGAAACAGTTTTTCTTGCTGTTATGCAATATTTGACACATCTAAGAAAAACAAGTAAGGGCATTTATTGTTTATTTTTCTCAAATAAGAGTTAGAAAACAATAAAAAAGCAACACTTAAGTCACATCACAACATGACACTAACCAACTCCCAGACTTAAAATATTTGTGTTATGTCACAAAGTCTTGTTTAGCAACTGTATCGATGAACGATATGATGAATGATTTCTCCGTCTCTCTCTCTGCAGCATTTGACAGCATGGCGTCCTTCCTCTTGAAGCACCTGGCTTCCTCCCTGACCCGACAGGTGGCCCAGATGAGCCGGTTAAATCTGACCTTCTCTTCACCAGCAGCGAGCGCCTACAGAAGTCTCTGCAGCCTCTCCACAGCTCCACACACGCTCCTCCTGTCGTCGGCCAGAGTCAGCTCCATCCAGTGCTGCTCGTCCGGCTCCTCGTCTCCGTGTGGATCCTCTCTGTTGGGACAGTGTCAGCATCTCCCCTGCAGCCAGCCCTCTGCAGGCATGAAAACCAGGTCTGCCCTGAGGAAGCGCTGCAGCGACTGTTTCTTTGTCCGGCGGCGGGGGCGTTTGTTTGTTTTCTGCAAGACTAACCCGAGACACAAGCAGAGGCAGGCATAAAATGATAAAGAAAATTGCTTTAAGATTGTGGGAATTTTGAAAAACTGTGATGTGAAATAAATTGTTTGGCTAAAGACTGTGTGTAGCTCTTTTATCGCCCTTTCTGTAAACCATCATATTCTATCATTTTGGTACATTTTAAAATAGCTATGTATAATTAAGTTGAATTAAATTACAGTTTTTTTCAATTACTAAAACACGTTTTTTGAAAGCAGGGCTTATTTTCTCAAAACACTTAACACAATTCACAAAACCACACACAAAGTGCAAAACCCCTCCTATATACTGCAAAATGAAGCACTGCACTCACAACTACATAAACACTTACCGAAACCAAACTTTTGCACCAAATGGCACACACAAGACACTTTGTCCAACCAACTACACACTATGGTGCTCAATCTAAAGCACACACATGTTGTATGGTGTTCTGTATGTAGAGAATTCTGCATATAAAGATTGTTCAAGTCTACAAAAATATGTGCAGGAACACAAATATACTGTTATACTTCTATTTTTCTCCAAAACAACAACATTCATGCACAACACATAGTTACAGTTGTGTAAAAAAAAATGATGCCTCAAATACAAGGCAAAAAAAATACAGTAAATGGAAAGGAAAACTTTGAGGAAAAAGAAATACAAAAAATATTTTTACAAAAAACAGAGGAAAGAAAAGGCTGGGTCTGGCCACAGCGCCTCATCCACATGCAGAAGAAGCATGCATCCATTGACCTGACGGTCACACAGTTTCAACCGTCATGCTGCAAATAACTTTATTGCATTTGCTTAATCTTTATCAAATATGTTTTATGGCCAGACAGATTTGAAACAAAAAAATAGAGCCCAAAATGTTCTACCAGGCAGGGGATTCAAACCCACTTCTCTTACAATTTTAGATATGGCCTAGCTGCTTTAACTGAGCTATACAGCAGCTTAAGGTTTTCAAATCCGGCAGAACCGACGCCTGGTCTGCCACAAGTGGAAGCCCCTCTTTAGTTTCTCACCTGCTGAGCCCAGAGTAAAATGCTTTAGTGTGCACGAACTAGAGGTGAACAGCAAACACCAGTGTGATTTTGGTGACAGTATGACTATCTTGGACAAAGTTATAGTGGGGGTGCCAAATCCGGCAGCACCAACGCCTGGTCTGCCACATGTGGAAGCCCCTCTTTAGTTTTTCACCTGCTGAGCCCAGAGTAAAATGCTTTAGTGTGCACGAACTAGAGGTGAACAGCAAACACCAGTGTGATTTTGGTGACAGTATGACTATCTTGGACAAAGTTAATATGTGCAGTGTTCTGCAAAAAGTACCAAGTTGAATTGCAAATTGAGTGCAGAGCTGAAAATGTGTTTGAGCTGAGGTTTTGCTCTTTGAGTGTGAGATTAAATAATTCTGCTTTATGTGTCATTTTAGTGTGTTAGCAACTTTAAAAAACTGTAAGAGTATGAAATGGTAAAGAAAACACCCTTACTAATTAAAACAAACGTACTTTTGTTACATAGCAACATATTTCACAGCATTCATCCGATTATAGCCAATTTGGCTTTAATTATCTAATGTAATTGTAGTTAACTTGGATCTTATATTTGATCACACAGCCTGTTTTATTTCAGATTCCTTTTCATCATTTCTCCACATGAGGGAGCCAAAGTCTTGGGTTTGGGTAAGAGCTATAAATACAGGATCCAACCATAGACTATATTTAAAGGTCCAACCTGCCATGTAATGCACTCCATCAATTTGACTCTATTTATAATGACTGTTAATATAAAGGTATCACTCTATGGTCCCTATAAAATAGTCTTTGCCCATATCTTTATAATATTGTGTCTAAAAACGATACATTTTCTTCTGTAAAAAAATTCTGTTTTCAGGTTAACATATTCTTGAGGTGATAAACAATTTGTTACTCCAAAAATATATAGCCTACTTTTCTATCATTGTATTAATACTGAAAAACAAGAGGAATCACAATGCACACAAGGGTATCGAAAGGCTGTAACGTTCAAACTACAGGCATTGAAACCTGACAGGGTTGAAAGGTGTTTGGAACAAACACTAGGCCTCGACTGCGGGTCAGTGAGCAGCTAGATTTATGTTAGCAGGTGTCTTTAAAAGAGGTGTACAACGTCAAATATCAGCATTTCGATTTTTGGTTATAAACCAGTCACATTGTACAATGTAAATTGGCCATCTGCAGCTCCCAGAAAGTACAAAGTCAGCTTAAATGGGACAGTTGCTGTTATCTAAAAAATAAAAGACACTGTTCATTGGTGGATCAAGCAGCAGGAAACAAGACTTCAAGTGCAAACTAAATCTTACTGAACCCAAACATCTCAAACACACATTCCACAAAAATCTTCTTTCTATCAGTGTTTTATCAGTGTGTTACAGTATAGGAGTGTGTGCATGTTTGTTAGTGACGGCTTAGAAGATTGTTTTAATATTCCAGATGTCAACCCTACTACTTGTTGTGGTTTTCATAGAAAGCCATCTGCGAGGCTCCACTAGCATAACTGGAAAAGCATGACATGGGACATTTAAAGTAAAATAATGCAAGGACTAGAAGAGATAGCATCCTTTTTTATATATATATATATTGTCTTTCTATTTATTTATTCTGCAATTATTTGTATTACACTGTATGTTAGGGTTAGGGTCTTTTTTTACTATCATTATGCACTGTTTTTGTACTTGTGTTTTTGTGCATAATATTTCCCCGAATATGTCAGACAGTAATACACTACTTTTAAAAAAATGTAAATACATGAAGTAAAAAAACTCTGTTGCTGTTTGAGGTTAAAAATATTTAAACTATTTAATATAATGTGGGATGCCTACATATATAATAATGCATTATATTATATAAACCTATAATTTAATTATGTTATCTGAATTGGTCCCAGAAAACACAATATTTACTTGAATTATTGTTTTTTGTTGTAAAACTCGTCAAAAACACATTGAACCTGAAAATAGAGTTGAGGACACACCTGCAAACTAACCTTCTCAATCAAAACTCCTACTCCATGTTGGATCATATTATGCTGACGTTTATATGGAACATAAGTGACCTTGATATTGAAACATGATTAATATAAACGCAGGGTGAGATGAATGGCTGAACTGGGTGGTGAACATGTGAAGAAGTGTGCCAAGAACAAAAATATGTCATTATAGTTGACTTTTGAAAAACAATGGATACAAATCATTAAAGAAACAAGGAAAGATAATAGAATGCATATAACTGGCTTCATGTTGTCATGGTGATTCAACAGTGTTCCATAGTTCAAAGCTTCTAGAACATTAGAACCCCTTCATAGCTAGAGATGCCTAACCAGCTAACTCACACACAAACTGACCATCTTCAGAGACACAACACAGTTTTGTCCTTTCGATTAAGTTGCGTTTTTGTGATAGTAATGGCGTTTTGCAGGATATTTAAATCTCTCCTGTCCCGTAGGCGAGCAAAGAAAAACTTTGATGTAGGGAATGATGTAAGTAACCAACTCAACCCCTTTCTGTTGGAAGATAGAAAGGTGGGGGGTTAATGAAAGTTTTACACTTTTTATTCTAAAATGTATTGAGGTATCATTCACCAGCACTGTTGTAGCTTTTAATCAAAGCTGATTGAAGATTTGAGCATGTTAATCAGGCTTAAAGGAGGATCATCCCTCAAAACGATGAGATGTAATACACAAACATACACATTTCTCTGTACAATTCAGATTTTCAATTAAACAGGAGACATGTCTTATTTTTATACATTCCTTTAATGAAAGATGTTAGGACCTGGACACTTATTTGTATAGACATATGACACATCAGTCTCTCTTTGAACAAACATCACAATGAACAAGTAGTGTCTTGTGTCAAATCATGTCAAAACGCTGACTTTTCAAAATGAAACAGATCTCTTTCGAGTGTTTGAATTCAAATCATACTACAGAAAAAAACGATGAGCAATTCATTTAAAACATATGTATTTGTTTTTGTATACAGCCAGAAGAGAGGTATATCAATCAAAGTGGATCCAGAATACAGTCCAGGATCCTGGAAATCAAGGAAGCTGAAAGAGCCAAGAGGGATGCACAGGTTCACCGTACTGAGAGGCTCTTTGCCTCACAGAAAACCGCAGTGGCGCTGTTCTGGAGAGACTGGGATTGTCCCTCCAGCCCCCTAACACCCGAACCCTTCCTCAGCGTCCAACTTCTCAACCAAGGAGACCTGAATCCTCTCAGCCAGGAAGGAGAATCAGGCACGTTTCAGAGGACATGAGGTCGTTGGAAGACAACCCCTTCTTCGAAAAAAAACTGCTGATGGGCAGTAAAGTGGCAATACTTCATTGTAAAATGGCAAAAGTTGCAAACAAAAACAGGAACCCAAGCCCAGACTATCCCTCAGCTCAATAGACACACACACTCCCGATGAGCTGAGGATCATTCCACACTTAGGTCCTCCTATCAGGAGACCATCTCGTCTACCAGTGATGAAAAAGAAACACAGTGGAGAGGGTATGTATATATATGACTTTATGGAAACTTAAAAGGACATTTAATGACAGTAGAGAAGTGGGAAATGTGAGTAAACATTACCAATTTGCTTTTAATCTGAACAGGCAAGGAGGTAGCCGACGGTTGCATACTCAGAACAGCTCAAGATAATTACAAGAGAATTGCAGCAACAATGAAAAAGTTCATGGTTGACGACAGTCCTGCACCAAATCCACCTGCAGCGCCCAGAAGGACCTCGTATGTGGCACGTAAAGCTTGGAAACCTACTTTGAAACTCGAGCAGAAGCTCCCCCGCCAAAAAAGCCCTCGTACCCACATCCAGGCAGAGGCACCCAAGGTTCCCGTACCCCCCAAAAAAGCAGCCCCACCCAGCAGAAAAGGACCTCACCGTGGGACGAAACTCAGCCCTCAAAGGGCTGTCCCACAAGAATATATGGAGCCTTTGGCCCACCCTGAGGAGGGCCTGTCCAGCTTTTTTCGAAATATTGGCTCAGATGAATGGTAAGACAACAACACTGCAGGAGTGTTAAGATCGATTATAACAAGCTGACACAACCGTCTTAATGCCTTTATTTTTGTCAACTCATAGGGAGAAAAAGCTTTTGGGATTAAAAACAATTCGAGCTATCGCACAAAACCACCAGGAATTACTAACTAAGATTAAACTGCATGAAGTATGCATAGTCCTTGCAGAACAGGTAATGTATTTATTTTTAATATGTTTGTTGTTGTTGCATGTTCCTGTATGCAGAAGTATTGACTCATGTTCTTATTGACCATCTAGGTGAATAACCTGCGCTCGGTCGTGGCCTGCGCTGCAATGGACGCATTAGCAGATCTCCATCTTACCTGGGGAAGATGATGGACCCTGAGGTGGAGCGGACCGGAGGCACCCTGCTGCTGAAGCTGGCACAGACGACCAACGCCTTCATCCTCCAGCAGGCTCACCTCGCCCTGGACGTGCTGGTGAAGGGATCAGCCCTGGAAGAGTTATGAACGTTCTCCTTAACATAGGATCGAAGTAGGGAGAATTTACAAAGAGGTATAGCAGTATTTCAAGTACATGACATTTAGCATAGTTAATTCTGACATTCCCATGTTTTTGTCCTTTCTCAGCCACCGTTGTCCTGCAGTGAGGGCGTGCACAGCATTGCACCTAGAACAGCTGTTAGACATAATCGGAGAGGATGAGATCTTTGCCTCTGGGAAGATAATCTCAGAGCGTCTCCTTATTGCTGTCAGCAAGATGGCTGTGGACGCTGCATCTGAAGTCAGGTGAGTTACCAAGTCTTAAAAGGTCACCTATTGTGCAAAATCCACGTTTTCCTGTCTTTTCTAGATAAACATGTGTCCCCTCTGTGTGAAGAGATTCTGAAAGTTTCAGGAAAAAAGATTCTCTCAGTTTTTGTCCTGATCATTTATATAAAAACCTGTCTGAAAATGAGCTGATCAGATTTTGGCCACTTTATGATGTCATAACGATTTTTTGGCTTGTGTAACCATTAGCCAATCAACAATGAAGGTAACCCCCCCCCCTTATCACCTGAATCTCCTCCTAGAGCACCATTGTGTTCTTTTTAACCAAATATCTCTCAGAGGGGCGTGGGGAGTGGCTCCTTATTTTCATCTAAAGTAACAGACAGAGAATCAGCACTTTTGAAACAGCTGAAACAGAGGGGATTATGGGATGCTACAATGCATGACCTGTTGGGTATTTTGAGGCCAAACACTTCAGAGACATGTTTTGTATATATCTGAGACCTATAATAAAGTAATGAAAAACAGTATAATAGGGGACCTTTAAATTGTTTAATCGTTGTCATATTTGTATAACCTTTCCTAACATTGTGTTTGGACACTAAATTGCTAAATGAGGATTGTTTATTTCTGAACAGGCTCCATGGACAGAGCATGCTCCTGGTACTCTCCCGGCAGGAGGAGTTCTCTGTCCTGTGGCATAACATCATCCCAATGAAGGACAGGCACCCATTGCAGAAGATCCTGCAGAAGATGAGGCAGTAGAAGTGGAGGCGACGGGAAGACAGGGGGACATCGGGGCAACAAAAAAAAGTAGACTGGCATGGGGTTGCAGGGGTTAGCTCTGTCAGCTCACAGAAAGTAGGTTTTCAGGTGATCAGGTGGGTCTTTCTGTGTGGAGTTTGCATGTTCTCCCCATGCCAGTGAGGGTTTACTCCAGGTGGTCTGGTTCCCTCCCATAGTCCCAAAGATATGCAGAGTTGATTAATTGTTGTCTGTCTTTATTTGTTTTGTGTGTACTTGTTCTGTTCTGTTTATTTTTCTTCTGCACAGGCACCATGGACAGATCACGCCTCAGGGACTTGCCCACCAGAAGAGGTCCACGGCCATGCCTGGGAATGACCGCTTGCAAGGAGATGCTGCTGTAGAAACGCAAGCCAAAGGACCCCAGGAGGAGATCTTGCACAACAGAGGAGACGGGAAGAAAGGAGGACATCGGTTCACTGTGTAATTTAGGCTGGCATGGTGGTGCGGGGGTTAGCTCCGTCGCCCACAGAAGGAACATTGTTGGTGTCTAGGTGGCTCTTTCAGTGTGGAGTTTGCATGTTCTCCCCATGCCTGTGTGGGTTTCCTCCAGGTCGTCTGGTCACTCCCACAGTCCCAAAGATATGCTGATTAGGTTAATCTGAGATTTTAAATTATGATATAATATACAAAATAAATGTAAAACCCCTGAATGTTTTTTTATTGTTATTCGGTGTGATGATATACCTGAATTGATGTTCAACATATTGCACATTACTCATTTATTTCAATGGCAGTCAGTTTTTCTTTGTCGCTTTTACTTCAACCACATTTGCAATGAAACTAATTTTACAATCATATTTTCACCTATAATGATCTGATGGAGTGAGACTTTTTGATGATTCATATTTTTTGGAAATACTTATTTGTGGCAGTGAGGGAAAAAAGCAAACTAAAATGTGCCTTATACATACAAAACAACACCTTGTCCATTCATTGTACAGTTTATTTTCTTCTTTGAACATGTAGTATTATTGCTTTTTGTCCTCAATGATTATCCACAGTCCTATGACAGTCATGACTCGTTAGAACAAGGCAGCGTACTGAAGAAAGGCTAAAGTCTTTCTTTTATAACTAAAACCTCTGATTAGCTTCTGGCTTTAGTCATAACACAACCCTCAGGTCCTGATGTTGACAGCTCCAGCCCTGATCCTCTCCAGTGAAGTCCACATATACTGACATCATCCAAATCTTTTTTTCAGAATAAAAGTGTTTATGCATAACTGCTACAGCAGTTGATTGAGTGAGGCACTGCAATAAAAAAGGCACTTTGGTAAATGCTGAGATGCAAAGTAACACAATATGAAGATTTTGTAGATTACAGTTATGATAATGAGAGGAGAAACTATTTTAACAGAAACAACACCAACAGAAGATCTGCTCGGTCCAGAAGAGGAAGCAGGAAGTCCCTTAGGTTTGCGTTACCATGACATGGTGTGCTGCATGTTAACCAGGTCAGGACACTTGGAGCCTGCTCTCAGTTCAGTTTTATTTCAGTTGTATACCTCCCTCCCTAGGTCACCACAACACAGGGAAGTCCGTTTTACTGAAGCCAGGGTCTCTGCGCATCTCCCAGTACGAGTTGTTGCTCACCCACGTGTCATTGTTAGACTTCCTGCCAAACACAACAAAAAAACGTCAGGATTTTCCTAAGAACAAGTAGATTGAATAACTTGTTCACACAGGATGTTGCTAGCATTCGGCTGACGTAATGCCCGAAGCAAGAAACAACAAAAAAACCTTGATGCACGCAGATAAGAAATGATCAACATACTTGAAAAAGCGTGGCTGGTGGCTTATGTTGTTTTCCTGCAGCACTTTCCTCCTCTCTCTCTGGAGCAGCTCTATCCTCTGCTTCTGCTCCTCGGCTCCTTCTGTGTTCCCCTCCTCCAACAGCCTGGACCAAGGACACAAAGACAGTGACTCAGGATAGAAGATAACATCACATTATATTTCACGTTAGCTCACGTTTTTATCTAAAGACATTTACAATAACTGCAGTAGGGCTGACAAATGTATCAACATTTTATCGGGCTTAAGCAATATTCATATCGCAGGAAGCACAATATTGTAAAAGGCTAAATGTGGTAAAATACCATTTTAAATTAAGTATTGTGGAGCTGCAGCTCTACTGAGTGAAGAAATCATATCTGTTTGGTACAGACTATCATCATTTCTTTTATGCACGTCATGCCCACCAAAATCAAAATAATCGCATTTAGTTATGTTTCCAAATTGTGCAGCAAGATACAAACTCAGACAGAAACCTTAAAATACCTTAGCTTCCATTAAGCCAAACTTTTTTAAGAACCGAGACATTTTGTTACGTTTCTTGTGTGGCCATTGTGCAGTCGGATAGCAAACAGAAGAATTTTTTTGCGACTCTGGTTAGGTTAGTATTTTTGCAGTCGACTTTCAGTTCCTATGTCAATATAGTTACTAAATGTCCTCACTTAACACTTGAAGATAATACTTTGCTGTGAAAAAGGCCGTAACGTTTCTGTACCAGACAGTTTAACTCTTCATAGGAAGAAAAGCAAACAGGTGTTACTGAGAATATTAACAATAGCACCTTTCTGCCCAAAACGTTTCTGGAACTTGGAACCAGAGGAACTCATGTGTTTAAACTTTTCGTACGTTGAAACTAAAATGTTTTCACATGTAAAAACAACAACATATAGTAACGCTGTTGTTGATGTGTTTACTGTCACACTTTGATGTTTAATGTAATTGATCCTACAGAAACATAATTCAGCTCCAGGTTTATTTCCTGAAAAAGGTTCTCAGCATCTTGGGAAAGTCCCTTCAGTGGAAACACTCTAAAAAGCTCTGTTCTACGCAAGTTTCCTGGTACGCCATGCCAGCGTGACAGTCAGCCGGCCTTTTATCATTTACACCTTGGGTTTTCCAACATAGCTTCATGAGGAATGTGTGCTTGAGTACTTGAGTATATGTGTACTTAAGAGCAGTTCTTGAGTAAATGTGTTTAGTTACTTTCCATAACTGAGTAAATCATAGTATAAACACTGCAGATGGATAAAGATGCCAACCTCTGGTCCGGCCTGAAGCGTGTGTCTGTGGAGGGCAGCAGGGGTCTCAGGTTGGAGTCCAGCTCGTTTAACTCCACTGCAAACTGGGTGAAGCCGTAGTACTGGTCTTGCTCCACTGGCATGGGGTCTACACACAAACACAAATGTACAGTTAAACTCAGTTTTTTCCCCTGTAGTGCCTTGATGTTAAAACGTTATATCTGACTTTCTTAGGGACCAATCACTCACTTGATCTCCAGATACACGTGGCAGAAGGTGGGTCTCCTTGGAAAACTGACTCGTGCCATTTTCCAAAGATGGAGTGAACTACTTTTCCATTTGAATCCGTAATCACGCCTTCTATCTCGTTAACTGTGGAGCTCCAAGATCTTGCCTGGATAAAGAAAAGGAAATTGTTAGCATTTCTTTACATAAAGAAATATATTACATCAAATGAGAGAGACATGTCACACCCATGTCATTAATACCGTATGATTTATGTCATGGTTACAGAGGATTGGATCCATTCTGCCTAATTTTACACACTTCCATTTTGATTCCTATACAGCAGAGGGCGCCATTTGTTTGCCTTGATAGTGCTAATGGAGGAGCTATTTTTGACTAGGCAGCGCTGCTTAGAAGAACACTGCAGTAATCTTTTAGAGGAGCAGATATATGTGTGTGTTCAGAAGGAGGATTTAAGGTGCTTACAGCCATGCACCTGTGATGATAACTGACACTGGTTTATGTGAATGTGACTCATACTAAGAGGGGAGAACCAACAGTAATAGTTTGTTGGTTACAATGAGGTACAGCATGTCCCTACAATGGAACTACACTGAACAGGAACAAGACACAAAACATTAAAAAACAACTACCTTTCCTCTAAAAGCACATCAAAACTGTGATTTAAACATCTGTGTTTCCTAACCTTGACGAATGTGACTTTACACTGACAGGCGTCACTGTTGATATTTTTGATGGACATCTCTCCGTAATGTTCGATCCAGCGCTGGCCGCTCAGGATGTTATGGATGCAGGACGTCACTTTGTTCCATTCATAGTGGTCCCCAAACCTGGAGAAATCAAACACATACTGGACTTAATACAGGTCGTCTCATTTGCTGTACAGCGTTTACTGCAACTAATTACAATGATGTTCATGTAAACACCTTTCAAACACGCAATGAGTTAAAGGTTCAAGGACTTACGCAGGTAGTGTGACATGTGTGGTCCCCATGGGAACAATTTCCATGGATTTGCCCCAGAATTTATTTTTCCATCGAACATCTAAAAGAAACAGGTCGTAAGAATTACAAGGTACTGTAAGTGCTAGTGACAATGAACATTGCCATATTGTCATAATCGAACACGGCAAAAGTCAAAGTAAACTGAATAGTTTGATTTTGAGTTTTAAGATAAGGTCACATTATAATCTGCACAGTAATTTCTTATACTGTATGGATATCATGCACATCAGGAGTGGAAAGTAACAGCAGTCACCAAGGCAACGTGAGGAAAGAAAGTTGTCTGCACCAAAAACTGCCCAAAAAAACCCATTGCATTTTCATATTCTTTAACCCTTTATGCTACTAGGTCTTTTAACCAACTTCAGTCCTGATCATCACTACCAAATATTCATTCGGTCTCAGAACTTCAACCTTTTCAAAGACAGTTTGTTTACATTATTTTAAAAGAAAATAGAAAAATACAGAAATGTCTGTTTACTAAATGCTAGGGGGATTTTCTTTCAGTCTTGGAAATGTCAATGATTAGCAACAACATTGATTTTTATGCTTTTTTATGTGCAGCAAACCAGAAAAAAAATCATATGCAACAGGGAGAAAGTGGCTCAAGCTCGTGGAAAACATTACAGATTAAAGCCAGGGCTTAAAAATCCTGAATAATAATAGAATGCATGGTTTTATGCTGTAAGGTTGGAGGAATGTGGCTTAAGGGGTTTCAATGGGGATGTTTCTTCCATAAGAGCCAGAGTCTGTGTTAGCTACACACTTTATTACAGACACATCATAGGAGCTGAAGTTGCAAAAAAACTCAACCCATGGCAAAATCTATGCCGTATAAATTAAAAGGGCAAACAAAGTTAGAAATGTACACCCAAAAAATGTCCCTAGTGAGGCATATTGGTTAAACTTGATCACAACCTACAGCAGGTCTCGCTGAAAAGCAAAAAGGTGTGGTGGCAGTGTAATCTACATATAAGCCCAGACAGAAATGAGATTTGAATTCCATAAAGGCTCTTTCCAGCTCACCTTGCCAAAAGGTGAAGTTCCTTGAATCAGAGTGACATGCTGACACAGGCGGGTGATGACTCACCTGGGAAACAGAGAGAGGACATAGAGGGTGAGATAAAGGAATATTATCAAACGCTCTACAACAGAAGTTGTTACATGAATCATTCAAAAACAAAAAGTGTGAGAAGTGAAACCTATAATGTTCTTTTCCCCAATGATAAACCATAAGACTACTAAGAGACAAATGGCAAGTCAGTGCAGGACGTCTCACTAAATCCAATCTAGTATCAAACTATGTCAAGCAAAGAAGTCTTGGGAATTGTTTTGAACAGTAAAACAGGAAGAGGGCACAAGACCTCCATTTAATGTTGATTGCATTCAAACTACTGTATGTGAAATCAACTGAAAAGAAGCCCATCATACAGTGAGTCATGTGTGTGTATTAGACCCCGTGATCTCTTACCTGCTCAGCTATAAACCTGTAGTTTTTATCAGGTCTGTCACACTCGTATGTCTCTCCCAGGAGGGGGTTGAAGGGTTTACTTCCTGCTCGATGGTAGGTGGAGGCATATGCAGATATTGCAAATGTTGCGACATACACCTGCACAGAAAGTCAGTGGGGATGAAGTAAAGTTGTTACGTGTGTATTCAAAGTATTGGCATATTTGCTACATAAGGTTGTGAACATGACTGTGTGAACATGTATGAGTGTGAAACCACCAACTTTGTTTACATGGGACTATAGACATATACTGTAAGGACGTTTAACACACTCACAAACTGTGTTAGAGTGTGTTAATACATGCTTTTAGTGAGAGGTATTTGTGTATGTATAGTTAATAATTATTACTTGATGTATTATGTGGTATATGTGCAGCACTTGATGTACATTTCACTACAAATGACAGTCAAATACTATAAATAAAACACCTTCGAATCAGACAAAGGAAGATACAAATAATTGAAAGGCTTCTAGCTTGTAAGAATAAAATATTGATTAAAGCGAAAAGAAGCGCTCACAAAGCAGAGGTCGGACATTAGAGTAGTTTTAAAAAAGCTCTGGAGCTTTGAAACATATTTCTATATCTATATTTTGCTACATTGATGTTCATATTTTTTCCCACTTCCTTTCAATTATTGCATTTCCACCTTTAAGTAGAAAATGTTTTAATATTGCAGGATGAATTTATCAAGTGACAAAACGGATCACTTGTATGGCAAATACCTGTAATAAAAAATGTATGCCAATCTTATAGTACCTATTTTTTACATGCGTTATGTAAAATGCATCTACATTAAACGCTTTAATGTAGGGATTAGTGACTGCTTAAATGGCTCTATCTAGCTCTTGCAGGTGTTTCTCTTCTCACCATGCGCTGGAAGGGGTCCTGGGTCTGGTTGGCGGTGTCCAGCAGCTCGCTGTACTCCAGCTCCTCACACAGCCTCTGCAGGGTGTTGAGCGGCTCGTTGAGCTGCACTGGCATGGCCACTTTGGAGAGGTCCTTCCCGATGTTGTTCTTCAGGATGTTCCACAGGCTCACGGTGCTGGTGGGGCTGGTAGACGGCAGCGCGGAGCGACGGCGAGCCATGGTCACCACGCTGCTAACTACAGGGGAGAAAGGTGGAGATCATACTGGTTAGATCATTTAGATATAGTTATTAAAAACCAGTGAGACGGAGCATGTGAGAGTGAAATGGGAGAGACGTCGATGCTTCATTGTGGTATTTTCTAAAACTAGTTGCGGTAAAATGTTTGATGTTCAAAACCCATTTGATTGATGTGACATGATGATTTATTTGAACCTCTCTTTTTCGATTAAAAAACGAATCAATATTCATCTGACACTGTGTTTGAACTGTGAATTCTTGAGCACATTTAGATACAAAAATGTAAGATTTAAATTTAAATTAGTTTCTTTCAGTACCTTAGCAGCCCACTAGATGCCGCTCTGAGGACCACCAGAGAAATGTGGGTGTTTAGGAGATACTCTAAAACTGTTTGCCTGAATGGGTGTTCTTTTAATATTTTTGAGGAAGAAAATGGCTAAATTGAATTTCCGAAAAAACAACTATTCACACAAATGTTTTTTCAGTCCCTTTACAACATGACTCATAATACTGGCATATCACTTCACAAACTTTACAAAAAGTCTAACACATCTTGATAAAAGACGAATACAGTAGAGATAAAACAACCAGTCATTTCATTTCCATTAACCCCATTCTCTGTTTTCTATACCACATTCAAACCAATATTTCTATTTGCAACTGAACAATGCAATTACATTTAAGTTTTATTACCTGAAGGCAAATGTTTCAGCAGTGAAAACCTAAAAACTAGCACCATCTGCAGCACTGAATTAATGATGCCTGTACACAGATGCTTTGTCACATACAGCATAAGGCAGCATCGTAAACTACGTTTGTTAACACGTCTGCAGGATGGCAGTGGTCATGTTCAACACATTCCCTGAGGAAGTGAGCAAATTCTACGATTCCAGACATTCATAATTGATTTGATGCTAACACTCTTTGAGAAATAAACCTACAGAGGCTGAGTCACATAAGCTCTGCCTATTTTGGAAAGATTAAGGTCTTTTTGCGCTCTCACTGTCTTTCCCTCTGTTAAGGGAGTTAACACACGGACAGATGCACGCCTTGTTACTGTATAATGTACCAGAGTTGTGTCTCTCACTGCCTCCCTCGTTGCTGTAGGTATCCATGGAGACGCTGTCACTGATATCACTGATGTACGAGTCATCGTCGGACACCTGGAGGTAGAAAACCAATGCAGAAGGTCAAAATGTGGTCATTTAAATAAGAAAGAAAAAATGCACCAGTGTAAAGTCTGTTTGTTGGGACCAATTGGTATTAGTGGTTCAAATACAAAAAAGTTGTGTTGAAACTTGTTGCTAATTTGAGCAGGTCTGAGGGTAATACAACACAGATTACACACTGCTATTCCTGCCAACTAACCCTTAATTAGCCTTAAACTTGATTAATTTGATCAATAATGCCGAAACAAATTTAATTTTATCTATTAAAGTGGACATTCTTGATAATTTCTTTTAAATGTAATTTATAAAAGTATAAAAATGCAATTTTCTGTTCCTATATTCTAAAACATTAATATAAACAACAAAACAAGTCATGTACAGACATGACCTTTCAAAGTTTTCCCTGTTTTTGAAATGTTTTGGACAAAACAATAAGTATTTTAATAAACCAATTAATTTGACTTGAAGCATAAAGGATAACGTAGTAGCTAGTGTCTCACCTCATTCTCAGAGGAGGAAGAGGAGAGGAGGTACTCCTGAGCATCGAAGAACTCCGATATGGACTCTGGGATAGACCCTTTGCTCTCATTGGACACCTGGTGGACTAAGGAGTGGGAGCCTCCTGGACAATCCTGGTGAAAATAAGAAGTATTTGAGTGAAGCTGTACCTGTAGTGATTGGTGTTGGCCATTTGGGGTGTAACTGTGAAAAAGCATGATTTTTAAATCCCAGAGACACTCACTGAGGCAAAGCTGGTCTTCAGGCCGATGACCTGCGCCGGCTGTGGGGCCTGCAGGTCGATGGTGTGCCTCAGTCTGTCTCTCTCCGCTACCAGGGAACCAAAGGCCGATTTCAGTGTGGTGTGGACTGCAGAGAAGAAAGAGCCAGGCAGAGGACTGTTGGACAGTTGTCATGGAAACTATCCTACCATATAGACAAAAAAAAGCATCTTTTTCTATCTAATGTAAAAGCCTCTTCTGAGCAGACTAGCAGACGTCACAGCAGGCACTCACTGTTGTTGGCCAGCCTGCAGAAGTCCTCCTGAAGGCGGGACCCATCTGTAGGCGAGTCTGGGGATTCGGGACAGATCTCCGGTGCGTTTTCCTCCGTGGTGGAGAGATTGGGATTAGAGGCGTGGAGACGAGGGGATTGGGAGGAGATGCAGCTTGGGACCTGGTGGACAATCATCAAGGTGAATTGCTGTAAACCATAATTTATCCACACTGTTGAATGATTTAAAAAAAGGTTTCTTAAAATCTGGAGATGTACCTGTAGTGTGGCTTTGGGTTCTTTGCCATTGTTTTTGGATCGCCATCGCCTTGGCCTCTTCTCTTTTTTGGGCATGTCATAATTAGACGCCTGTGGGACCAAAGGAAACAGACATTAGGGCGAAACAAACACTATTTATTTCGGTTTTGACCTAATCACACACAAATGTTTTGTCTTTCAGGCTTACATTACTTGATGAGTAAGATACTTATTTTACTTCTTACTCACTGGGAACATGAGTCATTTTCATGTTACACCCACAAAGTTTGCTAAAGCATATTCATTCAATATTATTGAAATAGCTTAAATAAAATGTAGAGTCAGCGTTTTTAATCAAATGCATTTGTGGTGAAATATCTCTAGTAGCTTTCTTTTCCGTATATTCTTACGTTGTTCATGCACAGCCATGGCTCGGTAAATAGTATACAAACAAAGTGTCTCACCCCGAGCTGCTAAACACTATTCCAAAAAATGATGTTTCAAGAGAAAGGCAGCGGCGAGGGACAGTAAATCTGGCACATGCTAACGTTCTGCCGGAGTGCTGATGGGAGGGGTGTTTTGGTTTTGGTTTTGAGTTCAAATATCAATCTGTCTCCAGGATAACGGACTCCACCTTTAAAATAAAGAACACCTCAACATGGTATGATGACTAACTTAATGTGTGTGCCTGGGCTTACTTGTAGTGCACTAATGGCGGGGGCGGAGTAAGTGCGGTGGAGGACCTCCATGCTCTTCAGCAGCAGATTGAGCTCCAGCAGGTACGATTCACATTCCTCCAAGTCTGAGGGAAGGAGAGGTTACTATTAGATGAAAGATTGCGGGCATGCATAGATACAAATAAACCATTTAAAACGATGTATTGAACTGAGACTTGTTGTAAAGGGTCATTTCTGTATTTTTGAACACAGGTTTTTGTTAAGTGACAATTATTCTTGAAATGGGTTCAATACTAGCGAGAGCTAAACTTCAATGTGGAATGACCCCAAGTGATTACATCCCATAGCGTCTCTTAAAAGTGTTTTTGCCAACGACAGGCTGACAGGTGTTTGCGTAATCCAGTCTGTTTGTTATTGTGTCATGTGCCCTTTTGCCGGAAGACAATGGTGGGGATGTGAATGGGAGATGGAGAGAGGAGTGCCGGTGTTGTCAGAGTTTGTAGTGTTTGAGTACACAAAGCGTAGCCTAGTGTATTCTAAAAGAATTTCCCTGTCATGGCTGGATATTTAGGTGATTTTGACAATGTGGATGTTACGCAATATTTCATAAAGAGACATCCGACCGTGACTTAGTTAGACACAATAAAAGGAGCCATCTGAGGATTTGTGAAGTAAGTGGGCAGAGAGAAAGCAAAACATAAACCAACCTTTGCAGCATTTGTTCATGTCTTCTGAGGAGTGGAGCCAAGAACTGACCTTCGCCTGGTGGACCGACGCCTGCTTAGTCAGAGTAGCCCTCTGTTTCAAAGAGACAGACGAGAGAGCATGAGGCATTGCCAGCATCACATAACAACATCCGTACCGTGTGAAATCTAAGGGAGCAGCAATGTGTTCTAGAATTTGCACTTACTTTTCTGAGGGAATCACTGAGAGAGGGGGAGGAGGAGGCGTGGGGGTTGAAGAGGTGCCTCTCATGGGGGTACATGGCAATCTCGTTCTGCCGAAATACGCGGTGATGACGCATCTTTGACACCCACTCCTCAAAAAGCTCGGGAGACTTCACCTGGGTGCCATAAAGTCAAATTAGGAGCAATATCTTGAGTGTCTTTAAAAAGAGACACAGCACGTAGGCGCTGAGACATTTGAGTATATCTCTGACTCATAATGAATTCACCATAACTTTGATTGTTCTGGACTTACCTTTAAGTGATAGATGTTATTCTCCGTGTCCAGGTCGATGCACATGGCTTTCTTTTTGATTGACATGACCGAGAGGCCGACGTCAATGCAGCCGTGAAGCTTTCCCTTCTTCATCTGCAAACGTAACAATGTGTTATCTTGTGTCTTTATTTTGTGGAAATGCAAGAATATAGTCTTGATGATAATACTTACATCAGGTCCGCGCTTCGCATACTTCAAGATGCCTTTCTCCAACACGAAGTATCTCTAATTGGGGAAAAAATCAAACATGTTTATTCAGAGTTTTCAGTTCCTGACCTTGAATTATAGGTTTATTGAACTCTTAGGTTTTGGGTAACCTGTGTGCTTTTATTTTATTCTATTTTATCCCATGCTTTATTGTGTTTTTATTGTGTTTTTAGCACTTCTTAACACGTGGCTTGTGTGGTCATTTCTTATTTTATGATTCCTATGATGTTTTAATGTTTTGTCAAGCACTTTGTGACTTTGTCTGTGAAAAGTGCTTTATAAATAAATGTTACTTACATACTTAGGTTACACAATAGTTAAAAACACTAATAAAAAAAGCTATGCAGACACTGTTATGCACCTATAACCGTGAACAGCAGCAGTTGAAGAAGTGATCAGCAGTTTGGACAATGACCACATAAAACAGCTTACAAGCACACCTTGTTCTCTCGGGTTTTTACAGTAAACACTTGCACACTGATAAAGCACTTTGAGAGTACTTGAACATATTTTCTATTTAAGTGTCTTTTCAATCCAAGGCAGAACTTCCCAGGTATGCACGAACACACAGAAGAGGGGGAGGAAGATGAGTCAGGGTTACAGTATAATCGGCGGGGAATAAAAAGAATGGAAAGAAGGAAGAAGACATAATAATGGTGAAGAGGAGGAACTGTGGAAATAGCTGGAGGTATTTAAAGAAAGCAGGTCAGAACTTAGACATTTAGGCAGGACTGACTAAATGTGTGGTTCAATCATAGGTATCATCTTTAAAAAGCTCTTGAAAAGCGTAATTGCTGAATTTCCTTATTTTAAAAAACACAGCTACAAAAATGAATACACTAAAGAATCTAAATCAAAAGAAGTCTGCTGTGTCCAGAAAACCATTAGCCTAACCCTAACCCTAAACCCACATCTCTGACAATCTCACAGCTGTGGCTCACTATCTGACACCCTTTGCATAGAAAATAGCTCTTTGGTTCAACAAAAGGCAGCGGGGGCGTTGTATAATAAGACGTGTTACAATGCAATCACTGACTCGGGCTTTCACAGGGTTGCCGAGGGGCTCACCTTATGCCACCCCTTCATGGGCCACTTCCTCCTCTTGAGCAGGAAGCCCTCCTGTCTGTCGGGCTCCTGCATGCTGGCAGGAACCCCCCGGAGCCCCTCCACGATCTCCCAGCTGTCCTGGAGGGAGACACAGGAGCAATACCGTATGAGTTACACAGGCATTTCCCCTTACAGAAGAGAGGTGGAACACAGTCTCAACATGTAAACAATACACATATCATCATCACAGATACCATTTAGGTTTAATAATGTTGTGACTGCATTACTGGTTAGTGTAAATACAGTGTTATTGCACTTAACGCATGTGTTTATTGGCATTCATAGGATTATTTTAATGTTTGTTCACTGAAAACAACAATTAATAATGGCTACATTTAGCTGTTTTATATTGACAACTAGATCTGCAAGAATTAGCCAATAAAACGTAATCATTTAATATTTTGATAACTGTAATATTTCGTTCAAAATTGCAGAACATTTGTTTTAGCCTCTTAAATATAGCGATTGTCTGCTTTATATCATATTAAAGTGTAAAAACAATATATCTCCTTTGACGAACTAGGATTTCCGTTTTTCATTTTCTGACAAAACGATAATTTAGGTAAAAAAAATGGTGGGATTAAAAATGGTTTAGATGCAGACCTATAGAGAACAAACAGACACAATTTAAAACATGCATAAGAAGTGTTAATATTTGACCTGCTTCGGTATTAGCTGAGAATAGAAATCAAATGCCGAAGAGCTTTTTGTAATCACAGCGAAAACTCATATTCTCTACAGTAAAGTAGCACACACACATACCTGGTTACTGTCATGCTTAGAGGAGCCGCTGCTGTCACTGTGAGTGGGCGACGACGACGTCATCTTTCTGGGACTGAACCGCTTTCTGCCCACCGTTGTTTTGTTTCTGTGGAAACCGCAGCAGCAGAGATCACAGCAGAGCCGCCAGGAGCATCACTCTGACCTTTGAAGGCCAACGAAACAGTCAGCACTGCGGAGAAAGGTTGGAAACAAACTGATGTCAGAGCAGCGCTAAGGTAGCAGCGTGCAGGACGACAGAAATCCCCTAAGTCCAAAGTAACTTGGTTTTAAGGAAGCAAGAAACAAATTTCCAAAATAAAAAAAACACATGAGAGGCTGATAATTCTTTATCATGAGCTGTGACGCACTCGCAGATCAGGGTTCAACTTGCACCATGTGTTCTCAATGATGTCTGCCTTTTTGTGGACTCTGATACTTTTGAGTACACACATAACTCACATATATGTTTACAGTCAGCATTCATCACTGTGGCAGTACCATACAAGTGCGCTGATCAAAGGCCTACTTGTAAAAAAGCATGTGATCATCAGGAAAATAGCAATAAATTCCCCATGGAGTAGGGGATGCACCAATCTGAATTTGTCAGCCTCAATACCATTAGCATTAAATAATAAGCAGTATGCCTCACTTTGTAAGACTGAAAGGAATCATACTTTTAAGGTGTAAGGTAACATCAGTTAGAGTTGGGCGATATGGCGGTACACAGTATAACGCAATGGTAGAATTCTGTCCATCGGAAGAGATTCAGCGATACTCAAAAATGAGTAAAACATGCATATATTGTTTTAGTATTACAAAGAATTCAGGCTGGATTTGTTTTGCTCCAACTGGTCACAAGTAACTCTTCAGAACTTTTCAGAACTTTTCTAACCCAAATAAAAGATTATTTTAACATCATCAACATCTTGATTCAACATTCATTTCCGAATTGTTAAAACTATTTTAAACAATATGAGACAGATCGGTACAAAGACATAAATGGGCTGAATTATTATCTATTAAAATAATGGTTTCCAATACGATGTCGGCCAATTGTCACCGATACCTAATCCAGCGATTTGAGTCAGCATCAGGCAGACATCAGTATCTCAGTAGAGTGTGCAGAGCATCCTACAAGTGAGATTATCATTGAAATAAACAAAAGGGTTATAACTCCAGACAGGCTACGTGTTTCGATGTGCCAGACAAAACTACCACGTTAACACAGAGATTTCTAACACAAAGCCGCTCATGTACATTTACAGCTCACACCATCTGCATACTGCTGATCAGGAGCGTTATCCTCGCAGCTTCACCCTTGGCTAGTCTCACATGGAACTTCCTCCTCCTTCTGTATCAGCATTTTGGAGTTGATTGTGAATTTGAATGTTTCTTTCATGTGTGTTGATCAAATGTTGTGTTTGAAGCCTGCCTTGAGGTTTTGTGAGGTCATGGATGGTCTATGTTAAGCTAGTTCTAATTTATCTTTATGAAAACATCCTAATTCAAAACCACCTGCAATGAAAACACATTCCCAATTTGCTTTACACATATAAAGAGTTTTGCATTGTGCCTCTACATATAACAGATAGTATGCGCTGTGCATGTTAATGGTTGCATGGGATAAGCAGGGAACGCCGTCTTCTCACTTTAGTGTAACATTCATTCCTCTCCTCGCCACAAATGACATGCCCCAACCTGGGTGTGTGTGCATTATACCTCTGGGTGTGTTTTATTAGCCACTCCCTTTTTATGAGTATACTGTCAAAACCTAGCCTCGGGCGTGTTTATCAACATGTGAACAGGGCACGTCACTGTCTGTTTGTTTTGTGTGTAGACGCACGCACATTTGTGTAAACTCTTGGATTTTAAGTGTGCAGCATGCTACATCCTCTGCAAACGGTCTAGTGGTTTGTGTGCATGTGTGTGTGTGTTCAGTAGTTCCCCACGGCCCCGCTCACAGTCAGTACCATGCCCAGGACGTGAGTCATCAACAGGAAAGAATGTGCTCCGTGCTTCGATACCCCCGACACACCATAACACACAGCTAGCTACGGTCAACACTGGGCTAAAACCAGCCTGTAACACATGGACGGCCCACTTTCTTCACAGCTCCGGAGCACAGACTAAAAGTACAGACAACATATTTTGAGAAGGCTTGAATTGATAAACTTGGAGAGCTCGGATTAGCTCATCAAGTTGTTGGGTTCACACTTTTCAGGCTGTGACATGTCTGGCGTCTCCAGCTGCCACTGAAGCATTATCTCAAATCAAGTTCAGGAATTTGCACAGAACACAATCTTTCTAGGCTTTCAACAACAAACGGTGCATCTATACATAAAACATTATGTATGGGGATGTGGTGTAGGAGCTCAGGGCATGGATGGTACATTTCCAGCTTTGACTGCATTTGAAGAATACAACTAGATTATTACCTTTACATAACACGCTGTCCTCTATTCCTCAGCCGTTTCACTTTTACACAACTCAGCAGAAAAGTTTGCAGAAAAACACTTCCCTTTGAGCAAAAACATCCACTGCCACTGCATCTGTGCACAATTTCGTTTTGAAGTGTCACTACCTCTCGACACTTCCTCACTTCAAAAGCTTAAAAGCTTCCATGAAAACTGTGTATTAGTCTATCTGCTACAGATGAACTGTAAAACCTGTGAGTGAAGCTGGGCCATGTCAGTCCCTGAACATCCCACCGAGTGCCCTACTTACCTCCAGTGAGTGATTACTGTAGCATTGTACACCGCCGAGCCACCTGCACTGTAAGACTAGAAGTGCTTGCCTTTAGTCTTACGTAATGGTAGTCAATTATTAATAGCACAACACCTTGTAAATGATCTGTTAAGAGGAAAAAGGGGTCATTCTCACAGCAAGGGCCAATGCCACGGAGTCACAAGCTCCAATAAGGGAATACAAGGTTTAAAAGGTGATGGTTTTTGTGTTTTCTTTCTTTTCTTAACACGCCAAGGAAGTGATTAGCCGATTGAAATTGTAAGGTTTTGTAAGGATGCATGAAAGAACAGTGAGACAACATAAGGTCACGTTTTGGTCCAACAACAAACCTGTAAAAAGCTGATTAACCTTTTGTACGAACGCTCTTCTGTTTTTGCCCTGTACCATATTGTCTTATTCACTGCACTAAAGGAACGTACCAATAAGGATTCAATGGCTTTTTTGTCATATGCACAAAAGCTAGTTGTGGCAATGGAAATCTTGAGGCTCCTCCAACAATTTAACATAAAATATACTTATACATACAAGAGATAAAATAGTGCTAAAGACAAAATGAAATACTGTACAGCAGAAAACGTTTTATTCTTCCGAATCCCAGTAACCAATAAACTGTCAACCACACTAACCACTGTTGCTTCCTCAAAGCGTTCACATGCCAAACTTTGTTCACAAGAGTTCATGCACTTCAGGAATGCTGCTATTAAAAGGCATTGTTCAAATAAACTCAAACAATGTCCAACAAGTCATTAAGTAGGCCTGCATCATAGCTACAGGCGACACGTAATGTGTATTTACAGAAAGCCCTGAGGCTTTCATACAGCAAAACCTCATCTGTTGTTTCCCTGTTTCCATGAGAGGATCTGAAGACAAGTGAAGCCTGAGGAATCGTCAGGCTGGAGTCTCCAGTCCTGGCATCACAAACACACAGACATTGACTTAGCAGCCAATCCATCTGCATTTACCCATTCACATTCTCGCAACAGCAGGACTGCCATTAACCTGACAGTGCACATAGTTGTATATCCTGTCCATTACGGGCGGCAAAAAGGTCCTCACAGATGGACCATATGTGACTTTACCTCCAATAAAGCGTCTTCCGGTAAAGCTTCTTCACAGAATTACTGAGTTAAAGCTGTGCATGATCCGCTGATTATCAAACTGAGAGCCGGCTTAAAATAGTCTCACATCTGGCAATATTACCCGGCTACTTCTTAACACACCCCAAATGTTAAGAAATGGATGTTGTGCAGCATATGGTTTTGCATTGGAAGTTGGCAGTAGCACTCAGCTTATCTGACCTGTGACATGATGCCTTAACATAATATGTTTCCTCTGACGTAACATGATGCCTGCGTTTTCTGTATTCAGGCAGAGAATAACTCATTTGGGCAGCAGCGAGTGATCAAAGAGGTTGAAATCAGCCTCAATATGCCATTCAGCAGCCAGATATTTTCATGTGCACTCAAAGAGAGACAGAAAGAGAACAAGCTTCAGAGCAAGCATTCCCATTTATTCTTGACCGATGTATTTTTGCAAAGCTGCATCCCAAAAGATGTCTCTTCTTGGTCTATTTCCTGCTGAGACAACAGACACTTTGTGTTACTGCTCAATCACAGGTTGCTATGGATACTAAAAAACACAAGGCAAATGCAAGAATATATTCAGTTTGTTTGTTCTTTCGGGAAAATCTGAGGGCATAAAACATGGGGCTATTTATAGAACCTTTGCCGTTAGCAGCAGAAACACGATTTCACATGAGTGTCAGCTGGAAGTAGGACACAGCATCCAATAACCTTATGAAGCCATAAGAGTTCACAGGCGGGCTATTCTCTGAGTGGCCACTTGGTGTGTTAGTCAAAGCAGGAATGCTGTGTATTAACCAGCTTTTAAGTGGGTGTTGTGCAAAGGAGAGTGACATAGAGATAACTCAGTGAGTCACGACCGCCATGCTGGATGTTTACGCCCAGAAATGTTGCAGCAGGAATAAACATTTTGGGCTGGAGTGCAATCAGCTGAGTGAAAGACTTCATTGATTCATGTGTTGCAATCCTCTGTTGGATCCAAATCACCAAGTTCAGAGGGGAAAGCCTGGAACAGCGCCCCCTAAAGACACAAGGAGTCAGGGCAGATACAACACAAGGGTCTTTAACCCAGATTGTGGGTTTGCAATGCAGCCTTTTAATACTTCTACTCTTCCTAGGGCTGCAACTTGTGTGCATCTTCATTTAAAACAAATCTGGAGTTCATTTTCTGGATTATTGGTGAAGGATCACTTAGTTTTTAAAGTGTCATGTCAGAAATTCCCAAAGCCCTTTCTGACAACCTCAGTGTCTGATTTTTCCAACAATCCAAAACACAATTGTATTCAGTTTAATATGGTATGAACTTTTTGATGAATCAACTAATTGTTTCATCCGCTAGATTAGAGGAATAACTCGTTCATATAAAAGGCTTTTGATGAGTATAGACATTTTATTTAAAGCAATGTTGGTATTCTCCTTCATTTTTGTCTGTAATGTAGAAATCTACAGCATATATCAATATCTGTCTACATCTATATATATATATATATATATATATATATATATCTTTATTAATACCATTTTTTGAACCAGCCTCCTCTCAGTTTAGATGTTAACATAACACTTCAGGGCTTTATAGATTTCTTTAACACTAGCTTGGGTCCTGTGCTGGCAATGCGTGCCAACAGGCAGTCAATGAATGGCACGTAGATAGTGATGCCATCTCCACTCGTGCATAAAATGATCCTGTTTGGACTAAGAGGTGTAAAAGGCCAAGTATTGATATACAGTATGATAACAGCAAAGCCCTTAAGCATCACAAAAGCCTAAAGTGAAACCCCTGAACGGCGATGACGAATGACGATTATTTAATTCATTATTGGAGAGGGATACAACAGACAATTATTTATTATCATTTAAAAAATCATTGTCCATTACAAATTACCAGAGTTTTAAAAAGAAATCTTCAATATCTTGTATTTTATTCAACCAAAATTACTCTTATAATAATTTGAATAGGAATACTAATACTAGCATCCATTCACACGAGAAACTGGAACCCATTGTTGGGACAATTTGCTTAAGAACTTAAATTACTATGAATTAACTATAACAATTGTGTCCTGTTAAGCTTTTGTCAATCGACAAATGGAAAATCAAGTAATCATTTCAGCTCTAACAGTGAGTGTGGCCTGCAGGTACACATACTGTACTCTACACATACTGTACTCTGTACTGTATGTGTAGTTCAAACACAGGATATTGTATACTGTCCTATATAAAAACACTTAGCATTGCTATAATGTAAATGAATGAACATTTCAATGAATATCTCGTCAAATCCTACCAGCATAGCAAAACAACAGCCCTAATAGGCTACAATGTCAATATTTACCATTAACACACTAAATAAAAGCAGTAACAATAGTGTGCTTGTGCTGGGGATGATGTCAGCACTGTAACCGATGCAGATTGGTTAAATTAAAAAGTCATTAATGGGGATACACTCCACGGGGAGAAACCACAGGTGTCCCGTGCTGCTCAGTTCCCGTTGCCAACAGCCAACACAGCAATTCAAAGTTGTCAGCTCAGACAAAATGTACTATATATCCCATGTGGTCGTGAACCCCTGCGCTCACACACAGCCTCAATGAAACCCAACCGGCACATCAAACAGGAGATACACGGACGCTTTAACGCACCAATTTAGCTCCAAATGTCACGAGGAAGTCCATTAATAATTCTATCGAGAGCGATATTTTACAACTAAAGCCACGACAGGAGTCAACTCTGCCGCTCACTATAAACGGAAGCTATACATTAAGGGGAGAAACACAGACATGGTTCCACACGAGTTATGAGTATTATTTAAAGAATATACTTACGGTTCTGTGGCGAAAGCTAAAGCATCCTATCCTGATAGTAGAGACATACGGTACCTGGCTTTGGGCTACTGCTCCTCGTTACAATGCCGGAGCTATGTGGAGGAGGAGGGGTCTGCTCTGTGGGCAGGAGTGACTGACGTTCCTCTGAGCCAATCACAATCCAGGAAAGACACCCGGGGGCGGGTTTAAAGTATGGGCGGACACTTTTTTGAACGTACCATAGAGTGACGTAGGCAGATATGTCAAAGACAGGAAAATACAATCAAGGTGAAAGTTTGGCGATAAACAATGATGTGGCAGGTAAGCTCCAGCTGTTCACGTGAATTCATGATAATACACGAGTTAATGAGTGTGTTTATGTATATGTGCTTTATGTTTGTTACCCCCATTCATAGACGGTTTGGTTTCGGTCATTTTGGCATCAATTACAAGCTTGCTTTACATTTCATTGTGCCTTGAAGTCGAAAAAACAGGCTGTTTGATTAAAAGATATGTGGCACATTTCTCCCCGGGCCCTTAATCTTTGACCCCAGCATATACAACTACATAGTTCAGTCAGGTTTAAAGAAACGTCAGAACATGTGTATAGGTTAGAAAAACATGGCTAAAGATGCCTTTCTTCTTCAATAACGAAAGTGTAGCTTAAAAAGTAAATAATATAAACACAACTTTCTAAAACGCTTAATCCTTATTCACAATCAAACACATGTGAAGACTAATCACTAATACAAAATAGATAGTAACATGATCATTTGAGTGAGAATGAGAAGTTTCTGTATACAAAGCTGAGATACAACAATACAATCCATGAAGTGTTCATCTTTTCCCATTAGAATCCTTTCCAGAGGCTATTTGATTAACGATAATGTAATCGTTGATTGTTTGTTGATTCAACAAGGTTGTCAAAAGAGATGGTCAGCTGTATTCTAATGAAATGTTAATTAAGTGACAACTCAGAAAATAAAAGTCCAATTCGTAGCTTCGAAGGTCAAATAAGTCATACTCCATCATGTAACAACCAATAAAAATGACATTATTATTACCCTTTATTTTTGGAAAGGCCATAGAACAAGCTTCCTTTGTCAAGACACCCTCATAATACAATATAGTCAAACAGTTTTACAGTTAAGACAATGGAAGTTATAATATGCATTGCCAAATGTTTACAAAAAACAGGGCAAGGACATCTAGATAAGGTACAAGATCAATTCAAAGAAAACACATGCATTCACAATGTCAATCAAAGGGGGTTTAAATTGATTGAAAGGGATTAGCTTGACTAAGCCTATTAAAAAGCCAGTTTCCCAATCCCAGTATTAATGTAGATAAAAAGTTGCTGTTCTTTCTCACTACCATCAATTACCACCCAACATTGTAGTACAATAAACAATAATGCGTTGTAAAGTCATCCTAAGATATTTCACGATTATATTCAGTATTAATCATCAAAGAATAAATAGCTTTATTAAATAGCTTTTTATGTCTGAACAACGCTCCTAAACCTAAATATATTCAGTTTGTTATGACTTATCGACGTATGACTATTATGACTGAGACAAAGAACTAGGGGCTGTTTGGTGATTTGGCTTGAGCAATGACTCAGCGATTCATTTGAACATTTTTCCAGTAATCCTCTAACCTGTTGAGGATTGTAGGACACGTTTTGAACCTGCGTAAAAGCCACTAGATGGGGAGATACAGTATTTCACAATAATCCGTCTGATGCTTGTCCTCATACATTCTGGTTGCAAAAGATGGCTTTAACCACAAGTGCTGACTGTTTGCTGGAACGATGAGTAAGTGAGAGAAGTTGTGTGATTGCAACCAGACAGGGTGAGCATGTGGGTGAAGGAATGAGCATGTGTTTATGTGTTTCTATTTAATATCCGTCAGTTTTAAAGCTCCTAACGTCTTTCGCCAAGAAAAAAGCTTTGCTACAGTAAGTCGACCTCTACTGCCCTTGTTTCTCTCCAAACCACCTTCATTCCTTGGATTTGTTTACCCAACAAAACAAATTCCCTCCTTTGCATGGTCATGAGTCTGTCACTTCCTGTCTGGGCTTATTTCTATGGCAACAGAAGGCAGGGAAAACATAAAATGAGGGAGAAAAATGTATTTGAAAGGGAGAGTTAGAGCTGGGTGTGGCCAGAAACTCTGAACCGACAAAACTAATGACTATGTTTTTGGAGTTTAAAGGAATCCTGGCACTGAGAGAAAACGAAAGTTGTTAGCTGACGTGCCAAAGCGTGATGTTGGACGGGGAATACACAGAAATAATAGATTATCAGTGTTTGTATCACAGACTTTTATTTATTTTTTTCAAACCCAGCTGGAATCCCATGTTCTTACCTAAGAAGTGCACAGTTTAAGCCACAAGGGAACACACCCTGGCATGCCTGACACGTGCCACACACGTTCACATTTTCCACTATTCGCACATCTTATGGGGTTGATGGAGAACTGACAGCGAAACCCTCATAAATAACACAATGTAATGTAAGCTAAAACGTGATACTTGCAAGTGTGTGTGTGTGGCAGTATAGCTATTCATATCCCTTATCATCTTACTGTCATTTACAGTACACACAGGCAGATTATGTAAGACAGTGTCATCTGTAGGTTAGATTTGGTACTGCAGTGCTGGTGGTGTCAGTGACCTCATGTTCTGTTTAACAAAGAGACAAAGAACATGGACTGCAGGGAGGTCCCCGTGCTGTTTGAACTGCACACGAAGGTCTTTCATTTTCTTAGCTCTGTGCAATCTGACTTTAAGTGTAAAGGGGGGAAATTAAGAGAGACAACACCCTTCAACCAGAGAACCTCTCTCAGAAGTTTAAGTGCCCTTTAGCTGGACTGACAGGGTCCCTGTTCTATATCTGAACATGACCTCTGACCCTATTAACCCTCAAGGGGGCTTGAGTTTAGTGCTGTGATTTTTCTTGGCGAGGGTCCATTATTTTCTATTGATTAAACAAACTAAATATACCTTGGTAATTAGTGAGCTTTTAGACGTACTAGGCGGATTTTGTTATCTTTGGACGGAGTCAGTCCAGCTGTTTCCCGCATCTTTCTCCCCCTGTGCACTCCACATGTTCAGCTAATCTAACTTAGCCTTTAAGCCAGTGGTGTCAAACTCAAATACACAGTGGGCCAAAATCAAAAAATGGGTACTAGTCGAGGGCCGGACTGGTTCAATGTTTATTGCAAAACTTATTGAAATGAACTTATTGCACATATTAAACCTGGAACTAACAAAGCTTAAATTATTGCCTATTATTTAACATTAAACATTAAATAATCAGTTGCATTCATTTCTTATGGCTCTATCTGCAGCTTTTCCGGAGTCATTTCTTATCATTACATTTTTCCACAGGCCAACAACAGCTTCAAAAAAACAATTTCCCTCAAAGAAAAAAACAAACATGCCCTGTTGTCACAAGAAAAAAAGTGCAGAAGGAAACATCCATTTAGACTCAGTTTGCTGCTCTGTGATGCTAGTTAAAGCCAGATACTTGGCATCTCATCTTGGGTGCAAGTTCATCAATGTTTGGGGTCAGGCTCTGAGCTGAGGAAATCCTCAGGATTGATTGAAGGTGTGCGTGCAATATACCGGCGGGCCAGATCTAATAGTAATTAAAAATTATCCTGCGGGCCAAAATTAAATCCACCACGGGCCTGATTTGGCCCCCTGGCCTTGAGTTTGAGACATGTGCTTTAAGCTAACCTTCCTTTGCAGTAGATGTTGTGGAATCACTCTTCCCAGGTAACTCCCAGCAAGAAAGAAAACATTTCCAACTATTAACATTTAGCTTTAAGATTATATGATGATCCAGATGCTGTCCTTTAGATATCATGTCAGTTTATCCTGTGATGTTGTGGTGCATACAAAGAAAATCACTTTAGCATTGGATTAACCCTAACCCCAAATGAATTGCCATACAATAAACCTGGAGTCTTCAGGCCCTCTGAGTTGCCCTCTTTACCTGGTTGGTAAGTCGGAAAAAAATACATTTCTCAGTATGAAGCACTGCATTACTTTATCACTACTGTTGCCCCTAGTGCTAAAATGTTCCATGTCTGCAGAGGGCGATGTTGCACAGAAGCAATGCAGCGTGGGGCTTCGACAGAGACGGGACAGCTGCAGTTCAGATGTCTCAGCTCAGATTTACTAACTGACGACTTTGTTTTAATGGCTCTTAAAGCCCACACTTTGAAGTCTTGTTTGTGACTAGTTTTGCATTATGCTTGCTTGAGTGACGCTAATCCCAGACTTTATGTGCATATGAGTGTTTTGTATTTACTTTCGTGCCAGCCTATCACAGTTTCCAGGGTGCTTGAGTTCCTGGGTATGAGTGTTATCTTGTGTTCAGCTCAGTGATCTTAAGGTATTACATTGTCCCGGGGTTATTACGTGATTGAGGCTGATTATGTGCATGCAGACAGTTTCTATCAAACTCAGTAGATCAAAGGGTTACCCTCCCCAATACACACACATACACTCTATCCTTTACACTGCTCTCCTTATTCCTCTATCTCCCCCTCCACTCTCTCCACCATTTCAACGAGGCAATAGCATGCTCTCTAATTTTTTCCAGATGTCAAGTACCTCACTTCCCTTCCTTCATTTTTAACTCTCACAGGGTCGACTGAAAACCCGGAACGTTTTGCCCTCCTTTCCCCGCTTCCCCTTCCCCTCCTCCTCTCTTTCTCTCTCCCCCGGCTCATTCGACATGTTGGTTGCAACGACAAAACATGACCTCTTAGGACAGGGGTGTCAAACTCAAGGCCCGGGGGCCAAATCCGGCCCGCGACTTCATTTTATGTGGCCCGCAAGAGCTCTGAAAGAATATAATACGTTTATTATACGGTTACATGCCACTTTACAGAAGTACGTTGCCCATAAACTACATGTCCCACAATGCATCTCGTTTTGTGACATGCGCCCCAGCCATAATGCTAATGTGGCCCACGATGAAATTGAGTTTGACACCCCTGTCTTAGGAGGTCAGACAGGAGAGGCTCGAGCTCTCCCAAAGCAGAAAGGAATGTCTAAGCAAATGTGTTTCCCACATTGCATGATGAGATCTTGCAATCAGACGTTCAATCTGCGCTGTATTTCAGTGCCAGCTGTTTGTGAAATGCTCTTTTGCTTTGAATTTGATGAGATATGTATTTTTTTACCAGCACGTTTCTTTAAGTTGCTGCAACTGGAGTCTGTCTCGTCCATTTTTCCCTCCATCTTGCGCTTCTCGCTTACTTCCTGCTATGGGAACCACTTGGGGGTGTGTGCACAGGGATGTGAAGGGTTACAGGCATGGGGCCCAGGTGTTCCCTCCACTCTTATTCACTTTTATACATTAAGTTGCACCTAAAATGTGTCTGCATCGTCTTAAATCTCTTCGTCCTGTTACACAGAGGGGATATAATCTATTTCACCATCTCCCTCTTAAGTGCATAAACACACTCAGTCATCCACTCACAAACATATACAGGCACGCACACACCGTTAATACGAGTAAGCATGGACTAGATCCATGATTCCCGGCTAAAGCACTTAACGATCCCAGCAGCTGTTGCTCATGTAAACTCTCTCTCTCTCTCACACACACACACACACACACACACACACACACACACACCACACACACACACACACACACACACACAGTCCCACCTCCTCATCGCCTCTTCTCCTTTCCTTTGTCTCGCTCTCATTTCTTTATCCTTGCATATCGGTTCTCTAAGGCAACTATGACTTCAAATATAGACTTCACACAAAGAAACGCATACATGCTCCTAATCAAGAAAAAGTGCACACACACAGATGTGTACAAGTGAGCCTACACATGCTTTCTAACTTTGCCACACACAGGGACAATCTGTTATCTGTTTGGACGATTTGCTATTGATTAAAGGCCTGTTGGAAGAGTAATCTGGGGAACAAAGCATGTTCATTGTGGCCCATCCTTCCCGCTGATTACTATGATAGAGCCCGGATACGTGCTAGTTTCAAGCGGTGTTATGTTACCAGGACGTGTCCCATACGGGTTGTGTCTCTCATGCATGGTAGGCCCTGAGGTAAAAGTGAGCCGCTGTGATCCCTGCATTCTGACGTACAATGGGATGCACATGTTTCCACTAGCACAACTTCCTGCAGGTTTGTGACTTTGTGAGAGGCTTACACTGTCTGTCCTGCTGGCTGCAAGTGTTTCATGTGATTGTGAAGTCCTGTGTGCAAGAATGTCTTATACTACATTTGTACTAATATACATTCTCTGCCACAGCATGGTAAGATGCAGCATTTTACCTTTTTTTTTACATTTTAGCCTTGTTGCAATTTAACACTACTAAATGTATTTGAAGGTCTGGATTAGTATTTGACTGAAAACACGTTGTAAAAAAGTATTAACATCCATTAAAGTATATAATAGTTGAAATCTTAGGAAATGTGTTTATTTGTATTATTGCAGACTGTTTGATGAGTAGATGTATATGATCTTGTGTGTGGTATGAAACTACAGTCAGGAGATGGTTAGCTTAGCTTAGTATATAGACAAGAAAAAGGGCCAGCTTGCATGGCCTGGAGACTCTGGTTGTGTTCGAAATTGCAAACTCATGTGTTGCATTCTACATACTCAAACAGTATATGTACTGAATAATGGCTACTCAATGAATGATTCAATATTCCATTACCTACAGACTGTTCACACTGACTATCATTATGAAGTTACTGGTAAGTTACTGGTAACCTTTGAATACAAAATGTTTATCAGTAATCAACATGACGTCTTCTACGCATTTAAATAATTTTTTTATTAAGAAAAAAATCGATTTCTCACTTCACGCACGGGCACACCAACACTCCTCTGTCTCTGTCCCTCATTCATGGATAAGCTGTTTCAACTGCTAAAGCCTGTGCAGGAGAAATCTAACACTGCTTGGTGACCTACATACACTGCAGCTTCATCTCATTTACATGCACACACAAACTCACCTGCACTGACCTGGTTTTTCCAAACATACTTTGGCACACACAGAAGTGTTTAGTCTTGTGAAACAGGCACACTCAGTCTCATATACAAGCCCTACGCTCTGTGTTTATGTGGAGTTTCTCCCACACATACACACTCTTTTTCTCTGCAGAGGGACTGAAATGTCATATGGCCGGCTGATTGGACAGCGAGAGGCCCTCTGCGAGGAGAGGGAGGTGATGAAACGATGGGCTGAAAGTCTGCAGCCTTTATTGTTTGCAGGCACAGTGGCAGGCAGCTCTATACGGGGTCCTCAAGGCTGCCTATTGTGCCAGAATCTTTCTCAACTGGGTCAGAAGACCTTTTCCCCACACAACTATCTCTGTCTGCATCGGTCTAACATTGCACTCACTTCCCCCTCGTCTGATCGTCTGATCCCACCGAATGCAGATTGTTTCCATCTTTTGTCCATCTCATTTACACACTAAGCTCTCCCTGTAATTAATCCTACACCCTAATCCTATTTCAAATGATATGTCAAAGTTAAGCTCAAGTTTCTTTGTAATGCTACAGTTAAAGCCAACCTGTGGTGATGAAATATTTTGTGTATTCCTGTCAGCTCTGACACAGACCAGGTGACTGCCATAAAACTAACTGGACCGGTCCCACTGTGTCTGAGTCCAAATCTCTGACTGTTTTCTCAGTGTGTGTGTTCCTCAGAGAGACAGAGGGGGAGCAGAGATGCAGAAACTCTATGGAGAAATGGGAGACAGGAAATGACCTCCCTGAGAGAGGGGGCTTCCCCAAGGGTTGGATTTCTCTCTGTCTCTGACACATACACAGCTATATGATGTCTACCAACAGATATGCATGGGAATGAGAAAGCTAATCAGGGAGTTTTCTAGGCTTTTGCCCAGTGCTGGAAATGCAGAGAGCTAGAGTCAACCGTTAGCTCAGCTCTGGAAACCATTGCATCACTGGCCTCTCAAGGGAAGCTGCATGTATGTGTGCTTAAATGTGTGTGTGTGCCTTTGTGTGCATAAGCAATTAGGACTGCTTATTCATCCCATGGTTGACTAATTTCTGCACATGGAAATTGACATCATGTTGCACCTGAGTGTGTGAACTAGTTAGCAAGTGAACAGGAACTTGTAAAAATGTTAGCTACAAGTAATAGACAAGCACATTTAAATTGTTAGCTTAAAGTAAAGAATAGAATTCAAATAGTATGCTCAAAGAACAAGAAACAGTTGAAACGTCCAGGTAGGGGAAAATGGGGTTGGTAGTCCCACTTTTTACTTGGGACTAATGAACGTAATAAGATAAGCAATGATAAAAAAGTGTCTTTAAAAAGCTCCCTGACCTCAATATCAAGTGTCTATATATACAGTCTATGGTCTAACTCCTGAAATGACCCTGGAGGTGATCTCTGACCCCAATCATGAACATTTTTAGGACCAGCATTTCCTTACAGCGCCCTCTAGAGAGTGAGATCTAAATAATGTGACAAACATCCCCATTCTCCCCTATGACATCTCAGCCAGAGCAAACATAACATTTATGAATACATTGAAACAAAGCATATTGTAACAATATCCAATTTTATATAAATAACCTGGCCAAATATTATCCAGGTAGAAATTATTGGAAACATGCAATGGGTGCTGACCTGGTGCTGACTGATCTAATAGAGCTGTATAAGAAAAGATGGGAAAACCTTGATGTGTGTGTACTGTATTTCAGTTAGTAAGCACTCTACCTCATGTGCCATAAATGTGCAGATGTTTCTGCAGTAACATTGCATGCTTTTCAGACAGAACTGGAGCATACACTTTCATGTACAAGCAGGGAATGGTGCTCAACTCGCCCTGCATTTATTTCCAAACTTTCAAGTTGGGGAGATCTTTAACTGAGATTTGGCACCTCTTTTCGTCAGTCTTAACACACACTTAACTTCCCAAATTCCTCATCTGCAAATGTGAACCATCTGTGCTCTTTTGTGGCCCCAGCAGCCCAGCGTGTTAAGGAGAGAATGGTAAATTACAGCCAAAGCTGCTGCATGATGATGGCGTTTCTACTGTAGCCTTTAGTGTGTTGGCTGAGCTGTTGATGTGTTGATTATAGATTACACTTACTTACTTTTTCTATGCAATGTCTGTTCTTTTTCTATCAGGATGCATCACATAGCTATTCACTACAGCTGTTTTATGAATTATCATTTTCATAGCAATCAAAACTGGTGACAATATCCATCTAAGCTTTTTGTTATACTTGTTACATGAGTAAGTTTGCTCTGTCTGCACGCTGCTGCAAGGAAATCCAAAACCTCGGGATCCCCTCGGGATTTCGTGGGAAGTAAAGGCCCTTCTGCTTTGTCCATACCCGGGATCCGATCCAGATCTCAGACCCCCGGTGGCTGCGGGGGCGCGCATAAAACTCGGTCATAGGGTCCAGCTCAGTTTCACCCTCCCTCTCTCACTCTAGATCTCGTGTACGTGTGTATTGGTTTGATTATGTGCGTGAACGCGCAGCGCTCTGGATCTCCTGCGTCAAGACTTGTGCACATCTGGTTTTGGCAGGGTCGCAGAGTTGCGGGGGAGGGACTTTGTGTGTTTGTGTTTGAGAGCACGCTCTGCGCATGAACTCTGTAATTCGCTGCAGATGACCACTTGGGGGATGGAGGCTTTTGGGGTGGTGAGCTTTCCCTCAGACAGCATCAGAAAGCACGGCACAAATTAATTTGCTCTATAGAAAATGCTGCTAAGTGGTGCTGGAGTCGCGTGTAGCCTACTGCACTTTTCTCTGCATGTTTAAGAGCAACAAGTGGATTATGGACGAGTCTATCTGCAGCGTGAGAGGGGAGAGGGGCGACTGCACCTGAACAACAGAAAGCGAATGCTGCACCAGTCTCTCCTGCGCAGTGGGAATGGATACCGGCAATTCCCTGACGGGGATTTGCTTCATCCTGCTGTCGCTCAATGGATTCATCTCTTCCTCACCGGCGACAATCCTTTGTCCCGAGCGCTGTGACTGTCAGCACCCGCAGCACCTCATGTGCACCAACCGAGGGCTGCGCACTGTGCCCAAACCTGCCACGCGTGTGCCCGAGGAGTTGCTGATCTTCAGCCTAGGGGGCAACTTCATTGGGAACATCTCTGCCTTTGACTTCACATGGTATAGTAACCTTGTACGATTGAATTTACAGTACAATCAAATACAAAGTATTCACCCAAAAGCATTTGAGAAACTCTCCAAGTTAGAAGAGCTGTACTTGGGACATAATATTTTATCAAGTATACCTGCTGGGACTTTACAATCCCTGAAGAAATTAACAATTCTCTGTGGAAATGATAATGACATTAAGGAGATCACACCAGAGCTCTTTGCTGACTTGGATAATCTTGTTAAACTGCGTCTGGATGGCAACTCAATAGAAGTTCTGCAGGACTCTGTTTTTAAAAGTTTGACCAGTCTACATTACCTCCATCTGGAATTCAACAAGCTGCAGCACATTCACAGAAACGCTTTTTCTAAACTCACCAACCTGCGCTTTCTAAACCTGGCCCACAACAAGCAGTCAGCCGTGCACAATGCCCTAACTTTCTCCCAACTCAAAGCTCTGACAACCCTGCTGCTGTCTGAAAATGAAATTCAGCACGTCGGAAACCACGTCTTCCAAAATCTGAAAAAGCTGTCCAAACTGTCCCTCAGCAACAACAGAATCTCCCGCCTGGACAGCGGGGCTCTGAAGGGGCTGTCCAGCCTCAGAGAGCTTTTATTGATGGCAACGAGCTGGAGGAAATCCCAGCCAGTCTCCTGGACTCTCTTGAACGCATCGAGGAGCTGGACTTCAGTCGCAACCGTATTTCTAACGTGGACTCTTTGGCTTTTTCGCATCTTAAACATCTGAGGGTACTGAAGCTGAAGAACAACATGCTCACCAGCCTGTCAGGAGACATTTTTGCCCTCAACAACGTGCTTTACAACCTGGATCTCCAGGGCAACAACTGGACGTGCGACTGTCGCCTGGAGGAGCTGAAAAGATGGATGACTGCTGCGCATTCTCAGGGAAAGTTATTGACTGTTTTTGTGCAGTGTCATGACCCTGCAACTCTAAGGGGGAAATATCTGGACTATGTGAACAGCTCCCAGCTGCAGCCCCTCGGGAACTGGACCCATATGTGTAGTAGCCAAGCTGGGCCAGAGGAGAGCCGAGGAGGGGGTGTGTTGGTTAAGATGAAGGGGGAAGAGATAGGGAAGGTGGATGCAATAAAGCAGGAGGAGGGAGGTGAGGAAGTCCAGGTGGAGGAAACAGGTGAAGATCTGAGACAGGCAAACAGCTTTGGAGTTATAATGAAAAAAGAGGGAGAAAAGAGGAAGAGAGAAGGACAGAAGGAGGAGGAAATCCAGGAGGACGAAGGAGGTGTGGAGGATGCCAACCCATCTTCTTCACCAGGAAGAAAGAAACCAAACAAAGGGCCACTCAGCCCAAGGTCACGACCTGCGGCAGAGGCTCCTGGGAAACGTGGCAATGGTAGACGAAGGTCAAATGTTACATCCAGAACTGAACCAACAGCTATTTCAACACCTACAGGAAACCAGGACAGAAACTCCACTGATCCAAACTCAGGGCTCATCACTGCCTCTACACTCCAGTCAGGAGAAAAGTTTGACCTTCTGAGGTCAAATCACGAGGAGGCTCTACCAGTAATCACAGATCCATGTGAGTTCAACCACCATTATATCACTAATGTGTCAGTGGATCAAGTGACATCCAGTACTGTCACCATCTACTGGACTACCAGGGATCATCACCGCTACTCAGGAGGGCTTGGCCCAGGCCGAGATGAAGTCCACTATCGGATTCAGTTTGACCGCTTTGGTACCGCAGATCGTTTCCCCCGGTACGTTTACGCTCGCGGCACAGCTCGCTCCGTAACCCTTCGAGAACTCACCTCAGATGTGACCTACATGGTGTGTGTGGAGGGAGTAGTGGGAGGATCTGTATGCCAGGTTGCTCCTCGTGAACATTGCACAGGACTGGTCACTCTTCCTCAGGGGTTCAGCCGTGGAGGCATGCTGACCTCTGACCTCGAGCTGGTGACAGTGGCCACGCTGGCTGGGAACGCCGTGCTGCTGCTGGTCATCGGTGGCGTCTGGCTGGGGCGGAGCCTGAAGAGGAGGCTGCAGAAGAGGAAGACGGCGGTGCATGCGGCACATGTACTCCACCCGGCGACCGTTTCGTACTGCAGTGGCCGCCGCCTCGGTGTCAGCTGACTTCACCAGCTACCAGAGCAGCCGTCCCTCACGACTTGCACCCCTGGAGGAAGGGGACCTCATCGAGTTCCCTTGTGACCGCTTTCTGGACAGCAGCAGTGTTCGTAGAGATAGTGAAATGCAGAGATTTTCTGACTAGAGCCATAACATATCTTAAAGTGTTACACTCTAAGATAAGATAAGATAAGATAAGAAGTACTTTATTGATCCCAATTTGGGAAATATTTGCGTTGCAGCAGCATAAAAAGACATGGCATTGTACATTAAAAATTAAAAGACTAGAAATAAACATTCCAAAATGTAAACATCTCAATTAATCTACCACAGCAACACAGGAATTGGTCTGCAATCTTTGGTGTATTTCCCTCTGTTGACACACTACCATACTAAAAACATTGGGTGATTTTATGGCTATGAACAAACCAAGTCAACAATCCCACTATTTTGTGTCTTTGGTTTTTCAATTGACCGTAAGAAAACTTTTGAAGTGACAATAGAACAGCTGAGCTCATTAGTGCCTTTTCAGACACCAGAGGAAGTACAATCCCTCTGACTTCCTTTTCCTGCTTTGTGCCTTTCCTCTTTCATTTCCTTGCACCTGCGAGTGTTTGTCAAAGTAAGACTTATTGTGTGTAAGCAAGAATGATTGCTCACTGATTTCGACTAAGGTGCTAACGTTGAGTGGATAGACATCATATTGTCTCATTTTTGTACAGTATGTAATGATAGCTGCTGGTGGCAGGGAAAAACACATGTTTGTATCACATCTATCATGTTTTGTACTTTTATATATAATTCTTCATTACACAAAGAAGTAAAGTCCCCAACAATGTGATTGATTTGTCGTTTGAGTGTTGATTGGATGATTAGATGATTTAACTCAGATTTGACTGTCTCTGTGTCTTTCAAATATATTTTATTTAAGCCTATGCTAATGTCCATCACAAAGGGATTATATTTCTAGAGAATATAAGAAGATTATTCAATATTTATATGTTTATAAAAATAACTTATTCAGATTACTAGCATTAACCTGTGGAACTCTATTGTATTTGTAGTTGTTATTGGCCTCAGCCAAGCATGCTAGATAATATTTTCTGTAGTTTTCTATAGTTTTTTGTATGTTTAATCAAAATAGGTCCCTTGCATTTGACTGGTAATACTAGTTTTAACAAAATATATTTATTTTATTTAAAATTGCAATTAATGAGATGTTTTACTACGCAGCTAATATTAAGTGCTTTAGAGGGAGACCTGCACCATGTGCTAGGGAGTGGAAGATAATGGCAATAACATGTTGGAGAAGCGAGTGTGTGAGTGCATGTGCATCCGTGCTTTTGAATGCATGTCAAGATGAGGTCTGGGATTAGTTAGTCAGTCCCTTTGTTCGAGTAGACAGGGTGGAGTGCCTCCCACACTTAGTCCAAATCAGGCACACATGCACAAAAACACATGTACGGAAACATATGCACAAATGCATGGATACAAAATGTATTAATATCACGAGACACTCAGGAAGTCAGAACGGAAAGCTTTTGACAAAAAAGTCCAAGAGTCTACAGCTGGTACCAAAATGAAGTCCTTTAGTTTGGGACACTTTACTGATAGTAAATATCAGTCAGGCAAATTAAATGTTAGATTTTTCTTTGCTTTGCGTAATACAGATTACTAATGTCTATGTACTGGCCAAACATAACACAGGCTATGATGCACTATGCTGACCATTCCAGCTATCATGGTCAATAACCACTAACAAAACCAGTCACTAGATGGCAGACTAGACCATACTGTATGTACAGAAACAATCAGATATTTAAAATATCATTACTCAAAATCACAAGTTTCCTGAGTCAAAAATAATTCTGACATGTTTTATATGATAAACAATATTTCAAAAGATCTAAAATAAATATATTGAATTACCAGAATAAGAGATGTTGTATTACCTGACAGGGATTGAAATATGAGGTGCAGTTTAAAGTTAGTGTCTTAGTGAGAAGTAAAAAAAAAGTGCCTAAATGGAAAGTCTGTACAACCGCGTTTTAAATGGCTTTCCAAGACAGACGTAGGTTTGATTTAAAATCTTAAATTAAATATCTGTTGTGTAAATATGAATTATTTGTAGAAAAATACAGGTTTGAGAAGATGCTTAGGCATCAACTAGAAGGCATAGAGTGTGAAATATAAAACTAATGTTTTTTAAATTAGTGCAAGATATAAGAGCAACAGATGTTTTATGATGGTGTGTGTGCATAGTCAGAGCGTAGCAGGCTTGCAGAAAGGATCCAGTTGCCATGTAACCATCTCAGTAAAGGTCATTTTTGCACCTGTTATGGAAATGTATCAGTATGTGGTTCTGGTCTCCCTTCCAACCAGAAAAAGATGATAATAATATTGAAAAATACCTCAATGTTCAAATGGATGTATACATTCACCTATCCAATTCAGCATTTTCATCCATAATGCAAGTACATGATGCTGAGTCGGACTTAAGTGTTATTGTAAGGTAATTCAGGCTGATAGGATTCATCAGCCCCCCTCATCTTTGTAGTCCAGGCGTGGGGTCGTGCCCTGTCATGCCTTCAGCTGCCGAGGAGGTGGAGATGCTGTTGTGTTGGACGGCCTGCAGATGAGGCCCAGGACCTGCAGGGATGGGACTTCCTGCGGGGCTCACCCCTGCAGCTGGAATCAGAGACAGCTGTCAATCAGAGACACCGATCCTGTGAGGACTGTCCATTCTGTGAGCACCGTTTGTAAGCATTATGCATGCAAATTAATTAAAAAAAACACGACAGCTAAGATTAAAGGAAAATATCTCTTTTATTTTAACAAATGAATACTGTACATACAGGTAAAAAGACAACAATAGAAATATACGAAAGTAACTCATGCCAATATTGCATCCATCTTTGTTCTCTGAAACTCAACATTTTAAAACATAATGGCTGCTTTCTTTTAAGCCACAAGGTGCAGTATATTTTTTCTTTCCTTTTTAGGTCACATACAGGTTCAATTATTGTCGAACATTAATTTTAACCTGTCTGGAGTGCAAGATGGGCACGCTGTTCCAAGCTAGCTTCATGCAAGGCAAAATGGCAAGATATTGCATTTCACTCCAGAGTATTTCAAATACCATCAAGTATGAGTTCATTAAATGAGCATGAAAATGGAAATGAAAAATGCATTCCTTTAAATGGAGCGTTAAGAGAGTGCAGTGCTTCCCCCCGATTGGCTCTCCATAGGAATAAAAGTGCATGTACCAATATTTGGAGACTGTGGGGGTTAAAAGCAGAGTTTTTACTCTTAAGTGCTGTTTAGTTGCACTCAGCTAGATACAGTTTAAGGTCGCTGTCTGTTTGCTGAGGGGGGGGGCTTTGCATAAAGACACAATGTCACCATGGGGTATTCGCTTATGTGCACATACAAAGTTTCTGAATTATTCCCTCAGTGGTGGATGGAGATGATTGGTGTCAGGCATCTGGAAAAGCTGGTGAGATGTCTAGCGAGGGGAGCAGTTGTTTTACTCACTGGGATACCCCTGTGACTCTCTCTGCCGGGCGGTGACAGGACAGTCTTTGTGGGTGAGCAGAATCTCCTTTAGCTGACCCACCTCCGACCTCAGTGACGTCACCTCGTTCTGGAAACACAGAGAGAAGCAGTTAGTATCCCTGAAGTGCAGATTGTGTTAACTTGTGTGTACTTGTGTGTGTAGGGAGTGTGTCCCACCTGTAGCTGCAGGTTAGTGTGTGTCAGCTCTTCAGCTTTCTTCTCCAGCGACGACACCCACACTTTCCTCTTCTGTCGGCAGCGGGTGGCTGCAGCCCGGTTTCGCTCCAGGAACTTCTGCCTGCGCTGGTCGGGGTCTTGGTCTGCCGTCCTCCTGCGGCGGTGGCTGCCTACTCCTCCTCCTCCTCCCCCTCCTCCTCCTCCTCCTCCTCCTCCACTTCCACTTCCACTGCTGCAGCTACTATCTGCCTGCATTGAATGCTGGGAGTGGGATGGATGCATCTGCTGCGCAACTGGTGATAACTGCAAAAAAACAAAAACCTTTCAAAAGTAACCCTACCATGCCGTAATGCAGAAATGTATTTAGTTTAGCATATTTTGGTTGTTCTATACAACTCGGATACAAATACAAATTCTGAATAGCAATATTAGGTCATGACGATTCAAACCAAAGTAAATGAATACTCCCCCAATAGTTTTCATCTGAAGCCTAACCTTATTAAACGTACCCTTTTCATAATATTGATAAAATTGTCATTACATTTTAATAAAGTAAAACAAACAAAAAAAGGATATGTCTATGTGTTGTGCTTTTTGTGGACATGATTTGGCGAAATGTGTACAAGTCCAAAACAAAAAGTAGTGCACAATCCTCCTCAATCATATATTTGAACTTAAAACAGACTGAAAGCAGAATAATATATGTATAGTGTATACATTACTTATGCAATTTTGAAGTCGTCTCAAGTGTGAATTTTTAAATGAAGAGTTAGTTGGTTCATGATAAACAGCCCATTTTGAAAATGTTCAGCTGTATTCTAGCAAAAAAACAGATGTGTGATTGTTTTGAATGTTTCCCAAACCTCCACACAGTAGGTCCTTCCTTGGCACAGTATATATACTGATGGTAATGATATAAATTCAGGTTTCACCATCATCACTGGGCAAAGCAGTAAATATAAAGCATCGTACCTGTGAAGGAATAGACAGGGGTGGTGCAGGAGGCGAGCCCTGGTGCAGGTGGGGGGGCGGGGCTTGGTGAGCCTGCTGGTGGAGGCTGTGGGGACTTCCCATGTGCTGCGGAGGTGGAGCGTGGCATCGCTGTTGGAAAGTGATGGGTGGAGCAGGAAGCTGCGGATGATGAGGAGGATGAGGGTGGTGTTGTAGTGGTGGAGCCTGATGACGCTGTGACATCATCTCCATCATGTGATCCATGGCTGTCACAGGGTTGTTGATGCCCACCATGGCAGGGTGGTGCTGCTGGAAATGATGGCCCAGCGTCTGTTTGGATCTCTGAGAAGAGACAAAAAAAATATACCAAATATATATTTAAGTATTCATGTGGTACACTCAGTGGTGGATAAGTACTCATATTTTAAACATGTGAAAGTAGCAATACTTCATTTAAAAATACTTTAGTTAAAGTACTGCATTCAAAATCTTATTTATGTAAAATTATAAATGTTTATGGATCCTTAAAATACCAAAAGTACTCGTTATGCGCCATTTCCAAAATCAAATACAGTATATATTCAATTACTGGATTCGATTCGAAGGCAGAGCTCATTTTAACTACTTTGTTTAAACTGCTGCTGAATACCTTAACCTATAAGAATATGTCAACGTATATTTATTAGGAGATTTAAATTATAGTATAGAGTAGCATTAAATGAAAATGCTCAGGTAAAATACAAGTCATTCAAAATTGTACCCAAGTACAGTACTTGAGTTAAAGTACATTCCACAGCTTGAGTCACTGTAAAAAAACATTTGATGTTGCATAAAACATTAAATACCAGCTGAAAATAACAAGATGTGTATATGTATGAGATATGATGTCAGCTTTGAATTATGTTGACCACATGTGCAGACATCACAACAATCACCTAAACCAATGCATACCTCACACATATCACATTTCTGCTATTGAAAAGGCTGTGTGCTGTGAGTCAAGAGTTGTACATATCATATCCTTAAGAGAGATTAACCTCAGTAATTGACACTCTCATAATAGTTTGTATATTTCACATCTTCTCATTTAAACAGCAGAGTTTATCATGGCCTCTAGGAACGTTACAGACTCTCGAATGTCTCAAAGGCTTGTGAACGTGCTATAAAAGGACACAGGAAGGACTTTTACAGCAAGTGAAATATAGTTTCTGTATCACTGAAAGTCTTTTGTCAATGAATGAAATACAACTTAAATCCATTTAGGCCTAGATGGATTTGGGGTTGAGTTCTGTTTAAGCCACTTTATTAAATGGTTTAGTTTAATGCTCAATGCTGTCAATTTAAATTAAAAAACATGACGTGTTTACGGTTTATGAAACATAATAATCTTCCCACTAGTAAACAGAGTATCCGAACTTGGATCCACAAAATATACAGTAAGTAAACTCTTATATGTATTTTTAAGTGATAATAAATAAACAGAATAATATTCTATAATAATGCAACACCCAAAAAAGCCTATCTGCGTAATGACTACTTTTTCATTTTAATTAAGTAGCATTTTGAACTCAGGACTTTTACATGCAATGGAGTATGTTTAGGTTGTGGTATTACTACTTCTACTTAAGTAAAGGATGAGTACTTTTTCCACTACTGCCCACAGGGTTATTAAACCTAACGATGTGACACACTAAACACTTAACACCAAGAGCTGTTGTCATACATAAATGTTTCACAACTCTTATACTTGGTGTGCTTGACCCCCAACACCGACTAAAAGACTGTATGTACAGATATATTTATCCAGATATAAACAGTGTATGCTAAAAGCAGATAAGCTATCAAACATACAGGCCACTTCGGGCCATTTCGGGTCAAACGAGCCTTAGTATCCCACGGTATTCTACCTCTAAGTAGCAAAATGTCTCAAAATTAAAATGATAACCGCTCTCAGCCACTATCTCCCACTTAGCCCATCATCGGCTTTTCTCCCAATTATCCACAACTGTGAAAACAACTGTAGATAAGAGGGATAATGTGTTCCAATAAATGCTGCAGTCTGCAGCTTGATACCTTCACACTTTATCATTCCCGCATATCATCTGACTAAACAGACTGTAAGAGCTAAATTAAACCTCATCTCACCTTTCTCCTCCCCTCAGCAGAGGAGGGAGAGGTCATGTTTAGAGCATGACATCACCCTTCCTCCCTCCCTCCCTCCCTCTCTCTCTCTCCGGCAATATTGCTATCTGTTCCCTGTTACACAATATTTCTTTAAGAGAAGAAGCAGATTTTTTTCCCCCTTCAACGGCGAAAAAAGGGAGCACATTTAGCCGTTGCCAAGGATGAAGTCACCGAGTCTGTCTGTGCCAGCCAGCCCAGTGCCAGTCAAACACACACACACACACACACACACACACACACACACACACACACACACACACACACACACACACACACACACACACACACACACACACACACACACACACACACCAAACAGGACGGGACGTGAGTATCTCAGCTCTGTTTACTACATAGAAACAGCCTGACACTGGGGCCTGTGATTACATCATGGGTCTCCTTGGCCTGGATGACACACCGCGTTGATATTTCTGTCTGGAGGGATCAGTGAATGAAGACAGAACTGTACATGAAACACTGATCCACTTGTTGGACGTTTACTTTTCCTCTTCAGCTGAGAGTGGAGTTACTGTACAACAGAGGCATGTTAATAACCCTTTTTGTGGTTTTACAGAAGCAGGGTCATGTTTCATACCTCGGAATTGTAAAACACAACACCAGACGAGACTAAATTACAATAGAACACAATTTAAATTTGTCTGGAGAAAAGGGGGTTGTGTGTGCGTGTTTGATTTGGTTTAGATTTGAACCTGCGACCTGAGCAGCTCCAAAACCTGAGACCACTTTTCATTTGCCACTCTATATACAAGCTCTGCACATGAAGTCATAACCCGTGTGTGTGTGTTTGGGTGGACGCAGGGTGTTTTCACAGTTTTCCCTTTGAAGTTGCTTTTGATAGCACACATATTTAACAATTTATACTACATGCACCTAGAAAGAGGATATGTAAAATTTACCAGGGTAGAGATTGAGAGCAAGTTGACACAAGGAAAATAAAACAACCAAGAAAAGCCAGGGAGAGCATGTAGATTAGGACTTCCTGTGGTGCGGGACCTGTGTGTGTGTGTGTGTGTGTGTGTGTGTGTGTGTGTGTGTGTGTGTGTGTGTGTGTGTGTTGTGTGTGTGTGTTGGTTAAAGTGTAGAATTACACTCTGTTTCCCGCCTGTCCTGATTAGAGAATAATAAGCCAAAGGCAGAATGTGTTTTGTGGCTTCAATTTCAGAGGAATGGGACAGCAGTTTGAGTAATATAGTTATTTAATTTCAGTTGGAGAATTACATAAGAAGATTGATAGCACTATATAGCACTAAATATAAGGCACATAGAAAGATAAACCGTGACACAAAGACCAGCCACTTTCCCCTTTTGGAACGCTCCCTTAGAGTTGAGCGGCAAAAAGGACAAAACGACATCCTGCAACATGGCGGCTGTAAGTAAAATTGCAGACATTTATTTTCTTTATTTTCTTTATCTTTCAGACGTCTGTTACAGGATCGCTCCAAATTCTTGTTGAATCTTAATTTACAGTCAAACACCCAATTTCCCAATTTTTCTTCGTTTTATTCCACCATTGATTTATTTTTTCTGGCATTCGCCTACAGTGACTGCTACAGCAAATAACTTAAAGGTGGGGTAGGTAATTCACTTCAGAAACACTTTATGTTATATTCCATGGAATGCTCTTAACATCCCGATAGCAACGAATACATTAAATGCTTTGACAATAAATACATAAAAAAATGTCATCTGTGGAAGCTGTGGCGCTGTAAAAAGCACGACCAATCATTTTAGCCGGCCCGGCTAAAATAACTGGATGGCCTACCTGCCTGTCAGCCTTCCATCTCGTGCACTAATGTATCTCGTGCCCTCATTGGTCATGTGCGCGTTCATGTGTGTTGGAGGAGGGGCTCTGTAAGGAAGTCTGAAGGAAGGGGCAGATTTTTTTCGGATGCGTACTTTCAAATTCTAGCGCACTCGAGCTGGTTTCTCCATTCTTACCTACCCTACCTTTAACCCGTTAGTTTTAGTACAGATTAAATAAGATAAAATATAACATGAATAGGTGAGCTTTAGGGGTGCTGGGAAAGGCTGATTTAGTAACTTCTGGATAGATTCAGGCTATATGTTCTCCCCTGTTTTACAGCCTTTGTGCTAATATGAGGTAACCAGCTCCTGGTTGTAGCTTTATTCTCACTGTGCAAACATAAGAATGGTTAAGAGATGACTATCAGCTCTATTCCAAAAACAATGGCCTTGGTATAGGTTTTCAAGAAGCCACGAGTGGTCCAGCTGTACTTACTGTTGTCAGCAAATGTATATATGTATGTTGTGCTCATACAGGAAAAGGAAACGAATAATCAGTGAGAAACAATAAGAAAATGTTACTTATTGTAAGTCGCTTTGGATATAAGCGTCAGCTAAATGCAATGTAATGTAATGTGTGCTCAGTACCTGAGGCGAGGAACAGGCGTGGTTGTGTCCAGGACCGGGTAAACCCATTACACACGACATTTGCTTCTCCATCTGAAGAAGGAAAGGAATTGACACAAAAATAACCTTTCAAGCGTTACAAGGAAAAGCTATAGCGCATACATAACCTCCAGCATAAAGAGTTCCTCACAAGGTCACATCCATTTGGAGTTTGACACTTTTCATTAATTCATACACAAGAGTGAAGTGATTTTTTCTGTCAGCCATGAATATTTCCAACTCGAGGATCTTGACCACTTTGGCCACTATACCTTCATCCATAAATCATGCATGTCTGGATGCAAATGTATGTGTGTGAGTCTCTGGAACTTACAGGCATGTGCTGAGCAGCTGCCCCTTGCATGGCGGGGTCTGGCAGCGTGCCAGGTAAGGAGGCTGGCAGCGGTTGTCTGTGTCTGTTCCGCATGTGGAGGAGGGAGGACAGCGACCCGGGAACCGGCCTGTGGTCAGCCGCAGAGGGAGAGAGAGAGGGAGGGACGAGTCAGAGACATCCACGGCTAAAGTTTCACTTATCCAGTTCAGAGAGGGGTGCAGGTTTAAACATGTATGGCTTATATGGCAGAGATAGATGGACATGGTCAAAAAAAGTAAATTGGTAAACTAGGGGTGAAATAATGAATGAAATTAATCACAGTGATGATAGAAGATGGATTAGGTTAAATCCTATTTGATTTGTTTTACCAACAATTGGCATTGGCAACACATTTACTGATTTACCTTAAGAGAAACAGATTGTGTCCCTTTTTTTTAAATATCCATCTCAGAGATTTCTGCCTCCATCCCAACGCTTTGAAGCCAATTGGAATTGTGTTAGAGGTGCTAAATACTTTTAAACAGTTAGAGATTTCCACTGTCTTTTCAGAAACAATTTCCCAAATACTCTGGATAATCCACAGACTTTACTGTTCATTAGAAATAAATAATCCGAATCAAACACTTTTGTTCTGTGGATTATCCAGAATAACAGAGACATCTGTTTCTGGAAAGAGTTGTTTCTATTTCCATCATTTTAAAAACAAATGTTCAATGCTGTTCGCACAACCATTTTATTATATTTACCTCCACTGTTCTGAGGTGGAGGCAGTTTTGCCAAATGTGGACCAATCTGGCTCTAATTAAATTAGAATTATTTTTCATCGATTCCTCTGCGAATACTATAAAATCTATTTCATTTAAGGATTTTTTTTTTTTTACATTTTATAGTTAAAAAAAGGGTGACCATATTTTTGCATGACTCAACTTCTTGAATTATTTTCCTGCCTCAGAGTTTAACAGGGAGGATCTCAGGTTGAGTGCATGTGAGTGTTATGAAAGGAAAGGGGAGAAGGTGGGTTTTAGGATCTTATTGGATTACCTCGAGCCAGTCCAACCTGGCAACACTAGCAGGGTAAGAAATCTAAGAGGTGGAAATGTGGGGCAAATAAAACATAAACTATCTACAAACCACTAAAAGCAAGTGAGAAGATGAGCTGTTTTATGATCTGGGTGAAGAAACACTTAAAATCTGGACAAAAGCATTCCCTCAAAAAACAAACAACAATCTAACTGTTATTGTTTGTGGGCTGGAAGGCGTAAACAGAGGTTTGAGGTTAAGAAACTAAACTGTAATGAGGCGAAACAAGTGAACGAAAACAGAGATATGGAAAAAAGTGACAGCTTGAGCTTGAGGAGAGGAGCTCAGGGATCTCAGCGGGGGGTGCAGAGACCCGGGGTGCCATGTGCTGAGCTAACCGCTCTGGCTCTCAGCCAATAAGAGAGCGTGGGCAGCCGTGGCCGCGGTGATGTCATCCGCAATGATGTCACCACTGAATCTGGGGTATGCGGCCCGTTTAACATACAACAAAGTACAGACAAACCAAAACAGCATTTCCTCACGTAACCACAACAGTTCTACCGGGACAACAGCCAGACACATTTAGAAACTAGGTCGCTATGGAAACTGGTCGTAAACACGAGGGGAAACAGTCAGACACATGATCCGTGGTTCGTTTAGCAACACTTAGCTGGTTTCACTGACTAACATGCTGTCTGGATTCAGCTGGCACTGATTTTATGTGCCATTATCAAGCCTCAGTCACTGCCCACTGTCCTGTCCTGTCTGCCCCGGGACAGATGTTTGGACTGTATAATGTCCTTTTGGCCCTTTGGTTCATCTAATGTGGGAAAGAGGCTTTGTTTATCTACTATATGTTGCAAGCAGAAAGAGAGAGCTTTTCTTTTTGTAAGACAGGGTGTCGGAATAAGAGTAGGCTGTAAAATGACTCAAACCGAAAAACTCAAGTGTATGATGTCATCGGATATCAGGTCTGAAACTGCTTCATTGACAATGTGTTTGGAAAGATGTTTGAGGTAACACTGAAATCACCAAGGGGCATGCTCTTAGTGTGTCAGGGCATTTTCTTTTTGGTTTAGGAAATGGGAACATTACAAATAATGATACTAATGTAGAGAAAGATCAAAAACATTCTGTTGGTACACAAAATCTGTCTTCCAGTCATTGTCTATATAGCAGATCTACAGTATATACTTGATCACATCACAAGTTTGAGACTTTATTCTGTAGTTTCTGGCTTTAAGGGAGAGTTGCTCATGTTTCCAAATGTTGAGTAAACGTTCCTAGGCCATGGGAAATGTTTTTTTGTAATTATTAGATTTGTAAGTGTTCCCCTTTAAGGCACTGACCATGTATTCATAATGTTCCCAGGGTATAATGACATTATAAAACTGCCTCTTCTGATTTATTAGGTGACATTATGGCTAGTAGACAAACCAATTAATAACTATATTTTATGGAAAAGTGAAAGAAAAGACTAATTAAATCACTGAAGAAGCAGTTAAATTACAATTTGTGAAAGAAGCTGGCAGTAAATATGAAAGGGCAGTAGGAAGATAGCGTTACAGGCAAAAGCAATAAATAAAGTTTCAAGTTTAATTATAGCATGGAGAAACAGAACATGTTAGAGACTATTTTTGTTTGATTCTTTTTTAAATAATTTCAACTAACATATTTTATAAATACTTAAAGATTGATCATAATCTATTGACAGATGCAATTTAAGATATTTACCAGTTACAAAATGTCCACATTAGAGGTAAACTGGAATGTATTTTTTACAGTTAAAGAGCCACTTACAATGTTACTTTTTAATCGGCTCAAGTCTTGTGGTATTTTAATCAGTTAATAATTTATTATATTTGACATGCTTGAAATACAACAATACTATTTTTCACATCAAACAGCATGCTCCAAGAAAAATGGGTATAACGTTGTTAATTCGACCCACGGTATATGTAATGAGATATTCAGATGACATAAATCCAAATCCAATGTTGAAATGTCAGGCGGAGGGAAAGCAGCTGCTGGGAGCCGCTCAGATGAAAGACAGGAACTCTTACTCTAATCTGTCTGAAGGACGGGTGATAACCGCGGAGCCGAGGAGGCTGCACAGGCTCTGAGCCTCACAGACACAACACAGGCAGTATTTGGGTGGCAGGGTGGGCAGTGGTAGTGGGTCTGAGTGGGTGTGTGCAGCAGTTATCAATCTCTAATGCTATGACTTTGTTCTTGCAGTAAATTGATGTTTGTATTATTTTTCTCCCTCCTTTCTCTCAGTTCATTAGTGCAGTGATAAATTATGCAGGGGGAAATGCCCAGGCAGAATGATTTATAATACGTCCAAAACAGGATGGGCGAGACAGGGGAAGGAGAGGAAGAAAGAGTGAGAAAAGGCAACATTAAAAGGAAATATGTGAGTGTGTCTATATGTGATGAAGGCAATACGTTCTGCTGCTGAAAATAGATGCCTTCAAGGGATAGTTTGGGTTTTTTAAAGCAGGGTTTTATGAGGGAATTATCAATACGTCAAGGTGGTCAGTAAATCCCCAGGAATAGGAATAGCACGGAACCAGAGCCAAGTTCTGCTGTGGACAACATTTGTAGGCAAAATGTATTTTAGCCATTTCAAATAAATGCATTATCATTTAAAATGTACGCTATGTTTTCAGTATTTAAGCATGTTACCCTCTTACCCTAGACAGCCCTTTCCATTGGGATCTGAAGCTGTTACCTGCGCTTTCTTCAAAGCCACCAAGCTCCGTTGACAAAGTCAGTTTACCGCCTAGAAGAGTTATTCTCTACCGCTGCTTTGATTGGTCAGTTTCTATGCTTTTTGGTGACTAAAGTGTTTTTAAAGGTTAGTTTGGATTCAACAAAATCACAAAATTACACAAACCAAAAAAAACGAAAAAACCGGCTTCAGTTCCCTGGCGGAAAGTTCTGTCCGACAGCAAGGTAAAGCGTTACATGTTCTTTATATAGCTCACACTTAAAGTGATCTTTATTTTTTTTGTGGTCCTTTCTTTTAGGGTGATAAAAATATGTGTTGCTACTGCCCCCTTCCACAGCTGTACATTATTTATCTTCTCTGCCTGTACATATTTCTCCAAAGTGGCAGCATGCTGACCATCCTTTACTGCAGCTAACACACTGACTATGGATAAGTCCCTTCTTCACACCAGCTTTAAACTCTTCTTTTAAGGTGTGTGTGCTGCCGTACTCACCCTGAGTGTGTGAGGGCTGAAGGAGCCTGGGTGATGACGGATCCGGACTGCGGGGACGACAGGGCCTGCTGGGCGTTCAGACTGCAGCTGGGGCCCATCATGGGGCTGTGGGACTGTGGGTGCTGCAGGGGGTGGGTCTGGGGGTGGTGCAGCGGTGGCTGGGGGTGCTGGTGCTGAAGCTGGGATTTTAGCTGCTGGTTCATACAGGAAGGCCCATTATGAGGAAGCGTCTGTGGGAGAAGTGTGAGCGACAATCAGCTAGGACAATTTTAAACTTGCAGTGTCTTCTTTCAGTCAGTGTTTGTGTTTGTGTGGTTATTTGTTACGTGTAAGTGCGTACATTTGTTTAGGTGTGTGTGTCTTTTGTGATGGATGTGTAGCTGTTTAATTTACAGGGGGGAATGTGATCGCCCGGTGTGTCTTTCCTCAATGCCGGTCAGATATCTGCAATCGTCTAATTGAGTCTGACTGCTTTTATCTCCCTCACACTCGGGTGTCAGTCAAAACGCTTATCTGACAGAGCTCAGCAAACACGTATCAACAGCACGACACAAGTCAACATTGTTTCTTGATTCTTGCTGTTAAGACTCAAGTTAGGATGAGGTTTAGTCAGAAATGTTTTACCTGTTTGCTCTTTTCTTCTTCTTGTGCTTGAAGAAACTCTTCCTCTATCTCCTTGAAAAGACCAACTTCTTCACAGTTCTGCAAAAACCGGGTTGGCGTCGGAGTCTGGTCTAGAAGCGGGAAATACAAACAAACAAACAAAAAAATAAAAATTAATGAATTGCTACAACATAAAAGTATTTCCTGTTATTTGATTTGTAAATCGACTGTTGTCCGATCTGTTATGCAAAGAGGAGAAACAAGTCTCCACTGAGCGTTGCTCTGTCTCTCTCCGTGATAACATTAGCCTGTCTCTCTGAGCCGCCTAAACATGCAGGGGTCAAAGGTCAGCTGCGCTCTTTGTTTTGACATGAGATTTCCTGCAGGAGGCGTGACAGGCTGCAGGACGCAGAGAGAATGATAATTGGCTGTTGCACGTATGTTAAAGCCCTTTTTTTCCCTTGTCTATTTTTGCAATCACAAAAAGCATCTTAAATAGCATCAACACTATCATGGGACACCACATCCCTGCATAATCCCATGATAATTGATTAAATATGAATAATTTAATTCTCTTCAGGGTTAGCAGCTCTTCAAAAAGAGTTACGATGACCCTTTTTCTATCCGCTTGTGGGAAAATCAAGTCAAAAAAGAAAATGAAAAGGATGAGGAAATCACACAACTTAAATTACTGTGGTCAAGGCATTTTTCAAACATAAATGCATTACATCTGCTTCTGCTTAAACTAAATGCGGACTGTTGGTTGTGCTTAAAAAAGTTAATTAAATATGTCAACTTGTAATATTTCTGAGAGATTTTAAGATGGACAAAACAATTATGCAATCAATCAAAACAATAATTAAAAAACAGTGGTATATTTACAGTCAAAAGCCACTTTTGCACTGATAAATTAACCTAACTGTCCATCTGATGTTGGTAAAAATATTTTCAATAAATCTGAAAACTAACATAGTGTTATTATGAAACCCTGGCACACACAGTAACTAACTGAGGCATCCAAAAGCATTTAGTTGCATCAATTCTCCCACAAGTTCCTCTCCTGTGCCTGCAACCCTGCACCTCTCACTTTGCAATATGAACAAACAAGGACTAAAAATATCTTAGGAGGTTTATGAAAGTTGGTCTTCACTGAAAGCGTTATCACTGTTTTCTGTCAAATCTGATGGAGTATATACTGTACATGTTGCAACATGAGCAGCTCCGTTTCACAGCACAGACTATCTGAGGAAAGGAAGCCTGTATCGAGCTTATCTGATTTCGTATTGTATAACGTTGTGTCATCATTTTTTTCATCAAGAACTGATCCTGAAAAGAGTTCACCACACACACATGCAGACAACAGAGCACGTCTAAGAAGTGAACATACAAGAACAGTATTTATGGGGATACACAAACTCAACTATTAGCTCTTGGCTAAATGTTTTTTTTTTCCTCTTGTGCTCTCTCACCTGCAAAGGGCAAATCCGCCTTGATGGAGGAGAACTTGAGGGACATCTCATGCTTACGTCCGTGGATGGTCAGATGCTCTTCTAACTGGAAGCGCTGCATCACACCGACAGAGTGAGAAAGATATGAAGAGATGCATGTAGCTGCATGACACGACACATGGGATGAGATGTTCAATAAAATCAGCTGACGTCTCTTAAAGCTGACTAATCAGTCACAAAGTTCTGAAGGTAATTGATTATATGTAAAATGTTTGTATTATATATATATTTAAATCTTATTGTATTTTGTATTGCTCTTTAGCACAGAACTGAGTGTATGCTACCTTATATTTTATGATATTTGTTTATTTTTACAATTTAAATCCCATTAATCAGCCTGCCAGTGTCCACAATGTATAACCATGACTTCACAACATTATTTAATCTTCAATAGATGACTGTATCCTATGTTAATAATTTAGTTTGATACTAACAATCATACATTTTCCTGCAAATATATTTTTATTACAGCTCATACGCACGTGTACCACACATCAAACTGACCTGAGAGCAGCCGGGTGCGCCGCACATATAAGGCCTGTCCTGTTTGTCATTCATGTCATACACCAGCCTGCAAAACACAAGAAGCAAGCACAAAATAATTCATCATTACTGTGTGAAGCATACTACGGATGTCAGTTCATTGTGTGATGATTTAATTCGGCAGGACGCTTGTAGCTCTTCTTTAATTACTCAGAGAAAGTGTCCTTAGATAAATCACACAGTTAGCTCGTATACGATACATTAATCCTGCTATTATCACGTCTTTATTGTTGAGGCGGTGTGCAATGAGGTAGATGCCACAGATGATAAATGTTTCACCCAGAGACACAACATTATTTGTAGGAAAATTATCCCTTTGGAGCCAGCGGGAGAGCAGCAGCGTTGCTACATAGTCATTTTTTATGAGGAAGTGCTTTAATAAATACACTGTATTCATTACATATAACTAATAACATGAAGGCAACAAAAGGGAATTAAAGCCTTACATCATTTACTTTTGTGTAAATGTAGTGCGATAAAGCTTTCATCGGGGGATACAATGCTTTCAAAACATCTAAATAAAGTCAACGTCAGAAAGGGTGAAAATAACAACACAAACAGAATAGAGCACAATGATGAACCCGCATGTAGCGCTAACTCTCGGATCAACACACTCAGTTCTTGAATGGAGATATTAAGCCTTGTTGGGGGTAATTATAACTATTTGAAGTGCTGCTGCTGCTGCTGAACCCTAACTTTCCACTGAGAGCAAAGGAAGGAGCCTTCAACTCAACGGCCTCAGGCATACCTCGAAGCTGTGTGTCACCAAATGAGATTCACACACTTGTAGAGGTCAGCAGGGTGACCCTCGCTTGACTTTTCATCCTCCTACCACAGTAAGTGTTTACTGATAACTCAAGGGAGGAGGAAGAAAGGAAACGGTAAAGGTGCAGATGGCAGGGATGACACAACAAGAAAAGCGAGGGACACTTTTACACTTACACACTTTTCCCTGAAGCAAACTTTGCATTTGTGTGAGCATTAAGTGCTGAGAAGACAGCAAAGTGGGTCTTTATGTCATGGGAAAGTGAGAGCTGAAGAGAAGAGCGAGGAGAGAGAAACAGAGGGCAACAAAAGTACACTCTTCCATAAGAAATGGAAAGTGTGTGGGGTGGGGGTTGGAGAGGGACATTAGGGTGATGGCGAGAGGAATGGGAAGGGCAAGTGGCAGTGAGAGAGGGAGAGAGAGGGAAAGAGAGGGAGGAAATCACAATGAATGGAAGAGAGAAGGAATGAGGGTGGGAGGCGGCAGGGGGAGGGCTGCACTGTCGGCCTACTCCTGACAGGTTTAAACCTGCCTCAGCCCCCATTTTCCAACCCCTGCAAGTAGAGGTGACTTCATAGGTGTGTGTGTCTATGTGTGTGTTTATTTATTACAACATGGAAAGATGAAGAAAGTGTCCACAACAACACAATTATAGATAGAAAGAGAGATAGATAAATAAATAAATAAATAAAGTAGAAAATCAGTGGAAACAGTCAAATGGGTACATCCTTTTACAGCACATGGTGTATAGTCTTTCTTGGTGCAATGCTACTAAATGTGATATATTAAGGCGTAAATAAATAGAAAGCGTAGTTCATGTTAATCATAAATATCATCCACTGTTTTCTAGCTCTCTTTCTATACTTTAAGCAGCACTTGAACAAGATGAGCAGACTCAGCACATTTTCAGCAAAACCTTCTGTCAGGACGATTACATCAATGCGGAATGACGTCATCCTTAATACATAAACCCAACAACGGACCAGACAACATGTTGTCAATTCAAGACGGATAATTGCCTCTATTATATATTTGCAACTTAATCTAAGACTTTTTTCTGTCCTCTATTATCACTCATGATAAATCACAACTTTAAAGAAACACCTGCTTGAGAATCCTGTACAATATGTCCAGCTAAAACAAAAGAAGCAACTTACTTACTTCTCAAAGTTGCCATGTTTTTGTTGGATAGATGTCAACAACATAATATCGAATACGTTTTTCTTCCGAAATGTAGGTTTTAAGCAGCGGTTCCGACCAGAAACTCGTCCTGCAGCCGGACGGTTAGTGCCCGTATGTGTCCCAAGAACATGCTGGTGTGTTTCCTTTCCTAACGCTCCGTATTGCAACCTGTTCAACTCAAAAACAACCCGGCACAGCTGTATGGAGAGTGCTGTCACACCCCCCAAATAGACACTCGCGCTCAACCTCGTACGTCTGATGATGAGACTTCACCGGGACAGCCAAGCCAAAAAAACTTCTTAACTTTCCAGTAGCGTCAAAAATAAATAAGTACGAAATACACTTCAGAATATAAACTCAGCACAGTGTATCCGCGTCACTTGAGTTTAAAAGTTTTGTGAATGAAAGTAGGAATTGCTAAGGCTTACCTACAAGTGGAGAGGGACGAGCGGCGCTCCAGAGAGGAACCACGTTGGACTGGAGCGAGATTACAATACGATCTATTTACAGAAGCATTACATCACCCGGTGACGTCACGTGGGATTCCTGAAGTTCTAAATCATTGCGGTCCCGTACGGAGAGAGGGGCTGAAGGGGGGCGGGGTTTAGGACACCGGCCGGTAGGGGGACGGGACGGGACAGCGGCATGGTGCGGACCTGGACAGACACACAACTAGACACACCGACCGCAACGTGACGGGACACGGGACAGACCGGGTGGGCGGATGAGACACTGTTGTTTTTTTCCCTCCCTCCCCTCTTTCTGTGTGTGTCTGAAACGGGAGGTCCCAGTGTCTGCATCTAGTTTATATGCGGAAAATGAGTACCCGCAATGCTTTTCCATCTTTTCTGAGAGTTATTCTGGTTTATTTTTTACTTAAATTAAAAGGATTATTATGAAACATAAACAGGCTTGAGTTTAGGTCAAATTGAATAGGGCTTCTTACCGAATTGATCCCAAAAAACGAAACTGAGAAATATGATGAGGTAATGAGTTTGTAATAGCCATTGATATCAGGCTAACAAACTTTTGTCCAACTAATGCTAGTATAATAATATGCCCTAATAATAATCATTATAACAGGGATGGTAATAATAATCCTAATTTAAACAAATTAATATTATTATTATCATTATTATTGTTATTATTATAAACAGATTTTTCCATGGAGAGATTCCCAATTAAACAAGTTGTTATTCATTATGATTTGTACTAAAATCGTATTGTTTATCATGTTATAGATATATGAGAAAGAGAGGGATAATCATTCCGCCTTATGTATCTTTTTGATAAATGATTTTCAGTTAAGTAACACTACATTTCATTTCCAGCACTTTTCTTGTTTTCAGAATTTATATCGATATTAATATTTTTGCACTACTTTACAGATTGCAATATACATATTTATTCTCGTTGTTTATTGTAGTAGAAGGTGCATTTTTTAACTTCTCTATGTTTATACAACTACATTTTAATAAAGCAACTGTCAAATTGGCCTAAATAAAGTGTTTTGATCCTGATTTTGACTGAAATAAATAAATGCTCACTGATATGGTATTTGATCAATATCCTTTATATGATTACATGAAATCCCATTGGCCATTGTACAAAATAAGAGGAGGGGACTTTGGTCATTCACATCTCTGCAGAGCTAAGCCATGCAGTAATATCTCTGCCATGTTTGGTCAGGCTTTCCGGCCTGCAGCTGAACAGAGGGATATGGTTTTGTTGTGATTGAAGTTCAAAACGGGACCAAGCCCCACTGACTCATCATCCACCAATCGCCTAGAGTATGCAAATTCTGGTTGCCAGGGAAACAAGAAGAAACAGGAAGTTGTGATGATGTCACTGTGTTTTGGGCTCTTCCCCCATGTGGATGTGAATCACTGAGCTTTGTTTTCAGTGAAGATATGGGATGTTTTACGGCGCGCTTGCCCGTGAAGAGTGCACACTAACACTAAAAAGCGTATGACGGCAGACAGGAAGTCTCTGGCTGGTGCCCTGGAGCAGACAAAGCCACTGAGATTACAACTACCTCCATAACTCAGAGGCTACACCAGCCATTAGTATCTGGCACTTTCACCTCAGCATGGCTTTTAACAGCCAGACTGGGATCTTTCTAGAGCAGGCTGATGTCACCCTGTCTGTAAAAAATATGGGGTTTAAGGTCAAAGGTCAAACAAACTTACTGACCTACATTCCCACGTAACATTATCCTCACTGTAGCTACATATCACATCTGGCTCCGCTGCCAAATTGTTTTGATTTGATCCATGATGGTTTATGACTATTTGTTATCACAGCAGATAGTGGGTAATGTGGGATTTAGCAAATTATTTGGAAACATGTATTTTAAACAGAATCCAAGTTACAGTCATTTGATTCTGTAACAAATGGTTATATATATTTAAATATACACACATCTCTCTCCCAACATGCAGATCCACTGGTTGGACTGTTTGTGTTCAGCGAAAAAAGAGCTGATAATGCAATCCATGCCAATTTGAAATCCATCCCAAGCTGTTACATTGTAGGCTACACACAGTTCAAGTGATGTCATGCACCACAAACTCGCTTCAAGTCTCACCCTTTCTATCTTGCATTTCACAACACATGCTACCACTTCTCATTTACGCAATAGTGTTGGGAACTGCGTCACTGTCACTGCTCTGATACACCATGTGCGTGTAATGAGTGTGTTTATGTTGCGTGTGTGTCTTTGTGTGTAAGAGAGAACATCTGGGTTGATGAAGTCACTTGATTTCTATACTGTACATGTGTGGACACCAGGTGAGGTCAGGTTGTTTGAGTGAGCGCATGTGTTTGTAACGGCTGTGAATGGGAATTTATTTTATGTTTTTGTATGCCTGGGTTTTAAAATGGTTGGATGGATAGAGGACAGTCAGAAAAATGTTCCTAGGTCTTAAGGTTGTTTGCTGAAATCACTGGCCAGTGGTTTATGACAGGCCATTTTAACGCTTGATTAACAGGTCCAACACAGGCCAGCCGGCCCTGGTTAGCCAGCCCCAGTGATTTAAGGACATTCTCCTCTCTCTGCGACTCACACACACATTACAGTTTCCTCCTCACAACTAAGCCATTACAGGGAAACATTAATCCTTAAACTTTATGGATTGATAGATGTTGTTGTCAACGGGTGATGCAACTGCTGTACACTATGTTGACACACACAAACACACACATAGCCTACAAGTGCAGTGATACCAACTCCAGCACCCATGTGCCATTTTGATCTCTGGGTAACTTTGCAAATGGTATTTTTTTAATTCAGAAATTCAGTTGCAAGCTGCAGTAAAGCACTGATATGTTTCATAAACCTGCAATATTAATTTAAAAACAGCGATAGTTAGACATTTTTTGTCATTCACATGATCAATTTGGTCATTTGGGCGCTCTATGTTGTAATTTCATTACCTTTTTCAGAATCTTTACACAAGACACTTGACACCTGTCCGTTCTGGGGGAGGGATCCATCCTCCGTTGCAGATCCCGGACTTTTCTTCCATTTTTCACCGTTAATTGTTGGGTTTCTAGGGAGAGAGGAGTGTTGTATGCTGTACAACTCTCTGAAACAAATGTGAAATGTGTGCTATTGGGATTTATTGTTAGCACATGACTGCAAATGAATGTTTGGAAAAATGGTAAACCAGCAGCTATTTGCCATGATGAATATAGAGCCAAGAATTTATAATCAGTTGTTATTCTGGGACTGTGATGCTGCCACTCCTAAGTGACCCTGGTCACAGCGAGTTCAGTACCTCCTCCGCATCACATCCACACAATGTCTGGAAGACTGCTAGTGCCTATTCATTGGGAAGCTAAAAGTTCCTGATTAGACTCTTAGTAATTGTTATCAAAAGCTGATGATTCATTTAATCATCAACTTTAGGACAAATGTAAAGTAAATAACCTGCTATAGATGGTCTACAGTTAATGAAAATGTGAAAATTAAATTTATTTTGGTATTTCCAATGATTGTAATAGGTCTCTATCAAATACATTTATTTTGTAATCACTATACTCTTGCATACGCTTTTTTGGTTACTACATCATTTCATTTCTCTGTGTATCGTTTAACCAAAGACTCAAATGTTTATATATTTGTGGTTCTAATTGGCAAACTTTACATTCATTGTAAAAGTTAATATGGCACTATGTTTCAAACAAGTATGGTGTAAAACACATATGCTATATGACCTGTTATTACATGTTACTTGTTAGACGCTTTTATCCAAAGCGACTTACATACTCAATACTGTGGACAATCCCAACAGGAGCAATTTGGGGTGAAGTGTCTTGCCCAGGGACACAACAACATGCTGACTGCAGTGGGGTTTGAACCTGTGCTCCCCTGATCAGAACACCAAGGCTCTATCCACTGCGCCACACGCCTCCCTGTTATGTATAGGTAATACATATCCACACAATTTACATCAAATTGAAATGATTGAAATCCATATATTCCTCATATATAATTTGGGCCTTTACAATTAATTAAGATGTGAGATATAACCAGGGTGTTATTAAAATAAAAATTAAAATAAACTGCCTCTGCTAAATCAATAGTATTTGCAAAAACACACTGATAAATCAGATTGTGTTCATAACAAAGGTATGCACATGTGTTATCATGTATTGCATGCAAATACGCTACGATTAAACTTTGATTTATTTTAGTGTGATAGTTATCATCAATATTAATAATAATATCACAGTCAGAGCTGATCCATGGTCCCAACAGGTAGGCAGGTCGTGACGTAGCCTGCCACCCGCCGACCCTCCTCCTCCCCCCATCCCCACCCCCACCGGCCCGCCTGCCTCCCAGTTGCGCTCGCCGCTGTCCTGTCTGGCCGCCCGGTGTCTGCTCCGCCGCTCCAAGCTCTGCGGCTCTCCCACTCCCCTGAACCCGAAAACTCTGCCTCCTCCTGCGGTCACCTCCCCGGCTCCCGGTCCCCCCTCTCTCTCCTCCCGGTGGATGCACCAGCGGCGCAAACATGACGGGCATCGCTGCCGCTTCTTTCTTCTCCAATTCCTGCAGGTTCGGCGGCTGCGGTCTCCAGTTCGAGTCTCTCGCCGAGCTCATCGTCCACATCGAGGACAATCACATCGGTGAGTCGGAGGGGGGGAGACGGAGCTAGGCTGCTAGCTGCTGTTAGCATCCTAGGCTAGTTAGCTGAAGAGCTGCCAATAGGCTCGGCTTTGCATTCCGCTATTCCTGCTGCTCACTCTCCGTTGAGTTTAACCGGAGTGCGAGTTATTCAGCAACAAGAGACTTTATTTCATATGACAGGTACTGCTTCTCTGTGAAATAAGTGACCGGTTTATTTTGCATTTGCTTTGATAGTTACCTTTTGCAGCGGTAACTCGACTCCGAGGGCCGCGTAGGTCTCATAGGTGTAACTAGCATTCCGGCCAGGCAGCGGTTCCTCAGCTAACAGTGCTGCAGGGTCGGTGTGTTTACGTTTCAGGCCTGATGCAGCCGGGGCTCCTCACCGCGGTTGTGTATTGGGCTTCCTGTAGGTTTTTTAACAAGGCATCAATGCATCACCTTTTGCATTGCTTTCCGATAATGTTGGTGTCACTTAATTACCATTGGCCCCTTTATTATCTTTTCAACCAAGATGTGGCAGACATGCAATCAATTATATTTTCTTGCACGTGCAAACTTGTGCATGTGGACTTGTTGCATCGTTTGTTAGATGTTCTACTGAAGGTAAAGCCTATGATAACTCACCTGGCAAAATACTCACAAGGTGTTAGCCTACAGTTTAACATAATGAAACCCCACGGATTCTTCAAGGTAGTTTTGAATAGTATTATATGAATGCATGTTTTTTAACGTGTTGCTATCAAGTAACATAGTTAGTAATATGTGTCTGTATTTTGGTAATTGATGAATTTATATGTTTTTACCATCGATGCATGTGACAAATGTGGCCTCTTAAGAAAAACGTAATGAATTGGTTAAATAATAAATATCCCCAGATGCAGATGCAATAAATAAAAATATTAGTTTCAGTAAATTAGCATTGCCTTGTTTTTGATTAGTCAGTACCCTTTTTCTTCTATTGACATTATATAACAGGAAAAGCCATTGAAATGTAGTCTAATTAGTACCATGCAATCTTGTTAAATATTTAACACTCTTTGAAGCACAGTTCAGACGCATGCTTTGGTTTGACACTAAAAAATCCACTCTGTTAAATTAACCCAAAATCCATCATGGCAATGGATATAGTTTAAGATCTATTGACTTGTAAACCACAAACACACTCAATAATCTGTATCAAAGTTGATGTGGGCTAATCATTATTAGTGGCGTGTATCCATCCTCGGGAGGCGGGTGACGCGTTGGGGGTGAGGGGGTAGAATGGATGCTTCATTGAGCCAGTCTCCATGGCAACTGGCTGTCTCCAAAGGGGTTGGGGGCAGTATATGCGGTGAGTTATTGCACACCTGCTGTCTAGCTAACAAAGAACAGCCAGCTGTGGTGAGGAGTGGACGCCCTGCGTGTGATGTCACATCACATGTGGGGCGGGACTGATGTTTAAGAAAAGGGGTCAAGTTTTGTGTGTTTGTGACTGAGCAGAAAGTGAAGCGGTGTATCTGGTTTTGGACCACACTAAATAGACCATATGCTATATGGATCCCTTACTAATTAACCAAAGAGGCGTAGAGATTAACATTGTGAATAGTCATTTGAATGTTTATCAAGCCAAGGACCCTTTAGTTGATAGAGCCATGAAGCAGGGGAGCCCCTACTTACTACATATGTATAATATTGAGTTTCATACTAAACTTGCCTTACAATTACATGTAGGCTTGGCCAAAAGTGCCATGTATAAACATACCTTTTTTATAGTGCATACAACTTTAAGCTATTCAAATAATATTACACAATCGGAGCTACCGCAACAGTCATTTAAGTCCGCTTACATCCCATCTATATCATCAATGTTGTTTAAATATATATATATTTTTTATGAATAGACAGCGTTTTCTTAGCTAATAACATGATACATTGTTGTTACTCTAATGTATATTTTCAGATATTTACATTTTTTTTAAAAAAGAACCAAAAACGTTGAAAACATTATTGAAAAAATGTTTGGTTCAAGATTTACATTATATAAACTGGTGGTAATGCATGAACATATATTGTCCTTTCAGTCTTACAGCCAAATCCACACACCGGTAGATGCCCCATCTGGCTCTTAGCTTGACCTTTGACCTCGACCGCCAGCCGAGCAGAATGGCGGTTTCCCATTAGATCACTCGAATTAATGAGTTCCCCCTCTGCTCGCTTTATACTGCGGCTGTCATCAGATCACACACACTCATTCCAATCAATACTGCTCTCTGAACAGTTACCACAGGGATGAGTGTGACAGGTGGAGGGGATTGAGGTGAGAGTGTTGGAGAGAAAGAGGGGCCAGTGGCATTTAGCTTTGACTTCCCTTTTATTAGTGCAGCGGTGTGAGTGATCAGGAATCAATCAAAAGATAAGCCAATTTGATCCTCAAAGCTTCTTCACGGGAGACATCAGATAAGCTGTTAGAGGCCTTGCCGATAACAGTTTTCCCTGATTGTGGTTTGTTTGCACACAGATTATGAAAAAGCAGGCACTTACGATAAATCAGATTACCTATAGGCGACAACATAAATGTACTATCAGAAGTTAACAGCTGTAAAAATGAATCAGTAGGTCTCTAGTGGGGGTAAGGGAATTGCCTGTGCTAGAAATACTTGGTCTTTATGGTAGTATGTGCTGCCCTCTTGCGGTAGAACCTTCTATGTGCTGCATAGCCACAATAAATCACATTTGTATTCCCCCTCTGTGTATCTAAATGATCTCAACTTGTATGTCATTTGACCTCCTTTGACAGAATACAGAATAGCAGGTAGCAGGCAAACCAGATGAGCCTATCTTGATCCTTTCCGTGAGAAAATGAGGTAATATGTGGGTCGTTAGTGCTGACCTCATTCTAGGTGAAAGGAAAGCAACCCTCAAATAACACACCTGCACTGTTTGGATTACAGCCGATAGCAAGGGGAAAGGGGTTAAAGTGGTGTTGCGTTGTTGTCGGAGGCTTTGTGCAGTGACTCTATGTAAGGTCTGAGGAATGCATGATGTCAGGCTCATCTGCTGCCTGTGTGCAGCGGTGTGCTGTGATCCCGCCTGCACAAGCACAGACCTGCCTCCTACCTCAACACAGAGGAGCAGGGAGGTGGATAGAGATTAAAAGTGGGTTAAAGATTTGAAAAAGGTTAAGATGGGAATAATATGGGGGCAAGCACAGGGAAATGCCATACATCTCAGCTTTGTTTAGACAGAATTTACTTTTTCATTTTGCTTTAGTTTTATAAACGTAATGAAAGGCTGAGGTGTGTGTCAGGTCCGCATTGTGTTGTAATAACGCGGTCTCTGCTGAAGCATGCTGATAATCAACCTGCAGTAACTTTAAATACGTATCACTCAGCCCACCGGCCATGTTTGGCTGTATCGCTTTATCTGCCTTGGCTCACAGAAAAGGGCAAATGCAAACACACTATGGTGAGGTAGTCTTGCCTCTCTGTCATTAACTGGTAGGAAAACCCCTTTCCTGCTTTTGTTAGTTTTATTGAATAATTATATAATTGCATAGCGAAGGAGGATCATGGTAATTACCAGAGTTTGTCTTTGCATTAGTTACTTTGATGTTGCCAGTAGGTCTGAGCAGTATTTGACTTTCAGGTGAAATCATTTTGTGGTGATATGATCTTTGAAGAGGAAATGGCTAGTCAATTATTAGAGGAGCTGATTGAAGGAAAAAATGTGCAACAATTTTGATAATTGTTTAATCATTTAAATATATTTTCCCGGAAAGGTTCAACTGGTTCAAGGTCATCAGATTTGAACATTTGTTTGTCTTATATGATAATAAAATGTCTTGCATGCAAAGCCAATAATTTTAAGTTTTGTGTTTGGTCAGAAAAAAAAGGCACTTGAAGCTTCCACTTTTTACTTGGAAACTTTGATTGGCATTTTTCAACAACCTAAGTATTGACTTGATCCAGCCTGTCAAATTGAGAAGCTTCCAGCTTTTATTGTCATATACTAAGAAAACTGAATATTTTTGGGTGTTTGGACTTTTGGTTGATCAAAATAAAACATTTTGGCTCTGTCAAGTTGTGAAGGCCACGTCAGACTTTTTTTTTTGACGATGTGTCGACTAAACGATGATTGATTAATTAAAACAAATGATTGCTAATTGATTATAAAAAGATTCTGTAATGGCAGCCCTATTTCTCAGAATACATTGGATTTTAAGTGTGGCGTCCTGCAACTAACAACAATTGTTGGTTGTTGATCTGATGTATATATGATTGATTAACCAATTACTTGTAGGGTCCAGGAAATGTCACAGAATATAGAAAAGGCCACTACAATACCCTAAAGACATTGTGATGTTGACAACTTTAAATGTATTGTTGTGTTCTGACCAACAGTCAAACCCCCCCAAATATTCAGTTTACAGTGATCTATGACAGAGAAAGCGGCACATCCTTACAATCTGAAAAGCTAAAACTATAAATCCTCATCAGATAGATAACAATATATATTTCTTGCTGTGTGATCGCTGTAGGACGATCTTTCTCATTTCTAATTGATTAGGTGACCAACTGTTTCCGCTCTATTTAAATGTGTTTGTCCATACATAGCCCATATTGTGACATGAATCAGATCACAGCCTACTTAAAGTGCAGCCCTAGTTGCCAGATTGTTTCCCATCCCACTTCCCGAGGTGTGAGACGGGAAGGGGCGTGTGCTTGTGCATGTGAGAGAGTGTGTTCACCATACTTCCTAAATGACCTGTCAGGGTGTAGCGGAGCAATTAGTGGATCGGCATCCCAAACTGGAAACTGCAGGCCCTCTCTTTTCACGCTACACATACATCCGCATGCACACAGTCACACAGATTGCCTTTCGGAAGTGGCAGGGCCCGAGCGCCCCACCAAGCTCTGAGAACTATAATTACAGAGAGGTTTGCCTTTTCCCCCACCCATATCCCCCCTGCTCCTTCTCCTCCTCCGCCTCCTCCTCTGCTCTCCCTCCATCCGGTTGCCTGCTGCTCTGGAAACACGTTAAAATGCTCTCTGTGGCTTAATTAGCAGTCTGCAAAACAAGCCATGCATTCTTGGCCTGGTCTCGACACATACACACATGTGAAGACACACACAGACACTTATACACATGTGCACATGCATGTGTGGAAAAATACATGCCGTGTGCATTCAGCAGGGGGCAGCAGTGTACTGCTGGTGAGAGATGGATGTCTGTGTTGAAATGAGTGGAGTGGTAGTTGATTGGTTGCTGTTTTTAATGACAGGAATGCTAATTAGGGAGATATTTATAGACCCTCCAGACTCTGAAATGTCTCGGACATGCAGTATACATGAACTGAAATGAGTACACACACACTCATGCAGATGGAAAACACACAAAATAGTCTTGTGGCAATCTAGGTTAAATGTAAAACGTGCAAATTGAATCAGTGGAAATTGATATTCATATAGCTTACTGTGTGTGTGTGTGTGTGTGTGTGTGTGTGTGTGTGTGTGTGTGTGTGTGTGTGTGTGTGTGTGTGTCCTCCTGCTCTAGCCGTAGTATCAGCAGTGTGTTAGCTTCCTGTCCTGCTAGGTGAGTGGAAGTCATAAAGCCGGTGAACATTTACTGCAGCTCTCTCTCTGCACCTGGCTAACTCCATTTCCACTAACACCCTGCCCCCCTCCCCCTTCTCTACACACACATACACACACTTACCTCATCTCAAAGCAAAAACCTGAGTCCCTTGTACATCCCAAATTATCATTTCTGGCATTTCTCATTCTGGTACTTGTTGTTTAATACCTTTGTATCAAACATTTGCTTAACAGGATTTTAGCTTCCTTCCACTCTTGTCACAAGAATTGTAAACTAAACATTTGGTGAATATGGACTTTTAAAAAGAAAATGTTGAAAACTCCGCTGTGGAAATAATCATTTTTGTTTTAATTTGTACCTCCACCAATCATGTTTTCAATTTGGTTTGTTGGTTTGAAAACATTAATGGCCTGATTTGCAGGAAACTTGTTGGTAAGGTTTATTTGGGGCTAAGTAAGAACCCATTACATTTTAGATCCGAATCACCGGGCAGATACACAAACTACTTTCCACTTATAGAAACAGCTTTGGCAGTGCCCTTCCAGTTTTCCTTTTTCTTTGTCCTGAGGGCTACATTACACTTTATTCAGCCATATTAAAAGTGCAATGAATAGCCTGACCTAACCTATTTGGTTACATAACACACATTTACTTAATTAAATTATTGTCTTTAAATATGCGCTTCTTTGGATACACATTACACATAATTTGTTACACATATAAATATATATAATTCCAGAAAACAAATTGGGCAAGCTTCAAAAATATTCAAATGACCGGGTTTTAAAGATACCATTAAGTCTCATTGTAATGTATCATGACTCAGCCTTGTCAGTGGTGTAGGTCAAGGTGTGTTAGTGTTTGTGTGTGTGCGGATATGTTCATGCATGCAGAGAGCTCTGGTCTCCACGTCTGAGCAGCAGGTAGGATTATTAAGGCTCTGCTATAAAAGACTGTCAAAGACCACCTGTGTGGACCACCGCAGATGTTTGTGTGTGAGCCTGTGTGTCTGTGTGTTTGTACATGCATTCCCCTGCTATCTAGTCCTCAGCTAGCCTCTTAAATGTTTTAAATTTACTCAAATCTACAAGACCCTGGTCTACGCACCAGCAGTGTGCCTTTTCTTTCTAGGTTGTTTTCGTGTTTGCTGGTCTCCTTGGTGTTCTCCTGCACTGTGGGAAGTCTGCATTCTTTTTTAATTATGAGGTGTGAAAGCCTGAAAACTAAAGGGCTAAGAAGGCCAACACACACACACACACACACACACACACACACACACACACACACTTGGGATTAGTAGTTGGAAGGAGCGTCCAGGAGTGTGTTGTTAATGGGTGCACAGAGATGATCCAGTTCTCGGGTCTGAATTGCAATACATCTGCTAGCCATTACACATAAAGCTGCAATTATGCCTACATGCACTCACTCAGACATAGCCATGCACGCCATGGCTATAACCAAGTCCTTTTTTCATAGTGTGGATCCCTCTGAATGTTCCCCCGTTGAACACTTGATGGCACTGGTGCTACACACATGCACCCACCCGCAGTGTTTTCATGCACACTTGCTCCTGTTTTCCAGGGGGTGGGAGGTGGGGCTTTGAAGTTAACTCCACTTCCCTGGGGCAGTGGAAGTTGCCTACTGTAGTGTTACTGACCCAGCACGTCAACTGAAGAAAGCATGTGTGTGTGTTTGGAGTAATACACTGTGTACATTCATTACAGAATCAAACTCGCTTTTTCACTCTCAGAACAGATTTCTTCACACTCCGAAGATGATTAATCAACCTTTTGGAAAGACTCTGGTAATAAATCCCAGGAACTTGGCGTGATAATGTGCCAATTATGAAAGTGTCCGCAAATATATCTGCGGGCTCTCGCATATTATGGACTGATACAGAGAACTCAGTGTGAGAAACATCCTGTAATCTATGAGCCAGTCTGGCAGGAATAATGGATGTATGAGTCAGTTACATACTAAGAAAATTCCCTCAAACATTTTTTTCCCACAAAGCAATGATTAATCTTAATATCTCCTTCTCTCTCCTTCTCAGACACAGATCCGCGGGTCCTGGAGAAGCAGGAGCAACAGCAGCCCACTTACCTGGCCCTCAGCTACATCAACAGGTACTCACACTCACACACACAAAACCAAAGGTGTCCGTCTATAGAGGGCAGCATTGCTCCACCAGTGAAAGTATTGTCTTTATGTGTGTGTACTACAGTACATGTGGCTTGCGTGAGCATATGACTGATGTCTTCCCATAGACACAGCATTGACTCATCCACAGACTAGCTCAGAAAACCACACAAGACAATCACTCCTAAATCCCTGCGCTGCAGACGGCCAAGCCAAAGGCAGCCTTTAAAGATTTCTGCCTGTTTGTATGTGGTGAACCAATGTGTCACGTCCCACTTAATGCCCCGTTAAATCACTCAAAGATGCAACGTTGAGGAAGAAGAAAAGGTAAAACAGAGACAGTTAGGACATTTCTGGGGTTTTCAAGTGGTGAGGTTGTAAATGCTAACTGTTTTTACAGTACAATGTTGTGATGACTGTATATTTAAAGGAGCCGCTCGTTCAGCATCTCAATTATGTCTTTGTCTAACGTTTACGCTCTCATAGCACAAGTGCACAGAATAGCAATAATGTGTGAAAGCTGTGAAATGCCCCGGTTTTAGAAAAAAATAACAGGAAGCACAAACCAGTAGAAAATAAAAAAGTAATTATGATTTATCAATGTAATTCCACATGTTTTTTGTAGTTTTGATCATGGTTTCTTCCAGTAATAAAACCATTGTACTCATCTAGGAAATGACTAAGATCTGTGAACTCAGTAACCTTGCTAAATTGAAGTAAGTTGGGTCAGGACACACCAGCGTTAAGCAGATCAGACAGGCTTCAAACAAACAAACCTTATTTTTAGGACTAAAACAAAGGTAAGAGTATTACCCAAAATCTCTGTTATAACCATCCACCACAGCTTTAATCACCCCATCTAATTTACTGAAGTTGTACGAGCAGAGTTTTCAGTTTAATGAGGGATTATTCCCAACATGTTATGTACACTCACTTTTGGTTTTCTCTCAAAAATAATGTGGCTTGCCGCTGGCAGTCCTGCACCCAGTCAGTTGATCTCACTGCTTGTGCAACACCCCATCAGTCTTTGTGTAGTAAATGACTAACTGTTATGGTTTTAAGGCAGGAATAGGCCTCAAATGTGTTCTTTACAAAATGCGTGACTTTCAACATAATCTGATGTTTAGTCCACAGAATCACTCATACAAACAAAAATAATTAAATACCTAAAATGAAACAATCTGGTCGCTACGTTTGTTTCTCTTTAAAGATATCCTGTCAACTTTATTTTTCCATATTGGATTTATAATAACACTTGACATTATAAACTCTTGAAGTCTTGCAAGTTTTGATTTAGGTACCTTGAAAGTGCTTTAATTTAACTCTTAAAAAGCTGTACCATAACTGTAATTATGAAATAATTTGTACCAAACCAGAATTATTCTTCGTGTAATAAATGATAATCAAAGGGAATTTTTTTTTATTGATTATACAATTATACATTCATTTTTGTATAGTTTGGCATTTCAGTATATCCACCAGCATCCACCAAGTTAACATTAAAATAGTTGTCTAATGGGAGGTTTTTTTGGTAAATTATATATCAGATTTACTGACTTGTCGTGGGATTTACTTATGACCCCCTTTGCGTGCTTTAGGTTCATGACAGATGCGGCGCGGCGGGAGCAGGAAACCATGAAGAAGAAGGTCGCTCCCAAACTGTCCCTGTCCATCACCGGAGGAGTGTCCAGGAACAGCACGGCCACGCCCCCTCGCCACACCAGCGGTAACCTGACGCCTCCCGTCACGCCCCCCATCACCCCCTCCTCCTCCTTCCGCAGCAGCACACCTACAGGTACGACAGGTTGTGTGTGTGTGTGTCGAAATGTGCGTACAAAGAAAGACGGATTGCTTGTATTTGTGGAGTGTTGAAAAAGACTAATGCACACCGTAATGGTTGAGCCATCAGGAGCTCATTGATCAACTTCAGACAGCATAGTGATGAGCAAATGAAGATATTTGTCACGTAAATGGCAAGGAAGGCAGCTTATTTAATACCTGGTTACTTCAGAATATTTCTAAAAAGTATGTAAAAAACAGGAGCCCGCTCACCTCAATATAAAAAAATTCAAGATTTAGAGGCTTTATTGTCATAAATGTACTAGCTACAGTGTGGGTTTGGTTAAGTCCCAGGCTCCTCCAACAATTCTACATAAATATACAAAGGACATAAAACAATAAAAAAGGCAAGAAGAAACAGAAATACAAATAAAATAGTGCAAGAGAACGTTGCAGTGAAACGCAGAAATAAATAAACTCCTTCACAGTGGAATGAAATATTTTATCATGTTTGAAAACCTCAAATGTTTTACTTTAAACTAACAATAATTATTGAGTAATAAATTGTGGATGTTTTAATTTCAACATTTCCTTAATTTCTCTTAATTAAAATAGCAACTGAAAGAGGCTTAAAGCCCAACCTGTGTGTGTGTGTGTGTGTGTGTGTGTGTGTGTGTGTTGTTTGTGTGTTGGGACTAGGGGCTCCTACAGTGAGCAGACCAGTCAACACTCTGCTAATTACATAGCAGCTGTCACGCTGTGTGTTCGCATGGGGCCGTGTGTTGCACAGCCCAGAAGCAGATGTCCAATTCCAGCCCAAATGGTTCCAAACGTAGTGTTAGGTCTGGGCCTATACACCAGCACGGCTACACACACACACACACACACACACACACACACACACACACACACACACACACACCACACACACACACACACACACACACATCCACACACCAACACACGCTCTCTTTCTACATGTGCCAGGGTGCCATCCATTTCCTCATGCTGAGGTGCAGCATTTCCTGTGAGATGGTGGGGGGTCAGTGGGCCTTAAGTGTGTGTTTGTGTGTGCCTCAACATTTCAGTAATGTGGTATGTGGGTGTGTGTGTGTGTGAGTGGAAAATGTTCTGCACTTAGCAAAGCACTTTTTCCAGGCTGAGCAATGGGGATCACTCCCACTTAATGATCTCTTTCTGAGTGCCAGCCCTTGCATTTTGACTCACATGTGTACACACAATCACACACACACAAACACACACACATGCACAGTGCACCATTGCCTTTTTGTATCAACATTGCTCTCAGCGACATGTGGGCTGCTAATGCATGAAATATGAGCCAAATATAGAGTTATATTGATAAAAAGCCACAAATAATTTTCTGTTTGCTAAATTCCCAAAGCATGACGAATTTTTGGCCATTCCCCATACATATTTCATCCCGGATGACTAGCGTTTTTTTGTTCTGCATGTCTCCATTGTGCCTTCAGGCAGTGAGTATGATGAGGAGGAGGTAGACTACGAGGAGTCGGACAGCGATGAGTCGTGGACCACAGAAAGCGCCATCAGCTCCGAGTCCATCCTCAGCTCCATGTGCATGAACGGGGGAGAGGAGAAGCCGTTCGCCTGCCCCGTCCCCGGCTGCAAGAAGAGATACAAGGTAAGGCTGAACCGAGGATTGAGAGGCGGCCCGGCTAAAAGCTTCAGTGTCATATGCTTAATAGCTACAATATAGTTCCCATGCTCTTCCAACAGTACGACACACAATATACAGTATTAAAGAAGAATAAATAAAATAGCGCAAGCGACACAACGGTGCAAGTAAAATGCAGAAATAAGCAAATTATAAAAAATCTAAAGTAGAGTAAGATAAAATTAAAAAATAATGTAAAATTAAAATAATAAATACAGCGTTTTGTAAAAGTCAATGAATAAATATCTAGACTGTAGATGTTCTATATATAAGTAAGTTATTCCATTTCCCAGAGCTCAAGAGCTTATCAGTCGTGGGATAAAACTGTCCCTGAGTCTGGAGGTCTTTCTCCTGACGCTGCGGTAACGTCTGCCCGGCGACAGCAGAACAAATCTTGTTGCTGGTTATTTCTGGTAAAGCCCACATTGAAGCTTTTGTTTCTGGCATCACATGTCTGGAATTTATCATTTGGAAAAAGCACATTTTAAATGACATGTTTGTAAGCAGTGACGAATATATCATGTTGCGTTTGCTTTGGTTGACTTTTATTACAGCTGGTCACGAAAATCCTCATTCATTTTGTACCTTTATAGACCAAAATAGTGTCATGGGATAAAGTCACATTTGCTGACCATCTGAATGGGTCCACACGCGTAATCAAATCTAAATGTTCCTCCCAGTTTGTGACCAGGGTTTGTTGCAGTCTGATATTGTTCAGCTTTATATAATGATATATAGATATAAAGTAGAACTTAACTTAAGAAAGTAACTGTAGAATGTTTATATACTAATCAGTTTTATCAGTATCATTAGTCATTTAATATGTGGACTTCAGGATGACTAACAGCTGCCAAGGCTGAAAATGTAATATGAATAAAATAAAATGACCTACAAATAAAACATTTAAAGATCATTTGATAGGACACCAATGTTTTCTAGTGTAAACGTGCTGGTTTATATTAATTTAGCAAGGAACTAACTCTGTTAAGCAAATATACACATTTAGATTACTAAAACTAAAGTGCAGTCTACTGCCAGCAGCTTGTTAGCTTAGCTTAGCCTAGCTTATCTTAGCTTAGCATAAGGACAGGAAACTGGATAAAAAGCTAGCCTGGTTCCATCTAAAGATAAATAATCTACCTATCAGCACTTCTTAACTTAATAAATGCTACATAAAATATTGAACTCTACAAACAGTATACTCACTATCTGCAAGTGTGTAAAAGTACACTTGCAGATAGTGAGCTTTAAAGCTTCTATTTGGTACAATTATTACCCAGCTTCCCCTTTCGTAATGAATCTCTTTCTTCCCTGTCTCTTCAGAATGTGAATGGTATTAAGTACCACGCCAAGAATGGCCACCGCACGCAGATCCGCGTGAGGAAACCCTTTAAGTGTCGCTGCGGCAAGAGCTACAAGACCTCGCAGGGCCTGAGACATCACACCATCAATTTCCACCCGCCCGTCTCCACCGAGATCCTGCGCAAGATTCAGGGTTAGAGCCCGCGCTCTCACCATCACTACCCCGAACATAGCCCTATCCTGACTGTCCTTACCCACCCTTTACACCCATCCCCAACACTAAAGGGTCAAGTGCGTGCTTTAAGTTTAATTTTCTTTTTTCATATAATTGTTTGTATGTTACATATTTTTTTTCTATCCATTTTCTATCACTTGTATTTTTGAAAAAAAATATCTTTGTAGTATTTGTATTGTTGTACATTTGCACATTCGTATATACTATCACGTTATTTTGTTCTCTATTGTTTGATTTACATAAGGTGCTAACTGTAAAAAACAGAAAGAAAAGAAACAAAAACAAACGACTTGAAAGAAACTGGGGAAGATGTGAAACAGGAAGTGCAACCAAGCCCTGCCCCTAACATGAAGTTGACGTTCGAGCTGATCTGAGTTCAGTAGTCGTTACACTCCCTTTCCGTTTATGCAGAGAGTTAGCTGATCTCAGATCTGTGCCTTCGCAGTAACTTCTGGGGGTTTGAGTGCCGGAGTCAAGTTATACTTTAAATAGATTTATTGATATATAAACAATAGACAGATATGTATGTGTACATACAAATATATAAAAGTATTCATTAGCATATACATAAATAGTTACACTTTATTTTCAAGCTTTATTTTATATATTTTTGTCAGTGTTTTATTCTTTCTATGTATCAGTAAGTGTTCCTTTAATTCCTAAATTGCTGAGACGGCCAGTTTTGTCACCTCAGAGGTCAAAGGTCAAACAGCTGGCTGACGCCGGGTTCGGAGAGTTTTCTCTCACCCGCCCCCGAGAGATAAGGAGCCAAAACGCCTTTCTGTTTGTTACTCTGAATCGATGTTCTAATTCAGGACAGCGTATTATAACACGGCCCAGGCCAACAATCCATATCTGAAACGCTTCATCTGCTCCGGAAAGCCGACCATGTATTTCATATCTCCAGTGTTTCCTCATTCAGAGTGCCAGAGCTGTGTTCAAGAGACTAAGTGGTGACTGCCATCACGCTGTATTTCCAGTTGCCAAGATCTTTGTTGTGTTTTTTTCCCATGATGTTGCCATCAGCTCTCCACTGCCAAACATTGACCATACCATGTGCCTGATGGGGGGGGAGGGAGGGAGGGTGGATGAGGCAGCTGTAATAGTTTCACCCTGGAGGTCGCCAAACGTGTGGCAATGATTTTCTTCTTCAACGCGCCTCCAAAATGTGCGCATGAGTGGATGTACGTCGACAGAATGTTTTCATGCATGCATTTTTGTGTCGTTACGAGAAGGAAAAAAAAGATTTGTATTGAAAGAGATTACCACCTACAACCTGTTATTTGTTGTTGTAGACAAGAGCATTCCAGTTCATTGACTTCATGTGTGTGTGATATGTATGCCTGTGTATTTCTCAGCAGTATCCAAGTCATCAGCATATAGAGTGTTTGTATTCTGCGTGTTTCTGCGTCTTGTGTTTTCTGTGCCAGGCAGCCGGTTGGTCTCCTGTGGAGCAGGACAACTGGCCGTGTTTTTGCCTCATTTAGTGTAGCGGTGTTCAACTTGTTGCCCCCCCCTGACTGATATTTCATCATTCATTGCCTCGAAGAGAAACAAAAGCGGCGCTGTGCAGCCGCCGCGTGCCAACACACATCGATCCATGACATAATTTCCCCTCAACGTTTTAAATCTGCAGAAGTCTCTCTGCACGAGCGTCTCCTTTTTTTCTTTTGAGGGGTAAAACGTCCCTCAGACATGCACACATCCTCCTGTCCGCCGAGCTTTTGTTGCCATGGAAACATCTGGAATAGTATGAAAGATTTTTTTCCGATTGATTACCCTTAATTTTACAAGAAGATTTTCCTGTAGTTTAATTTAGTTAGGTGGTTAAATAAACAATATTTAACCACCTTTTTTTCTGTCATATCCTGTTTTTATTATAGTGATTACCATGCATCTTTACTGTACTTACAATGCCTTTGACTAGTGTGCTACCTAACAAATAAGCACAAATATGTGTGCCTGAAAAAAGACATCCAAGTCTGTTCTTAAGCACCAATAAGTACCTAGATCTCTAAAATCTTGGGATCAGTTTTAAAGAGCGTCTGTGTTCTTACTACCCTGACAGTAACCCTGAGATAATGGCTTGCGTGCGATAGAAAAGCTTCATTCCTGCCTCTCAGCGTAGGGGAAGCGTTTCCGTGGCTGGGATGGACGCAGACTGAGAGTCTCCCGTTGGCGCTCTGTCAAACACTCGTAAAACCATCCCTGCTTCACACGGACGCCCCCGTCACCATGGCAATAGTTTCAGCTCTACACAGGGGCCAATTGCAGTATTACACATGTGGGATAGGAGGAGCGGAGGCTGTGTGCAGAGGGAGAAGACGAGGGAGGGGTTTCAATATACTGTGTACAGTGAATGTATTGTAACGTGTCTGTTGTCAAGTGCTTTTAAATTATATTTTCATATGTAACGTGGAGACCAATGTTTCCTTTTTGTATGGGGGGACAACAGGTCCTGAGCAGAGTGACTTGTAAATTATGTCAAACTGTCTTTCTATATAAAAGAGAAGCTGCCTAAATGTAAACAGGAAATGACTGAAAAAATAAAGTTAAAGTAAAACATTCTGTATATGTACTGATGTTATTTCTTTATAAAACAACATTACAGCGGGGTGCATTTAGACAAGCTTACTTTATTCGTAAAGATCTTTGCAGTACACACTTAAACCACCGTCCTGACATTCTCACATGAAAAGGGCTGCGTCGGACACATGACATACACACACATTTGCCTTGTGATTACTGGGCATGTGCAATTTTTAAAGCCTGAATACAACACTGTCAGGGGTCACTTTGAAATGACAGAAAATAGACAAGCTGTGATGTGGAGCCCCGTGGAGACACACATAGAAATGACACTCACTCATGATCTGGACACAAAGCAATGACTTTTTTTCATTACAGTTCAAACTTGAAAACGCGGAAGTACATAACAATAAAAGTTTTTGTCACATGTCCTGCAGTGTATATGCCTAAAACATGAGAGGATCTCCAATAACACAAAGAGACCAGCCCAGTTTCTTACCACCTGACCAAAGTAAAAACAGTCCGCCATTCTTTCAACACTAAAACATGAAGAAGTAACAATGAGGGGAGGCGGAGTCACGACAGTAAGTCACAGGTCTCTCCACAACTTATACTTATTTTCATATGTACAGTACATTCAGAATAAAGCCTTATTTAGTGCAGATACATGGAAACGTAGTGCTGTTTTTGTTTGAACCTTCTGATGTCTGTTACACATACAGTAGTACTGTATTTCTGGGAGAAATCCAAGATCTCTTCCCATTCAAGTCAACAAAATCTCCACCTCACCTCTCTTCAAATAAATATACACACTCTGATGATTCTTTAAGACATCACATATTCAGATCTCACTCTGCATTTACACAAAATAATTCCTTTCTGCCTTCAGCTTTGAAACATGTAGACAATATATATCTTGGCTGCTTCATCACATGAGATAATAATACCCAGGCTAGTTAAATAACAGGGACAGACTTAAATACTTTCTCTTCTGGTTCAAGCTCCTGCTACTATTCACTCTTTCAGCTTGAACTGCTTTCATTTTGTCCTTTTGAACAGATAATAATTGCATGCACTACTGATGGTGCTTTAGTTTCTCAAAGCAGAAAGAGAAGCGTTAAAAATGATACAAAAGTAAAAGACCATGGCACTTTTCCCGAATGGTCCTTTTACCCATGATGTATTAAGCTACCCTACTTAATAAAACACCTTGGTAGCCACGAGACAAACTCTGCTTCCTCTCAGAAGTGGACTACATTCTTTCTAACCTTTGTCAAGATTGCAAAAAAGTGCTAATGATTGTATAATAACAAGACAACTTAACCCAATCGAAATGAACTAAAAGCTGACGACACATTTACCCACACGGTATGTCAGATTTAAAATTTGCCCTTTACGCTTTCATTCGATCTGGTCGAAGTTGAGCACGTGGCCGTCAAAGTGCGTGAGGACGTGCCTCTCGAAGAGCTGCTGCTCACAGTTGAGGGGGAACTGCTCAGAGCAGACGGGGCAGACCTTCCAGTGGCTCTCCACGTGCTGCTCGAAGCTGCGCTGCTCGAAGTGGGGGGGGAAGATCACCTCGCACAGCGGGCAGCGCTTGTGAACACTACTGGGGAGAAAAGGAGAGTGGAGGAGAGATGTCAGTTTTGAGTTAAAATGCTAGTAATGTGTACACTAACTTATTCTGTATGCTAATCCATTAAGGTAAATTAGACTGCAGCATTTGGGAACATCTTGCATTTACATCCTTAACAGAAAATGCGTAGATCTGTTCAACATACAGTATGGCATGTATGTATTGTAAATATACTGTATATACAAACGATGCATGTGCATACACAGATGCACAAAGTAAAGTTTTATGCATCTTTCAAGATATTCTTGCTCATTTTACATCATGTTTTTGACTATGACTTTAGAACTTCTATGTTGTTTATTTCCTGCACAAACTGAAAGACAGAAAGCTGTGGTTGTTTAGAGTTAAACAACCACATAGATTTAGCTGGGACAAGCAGTTTATTTTCAACACTTCAATTTGAAGTGGTAATCCAGTGCAGGCAGTTTTGGAAAAGCCAAAAAGCCCAGCCAGACTTTCAATATGCTTCAATGTTATTTTCGTATTTGACCCAATGTAATGCTAAAAATGTACTGCCTATCCCAGTTTTAATGGACAAAAATGACATTTGACAAGAAACTGAAGAAAAAATGTGAATCTATAGTGTCAGCAGGGAGGAAAATTCAACCTTTAAGGTAAACATGAGCACGAAAACCGCAACCTTCTTTTTATGTTGGCTTTTCTAACGCACCTCTGACACAGGGTTTGAATGACTAACTTTGAGATGTAGTAACTTCTCTTTGCTGTCTATTGATGTCCTTATTTTTGCTTGTTGTACATCAGTCTACCTATTTATGTGTGTGTGTAGGCACACTACCTGGAGTCAAAGCAGAAGCTGCCCCTGGCTTCTCTACGTCTACCGGACTGATGATCACAGGACGGCTGAGCCCCGTCAGCAGCAGCCTATAAAACAAAATTGCATACAAAAGGATAGAAACTGATGGCCATCTATTTGCTCATAGAGCACACACAAACACTATCTTAAAAGGTCGTCTACTAAAAAAGGAAAATATGGATTGAAAGGGTTAAAGCCATTAAAGCTTTGTTTCTATTTAAAGAACTACAAATACCTTCCTTACTAGCATCTCTTCAGTTTGCTCCCAAACAAAAACATATAATCCCAGAGACTCTATTGATCTTGGGTCTGTCCCCCCTAATTACTCCCCAAGCCTCTCTCCTGAGCTCTGAGGGAGTGACGTTAATTAGAGCTTTATGCAAATGAGCTCATCACTTTATTTTTAAGGGCAATCTACTATTCCCTTCATTAAGAGAGGAGGAGAACTCCAGAGACGGAAAGAGAGAGAGGGATCACTCCGACAGCAGTGCTTTGGATACTGAAAACACGACATGAGGGGAAGGAAGGCAAAGGCTGGTCCTATAATATCAGAGGTACTGCTATATTGAGAGCAAATTAATAGTGTGATCAAATACGGCACTTTAACATGTTTCCGTGTCTTAAAGTAGAGCGAGAAGTAAAAAGTGTTCTGCATAATTCTACACAAGTAATTGATACTTATAAAGGACTGATATTTTATCTTACTAATGGATTTCCTACCAGGCAGGGATTTTAGTTTGTTAGCATTTAGCGTCCAACCTGTATATGTGTTTATATTCACTTACATTTTGCGGCTCCTCCGGACTACTATCCAGGCTCTCGGGGGGGCTCGTGCTGCGGGAGGGCTGGATGCAGACCACCTCTCGGTCCCAGCCTGGGGCCCCGGGGCCTGGGCTCGGGGGTGTGATTGGGGGTGCACAGGGAGGGGCGCAGGGTGGGGCCTCAGGTGGAGGACGGGACATGTGCTCAGGAGACAGCGCAACATCCACCAGGTCTAGAATAAAGTAACACATGGTGTTATTGACCAAACAGCAGCATGACTTAAAGGGACAGTGCACCACAATCCCATTGGCATCCCGTTCCTTAATATTGGAGAGAAGGCCGACATTTCTACGTCTGATAATCCAATATTCAGCAGCTAACACCAAAACAACCTAAATTGATACATACACTTCAGGTAGGAAAAAACTCATATTTTGGATTTTTGGGGAAGACTGTCCCTTTAAGAAGAACAGGCAACTGCAGATTTGAAGATAACACAAAATAAATTCCTTCCTCTCACCTTTAGTGGTGTCAGTGGAGTAGGGGTTGCCGTACTGCAGCTCAGCCGGCCTGTGAGGAACCAGGGGTGGAGGAGAGGGGTCCTGAGGGTACGGCAGGGGGTAGCGCAGCACCATGGGCTCTGAAGCCTGAACACCCGCCTCCTGCTCCCTCTGCCTGGACACAAACTGCTGCAGCTCCTGGAGCAGAGATAGAGAGAAAATCAAGCACCTCACAGGGATAAACTACATATAGTTTACATGTCTTTTAAACTGCTATTACTCAGGAGTCTGTTGCCCATTGGAGCGATTCATTTGAGAATATAGAAATAGCCAGCCAGCCAAACTCAAAATAAATCCTTTAGACACATAGAAACTTTCAAAGCTGTTAATTTATCCTAAGTTATTACACATTTGATATGTTAATGTTTATATTTGTATAGATTTTTCATTATTTTTCTGTATTTCATTGTAATTTTTATCTATATTTCCCTATATATATATGTAGTTTCCCTTTCACAGTAAATCCTCCTTTACAGAACTGTGTTGCTAAAGCAGTGTGATGAGTATAGCTGTAAAGAATGAAGTGTTTCCATAGCACATTTTCACTTTAGGAACCACAAAGGCAATAAGTATTTTCAGCTCCGAGTTAAGTGTCCTTCTACATTGTTTCTGCCCTTTGTGATTATATCTGAAGCAGGAGCATTTGTACCCTACTCATTACTGTAATGGGTGTCAGACTCTGGCTCCCTGTGCTCTGGCTCTGCTGATAGAGGCGCTCGCCCTCTCCCTCATTTCCTCTCCTCCTTCCTCCCGCTATTCCCCCCTGACCTCCTCTCTTGATGACTTCATTAGTGCGCAGCTATCAGGTTTAACATTTAAACCAGGGTTGGGAAGGTGAAACAGACACGTCGCTTGGCATTTGCACTGTCTAATGGCACTGTACCAGTGGGCGAAAGAAGCAAGTATGGATGTTTTAATTAGTGGGGAGAGGGGAGAATGGAGAAGAGAATGAAAAGCTACTGGAATGGTTTCAGACACTAAAGCGCTCATAATTGAATGTGATAAAAGACCTTAGTGAAGAGCCTACATTATCTACAATGTGACTTTTAATGTCAGTAAATGCATTTTGATATTGAAAGTTTATAACCAGATGGCTTTTCTAAGTCTATAACCTACATTCAAATTCATTATTCAAATCTAATTATTTCAATAACTGTAAAGAAGTCACAATGCTGTACTGGAATAAACCTCTCTGATATATAAATGTCCTACTATAGTGTTTACTGTGTATAGCACACCTCCTTTAGTTGTTCCTTGTCTTTGAGGGCCTGGGCGAGGTTGGATTTCAGCTCCGTCACTTCGCTGGCTCGCTCCGCCATGTGCACCTACAGAAAGAATAAACAAGGAGAAAATAACATACAGCAAATTAAGGCCAGAGTTAAAGAAAATGCATGACAGCATAATTCTATGTTTACAACAAATAAGATAAATTTACATTTTGATAAAGAAGTTTTCAAATATGCTAAATAAACAATTGACAAAGGGGCACAGCACCATAACTTGAAATGTGTATTTTTTTTATTTCACTGTCCCTTTAAGGTGCGAGCAGAAGCCTCTGCGATCGTTATAGTTACTGTCAACTATCTATTGAAAATAAGAAATGCCGTTCTACAAATAAAAGCTGTCTGATTGGTGAAAATAAAAGAATATTGTGAATGAATACATTTGAGTGAATGCACCAATGCAAGTAATGTAGCTCCTTATTCCTCCATACAGGCAGAAGTTACATTATAGAAAAACTAAGGCTGCCTCTAGCAAATACTTAAATAATTAATTAGTCTCCTGAGCCTTTTATAGATTAATTAATTAATTGTTCAGTCTATAAAATGAGAGCCCAAGGCAACATGTTCTTATCTCTTGTTTATATCCAAAGGTATTTATTAAGACAAAGAAGTGCAGCAAATAGTCCATGAAAAAGTCTTGTCTTAAAAAATCGGAATATTTGTCGTTTAATTATCTGTACATTGACCAATCAATTTACATTAAAAAAAAAGAAGAAAATAGCATAAATGTTCTCCCAGAGTTGATGAAAAGGACAAATCTTAAAAGGAACCTCTTCCCTTTATTTAAAAAATAATTTGGATGAACAACATGATGAACAACAATGCCTACTCTTGTTCTTTTTCTCAGTGAACCCACATTTTAAAAGAAGTGGCAAGTTGGTAAACAAAAAATATGTTCAGTGGAGCTTTACTTAACCTAAAGTGGTATCAAATGTCTGTTGATTACAGCCAGAGCTACAGAAACAGGGTCTGCATGCGGGGCAGTCTGCAGCAGAGCAGGGGATCGTAGTAAATCTAACTGCAGCGGGACTGACCCTGTGGGATAGTTTACATGGCTAGTTGTCTGCTCTTCTCTCATTTCATCCCATCACAGAGGATCCAAATCCCTGCAGTTTCTCTTCCTGCTTCATGTCTGTCTATCCAACCTTTTTTCACTCTTAAATGCTGTCTTCAACCTTTCCCCTCGTCATTCTCTTTCATCTCTTTGTCCTCTCTTGCTCTCCCCCTCCTTTATAAATTTACTGCGCTGCATTAGCGGGTTAGGTTCAGGTGAAGGGAATCTGCAGCGGTGTATTCCTGTGCCTCCCTCCCACCACTCTCTGACTGTCTATTCCCTCTCCATCGGCCCATCCTTCGGGTGGCTGATGTAAACAGCCGTAAAGCCTGGCGCTCTGCGGCTGCCCTGCCTCTGCTGTCAGTCTCAGGGGCCATTAAGAGCGGCTCGGGCCCAAGGGCACTCGCCTCAGACGGGAGACTCCATCAAAGGCAGGGGGGGGCTTTTATTTACAGCGCTGATAAACACACACTCACTCATGGAGATTAAATGCCAGTAGGTACTTTGGTCGACATTCGCACGCAAAAAGCAACAGGCCGCCTAACATGCTGGTCCTGAATCCTGCACACATACCACACACATCGATCATGTGTGGCATGGAGGAAGCCGGTTACTCCGATTAATGCATGCTCATGTAAACTCTGATGAACATTTGATACTCTGAGACCAAGTGTAGTCCTCCAAAAACAATTCGATAATCTGCCACTAACTGTACCCCGTCTTCTTGACACTTAAGACTATTTGTTCTGCTTTAATACAATATTTAGTACACTGCAGTAACAATTTCCATATTAATCTATGGCTTAAGTGACTTATCAAGCACTAGTAAGAACAAATAAAGACAAATATGTGTTGGTTCCAGCCTCCAAATGTGAGGACATGTTGCTGTTCTCTGTTATGTATAATTATATTAATTTCCGACATAGTCCTCCACCTAGGATGCAATCATGGAATTTGTTATTAACATTTATTACTATTTATGACATTTTATGGAATAATTTTACATTTTCAAATAAAAAATGTAATTGATTAACCCTTATTTTGCATAAAAAGGTTACATATCAGACGACGCTATTTATTGTGTTTTTTGTTTACACCAACATATATTTATAAAATGTATCAGAAATAATGAAGATTTTAGGTAAAAACAACTGTGTAAAGTTAGGTATGAGTGAATGCTATAATGCCCATTATGACTGGATCACAACTTCACAAGTTCATTCTCTTTGTGTTTCCATCCAGGGAATGCATCCAGGGATAAGAAAAATATCCAAATTGAATGTACTGGAAAATTGATTTAGAATAGGTTTGTGTGGGGGTCTTCCTTTCAAAATTGCTAATCTAAAATGGAGCCTGCTTGCTGTTTTAACTTATATTAGTAAAGGGAATGTTTTGCATTCTTCCATTTGCAGAGTTCTGATCACTCACAATGTGCGTTAGTTTGTGTGTTTGTGTTCCTTACTCTGAATCGCTCCTCCTCATTGGCCAGCCGCTGTTTGAGCGTCTCATTGATCGCACACTGCTGCCTCCACTTCTCCTCCATCATCGCCAGCTCCTCCTCCACTGAGCAGGTTTGTGCCTTCTCCGCCTCCCCCATGCTCCTCCCCTCCACCTCCAGCAGCACCTGGTGCTCCACGACATCCCTCACTTCCTCGGCCTTCCCTGTCATCTCCGCCTCGCTATTCTCCTCGCCGCTTTGCCTCTCGTTCTCCACCTCCACCCAGCTCGTCATCCTCAGACTCTCTGGCAGGCTGTCCTTCTTCTCCTCTTTTCTTTCCGTCTGTCCTCTTTCTCCCCATCCTTCACTTGGATTTCTTCTCCCTCAGCCTCCGCCTTAGGCCTTTCATTTGGCATTTTCTCTCTCTGCCTGTCTTCCCTCTCTGTGCTGATGCATGCAGCATGCGTGGATTCCCTGTTATTTAGTCCTGGAGTGATTGTCATCTCAGCAGCTTCTTGTAGGACTGCCATAGCTATATTCCCTGTAAAAACACGTTATAGTAGAACACAGATGATCAATAGTCAGCAAAAGAGTCTTTGATTCAGGTATAAACACTGAAATACAAGAGTGTTTTAAGCTGCAATAACTTTTTTTAAATGTTAGACAGAGGTGACCCTTTCATTAATACATGGGTGTGATAACTATTTACCTTGTACATTTCCAAGACAGAGAATATGTTTCAATGTGTTGTTTTAAGATTGCAGTTTGACATTGCTTAGAGAGCAACATAAAAGCCAGAGAAGAAGATATAATGTTGTCAAGTCAGGCGAGAGTCACAATACTTACTTTCCTTTGTCATGCTATTGAAAAGCATTATTGTTGATTCAAGATATTCTACCTATTTATTATTTATTTTAAAGAAAACAAACAAAACACATTACACATACTTTTCTATAAATAATTTCTCTCTATTTGAAATGTTATGCACATCCAGTTTAGTCACAAATCTGTATATACATGTTGTCAACCTGTGTATGTTTGGGCAAGTACAGAACATCCTCTACAACTTAAGAAATGGAAATTCAATGTATACCATAATCAGTGGTACCTACTGTATAAGTGGTTTTGGATTCATTCGTTTTTTCAGAATTAGTTTTTGCAAAAATTCAATCATAGTATATTTAAGAAAATGAACAACATGCAGATAAATGTGTGTGCACCTGCTGTCGGTGACTCTGGACTCGGGGTCAGCGGCTCCGGTGTCGTCTCTGTGGACACATTTCTCTTTGGCTCCTGCAAAAGAAACAACAAGAATGTTTAACAAAATGTAATTGCTACATCTTTACACAAAAACTGACCTGCATGTAATATTGTTTTATGAGTTTTACTGTAGAGTACTCACCCCCTGTGACTCGGTCATGTTTAGTTTGGCCACCTGCCTGCGCAGGCGCTGACACTCCCGGTACTTCTCCTTGTAGTGCTCAGCCGCCATGTGCAGACGCAGCTTCAGCTCCTCCACCTCTCTCTGCAGCTCGGCCTCTGCCTCTGACACCACCATCATGCTGGGCGTCATTTCCCCACTGGTCCCAACACCCTGGGAGAGAAGGACATTTTGTGTGAAAATCACCCAAGGAAGCAAGCCAAGGCAAGGCAAGTTTATTTATATAGCACCTTTCAACACAAGGCAATTCAAAGTGCTTTACAAAAATGAAAAACATTAAGAGCATTAAGAAATAGTGCAGCAGAAACATATTATAAAATGGCATTTCAAAACACTCATTCAAAAGCAAAGATAATAAAACATGAATAACACAGGTACATGAATAAAGGTTACAGTGCAGTGTGAGATATGAATATATCAATTAAAAGCAGCGGCAAAAAGAAAAGTCTTCAGCCTGGATTTAAAAGTAGTAAGAGTTGCAGTGGACCTGCATGTTTCAGGTAGTTTGTTCCAGATATTTGGAGCATAGTAACTAAAAGCTGCTTCTCCATGTTTAGTTCTGACTCTGGGGACAGAAAGCAGACCTGTCCCGGAAGACTTGAGAGATCTGGATGGTTCATAATTTAGCAGTAGATCAGACATTTATTTTCGGCCTAAACCATTCAATGCTTTATAGACCAGCAACAGTATTTTGGAATCAATTATTTGACAGACAAGAAGCCAGTGTAAAGACTTCAGAACTGGAGCGATGCACATTCTCCATGTCTTCAGAATCATGGCACAAAAAGTCAGACTGACCACTTCCTTCTGTGCTGTGCTCCTCATGCGGTCCAGCTGGCTCTCCATGCGCTGGCACTCGGCCTGAGCATCAGCTAGACTGGCACGGAGTTTGTCGGCCTCCAGTCGGGCGCGGTACAGCTCTGTCATCGTGTGGTCCCGGGCGCTGGCGGCGTCACGGAGCTCTGAGGCCAGCAGAGAGGCCTGCTGCCGGGACGCCTGGAGCTGATCCTCTGCCTGGCGGAGCTGCTCACGCACACGGGCCAGATCTGCCTGGAGACATGCCGAGGGATTCAAGATTCAAAGATTTTATTGTCATATGCACAAAGCTACAGTGTAGAAATGGCAATGAAATTCTTCTGACCTGAGCTCCTCCAACAACGCAACATATATAATAAAATACAAAAATACAAAATAAAAAGTAGTGCAAAAAGTCTATATATGTCAATAGATTATAGGATATGTACAAGAAGAGAATATGAAATTAAATAATGTAAATTAAGACAAAATTAAATATGGTTTATTGTGGTTAAAAACACACAGGAATGTTTATCGGGGCACTTAACAGAGCTCAGGTGTTTAGCAGGAAATGATATATAAAGATTAACTGTTTTTTAACTTTCATACACAAACATGGGGGTAACACCACAGCTACCTTGTCAGTCTTGTGTGCCAGCAGCTCTTTCTCCAGACTGTCCCGCTGAGCGACGCAGAGCCGGAGCCGGTCCAGCTCCTCCTGGAACTGAGCGATGGTCACCTCCCGGTTCAGCTCCACCGCCTTCAGCATCTGCAGCTCCGCGCTCAGCTTCGTGTTCTCCAGCTCGGTGCTGCGCAGGTGAGCCTGCACATGGGACAAGACAGAGAGAAAGAGGTGCAAATGTCAGATTCAATGAGATGAGAATCACACAAGGTTTTTTTTTTTAGCTACTAAACTTCTCCCACCTTGTAGAGGTCTCTCTCATCCTTCTCATTCTTCAGATGGCTCTCAAGGCTGTCTTTCTCTGCTGTCAGCTTCTTCAGGCGGTCGCGCAGACTGTGACATAAAATGAAAAAAGATTTGTACAGCCTGATCGTCTACCGAATTCATTTATTTATGCTTAAGAAAAGTATTTCCAATTTGTAATGTGTAAGTAATTATAGTCTTAAACTATTAACCACGACCCACTAAATGTCAGTAAAAAAAAGATTTGCCTGGTGACCCCCCCAAACCATCATTTAAGGGTGCTGAAAAAAGAATAAGCTGGGGGAAAAGTATTTATTGTAGTGCACTACAAAATTCATGTCATAAATATCCCATCCTTGAGCTTATGTTTACATTTGTGTCTATTTAATCATTATTTTTGAGGCTGTGTTTTGTATTATTTTGTAGACAACAGGACTGATGAACACGTTTAGGAAGCAGAAGGCAGGCAAGAAACCTTCCCTTTACAGTCATGTCTTCGCCGAAATGAAGCGCTCGAATGATTTATGGTCACGTGTTCCACTCCGCTCACCAATCGAGTTCGGTCTCCTTCTGCAGGCCTCTCTGGGTGACTCCCAGCAGATCCTCCTCCAGCTGCCTGACCCGCTCTGTGGCCTCTGACAGCCTCCTCCTCACCTCCTCCCTCTCCTCTGACAGGCCCTGCGACGAGCGCAGCAGCTCCTGCGGGACAGAGAGGCAGCTGCGGCTGTGAGTGACAGGCGCTGCAGCCAATCACAGCGGCTAAATCAGCAGGCTAACAAAGTCTGGAACTGATGCAATACTCGTGATTAATGACAGATGGTCATATTTCATGTGACAAACAACTGTCATGTTGCAAAACAATTATTTATTAAAGGTTGTATATGCTGTATGTTTGCTTTTATATGTTTTTATGCACAAGCATTCATGCAAAAAAGAGAGTAATGACATGATAGACACAATAACAGTTGAAAAGAAATGTGTTTTACTGTTTCACATGTGTAATATTCCTCTCATGACATGCAAGAAAAAAAAAGTTCTCAAGGTTGTTTGGAAGTTGAAAGGGGTATTTTTGGAAAGGGGTCGTAAAAAATACGCTCAGGCAAATATGGAACCTCACAAGTTTTGTATGCGTTATGTCAGTGTAAAATGTTCATTATTTAGCGCTCTCCACACACCTATGTTTACAGCCCATCTTAGGCGAGGCTACAGAAAAAAGTAGTAGTCAATGGCTCACAGTGGCTGACAATGAGGAAATGAGGTTGCCAGGTTCGCAGATGGCCTAGTGCCTGTCAAGTGTTTGTGTTTTATTCTGCTCCTACATGTGAGGCACTTGTAAGACATCTGATTTGTATGTCTCACTTGGATGAATCAAAGAAAACATCATTGAGGCTTTAACCATTCCTAGAAGAAGCTGATCTTGGTTTAGATCCAGGTTCAGAAACCACTGGAAGAAAGCCTACAAATCAATGATGAATTGCAGTTTTTTTATCTTTTAAGTCTTCTTTTCTTTCATTATTGCTACGGATCCCCTTGTGAATATGAATGTAATTTGTAGCCACATTGATTTTATTAGATATTTAAAGTATGCTAATAAAATGTAAGTAGGCTTCAATGTTATTTTTTTGTTGAATCTGTTTTGGATTGGACTTATATTTGAGAAATGTTTACCAACAATCATCTCTAAAATATTGTAAAGTCTATTAGTTCGTTTGAAATATTATTCCAACAAATCTCCAGTTACAAATTACAGTATGACTGAAATGAGCCTTGTGATGGACACAGAACACACACCCAGTATTTGAAGTTGTGAAAAAAAGCAGTACATGGTAAATGTATGCAAATAACCTGTCTATTATCAATGGATTCCTTAAGACAAATTCCTGGTGCAGCTGATCACATGAGGTCTGTTTCCTCCGTGTGGTGTGACTGCTGAGCCGAAGCCCTGTTTGAACTTGCTGCTAATCAGCAGTGAAGGACGTTAAATCATCCATAGCTCATATCGGTTGTGACAGAACAACATTCTTCTGCACACACCTTCCTTTCTAGTTGTCGCTTCCACACTCTTACTCATGCTCACACACATACACAATTACAGGAAGACAGACACACAGCTGCACATTCAAGGACGTATGGAGAGAGACAGATAGCTCGGAGAACCGCCATCAATCTAAAACAGACATGCACACATCAATGCACATTCAGGCCTTACTCCCTCTGGGCTTGGCCCGTCGATTACTGTATGATTTTTACGGCTGGCGTTTGGGAAGCACTTTAGCAGTGCATAAAGACCTTATAAAAAGTGTACTCGTAAAATTAGCAGCCACAAAATATGTACTTATGTTTTCATGTTAAACTGGGGATATTTTCATCAGCGTGGGCAGGAGCTAACGCACCTACTGTAAAAGCTCTACAAAGAGACACACACCTACTCAGAGAAGTCGTATATCTACAGATGGACAAGCCTGTTGAATGAAAAGCAGCGTGGTAATAACAGTGTGTGTGTGTGTGTATTACCATGTAATTTATGGCGATTTTGTCCTTCGTAAAAGAGCGGACTAACTCAAAGCAGCCTGCCCTCACTCTGAGCTTTTACCGGAGAGATGCACTAGGGGGCGATAAGAGACTACATTCAAATTCAGAAGTATTGGCATCCCTCCCTCCTTCTGCCACCCCCTCTTCTGTTTCCTTGAGTTGACTGGTTTTTATGTGCGTGTGCCAAGATACTGCTTATCAAATATTGACATCTGACTCATCCTGGTGAGTGACTAAAAAACTCTGAAATGAAGAAGCCATTTAAGAAGTCAATTTAGTTCAACTTTCATTTATGTTTCCAAATGTATCCCCCCCCCCTTTTTTTGGCTTTTGCTCTAATGCCAACAAAACAACTCTAAATTGAGACAACAAATTTGTAGAGAGACAGACAGGCAGATAGACATAGGGAGAGAAAATAGACGGTGAGAAAGCAGTGGCCACTGAATCGCGTGACTGAGTGGTGTTTGTCCCTGAGGCTGGGCAGGGCTTTTTTTTCAAGCAGGCGGTTTTGCGGACTACCCTCCTCTCATTCCTCACACAGACTAAAAGCGTTTGCAAGCGGGTGGCATAATGAGTGTGTTTGTATTTGTGTGCGTGTGTGCGCCTGGGCATGTGTGAATGCACATTAGAGGGGCCCCGTGGTGTGGAACCTGAATGTGAGTGTGAGAGTGAAGGGGGGGGGGGGCAGTTTGTGTATGCATATGAGCCCGAGTGTGTGTGTGTGTTTCTGTTTGTGCGTTTGACGTCATGTTTGTTCACTTTGTGGTTGCGATGGCATCGTCCCTGACGCCAGATGCCGAGAAAACTCAGTCCCAATTCCGTTCTGTCCCACTGAGTCAGGTCGTTAAAGAAAGACTGGCACACACACACACACACACACACACACACACACACACACATACACATACACATACACACACACACACACACACACACACACACACACACACACACACACACACACACACACACACACACACACACACACACACACACACACACACAGTGTGTGTCTCTCAAACATGGACACACAGATTATTCATAAATTCGGGCCTTTGAAGTTTTCAGACCTGTGATCACTGGTGAGGAACCGGCTCCGCACACGTGTGCAAATAGAGACTTTCCGTCTGCGTACACACACACACACACGTAGTTTCAACCCAGACACACACTAACTTCCAAATACACACATGTGCAAACACACTGAAACTCACCTCAAGCCTCAAGAGCTATTTTTGTGGTATTCTCTTTCCCCAATTCGTGCAATCATTGAAAGAATGCAAGTTTATTTTACTTTATGAATTAAAGCGAGAGATCATTTTTGTACAAATTAAGGTTAATTAGATGATGATGGGCCCTATGATATATGGAGGGGGTTTACTGGAGCAGGCATGTAGAAATGTGTGTAGAACAGGGCATTGCTTAAGTATTTCATCTTAGACTCAGTCTTGTGCCTTTTTGTTTGTTAAAAAAGAAAATTAATCATCTGAAATAAAGGAAAAGGTATCTTCTACTGTGGCATTGGAATTAAATGTATAATAATGCATTTAAAAACGATATCTGCTATATCTATACCAACAAAAAAGCATGACTTCCTGCCCCCACTGTCTCTGACCTGGTTGTGTGTCCGCAGCAGGCAGCATGTGTCCCTCTCCTGCTCCCTCTCCCTGGACAGTCTCCTCTGCTCCTCCTGCAGCTGCTGCTTCTCCTCCTGCAGGAGACGCATGGTCATCAGCAGCTCCCTGCGCTCCTGCTGCACGTCCTCCACATGCTGCACACAGGAGGTTAAAGGTAGAGAGAAAGAAGGTGAGGATAGTACGCAAGAGGATAAGGGCCACATGAGAAAAAATGTTGGGGATGTGACCAAAAGTCTCCGAATTCTGAACTAAAATCAGAAAGTAAAAATATTTTTCTTACTTTGGGTCACATCCCAAAATACATTTCTCATGTGGCCCTAATCCTCTTCTATAGGATACCGGCTTAATGAATATTTATTTTGTTACGGTAAGTCTTGTGTCCTTTTAATTCCCCTGTCTTGGGAGAGTTTGTGTCATTTTCAAAAATACCAGTTAAATGTATTAAGTCGCATTGTAATATTTTAAATAAAATGTGTATGATATATTGTAGGATGTATCTATGGCTGTCTAGAATAATAAATTATCAATCATAATGACATTAAGGGGATTCATTCTCCTCAGTGAGGTCAAAGGTCACACTACAAAGCAGAACTTTTAGATCTGGTAGTGATCTAGTACTCTGCCTTTTAACAAAATCCAAGAGCGTTGAATAATATAAAAGTAAATATCTCCTTCTCTTGATTCATACCTCTAGAAGGCCAGTCTTGGTGGTGACGACCAGTATGTCTGAGTTGCTGTCGTCCTCGGTAACAGTCAGAAGCTCTTCTGTAGGTGTGGCTGACCTGAACTGGAACGGCGTACTCGCTCCTCTAATGTCGCCAACGTGTGTGACGTAACAAAACTGGTAGAACTCTCCGTCAGATTTAGGAACATAATAACCTATAAAAAGACAAGAGTGAGTTTTCTCTTATTCCATTTTATTATTCAAATATATAATAATAATATAAAAAACAATAATCATAAATTATGAAGCATTATTGTTTTTTGTGTCAAAGGTGTATTACATGGTTGAACAAGAAAAACAAGAAAAAAACAGCAAATAAAATAAAATAAGCAAATTAGAGATGTTGAAAATAAAACAGTGTGCTACAATGAGTCAATTTTAAATTATTTAATTTAATCAAGTAGTTTTTTAAGTATGTCTGGTCAAACAAAATCTAAACATCTATACTGGAAAAAGAGAAAACACTGCAAAAAAACCAGGCACAGCACAGCGACCGACAAATGCATTGAATAATATTCAAATAATTCAATATGTGAAACATTATTATAGGACTAAGCTTCAAGCAGCCCATAGCTCGACTGTAAGCGCTCACTGGATCACATCCTTCACATGTTGGGCCAGTTTCTCTGCAGCAGAGTAAGAGCAGAACATCCGGCAGCCAACCGGTTTTACTGACTACTGACACACCACAGCACACTCTCCTATTTTCACTATGTAATATCTGACCGTTCCAGGCCCAGTAAAACCAGTTTGCAGGCCCTCAACCTGTGTGTGTGTGTGTATGTGTGTGTGTGTGTGTGTGTGTGTGTGTGTGTGTGTGTGTGTGTGTGTGTGTGTGTGTGTGTGTGTGTGTGTGTGTGGTTTGAGTGGTGCTCAGGTCCCAGGCCGCTGTTTGCGGTTGTGTTCCCTTATTAAATAAAAGAGTTGGTTTTTATACACGCTGTAAAATGGAGGAGTTACTTCTCGTAGGAATATCGTAGGTCTGTATAGTGGTTTTCATAGTGTGTGTGTGTGTGTGTGTGTGTGTACCTTGAAACACCAAAGTCCTGTGCACTGTACTTCCTGGTTCGTAGTTCTCAGGCATAGGAGACCAAAGGAAGGTGTAGTAATCTCTCGCTGTGCTCCAACCCACCTAAGGACGTAAATAAACGGCAACGGAAATGTTACTCCAACAAAAAGTAGTGCCCGACTTGACAGCGTCAATATGTCTTCTGTTGGAGAAATAGTTATAGATGTTCTTTAAAACCTACATTTTTAATAGACAGATGAGGTTTTATTATTTTGTCATCATTAGATTTCAAAAACTCATTGAATGAAAAAAGATGGTGGATTACACACAGTGTTTGAGGCAAGAATGGAAACATTTAAAATCCATGCCCCTTCACTCTCTCACACAACCCTTCCTCCTCTCCTTCCCCGCAGTTCCTTCCCCTTTTGGGCTCAGAAAAAGAGGGCCAGTGAAGGTGTGAGAATGGGGAGGGAAGGCAGGGGTGTATGTAGCTTTTCGTGTGTGTGCACACATGCGCAGACTCGTGAGACGCCAAAGAGCAACCCACGTGGAAATGAGAAGGGCGGAGAGGGTAAGAACGAGGGAAGAAAAGGTGAACATTTTACACAAAATGGCAAGGGAGGTGTAATTCGATGGATTTCATGTGTTGTTAGGTGACAGATGATGAAAGGGAGTTGTGAACATCATAACTCAGGTCCTGCGTCGTAAATCTGTCGTGCACAACCGCACACTCTCCGTGTCTGGGCCGCTCACGCACACAAACACACGCTAAAAAACACACTCACACACACCTCGTTTTAAACCCACATGTGCGTTACATGTTTGTGACATTGCATAACTGCACTTCAGCTGTGGATAACTCAACCACCTGTGGCTCCCTGGCACATTTTTTACATTTTAAAATGGAGACAAAGTGGCACAAGACAAAGTTTCTCCTCTGGACAGCTGCCATACAGCAATTGTAATATATTGCAGTCCAGGCAGTTGTGTGACAATGGTATAGGAAATTATAGGATGCACAACACAGTGGGAGGGATTGTAGATTAATAACAGTTTTTCTTAACCATGTTCCCATAAACACATATATGGACTTAAATACTTAAATAAACAACAATCAATCAATTCCTTTAGGGGAAAAAACTATCCAAGAACAAAGAAGAATAGCTCAACAGCTGACAAAGTGTTGAAGCTTGAAACACAACAGTAAATCAACCGAGCCACTCAAAACATTTGTCATAATTTCAGGTGTGAAGAAACTGTTCCAAGATACATAATTGGCGTGTGAGCCTTATCAGGCCATTACACTCTCTATAATGCTATTCCAAACTAATGGTAATTGTCCGCTTGGAAACCTGGGCCAAGGACATTCTTTCCACATCCAACAGCATCTCAGCGAGAGGGGAGGCTGCGATGGACACCTGCCAAGTTTGCATGTGAGCTCACGTGTGTTTGCTTAAGAGAAAACAGACATAAATAATTTTGCTAATTGCAGAGTGAAGTTGACTGACATTTGGTCAGGTATGGTGTGGCATTCCAACACGGGAGTGATGTTATAAAATAATCACAGGCAGAGGAGCTATCAATCACTCAGCCAAGGTGTGAGGGAACGGCCCGATGACACTTTAATTATACACTCACACAACGGGTTTCTCCCTGTCGACCCAACAAACATGCCACGACCAAAAACCTCCACAGGGCTTTTTAGGGAGTTGTGCGTGTTTCAAATATCAAACTTATGCTTTCACTGAAATAACAAAGAAGAACAAACATATTCAATGTTTCATAGATAAAACAATAAGACACTATGCTGGAAAACAGAAGAACACATGCCACGTTTGATTATATTATTCATGGTTGATGTTTATTGTGTATGCACTACTTGTTGTGAGTATTGTTTGAGGACTATAAACTAGGTCCTCATTATTGTACTATTCACAATTTCAGCCACTAGGGGGTGTCTGTACACAACTTAAATGAGCCGGTCCTGCCTGTGCAGCCTGAGTCATCCTGTAGAGTCAGCTTTATTTCTCTCTCTGAAACAGGTAACGCCTATGGATGTGAAGGGGTAAGAGGGAGAAAATGCTCTCTCCCTGAGTCATCTCTGCACATAGGTTTTGCCTCTGGGAGGAAAAAAGACTCAGCTGACAGAATGGCATCAGTTAAATCTAATCAATCACATTTAATAACTCCCTAACAAACCTCAAGCCAAGACATGAGATTTCGTAGAATTTGTATTATTGGAATGGTTAATATTCTATTATGATCAAAGTGTATGATTATTATTTGTAAAAGCACACAGTTACAGTCCTCTTGATACATGCCGCCCTCATAAAAAGAGTAAATAATACCCATAGTAATGGTTCTTCCTAATATATAGAGCTACAATGATTAAACAATTACATGTTTTTCCATTACATATGTACATATGTCTCCGCTATGAGGGTGCACTGAGTATATCTAAGTGTTCGACAAAGGATATTTAGAAGGTCCTGTTGGCTGGAAACACTGATCGCCGTTTTTCACCAAACAACTAAACAATTAATCGATAAAATACAGATTATTGACAGATTAATAGTCATTGAAGATTATTATAAATTGCAACATTGCAAAACTTTTTTTCCCCCAGAATTGAACTGATACAGCATCTATGCACAGAAAGACAGACATGTACGTCAAAAGGGTTAAAGAAGCGCGGTCTGCTTGTTCTCTGACATGAAACGCCATCAAACAGGTTTCATTAGCGTGGATTACAACAATTAAATTTTCCAATTGACTTTTTTCCATATAAACACAGCGTCTTTATTCCTTTTTAATTGAGCTGGCAGATTTGAAGTCAGTTCTTAAACAACAATAAAATGTTTGTCTTTTGACTTTACGAGACATTAAGTTTCCTCATTCACATTTCCTGTTAATTACGTGTGAGATTTGATGGCCTTGATAAAAGAGCGGAGGGTGAGGTTGGTTAGCAGGAAGCAGAGAGAAGGACTGATGGAAAGACAGAGGGGAGCGAACAAGTGAAGCGGGGTCTAATAAGAATCAGAGTGGTTCCTAAAGAGCACCAAATGTTTGCCCCCCAGCGAGACCTACTCCAACCAGCCCACCATGCACACTCTTCCTCTTTCCCTGGCACAGCAACCACACCAAAGCTTGTGGTGAGGTTTTAGGCATGTAGTGAAGAGGTGAACCATTAGTGTCAAGGCAGATGTAAATGTGTTAATCTACCAACTGCAAAACCTACGGCCCATTAAAAAAAAAAGCAGCACATAATCCATCGAACAAACACTTATGTAATGGGCTTGGAGCAGTTTCAATCTCTATAATCTCTCTGCAACAGAAATGATTCAGCTTAATAAAAGTCTGCTCCTAAATTGGTTATGTTTGGCAATGTCTTTGATGCATGGTGAGGGTAAAAGCCTCCCTGTTGTGTGTGATGTACCTTGAAGATGCCCACCCAGTCTTTTGGGTGGGGTGGGATGTAAGGGGTCAGGGTGTAGCAACACTCCAGGGGCACCTGGGGCAGGAAACTCTTCCCCACGTTCTGGAAGATGACGTGGGCAAAGTTGGACGTTTCCATGATGCTGATGCTGCTGCCCGGCGGCGAGTCCACCACCTGGAACGATGACATTGTATCCTATCGGTCACTTCATTGGTCTATAGGACAAAAGAGACCAGGACACAGAAGTTAAGTATCATGAACAGCAGAATAAATAAGAAGTATATCATTCAGTTGCACACAGAAAACAGAAAAGGGTAAAAATGTAGTCAAACACAGGCTTATTCTGTGATGAGTTCCCAAGATCTCTCAGAAAATGTATTTGTATTAAAGACCAAGCATAGGTGTAGTGGTATATACTGAACCCTAAGCAGAGGTATTTTTCATATTACTTTATAGTAAAAGTATACAAGGGTCTTATCATAGAGGGTATCATGTGCTGTACAGATGATGAAGCCTCAGAGGCGACTGTATGATTTTGAGCTGTATAAACATAATTGACATGACTTGAATACAAATAGCCACAGTCTCCATCTTGCAGAACTAAACCTGCATATAATTGGTTAAGATAAATGCTGTATCAATGATCTGTTCTGCACAAAGAAAACCTTTCTTTCCTAACTTGCCTTCAGTGCCGCAACCAAAGCAACTGATGCAGGGTCGTTAAATAACACGAAGGCTGTGGAGCGCAATCATGGGATAATTTTGAGGAAATTAGAATGGGTTGTAAAAATAATAAGTACAAATTTACCATTTTGAGTTCAACCCTATTCTCTAAATGTAGTATTTTATGGTGTGGTATTGTATATTTACCTAAAAGGGAATTTTACTTGTCAATTGAGAAGTCACGATGTTGATTAATCGATTAGTCATCGACAGAAAAGTAATTTCAAACTTACTTGATTATAAACTGACGGTTAAAAGTAACCTTTCATGCAAAAATGGCAAACAATGCTGTTTTTAGCTTCTCTATTATGGAGATGTCATGCTTTTATCAGTTTTATATCTCATTAAAGTGCATATCTTTATGTGTTGGACTTAGATATCAAGACTTTTAAAGAGATCCCCTTGTCTTTGGGATAGACATTTCCCCTATTTTCGGACATGTTATAGACCAATCTTTCAATCAATTAATATAGAAAAGAATCGGCTGTTGCAACATTAGAAATAACTTCTTAGCTTTGAAGAAGAATAATGTTTTGTCTGAGGTTCAAGAGGAGCTTTCTTAGTTTAAAGACAGTGATGGCATTGTGAGTCTAATCCACTTCCTTTAACAAGGCAATGAAAGTGTAAGGAAATTGCAGTAGGACATATACTGTAATGAAAGTGTGTTTTAAGACTGTTACATATTACTAAAAGACAACATAACACTGCAGAATACATTTGTACTATTTTTCTTAGCCTCTAAAAAACAATACTCAAACAGACCCTTTAAGTAAAGATAACTTCTTACACCAAATTGATCACCTAGCTAACATAGTTAAGGAGGCTTAAAGCAACATTATACCCATGTTACAAGACAGCACCACACCCCTGTGACGAATCACCTTACAGCAAGGCAGTTAGCTTTAACTAATGAAACTAAGCATTACAGAGTATAAGAAGAGCAAGTGTAAATGTGAAGCTGCTTAAAAGTGATGCAAATCAATGCATCTTTTACTGTATTAAAGATTAAACAACAAACCATTTCCACTCAAGATAAATGTGAAAGTAAGTCACAACACATTCTCAATCCAGCCAAGCAGCTAACATAACATTGTCTGTACAGTGAGCCACATTGATCAAAATTTCTTCATGAAACATCTAACGCAGAGCTATGTATATAAAATAACCTCAGTTACTCAGAGGATAATCTATTTACGGTGGTAAGGCAGCTAACATTAGCTTGTGAACAGGCCATGTCGTGTCAAGTCACTAGCTAGCTTTCCTCGTAGGTCTGCTAGCATGCTGGCACAAGACGCGACAATCACAGGCATTGATTGAGCATGCAGTTAAAAAAATAACCTTTGCATATGAAATCCACTTGCAAAAAATAGCGAGTTTCTGTCGGGCAGGCCGATGTTTTTGCCACTGTCCCCGTTGTTGACAAAGCTCTGACGATGATGCGTCTCTTCCTGAATGATGCTCCACTTCCGGGATGCTGAGCACCACCAATGATGCTGAGGAGGGGGAGAAAGCAGATTTTCTCTACTACAGAAAATAACTAAATTAGTTACAAAAGTTAATTCAATCAGTTTAATAATCATCTTCTCTTGCCTCATACATTTATAGCTGATTTGACTTACAATAATAACCCATAATTGCTGTGGAGATAATCTGCTGTGTATATATAATGTCGTAACTATATAGCATTCATTACAATACAAAATATATACTGCATAGCTATATCATTTGTTATGAAATCTAATGATTTTACGTTTGTGTTCATTTTAAGTGGATACTGTACTTACAAAAGTGGCTAAAGGGCATTAGGCAGTAGCACAGGATGTCCCGCCTTTGCCTTCTTCTGATTGGCTGCGGAAACTTATCGAGAGCTGCGATTGGTGGAAACCGCAACTGATCATAACAGTTCGGTTGGGCTTTCCTTCCTTGACAGCTGTCACTGTACGCTGAGGTCAAGGGGAAAGAAGCATGGCTGCGTTGTTTAGAGGGTCGCGAAACCTATTGTTAAGGTGGACAAAGCATGTCGACCTTGCTTTCGGTAACGTATTCGCTTATGTTGTCGGTTTCCTTGTGCCGTTTTCCCCCGTGTGTTGAGGGTAAAAGGCAAGCGGAACATGCTCTGCTACAGCCTGTTAGCTAGCTCGTTAGCCAACTGAAAAAAGTGTGAATACTTACTGCTCATGCTAGTTAAGTAAGACAGTGCGGACACAATGTCCTGAGTCTGTCACCTGCTGCGTTGTGTTCAGTCTGCAGTCTGTTAGGACAGTGTGCTTAATGCATAAGCATAATGAAATGTGAAGCAATAGCCAGCAGCAGCTAATTTTAATTGACCATGATCTCTTTGTTAAAGACACCTTTAGAGTCTAGATGGATGGGTAAGATATGGATTGAGCTCTTATTGTATTAGTCTGCTCTGGATGTTGCTATTCTGAATACACCAATGTGTGTTTTTCTTTACACACATTAATAGGTAGCTTTTGATTGCAACACAACGCCCACTCCGTCCACTCCTCCTGCCCCTCCTACCCCTCCTACAATACAACAGAACTTGTTTTTTTGTATCAGAAACAGTGAATGTGGATATAAATTGTCCTTGTTAAGACACTACTTGTAATTCAAAAACAATTGCCATGATATTATAGTTACACTGCTCCCTCCTTCACTGCATTTAACTCTCTGGTGTTCAAATTGTTGTGCTATGAACTGTTGCTTTTATTCTTTAATGTTGTCATTGCATTGCAATGGTGTTATTTGGCTACACAAATAATTTCCCTTAATAATGGCCTAAAAAACAGTGCTTTCTCTTTTCCCCTGGTACTACCTTCATGAAGCAGACGTGGTCTTTCCCCATTCCTGTACAGAAAGTCTCAAAGTCCATTGTTTGATGGTGTGTCATTAGGATAACACTTATGCTAGGACAGTTAATATCAACTTGAAGGAATAGTTTTGTCTCCAGAGTAATAGCATTGTGATACAGTATAGTATATGATGAGGAGGTTGTTACATTTACAGTAGAGATGTTGTTTTTGCTTCACTGTCCAGGCCTAATCCTATTGCTGTGTTCTGGGTTCAGTGCCAGGGTTTCCACTCTGTTTAGTACCTGTTAACCTGGCTGGACCTTGGCTGAACCAGAAGTGTTTAATAGCCTGGCCAGACTGCGCTAAAAGCTGGTCTTAAGTTACAGTAGACAGATTTGCTCTGTTGTTATTGATTGTAAATTGAGAGTTTAAATCTTGAAAATATACATTTTGCAGTTTTTTAAGTTGCTTTTAACTGGAATGTTTCCTGATAGACATTAGCCATAGGAACCAAAGGTTTCCATAAGACTACTAGTAGAAAGTAGTCTCACCATCATTTTAAGTACTCCAATATTCTAATCAACTGTTTGAGTTGCTCTGGGATTCTCAATTTTCTCTATCTTTTCCACACATCTAATGACAACTTTGTTTTCCTCCTCAGTGTCATCGCGATCAATGGCTTCAAAAACCCCCATTGGGTTTGTTGGCCTGGGGAACATGGGCAGCCCCATGGCCAAAAACCTGCTAAGAAACGGTTATCCTGTTATTGCCACTGATGTCTTCCCTGAGTCTTGCAAGGAGCTGCAGGACATGGGTGCCCAGGTAACACTCAGTAGCACATTACATATTGACATTTTAACATTTAACAGAATATAACATTTAACAAGTAAACCAACAAACTTGACAATTATTGCAAGCTTTTACGAAGCAGTTATTGAAACTTAATGCAGATCTTTTTAGAAGAGCTACAAAATAAATATGTGCTATGGGCCAACAGCTTCTCATAAATAAGAACTTCAACACATCCAATTTGTTAATGAATATTGTGTTGTTGATCTAATGTTTTGTGCAATTTTGACTCCAATCTTTAGGTAGTAGACTCTCCAGCAGACGTGGCAGAAAAAGCCGACCGTATCCTCACAATGCTCCCCTCCAGTCCAAATGTGATTGAAGTCTACACAGGTCCAAATGGCATCCTCAAGTAAGCATCATTTACTATTCACGCATTCATGCAACCCTAATGTACCTCTTAAAAAATTATAAGACAGAAACATCACAATTGCAGCATGTTAAATGTATGAACAGAGGGGCTTGGCCAAACATTTGCTATATATGAAGTGTTAATGCTTTATGTTTTGCCCTCTTTAGGAAAGTGAAGAAAGGAACCCTGTTGATTGACTCCTCCACCATCGACCCTGCCGTCTCGAGAGAGATGGCCGTTGCTGCCGAGAAGATGGGTGCTGTGTTCATGGACGCTCCAGTGTCAGGAGGTAATGTGTCAGCCACATTTGTTTCAATGTTTATCCCGTCTCTGCTAACATTTCACAGAATCGTTCATATTCTCTGCTCTCGTGTTTCACCATGTGCAGAGCTTTGTTTCTCTACGCACACATGAAGCAGTGGAGAAACAGCTGAAGTGAAAATGATGAACATGATAACGTCATGGGAGACTGTAGTTTTGGTGTTGTAACCAGAGCTATACCAGTTAATATTCGGTTAAAACAGATTAGTGATGCTGTTTTGCCTGCATTGTTAATCGTGAAGTGCTGCAAGTGATGTAATGAAGCGCCGGAGCCTTTTATTAGGATTGGACATTTTGCCTAACTCCTATTTTAAAAAAATTGCCTTTTAAATGCTATAGTGGTTGTCAGCAACTGGTCACATCTTAACTTGTGAGCCTACAGTTAACACACCAGTTATAATTTACTGGATGGATACTCAACCCCTGGCATTTGCTCATGGTGTTCTTCCCCACTGTTATGGAAGAAAGAACAAATAGGGGCAACAGTCAAACCAGCTTCAAATGTGACATTTAAATGTGCTGGGCGATGAATCTCGTTCATTTCAATGTGAAGAGTGTCTCATGTTGATTTAAAAAGTAATTGTTAAATATTTGGAAAAGAAACTCACACATTATTAAATAAACGTTATTAAAATAAATTAAAATAAATATATTAAAGTGTTAAATTGGAGAATGGAATTTGCTGTTTTGGTAAAATTAGTGTTTAAATAAATGTGCCCATATGCTGCACACAAGCATATATATTATATATAAAACACTGCATTATTAAACATGTGCATGTTTTTGATTTGCTGTCTTTCTCTCTAATGTTTTTACAGCTGCTAAGTCCATCTCTGCATATTTTAGATTTTGAGATCTGTAGTTAGGCCATTAAGACTATAGGTGTAGATGGCATTATCAAAAGCAGAATCAGACTCTTAGTTGGTTCACTTAAGAATACCAATCATATTGTTCGAGCCATGACCCCTCAGCCTTACTTCTGAACTGTCTTATTCTCTTTTGTATATCTAAGCTATAGGACCTTTTTGGGTTAGTGCTAGGACATGGGTTGTAATTACTGAGCGGGCCAGCCAGTAGGTGCCCTCTTGAGGTTTTATTGCTGCTTTTGACCAGAGGTCTTAAAGGCAAGGTTAAGGTTTTAAGTCCTCATTATGTTGGTGCTGTCTCCCTGTGACGGCTCTTTGACAGAGCACAGGATCACCAGTCGTCCTTAATGGGCTGAGCCGCTGTGGAGAATCCTGTGTCAGAGCTTTTCATGTTGATGGAGCCGTAATGGCGGGTATCCCATGTTAGTGCCTTTCATGTCAGATAAAGAGTCATAAAGAGGAGAGAATCTGCCCTCACATGGAGTGCAGGAAAGGAGAGGAGGGAGATAAGATATGAAGGAGACACATCGCAGTAAAACTGTCCGTCTCTCTTTTCTTCCACACACACACATTTTTTATTTCCATTCAGCATTACAGTGAAGGTATGCTACATGCTGACATTCCTGCTCATCTGGTGACTAACTCTGATCATAACAGATTTGTGTTTTATTGCACAATCTTTAATTCATGCACAAAACGCACTGTATTCCCCATCCTCGCCCTGACAAACACAGACTTAGCCCACACTGGCATGTTTACCAGCTGGCGTCTGCAGAACAGACCCGACTGCAGTCAGTGAGATCAGAGCCTTAAGCCTGTTACTATCCCTTAACACACACGCTGTTTACATACTATAGACAGTTCACAGTTTGTGTGTGTGCAGTCCTCTGTGAAGGTTCTTCCTTTCCTGTCACTTAACTAAGCCTCTTTTACTAGCCTGAGATGACCAATGATTTACCTTCTACCTCTGGCCTCTGCAACTAGCTGTGCAGACACTCTTCTTTCCCACACACATGCACACACTGCATGCACCCGTCACCCAGTGTCACCTTGGGACATCCACACGTCATATTCAAGAGTGCATACAAATACCAAGTGCATAAAACAATCACTTGCCCCGAAATGTAAGGAGTATCCCTGTTTTTGATTGTTGTTTGTCTTACAAAAAACGTATATTTAAAGATGCCACCACCTACGTCTTTAGGAATGTGATGAGCATTTGTAATAGTTTCTGACATTTCTTAGAAAGATAAATGTTTCTGATGTCTTTAAAATGCACACACTTAGACTTTCAGCCCGACTCGTGAATGGTAGTTTGTGTGTGATCTTGATGTCCCAGGCTAAACATAAGGAGACATACATTTCATGAAAGATGGTTTCAGCATGTGGCAACTTCATTCCCAATAGCAAGAAACATGACCACCTCCCTATCCCTAGCCCACTTTCCATCTCTCTGGGTGGGATATGAGGTTACATGCTCTGTTCCAACCAGGAGATGGCACCCTACCCAAATAGGGCATTGTCATCCTCAGGAGGTTTGTGTGTATGTTTGACAGCAGCTCAGTTCTGAGTGTGACCAATAGTACTTATAATATGCCATATATATATATATCCACAAATAAACCAAATGTTACATATGAAAATAGAAATTGTCTTTAATACATAAAAAACAACTGGCTTATTCTCAAGCAGACACACAATGATGATACACATTGATTTATTCTATTCTTTTAACATAATTTATTATATTTGCTGAATGAACTTTATAAATATAGACATTTTCTAATCAAAATGTATTTTGTTCACTTGGTGTAACGATACACTCGGCACAGACTTGCTGATCCCCTGTAAACTCTTGCAGACACAGTCTGCTCTTTTTGTGGTTTCTGCATTTGTTTTTAATTTAGGTTTTACTTCTAGATAAAATTAATCCTTTCGTGTATGTGTGGTGTGTGAGGCAGTGTGTTTTACACAGAAATGTTTTTTTGTATGTGTGTATGTGCATTTTGTGCGTCACTAGAGGTTTGGCATGCCAACCGTGGGATCTGAATAGTGGAGTCGCAACCCTTTTTAAAAAGATCTATCAAAAACACTGTAACTTTCTTCTCGTGGGTATCTTGCCTGCTTTCATTTTTGCACACTGACCAGCATCTTGGCTTTTGCCCTGCAAGACCCAGCTGTGTCCTGGTACACACACACACACACACACACACACACACACACACACACACACACACACACACACACACATATCCATATAGTTTTAATCTCTGAGCAAACACTTTCCTGCATAGACACAGTTATATTAACTTAGACACTGGCTCGTCAGGCATTTGCTTGCACACACACTTCTACCACTCTCTGGTGTCCTTAAAAGCGTCCGCATGCAAAGTTGACCCACAACAAAACAAACTCTGATGTCACAGGCTCAGGGTGTTGGCACGGCGATGGCAAAAATAGGAGGTCTGGCTAAAAAGTGGCGGGGTCGTTAGCAGTAATTACCCAGAATGCCTGTGTCTGTGTGCCCATGGTGGGCTGCCACATTGCTAACGGACGATGGCTTTTAAAAGGCCCTAAAAAACCTTTCATTGTGTTGTTCCCAGCGCTGGGAAAGTCTGCTATCGGGGCAATTGAAAGCAAAAAGGAGCTGTTTTGGGACCATCGGCACTCGGGATATGTTGCTTGTTTGCGAGCTCTTATAATCCTTAGCTAACTACCTCTTTAGGCTGAGTCTCAACACTGCTCTAATCATAACCATACCACATCAACTGAAGCCTGAGTGTTGCAGTGTGTCATTTGCCGACAGTTTGAACGTCATCCTCCAGCCTGTAGGAGCTTGTTCAAACAAACGCTGGCACCAGTTTGTTCGTCAAGCAACACTGCCGATCCACTGCATGCCGACTGATACAGACTCCATTTCTCCCTCCAGGCAAACAGGACATGTAGTCAGACTTGAAATGCAGATAGTCATCATTGTATATTTAAAAGGTTTATTCTTGCCCTTGGACATAAGATTTTAACAAAACACTCATTTTTTCTGGAGCTTTTATTGGCATTACACTGTCTAAACTAATATTTATTCGTTAAAGCATGAACTTTGGTACTTAAAGTCAACCTCTAAATGTTCTTTTTGTCACTGTTACTTCCCTTGTATTTCTGAGCCTCACTGTGCAGAGTGATGTATGTGAAGAGTTCAAAACAGGAAACCAGTTTTCATATTCATCTGATATACGAGTAAGTTTCTCTGTGCTTATTTTATATGTGAATGTAGGAGGTATGAGCACACTTTTCATAACTAGTTCGGCAGCCCATCTCAGTCCAGTATGTGTGATGTGTAAATCTGACTCCTTAAAGAGTTTTCATTGACATTTACATAATTGGACTTTTGGGAAAAACCATGTTAGATATTGGCCAGTGGACTGGGAGCTGTAGGGTTGCTGGTTCAAGTCCCTGAACAGACCTAAATATGGAGTGTGGACTGCTACTTGGAGAGGTCCCAGTTCACCTCCTGGGCCCTGCCGTGGTGCCCTTGAGCAAGGCACCGGACACCCCCCTTCCGCCCTCACTCCCATTGCTCCCCGGGCGCTGTACAAAAGCTGCCCCTGCTCCTGGTACTAGACTCCTGGTACTAGGATGGGTTAAAAGCAGAGAACACATTTCACTGTGTGTGCTGTGTGCTCTGCATGTGTGACCACTAAAGAGGGTTTCATCCCTCCTATTAAAAAAAAAAAAAAAATTTCTTACCAAGAATATACTTTTTATATATCTTACAACAGGAAGCCTCTCCAAGTTTTTTCAGAGAATTATTTTGGTCCCAAAACAATATGATTTGTTTTGATTGGGTTACACATTTAAATCACAGTATAACATGCTACCATTTTCTAAAAATAGTGACATTTTTTGATAAATGAGTGCACATGCTTTGGATAATTTATTTTCCATTATGGGCTTTTATCTTGGCTCTATATGGTGCATTCATGTGACACTGAGAACTCAGACTCATGGATTAAGTGGTTGAAAGTAGTAAATAAAGAATCAGTAGCCAGTTCAGACCAGTCTAACTAAATGTTTGCCACTGGTATGCTTGGTGAGAGGAAGCAGCATAAGGGCTCCGAAGGCAGTTTAGTGAAGGTTAGTGGTATTTTCTGACACTGAGTTAAGGAATCATGTTGGACGGGCAGGGGGTGTTGCTGTCGCAGTCCGTCAAGTTGATGGCTCACAAGTACTAGAGAGCGTCAGTGGTCCAAAGACTAGATTAGCATAACAAGCCTCTCACTGACGGGTTCTGGTGACATAGGGGGAAAGAGGGGGGGCAGTGGGAGAAAGGGTGTAGGGCGGTAAAGTGACCAGGGATGTCGATGATGGAGGGGTGGTGAGGGGGGGACTCTAGCCCATGCTCCAGATGGGGGGAGACCCACAGCAGCTGGGGACTGGCTCTCACATCTCTGCCCGTATGTCATCTGCTGTGTGTGCAGGCACATCGTAAGCTGGTGTATGAGCAAAACAAAAAATCTGTCAAATGTAGCTCAAACGTCACACTGCATGTCACACACCCAAAAGGGAATTAGCATTCTGTCTGTATCAAGGACAGTTTCTGCACTAGAGCCGTAATAATTGGTCCGCTAACAGATTAGTCTATTGACAGATAAATAATCGGCTATAATACAAACAATTATAATCCAATAACTGTTTTAATTAAGTAATTCTACATGCAGAAAATGGCAGGAAATGCTGTTTTCAGCGTCTCGTATAGAGATTCCCTTATTTTTTCAATTTAAATTAATACTAAACTAAATATCTTTTCAGTATTAAGTCCAACCTTTTTCTCTAATGGAGTATTTTAATGTTGTGGTATTGTACTTTCCTTAAAAAGGTATACCATGATTTGACTTGTTGATTGATTAGTTATAGGGAGAAAGAAGTTGCAATGACAGAACAAAAGTCTACAAATAATCTTACCCTAACTACTTTCATAATGAAGTCACTTTTTAATGCAAAAATACCAGAAAATGCTATTTTCAGCTTCTCAAATATGGACAATTCCTGCTTCTTTTTTTTATTATTATTTTAAATAGAATATCTTAAGGTTTTGGATTGACAAAACAAGACATTTAAAGACATAACCATGGACATTAAGAAACAGGGATGGATACTTTCACTACTTCTGACATTTTATGGACCAACAATTAAATACTTAGTTTAGAAAATAGGGTGCAGATTTAATAGCGCAGCTCTATTTTGCACTTCAACCGTTGGATTGTAAATGTGTTTGTGTATAACTGATTCCTTGCATGAGACCAACCTAATTGGGGATCATTATTAACTTGCTCCGTCGTAGATGAGTCTCATTGGGCCGGAGAAAGGGATTGATCGTGGACCTTTCCTGCTCCCTTTATCCTGTGTCACCTACCATTGACCAGCCTCTCCCCCACGGACTGGAGCAGTTACACATGATGATGATGATGATAATGATGATGAGGGCTGGCCTAGTGGTCAATGGACAGGCATTACAAACTAAACCCTCAGGGCTGTATTAACATTAGTTTACAAGAAACTATGTTGACGCTTGAATGATCTCTTCCGTTATTTTCTTCTAAAGACCCAAACTTTCTCCACTCGTGGTTCTCATGGAGCGTTTTCGTGCAGCAGTCAGTTCTCATGGCTCTGCGCTCGTTAACTGGAGCCGATAAAGAGTCTGTTTTCAACACAACGTCCGAACATTAGCAAAGTTGGCAGACAAGCTGTTGAAAGTGCTGATTTCTTTTATTTAGCGATTTTGGTTTCTGCTCGTACAGTTTCACGCATTTACTTGATATCCGTTGTGCTTTTTACAGGGTCTGCTTGGGTTTTTAATTTGTTTGAGAAAAAGATCTGCCTTGGGGTGTAATTATAATGGTGGGCCACATGATGCTGCGTTGTTGGCCTGTAAACATCCTACCCCCACTGGCTTACACTGCCAGCAGTCAACTCCCATCGACTCAAAGCTGTTAGCCTAAGTGTGAAAGCTCTTTTCAGTCTGACTTATAGATTGCTGTCAGGCAAGCAAAAACATAACATGTGGATATTGTTAAGAACTTTGGCAAACAATACGAAAATAATGCCAAAACCAGAGTTTGTTTACACTAACTACATTTGGACATGAACTTAAGCGTAACCCTTAATCACTCCTGGCATCCTCAAAGAACATTTACATTATCATTTTAGGAAATAGGGTGTTTGGAAGAGCTCAAATTATATTATAGGTGTTGTTTTTGCTTAAAGTGTTTCTTTGTATACTCTGCGGGGAGAAAAAAGGGTTGTGGCTCGTTGTCAAATGCGTCATTCAGTAACAAACTCTTTTTGTGTGTGTATGTGCGTTTGCAACTGAGTGTGTTGTTTGCGTAGCCTCATATTCACAAATGTAGCTTCATTTAAACCCACCACCAATAAAAAAGTGCCTACTGGTTAACATGCGGCTCGTAACTCCGAGACACGGCCTCAGAAGCTCAGACTGACGTCTTATTGGCGGACCAGCTCTGGGATCTGCACCTGTCTCTGGTACACACACACACAGGAACCCACACACTGATTCTGCATGCACACACCAGAGACATTCTCACTTACTTTGTACATACATGCGCCACTTCAAAAAGAGTTTAAAAGGTTATAACCTTGTCATGAATTGCTTTGGTTGATTGTGCTGTGTGTAATGAAAGAAGTGCTAATGAATTGAGTGCTCACTACAAAACCAAAGCTGTTTCTCTGATCTTCCTTTGCCTTTACACAGCCAGCTTCACCCTCTCATGTTTATGGTTGATGACTGTCGTCGAAGCCTGCTGTCAAGCATCTGAACTAATAGGGCTTGATTGCCTGCTTATTAACTTGAATCTTGTTAATTGAGGAGATCAGATGAAGGAGATGTATGTCTCCTTTTGAATTAAAGCTAACTTGCACGGGCCACACAGAATACACTTGCACACACACGCACACACACACACACACAGATATGCACACTGTGTGGTGCCTCCATACGTCATGCAACATATTATTGGAGCGCCTTACTCTTTCACTCTACAAATTAAAAGCCACAGAGTAGCTCATTAATATTCCAGCCAGCTTCAACGTACTGTGAGAATATTTGCCTTTGGTTATTTAACAGTAAGGACCAACCAGAAATTGTCCCCTGGAGCAAGATGAGAGAAAGTGACCGAGGAGAGGAGAAGTTTTTTCCCAAGGGAATTATTTCCCAAGAGGATCGCCTGCTAGACATTAGAATGATATACATGTTTTTTATCCAAATCTCAAAATGATATTACATATATATTAAGTATTTTTTTGGCATTATATACACGTAACCTCTCCGTTGTGGAAGTGTTTTCAGTATTTGCATCCCTCCTCTACTCTTTCCTCTCCATCTCTCAACCCTGTATCTTCTATCATAAGTGCCCCCCCAACCCTTCTACACACACACACACACACACACACACACACACACACACCTTGTCTCCCCCCCTAGGGGGCGTTGTGTAGTTGTGCAGTGCTAACGATCCCGGACTGTCACTCCCGCTGGGATGGATGAGCCGGCGGGCCCGGCACTCAGGAAGCCTCATTAGGATTCCTCTTTAATCCGTCTCTGACAGGACCAGTCCGAGAACGGGATGTCCCCTCACACACACACACTTACACACACGCGGTAGAAGCATAGCCACTACATAGACACTGCATAGACATCACAGAATAACACACAAACACAAATGCACTTTTGCCCATGCACAATGAACAGACTCACTGACACCCCCAGCACACACATTGTTATGCTAATGATTTGTTATTCTTCCACCAACAAGGATCTTCCATCATCCCGGTGTCACTGCCTATAGAAATCCACTACAGATCATAAGAGCTTATTATGGGTGATTAGTTAATTTGAGGGAGGGAGAGTTGGGGGGGACGCTGGGAGGTAGGAAGAGAAAGATCGTTTTCCTTCTCTGCTGTCATCTCTAAAACTCTCTTGCTCTCTCTCTTTCTCTCTTGCTCTCCTTCTTTCTCTCCTTAGCGAAATATATTGATCAGCACGTTGACTGTGTTATCAATAATCTCCTCTTTAGTCATCCGCAAACAGTGATCTCCACTAATGAACCAGCACAGTTGTCACACTGCTCTTTCTGTGCGTCCTTGTGTGTTGATGTGTATTTGCCTGTTAGAGAGAACACAAGCATGAAGAATGAAAACTAGTAAAGGAAATAAGAAGTGATAAGATGTATTGAACTTTTACAACTATCTGTAAGTAAGATAAACTCTAATCAACTGTATCATTATTTATATGATTATTGATACATTTATAATGATAGCATAGTCGAGAAAAGTGTTATGACTACTTCCGCCGTGTGTATCACAACTAACTTAAACTATTTGGCCAAACAAACAGTAAAATCGCCATAAATCTGAGCAATCTGTCACCAAAAGAAACTGTCATATTACACTAAAATAGACTAAGTCAGGCATATAAATGACATTAAAAAAGACAACAGAAAGTCACAGAAAGGATCAGAGTCTATCATGTCTATGGTCTGTGAACCATATGTGTGTATGATGGGTGTGTGAGGCGGCCTTATGTTAAGCGTGTGTTTGCCGTGATCCATCGGCAGCTGCCGCAGCGTGGGCTTCGTTACGTGGCCCTAATGACCTGCTGACAGCTCAGCACTGACACAGACACACACACACACACACACACACACACACACACACAGTGTAGTGGCATCATACACTTGACAACAGAAGAGCCAATTAAAGAAGGGGGAGGAAAAAGAGATGTATATTTATGTTTATGGTTCATAGTAATATACAGTAAGTCTCCTCTCCTCGCCTCCCATATCCTTTCCCCTTATTTCCTCTCCCCTTATTTCCTCTCCTCTTTTTTCCTCTCCCCTCCCCTCTTCTCCTCTTTTTTCCTCTCCCCTCCTCTCCTCTCCTCCCCTTTCCTCTGCAGTAAAGTCTATAATGTGACTTCAGCTGTTTTGTCCCTGGTAATTCCCTTTTAATTATTAACACTGACATTATTAGGCTTTCACTATTAAGAGCCCTTTCATTAGAGCCAGACGACACCCTAAAGAGACATTTGAACTCGCTCTCTCTCTCTCGCTCTCTCTCTCTCTCTCTCTCTCTCTCTCTCTCTCTCTCTCTCTCTCTCTCTCTCTCTCTCTCTCTCTCTCTCTCTCTGCCTTCCCTTTTCTTCCTTTCCTTTTCCCAGATAACTGAAAAGTCACTTTGCATGCAGAGTCACAGTCTTTTTACTTCAGTACTTTTCTAAGTATTGTGTTTGAGATCAGAATGATATTACATTTGTGTCCCTGTGTGAGTTTGTGTGTACCAGCTGTGCTTTGTGTTAATGTTTGGAGTTATTCAATAAAGCATGCAAGGGACACTGCCATTGCACAGGAGACTCAGGCCTGCTGGGTCGAGCCCACTCTGAAAGGGGTTATTTCTGCATTAAGGACCCTGTGGGGTGGGCAGAGGGGGGGGTGAGGTTGCCTCCCACAACATGGCACGCTCCTTAAGCCATCAGGCACGGTGAGGGACGTTTAATTGAACATGATAAAGTGTAAAGTTAATTACCCCTCACGCCTGTCACTGATACCCCTATGAGGGGGGCTGGCCTTAGGCACAGCTGTTGGTGTGTGTGTGAGACAGAGAGAGTAAGGGTGACAGGACAAAAGGCAAAGGCTCCCACGAGGGTTGTGCAGAGGATGATGGCAACAATCGGCTTTTAAAGATACCTCTGTCCCTCTGGTGCTCCACTACTTAACACGCCTGTCCCACTATGAGTCCAACACACACACACACACACACACAGTACACATTTGACCTTTTACACACTGTTGTTAGTGTTGAAACAGTCAAGTGGTTGATGTATTATGTTCTTTTGTGTGGCAAATCTATACATTTTAGTTGGATACACCTGTTTACTTAGGCTCAAACTGTGGCTGCGCTATTTTTATTTGTCACGTTTAACTCACTCTTTAACCTTGTATAAAAGTTTGTAGTGTGTTGCAGGCAGAGCTGTTAATCTTTTCATTATGTCATGATCTGATTCGATTTTGGATTTGTGAAAAATCATTGCATGAAGGCATGAAAGTACGTATAACGTATTTAAACATTATTTGAAGAAAAAAAAAAGATATACTCCCTTGCAAACCTAAGACAAATGGTATTCATGCTACACTTGGGCATTAGTAACATTTTACTTTTTGTTTAGTATTTCTCAATTCTCAGTTAAAAAACAAACAAGTTTAAGTTATACAAAAAAAAATAGGCTGTCTGATAGATAAATAAAATTGGTAGGCAGTTCACACAATAATGCTGAATACAACTTTGACTTGGTGTGTAGGATTGTCCTCATTGTATCTTAATCTATGTTTGTAGAAAAAGATTTTCAATTTTTTGAAGTTGTGAATCAAGTCAGAATATTACAATATTAATTCTTACACAAATCTATTTTCCCTCCAACACTATTTTCAGGTCCACAGGTCTGGGTCGTACTATCTCAGAGCCAGGGGATGGATCTGATGAATGTGTGTACTCAGTGTGTGTTCACATCAGCACAGTTTGAACATGTGTTCTGTGTTCAGGTGTCGGCGCTGCCAGCTTGGCCAAACTGACCTTCATGGTGGGGGGAGCGGAGGAGGAATACAACGCTGCGCAGGAGCTGCTCACCTGCATGGGAGCCAATGTTGTCTACTGTGGAGGGGTTGGCACTGGACAGGTAAAGACTAATGCATGCTAACACACACACACACACACACTGCCTTGTTTCAGTAACTTAAACACATACTGTACTTTATATATGAACTTTCCATGATTTGCGTCTTTTCATTGATTACATTATATTTTATTTATTTTATTAATAGGTATTTATTTTTCATCCTATTTATTGATTTTGTCTTCCTTTATTTTACCGAAAGGGATCACCATTTCATTGTGTTTTATTTTTGATTAGCTTTTACTGCTGTGTCTCTTAAAGTGTTTTTTGTTTTGTTTTATTTGATGCTGCATGTAAAACTCTGGTTGTGTTTTAAGTTGTGTTTGTGCTGCCCCTGATGCAAGAACAGGGCTATACAAATAAAGCTTATTGTTATAAAAATAAACAACTAATGGTTTGTGTATTTAAAAATATATAAAATGCACTATAATATTGTTCATTTTGAACTTTTAGATGACAGTCCATTATTCGACCATCTTTCCTTTAACATAATACAAAAGGAATCTTAAGCAGTTTGAATATCACACTTTAACTTTTGAAAATTATTTTAAAAAATAACTAATCCAGGAATTGTCATGCTAGAAGTCTTAGTGAAATATCTTTGTAGGTAGCCACTTGATTGGCACATTCACAAGTCTATAGTATCTGAGTATGATGTACCTTTTTTAATGAATTCACATCCTGTATTACATGTTGTCTTGGAAACCTCATTATACACAAAATAAAAGTGCCTGTTCTGTTTTAATTTAATCTTCTGTAGGCCGCTAAGATCTGCAACAACATGCTCCTGGCCATCGGGATGATTGGGACCGCAGAGACAATGAACCTTGGCATCAGGTACAGTCGGCCGATGCTGCGCTAAGCTGCTTCCTGCCTGTTATCCTAAAGGGAAAAGCAAGGATGAAGATAGATTTACATGGGAAAGGTTAATGTAGCTGTAACACTTTGCAGCAGAGCAGAGACATTCTGACACAGGGAAACCTCTGATTGGGCTATTAAAAATGGATATACCTTACTTCAACTTATACCACCTAAGCTGTTAAATGGAAAATGAGCTAGTAATCACAATATGTTGCTCGTGCAGACCAGTGAGGTGTAACTTCATGTCAAAACCAGCTGTTCAGTAGATCCAGTGGGCTTCCTTTTTCTTGTTGAGGGACGTGGAGCAGTAGACTTTTCCTCCCGAGTCAAGCAAAATCAAGATATTTGTTTATAAGCCGTACAATCACCATGATCTTCGAGGTGGCACGTTTGAGGGTCCCTCATTTTAACCACGCATGATATTGGCCCTTTGATATAGCTGTCACTATAAAAGCAATTGCTACACCAGTGATATGGCTGTTACTGTGGCAGTATTTCACCACATCTATACTGGTTTGGAAATGTGTGTGTGTGTGAGTTTGTGTGTGTGTGTGTGGTTTATGGAAGTGCAAAGGGGTCAGCCCAGCCCCGATTGGGAGCCGCCTATGCTGGAGAGAGATGGATGAGGGGGCGGAGCCAAAGATTCTGATTTACATCTACTGATTGAGCTCTCACCAGTATCCTGTCACAAGCCTGTCATTGAACACCGCCTAGATATCCCATCATTCATCATGGCACAAAGGCTGAGAATGATGGGATATGAAGTCTAATGAATTAAACCAAATCATTTGGATATGACTTAAAATATGTGGCTCATCGAAGGATTCAAAAGTATCTTAACATCCAAATCAATCAATCTTTGGTTAAATTGTTAGGAAATTAAGTCTACACATCAGTTATTCTTCACATGAATGAATTAACCTGAGCCATCACAATAGTTTTTTTGACCTCACAAATGTGAATTTATAATCTACTTTATTATTACACATCCCCTGCCAATAATAGACTGTTCCCTCTGTTTAGTGTGTAACTATTATGCATTTTTATGGGTTTTGCACCTTAAATGGTGTGTGTGTGTGTGTGTGTGTGTGTGTGTGTGTGTGTGTGTGTGTGTGTGTGTGTGTGTGTGTGTGTGTGTGTTGTGTGTGTGTGTGTGTGTGTGTGTGTGTGTGTGTGTGTGTGTGTGTGTGTGTGTGTGTGTGTGTGTGTGTGTGTGTGTGTGTGTGTGTGTGTGTGTGTAAATTGCTCTTCTCACAGTGCAGCTGTGTTAGTGCCGCTGATTTATCTGTGCTGAGACAGAGGAGGAAAATTGGCATGAGCAGTCGCACATAAATCCCCCACTAGGCCTCTGAAATATGGAGGCATTAAGGGAGCAACACAGATTTACACATTGCCACACTGTCTCTGATGCACACACACACACACACACACACACTTTGACACACACACTTTGACACACAGATTTACATCCACAGACACTGAAGACAGCAGTTTTCTAGCAAACTGCGACAGACTGCACATCATTGTAACATATGCCAATGAATAAAAGGATACGAATGCTAACTACGGCATCCTTTCACTTTGATTGTGAATTATTTTTTACATGCAAACTGACCCTTCAGTTATTCAGTTATGATTGTGTGTGCGCATACATGCATGGTGTGTGTGTGGGTTTCCATGTTTCCCCCCCTTCTTACTAACCAATCTCTGGGGCTTTATTATGGGGTTTGACAAAGACTGTCATCGTTTAGAGAGAGCCCACACCCGTAAATCTCCCATGCTGCATTGCGGCCCAGCCTCTTATGCAGAGAGGGCGCTCTCTTAGCCGTATATGTACAGACACACACACACACACACACACACACACGACACAGTGATACACAAAGGAGACCGAACACTCACAGCCAATTTACAGGAAAATGGCAATAACATTTTATCATGCTGGACTTTGGCCTGATAGAGCTGCCCTTTCTCGAATATGTGTATGAGTGTGTGTGTTTCTCCCCACCTATACATGCAGATGTGCACACACACACACACACACACACACACACACACACACACACACAGACACACTTAGACACATACATGCACAGTTCTGTTCGTGGAGCTAATTTGTTGATCTCAGATGGAAGCTCGGGGCCGTCTCCAACAGAGCGTGACGTTCTCTTAGTGCAAAGAATGGCCACGCATGACAATTATGAGCACACACACACACACTCCCCAGCCCGCATACACAGCCTGTTATTTGCCGTCCTTCTCGATTGGCTTTTTTCCCCCATTCCTGTTTTCTGTACCTCCTCATTTTTATTCTTTCCTTTTAATCCCTTCATTTCTCCTCTGTCTGCCATAATTTTTGCACGCAGCCAACCAGTCAGTGGTAGAGGGGGGTGAAAAGCTGCAGAGAGTAGCGGAGAGACAGGCAGCAGTGATTTTAATGATGCACATGAAGATGAAAGGAGAGGAAAAAGAGAAGAGAGGCGACTGGCCCAGGAAGGGATATGAGGCTTTTTACGGTTCACCTTGCACATGTGTACCTGCACTCATTCATGCATAAAGACAAGCAGTCACAAGTAGGGACACACATATTTGCTCTTTTATTCTTTTATGAGGAAGACAACAGGCGGATCTAAGGGCATAACAACAAAACCCTTTGTGTTGAGAGACAGAAATAGGTTTGCCACAGGACACACAGATGCACATCTCTCCCCCCTTTTAATGAATTGTGAGCATATGTTCCGATGAAGATTAAAGTTGGGTGATAAACGCGCTTGTTGCCTCTATAAATGGGATAGTAAACGCTTGTGTGTGTGTATATGTGCTCGTTAGCTCTGTAATGTAATAATAAATTGGGCACGGGTTGGCTTCCTCTCCTGTGGCATCAAACGAGGACGAGAAGCTAATCGCAATGAAACAGACAGTTAATATCAGCGCTGCAAATGAACTCCACCTGCTAGAGCCCTCCAGCACATGAACACTCTCCTCTCTTTTCTGCAGCGGCATCGCACAGCAACACGTTTGTTTCACCGTTTGTGTCTTTGTGTGTTTATCCATGTCAATCTTGTTAAAGCGTGACATGTCCTCTTCTCCACGCAAATTACCGCAGGCGAGGAACAACACCACTGCGTCAGCTAATAACCACGGCGGTGTGTGTGAGTGGCTGTGCGGGTCTGCGTGTGTGATGGGAGCAGGAGGGGAACTTCATTGATTTATCGTTAACAGAGGACAACAGCTCCCCGTCAGCGTCTCTGGTCGCTATAACAAACGATCTGTGCGCTCGGACGCGCTTTATTGTAGCTCAGCCAGTAACCTTTTCAGCTGCTGACCCAGAACGCAGGGAGGGGCTGCCTGCTTGTGTGTGCGAGAGAGTGTGTGTGTGGAGAGATGGGGGGTTTGTGCGCGATGTCAAACATATGTCCCCTAGAGTCCTCAGACAGGGAGGTGTCAGCGGGGAAGACGAGGGGGAGGAAGAGGAGAGAAGGCGGAGGAGATGAGAGGCAGGATGGCGAGGGATGCTTCAGACGGAAACTAAAAAAGCCATCATGAGCGAGACTGACATTAACAAATTGCAAGCTAAAACACATGTTAACTAACACACACGCATATGCACGCATGCGGCGGCACTCATGCCACATTTCCAAAACTGTTTGTTAAAAAAACAGAGCGGACACAAAAGAGACGAAAGGGTAAGGGAGGAGGGAGAGACATGGAGAGAGTGTAAACGCAATCCCCATTCTTAATTAGTTAGTAGACAGCTAATAAAAACTGTGGTAGTAATGGCAGAATGAGTGCCAGGTGGAGGGAGGGAGGGAGGGCAGAAGGGAGGGAGGGAGGCTGCTGGCCTTAAGGACCTATGATGGTTTAATAGTCAAATTGAGAGCAGAAAAGAGTTACAGGCCTGTAAGTAACAGTGAAGTGAGGCAGCCAGGGCTTGATGTGGTCCGCTTTACACTGGCCTTTAAACCGTTAATACACAAAAGCTGCACTACACAGACCGACACAGACGCTATAGTTACACCCTCTTCCCTGTAATGGTTGGCACTTTGTTTCACTCCCTGCTTCTGTCTGTCTTTTTGCTTTTTGCATATCATAGCCTGGAGACTTGCATAAAAGTGGGTTGCTGCAAAATGGGGCAGCAGAAGTAAGAGCGTTCTTCTATACGTGACAGTGAGGTTTATGGCTCCCCTGTGCTGCTTAACCACTTCTCCTCCTCTTTCTTTCATGAAAGAGGGATGATGAAGGATAGATGTGCTGGTAAACATCAATACTGCATTAGCCAGCATTACAAAGCCTTCAGCCATTAACACTGAGGAATGGTCACAGCCTAGCATAAGGTTCAATGGGGGTCACCACGATCACCAGCCGCCCCACACACATCTTTTTCCGTGTTGCTATTTTGCTCTGTTTTGAAAATGGATTCAATAATCGCCGATCCTATTTCAGTTTGTCCCATTTTCTTACTAGTTTATTATTATGTTTTTTTGTATACTCGTTAGGGACATTCATTAGTACAGAATAACAGTGACTTCTAGAAGTGTCCAACGTGTCACACGTGTAATTTCCAACACAAGTTCCTTGATGGGCATTGATAGTTTAGGTAATCATTAAATGACTGTACATGACACACTTCAAACACAAGGACAACCTTCCATGGCAGTACACAGATAATGACTAGTTGGTGTCAACAGCTCTGGTCAATGTTTAACCACACCTTGACAGCTGAAGAAAACTCTAAAATACTAAATACTAAACATGCTCAATTTGGTCGAGCTAGCAGGTAGCAAAATCCAGAGGGTTGAGCCTTTAATCGAGGATGCAGTTTGTGTAAAGGAAGTCTGACAGTGTTAATACAATTTTGTTCTGATATGCACTAAAACAGCATAGCGAGTAAAAGAAAGACTCAGGGCTCAATCAGAGAATTTTGCAACAGTGTTATGAACATCATTTGAATATTTTACGCCTATAATCACCCATAAATGTTGATGTTACCATGCATTAAGAACCGACTGACCTCTTCTCCTCCTTTCCCAGACTGGGTTTGGACCCCAAGCTGCTGGCAAAGATCCTCAACATGTCTTCAGGTCGTTGCTGGTCCAGTGATACGTACAATCCAGCCCCTGGCGTCATGGAGGGAGTCCCCTCTGCCAACAACTACCAGGGGGGCTTTGGAACCACACTAATGGCCAAGGTACAACCTGTCCCCTGTCTTTAAGTCACTTTCTTTTAAATTAAGTCTTGATTAAGCTTCTTTTCTTCATTCATTTTTTTACAATAAAAGGCTTGTTAGGTAGATCCAACATTTCAAATCAAAAACACAAATTATAATAAAATAAAACAGTCCCAAATCTTCATATTTTGTTGAAGCTGGATTTTTTCCCCAGGATAATAACCTTAATGGTTAATAATTTATCAAAGTTGTTAGAATCTAATGTAGTCCTGATCGACTAATTATTTTAGCAACTACTGCTAATTTTCTTTTCTTTTTGTTGGTTTTTTGTCAATCTCTTTCTCTCAATCTCAACCCTGTCATTTATTTTGTGTCACTTTTAACTGCTCTTTTGTCTGTGTGTGATACTCCCACTCTCCTCCTCACCATCCCATCTGTGACTTATTGTGCGCCACTTCATTTTACTGTCACTGCATTAGCTCTTCTGTATGGGTCAGTCTGTGCCTGTGTATTATTTAGTGCATCTGGGGGTCGTTTAATACACTTGCAATGTGTGCTCTGCATACATAAGCCTGGGAAGTTAAATTAGCACACCAAACTTCTGATAAAATAAGGATATTTATTTGATCAGCCTAGATATACAGAAATAGATTATACTATGTTAATGTAAAAACCCTGCCTCTCTTTCTCCGTCTATGTAGGATCTTGGTTTGGCTCAAAACACTGCCACCAACACTAAGACACCCATCCCTCTGGGTTCCCTCGCCCACCAGATCTTCAGAGTCATGTGCGCCCGCGGCTACGCTAACAAGGACTTCTCATCCGTCTTCCAATTCCTACGCGAGGAGGAAGGACAGTGAATGGAGGGGGAGCACAGTTAACTGTGATTTGACCATACATAAACACACATACACACACATACACATATACACACACACACACTACAACCACACACCCCAGTGCCCCTTATCCCACTATGCTCAGGAGAGACGAAGGCCTTGCCCTCCGGCGCAGATCTGCGCTCCAATTAACATACTGTATGTCGGCCCATGTCCCCTCATAGCATTAGCTGAATCATATTTTCAATTCACGACTCTCCCCCTGCATGGGGGAAATGCTAAAACTGACCTTAGATCAGTATCTAGAGACAAAGCAACTCTCTTCCCAGTCCGGGCTGAGAGTGGAAAATGAGAAGTAGGATGAGGCGCTGAAGGCTTATATATAGCATTCAAATAATATGTGGATTTTCAAGATGATTGATAAGTAATAACTGCATGATTGTTCAAAGTTAAGTTATGCTTTTGTTGGGTTTGTGCTGCTTATTGCCTGTTACCCAAATGACCTCTGGCCTGTCATTGCTAAATAAAAGAGGACAGAAAGAAAAGAAAACTCAAGCTACAGTAAGGATTCACATAGTGATGGACATTTCATTGAAGAGACAGTGCAAGAGAGTGCAGAGTTAAAGGTACCCCATTTCTATTGGGAGAAGAAAAAATCCCATATTCTCAACATGTAAGGTAACCAAAACTAGCCACACCATGGGCTCAAAGTTCACTTGTTTTGTTACATTTGTCTGTTTATGGCAGGGAGGTGGATGTCATTCAATCACCTCCTCGTCACGTGAGTCATCCTGCCAGCATAAACTTGTATTTGTTGATTTCATTTTTCAGTCATCCAGTTTATTTTTCATGTTTCATTTTGTAACAACATTTGCATCAGCACTCACTGGATAGTCCACTCAACTTCTGCATTACAACTTTAAATACTGTGATATATACCTGGTTATTTTTGCACTGTGTGCATCGCAGTGCGATGTGCCGGGCCATTTTGATACAGTTACAGAATCTTTAAAACTTACCTCAACTGTCTACATCTGCTTATCGAGCCACTCGAGTATTATTTTGTGACCAACACTGTTTGAACTATCTACTCTTCTCTACAAAATGTTGTTCTCATTGTCTAGCACTTTCTCTCGGTTTGACTTTGAATATCTCTCCTCTCTTTCTCTATGTCTCTCTCTCTCAACTTGTACGACATCCATGTAAAGTGTAAGCGAGGAACATTTCCTCCCTGCTCTAAACAAATGTACATAATGTATATTTCATATTGTTGCGTAGTATTGAAGAGGAATCTAAACGGACTGTCACTTTTGTAGTAAAATTCATTAATAGTGTCTACAGTTTGTCTTTGCTCTGTTAAACAGATCCTCAGTCACGCTGTAACCTAAAATAAAAGATGTTCTGTGTATTGGCTGTTTGTCTGGTTTTGTAAGATAAGTGCTGCATGTTGCTGAAGAAGTAGTGCTATCTGTCAAGTTATTGACATAGGTGAACAAAGAATAACCTTTGAGAGGGACTCTGGCCATTTTACTTTTAAATGAATGAGAACATAAACAACCAAATAGTTCAGTCCCCTTCAGTAAGATTGATCCTCTAGCCTAGGGACCATAAATATCTGTACAATGTTTATCAATCTACCGATTAGTTGTGATATTTAGAGATAGTGGATTCATTTTCTAACTTTTGAGATCATACAACCATCTACTGATAAGGAACTAAGCATTTGAAGAATAGGTCAAACATTTTACCTACTGTACAGTATGTGCTCATTACTTTCATCCAGTAAGAGGCATCGCTCCTTTGATTCTCTGTGAAATTTCTCCAGTTTTTGAAAGGTTTTATTTGTGTTTTCTAAGCTTTTCCTCATTCCATTTGAGGACTTTGATGTATAGACCATGAAGCCCTTCAGTGGTGAACTTATGTTTGTTCTGTATATCAACTTAACTCGATCAATTAACAGGTTAGGTGACCCAGAGAAAAGAAACACAATTGTCAGTCTTCTTTACCTCTGCTTATATCCAGCCATCCTGCTCTTCAGTGGGCTGTTGTTCCACTCTTTCTGCAAAGCTCTTCAGCAGACCCTCATATAGTGTTTAACGTCAGACGGGGAGAAATAGCAGCACTAATCTCAAAATGATGCCCTTATTTCCATCATTACAATGAAATGAGGGGAAAAAAACAAATGCGGTTTTGTTTTTTTATTTTACTCTCTTTTTCTGAGGGCTGGTGTTCTTTCGGGACATTTTATGGAGCTGCTGTCGTCTAAGTGGCAGCCGCAGTTGTAGCAGACTGTGGCGAGCCGTTGGTGGCAGGGGTTTTGTCGTGGGCTTGTGACTCACTTAATGTTATTGTTCCTTTGGAAGTATGCACTTGCCGCGACTGAGTGCTTTGAAGATTGTCCTCATCTGATAATAAAAAGTAGTATTTCTAGGATTAAATTAAGAAGCTATTGACATATCATACATGTATCTTTTTTTCTACCAACACCATCTTGGACAGTCAGACTGGCCTTCCTAGCTAAAGAAGAGCTACGCCTCTGCCGAATTAGGCAGTGTAGCTGATTCATATTTGGGTGTTTTAATTTGCCTGTGTTTTTATAGCAGGCTGCTGAGCCGGCGGTTTCCTCATTAAAGGACACATGAAAGCAGCCTGTAAAGGAGCCTTGGTGAGACCGGCCTGCACTGACGTCTGAAGGGGATGCGAGCGACCGAAGGACCGAGTCCCGAGCCAGCCGGTCTGAGCCGGAGGGCCTCACCCACTCAGCCAGGCAGCCAGTGGTGGGACACCAGACACACCACACTGAACTGTGTCCACTCCAGGATACGACACCAGTCTGATGTGTCAGCAGGAGTTCACTGTTTGAGGCACCACTAGGGTTTGTATTGTGGTATTGGACAATAGTGCAGTCTGAGATGAAAGAATTGGCATTATTACTTTTTCAAGGATCGTGCAACCCTACCCTACAACACCTTAACCTTAGCTAGTCTTGAAGTTAGATGTAGTTCCTTTTTCTGCTGGTGAGTTCTCAGACTTTGAAGGTAATCACCCTCCTGGTTTCTCCCCCCATGCCATTTAGAGAATAAAACAGCATCTACTATGAGAGTTGCTGCTGTGATAAATACCTGGGGCGGCAGCATTCATTATTTCACTATTATAACCGCTGGTGGATCCTCTTGACTGTTTAACGACTCACTCTATAAGGAAGTAAGAGCGGTGGGGTCACAGCTCAGTGAGGGGGGTGTGAGGCTCCTCTAAGCACCCCGTGATTCATATCAAACGCACGTTAAGTGGCATGTGGCTAAATTAGTGGCTGGATACTAGCAGGTATAATAGCTTGCGCGGTGGTGCGTAACGAGCCACTGTCTTACTGTGGAGTAATGTTGCCTTGATATCTTTTACATTAACCCACCAATAGTAGACGGGCCATTTAGCCCGAGCCGTATCCGCACCCACAGCGTCTGAACATCAGCACAACACCCACACAAGTTTTCTTCCTGTTTTGAAGACAACATTCCCCCATCCTGAGTCATTGACTCCGCTTAGGTTCATTAGTGAAGATAATTCTATTGCAGACAGCGGGTCAGCACACAACATGTCACAACGACAGTGAGGCACATAACAGCATCTAATTATAACTATGAAGTCCTCATTAGAATATCAAGAGGGGTGTAGTGAGTTGTTGTGAAACAAGGACCCACTACCTGGTTAAAGGTTGCATTAAACAACATAAGTGAGGATCTGGAGGAGAAAGGACCCCATATAATCAGCCCCCTGTCTTCTCATGCCACCTTGTTTTCAATCACTTTTCCTTCATTTGCAACTTGCTCCAAGCTGGAAATGGAAAGGCGTGCATACGGTTGAATCAATGTGTTGCCTGTTTTTTAAGACATTAACATCCCTGTTATCCTCCAACAAAGTATTGATTAATTCATACTTTCCTAACCTATCCTGCTCTGGCTTTCTCTTGCTGGACTTTCCTCCCCACATTACCCCCCACACACCCTCTGTCACCTGTGAGTAACAACACCACACACACTCAATTCATCACACACTACTGCACATGCTCAGTAGCTTTTCATTATATTAATTACTCTCATTGGAAGAGTGATCATCAGCCCCGTCAGAATCCATCAAGGCTTGGTTCCCACAGAGACCCAGGCCCGGTAAATAATCACAGGTGTCGGTACCAGGATTCTGGCCCTGTCGTTCCCATCGGACACAACAGGGTGGGCCCTAAATACCCAGGGGGGTGCTGCTCCCGCTGAGCCACATTCATCTCTGCCAACAGTAGAGGGAGAAGGTACCGCTAAGGCCGGTTCCAGAGGCGGCTGGTGCTGTTTCAGACCTGTAATGTAAGCAGAGGGTGGGAGAGAGCAGAATCTGATCCAGGCTCAGCAGTCAGTAGGGAATAATGCATTCTGTTTTACTGCAACCTTTGGAAAGGTGTATGAGGATCTCTGGAATAAGCTGTGTGTGGTAATAATGGTTTCAAATGAAAAATGAGACATGGAGTGCAGAAAAATACAAACATGACCATGAGAGAAACCATAGGGTTAGGTTCACAAAAAGCATGCTGTGTGGTTCATCAAACTGTAGAAAGTTAACGTTCAGATTCAAGTTGAGAGGCACACTAAAAAAATCAAGAGTATCTGTTGACACGGCACACTGATTAGATACCAATGCTCATTTTCTTTTCATTCAATTGTACATCTATATACTGCACTGCTATGTCATGGATGAAGAAACTGAGGATCGGTCATATCATCCTCAATAAAATCCAGTGTATCAGTTCAGTTTCTTTTGTCTTTTCATGTATCGTTTCAAGCAACTCCAAGAAACAACCCTATAATCCTATTGTAAAAAAGATCTAGAATATCACAAATAACTTACAAAACTAAATACAGCATAAAATATTCATTTATAGGATTTAACAACATTCCTTTTAGAAAGTGCAGGACTGTAGCACGATGAAAAATGCTAATCCAAAATGTCAAGACTCTAAATACACCAGCTGAACATTGCATCTGGCCTCATCTTGCTCTGTTTAAAGCTCTCTTCATGGCCAATTGACCTGATAGCTCACTCTTGTCTCTTGCTAATTGAACAGAGAAGGAATGAGAGCGAAAAGGAGAGAGAGAGGAAGAAAGTGAGGGGGACTGAGGAGGAAGGAATGATGTGATAGAGGCTGAGAGAGCGGAGAGAAGTGAGGGGTGGTGTAGCATGCAAGGCCTCATTGATTAGGTGGTGAGCGGTGCAATGTTTCTCTCCTGACGCTTACACGCATTAAAGCTACATAAACACCCATAATTGGTTCGTTTAGAGCAGAGTGGAGGAAAACAGCACACACATACAGCAATCATTGTCTGTATGTGTGCAAGGAATATATATAGAGAAAAGAGCAGCAACATTAAACGCTTATAAAATGGCATCACATGCTTCTAGAGTGGTTGGTGTGGGTGGAAAGAAAGATGCATAGTGTGTCTGTCTGTCTGTGTGTGTGTGTGTCACATGTCTCAGTGCTGTACTAAGCAGGAATGATAAAACCATCCGTAGAAACTTGGGATGACAATAACACTCACTTCAGGGAGACGAAGAAATGGGAGGGACGCTGCTGACTGTGACAAATTAGCTCTCAAATATCGAGGCAGCTGATTGGCTGTGGGCGTCAGGAGGGAGAGACACGGTTGGCTGGCTGAGTTGACGGATAGTTATTATGCCATTCTGATAAAAGAAGATGCAATTTTGGGGCTTTTCAGTTCAATGATAGCTGTGGAGAGCTGCTCAGCACTGTCATGTGGAATCCTGCAAAGTGTGTTTGTGCTCATCTGAGCATCTGTGCAGTTCTGACTATGTCCTGGAACTCACAATAACACACAAACGAGGTAAAGCAAAAAGACAGTACAAGAAAATTAGACAGCTATAAGAGCTGTCCGTCCTGCAGCACTGATGTCAGTGAGTCCTTCTCTTGGATGACAGTGCATGCGAGAGGCAATATTCAGTGTGTTCCCTGCATCCCGTAGCGCCATATCCATCAGGTCATAAGACCCCCTGACAGGGCGTAAGTGACCCCCCTCCTCATGTCCCACCCCAGAGGGCTGTGTCACTGGCTGAATGGAGCGCTCCCTGGACGTGGAATGATGGGATTCCTCGGTCTTGGCTGTCATCTCTAATCCGACACTCTCACCCGCACAGCTGAATCTTCATCTCTCTCTCTCATGATGTGCACTACACACACACACACACACACACACACACACACACACACACACACACACACACACACACACACACACACACACACACACACACACACACACCATCTCTCAAGAGTGGGCCACAAATACATTTGCATTCACTGCCAATTCAGATGCTGTATCAACATCGCTGAATCTACATAACGTTGACGTGTCCAGGTGCTAAGTCACCATTATGTCTCCCTCCGATACACACACACTCAAGGGAAGGGGCAGGCAGGTCACAGTGGCCCCAGAGCACTGGACTGTGCTAAGCAGGTAAATATAGCGAGGACAGGTTTTATTAGAATAGAAAAAGCTCTGTTACTGTCACAAGTAAGCATGAGCGATTGGGAGGGATCTCTTCCTCCACGGCCAGAGTCCAACAGTCGGCCTCAGCTATTCTGAGAAGCCTCCACACTTTTCAATTGTGCCTTTTCTACACCATGCCAAGTTCCTTCCTACTTTAATTATTCCACAGTCTCAAAAGGAGGTAAACGGAGTCTGGCGTGTGCACCCTTTAAAATTATTAATAACCTTCTTGGTCTATAAAAAAGAAAAAGGTGTGTGTATGTCATGTCTTCCTAATGTAACTGCCCCGCAGATTACCACCTTATTGCCTTCGAATCAATACCCATGAGTGGGAGTAATATAAGGCTTGTTTGTCACCCCAGCATCGGCCCTGCACACAGACTGTTAATGCATGTAGTTTAACACCCATGTTCATTATAGTGTTCGGATATTAAAGGGCTATTGGCAAATGGAGAAAAAAAGGTAGAAATAGAGAGATTATGTTAGAGACATGGAGCCCAGGTTGTGTAATCTCTCTGGCCTTGTCACCCCCACTGAGCCTTTACACAAGGAACCATCCATCCTCGATCCTCTAAAGCTCATTGATCCTATCAACATCCAGACGGATCAATATGCCCCTCTCCCCCTCTCATCGCCCCACACTCACTCTATAACTGGGATCAATATTGATTATCATCTTTAAACTGCCTGTCTTTGGCCATGTGCTTCAGGAGCAGCTATCCCCTAAAGGTATTGAGGATTAAGGAAACAAGAAAAGGGCTGGGAAGACCTTTTTTGGGCTCATTAATAGTGTTTTGTGTCTCAAAGTTGAAATGGAAATGGAAGAAAAGACTTAAAGAAGTTTGAGGCAAATTCAGCCTTGTTAGATTCGTTTTATAGTTTAGAAATGGAGCTTTGACTCTTGTCCTTCATCATTAATACAACTGCGGCCCACTTTTGCACATACATATTAAAATCAACATCAGTGTCCAGCTCCCTTCTGTCCTCCTTTCTACAACTCTCCCACCACACACGTGTGACTCCATCCCGTCAATCATGTCTCTTAGATAGCCCCATGATCGCAATCGACACTCAAATGATGGAAGTGAATAAAACTCATTACAGACAGTCAGTGTGAGTCATGGCCGAGCATTAAAAGTTGCGTCTGGCCTGCTGCCGTTCATCCCTCAGCCGTGCTTTATGATGGGGAGACCTAGTCGGGTTCCCATCGCCTTTCTGCACCAATCTCCATCAATCCACCACACCAACAGACACCCCCCCCTCCTCTCTTGTACTTAATGCACCTTGCTTTGTCAGACATTACATCTAATTGCTTTTATCCAAGTTGTGGAAGAGTTTTTAGTTGTGGGATTTGGACGAGGGGTGCCGTCGAAGTCTTGGTATCTGGGGTTGCAAATCTGGTTGTAATAAACCAAATGAGCTGCCACTTTTTAATAAAGGAATCACCCATTGCCACTATCTTGAACTTGGGACTGACTATTTCCCACACTGGCGAAGACCACTGGGCGGCCATTAAACAGCTGCTGTCCATACTCCCCACCTGACTATACTAACCACTGCCTAAACAAGTCTTTACCTAATGTAAACTAAACCAGACCAGTGAGTCACCCACCATCTTAAACCTCCTCCTAACTGGTCCTGTCTCCATAAACCCAGTGCAGAGAGAGAGCAGTGTTTACAGAAACACAGGAGCGGCTCACCTCTGATCTGCCCTGCGATAGGGAAAAAAGAAAAGACAGCGAGGGAATGAGAGAGAAGGACAGAGAGGAAAGGAGACGCCAGGGGTTACATGATTGCAGGACAAACTCATAAAAGTTCCATTAACCCACGAGGAGTTAAAGAGGCCCTGTTTTCATCCAGCAGACAGCCGTCACTAACAGAGCATCACCATAAACTGTGTCCGCCTTCCTTACCTCCATCTTTCTCTTGATCTTTCAGCCCTCATTCCCACAGTCTGTGTTTCTTGTTCTCCTTCATCTGTGTGTTCGTTTACTTCTTTTTAAATATTTTACTTATTTCAGGCTTCCTATTCAAAGTAAAAAAAGAACAGACATTACAAACACATATCCATAAAACAAGGACTCTCTCCGCCTTAAGCCCTTCCACTCTTCCTCCCTTTCTTTTCCTCCCCCTCAGTTGACCAAACCAGGACTCCCTCCTTACGCCCTCTCCCCTTTTAATCTGGGTTCCTGGCGTGTGAGTCATAACTTGAAGACGCCACAGGTTTGTTAGCGTCAGTCTGTCTGTCTTATTAAACCAGCTGGCCATTCATCCATGTCTATTTACTAACTAAAGGTTGATCTGACTGCTATAAAGGGAGATTTGCATTACAAAATATGTGTAAGGACATGTTGTCCACTGAAATAGTAACCTGAGATTGTATTGTTTTAATTTTGTTGCCATCTTTGGTATTGAGTTAGAGTCTGCCCTTTCCAGCGTTGGCTGTAAATCCACTCTTCCTTTCAGTCCAGCTTTCTCTTTAAAATATGCTAACTAAGTAGCTCTGCTTTGATTGATTCAGCTCACAACTGCAGCCTCTGCCAGAAACAAAACGCCTCACTTCCTGTTCGCCAGAGGAGACCCAAGTAACCCTGTTGTCCTGAAAAGGGTACAAGTTGAAACGTAATCAGTTATTGTATTACTTTAAATTCAGTTGCACAATTATAACAATTATTTTCACCTAGTTGATTATGAATTAAAAGCTGTGCAATTGATATGCACTCATAAAGAACACAAATTAAAATAATAAAATATCAGAAGAAACTCCGACAATTTACTATCCAATTATCAACAGAATAGCTGAAAATACATAAAATATGCAGTGTATGGTTCTTTCTGCTCTTGTAAAAAAATCGATTTATATAAGATTGAACTATAACAGTACATGGATCAAACCATTTCATATAATCAGGAAAAGTAATCGTGTATCTAGGGATGAATCAGGACTACCGTGTGAGGCTGAATCCTGGAGCCATGTCATCGTATAATAGTTTGAACAGACACTTTAATCCTACAGATAAAGGTTTTTCTGTTGAATCATGTTTTTGTACCTCTGGCAAGCTTGTTTACCCACCCCCCCACCACACACACACTGCTGACCCTGTGCCTTGACAGTCACAACAGTTTTATAGTTGTGGGGAGGTCAGCTCCAAGCCAAACAGTGTGAGTGTTCTTTGAAATCGTCCATTAAGGCACTAAGCACATGCTCTTAGCTCTTCTTCTGATGCTCTCACTATCTGGTACCACCATCTCCCCTGCTCTCTTTCCCATGGTGTAACCTTACCTCCCAAAGTTATCTTTCCATAACACACAGTACACACACACTCATGCACTGTTGCGTTCCTGTTTAAGGCACGTATCAAAATGCTTATCTTTTTCAGATTAGCCACACAAACTTCTTATTAAATTACACAACGAAGGGTCTTTGATTTGAGACAGAGGTAGACAACACAAGCATTTAATTTATAGCCGATGGCCAAGAACAGCGCCAAATAAAAATATAACTGTCGCTAGCGGATTTTATTAGCTGTAAGATAATGCTACCTCTGTGAGTTGGTTAAAATGTTGTCTCCAGCTGATTTTATTAATGTCTTTTATATCTTGTAAAAATCCTTAAATATGCACTTGATAGCTAGAGGTAAATGCTATAAGACTGAGGCTAAAGCTAACAAGTCACAGGTAAATAGTCATCATTGTGACTAGTGGCTCATCTCTATAGACAGGGATAGGGCTGAGAATGATAAACAGAAATGCAATCAACGTTGACATGGGGACATTTCATAAAATAGAATAAATAAACTATGACAGGAAGGCGTATATAGGCTACTTACTGTCAATTAAGCCCACACACGCTCAGGCTCCTACGTCCACAAAAGCAGAGGTAATAAATGCACAGGGGGAAATACCTATAGCCAACATTAGGCCAGATTCACAGGCTACACAACAAATTAAAGGATAAAACAAAATCCTTTAAGCTAACCTGTGAGCATAATTTCAACCATATGGGTGCTAGGCCAGAAACGTAGCCACAATAACAAAAGTGTAAAAATACCACTTTTGAATAGCATAGCGTACAAAGCAGGAGAGGCATTTTACCAAGGTACATTAAATGTGACATAACGTTAAAAAGCCAAAGACAAACTGCATCGAGTACTTTGCAGTTTTGCAACAATACAACCTCGATTGTACACCTGCAGCATTTGTCAAGTCAAGCGGGGTCCAGCAGCATTATCATACAAGTATAGGCATTACTAGAAAATTATCAGTTTCTGTCATTTGCAATGAGTGTTGCAATGCTATCTTTGCCATCTGATTGGACAACAAACTGATGGTAAAGGCAGTAGACATCAGGTAGATAACAAAAGCTGCCAGACACCTCCATGCTTTCCAGACATCACCAAGGCAGCATGGCACACTTCACTTATAATCCTTCATCAAATGCATCTAATACACCCATTTAACATTCGAAGAAATCAGCTTTTCCACTAAGCTATGATTGGACAATTGGGATTTTGAGGAGGGGTTTATAAGCAATTTCCTTATCAGACATTATTCTATAAAAAGTACTTAGGTTCAATCCTGTTTGTTCTCTCAATATCTTTCTTTTGAGGTCATTACACTTGACCCTCAAATGTAATCTCTTCATGTTCAGTTAACATCGCCAAACCACAGCCATTGGTCAGCACCAGTCATAGGTCAGCAGGACGACTCAGCACTTCACACTGAGTGCAGGTTGGGGGATGGGAGCGTGTGAGTCAGAAGGGCAGGGGGTTGGGAGATGGAGGAGCAGAGAGAAGGGGAAGCCCAGACACCTCAATCCCCCAGGAGAGGACCAGTAGGCTGGGTGTGACGGTCATGGGACGTAGCATAATGAGGATACATCACGGCAGCAATGAGGTGCTCTATCACAGGCACACACACCAACAAGCAGGCATACACACTCCGACTCCAATGGCCCACACAGATGTCAAACCTTAGAGCTGATCATGGCAGAAGACGTCAAATAAGCCTCAGTCTCAGCCAGAAATCCCACTGTAAAATACAACTTCAGAATCAGAATCAGAATACCTTCATTCGTCCCACAGAGGGGACATTTACATTTTCAGTGAAGCAAGTTTAGTATAAGACTGTGGGAAAAGGCTTTTTCTTCCACTCTTCTCTGGAGTCTGTTTGCTATTTCTCTGGGAAAGAAGGAGCAAAACTTTTCCTGTCGCCTTCAGCCACCGCCGATGCCGAGCAGTAAAGTGTACAGCGTGCAGTAAAATAAAATGAGGTGTGGAGAGAATTGGACTGATCTGCAAAGCCATTGGCTGCCGTGAGGGTTGTAAAATAATAACACTCAGTCATAAAACAAAGTGCTTATTAAATCATTTTAAACAATATCGCACAATGTGGTGTGCTTCGTGAGCGTTTCAACAAAAACAAGAAAAAGATCTCATGGGGAAAGCAGCTGAACAATCAAATTTAATTTAATAAGTTGATCATCATCACAGCGCTGAGTAAGACTTTTGGGAGGCCTTGGTGGCTGATCTCCTCCCACCACTATCAATAAAGTGACACTTGGCCATTATGTGGCCATTACTTGGACAATAAGTGACAATTGTACATCAGAGGAGCAGGGGAGAACAGTCTTACTAAACTAAGCCTGGGGTTTCTCCCTGTTTGGTGTACAAGGCCATGCATGTACACACAATGCATATATTATACTGTGTAGCACTTTGTCAAATATTGTATTTTCAACACCAAGTAGTGACCATTAGAGACTTTTCTCTATATAGTATATGCACACAAACACACTCATGTCCTAACGCCTATACGATCTGCACTCATTCTTTCACACTGTCTGGCCAGTGATTTCATTTTTTTTGCTATATTGAGCTGCAGTGAAGGGATTTCTACCACTATCAGTGTAATGGAGGGCTGATGAGGAAGATACAATGTAAGGACTGTAACTGGGACAGCAGCTTTCAAATGGATTTGTGCATCAGTACAAATAACGAAAGGATGGAGAGTCATGCAGTTCAGAAAGAGAGAAATCATGAGCTGCACTAGAAAATGTACGTGATCAATAGGTCAAATGGATTCAGACACTTTGCACAAAAGCAAAGCTCAATGTAATCTAAAATAGTTCCACTGTATAGCCCCCTTAGTAGACAGGGAACACTGATCTTATGTCAACATCATCACCGCAATATTAATTTAGGTAATCTGCATTTCCTGCTTTCCCTGTGCTTTTACTTTGGTCTTTGCACAAAATACTTTTTTGCAATTATATCATACAATTTATAATGCAAACATTTCAAAGGCTTTATACATCAATATCTCTTGTGATATAGTTATATCAAGGCAAATTGCTGTAAATGTAATATTAAATAGATTTAAACAGTCAAATCTCTCCTAGTATGCTGCTGATCTTCAGATTACTTCAATACTTTGATTTTCCCTAGGGATGGCTATAATGAAAGGATTGGATACCAATTACTAGAAATGAAGGGCATACAAAGGCAGCAAGTGACATGCCATTAGTCTGTGAGGTTGATGTGCAGCTGCTGTCCTCATTGTTATTACTCATTCTTAAATTAGCATTGTAGTTTGAGTCATCTGCTTTGTGAAACATTTTTTAAGTTTTCACCCTATGTTACCTTCTTGTTTGTGGTCTGTACAGATAAGACAACAAATACTTTATGTATATGATTTGTCTTCTTTACTTCTCATTTGATACATTTTCTTCTCCCCAAAAATTGGTAACTGTTTCTTTATATGTCCAGAAACTAGGACAATTTAGTTGCCTTACTTGTGAATGACGAGGGTTTACACATACAATCGTTGTCGTTGTTTCTTTCATTCCCTGCTCCATCAATCAAGGTAAAGGAAGTGCTTCATTCTGGAGAAAGCAAAAGTCCTTTATGAAGCTGACTGAAGTTGGGGCTACGTACAAGGTGAAATATGAAGAGCATTACATTGGGAAAACTAGGAATAATTATAAAAAACTGCTGGCTTAACCCTTCTATTGTCTTCGTTTCCCCCCCCTTACTTTGGTGTTCGAGGTCAAATTTGACCGGTCCTGTTTTAACTGCTATTGCATTAACACAAAAACCATTAATCATCACCAAATTGCATTTAACACCCTTTCAAAATGTAAATATTGTATCAGACTACACATACACACATACTATACATGAAAAACTGCAGTAAATATACAAAGAATAGTGACTGAACATGTATTGCATGTGCCAGGTGTGATCCATGTGGGGGGATTGGGCACATAAGGGGGGGAACACATTTAGAGTATGTGTGTGTGTGTGTGTGTGTGTGTGTGTGTGTGTGTGTGTGTGTGTGTGTGTGTGTGTGTGTGTGTGTGTGTGTGTGTGTGTGTGTGTGTGTGTGTGTGTGTGTGTGTGTGTGGGTGTTTGTGTGTGGGTGGGTGTTTGTGTGTGTGTTTTATCTGATCCGGATGGTTACTAATTCCTTTTCTTTATGGCGGGCGGACCGGGAACACCATGGATGTTACAAAGTTGACTAAATCATCCAAAATGCAATGAAAGTGGTGATCAGCAATTTTATATGTTCAAATGTCTACTGTGAAGGATATCATAAACCTTAATGCAATCGAATGTAAAACAAAAAAGTTATGATTGACGAAAGTAGTAAATCGGTCAGATTTGACCCGAAGACAACAGGAGGCTTAAACACCAGTCTGAAAATCAACATTTTGCTTAAGACTCATAATCCATAAAGCATGATGCTAAACACCTGCTTGCTCATACTGTACATTGACTGTAAGGAATTGTATTGTGTTGTTTGCATCTGGGTACTGTCTGTACAGCCATTTGTACTCCATAATCAGCTTATCACTAGCTTCCCAATATTTTGGAAAATGTTCCCGATAATTAAAATTTAAAAACACTTTTTTCTCAAAGGACGTTCAAAATCCCAGGAATGTAAATCTTTTGTCATCCTCTAAGTACACTGAAATCTATTGAGATTTTTCTCTCTGCTGCAACTAAAGAAGTCTGATTTTTGTGTGGTTTTTAAAATCAATACTCAAATATTTGAATTCTCTATCCAAGTCTCCAATGTCTCCAAAACCGAGAACTAATGATGGCTAAGAGGATAAAGACGAGGAAAGATCAACACCTCGATCCAAATAGGGTTCCCCCAGGAGACTGTTCTGGTTCACCACCCATCATCCTAATAGCTGTTTCTCAAGAGGTGACACTCTAACCAGCCCTGTTCAAGCCCTTCATTTCAATATAATCAAACCAACTGGTTTTTAAAATATATTTAAGACTTGATGTTACATTTTTGCAAGAAGCTATAACTTTGACGACTTGATTCAGATCAGAAGGAGAAAAAAAATAATATTCCTGTACAAATTATAGGGCCCTATACAGAACACCACAACATGTATGTAGTTGTTAAAATAGGACAACAATAAGCCACTCACAAATCTATTTCTGCTCAAGAGCTGAGCCGGAAAATGAGTGGAGATTGGGGAGCTGAAATCAAGTCTTATATATTTTTAATTCCCTCAAATTCTGTTCCCTTTTCCTGAATATGTAACAGAAGCTCATTAACACGTGTGATGTTGAAAGCCCTCAATAACTATAGTTACAAAAAAGCAAAAATAACTTGGGTACAATCTTGTCTGAACAAACTGTAGTAAGAGAAACATGCCAAGTCTTCAAATAATGATATCTCTCATTGTGCAGACAAAGGGTTGTATGTTAACAACAGTGGTGCTGCTGCTCAATATGTTTTAATTTTTAACATGCATGTTCTTGAAATGTACATGCTAAGGATCTTTTCCACAACACATTTCAGACTATTTATATGTAAGCACATTGAATACAGAACATAAAGCTGACTACATTCAACCTCAAATATTTTCACATTTAAAATAAATGTAAAAGTAGTGATTATTTGTCATAGAATTCTAGCTTGAAGTTGACAAATAACACATGTATATATATTTAAATCAAACCAAAAGTGAGGATGATATTAATGTATTGTCTATAAAATAGTAGTAGTATCTTACTACCTTAGCTTGATGATTAATAGCCAATTGATTACAAATATCAATAGGCAAAGGTTTGATTGAACGGAGATTTCGTCTTGTTTATTTTTTCTGCTGACCATTTCACATAGTGTAGTGCTTTACTTTTTGCGATGGATATTTTAGATTGCGGACATGAAGTGTATATGTTTATTTCTTGAAAAACAAACTAAACGAAGCAGAAATGTTTGGTCGGATTTACCTCTTCCGTATTACTGGCTGCAAGTGCAGTCGCATATGCCAGTTAAACGGCCACACACCTGCTTAAAAGCTCAAGGAGCAGACCACGTTAATTGGTAGGGGAGTAGATATTGCAGAGACAGCGTCAATTTGTGTTAATTTATTGGTTTAATCACAAATGTATGTACAGGTTATTAAGTACGCCTACATACAGTTTTACTTGTAAACATGTATTTGAATGTAGGTATACATTCAATGTGTTTTTTCTAATAATTATTGATTAGTCTAGTTTCTATGCCCCGCTCACATGGTATTTTCAAACTTCTTACCTGCAGCGCGGATCTGAAAAGGGCAGCTCGTCACTCTGTTTGAAACTGTTACCATGCCGTGTCCGATAATGAAACCCCCACGGTTGCAATACTTAATATGTGATGTGCGGATATCATATGCCCAACGGTCCCCCCCACCCCCCTGGTCCATCCGACACCATTACACATGCAAGCAAACACTACTTTTTATAATGTTCTCTTTCCTTTGTGTTTCCTTTCCCACTTCACATACATTCAAATGAGGGAAACTTCCGGCTTGTTATGGTTTCAGCAGGCCGCCAAAATACTGTTTTTGCGCGTGTGAGGCTTTGGGCCTTTATTACATTGTGGTGTTGCTGTGTTCTATGGTTTGCATTTGTGGATATCTACGAATATGTTAGAGCTGGTGTGGTGTCCGCTGTGATACTAATCCACTTCGTGCTGATAGGAAAGATAATTGTGAAGCAAAAGGGCATGTCAAACCCTTCGATAGGCCCTGATTGTGTGGCTGTGAACTTTGGCGAAGATGGGCTATAATTTAATTAATTACAATGATTAAATCCCAACCGGATTTGGGGATTTGTTAAAACATGCATATCATTTTCAATGTGCGAGGTTTATTGTTATCTGTCTTTGAATCCTAGCTCTTTTTAATGTGTTAATCTCTGTACAAAAACAAACGTTGTGAGTTCATTTGGATTAAAGATTTTAATTTAGTCCACAAGGTAGCATGACTGCAGAAACCCTAAGAAACATATTCGGTTCCACTTGATTTGAACAGAGCTAAATAAGTGGATCCTTTTATATGCGAAATCCATCCTGCTCTGTTTTTGTTGCTCTTGTATGTCACATAAGCACGTAGCAGCCGGCCCATTTTCCAGCTGCATATAGGCTAGTCTCCGGTGCACCGTAAATAAGGTTGATAAACACGCCGCCGAAAATGACTTTCACGCGTCCCACGATTGATTTAACGTGACCCCCGTTTCCAAATGATATTGGAAGCCTATTTAAACAGATGAAGGTTTAAATTGTCTTGCTTGTATGCGCATTAATCTCCCATTCATCATCATTACTGTGTGATTGGTCCGTCCACGCCTCCGCCAGCCCCTTGCGTTACGACAAGGGCCTGTAAATTAGGATGTAATCCAATTTAAACAGCGGTAGCAGCAGCCACAGATCCATTTGGTGTTTCTTTTTTTTCTTTTTTGAATTTGCTGTCGGTCGACAGCTGCAGTGCACCGCCCCTATCAAAACGCTTTGTGCTAGTTGTGGGAGCTTGGGAGCCCTGAGCCAATTCTCACTAATAGGATCTTATATGGCTGATGTAATTGGTGTTATGTGCGCAATCTATGAGTCCATCATATCTTGAAGCTCAGTCATACGCAATCTTTCAGCGATTAAATGGCATGTTGATGCTGGATTAGGCCGCTGAGGATTCAGTCATATAGTTTATGCAGTGAGGGGAAATGGGGGTCCATATGCGTGGCTCAGTAAATGTGGTTGTAATTCGCCTCACTTTAATGTGTCATTCTGGCACAGTGTGGTGCGGGTTTAGAAGATGATCGTATAGTGCTACTGCTCCTGCGTAACCAGATGCAAATCAGATCCAAGCTTTAAAAAGAACCCGCTATGAAACTAGAAGTTTGTAGAGACTGCGTCTCTTGAATAATCCGCTAGCCTGATTCGTTCATCTTTTTTATGGCACAGTTTTATTATGCACAAACCAAAGCCATTTTCCTGCATGACCCGTGTCCCTATCAGGCTTAAAGACACCGGCTGATAGTTTACATAAATCTGCCTTGTGGTTTCGCCCCGACCCAGGCGGCTTAAACGGTGTATTATTCCAAACATATGCATTTTAATCAGCTCGGTCACACTTACAAGAACTCCAGTTAATAAGGCCATCAATCAAACGCGTGTGCGGGAGGCAGTAGTGGGAGAAGGGGGGCTCAGCGGTGCGGTGTGTGTGGGTGCAGTCCTGTCTGATTAGGATGAACCTTTTACCTAAGAAAGCATGAGAGGAGAATGAAAATGTAATTCTTTATAAAACATGTTTTTGTGTCGTTTTCCATTTTGCACACAGTTGTTAATGGAGGACTTGATGAATTTGCTTTTCTAGTTGTTATTTAGTATTAAGGCTGGTGGACAGTTTCTCAGCTAAAAATAATAATCAAAAAGCTTTGCAATCTTGCTTGTTAGATTATAGCTGCATAATTACGCTATAGGCCAATCGTTTTGCCAGATGGGCTCTAAGGCCAACGCTAAATGCAGCCATCTCTCCACACATTACTGCAATCACTTGTGATCTCTCCCATGCATGGAGTAAAAAACCGTTTAAAAATGTGATTTGTGTGTCTCTCTGAGGGCCACAGCACCCCTCCAATCCTATTACGCGCAGAAAACTCTTTTAATTTGCGCAGCCCTGGTCAAATGCGGCCAATTAAGATTGGTGGCCGGCCTCTGCGAATCATCGATCTCTTTGCATTTCCAATACCTTCAGACAACTAATTTTGTCTTGTCTATTAAGTAGTCGGAGAGAAAATATGAGTGGCTATAACGGAGCCCAGGGACCACTTAACTGTCACGGGCAATCTAGTGGTCCCATCAGGAGATATGGGCGCGCTCTGGTGTTGTGACACCAACCACTTGAGAACCAAATTAGTTTTATTATTGCAGGGGGGAGGTAGACCAATTGTGAGTGTAGAAAATCCTTAACCACCAAAATGAAAAAATACCTGAAGAAAATACTAGTTTAAATCAGTTTGTATTCTGTTGTCTTGGTTTGAATTATTGAGAGATACTGTTTTTAAATTATCATGTTCTCAGTTGTGCTGTACGGGCTCTTTGAATGAATCATAAAGGCGTTTAGAAAAAAATACTCAATTCCTTCATTGATTCTTTGACAGTGTTTATTGCAAATTAGACGATTAGGACAACTCAGTAAAAATAAGAAAACAAAACAAACAGTCACTTATTAGTCCGCTTTCTCCACAAACAGCCACTAAACTGGCGCCACAGTGCAATACAAATATTTAAAAAGAGGCCTATAGGCATATATTAATCACATTTTCATCTCATAGAAGAACTGTCTCTTGTATCGTTAAGGGAGGGAACTGAAAGAGTGTTTTATATACTTAAAATGTTCACTTTTATTTATTTATTATTTTATCATTTTTGATTGTCCTCTCTCTGTCTCTCTCTCCATCCTCTTCTGGGTCCTTCTTCTTCTCTTCCCCCCTCTTCAAACCGTGCTGGCTGTAGTAATCCGTTCCCTCGGCGCCTTGTTACCTTTTGGCAGTAACGATCCCTTCCTGGTATTATCATTAATTCAACACTCAAAAATCGCCGGGTCGTACATATACATCACTTAATAATTTCACTAGCATCTGCACATTTCGGGCCGGGCCGCCGCGGAGGGCCCCGGTGTGGAGAGCTGCTTTATAATGAGACGGCCGCAGTCTGTTAACAAATCCCCTTGTTAAAAAGAGACATGGAAAGCATCATTCTCGCGTAACTTACAATACACGTAGGTCAATTTGGACGCGTAAAGAGACGAGAAGCCATAATAAAAAACTTAACGCCAATCCATCTCACATTTTTTTTTTTGCTGGATTCCCGTTTCTGTCAATTATCAAATGAATGTTCTGAAAATCTAATTTGTGTCCATGTCGTCATATTTCAGCCTACTGCTCTGGCTCTGTCATGGGATTATTATTTTTCAGAAATGGGAGATCAGTTGTGCGTCACATAGCTGAAGATCTGGCTAATTATCTTGCCTCGGATTTAAGCTAGTTTTCACTGCTAACAGGCTACCTCTTCATGCTGTTTCAGTCCCGATCATATAATCTGTTATGTTAAAAAAAAGCTTATGTTAAATGCTTATATATAACTACAGCTGGTGTGTTTTGGTTTTATCTGGTCAGAGGCACTTCTTCCCTCTGGTCTAATGTCACAGGTGAAGATTTGCTGAGCACTGAAGGCGTGAAAGTGACAAAAGCGTCAGTCCTGCTAGTTGGGGAGCAAGCGAAGTCCGAGCCAGAGGGCCTGGTTGAGATGCCGTTGGATTGACTTGAGTGACAGGCCAGACAGGAGCAGGGGCTTCCTCCGGGTCCGAGGCCGTGGTGCGGACCCGGGTACAGGGAGGGGTGTCTGAAGGCGCACAGGAGCTCCGGCCTCGGGTAGGGATGAGACAGCATCCGGAAACTGTCGAGGGAGCGCAGGGGGTTTGAGAAAGGGGTGGCAGTTGGAACCGAGCCAGCTCCGACACCAAGGTGGGAGTAGTAAGGAATTGGCAGGTGGGTTGGGAAGGGGTAGGGCAGGTTCCCCGTGGCCGCAGCGTGGCTCATCATGTAGGTGTAGAAGGCCGGGTCTGCGGGGTGAGGCCACGTCATTGCCAGACGCTGCCGCTTGTCTTTCATCCTGCGATTCTGAAACCACACCTGGCAGAGACAGAGACACACCGAGTCAAATATTAACCACAGGCCACACTGATCCAAAGACAAACAACAATAACAAAAGCAGATAGTTCATACAGTACTTCCGCTTTTACGCACGACTTGATATGCAGGCTAGAAAGAGTTCTTGAATTCAGTTTTGTGATTTATATGGACGTTTATTTCTCACAAGGTGCATTTTTTCGTTGAAAACAGATACAAAATATGTATACAAAAGGCCTGTGCATGGTTAAACCATGTATATGTGCATGTATCCTGCATATTATAAGTTATTCTCGATATTTGGTTATGAGCTTGTCTTTCGCTTACTTTGTGGTGTTTTTGCAATATTTCTTGCATTTAAACTGTGCAAATTAATTGGAGAAATATTTGATTTTATGAGCAGTTCTGCGAGATTTCGTTTTGATAGAGCTTTCCAAAAACAAGCTCGAATATGTGGTTGTGTATACTGAGCAAGAGGCCTGATTCAGCTCTGCTCCTTTGAGACTTAAGCATCTTACCTTGATGGTGGTTTCAGGTAGATTTAAGGCGGCCGCCAGCTCGCACCTCCGCGGCCTGGATACGTAGTTCTCCCGGTAAAATTCTTTCTCCAGCCGTCCGATTTGCTCCCGGGTGAACGCTGTCCGGTACCGGCGAATCTGATCCGCTGTGTAGGACATAGATCCCGGTCCTTGGACCATGTTTCCCGGGTCAGCACAAGTCTCAGACGGGTGACCTGGAGAATCCCCATTTCGACCTGAAACAGTATACAGAATAATTAATCAGATTTAATAAGCATGCTTAAAATACATTCAGAAGAAAAAATTCCACCCAAAACACATCGAAATATTTAATTTATTTCATTCGATTCGTAATTAATAAGCTATATTCCTATGAGGCTTGCTAATTTCATTATTTTACCTCCCTGTTTGTCATTTTTATTGTGAAGGGTCTTCCTAACATAATTTTAGCTCAGACAACTCTTCATTTTCTCTTAACCGCTACCTGCTAATATTTGTATTCATATTTTTTTCAGAGTATTTTGATTTGTTGAAGCATCATTTTAAAATAAGGACAGACCAGGTTGTACTGTTTTCATTCGTTGGTATAAGTCCACCTGTTTGGTTTGAGGTAAATAGAGCTGGAAATACTTAGTTATTTATAATAATCTGAAGGTCTATTCAAATATTGTCGTTGTAGGATGTAACACATTTGTACGCACATTGCAGTCTTAAGTCATTGTGCCCAAGAAGATGCCCAACATTTCCTATGTTAGTGGCCTTCTCTTTTGGTTTTTACTTGCGGTTTACATAAAATCCTGCTTTCTTCCTCATGAATGCACACATAGGCTTTGCTTTGTACGAGTTACCAGTCAAACTCAGAGGGAGAAAATGTCTAAGATTGTGGGTGTCACCTCACCGTGTTTCCAGCGACACTGGTCTCTTCACAGAACAGCTGTGCAGCACCGACTGCGGTTTTATTCTTATGTCACTGACGCTAGTGCATTGCATTGAGGACTCATTTTGATTTTATCGTGCAGTTTTAGATATAATAAATGCACATTTTAGAGTCATTGTGTTTACTGACGCTTCTGATTGCAATAATGCACGTTAGTATTTAATCTGATCATTGTCACGACCATGCAATCACAGAAAACCCGCAGTGGCATCCGGCTCTCAGCCTACCTTTAGCTGTGGGGTAGTCCATGCTTTCAGGCGTGCAGCTGACATCAATTTCCTCGTAGAAGTCAGACTCTGTGTCTGAGCTGCTGCCGTCTTTGTGGGGATGATCTCTCCGGTGTCTCTCTCCGGACGAAGACCTGCCAACTGGCCTCATTTCGGCGCGCATATTCCTCCGTGCGCTCTCCTCCATTACCAGCTCCGCTCTGTCCCGGGAGTAGGGTGCAGCGCCGGGGCTCAGACAGCTCCTGTGGCCCGACTTCCCCTGCGGTTCTCTTGCGGGGCTCCCGATAGCTCCGGACAAACTGGAGGCGCTCTTGACAAGCTGACCTCCCTCCGCCAGCATCACCATCTCCTCTCTGCTTTCCATCACAAGCACGACTTTAAAAAAAGTGTTCGCAAGAGCCGTCAAAACCAAGGCGATGATTTTCAGGTTGGAGGGGTGTGTGTGTAGTGATGGTGGAGGTGGGTGGGGGGATTGAGTCCTATGGAAAAGGAGAGGCTTCTTGAAAAGAGGGGATGCTATCCGGTCTGACCCTGAGAGAGGAGCGCTCCAGAGTGCGCAGTGGGAGCTCTGGGAGGGATCACCATTTACCCTCTCTCTCTCTCTTTCTCCGGAGCTGTCATTCTTAATAGGCCAGTCGTCATGATGGTCCCCCCCCTGATGACGACAGGCATTGATTGGGAATGGGTAAACAGACCGCAGCGTCGAAATGGAGGTGGGGGGTGTCAGAGAGGGCATAAAAGGCAGCCATGGAAATCTATCTTTCTATCCATCTCGTTGTATCTAGCTATCTTTTTTACATATATATCTATCTACAATTTCCATAAAAACATTTTTTAAAAGCTTAAAAAAAGATGTATGTTCACATTTGTATACGATTGAAATACATCTTACCGGTTTCAACTGCTGCAATGCATATGGTGGAGTTTATGATAATAAAAAAATAAAACGTATCAATCAAAGTGATTTTTCTATATGCACGATTTAGTGCACCCCCTCTTCTCTTTGCCTTTAGTGCCTCCCTAATCTCCACCTAAAGTGGAGTCAAGTAAAGTCCTCAAAGGTCAAGTCTTGCGGTCAGAGTTTAGAGATATGAAGCCATTTGACATGAAGTCCTAAAAGTCATCATCTTAAAATAGAGCAGCACCCAGGCAGAAAGCATAATTAATTATTTCTGTCTTTTGTATTATTATCAGGAATATACACGTGTGTATGGCCTACATTTAAAATGTAATCTTTAATTTGAAAAACAAATCTGAAATGCACTTATTTCTCCCTTACCTACATACTTTTAAACCACAAATACATACAAATGTGTGCCGTGCAGCTGTAACAGTGGTTTTAAAAAAGAGCAGTAATGGGTGAGGGTTTTTTATTCTTTTAGGTTCCTAATTTTAAATAGTCTTACAGTGCTACATTATGAAACATAATGAAGGAAGTGTTACTTCATGGCTTTAATAACATTTAGAAACTGTGGCAGGTATGAGGAACTCCCACAAAATAACTTCATGTGTCTTTAGAGAACAGATATATACTCTCCCTGACCTCATGTGGATTTAACAGTTGTGTCAAATTTTGGTTCATTGTATGCGTGATATTAATTGTAAAGGATGCAGTACCCACGATGTCCACTGAATGTTTTCTGGTGTTAATGCCACTTTAGGCTTTGATCGAGTTCACTCTCCTATTCTTCCTAAACTAAAATGGGCTGCCATTTTATTTAACTTTTTTTTCAGTGGCCAAAACATTTACACATGTGATTGCAAAATAGCCTACAACCTAAATGCTAGTCTGATATCAGAGAATCTAACTATATATGTTTTCTTTCCATTTGTTTGCAGCAAATCATTTTATGCACCTTTTTTCCAAATTCAAAGGGAATAAAAAGTTTAGTTAATATTAAAATATCCTGTGATCTGACATTGTAAATACTGTATTTACATGTGAACAGAAAACAAAGTTAAGTAGGCATTTTCTACAGTAGTCATATAAATATACAATATAGGCTACAATATGTTGCTGTCTTCTGTTTAGGGGGGCCATCTCACCTTTTCACATAAAATATTATGGATAGAGAAATTTGCTATCACACATTTTCAAGTGACGCTAAATGTTATTCATTATGCTTAATCTATATAATAAAGCAATACAAAACAAATCATACCTGGGAGCTTTGTATAATTGAAGAAAAACAAGATATTAGGGCAGCATTAGTGATCGTTAAGCTGCTTTGTTGTATTAAATCCTGCACCTGTTCCTTACCTAAGCATATGATTTATAATAACACCCTAACCACTCTGTCCTCCGATATGTTTTCAAGTTTTGGTGAAATAGCATTACTTTATAACCTGGTCTGTTTAGAAACAGCCTTCTCCCCCCCGACTTGTGATCAGATTAAGCAGCAGTTTTGTTGGTACACTCGGACGGCCATGTCGTGTAGAGAGAGTGAGTCATTTGGTCTCTCAGAGGAGATGCAGTCAGGCTGTGCAGCTCCAGTAGCCTCCGCTGTCCTTGTGCGCCCTCGCCTGTCCGAAAGAGGGAAGAGGCCCAGCGGCGGCAGCCCCCTCCCCCAGCCAGCTGAGGAGCTGAGGGAAATTCCTTTGGCTTTCTCCCCCGACTCTTTCATCTGGCCAGCAAAGGCAAAAAGTAAACCTCTCTCACTCAGACGATTGGATGTTGTTGATTTTGGGCATAGTTGGTAAAAACTTTTATCTGAGGCTGCTTTGCAAACATAGCTACAACTCGAAGTATATTAGAAAAAAAGTTCCCTTTGTTTCCAACTTTCTCTCATTTGATTTAATGAATGTTGATTAAGTGACCTAAACTCCCAATGTATTAAAACTGAAGTGAGTTGTGTTTCTTAGACAGAACCAATACCACGAATACACAGTAGATCTTTCTGCATGCTGTTATTGAATAACAGGAACTCGGCCTACTGGAAATGCAATGAAGGAATTTCTCTGACAAACTATAAATATCTGGAAATATAGTAAGAAGGAAAAGCTAATGAATTTATTGGATTTTGGTCTTTGTGGTTCAAGGTTAGTTGAATGCTGTAAAACTCATGAATCTGCTCATTTATATTGCCTAGTTGTTAAAAATAAGGTTGAGCTTGTGCATTATTTCCCTTATCGAAAATGTTTTTATAGCAGTGCATTTAGTATGTTACAAAGGCTTTTTGGATTCAGGCAGATCACTCCCGAAGCTGTATACGCATATTTTCTTAAAGACACAAATAGTAGTTTGACATTTTAGTTGAGATTTCCAAATCATAAAGATGGGTCACCGAGCAGTCTTTCAGTGAAGCACTGCAGATATGCTAAAGGTCCCATTGTTTTGCTACTTGGAGTTATGCAATGAGTTGTGAGAGTTGCAGATGGGATCTTGTGATCATCCGGAGATAACACTTAGAAAGCGTTTTGCGCAACAGATGACTGACCTTGTGGCTTTACAGTAGTGTCACTTATATAGTGTGTGTTTTAGATAGTGAAGGCCAGCGGATGGGTTTGGAGAGTTTGCTGATTGTGGAACCGTTTTATACTTTATTTACAGGCAGGAATGATCATGCATTGCATTGGATAAAAACATGTTGGTCCAAATTCTGCACATTTCTGGCGGCAGAAATGCAGAAAGTGGACCGCAGTCATGGCTCTGCTTCAGTGTCTAGTTTTGCAGGGGGAGATCAAAGAGGGGGAGCGCCCCCCACGGCAGACACTGCAGAATGCGCCCCCTCAGTTTTACTAGCCAGCCCAACTTGAACTTGACCATGGAGCCTGCGCAGTACGCATGTAATCCAATCCATGGCCCTGGCAGTGCAGAGCTGACAGAATATTTGTTTTTTAGCACAAAAAGTGTTTCATCGTGTGAATGAATGGAGTTGGTGGATGTTCAGTGTGCAGCAAGCTGAGGTGCAGTGCGTTTCTCAGAAGGAGTCAGAACCTGGAAGAAAATACCATCTAGCCTCTCCTTCATTATCGTGGCCCCTCCCGTCTCCGCTGCTTCAACTTGGCCTTGAAACAAGATGACGCGGCTACCAGAGAGTTAACTCGCTGACCTTGGAGCGAAACATGTCCTGATGACTGTACAGCTGGAGGTCCCCGCGCTGTAAGACCCACTTTTATCGCTATTCCATCTTGCGAAGCTATCACACAAATGGCTTAGCAAGCCTCTGAGATCAAGCCTGTATCACCCTATTAAAGGGGCAAACATCATTGGCATGGCTTACCACCAATTCAGCAGTAGCAAGGCAACACACCAGGTGCAAAGCCCTGACGTTTCACAAGAGTGCATGCAATGCTTTACGCTGCGTCCCTGGCATCTTTGAGAAAGGTGATATTTATAAGTCTGCCTGGCTGAAAATGGGTTTTTATTTTTAGAGAGTTTTCTGCAAGTGTATGTCCCACTGTTTCTTAATATGTTTAACGATTTTAGCTGCTTATGGATTGGCCAGAGGTAGATTTGAGGCTATTTATGTGCATAATTTTTGAACTATCCTCTTATGGAGGTGCTGATGTTGTCCGTGTGCAATGTAGCATTTAGCATTCAATTCATTTGCATTGGATTGAAAGTGTGTTACTAAAAGCCCCGACAGAGAGCTGTGTTTCTTAATTATAGCTTTTTGATTTGCTATGTCGAATGATACATTATATTGCGTTTGCCATGACTTGAGTGACTCATGGATAGCATTTTGGAAATAAGTCTTGGAATATTTTTGAGTAAGATTTTGGAATAAGTTTACATCTTGAAAATGTTTCGGCCCTGTTACAATTTTAATGGATGAGTCGAGATGAATGCGAAAGTTAATAAATAGCATGCTGTTTAAAAATGATCTATCTCTAAACCTACATCACATATTTATACATTTAAAAAAACGGGGGACATTTTCTATAATTTGATGATGCCTTTATAAGTAATGCAATTGAACGAAACGTGCAAGTATCTTATATATAAACTTACTGTTTTATTATGCCTTTAAAAATCCTCAGTATCCAGTTTTTAAAGAAGTACAAATGTTTCCAGTTGAATTGTTTAAGCAGATATCTCCTTTATTTATACATTGTGACGATTGGTCGATCTTTAAATGCAGGTCAGCTGATACTCAATGTTTGCGACTATTTTCGTTTTGTTTTGATTAGTTCTCTTAAACTCACTACAGCATCTTAGTATTAAAATGCAAGTGGCGACATGCGTTCTCTGTTTACGCATTTTATTTTTAAATAAGGAAACAACAAATCCTCTGAAATATAACAGGTGTAAGCGTTTCGTCCCAGGACACCGTCTTATTTAAAAAAAAAAAAAAATTACATTAGTTTTCTATTTTATTATACACTATTTGCAGCTTATATTCGAGGTGCAGTATACTACAGACTGGGAAGTAATATTTGTATTTCGGCCTTTGTGCTTTACGGAGCAGTATAGGCCAAAATGGCAGATTCTGAATATGCCATTGTATCCTCACGATGATGATTAAGGTAATTACTAACAACAAAGAAATCAGCAACAGCATCAATGGTGATACGAATTCAGGTAATAATGATGTTAATAACGAGCAGGTTTAAAATATATAGTTCTCCGTATAGGAAAAGTATACGAGTCATCACATTTGTTTTATCGTTAATATTAAGTCTTTTTTTTTCGTGTGGTTACTTGTAGGAAAGCGGAATAAGAATGGCACAAAGATTACTGCAATAATTATTCATTTTAAAGAGAGTACTAATTCCTATTCTACATCCATAGTCTACATCCATGCATTTGCAAGCCTGTGAATGAAACAAACTGCATACCTTCATATGTTTTATATAGATTCCTGCATGCCAATAAATGATTTCACATGCAGCTCGCAGTCTAGCTTTATCAGGCAGTTAACGCAACATGTAAGACTTCTGCTGGAGAAATTGAAACGTAACGGCGAGCGTGTGAGTCAAAGGCGCGCACTATAAGAACACCTTAGGAATGAAACTTTCCAGTTAACTGTAGATCTTTTAGTGGCTGCCTGTGTGTGTTTCGGATTTTGAAGTGGGTCCGTTTCTCTTGTTATTTTTATGCAATCCTTTATAATCACACCGCAGGCCACCGTCCAGAAAATATGGAAAAGTCAAGTGTGGGACCGCCCTGTGGTTCCCTGCTTTGACCACAAAAACATATTGGTTGTTATGTTTTGACAACTTTTTGACAACCGTATACTTTAAACACGTGTCATCATCAACCAGACTAACATGGTTGCATGCAGATCGTCTAAGCAGCCTGTTTTATAACATATTTTATACTATTAACAATATAAATTTATAGCTGAGCATAACTTTATATGGACCTCTCCTTACTTTACCCAGGCTTCAGGCGCTGAGGCCGGGGAATAAATGTGCTCTTTCTCTCTCGCGCTGCGTAATTTAGATGCCAGTGTAAACAGGGGGTTGAACCTTCATTATGACCTCAGAGAAAAGTCTTCAGAATGTGCTGCCAACTCCCAAAATGCAGTAGGGACCTCCAGGAATCACTGTGATTTATAAGGGAGGGTTCATATCGAATGTAGTGATGGTTTAAATCCACTATCAAATACTATCTTGGATGCTATAAAAAATAACATTAAATTATGACTACACTTTTATTGTTGGGTCCTTGCTATCTTCCACACATTTCTCAAGATAACTAAGAATTCAGTGCCAAATCAATGATGAATGAGCGTTTGTGCGTGTTATACGTGTATCCCTTTGCTGAAATGTGCGTCTATTTGGCGGGACATTGTGTGAGCCACTCCAATAAAGATTGTGTGCCTGTGTGTCCATTGTACTTTGGGATGTCTCATGTCTGGACTGACCACATGTGCGCCCAGCGGCCACCTTGGCGAGGGCTCATTGTTGTTGTGACTGCAGGACTTTAGTTTCTTATGCTGTAGGGAGGATATTTCATTCAGGGATGATTTATGTTTGATCCATGTTGAGATATTTTTATGATTTGAACAAAATAATGTATGCATTGGCTATAATGCAGATAGATGTCAAATGTACCTTGACAAATGACATGCCAATGCATGGGAGGGTTAATGATTTATGCAACTTTGTTTATATTGAGGCTGTGCCTACATTGAGGAAATGGACACAGGGTAGAACACAACAGGCTAAGCCTTGTGCAGCTACTCCATGACTCATAGTTGTTGCTGCATGTTGCTGCTGAATGATTTAATTACTTAGCGTTTCTTGTATGATAACGTCAAGACGCAACCAGGCTGCAGTGAATCATACTTTATATCCCTTTGCATTTTGGCTGTGTTTTTCTGTTTCGAAATTGCAAACGTGATACAGACAATCTAACTTAATTTATTAAGAATATTGCACATAAACAGACTTCATTTGATAAATTGTGAACTGATAATACATGTACATTATTTAAAGGCATAGATACCATATTTCGCATTAGCCTTTTGTGTTTTCTAACCGTGAGTTTTTGCATGATTAACAGTAGGCTATACTAAGAAACTATAATAAGCGGGTTAACCCTGTGTTTAATGACTGTTATTTAAAAAGGCTGTGTATTAATAAGCTACTTTTTTTCATGTGTTGATTAAAACACACATAATGATGGTAAATATTTCAACCCTTTCTTATTTAATTTACACAATACCCCAAAAATACTCCCACGTATAGTTCAAATAAATGATGCACTTCCCCTAGAAAAAACAGCCCATATTGCCACATTATTGTGGATATATACAAATACTATTCAATCTTTGTTATTTCTGAGTTAGAGAATCTAAATCGCCATTGTTTTCTCTGATAGGCATTTGTTATGTTTAAAGCTCCCATATCATTCCCATTTTACACAAAACTGGAATGTTTTCAAAATGTTAGGCATAAATCTGTGAATAGCCTATTGTTCGTAGTTGATCATTGTGTGCGTTGAAATTGAGTTTGTGATATATTGTATTTTTAATCTTAATTTCTGTATCATTAAAAACGAGTTGAAATGTGATTTACCATTATTTTATGTAGAGATTCAGTAAGTGGAGATTTCGCTTTGCCAAAGAAAGAAATAAGATGAGACCAAATATCCTTTTTTTATTGTATTTTTATTTTATTTACATAGATGTATATATACGTATAGGCGGGAAGCAAACATCTGCTGTTTTACGCACACGAGGCAGCTTCTGTTTATTTTCATTTAATAGTATACTTGCTCCAATATCAATTGTGCCAAATCTTATGGAGGATTTTAAAACTCTGGTACCAAAACCAGTGAAAGCTCCACCAGGTCCATTTCCTCCAACATAGAATAGACGAATAGCGACTGGTCGTAAAAAATAAACAGACCAGACACACACACACACACACACACACACACACACACACACACACACACACACACACACACTCACAAGAACACACACACGAGCGACAAGTCTACCCGGTCCCCTATTTTCAGAGATCAAGATCATTTTCACACATAAGTGGCACAAACACCCCCACAAGATCTGCAAATAAAAAAACAGCAGCATTCCTTTTATATTTCCAACGCTGGGATACAAAAGTATAGGCACCACCCAAGTGAAGCGGGCACAGACTGGCTCGTGAGAATGAACGGTGGAGAAAACAAAATAATAGTAAAAGTTAATGTCCTCCAATAGCTTTCATTGGGACAGGAATTCTCACCCCTCTTCCGCTCTTTTCAAGCGCTCAGACGTCCCTTCAAAGCCTGAATAGCCCGACAGGCAGGATGGCTAGACAGCAACTTTCAACTTGACCTTGGCCTCCAGCCGCGTCTACCTCCTATGTAAAAACACAGGCATTGCTTAGTCCATGGCTCTTTTCCAACTTTGCATATTGTAAACATGTGGGAACTAGTTTGTGAAATAGCATCTTAAACCAGGATGTAACATCCGATTTTCTTTGTTTTTACCTGAAGTATATGTAGCAATTAAAAGAGCTGCTTGTATATTTGCATCTACAAATTCACGTAGGCCTATATAAAATACATCGACTCATACGGATAGCAGTTTTTCATCCTTTACATTTGGTGTAGTACGGAAACGTATTCAATACGACGTATAGTGTAGGTCTATACACGCATAAGGGGGTGACATAATTATGTTTAGTTCCTTGTGGATCGTGTGCAACATTGGAACACAACATAATTGTACATTATGTTTGTATAACTGTGAATCTCCTCTTGTAAATGGCTGTAGAATGATACTCAGCTCCTGTTGCGATGCCGACAAAGGCTGATCAGTGTGCGTGCGTAAAGGCCATGAGTCTATGTATATTAGTTATATAATGTAAATAGATGAGTAATACTTTCTTTGTTGACCACCTTTCAATAACCGACTCCTATGTGAGCTTTACACATAATAATAAACCTTTTTAACCATGTAATACAAGCATTTCGGATATATACAATCCATTGTGAATAAAAGTATATATGCTACTCTGATGTTTTATTTTTATTTTTAAGGAGTAAGGCACAATATCCATCTGAATTGAATAAGCAACGACAAAATATAAATCACCTAATAGGTACGGTCACCTTACCTCGCCGCATTTTTCTCCATTTAATTATCTGTACTGGGTGATGTTTACCGTCCTCTTTGCATAGCCCGGTCACGTGGTAACATCTGGGCCAATGACAGCTCAGCCTCTAAGCTCTTGTGCGCGTCAGAGTGGCATTACTCTCTGTGAACCAGTATCTCCTTTTCTCAGTCTCAGGGCTTTTTAAAAAAGAGCCAGAAGCTTCAATGTTGCATGCCGTGCTATGACAACGTCACTGCTCCTCCGTCCGCGCTGGGTCGACCCCTCGGTAATGTTCCTCTACGACAACGGTGGCGGTTCCGATGAAGTGACCAAGAACATGGAGGGTTTTGCTGGTGGCAACTTTGCAGCGAGCCAGTGTAGGAATCTTATGGCGCACCCCGCGTCCCTGGCACCCAGCACGGCTTACTCTTCCAGCGACTTGCCCACCTCTGGTATGAGCGAGCCAGTGAAACAGTGCAGCCCTTGCTCTGCAGCTCAGAATTCCTCCAGCGCCTCTTTGCCTTATGGGTACTTCGGTAGCGGTTATTATCCGTGCAGAATGTCGCATCACAGCAGCATAAAATCTTGCGGAACACAGCCCCCCTCCGCGTATGGGGAAAAATACATGGATACCTCTGGCTCGGGCGAAGACTTCACCTCTCGGGCAAAGGAATTCGCTTTTTATCCGACCTACACTTCAGGTCCATACCAACCTGTCCCCAGTTACCTGGACGTTCCTGTTGTGCCAACGATCAGCGCGCCTTCAGAGGCCAGGCACGAGACCCTGCTGCCTATGGAAAGCTATCAACCGTGGACTCTCGCAGCCAACGGCTGGAACGGCCAGGTTTACTGTGCCAAGGAGCAGCCTCAGCCTGGACACATGTGGAAATCCTCCATGCCAGGTAAGCTTCATATTCCAGTGTCCAGTCTTTACTAGCCATTCCACATACTAGTTTGTTACCACACAGGAGGCACTTTGTTCAGAATAGGGATTATTAATATCAGTTGTTGTGTGAACCTGGACAACAAAAAGCAAAACAGATACTCTTCTTGGAATATAATAACTAGAATAATGTACGGAACGTAAAAAATAGTTTATTTTCCTTAAACAAAGGAAGTAAAGATATCATCTCGGCGCAGTGTTTTGTCAAGTTTCCTTTCCAGATTTTTTTTTAATTCATTTTATTTAAAATAAATAACTCTTTTCACGGAGTAGTCAAGCTTATCTGCCCTATTTTTAGGGATTTTACGCATTATTCTAGAAAGCAAATCTCGAAATATATTACATTTTAAATCACGAAATGTGTGGCTCTGTTTTCAATATATTTTTTCAATTATTGAAAGAAACATATTATTTTGAGAGATACATGTGAAGCTAAACCACTTGCTAAACCAGCAGTTCATAACATTTTGTCTATTTTTTTCCTCAGACGCGGTGTCCCATTCCGGAGGAGAGTCTGGCTCTTATCGACGTGGAAGAAAGAAGCGCGTGCCATACACAAAGGTGCAACTGAAGGAACTTGAGCGCGAGTACGGCGCCAATAAATTTATCACGAAGGACAAAAGGAGGAGGATATCTGCCCAGACCAACCTGTCCGAGAGACAGGTCACTATATGGTTTCAAAACAGACGCGTAAAGGAGAAGAAAGTGGTCCACAAATTGAAACCCATCAGCTAGTTTCTTTTTTCTTTCTACGGACAATATCTGGTGGAGATAAACTACCACACAAACTACCACACACACACACACACACACACACACACACACACACACACACACACACACACACACACACACACACACACACACACACACACACACACACGCTTGGACTCATGGATTGGAACAACTGAACTCTTTCCTGACTGAATATGATTTGTTCGTATGTTGCCAAATATTTTCATGGAGCTCTTGGATCAACATTTGAGGCCTGTGCAAGATGGACCCTCCATTTCCTGCCACTTGTTTATAAATATTGTTAATGGAGTCAAGTGGAAAAAATATTTAGCAGCAGTATTTGTGATTTCTTTTTTTTTTGGCATGCTCACTCTCAACACAGGAAACTGGCCCCAGTTCAGAAAGGTGTGCGCCACCGAGCTACACCTTTATCTGCAACTTTAACGAGAGTGATAAAAAAAATGCGAAGATTAACAGAAAGACGATGTTACGGATTTGGACCTTGGGAATGTTAAATATTAATCTCTCTCCTTGCTTCCTTTTTTGTTTAAAACCTACTCACATGCTTAGCTTGTATGAAGTTTAGTCTTATCATATGAACCCGTGCTCTCATTCATATCCGATCCATGGTGCAATTCTTATTATAATGCTTAGATAATCGTTCGGGATATGTGTTCATATGAGCTTTTTATGATGTGTGCGTTTTCATGTGGTTGTATATAAAGTAAATTTCGGCATGATATTCTGATTATTTGTGTGTGAGTCCAGTGTTGTTTAAGTCCTTCCCAATAAAATATGGACTTTGTTGAATTTGATCCAGGTTATCGAGTCATAGCTTGGTGTTACTTTTTCATCTTTTGGAAGACGTTCTCCTCCATTATCGCTAAAACAGTCTTGTAGGCCCATACTCCAACTGCATGTGGCGAATATGGTTTGAATAGTAAACTTGTCTCGTACAGTCTTTGCTGGGTTTGTAGCAGCTTCCTTTAGCCGGAATTAGGCCACTAATACATTTCAAATGTATTTTTGCAAGTCCAATATTTGTCATGTGTAGTAGATTTCTGCTGGCTCTGGGAAAAGAGGAAACAGCCCAAATCAGTTGAGGCTGATCTGTGTTGAAATATAGGCTAACATCCCCATCTAGCGGCGACTTTGTGAGATACTCTGGTGGATTATCAGTGGTCAAATAATCAAATACTGAGTATAAACCCGTACTGGAAAAACAAATGTAATATTATAAATAATATTTATAATACAATTATTTCATTTTCATTTAATTTCTAAAAAACTAAATTATTATTCATTTACTTTGACAGAGACAGCAGCCGCAATAATCAGACACAGTTGGACGTTGCAGGAAACAACTTTATTTTAATATTTTTTTATATAAAATACAAACTATAATCAATCACCTTTCTCACTTTTGGTGAGAGCGAGAAATGTATATTTTCTGTACAACAAATATGTTTTATTACATATTTAAATGATTGATAAGAGGTTTAGGTTTGAGGCAGGGTGTAACTTGTGTGTAGGCTATTTTTCTCCCAACGTTATTCTTCGTGCTTCCGTTTCATTCATAAATACAAAAAAAGGTGAAATCCATACACTAGGTTACTTTTTAAATCCCATGCAGTCAATCTTTTATATTAATATATTGTACAATATTTACATGGCCTTTGAGTCGTTTGTGGTAACTGATATGTAGCTATTTTGCGCTGAACGTTGGTGTATTTGTATCTACGCTATGTGTCTGTATTTTGATCAGTGAAATACATATTGATTTGTCTGCTTTATTCCCTAAATGGCCACTGCAGTAAACGACATTCAGGCGACAGGTTCCAAACGGTGCGTTGGGCCGGGTGTCCACTTTGTAAAAGGCGACACATTTACGTGCGTTTTAAGTTCTAAATACGAGTGCAACTTTTTATATTGGTAAATACATTTCAGAATGCAATATAAATAATTGTATTTCTGTTATTATAATTGATAATTTTTTCTTGTCTTTCTGCGATTGTTGGATTAATCCGGAACAAGCTAAATCTGAAGGCCTGTAGTCGAAAAAGTACTGTCGGTCACGAACATTATTTACATGTTTTTTTATTTTATTCAATATTAATTTGGTGTAGTTTTTGGATGATTAAGACAATGTTTATGAAACGATGTGTACTGTATCAACATAGGGTTATATTTGAGATGCATTATTCTAAGATTCGTTGGCAGTTTACAAAAATTAAATGCTTGTGCTGCGTATTTATTGCGTCCTCAGTCATTCGTATTGTTTATTATAACGTAGGCCTAATATAGCGTCTGAATATTTACGTTTTAAAGTAGTTTCCGTTTTGAGTCACTAAGAGTATTGCAACTTCCCACCATGTTTGTTTTGGCTGAATTGATAAATATGATTCAGTCTTACTGGCAGTCAAATGTCAGGCATGAAACCAAACTCCTCCTCGTCCAGAGCGCCAGCTCCTCGGGCTTTCCCACCTGTTAGTGTGACATGTCTGTTTAGTTTTTGTACATTTAAACATGTTTGTTTATGCATTATGTATTGTCTCAATATTTTTTGAGCACATAGGCAATGTGGATGACTCCCATAAGGCTTACGCATGTGTTACTTACCCCAATAAGGGAAAGCTCATGGGTTACACAGACACGAAGCTTATGTAGCCTATATGTTGTATGTATTTATTTGTGTCCTTTTTTTAGTAGCTTTACTCACTAAAAGATTTACGAGACGGATTTAATGTGTTCTCTCAAATTCAGAATGTAGGCTACATTCTTTATAAATCCTCATCCCGAACCAGGGTGCTGAATTTGTATAATAATAATAATAATAATAATAATAACATAATGTCTAGTATTATTATTATATTAATAATAATAATGTTAGTAATGTTAGTAATAGTGTTAGTTTGAGTGATGATTAAATCATTTGTGGTCAATTTTAGCCAGATATATGCCATATATTTTTGTTTGTCATTTATATTTATCGTTTTATCTTAATGGGCGTTGTTTTCAGATTTGAATTATTACTTCTAATATAAAATCTGTTGCAACAGTTATTGCAACTCAAATTTTATTAACCTTTCTTAAAAAAAGGGAACATCTCCAGTAGCTTCAACATTAATTACTTTGGGGTTATTCACACTATCTATATACAGGCTGGATAGTGGGATATTCTAATATAGTTAGTAGTCCGATATCTAGTGTTTACGATATGCTCATAGCCAGCTGGCTAATGCAGAGAGTCACCACAGTAATGTGAGACCGTACGTCCTCGAGCACAGACTGCTGCGTCGCCCTGCTCTCACGTCCTCTGACGTAGCCACGGCGGGGCGCACACGTGGTATGCAATAAACTCAGAGATAGGAGAAGAGTAAGATGTCTGACTGCGAAGAGTAGTTTGTAGTCCAAAAAACCCAAGGAGCGGAAGAGCTAAGGTTAAAGAGCGGAAGTGTACAGCGAGGCAGCTCATTGGCTGAGAGGAAGCATAGGAGCGTTTGATTGGCTTGCTGAGAACCAAAACAAGCCTCTGAGTCCCGCCTCCTCCCTGACGCATAACGTGACAGACCAAAGAAAGCTGGCAGCACGATGCTCCGCCTCTCCTCTCCTCACATGAGCCTTCAGGCTGTGGCAGGAGGAACAGGGAAGAACACTGCGCAAAAATAGGGTTCTGCTGCCACACTTAGGCAAAAATAGTGAATTACATTTAATATCGTTAGCTACCTAAATGGGTTCGCTGGGTTTAAATAATTATTTCAAGATGAAATAATCAAAGGAGGAAGACACCATTTAAGTAAATAATAATATTTCTTATAACTGTGCAAAACTTGAGTTCTTCCGTCACTCTAAGGCAAAACAAGTGAATTACAGTTAATATCATTAGCTTCTGAAATGGATTCAATTAACCTATTATTTGCTTTATAAAGTTTTAACTGCAGGCCAATCCATCATTTACTTTACAAACAAATAGGCAAAGGATGAAAAAGTAAAAAAGAAATAATCGTTTTATTTAGGGACATTCAAAAAATACAAAATATCAATGAACCAAAGCCTGAACCATGTTACACTAACTTGCTTTTTTAAGAGATAAAGGTTATGTTTCTTCAGATTAATTGAAAATACGATTGTGCATCCTCATCCTCAGGAAGGTTTGTAGGATTTAAATAACACACACTGTTTATTCAAATAAACCGTTACCGTGTGGTGTTTTCAAAGCAATGAATGAATCAAATTGATCACATATCTATATGATGGACCACATGTTCAATAAGCAGGCCTGTGTGGCCTTCTCCTGCCTGTCAGACGTGGTTGAGCATAGACAGGGCCATCACTGGGCTTTGCTCTTTACATTGACCTTCGCTGTCTCTGTGCGTAATTGTGGTTGGGCCTGCAACCTTCACTCACTCAACAATATGGCTCTGGTCAAGCTTGAAAGCACGAGTTTGGAGGATAATCTCGTAATACACCACAAAGACCAGAGCAGACATAAATTTATCCGAGACCGTGACAGCGGTCAAATGGAAGCACTTGACCGAGATTATGCGAAAGCCTCAGTCGGCGCCTTTTTCCTCCACAGACGAGGTTTCTCTGTCTTGATCTCATGTGGTTTGAAATAGAAATTGCAAATAATTTACTGTATTCATTTGTGAAGGGGGGTAGCCTACTATGTTTTTAAAGGAAAGATACACAGTCTGTGTGTGTGTCTGCGTCATGGATAACAGCGGAGGCAATGGGTCTGTTTGCCTTGGGTGGGCTGTGTTTGCCTATACAGAATAATTATATCCCTTCAAGAGAAAATGTATCGTACGTTTATTTACATCCGAGAACAAACATACATTTCTAGAAGATATGAGTCCGGTTGAGTGGCAGAAAACATGTTTATATTGAATATTTGTTTATTTTTCGAATACTATTTACAAAAGACGACATGGTAGACAGATATGTGTCTAGGAAAACGTTTTAGACACCTCTAAATTACATCTTTTAAATCCGTATCATGCTTAGACAATGCTGCAATGGAAGTGGATATAGGGGCTACGGTCATTAATTTCTCATGTTTGGTTGTTTTTCTAACTTAAAATAATGATTCAACAATTGAATCTATGTGGTTTTATTTTAAAGAGATAGTAGAAACATTGTGGCGATGTGTTGCCTGGCCATCATATAAATGATAACCATCTTCAGTTAAGAACTTAGAATGAAGCTACAATAAACAATTTCCCAATTTGTGATGAATAAAGTATTTCTAATATTCAGTTCATTCAGCAAGATGAATTGAGGTTGGGTAAAAAAGATGCGAAACACGTGGCTAAATAATATTCTGCTGTGCATTATTTAATAAGAACGTAAACGTTAAAAATGTAGTTCAGTAGTGATGAGTTATTTAAATTCGTCCATTTAATCGAATAATCCTGTTTAGTACGAGTCATATTATGTTTAATCTAAATGATCTATTTGACGCAGACAATTTGCTGCGTGCGTAACCGTTCGGAAAATTCAGAAAAACAACTTGTTTCGGGATAATAAAAAATGTAATGTCATATAGCAAAAAATTCAGAAAAATCATATTTAGATACAAAGCCTACAAGCGAAGGGTTTCTTTGATTTATGATGGTTTATCCCAAATGCCAGTTTACCATATGCAGCTGTTAAATATTTTTATTTTATATCGTGGGAGATCAAATAGCTTAGAGTCAAATGCAGATGCTGAAGATATATGTCTTAAGTAGCCTTTAGATCATGTTTAAACAATTATTTCAAAATGAAATAATCCAAGGAAAATAATACAAGTTCGCCTATTCACCATCTTTTTTTCTTTATTCAGATTAGTAAAGTATTTTTTTAGCATGCGCCCAAAATGGAGGACTGGAATGTAACTAGACATTACATTTCTAAAGCTCTGAATGTGATTTTTGTTCAACCAATCAATAGAAAATCCGCAACAAACGCGAGGATTGCTTGACGCAATAGCCTAGTTTGTACATTGTGGGTTCCTTTTTTCCAATTAAATTGAAACCCTTCCATTACACTTACATTTCCGTCTCTTTCTTTACCTTTGTATACTTTTTCTTTGTAAAATGTCATATAATCTCCCACTGAAGTCCAGTTTATGTCCTTTTTGTCCATGCAGGCCTATGCAGGCCTGCTCCTTGTACCGAGGATTCCCTCTTCAGGCAAGCCCATCATCGTGAGTCTCCAACCGGTGAGTCAGATCCTCTCCCGTTGACCGTGGAGTTGCTCAGTTTCCCTTCATGGCCGCTGTGTGGTCCGCCTCTGTCGTCGCCATTGCTATCATATTTGTCACCTGTGGATAAATCAACAGTTGTTTGGTGAATCAGGTTCAAATGTACTGATATATTGGCCTATATATTCCGGCTCGTTCATTTACGCAACTAAGTGCGAGCTCTTGTTTCATGTTTCAGTCTGATGGTTTTATAATCCCCCCCGCATCTGCAGACTCGTATCAATGTAGCCAGCAACTTAACAGCTGAGCCAAGATCATTCAAGTTCAAAAATACTTAAAAATAGTATTGTGTAAATATACACATGCAAAACGCAAGCAATTGAATTATAAACAGTTATTGGATGTTTTGTCTGAAAATGATCCAGATAACAATAGCTTCGTCCAGTTGTGTTTTGGTTGTACGACCACTGCTCCGTGTACGCAGTGCATTGTACCTCCATGTTTGCAGTTCAATTGTAATGTTTGGTCTTTAAAAGCATGTTTTAGAGTATGTGCATCAAAAGGTCAGTTAGTACCCGTTGTTTGTTACGACTTCCTGTGTATCTTTTCGGCCTCCCCGCTCAGCAAACTAGGATGTTTGTTTTTTTTCATTTTAAGATAAATAACATGGTGAATAGAAGCTTTGAGTTGCAGGTGTGGTGGCCTTTTTTCTACCATAAAATGAAAACAAAAACAGCCTCTACTAAAGCTTTGGGCTTTTATTTCACTTAAGGTTTAAAACTACAGGAGGTTTCTTTGCAAGACACTGAAAGCGCCCATTTAGTCTGCTTTACAGCCCACAGGCCTACCTGACGTGGCAATGTACTTGCAGATCCTCCCCACACTTGATTGTTTACTTGTTGTCTGACAAGGTTTTATGGCACACGGATTGGCCTGTCTGGATGTCGCTTCTCTTTGAAACCAAATCACTTCACTTCTACTTTCTACTTTAGTAAAAGTCAAAGCTGATTTATTTATTCAATTTGCATATGTTGTGGTTTTACCAGTGAATCCATTGAATTATTGGATTTGAGCGTGTTGTTTAAGTTACGTGCAAGTGTCTCTTTATTTCTTTATGATATAGTATTTGTATCTGCGCCAAGGTACGACAACATAGTAAGAAAGTTAGAAGGAATTAAGCTCTTATTTTGACTAAATTACCTTTAACGCAGTATCCCTAAGTAGAAACACTATCTGTATCCCGGTATGACATTCATGTTATAGTCAAAAGTAATTTCGTTAATGTTAATATTTGTATGTTTCCAAAATCTGACCAAAATCTGAAATAAACGAATTAGTGCCTGTGCGTAAAAGCGCAAAAAGTCAACTTAAATTTCAACATGAGGGGTTTTAATGTAAACGATTCTCCCGAAAACTACAAAACGCAATGGTTAACTATTTAGTGATCTTTTTCCAGTTAAGTTCAAACCTACGAAATTAAGTACATTAAGGGCCTACGTATTTCATTATGCACCATTAGTACGTTGTAAAGTTCATTAGACTTTTCCTCAGCTTAGAGTTACAGGCTCACACTATCGACTAATCTTGTAACCTTAAGCCTACGTAAATGCAGAAGCAATTAAAGGAACTCCATCCGGGGCACAGAGGGCCCTTTGCTCTCTGAAAAGGACCCTCTCCCTCCCCCGAACTTGAATTCGACCGTACAGACAAAGCTTTGGCTTTGAGGGCTTTTACGCAGAGCCAGACAGCAGTTTGAATGCCCAAAAACAGCACAGGGAGCATGGTCAGAGGATTAGCATAACATCTATCTTTAATAAAAAACACATTTAACATTACATTAGCATTTGGTTTTTAATATGTTTATTCAAGAACACTTTTTGTTGTTGTTGTATTCAATGGTTAGAAATGGGCATATATATTGTAAAAATAAATCTTACCTTATTACTCTAGACATGATATCTTTTTATGTGGGTGGAAATCCTTAGCTGCTGACTTTGAGTCCGTGTAGGTGGCGACTTCCTAACACGCTTGGCCTGTTTTGTGGTGTCTGTCTGGCCAGGGAGAAAAAAAAGTGCACCAGAATACTATAGCAGCTATAAAAACGCAGGTCTGTGCAGAGCTGCCTTTGGTTTTCCTGGGCATCCTGTGCTCAATTACAGCTTAAAAGCTTCAGGACAAGTCATAGAATTTGTCTGGATTGACTAAGAGGCGGAGCGTGTGGTCGCAAAGACGCTCGAGTTGTTTGTGCCCCTGCAGTTTATCCACATCAAATGGCCTGCAAGCAGGACTGTGACCAGCAGACTGCCTGTTTTGTTTTTCTGTGTTCGTACACATAGGGCGATAGTTGGTGCTTGCAACGTCTTAGAGTGTGTGATATTTTAAGGTTGTGTTTCACAATTGCAGTTAGAACCCTCTTGGTTTCTCATGTGCATATCGGACTGTGGGGCCAGGCCAGCCGCGGCGGTCTTAATCCGAGCTAAGGTCTCTCATTCACAGCACATTAGAGTCAGGTTGCAGCCTCTTCAAATCAAACTCCACGGTGGCCATATAGCAAAGAGCCAGGCAATGTGCTTGGTGACATGTTTACCAAATTAAATTGTAGACATAATTTAATTTAAAAATATTGTGGGTATTTGTTATCCCTATTTGCTTCATCTTCAGTGGAACATATATTCCAACATGCAATAGTATGTCAATTTATAGGCTCCATATACTTTGGTTATCACCATGCAGTTCTTTAACTAAATACCGAAGACAATTCTGCTATAAATTCGAGTTTTAACTGTGAAATACAGCTTCGGATATTTTTAAATCCTGCGCAACATGATCCATTTAAAAAAAAATGTATGCGACTTCACGCAAATGTGTGTTCAGATGTTTTATGGGAATACATAGAAACAAATAGGGCTTTGATGAAAATTATTATTCATAAAACCATTAAAATGTCGTCTACATTTCTTGAATATGTCTTCTTGCTAAACAACGAACATTTGAATAAATATTGCACTAAAACATAAAGAAATGGCCGTGCGTTAAAGTGGAGCCGGGTCGAGCGTTGCGACTTTTGCAACCATTACATGTTTATATGACGCAAAACAGAGCAGTAAAACGAGGATAATTTAAAAAAATTAAAATAAATGTAGTATTCTGAAGGGGTTGTAACATTTGGTTATTCAAGCAGACTGTTTTAATGGATCAAGGAGACGGACTATCAATTCTTGAACATTTTTCTCAGTGAACCGCCAGTCTTTTTAGAGAGGTATAGGTTGGATCCTTCTGTTGTTTATCACAAGTACACAACAAAGTTACGATACTAAAATTTAGTTGTAAATCTGAACGTTACAATTCAAAATACGTGTTTAATGGAGGTTGTACATGCCAAAACAATTCCATTGTCCAGGTTCATATTACATTTGAACCCTTTAATTCGTGTTCTGTTCACTAAACATTTTAAGAAGATATCGTGTATTTATTTTGTCAGAATTTCAGTTTGTTCTTTGTTATAATGCTACTAACACAAGGCTGTCGCCAGTTGAAACATTAGCCGCTACTTTGAACATGACCCTGATAACCAAATGCCCACTAGGCCAAATGCTATGTTGTAAAACCACCAAATGATGATGACTAAGAGGTTTCTAAAAGCAGACTTTAAGATAAGATGGTTGTCTCCTTCCTCCAGTCCAGGTCCATGTTATCAAAGCACTTTAATGCTGGTTTAGTTAATGCCAGTGTCAAGTAGGAATGCGACACTTTATCTTGCAGAATACTTTTTGTTTTTCTCTCGTGTTCATCATTTATATTCTAGCATAGCTAAAACGCTTAAATTACGCACAATTTTTTTCTGAGCAGATTGTGTGGAAAGCACAACAAATCTAGAAATGCACAATAAATCTGGGATATTTAAATTTGCTTTGATTTTAAATACCTCTGTTGTGTTTTAAAAAACATCATTCCATTTTTGTTTTCTCTAATTCTGACGTAGCATATTAAGGAATTCATTTTTAAGCCCACATACCGATAAACCACCAATGTCAAGCATTAGGACACACAGCAGTCACGTCTCTCACACTCCTACACTCCTACACACACTCTTTCTTTTTCCTTTACGTGCACGCTTACACGCAGGCACGCACACACTTATACACAGCCTGAAAATCTGTCAATTTCTGCCGCGTGGTCACGTGACCTCCTCCTCCGTAGAGTGGATGGAGATGGCTCTCCACGTCAGCCTACGTCTCCAAATGTCTGCTTAGCGAACCTGCTTCAAAGAGGCAAGAGGCACGGTGCTTCAGAGCCATGTTCAGGGCGGCTATAGAGGAATCAAAGCCCAACATAGAATTATAGCAGAGGGTGAACTACGATGATGGATTTTGACGAAAGAGTCCCCGTCGGATCGAACATGTATTTGCCCAGCTGCACTTATTACGTGTCGGCGGGGGCTGATTTCTCCGGTCTTCCCTCGTTTTTATCCCAAAACCCGTCCACCCGCCCCATGACATACTCCTACTCCTCTAACCTGCCGCAGGTCCAGCCCGTCAGAGAGGTGACGTTCAGGGACTATGCAGCCATTGAAGCGTCCGGTAAATGGCCACACCGGGGGAACTTGCCCCATGGCTACCCCACCGCGGAAGACATGGTGCACCGGGACTGTATTTCGGCTCAGACAGCCGTCGTAGGGGACATGTTTGGTAAAAACAGTCCCGCAGCCTCTGCCGCGGCGTACCATCACCACCACCACCACCACCATACGGGTGCCGGATCCGCTGCCACCAATTTCTACGGGAATGTGGGCAGAAATGGCGTGCTGCCACAAGTCTTCGACCAGTTTTATGAAACCGCGTACGGGAATGCATCGGAGAGCTCCTCCACAAATGGCTACACAGGAGATAAACAAGCGACCAAGCAGCCGAGCTCTGCCCCGGAGGACGCACCTTCGTGCCGGGACACCGAGACGAAGGAGACGCGGGAGGAGACGAGCAGCCCCGAGTTATCTTCCGGCAACAATGAGAGAAATCCAGCTGCAGCAGTACGTATTAAAGTCAGCGCCTTGGTTATGAGAGAAAGTTTGCAATCTTGCGCGCTGCTGTTAACATTTTTATATGCTGTTTTATAAGCATATAAGGTTTATAGAGGGCCTGTAGACCCCCACCCCCAACAAAACTTTGTTATAAACTGCAGGATCACGTGTTTGGAATTGAAATTGGCCGTGAAAGACATCAGTTTTGTGATTTTTATATAACACCTCTTGACGTTTACAAAAAGCACTTAGTTATGAATATGAATTGTTACACAGACCTGCGTTAATTCCGTGTATTATTAACGTGCTTGTTTCACGGTTTGTAAGCGTTAAAAGAGCACTTGCATGTAATGAGGGCTGTGCCTCTGGTATAAAGTTAAGCATACATGAGCTTTTGTGTGAAAGCCATCATAGAGTGTGTTCCAATATGTACATTTTCCCCTTTATATTTTCTATAAAACTAATATTTTGGTATAAAATAGCTAATGAAACGCGTTGCATGTATGAAGGTGAGCTTGTTGTTTTCATTTGGTAGGAAAGGTCAAAGCCCAAGTGTATAGTATAACAAACCAATATTAATGGTTTGGTAGTCTTTACAGTGTAATATAATATAACAATAAATTACACTTGAATGGGGAAATATGCTTTTTAATGCTTTATGTATAGAGGAAATCCGTTCATGCGTAATCTTGCAACATCCAGGGTTTAACAATCTTTTGGTAACATTGTCATGGCTAATATGAAATGTTTATTTTTTTGACCGGTACACCTTTCTTTTTGTGCCTTCCAGATGGACAGAGGACCCGCAAGAAAAGATGCCCTTATTCCAAATATCAGATCAGAGAACTTGAGAGAGAATTCTTTTTCAGTGTGTACATTAACAAGGAGAAACGGCTGCAACTGTCGCGCATGCTCAACCTCACCGACAGACAAGTGAAGATTTGGTTTCAGAACCGTCGTATGAAGGAGAAGAAACTGAACAGAGATAGATTACAATATTATACGTCTAATCCTCTGCTTTAGGGATCAACACAACACCGTCACAGCGTCCACAGCCCTCTGCTGTGGGACTGCCTGCGTTACCAGAGCGCCTGACTCTGGCTGTGACTCAGTGAACATTGTGTCCCACAATGGCCGCGACAGCAGCAACATTGCTCAGTGGTTAATTTCAAGTTCGAGGACAACAGTATCCTGCGATCTGAATGACCTAAAAACTGAGCATGAATTAAGTCAGTCGGTGGACTTTGATTTCGCTCTGAAGACTGTTTGGAGGAAAATGTAGAAAAGGATTGTTGTCCTCGCCAAGACTGTGCTTGCGAGGGCCCATGTTAATATTATTGTGACTCACAGACGCCTTGTTTATTTTCCTTTCACGCGGGCGGAAATGCAGTCACTAATTGACTGACTCAGTGTATTTTGTAATCAAAAGATTTGTTAAACTTTCTTTCTGTTTTTAAAATCAGAAAAGTGGGATTGAGGATGTTGGCGACTATGTGACTTTGATAACTGAATCTATATTGGTGTGACCAAATAATGAGTCCGAATGGATGAGAATGTAATGTGTTATTGTTTTGTGTGCTTATTTATTGTGTAGCCACTCGTTTACTATTTCCTTTATTGCCACGGCTAATTAAGTGAAAGTCCCTTATTACAAGCAGGCTATTGTGATTCCGTGTCGAGTCTGGGCTGACTTCAAAAGGAGCTGTTTTCGTCTCTGTTGTAGACTGCAGAGTTAGGGCTATAAGTATATATATTTTGCGTACCTTTCAACACCCAAATCCATGTTGTCCTTTTTGATTTTTGGAGACTATCAATCAAGAATTGATGTTGCAGGCCAAAACCAGAGAGATAAGCTTGCCAGCTGGATCCTTGTGGAGTTGCACTGAGGTCACGCCCAACATATTCACACAGGTATATATGCAGCGGGCCTCTTCAGTCTTATATTGATACGCATAACAACATGTTTTTCCACGACTCGTGATCCTTTGGTAGGCTACTTGCAGTCAAATGTAAAAAAAAAATGCTACATTTTTAAGTGTGCTATAAGGGCAAGGCTGGTCAGGGTCATCGCATTGAATCAATTGCTTGATATGCCCAAACTATTGTGTATTATACTATATTTCCAAATAAAAAACAAAATGAAAAGATCATTGAAAAAAAGAAATGTGCGTTGTCTTTGTTCTGTTTTTCCCCCTAGCGTGTCCAAAAAAATTAGATATGAACATTTGGTGAGTAAAATTACGCATATGTGAAACATTTTACGCACGCAATAACAACAGAATTACTTCTCGCTTGCAACATACTTATTAAAGTCAAGTGACTTTATATGTTGCAAACAATTCAAAATAAGTGAAATGGAGCAAATCTGTGCTCACATGCAAAATATGAACCGTTCAACCAGGAACACACACAATGTAAATTATTTTAGTAAGTAAGTAACACATTCATTAATGAAGTTAAGTATTGAAAAATGCTATTAAATTACTTTAATTATTTAATGATAGGCTAGTTACTAACTAGTTATTTATAGTATCGATCAAATAAAAGTAAATAGTTTAAAAAGCAAGGACTTTCATGTGTTTTCACATTGTTGTGCTGTTGTTTTTCAACTATTTTGAACCATGTCTCGGACCTTTTTTAAATGTATGTAACGTTTGCATTCTACCTAAAATACATCTTTGTTATTTAAGCAATGTTGATATCTTATATATACATTATTATTTATCACAATAACATTTATGTTGCCAAACATACAGTATTTAGCTATCTACATCGTGTTGTTTTATTAGCTCCACACTCTTGCTCTCTCTGTAGTAGTGTGTGTATGTGTTTGTGTGTGTGTGTGCAAACTGTCATTTCGCTGATTGGCTTTGGAAACACTGTTCCAACAGCAGTCTCCTTTGGCGAGGGTCGCCATATTTGCTGTTGTTATCACTGTGTTTATGGGCGCTAGCCGCAGCGCATTGGCGTTCATATATGACAGTCAAAAGGGCCATAAACGCGGGGAGAGAGGCTGAAGTTTATGGTTGCCTCTCTCTGCCATAGTCCGGCCTTGCCTCGCGCATCCTTTACTGCGCGCTGGAATTCCGTCCCTAATTACGGGACATCCTCCCCGTTGCCGCAGCAACGCTGCCATAAAACCCGTCTGAGAGTCTGGGGCATTTGTACAATTGGAGTGCAGTGCAATAAACCGTCTGAGACCCAAGGTTATTAACTGTGTAACCAAGGAGGCGAGAGCAACGACAGTGAGAGGACGGATAGGAAAAGCTTCTGCTTGCTCGCTACATCGACTTCAGTTGGGAGGCTTTTCCCCCTCGTGTGCTTTATCCACCTCGAGTCAGTTAGGTGCTGCTCTTGGGATTAGACTGACCTCCACCACCGGGCGGCGCTATTGGGACCAATGTCATGGCCGTGGATCTTTTCGTCTCCAAACTCACCTCGAATGCAAGCAGGTAAATGTATTTCTCACCCAGTCTATAGCTTAAACAGTTTGCTCCATTAGGGAAACCTTTTTATATGTTCATCCCTTAGAAAAATATTCTTGCATACGAAGTTAGTTTAAGTTAGGAGCCGTTTGTATTTAGTTTCCACATTTCTCTGGTGCTCAGTGGGCCGTGCCGTGGAGAAAGTCTTCCTGGGGGCCCTAATAAGGCAACACATATGTGCCATGCCTTCTGCTGCATGTGCTATTCATTTAGCTGAGCTTGAGCTTTTTAATGGTTGAAGTATAGCATGGCCGGCATGTACCTGGAGAGGTCTGCAACTAACCAGTCTAACCACAAATTTTTGGATTTGGGGAGAGGACTGCCTTAATTATTAATTTAAAAAAACCGATGGATACAGTTGGTACGTTAACAGCACAGCAGTAAGCATCTGGTGCTGGCTACAAAACAAATGAATAAATTGTTGAAATGATTCTCAAGCTAATGTAGCTCATCTTAAATCAGAGCATCTCTCTTGTATTGCTCCTTCCTCTTCAAAGGTTCCGCTAACAACATTTAGCGTCCTCCCAAATCACATTATTCCCTCTACGTGCCAAGTATATGAAAAGTGCTTTTAACAGAGACGATTTGATTATGATAAGGCAGCAATCGCGTCTCCTTTTCCTTCCTGTCATTGATACAGAGCGGAGGCTATTCGGTGTCAGTGCGAGTGGCTATTCTGAACCTTGATGCGTGCGGACCTAGTCTCCTTCTCCTTTGTCTCTCGTGAAAAATAAATGCTTCCGCTGGATGTAATAAAACGCTGCATTATTGTTCATAACTGCACTCGGGACGAACATGATACGACTCAAACGGCCTCTCCGGCCACTATTATATGGGCCGGATCAAAGCCAGTGGTCAGAGTAAACTGTGTTGAGGATATAATAGCCGGGCAGCTGTGAAAATGAAGATTTAATAGCTACAATTAATAACTGTAACACGAAGATATCGATAGGCCCCCCTACCATACAACACCATGAAGTGTGTGCAGGCCAACACAATGTAACATGGGCACACATAATTAATGGATGTATTTAGTTTCCTTAGTGGCTCATATGTCCTACAAGCAACAGGCCACTGCAGGGACGAGAAAACATGCTTTAAACCTATTTATGTTAGTTAGTTTGTATGTAGTAAGTTAACATTGTATCGGTTTTTTAAAATGTTTCTGGGGGATTTTGCTATACAGGCACAAACGTTTGGCGCACGGCCTTTCTTGTTAAAGCTCCCCCACTGAACATACTAATTACTTTATATATTTCTACAGCATATCACTCTGCTTTAAAATAAAGTATTGTATTATTTTTGTATACACATAAATAACCTTCAATCATGTTATAGTAATTTAAGTAATTTGAAGTATGTGAGATTTGAGCAGGGGCGATTGACAAATGTCCACCATCGAAGCGCTAAAAACCTAAGCCAGTGTACATCACTGAGCTGTCATTGACGGAGCGTTTGAAAACCTAAATGGGCTCAATTTATGAATTTCCCCTCAATCTTTCTCATTTCAGTACAACAGGCTGGATACGAACCCAGGGGGTTAGCGGCCACCTGGGCCTGGTAATGGCAAAGCTGGCCGAGATTAACTTCGACCTGGAGAGAGAATAGAGTGCACATGGCCAAGGACACTAGATGGAAGGAGAGTTTTATTGTGGCTCTTATTGCCCCAAATTGGACCGACAGGATGACTTGTATGTCTGCTTTCCTTTCGCGCATTGTGCCTGTTCCCCGTACAACACCGCGATCAATACGTTGATAGTTTAACAAGTCAAATGCTTATACTGTGCTCATTTTTGATTTTTTTTAATTGAACATGTTGTAGGCTGCCGCAGTATTTATTTGCATTTCTTATAATCTTCTTTGTGCCGACAGCCTTTGAACGAAAGTGATTGTTTGACCTTTTCTGTCCCATGCATGCGTAATGACTTTGGGTACAGATAAACTCGTTTCCATATCCTAAATTACTGAAAACACCCATAAATACAACCATTATTAATGCAAATTTTGTTAACAAATAGTTTTATTAAAAACAACCTCTTTGTGTTATTTTGAGACATTAAATAACGAATATTCAACCAGAGAGAAAACCAGTAACGAGCTCTAATAAAAAACGTTACTGTGTTTTAAATGATATTTTTAATAAATAGAGGTTTACAATGTGAAGAAACTCCTTTAACATTTAGGAAACTATCTGTTTTGTAAAACCTTTTTTTCGTCAAATTATTTTAGTTCTTGATGACAAAGATTTGGTTTGCCGTTGTTTACGCACGGGCATAGCGTTCCTCATCTTAATGAATTAAACATAAATAAATATAAGTCCAACATTTTAAATCAAAAAGGGTTATGTTTGATGTAAAAGGGATTTTTTTTTTTGATGGATTACAACAAGGCAGTTCAAGGATGTACATTTGATATTGAATCATTCAGAGTCCTCTTCTGTGTAACAAAACATAAACGAAAATCTAAAGAGAAGAACAAAGAGTGTCTGATAATACTCTTCTTTTCTTCAGGCTACATTAGTGTTAACACCTTTGCTTTTAGTGCGGAAGAGCAGGCTGTCCTAAGGCCAGAGGATGCACCATATAAAACAGCTTTTTGCCAAGTCATTTAGCTAAAGGCGAATTCTACCTACAGTTAAAACATTTTATTACCTTTAAGTCCCATTGCTTTGTTGTCGTTTGTGGCTTCTGCAGTGCCATACTTGATTTGCAATCTTAGGACCATATCTACCTCATGTAAGGAAGTCTTTTTTTAGAGCGGCTTTAACAAAAGGAGATGGTAATATTATTATAATGTTGTGTTCCACGAATCCTTGAGGTAAATTAAATCTGAAAGGCAGATACTGCGTTGCACCTATTTGAGCTGTGTGGTAAATTTTGATTTGAATATAGGACAGGAGCAATCAGCTTCAGACATCAGTCAGTGATTTTTTTTGATGGGATTTCAAAACTTGTTTGAAGAATGTATTAAAGAAATGCATGTTTTTTTCCCCCTTTATAGCTATGCAGTTGTTAAACTTTGCATCATGTTGGACCTCGCCCCCGGTAATGGTGGTGCATTAAGGCGAGGTGAGGGAAAACACTGATTGCTCTGCTGCCTCCTTTCTCTGCCTCAGCTCCAAGATAGATATCGCTCCGGCAGCTACGTAGCCTCTGAGTGGGAGGGACTGCCTATCTTCCAGCATTTCCATTGGTTTTACATTCTGCACGGCAGAAAGGGGGGTGCCTCTAATCATATCCAGCATGTTTTGCACAAGAAATGTCAGCCAGAAAGGGCTATCTTCTTCCTTCGCCAAAATACACCACAATAATGTCATGTTCGGACAGCCCGTCAGGAAATGTGTTTTTAGTGGATTCTCTGATCAGTGGCCGCAATGAAAGCGCCGGAGGTCACTATGGGAGCGCGGTGTGCGTGCCTCACAGCACTGCTACCGAAGTGCCTTACGGACTACACAACTATGGATACTTCCCAGGTATGGGTAAGCGAAGCGAAGTGGGTCCTCCAAACATGGTTTCCGCCTCTGGCCCGTACATGCCCAGCATGGAGATGTGGATGGACGCGCAGAGGTCATGTCGAATGGACCAAGAGCACCCGGTGTGTCCCCAGGTCGCGCCCTGCTCATTCCCGCAGAATATTAAGGAGGAGAGCACCTACTGCCTGTATGAGCAGCCAAAGTGTCCTAAAGCCTCCACCGCGGAAGATCTCACTTATTCGAGGTTAACAACAGCTGGCCTAGGTTCGAGTTCTTGTACAGTTACCGATGGCGGCGGCGGGGGCTCAGTGCCTGTGCCGGGCTACTTCCGCTTGTCTCAGACGCACGCACATTCTCATAAACTTTACAACACTAACGGCCCCCAGCCGAACCCTTCCCATTCTCATTTTGGCCTACACCCCATTGCTCCCGCTCGCTTCAACACGCCACCAACCTCGACTTCTGCTCCAGCCACGGCGCAGGAGGGGAGGAACACCGAGGAGCCCGTGTCCTCGGGAAAAGCAGACCTGCAGCCTCACGCTGCACCGGGAAGCGACGAGGCACGCGAATCCTCGGATGCAGAAGCCTCCTCAGCCGACGAGACCGAAGAGCATGACAAAGAGAGACCATCAAAGACCAGCAAAGGTAATCACAGTTCATCATAGGTGTGGCCCTGCTCTGTTGTTTTGTTTGCATGCAGCGCAGGTAGAGAGAGGCTTTTTTTAAAGGCACCTGTGAAGTTCTATTTCACTGGTTAGACTTGCAGTGATAAATCAACTCACGGTCATGGTAACTCTGCATGTATTTATAGTCACCAAGTCTTTGTTCTCTAAGTTGCAGTGGTATCAGTAGTATATGATGTATGTATACGTATACGTATATGAATAAGCCCAGAAAGATTATGCGTAAAATTGAAAAAGCAAGTTAAAGGGCTAAGCTAGGTTTGTTTTGATTAAAAAGTCCTACAGAGGTATTAACGATTCTATGATAATTTGTCTCAATACATACATGCATAACATATATGTTTTACATTTATATCAATTACAATTTACCTATAGACTGAACCAGTATTTCGTTTGAGTACTGCGTAAAATGCAGGCTAGTCAGTCGTTATATTCATGTAGGCCATTTGATATTGTCTGTGCCATAATGCCTTTTTATTATTTCACTTTCTATGTCACAAAACACTTTCTTTTTAATTGAACGATTTGTGTAGAAGACTACTTTCAAACATTTGCAGTATGATGAATCTATCAAAGCAACCATACTCTACGCGTAAACTACACCTATATACACTCATAGAGACACACACATAAAGGTGTGTATAACACAACCATAAACACAAACACAGATTCACACATTCACACAATAGCTTTATTGGTATACAAAGCAATTTATAAAACGATTTGCATATTACCTATTATATGCAGGTGTCACACACGCAGGCTCTATATCGTTTCACACACACACGCACACACACACACACACACACACACACACACACACACACACACACACACACACAGTCCCCCATGTTGCACTGCGTAAAACCATGTATCTGCCATTTTCTGTAGGAGACGCAAAAAGTCATAGCACGGCCAACTGGCTGACAGCAAAAAGTGGCCGGAAGAAACGCTGTCCATACACCAAGCATCAGACTCTGGAGCTGGAGAAGGAGTTCCTCTTCAACATGTACCTGACCCGAGAGCGCCGCCTAGAGATCAGTAAAGGCGTCCACCTGACGGACAGACAGGTTAAAATCTGGTTCCAGAACCGCAGGATGAAACTGAAGAAAATGACGCGGGAAAACAGGATCCGGGAGCTCACATCCAACTACGGATTTTCATGATGAACAAGGTGATCAAATTGAAATAGAAGATGTTTGGTGAAATCAATGACACCCTCCCTCCTCCAGCACCCCCACACCCTTCCTCACCACTCTGTCCACCTAAGACTCATTTCATTTCACTGTGGGGTACAACTTTCTTTTATTTCCAGACACGCTTAAAGTCGATGCATCGTCCTCTGTGCGCAAATGGGGAAAAATTGAATGTAGAGTTTTATTTGATTGTTTTCTGATATTGTGTTTTTTTATCGTACCTGTTTCTGTCCCTTCTATCGTATGGTTGGATAGTGTCGTCAGTGGAGTTAAATTAACGCAATTTAAAAACATTGTGCACTTGAAGGTGGCTTAAATGTTCCACTTTTCCCCAAACCGCTGGCAAATAATCCTAAATTTATTCAAACAAATATTAATTTGTTTTATTTTAATTTTAATTGCATGATATTACATTTTCCTATACATTTATTTTTTAGTTATTAAATCACTCTGGAATATAACACCCATGTACCACAAGGGAAGAAGAATAATTCACCTGTGATAGATGTATAGTCCACCATGGTATAGGCCTGTGTACGAGCTAAATGTATGAGTCGGATCTTTAATCACGTTGAGGACGTTTACACGAAAAAGGTGTGCAAAGGGAAATAGGAATGTTTCTATTGTATATTTCTGTGTACATATTGTGTTTTTTGTGTAATACTTAATAAATTATCAGCTCGCATAGAAGAGTATAGCTGCCTGTATGTTTGTATTTATATCTAAAGGAAAAGTCTACAGAAGCAGAAAAAACATTCTGTTTGAAATGCAAAACCCCAAATAACATGGCCTCCATCAATGGGGACACACTGTGTGAACCAGCTGACAAATGTTTCTAGATGCTAATGTAATGGCCATCGGAAATAATTAAGATATTAGGCTATAAGCCGTCTAGCTGCATGCTCAGCCGGCTATTGTAGAGTTTTATGACTGGCTGGTATATGAGGTTTCTCCCTCTCCTCTAAGAGCTGCTTCAGTCGTGGGAGAGCCTTTCAGACGGAGAGGAGGCCTGGCTCTCAGCTAGAAATCTGAACTGTACTCATACAATGGATAAAACATAACCTGCAGCTTTAATTTGGGAATACTGGGATTAACGTTTCGAGGATCGGGTAAGTCCATTTATCATTGCGAATGTGTTCATTTTTAGCCTTGTTGCACCGGCTTCACGATCGTGTTTACAAACAGATGTACTTTCTTAATACAGACGATGTTTTGGACACTTGATGACGGGACCGACGACCACGGTGCATTATGAATTGGCTGATTGTGTTTCACTTGAGGCCCGGATCGACTGTCGAGTGGTTTAGGTAGTTTCATGTTGTTGGGGTCCATTTCTAACTCTGCAACATGAAACTGTCTTAATTGCCCCAGTTCCACTCTTCGAAACCAAAAGGAAAGCAAATCAGGGACATACAGATGATCGGGTTTGATGAACATAGTGGAGAAGTATTTTGGAATCATGTTCTAAACCCCACTAGTTTATAAACCGGGGAGTGGTGACTGGCTGTTGTGTATGTTCTTAACCTGTCTCCTGTAATGTTTTCCTTAGACTTCTTTACTTGGGTTTCGTCGTTAAAATAAGCCTACGCGGCCATGTGTGCTGGATTTAAAATGTGATCAAAGCTGAACTGCAGTATGCGTCGTAGATTTGGGATTAAGGGTAAAGCCGTGAGTGTTTTCCGTGAGTAGTAGTGACGCAGACACGCCAGACAAGGCCTCGGTTACGACCACTGCAGTGGAGGGGAAGGGGAAGGTGAATGGGGCAACAGCGACCTCCGTGGGCAGTGAGACCGGATGCTTCCGCTGCGCAATAGTATCTCAGACAAAAGGAGGGGAAGGGCTTTATGGCGATATTTAGATCCGCCAGACAGGCTGTTATCTCCAGAGGCAAAAGAAGTGAATAGCCCCTGTGGTAAACTGGGTGAAAAAACACCCTGATTTAGGTTTACAGCCTGAGAGCCATTGGCGTATTTTCCTCCTCTGAAGGTGTTTGTCTATTCTAAGTTTTAGTGCACAAATAGGCGCACAGCCGCTCCTTCCCCACCCCTCGGGTTGTTTGATGTCTGTTCGCCAAATAAAGTGCAAGTACCACAGAGGTGGTAGCTTGCAACCAGTATGCACATTATGGACAGCTTGTGCGGTTTTTTTCGTCTTTGCTCCTCTTTTAAATAGTAAGAACAGAGTGGAACCAATTCCTGCATGAGAATTGCCTGTGGCCTTGTGGGGTGTTGGCCCAGCTCTCCGTTTATTTGATGGTAATAAATAAAAAAAATGCAGCGTAATATGCGAGAACTCAAGGTTTTGCTCTAGACGTGATCTGCGATGTGGGGAAAGGTTTAGGATAATGTGGATAATAATACGCACACAGTTAAAACGTTTTGGGAATATCCACATTAAGATGAAGTTAAGAATGCATTTTCTCTAAAATAAAAGCAATCTCAGTATATTGTTAATTTTATATTATTTCAATCTGTAATCCATTTATTATCAGCTAAACTATTAAGAACTCCAACAAATATAAAGCTAGATTTGTTTTTTATGTTCACGCCTCTAGTGCGCAATTTGCTCATTGTTTAATAACATTAATTTAATTTGTCTGTTAAATTTTACAAGCTCAATATTTACAACATGCATTTTAAATGTGCTGTTGTCTCCTGGTGTTCACCACCACTGCTCGCACCATTTGATTTTAAAAGGAGAAAACCACAAGCACCACATTACACAGATTTGAATCTCTATTTAAGTGTAACGTTACACCGAGGCACTGGCTGCTCCCAGGCATCAGAGTTAATTTGTTGATGGTGGTGGTGATGGCGAAATATAGGCCCATACAAGTGATAACGGCAGTGTAAATAATAAACGGGTTTAACGGAGGGTTAAGCAAGGAGGAACCGGGAACCGGCCAGTAATAGTATTAGGAACTTATTTCATAAATATTCGGCCATCGTGAATCAACTCAGTGGATCGATAACACAAATACTGCATATTTTGTTCATCTTTGTTTATCTATTTTTAATATCTTTATACATTTGAATTTGATTATTTTCACAACTTGCTTCAATATATGATCTATATTTTATATGTAACCCTAACCCAAATATTGCTTTACATTATATAAAATGCAATTATTAAATATCCAGTAACTGTTTTATTTGGTATATAGGTATAGTTTAACATCGTAATTACTGCCAAACTAATACCTGCAACTAACAAGACACATTTGTAACTGAATTATTCCTGCTCAATTTTCATCTTATTCACATTTTCCCAAATAAAATCTCATTCATTTTTAAAGTAGTAATCTCGTGTTTGTTTTCTCTTTACTATTGGAAATGTAGTGCTGCAATATCTTCGTAAAATTACATATGCTGTAATGTGAATCATTACTTGTTGAAGTCGTAGCCTGCACATTTACAGTGATGTGGAAATATCTTGTCTAAATCACAAAATGTGGTTATTGTTAAAAAATACATCATATGCATTATGCTTATATGCGTCGAAAGTGTGTATAGGCCCCAAAACAACTACATTGTTTAAGTAAATGTGAGGGAAAATAAGTATTTTAGACTTATTTTAGATGACCTGCATAACTTGTTGGTGTTTGGCAGTTTTGTCCGTAACATGTGTTAAATGCAAAATGCAGGACAAGGCCATTGGAAGATTCAGCATCTGATACAGCCGAATAAAATGAATAATGCACTTTGTAAAGTTATTTGAGATATAGGCGCTCTTTCAGCCTTGAGCTGCTTAGTTTCTTTAATATAGTGGTGGTTGAAACGTGTTTAGGTGAGCAGCAATAGTAGGGTGCTTACGTGTCCTATAAAGTACCTCGTAAAATCAGGCCTCTAAAAACATACTGTATCGTTTGTGCAACCAAGAAGGGATTTTAACAGCAGAAGCAGGTTAGGATACTGTAGCATTTATTTTACTCATCACTTCTTTCTTATTTTCTGTTTTACAGAAAACAGATCCAACTTATAAACTGATAATTCCTAGCTTTAAAACTAGAGGTTGTTATAGGAGAGCGGGTGAGTATTTAATGACCAAAGGGATTGATTTATCCTTTATTGTTCAGCCTTTATGATCACGTGTGACTGCTACCCAATGGCGTGGCAGCTTGTCTCCCCATTACTAGCCCACTGTAGTTCTCTGTGGGGCCAAGTTGCTACTTGATTTCTCCACATTGTTATTTTGTGAGGCTGGCTTTACTGCGTGTGAATGTGTGTGTGGTGTGTGTGTGCGCGCTTTACTTTTTGCATGTATCTGTTGTATGACTGCGTACATGTAATTTCTCTGCCATGTCGACATCCGGAACACTAACTAGTTACTACGTCGATTCCCTCATTCTGCCCGAGAGCGAGGAGCTCTCTGTGCCGAGATACCCCTCCGGTCCTGGGCTCCAGCACTCCAGGCATCCCGCCTCCATCAGCGACCACAGCGAGCTCGGGACCTGCACTTTCCCGTCCAAACCACCGGTATTCGGGCCATCATGGAGCCACGTCCCGGCTCAGTTCCCGGGCAGTGTTTCCTCTATGTACCATCACCACTACGGGCATCATCAAGGCCCGGTCGGTGCAGATACAGATAGCCGCTATCAGTCATGGCTGCTGGAGCCTATGTCCGGTTCCCTGCCCATGGCTGGATTACCGACGACCCATCACTACGGAATCAAACCGGAGGGTCTAGGGGCGCGAGCTGACGGCGCGCTGCCCGGCTCTCACACGGCGCTGCTGCTCTCTGATTACGCCAACGGAACCGTAGCGACGGCATCACCGGGGGAAAAGGACGCACTGTCCGTCCACGCAGGGGACACGAGCGGAGAAGCTGAAGAGAAACCAGGCCTGGATCCAAGTAAGTCGCTGCAGAGTGCCAATGTTTATAGTCTACTATTTATACCACATTTAGCAGTGAGGATTGGGTGCGTGATGGGGGTGCGCGTCTGAACAGATGCCATTCTGAACGTGCCATTTCCTTATGGGGACTGTTAATGGCCCAGCTCCCATTGCTATATTAGATAACCTTTTGCAGCTTTGAAAGTGGCCGTGTGCTGAGAGAAATAGTTTTATTTGGTGTAGCTGCGGTTGGACATGTGTAGCCATTTTCTTCTCATCCTAGAGTTTTTTTCTTTTTCTGAGTCCAATTATGAGTGATGTTTGTTTTCGAATTGGGTTACTCAGCACCGGGCCCTCACACAAATGTCGCCCCCCCCCCCTCACTTTTTCCAGATAACCCTGTGGCCAACTGGCTCCACGCGAGTGCCACGAGAAAAAAACGCTGTCCGTACACCAAGTACCAGATCCTGGAGCTGGAGAAAGAATTCCTCTTTAACGCCTACCTGACCAGGGACCGTAGGTATGAGGTGGCGAGGCAGTTAAACCTCACCGAGAGACAGGTTAAAATCTGGTTCCAGAACCGCAGGATGAAGATGAAGAAGTTTAATAAAGAGGGCGCACCGAAAGGAATTGACTGAACCTTTAGACATTTGGCTGTTGGCGAGCTTTGTGCGTGGAAGCTCTTAACTCTGCTGGACCTTGTTTTTAAACTTCATTGTCTTATTGTTCTATATAACAGAAGCTATTATTGTCCTGTAAAAAAAAGCATGTTGGGCTTTAGTTTGATGCGACTACCTTTATATTGCACAATTTTAACGGTGCCCACTCGTTTTGTATTTGTTCTTTTATTATTTTGATTTTAATTAATACCTCGTTAAAGTGTATTAGTTGGCCTGGTCCATGTGCTCGTTTGTGTATGGATGTTTAGCTGCGTGTTCCGGTTCTTAGCTATATTTGTTGTCCATCTCAGAGTCACCTGAGCGTAGTTTGTAAAAATGTATTAATTTTATTGTTGTTTCTCCCTTACTGCTTAGAACTATGACTGATGACCCTGAGTTTGAATCTAACATTGGAGCCGTATTACAGACTGGTTGCATTTTGAAGTAGGTGGTGAATAGACCTCAGAAACCTCTTGAAGATGCTAAAATGCTAAATTAAAAGATGTTATGGAAGCTAAATCACACGACACGATTGACTACCTATGTCTTTCAACTACCTACAATAACCTTTTTCTCGATGGCGGATTATAGGCTATAGGTTTGCTTGCATTAGATGCTGGAATTTCAGGGAGTAACATTTTGGAAGTACATACTGTTTGTTAGTGAGAGAAATTTAAATAAAACACTGTAGGCTACTTAATGAATACCTCACGGTCTGCTGACCGTCTGACTTTTGGTTCACAAATGTAATTTGTACTTTATTTATTAAATAAAACAAATTATATCTGCGAATGCATGCACGTCACATTTTTATTTCACGTCGGCTTCACACTGAAATTATAGTTTTTTATAAATTATTGCTTGCTGCATAAAAAGTATTATTTGGATGCTGATTGCACTCCGGTTAATATGAAGGTTATTGCTGTCAACTAGATATCACCCCCCCCCACACACACACACACACACACAAACACACACGCAAACACACACACACACACGCACACACACACACACACACACACACACTAAAATATATAAATAACATCAATCAATAATTTTCATTTTGCAATAAAGAAATATCCATTTATTGGACAATCATTTATGGAGAATTAAGCCCAATAAAATTAAATAACATCTTAAATGTGTTTTAAAAAACTTTTAAAGCTTTCAATTTTGCAGCACACCAAAACACACCAAAACACACCAACACTAATAGAAACGCACACACTTAAAGGTGAATTTGTGCGTGTTCCTGGATTGGGGACGGAGCTGCGTCTTGGCAGAGGATGTTGTTAGCTGTATACAGCCATAAAAGACAATTACCGCTATAACCTTTTATGGGGTGCAAAGCGCTGCGAGGCGAGAGGACACAAAACAAAAAAAGACATCGAGGTCTTCGACAGCTGAAGCCCGAAATAATGCAGCCGATGTGTTGCTGTTCAGCTCAGATATGACAAGGACGCTCAGCAAAAAGCTCCATCATTAGCACATGTCGACATAACCAATCTACAACACTAAAATTATGAAACATAACAACTCAGAGGATTTAAAAGGCAGCTTGGCCTCAAAAAGTAAATACCAAAGGTTTTAGAGAAGAGTTTAAAACAGGACGTTTGCAAGGCCGGTTCAAGTCTCTGCATGTTGGAAAAAATATTTGGCACAAGGACATAGCAAATACGAGAAGCAACAAATCACATTTGAGCTAGCTGCAGAGCTTTACATCTGATGCTCGATCAGCATGCTTCTGTCATACACCAGGTTGTTAAGTTCTCTTAAACACAACACATCCACTGGGAGATTACTGTAGTTAGAGGGTAAATAGGACTTTAGTCAAACTAACTGGAGTGCTGTTGTGACGCGTTAGGGGACGCAGATGGACCCAAACTTCAAAGACTCGAGCAGAGACAGTGCAATAAAACGCCTGGTCTGCTACACTGTCTGGCATTCCAGTTGTAATGGCTTTATGGCCGTCCAGACACAATTAGGCCGTTTCCAGAATGGCACCCATTTGTTTTTTCTTCTCTTTACGTGCGGCTGCACCCTGGACAAAAGGCCGAGCGGAAATGATCAGCTTTATTGGACTCTCCCCGACGGGGACGTTCAGGACTCATGGTCATTTGGAGAGATCCTTTGTTTCTACCTGGGAACCTTCCGCCCTCTGCTCCTTAGCTTGGCCCTTCCTAAAGGAGAAAGAGCCATAAAGCCAGCAGCTAGCTCAAACACAGTGGTAGGCCTACAGATACTGCTTATTCAAAAATACATCTGGACATTTCTGTTAAATCGGTACTTTGGATAAAATCACAACCGAAGAAACATACTGCTACATTTTGAGATATGTTTCTCTCCCTTTTTATCTTGTATTTAATCCTTGATTGCAGCAGAAAAACACAACGCCTGCGCACATGCTGCCTCTCCACCTTGCAGTCCCCACAAGTCCCCAGATGGTGGCGACACTGTTCCACAACATCACCCCACCATTTTTAACACTCCTCCCAATGAACCTGCACTGGGAAACAAACTGTAGTAACATTTTTTAAGAGACCACGCAAATAATTTCACACCTTTTTACAATCTCAGTGCAGAAACTGTTTCTCCAGCCTATGGCACAGCAGAGAAGAAGCAAGCAGTGAGCACGCGGACTGCAGGATTACTGCTGCCGCCCTCAGATAGGACGCGTTCTGTCCAATGTTTCTATTTCTTTAAGGTTTCGACGGCGTAATTGACGCAAATCATTTGCAACTGAACTTGTAATAGTAGAAATAGTAAAGCAATAGTTAGATGAAATATAACATGAATAATTATTAGTAATGTCCTAAAATATACCATTTCCATAAAGGGGTTTACAATTTAAATTATGAACACATAATAACGCAATCAGTTTTCCATGTCCTAAGATCAATATTTTACCTTAAAATATTTGGCAAATTCAGGGTATATTATCCATTATGATTTTACAAATTTGAATAGTTATTTTTAATTGTTACTATAACCATCTGCTTTCTTGTAACTCTGCGTATTTATTAAAGACATGCTTTATGCCAATTTATTGAGATAACATTGTTAAGCCGTTAAAAATAAAGCAAATTTGGAGGAAGAATTAGGTGTTATTATTATTATTATTATAAAATATTATGTATAATGTTTCTAAATTCTCAACTAAGTAAATCTCGAAGCATATTTTGGAAGAAAGTATTCAACAATATCTTGTTTAAACTTAAAAATAGAAACTTGCATTGTGCATTATTTCTCTACCGATATCTTTTACATAAATGATATAATCAAAATATTTTCTTTAGCAAGCGACTGTAGGACAATTTATAATTTAGAAGAGTAACAATAAAAATCACCTTCTGTCGGAATTATTATATTTTTAGTTCGAATATCAAACTATATTATATCCAGCTATTATGTATTGTTTATTAGTGAACGAGTGTGTGTCGATTATTACCTTCAAGAAGGCACAATGTATTCCACGAAGGTAAACACAAATAAAATAATACATCTTTTTAAATAGATGATTATTTGTAGTGCACTACTATGAAATATGACAAAAGCCCATGACCTTATACAACCTAAATTACCTCTAGATCACTGGGATTGTGAGAATTTCTCTCGCGTGTGTTTACATGTGTGTATGTGTTTGTGTGTGAAGTGTTAATCCCACTCTGCAGTCCTGCACCATAATGAAACCCCTGTCTGCATGCTGATTGGATGAGAGCTGCCAGGCCTGCGTCACGTGGATGAGTTCTTTGGTCCAGAGTAAAAATGGGGTTTGGTGTAAATCTAGGCTGTATTGCTGTCATATATCACGCTACCTCGTAAAAACGACACTGAGGATTCTGGGCCAACAAATCAGAGAGAAAAAATATGAGTTCTTATTATGTGGATGGTCTTCTTAGTAAATATACGACGGCTACTTCTCTCTTTCCAAACGTGGAGCGGGCTTCTTGCAGTATTGGACCCAGTGGAGAGGACTATGGCTCGGCTCACACTGCTGCGGCCATCGCCTTTGCACCGTCTCTGTCCGGAGTTTACAGCGTCAGCAATTCAGTGTACCAGAGCCGCCCCGTGTTTACTTCGGGATATGGCCGGGGGCAGGACGCACACCCACTGCACTGCAGCCTGTTTGACCAGAGCCGCCTGTTCACCGACAGCTGCTGCCATCCGGAGCCGGGACCCCTCACCTCGCCGCCGGACAAACAATACCGGATGTACCCCTGGATGAGAGGATCAGGTATTTGCTGATACTGTCTCTTATGTGCTATATGAAAGCCCCTCAGGTCAATGCTTTTACAAAACATTGGGACACTTACATTGGCCGTTAGTGGTTCAATTAATTTCGTGAAGCCATTGGTGTTGCATGGGAAGAATCGTAAAACTTTTATTGCGCAACTAATGAGTTCTGCAGCCATAAATTCATTTGGCCAGCGCTTCTGTGTGTTCAGTACGCAGAGACCTTGCCGCTGGGGGTTTTCTCTGCACTCCTATTACTCTTATAGCCTCTTCTCCCCTTTGTGGTTGTAAAAAAGAAGGCATGTTGTGTAAATCAGTTCTCTTGCACTCTGCAGCTCCTTTCTAATTGGGTCTGCACTGCAGAGGCTCTGGTATTTTCTAAAACTATTTGTTATGCACATTGCTGGATCAATATGCACCAGTATTGTCTGTTACATAAAGAAGTCAAGTGGATTTAGAATGAAAATAATTTGGAACATTGGCATTTGTTATAATTTTGAGGGTGAAGGTGTTGAGGCTGTAATCTAATTACTTATGGCTCCTTAGGTGCACAGAGCATCGCTGGCTTTTAATTGGAAAAGCATGCAGAGTTTCAAAGGAGGCATGCACCAAGTATCCCAGCAGGACTACTTTAAATAGATGCAGAGACATTTGAAAAATAATAATATCCCCTACTGATTTGAGGAGTGTGTTCGTGTGTGTATTTGGTTAGGTGTAATGTACAAATGTAAGCCACAATTAATTGCACAGTCACAACTAAATTAATGAGCCCCACAATAATTCCAAGTAAGCCTACATGTTTTTTATTGTCGTCATCAATTTCAACACCACTTTAATTGTTGTATAAATGCTTTATGAAGCGTCACATTTCATACATGTCGAGACAAATGTTTTATTGGAAGTGATACAGAACTAGTGCATTTTATCTTACAGATCCGAACAGAAAGCGGGGACGGCAGACTTACTCCCGCTACCAGACGCTGGAGCTGGAGAAGGAGTTCCATTTTAACCGGTACCTGACCCGCAGGAGGAGGGTCGAGGTAGCCCATGCCCTCTGCCTCACAGAGAGGCAAATCAAAATTTGGTTTCAGAACCGCAGGATGAAGTGGAAGAAGGACAACAAGGGGGACCCGGTGCCGGCCCCCGGGGAAAAGGACGATGGTATCCAGGCGGTTTCAGAGGCCGGAGAGCCCGAAGCTGGAGAAACGCGGAGCCCCGGTTTGGAGTCAGAAACGGCTGCAAAGTAACAAAAGACACGCACGGACAGAGGATTAAATGGAAGAACCACAACATTAGAATGCGTAAGGGTTATATCCCAAATGTTTACCACATACCATTCATGCACTCAGAGCTATATGCTGATTAATTACACGACAGCTGAAGGCAATAATGTAATAAACATTTAACAGTAGGCTGTATGCCACTATTTCAAACCCAAAATACATAATAAGGCTCCGCATGAAATACAGATATGAACTGCCGATCCAAATGATATATTTTTTAAAAATATGCAAGAAAATGTAACCTGATTATCTACTGAATTAACATTCCTTAACGAAAGACTACCTATTTTATGTTTCACATTTTCTTGCTCGCATTAAAACACCGACACATTGAATTCAGCGCAATTTGAAATTGATTGTAAAATAAACGAATCTACCTATTCGAGTATTTTTCTCCACAGACTTTTGCAACTTTTATGAAACAAGTAGGCTATTATTTTTGCGCATATGTGCCTTCTTTTGAGTAGTTGAATTACAAATAAATGTCTTGTTAGTTAAATGCATCCAACTGTGATTTAGATGGTTCTGTACATTTCAGTAACTGTTACTTTTTATTGTTATTTTTTAAATATAACTCGCTTAGAATATAAATGTGCCTGTTTTCGACACCTAGCTATACTATTTGCCCCTCATACATCCCATCATAACAACTATATTTGTTTGTTTTGATATGACCTTCATATGTAACCTACCTCAGATTCCAGGAAAGTCAGCTATAGCTTATTATTGCAACACCCTCACGTGAACGTTTGAAGTCTTATCCGTGCAATTATAAAACTATTCTTGCCTTTTTCATTAAGAAATATGTTCAGGTTAAATGAGTTATAGCTAATGTGTCTGTGAATGCTAAAACAAAAATAAACGCATGCACTTTTATTTTAACAGCAGTACATTTTAGTAGCCTATAAAGGCATTTATTTTTGTTCGTGTACAATAAGTAAACTCAAAATGTGCAAAAACTGTGATGTATACATATTTAGTGCCAACGTTTAGTTGTATAAGTAACATGTAAACCAATAAATATAAAAAAAACGTATAACTCTGGGGATGTTTTAAATAATGAAAATGAAAATATTTTTGCATGACATTACATGCTTTTTCTATTACCAAGCATTTGTTTGCATGTAATATTAAGTTACCCACAGCAAATATGATCATAATCATCAGTCATAATAACATGTACCGGTTGAGTAATAATATGTTGCTTCCAGTCAGTGCTGTTGACTGACGCCAATATCAGGTTGCATGTAATGAAACTTGTTGCAGTCCATTATGAGTGTAAGGTAAACACTTTAGTTTGGGAATGTGAACTATGAGGATGCGAGATGGGGCAGGCTGCAGATGAAGGGAAATTGCTGTTGAACTCTGCATTCCCTCTGTCCTCGGTAAGATGGCGCCTGACGGTGACCTGCCCCCTTCCTTCTCCTTTCTCTCCCCCTTCTCCCCCCCCCTCCCTTCGCTTCCCATCTCCTCCAGCACTGGGTCATAAATCCGTTGTTGTTTATGAAAATTTACAACATGGCAATACAACTTTACGACCCGACTCGTCTTCCCATTGGTCGCAGCTTGTCACGTGGCAGGGAGCCATGAACATGAACTTTTTATATATAATTTCCAATAGCGGAATAGAGCAGCCTTTCATTTAACGGTATCGGGCTTCCATGCGGCTGTTTTCCACCAGCGACCTTCTACAGTTTTATACCGGTTTTGGAATTTGGAGTTTTCTCTCGGTCGGGCAGGAGCTTGCTTTGTGTCATGACTGGATCGTTGAGGGTGCCCTGCTGTCGTTTGGGCATGATGGGTGGACGGAGCCCCGGTGCGTCACTGACCCCCAGGAGTCCCAGTTTCCGTCCGGGGACTCAGCTGGATACCTCCCTCCGTCACCGGCCGTCAGCACCTGCCAACTCCCTCTCCTCACCTCCCCCTGTTCACAGGCAGAAACCATCACAAGGTAAGACAAATTAAACATATTACTCTGTTTGCTTTTTCTATCAATTTACAATGATCAACCTTTAGAACAATACAGTTGTGTTCAAGTATTGCTACTTATTGTTTTCTGGTTAAATATCCAGCGGTTGGAAGACATGGTTAAATGTTATTTTATTTTATTATGATTTAAATTGCGGATGCTTAAGATCTGATTAAGCGGAAATTAGTTAACACAAGTGCTGCTTTATCTTCCTGTATTTGTTTGTTGTTGGATTTCAATGTAGATGGACTTTTTGATGCAAAAATCATTAGGCAGATGCCATATAAAAGAAGTGCTCTTTAACGCCCTCCTGTGGACACACTGGGGTTGCTTTGGTTGCAGCTTTGTCCGTTTTTGCTGCAAATGTCCTGCAGTGCAGGCTGGAGAGACAAGTCTAACTTGTGTGTTTAAATGCACCATGCTTTACTGTGTTATTAGTCACACAGGTGCATGCTGGATGATGCACATTGAATTGATAAACAGGCACATTTTCAGTGACAAAAACAGGATTATTTTATCGCGTAAATGACCTTAAATAAACAGAGGCTTCCCTCCAATCGAATTCAGACAAGTTAAACATTTCTGTTGGATATAAATTATTTGCACTCTGTAATTGCACATAAACATGGTTAATGGTGTTTCTTTGCATGCACTTAGCGAGCCCAATGTAGAATATTGAGACACTGCAGTGATTTGTTTCTTGCGATAAATTACTAGTCGATCAACTTCTGAAGATTTAAATTCAAAGCATGTACAGATTATTGCAAGATATTAATCCTGCAAAAGGGAATGCATAGTTACTTCAATCAAATATGGTGTGCATTGTCCATATCCGAAATCTGCATATTACAATTGTTCTGTCTATTTTCTGCACAAAACCAATCTAGCTTTGCTTTGACTGCTGTTGCTTTCAATATCCAATCCTTTTTTTCTCCATTATTTTTGAGGATCGCTTTGCTGTTCGTATTCTATGAAATACATATTTTTCTATCTAAATAATTAGCCTGAATGTGAGTACAGCGCGTTCAAGACGTTTTACAGCCGTGCGTAATGACGTTTAGGCATAAAGTGAAATTAAAATATTCTCAGTATTGAATTGCTATACTCTAAGACGCTGGTGTGTATGTGTGCAAAGGTGCCTGCAGAGTGCACTGCCCTCCTGTTTTCGGCAGCTTTGGCCCCCTCGCTCCCAGCCCAACATGTTTGACACCAGTGCGCACTCACTTCTTTCATCTCCTTTCTTTTTGCTCCTTATTTAGTTCCTGGGTGTGTCCCTGGCTTGACTCACGGAAATAATGTTCGTGGGAACTTTGTTGCCATTGGCCAGCCATAAATCAGCTGTTGGAGCATGACTGTTTAGCCAACACACACCCCGTAGGTCTTCTTTTAGTGTGGGCCAACTGGATTTTGTGAGCCCGGTATTCACCCTTCCTCACACCGTGCCTTCTGGGGGCTTGTTACCGCAAAGGGTGCACATACCTGCAGCAGAATAAATAATCTCTGTTTCACTATGTTTGTCAGAAACACATGATGGGGCTTGTGCTGAGTAAACGGGCTGCTGTTGGGAAATAGCATGTTGAAGAAAGCAAAGGACAAGCCGCTGCCTTCAAGAGACGAAACTGCCATAAAAATTCCACAAAGAGAAAACCAAACGGACGAGGCGTCATGCCACCATTTAGGCGTCGTGTCTGTTTGCGGGTCTTCTGATTTTGTACTCCTGCTCAGGGTGAACATTGGTAATAGTAGATGATTTATAATGTGTGCATTGGCCAGGGTACATTTAGAGCTAGAAATACTTAGTTTTTCTAACGTATAGGCAACGTTTTCCCTGAAAGTTTGAATTATGTTTTGATAACCATCTCATGCTTCTGCTGTATTGTAATCGACCGATGAGACAATTGCTTTAAAACGTTTATGGCAATATCTCAAAAAATGGTATATCATAAAAAAATTGAACGCATTAAAAGGAACATAAAATACTACGATGATACTTTTTGTGATGTAACGTTCAGCCATCCGAATGGATGCATTATGGCACAATGCAAATATCGAAACTATTAATTATCATCTGAATAAGGCGGGAAATAATTTTACATTAAACATTTTGGCCCCATTTCATCCATTCATCGTTTCGAATATTTCCTTTTTCAATAACTTCAAATTTCGTCTCTGGTTTTTATAAATTGCAGGGTGACTGCACACAACTTGACACCAAGCTGCCCATAGAACACATATTGGGTTTTGTTCTCGATCTGTTGATATATCCAAAGCATAAAAGCACACAAAAAAACAATTGAAAAGATGTTGAGTGTTTACAATTCAATATAATGAGGTTTTGCTTTTATACAAAAGCGTAATAAAACCCAGTAGTACGCAACAACTTATTATATCATTGGAGAGCTTGTTGTTGGAAATCTTTACATTTTAAATAGCCTAAAATAGACAGTAACGTGGACTTACGCGCGTTCATAGCCTATACTTAAATGTATTCATTCTTCAACGTGGCATAAAGTACAGGCCTCGAATGGAAGTTTATGTGTAATATTCGATAATGTGATGTTTAGCTTTTATCCTACCCGAAATATGTATTCACATTTTCCCACATTAGTCGCTCTTCAGTTGTTTTATGATTATAAAAAAAAGTGTAGAGAAAAAACACAGCCCTGTTTTGAATGGGCTTTTATTCTATTAACGGCGCACACTATTTGCACTCATCGCCTCATCATAACATGAATAACAGATTCTGATCGAATTATTTCTGTACACTGTCCTCGCAGAGATTGCACGCTCAGCATGTCACTTGTTGTATTGTTTAGGAGCCCGTTGGTTTTTGCCGCAATGGTCGTTAACCTCCGAATGACCCCGTGTGGAGCCCACGCCTCACGCAGCTCCGCAGACAGGCAGTGCGCCAGTTTGGCCAGAGGATGGCGCACCACGACAATTCAAAACACCCAAACCGTAGCTCAGAGTTGGCCCTAGCCACGAGCGCATGGGGGCGCGCTCCCTTCTCATCCCACCCAGTATTTCCTCCGTGCACGAGTTTACCTCTGGAGGTCACCAAGCAGGATTTACGACTGGTCAACAAAAGCACGTGATACTATGCCGTACCCCATATTTGGGTGCCTACGTAAGAGAGAATCAAGTCCATGTCCCACTCATTTCCATAATTCATCATAAATTGTGCAAGGGTGCTATAGGACGCGCTAAACCATAAGAGCCACAAATCAAGCACACAGGTTTAGTATTTTACCTTTGAATTTGATAAAAACAACAACAATACTTACTACGAGCGAACGGAGGAATTGTCAACAAATGAGCTCCTATTTTGTGAACTCATTCTGCGGTCGGTATCCCAATGGCGCGGACTTTCAGTTACATAATTATGGAGACCATAATACGGAAAACGAGCAATACAGAGACTCAACAGCCATGCACTCGAACAGGTATGGCTATGGCTACAACGGGATGGACCTAACAGTTGGTCGGACCGGTACCGGACACTTTGTGGGCGACGAGCAGACACCAGGCTACTCCCCGAGTCACTCAGCGGCGACAACACCCTCGGTGGAGCCGGTCAGGTACAACCAGTCTGCCAGCAACAACAGGACACCGTCTCTCTCGCCACCACCTGACCCACTACCGTGCTCCTCGGTCGCCACCTCTTCCCCGGTCCACGAAACTCAATCTCAACACCGAGCCGTGAAAAACTCTATAAACACCCCGTGCTCGAGCTCTAACGGAGGCTCGCTGCTGCTCAGCCGGGACTGTGTGTCCAAATCTTCCCCCCTCGAGGAAGAGAAACCTACGGGAAGCGCACCAACAACTCCTCAAAATGTCACCGACTCATCACAGCCACAGATATACCCGTGGATGAGAAAACTTCATATAAATCATGGTAAAGTGCTTTTCTTTTAGTAATGTTGTATTGATTTTATAGATCTGTTCCTGTGTTATTGTTGGGTTAAGGTGTAATTGTGTTTTTATATTATTGAGACGTTTTAAATGTTATCAAAACAGGACAGATTTGGATTATTTTAGTAGAAAATATGTTTACTATACAAAGGGGCATGTGGCGCCATGCGCATCTCACCTGTTTGGTGTATTGCTGCTTTTCAGTACTGTAGACAGGTACGCAATCATTTTATGAGATAAAATATAACTTTAAAGTCAGTTCAAATGTTTTCGATATAACCTGCACGTTGAGAATTTTTTGTAATGAAATATACTGTATTTATTTTAAGGTCAAATACCCAAAGTTGACCATGTGAATTACTTTTCGTAAGGTGCAGTTGAAAATGTGTAAATCTTAACGCTACTGGTTGTTTATAACTAAGGGATCTACTTAGTCGTGTTCCAACTTTAAAACCACAAACCAAAACATGCAACGTTTAAAAAAAATGCAAGAATTGTAATAAAACAAAGTTGCTGCACTATTTGTTTTTACATTTACTGTATCTGATGTGTTTCCCACTCTCTTTATGTAAAAAGATTTGTCAGGACCAGAGGGTAAGAGAGCCAGGACTGCATACACCCGGTACCAGACCCTGGAGCTGGAGAAGGAGTTCCACTTCAACCGGTACCTGACCCGCAGGCGGAGGATCGAGATAGCCCATGCCCTCTGCCTCTCAGAGAGACAGATCAAAATCTGGTTTCAGAACCGCAGGATGAAGTGGAAGAAAGACAACAAGCTGAAGAGCATGAACATGGCGTCTGCAGGCGGGGGAGGCTACAGGCCTTGATATTCACTCCTCTACCCCTGATAACGAGCACTATAAAAAAAATAAAACAAAGATTGTCATATCAAATTCTCCTCCTATTTCAAAAAGCGCAGAGACTTGTGAACGGGCCGTGTGCGGGACAAGGGACACCCCACCTGAGCATTGTATGTCCAGCAACTGTCCCATTATATTCCTTAATATTATTTACTCTTTATTTCCACCGTGGTAATGCTTATGTAAGGAAAAAAATACATTATGTACAGTTATGTCTAGATTTAGAAGAAAAAGAAAGAAAATAAATGTTTGTTTAAATTATTTCCTGTTCAGACAAAGAAAAAAAGAAAAACGCTTGAAATGCTACCTATTCACCGCAAATAAATCCAGTAAAAGTTGTGTGATAAGAACAATACCAGCCTAATAAAAAGAGGGTTGAGCTGTTTAGCCTTCGTTTTCTATATATGTACTGTATATGTATGTATTTATTTGTGTGATGTATTGTATCAATTTGTCAGATAACTTGCTTCCAAAAGTAGAACCAGCAGAGCGTGAGCCTTGTGTGGTCATTGTGTGCATTGTAAACACATGTATGGACAGAGGTGCAGACTCAGTCTTGTATGTACAGTATAGCTGTGCCTTGCATCTTTATTTTGTATTATTTTTTTGCTGCTGTTTGCGTTGTTCACCTGGACGCAACATCTAAGTAAAACGTGTTTTATCTTTGTTTTCTCATAGCTGTTTTTATGTGGAGGTTCCCCACAGTAAATCTCATTGCCTATTTGTATAACTCCATCGTGTTTAGCTTTTTGTAAATGTTTTTCAAAGACTGGAAGTCAAGAATATACTATTATAATAATAATAATAATAATAATAATAATAAGTAATAATAATGATGATGATGATGATGGCCAAAATAAACTTTCTACTGGAACGGCAACATTATATTGAGTGAACTTTTTTGTGAAATCCAGATTCGTTTACGCATTTGCCACGGCTGCGTAAAAGAAGCGAGGAGTCAGACCTTGCTGTTTGGTCTAAAATCTTTAAGTGAGCTGTCAGAAAATTGTCAAATCAAATCCTTGAATTCAACAGGTCCCCCTCGAATGAAAACTTCATATTTCACTCACCTTGCTCTGGAGATGGGGGTGTTTTGGGGTCCTTGGCCACTAACCGGCTGCATGGCCGGGCGTCCCCTTTGCGCACAGACTCATGGGCTATTCCCGGAGAATCAGCTCGACTTTTTCAGCTGTAAACTTTATTAGGGCCGATTCTGGCTCTCTGACATTTGGGTGCTAAATGAATGGGGGGTTTTGTCTATGAATTAGATCGTAAAAATCATCCAAAGCGCGGCCAGATAGGCTCACTGGCCATAAACGGTCACGTGGTGGCCATTAAAGTAAGTTTTATGGTTTTGGGGAGTTGACAGTATATTGCACATAACATATAATCGCACTGACGGCGAAGCTTAGTCTGACTCTCTCTTTGCAGGCTGTAAGTGTTACTTGACCGGTACAGACCGTGTCTATTGCTCTGTGTTGCTCAGAATGGACCGGACGCTCTCCAGGATGAGGACAGCGTCTCTGGGTAAGTTTCTGCAGACTATCCGGTAGCCAGAGAACAGCCCGCCTGTGTTAAACAGCCTTATTATTGTATTTGCTCCCTCTATCTGTCCCTATTAGTCCATTACACTAATTCGTCAGTCGTGCAGTGCTGAATCCTGGTCTCGGCAGATGTTGCGCAGGGTTGGGTCCGGCTCATGGCTATTTAATTGCTTCCTTCCCCGTGTAACTTGTTTCCCTCCATCTGTGGTGTAACTCATAATCCATTTTTACATGTTGGATAATTATCTCAGTGTCCATTTCCACCCCCACAAACTTCTAGTTGTTGTCGTTTTATTACATTGGAGGATTCACAGACCGTGAACCAGAAAGTTTAAAAGGGAAGTGTGTGTGGAGGTTTCCGTGATAAAGTTAGGCGTTAATGCAGGCCTACAGATTTACTGCTAGCTCCGTTTGATTGGATTCTATATCTGCTTATGACTTTTTGGAAGTTGTAGGTCCATCCATGGAAAAAAGTTGCAGTCGTTGTTGTGCTGAGCTCTGCGCTCCACATGTTGGCACAGTGTATGGCTTTAGGAAAGGCTGTAAACAGTGTCAAGTAAACACAACATGGGAACAAACATTTGAAAAGGAATTCCGTTTTGTGTTTGGGGTTGAAAAGTTCAAATTACCTCTTAAAAGTCACTCTCGCTTTGTGGTGACCTCTTGTCCGATCAGTGCCGGGGCCAAACCAGCCACCAGTCGGACCCTGATGCCAAAAGACCATGGACTAAAATGGGGGAAAATATATAATTTTTGACTTTTTTTTAACTCATTTTCATTTTTCGTTTTAGTTTCCTGCGTATTTTTTAAACTAAAAGGTGTGTGACTCGGTGCGGCCGTTTCTAATTCGAAATTTCGAGGCCAAATATGAAATCCTATATACATTTTGGTGGATTTACCTTTTTGTGCCTATAGTTTTTGGAACCAAAATCACTTGTGACTACATTTCTCTGAGTTAGTGACTGGGCGGCCAGCCATCATAACTTAAACACCACGTTTTCTTTGTGTTTGCCTGCATCATTATGTCTAGAACCATTGCATTTTTGTGAAAAAATATTCTTTATTACTTAAAATTAGTTTTTATACTTCCACCAATTCGGTAGTAGAATTTATTATCTGGCAACATTGTGGGGAAAAAACCTGGAAATGCAAGGTGGATTTCTCCCAAAATCTATTAAAAAAAATTCTCGTTTCTTTTTTTATCAAACTGAAAGCAGTAGTATGTGGGTGTGCACTGATTATTTAATTAACACCTTACAAATCTGCAGCAATCACTCGGTTTATACTCATTGTTATGCATATGAGTCCATCCTAAGAAGATGCTGCATCTTTCTAGTTCGATTTTAGACACACTGAAAATAAAACAAGACACTTTGAGAGTGCGGCTATTTGGAAAATAAACCCATTGCCAATATTTCACGAGGAGACATTTCGACAGGGCCCCATGTGCGGCATACTGCCAGGCAGAGTGAGAGAAGCGTTGCAGGTTCATCTGGAGGTCAGCCACAGCACCAAGATAAATCTGCATCCTCTCAGAGCCACCAGCAGAGCTCGCTTTAGGCCAAGTTCACTGTCACCCTGCAGTATGGAGAGAGGGAAACTACTCACACATCCACGGTACCGAGCGCACACACGCCTTCACGTTAATGACAAGTTTGCTTGGCGTTGCCTATAAGCATAATGCGTTCAAATGAATTTACCGAGGGACACAGAGCCTGTGGTAACATCCTGCACTGGAGGAGAAACTGGAGAGAGGGGAGTTTAACTTTACGTGTTGCCTCCAACAAAGACTTTTGGCTGCTTTTATTTGCTCTATAAGCTAATGAATGATTTGCATATTTTACAGCCCTATTAGTCTTGAGTGGGAGCCTATTGGATTTATCTTTTCCCTCCCTCGTTGGAAACATCATAAAGCTACAATCGCATTTTAGGTATTGTGCTGGCATCTCCTCTAATTATGAAAATTGTGAAAATGATCATCGTGATGGCAAGAGATATACACATTGTTCAAATCAATTTTTCGTTGAGAGGGGCAGATATCTCACTGGGCTGGGACAGATGAGAGCGAGATAGCTGCAGAAGAGGAGGAAAAATTGGGGTCAAAAGTTTACGCGCTGAACAAGTCTCCGTCATCTGTTCACTCGGAGCTTGATGCCAGCCTTATAATAGCGATCTTGACTCTCCACACAAAAGACAGAATAGCTTTGAATTACATATGTTGCACAGTGCACTCCAGGTGAACCCTGAAAGCGCGGTGACCTCGCGTTTGGGACCGGGGGAGGGGACCCCCCACCCGTCCCCAGCAACAAGATTGAGTGGCTGGCGTTTTATTAGGGCGGTTGATTGGTGAATTTCCTTTGAATAAATTGCATTTGATATGTTTAGGGACGAGGGCAACATTTGCATTTTGAGGATTGATACTCTCGACCCGGTCACAGGGTAATGGGAAGACCCACAGCCCCCAAATTGAGCCCCCGGACCCCTTAAAAAACATTTAGCCCCTCTCTTCCTGATCCTCTGAATAGAATCCTTTTAAGAAAACTGAAATGGCACAGATGTTTCTTGTGACTCGTAGAGGGAAAATACAAAAAAAACTAAACACATTTTTTGTTAATAAATAGGCTTTACGCTATATACGTAATTTTTTTTGCTGGGCCTTTTTAACCGCATGGGGAATGAATGCAATTTCTTATAACTAAAATGTTTAACCTTTAGATATTTGTAGGGAGACCCCATTAAAAATAAATGTGAACAAATATAGATTATAACTAAACCTAATTTACACCAGAAACTAAATACTTCAGTTAACATTACTTAAACAGTCCAAAACTGGGTCTCGGCAAAATCGCATGAATTCTTGAACGCAACTCTACACACAATATTATAACAACTTATTTAAGAAATAATCCAACCAAAACTGAACACTTCTTAAATCTTGAATCCTCTTTATAGAAAGGCCCAATCATTTCGGACTTTTCTGACATAAACTTTTTAACTGTCATCTGAGCATCAAATAAAACAAAGTTATATTTAGACAATCTTATTTCATTTTCATTTAGCACATTTGTAGACACGTCACACGCGGACACAACATATATTGCACTTTGAAAAGTGTTAAAATGCAAAAATGTGTATATGAAATTCTCAAAATCGAGTCATTTTTTAATTCATAACTTTGTTTATTGAACTTAAAAGTAAAAGCTTGTCAATGAGGAATGAAAGCGACCAGATAGACGGCTATCTTCGCTAAATACTTTCCAACTGAATCCACATTTTTGAACAGAAAGCACAATTTCATATGTCTTCAATTATTTTAATTCAAACGTTGGCAGTCTTATTGTTAACTAACTCCAAAGTGCACATATTAATGTATTGAACCTTTCAGTTTATGTACCTCTCTACCATTTTGGAAACATTAGTTGTGTCGTCCATCTCTGAAATATACTGGCACAGTCTACTATCAGTTGAAACGCCCTCTTTATTTGATAAGAATAAAGAAGTTGTCTATGCACTTTCTAAGGAAGAAGCAGCTTGTCTTTGCCTTTATTAACGATCATTGGAGGCCTGAAGGTCACTGTTATTAGTCTAATCAAAGTTTGCAGCTGTATATAAAAGCTAGTGCCCATCCTGAGTTATTGTGAAAGCTCGTTCTGTTGCCAGTCCTTGCTGTGAAGTGGTTTAAAAGGACAATCACAAGTGGTGCATTGTATAAAAGAAAACATTTTTATTATGAGCGTTTACCTGTATCAAAATATGTCCATAAAGCTGTGAAAGGTATTTTCTGGCCCGAATCATTGCCACATCTTGGATGCAAAGAAGATTTTTTATCCCACCGTCAGGGCTCCGTATAGACAGGAGACCTTGTGAGCACCATCTGCAATCTGTCACTATCGTCTCAGCACTTCTCTGATAATCTAAATTTACAGTAAACTGTCAGCATGATGTATATTGCTTAAATAGACCTTCACCTCACAGTATATGTTCTGAAAGGGAACACCGTGATCTGGCTGTTAGATTATTATAACCTTAAATAAAATCCATAACGCACAGCTCTAACGGGTTTTATTCACATTAAGAGTAAAATGGATTTTTAAATTTAGTGGAAAATTGCTTAGATAGTGTAAGTTAGTTTGCCATTGCTTCCTTTTGCTCCAATGGTCAATTGGAGGATTATTATCCTATTATATTTTGTGCATAGTTCGAGTGATTTCCAGATGCTTTATTATATTGAAACACAGCAGCAGCAGCTTGCAGGCCTGGACTATAACGGAGGTATTACCTGCAGTCTTATCTAAAATGCTTCTTTTGTATGGCTAAGCCGGATTTTTGAGTCACAATAATATGTTTTAATAAAGTTATTCACAGGTTAAGCATTAAAGAAAGAAAAGTAGTCCATATAGCAACAAGTAGCTACAATGACCTTTAAAATCAGAGTGGATAATAGCCTAGCTGATCTGGCCCATATTTATTCAGGACCTATATATAATAGAATGGCAGCAGACTGTAAATTTAGATATGATGTGAAGTAGTCTTACCGCTGACATTATGTTGACATATTGCCTCTCAGGTGGTCTCTCGGCCATACGGATACAGTGGATGTATGGCAGAAAGTACATCAGCTGCCATTTACAATGAGTTAGGTGTGAGAAAGCCTGTAAAATACACGAGATAGGAGCAGCTTTGCCTTGCAGCAACAGTGTGCTAACATGAGAGAAAAGCAATTTTTGAGGAGGATAAACTGAGGCATGTCTCTCGTTGCTGTGGGAAAGTGAATAATTCACCTGTTTTTAAATCTTCTGCGTCCAAAATCTAGAGATTCAGTGATGGAGATCAGCAATGCAAAGAAAAAATCTGCTGTATTTTATTCTAAATATATCAGCCCATTTGCAGCAGATCTGTAGTTGGAAGACCCCTATTCCACCTTGTCTAACTCGTAGGACGACGTGTGATTTTCGGGATCGTTTGAGGTCTTTTGTACATGTTTTAAAATCCTTTAGGGACCTTTCCAGGTGCGGACCTACGCTAAGTACTCCCCCAACTCCCCAGAGCTGAACAGACCATGCAAAACTGAAGTCCAAGTCCGGGGTGAACCTCAGGTCACTGCGTCTAACAGATATGAAAATGTCGCCTCTTTGGAAAGGGGGCACGCCTTGTTGTTTAACAAAGACTGTCAATGGGAAAGATTAATCAGAAACAAAATGGAAACGGTGTCACTTTGGGGTCAGGCAGAAGTTATCTCTGTTTAGAGGAGCGAATAGAATAGGGGGGACCAGGGAAAAAAGAAAAAAAGGAGAGAAAAGAAAGCTTTCAATATTTCCGAAGTTTGGCCTCTTGTTTCTCCATGCAGAGGCCTTGTTGACGTGGACAGTGTGGATCAGCTTTGTAAAGAGCTGCTGCATCTTCCTGGGACACATATACAGTGAGGCCCCTCGGACATGGAGAAGAAACAGGACCTGGACGTGATGGCCGATGGCGAGGAGCACGGTCAGAAACTTTTATATTCTCTACCTTAAAAAATGTGCAGTTGACTTTTTTTTTTAAAATTATTCTAAAATCTATGTGAGTCTTTCCTCAAATAACTATATTAAATGTTATTATTATTTCATTTTCTTAATGAACTCAATGTTTGCCCTTTTAAACTTTTAGTACCCACTATCTTTGTCATATATTTTGATAGTTACAACACATCGTAATATCAGTATCTTTGCCTGGCTGTTTGCATTAAAGTGGCAGCGGCACGCGTAGGAGAGACGGATCAAGATATTGCATATTTGTATTGAAATAGTGGAAAATTGTTTCTGGATAACTTTTTATATATTTCACAATTCAAACAGATTTGTTAAATTGTATTGGGTGTGAGATTGTCTGTGCTGGACAGAGAATTGTGGCATCTCTTAAAAAATAAAATGTCTGAGCTGTTTCACAATCCCACGCCTTGGTTTGGCGTGTGGCCATAATGAAAGATCCACTTGCAAGTGTTTGTTCAGTGTTTGGATTTGCTTTTCAATGGCAGGTAACGCAGAGAACTGGTAGTACGTGATGGCCGTGCCAACAGAGCCTGATAACTTTCATGTGGTAAAATAAATACAAAGTCAAGCCTGACATCATTGCTATGTCCTGGCAAATGTGCAGAAAACATCATTGCATTTGAAACGAAAAAAGGGGTCATATGCATGTATGCAGGTGTGCAAAGAGAGAGAAGAGTGTTTTGTGTTTGTGTGTTTGTCATAGGCGTGTATTCACAAGGATGCACAAGAGTTATGCTTTATATGCAGGCGTGTGTGTCCGCACTGATAATGCTCGTCATTGCTTGCAGGAAGCTTGTGCACGGGTTTCTTTTTTGATCATTTAAATAAGATGATATACAACAATATAGTTTGCACTGTTGTTTGGCATGCTGTCTTTGCCCCTGTTCAGCGACATTTTTGGGATTCAACACGTTTTAAACTCCAACAACAGACATTCACGTCACAGTGAGAAATATTCCTTTGTTTGTGATAACATTTATTTTGTCAGGGATTTCATTTCATATTCACTTTCTGTTTCAGATGAGGTGGAATTATTTTGCACAAGCAGGAATACCTCACCCACATAAGTTTGGCCTCATGCAGTAAACAAGTTAGTTGATTGGTTTTGCTTTATATACGGTGATTTAATAAGGAAAACATCAACGTAAGCCAGTCCGAGCAGTGTTGGTGGTACCAATGCCATGCTTTCCATTGGTTCCTGTTTACATGATGCCCACAGGACACGCCGTGATTGGTGGCGCTTCACACGTGACCAGGCAACTTTGTACATTTGACAGGGAGTAGGAGGGTTTTGTGGAGATCAGAAAAACGACAGCGCGATAAAAATTAGTATTGTTGCACTTCACAAATTAATGACCATGAGTTCCTACTTGATAAACTCCAACTATATCGAGCCTTCCTTTCCTCCATGCGACGAATATCAGCAGAGCGGGTACATCCCCAACGCTGGTGATTACTACGAGCGGCCAAAAGATACGGGCTTCCCCCATCACGAAGAACCATCCTATCCGAGGTCAAACTACACAGAAACGGGATACGATTACGGTAACGTCCCTGCTACCGGACTCGATGATTTCGGGGATGGGCATCACGCACAGCCGCAGCCGGTTCCACAGAGCCACGGTCCTCGCCTCTCCGCGGCCCCAGACGGTGGCGCAGGGGAAAATGCCAGCAAAGACTGCAGCCTCGCCAGTGAGGCATATCCCGGCGTAGCGAAGGGCAAGGAGCCGGTGGTCTATCCGTGGATGAAAAAGGTCCACGTTAACAACGGTGAGTTATCGTCACGGTTTAATAGCAGAACCACTGAGAAACAACCACTGGAACACACGCAAGCCTATTGAGGCAGCACTAGTAGCAGCCCTTACAACAGCAATTTACGACTATCGAGCAGCAGGGTCGGTAATTAAGGACCCTCGTAAATTTTATTGCCTGTGTTCGTCTGTCGGGGCCATGTGCCTTTGTTGCTTTTTAACCCAAAGTACCTCCACCACTGGAGCCGAGCCAAACTGTAATATCCAACCCCGCTGTTTTGTTAATCATTTCTAAGCTTGATATGTCCCTGGATGCGAGTGCTTGTACACTCGGCATCTCCACATTAAGGTCATGTCCGTAAACTGAAACAAGGCTTGAGAGTAAAACAAACAGAGCGGATGTGATTTCCCAACAAACCCACAAATGTTTTATCGTTTTTCAACCATGTAATGTGTCCATTGGAGGAACTAGGGCTTTGGATTAAACGCTATCAGCCTGCGTTTAACACCTGCTTGCATGCCTGTGTATGGCTTTTTTCTCCTCCAGTCAATCCCAATTACACTGGAGGAGTGCCCAAGAGGTCCCGCACTGCCTACACCCGCCAGCAGGCTCTGGAGCTGGAGAAGGAGTTCCACTTCAACCGGTACCTGACCCGGCGCAGGCGGGTGGAGATTGCGCACACCATGTGTCTGTCCGAGCGCCAGGTCAAGATCTGGTTTCAGAACCGGAGGATGAAGTGGAAGAAGGAGCACAAGCTTCCCAACACGAAGATCCGCTCCTCCAACTCGGCCTCGTCCTCAGCCTCGGGGCCCCAGCAGCAGCAGATCAAAACAGGCCAGCAGCTTGTCCCCACGCCGTGCACCGCAGGTCTATAGTGCTGAAATTAACCCCGTACCACAAAACCCAATCCAGACTGAGATGGCAAATATCACAAGTGGAATTTGATGGACCGATTCTCAGTATTTTACACACATGGTGTTATCTATTTCACCTTGCCTCTGCCATTGGGCCCCTGTCACGTCCTTTGTACCCTTTCCCTCTCCTGTCGTCCTCGCCCTCTTCATATAAGCTTGAAATTCACCTTTTATTGCCACGGTGGCAACTGAAGTGTTTCTATATTTGTTTATTATTATGAAAGAAGGATAACGCACATTCAAATGTAGGATCAAAATGTATCATTACAGTTAACATTCAGTGAGGTAAACAGTATTTTTTCTATGTTCTCTGAGTATTGTTTTTTTATAATTTTTTTATTATTGCTCATGGAAAGCTCTAATATACTTGAAAGATATTTAGCGAGACTCTAGATGCCTGTTAGAAAACCAGACGGCTGATTTAGAGGTAAGGCATCAGTCAGAGTAACAGTGTTTGTGTGTTTGAGTGGGTTGGTTTACTGTTGAATGTAGTCCAGGTGACATTCACATTTAATGTACATAGGCAAATCATAATGAAGGCACAATAAGGAAAGCATTTCGTCAAGTAGAATTATGTTTGTTGGTGTTGTAAAGTCTAGGTTTATTTGTGCTAGTCCGTCCCATGTTGTGCTGTGTTCTAAACTGTGAATATTTGTATGTGTTGTCCCAGTATTGTGGTTGTGATGTAGGCTAGTGTAGGTTCAATGTGTCCTTGTGAAATAAATATGTACTTCACTTAATAACGTCGAATTGGCTTTGGATATTTTGTCACTGCAAATACTGATTTCAATTGAGAGCAACATGTACTTGCGAAGCCGCGCGTATTGACATGGCAAGAGCATTGGCGTGCCCCCTTTAAAAAAAAAGGAGATTGCATTTCCAAACTCATATATTTTGTGCTCATGCTATTTTTTCAATTCAATACGTGGTTGTGGACTTATTTTATTACTTGTATTTAAAGCCTTTAATCCGTTATCTAGTGTTTGGAGATGTGTGCGCAAAATTGTGATTGCATGCCACCAAGCATTGGATAATTTAATGCCCCACGCTTGCATAAGATTTTTTATTTATGTTTTATTTTCTCTGAATATAATCAAAATATATTTGCTATATTTGATGTTATTTGCAGAGAGTTTTAACTTGTTAATCAATGCAAACACTACGCAAATTCTGTTAAAGCAAGATTTACAAAAAGGAAAACATATTCAGGTGTTTTAATTAATGTAACGTGTTTATGTTTAGGCAAGCGTCTCCCTATCTACCATAAATACTTTTTCGCTGACTGAATAATGTCATCATGCTCAACTGACTGTTCTAATCCATAAAATGCGCAAGAATGTCATGCACATTTCATGGATAAAGCTGAGACGAGGTTTGAATTAAGGAGGCAGATTTCAGCTGCTTGAGCATTGCTGGCTTTTCTACTTTCACGGAAATCAAACCAACCTTACATTTTTAAATGTATCCGGCCTAACATATTGTTATCTCTTGCCATTATAAGGAGATCGAAGCAACCTCGGTGCACCGGAGTGTGAGTGTTGGTCGCTACCTGCTTCATCAAACAATAGGGAGTTCAACCAGGGGACACGGCAGGCTCTGGCCAATCACCGGCTCAGAGCACTTCTTCTGCCCCCTGACCTTTCGACACACACAATGTTCAGACCATACATCAGTGCTGAGACCTCCGCGAGCTTTTTCTTCCCATTTAAGATTTACCCAGAGACAGCGCGGAAACAAAAACGGTTTTAAGGTGTGAATCTGAGCCATGAATTGTCCCAAAGTTATTCTTTGAGACAGCTCTTCTGCAATATATCACCGAAACACTCCTGTCAGGGTAGATAGTGCAGATATGAGCTGAAACATGCTGGCATTTAGCATGCAATTTATTATGATTTCCAATATGTTGTGGCACTGATGGTTTCTGCTCAATATATATGCCAATAGCGTAATGAGTGGAGTTGCATTGCATTTAATAGTAGATACAATTGATATTCACCAAAATTCCCACATTAAAAGCCACATTTTCCGAATTCAAACAATCTTTCAGTAGAAGCTTTATTTATTTGATATACCGTTTTTTTGCCTCTTTTACATTTATTCACTTGTTTGGCACATTAGAGAAATAATAATAAAAACGCTCTTATAATATACCATGCTATTCATCTTTCTGTGAATCAGTTGCTGTAGACATGAAGGCTGTACAGAACATGGCGTTGAGGCTGATTGGCACCGATTTTGCGCAGACTCCAACAAGTCCAAAGTTAAATTACAAGATGTCAAGTCATTTGATTCGCGAATAGAGGTCACTTCCAATGTACTGAAATTTTAATTCGCCAGGTCACGTGACTTGTTGAATAATGAATGCCACGGGGTCAGAAATAGATCTGAAAATCTTATTTTCATTTGAAGTGATCCTCTGCATGGGTGCGAGTCAGATCTTTTCTCCCCTGACAGAACTCTGTCTGCGGGACACAGACCGTCATGACTTGTGAGTAGATTTGGTTGTTTTTCCTTCTTAATTTTTTGTAGATGTTAAACAAATATATATATATAAAATATAAAATATCCTAGAAGTGGGCGTGATTTAATTATCTTCTGTCGACTATTAATGTATAATAAAATACAATCTTTTTTATTTCCAACCTAACATTGTTGCACTTTCTGAGCTTTTCTAATCTGACCTTTTTTAGGTGAAGCTTATTTAACTAAAACGGTCCTATTCTGATAAGTCTATTTGATTGAAAAGCATTTTCATTGACAGAAAACGTTATTTTGGACATCTCAGTAAATATTTAACAAGACGGCTGGTCTTAATTTCCCTAAATGTTCGAACCACGAGAAGTTAGCATGATACAATTCAACCCTCATTCTTTTTATTCTTCTTTTTATATTTTTTTATTTATCGACAGCTCATTAACAGATGCACTTTGCCCAGAGTACAACTCGTGTTTTTACATAAAGTATAGGTGAATCACAACAACCTTCATTTAGCAAATACTTGCTTTATGAGACTAAATAGACAAATAAAATATGTGCAAATGTGTTTTAAAATAGGTTGATATGTGGCTGCAGAAGTAACACTATCTTACCGATGAGGCTAAAACGTTTCTGAGTATTCAGTAATAAAATCACTTAAAGTTGACCTGCAAAATAACGATAAGAAGCAACACTCTGCATTTGTGCTTGCAAAGTTAACCTCGAAAACACTTTGCCTTCTAACATGGAACGATAGGTGTTGTTCATGGATTTTGACTGTGGCAAATGTTCTATTTGTTAATTGTATTATGACTTTCACAGTTGAATGTAATTTGAGTTAGTGTTTTTAAACAACAATATCAATGCAAATTACATCTGCTGCTTGAAAGAGCCTTTCAATGAGGATGAACACAATAGAGAATATAGACACAGGTCAAACATTAACAGAGTCCTTAGAGTGTGTTACAATGTCAACAATACAAATGTTTATTTTTATTTATGGGCTGTTTTGCACTTACCTCCAAATTGTTACTGGCAGCTGTTAAACAAAAGCATATTATACATAATTTTCAGTCATAAAAAAGAGCCAGTTAGTTCAACATGAAAATTGCTTTATTACAACCACCTTTACGCAAACAATTAAGTTGTCCTAGTTAGTCTGCCTTCATGAGCGATGTTTCCAAGTTTGCTTAAGGCGTTGAATTTCGCATTAGCCTTGATACTGGCCGATGTAAACCTCGCAGAAAGAGTTATCTTTGTCTGAGTGTATCCGTAACCCAAGCCTGGCTGTTAAGAGCTCCGAGTGTCAACATTGTGGGAAGATATGGACCGCCGTCTGGCCAACATCCAGAGGTCTGCGCCTCTAACTCCTCTTCGCTGACAGTGATCAGGAACCTTGATTTGTGTAAATAACTCTAAATTTGTTTCATGCAAAACAAAGTTTAAACTTAAAAATATAATTGCTCAACTGTTACTTTTGAGGAAAGGGCAAATGTGAAAAAAGTAGACTACCAGCTGAGGGCCTTTGGTTTCCATCGTCTCCTTGTTTGTGATCCCAAAATAAGTTCCCACTCGACTCTCTGCTTCTGCTCGGGTCAGGGAAAAGTTCAGGTGCGGTGGCGAAAGGCAACATGGGATTAACTTCCAGAGCACGGTGATGTCCAGCCATAAAATCATAGTGACAGCTCCACATCTGCAATTGTAGAAAAACAAAGAGAAAGTTAACACAACGCAGAGTCAAACAATGTTTAACAAAAGATAAATAGTCTTCTTTACATAAACATGAGTCTAAAACCTGTGCGTAAAACCCTTTTTTTTTGTCGTGATCATTAATATTCCTCCTCTTTTCATCAGTTTTAGAAGTGTTGAAGGTGAATTAATAAGAGCTGGTCTGCTTCCGTTCCTGTCTTTAAAAGTTTACCGCTCAAGTTGTAGTTTGAGAAGACAAAGGCTGGTGTGGGAGTGGGATGCTGTCTATGTCCGCCCCGAATGATTAATAGTTGTGGTGGGATTTTTCCACGCCTGCTGCTCTGTGTTGACGGAAAACAAGCGCCAAACGGTGCCGATAGAAGATCTTTCTTCCGGGCTAGACTTTTGGCAAAATCTGGAGTGGCAAAAGTTAAATATCTACAATGCTATTTTTATAGTGGTTTTGGCCAATAGCACAATTATGTCTTAGTTGGCATTTCTGCCACCGTAGCCCCAACCCCCCTTCAAAAGCTCAAATACTCTCCTGTTGCACAAACCTATAATTTCTAACATCACTCAGCTGGTCATAGGAAACGCATAAACGCACTTAGGTCGAATGGGGGTCCATGTAGTGATCAGCGGGGTCGAGCAGCCACTCTTTGGTTACCTCACCTCCACTTTCCGCTTACTGCTGAGTGACAGACACCTCCACGACCACCAGGGCGCACACCATCCTTATGTAGGACAGGTAAACGTGTGACATTTTTTACCCCATTTGGCAAACGGCATGCAGGCTTTTGCTGATGGAGAACCAAATGCTGATTAAGTGGTACTTCAACCGGACTGTGGACGGGGGGGGCGATATTGAGTAAAGCTCTCGGCAGTCATGGCTGCTGTGTTGTAAAGAGAACAGAGTAGCCCTTTGCTGGAGTGATGAGTAATCATTATGCCATTCTTAAATGGTATTTTGTAAAGGAAAGCCCTCTCCGTCTAAGATAGTGCGAATTATCACGCTGCAGTGCAAAACACTCTGGTTTGTAGCCTGGCTCCGAGCTGTGGCTGCACTTGAAACTCCGCACACAGGCAGGCAGGATTAGCTCTTTCAGCCACTAACAGGCACCAAATATATGGCACTTTAAAACTGACAGAACAGTCTTTGGCTCTGAATGGGCGACACGTGGAAAAGCTGCTTCTCTGCGAGAGACCTGCTCCTCTGCCAGATACATTGCAGTGTCACATACCCCTCTTTTTTCTCCCTCCAAACTGATCCGTTTCTCCTCAGGGGCAATGACTGCCTCCATTAATGATTCACGGGCTCAAATAAAAGGGATTTAAGTTGACGTTGCGTCACGTGAGCGGTGCGCATAATACTGCGAGATGTTATGGCACGGGGAAGAAAACCGGAGCCCCGGTTTGGCCATATGATGCTGATTATATGCGGGTTACCCCCACTTTCCGTGAGGGGAGTCCGGGTTCTGTAGTTTGTTTACCGAGGGGAGAAAAGGAGAAAGAGAGGCAGAAAGAGAGAAAGAGGATCCCGGGTTTGTGGATGTATTATACTGCTGTCACGGACGGATATGTTTTTCCACGCGGACAGAGTCAGAGCCCGAGCTTTGGGAGGATGGATTTTATTTTGAGGTATTTCCGCCAATTGTTCATTACTGTCGTGAGTTATTGCTGCGCGAGGCAGAGGTCAGTAAAATAGGGGTCCAGGGTTTCTGCAGGGCGAGAAACTAGACAGGTATGCTATCGATATTCACCTATCTAGTGATATATCCGATTTATCATAGATAATCAAGCATAAATAAGCCTTTAAAATGTACACATGGCAATTATAGTATTAGTATTTATAGTAATTGTAACGATTTGTCTGGGCCAATGACATATACTATTGTTATGTTATGCTTCCTATGCTAATCATCATAATGCCAATATTATTTTCCCTGTACTCTTAGAATAGAGCAGTAAATAATGAAATATTTCTGCTCTATTTATATCTAGCATAAGCAGTCATTATGATAAATAGGCCTGTACAACTGTTTGTAAATAAAGCAGCCGTATAATAAATAGAAAAACTCCAAACATAGAGCACGGCCAGACCAAGGTGCAACCGGTCCTATAAAACAAAACATCTCGTGTCTTTACGTGAGGTTTTTGTGCGTAAATGATACATCAAGATGGGCTCCATAAAATGTAGGGGAAAGCGGTGGGGTTGTGTCGCTCCGCCGGGGAAACGAGGATATAATGGAAGACGGAGTGCCATCCAGGACCGCGCGGCCGCTGAGGTCACGGCGCTGCAGTTGATTTATGGGCGCGGGGACTTGGGGAAGATGGTGCGCGAGAGCTAATGACTATTCGATCCGTTTGTGGAGAAAATGCTTACCGGCATGCAGGGAAACAACAAACACGTTATTTGCATTGGCCCCTTTGTATGTTATTAGTGATATTACCCTGATACAGGCAATATTTGTTGTATTGTTATATTTGTCTAAGGAGAATCGTTGCATTCTGGCTTTTATTTATGCAGTTTGTTTATCATTGTTGGATGGTTCTGTTGTTCTTACAGATGGATATATTTTGGTTGATATTGTGTAGCAAAATGCTAAAAGGAATCTAGATTTTAATGGTTTCTCTAAACTGAACAGATAATACGTTAACACAAAGGCTTGGAGCCTTCCTAAATATAGCAGTGTGTAGCAATATAAATCATAAACCAAACAATTCTATTTAAAACACTTGCATCTAATTTAACTAGAGTTGGTTTGCACAAAACGTTTCATTTTGCGCATTTTTAGATTAAGGCCTATTGTGTTTTATACAATTAGAGGAATTATTCATCATTTAATTCTCTAACAATATAGGGAGATGCTAGTCTAAAATAGCATTTACGCGTGTGTTTGTCCACATTAAAAGGTTTTATTTTCTTCTGAATTGTGTTTATTTTTCATTGCAGAAATCCAGCCGAGTAAATTCAGGCCATCGCACGGTCTCCAAGACACCTTGAACTGCCTTCGGTAAGTCCATATATCTTTATTGATTTGTGTTATGAATGCTTGATGGTGATATCCTTATTCAATTTCTAATAAGTACCACACACGCCCACCAAAGCACTTGCGGGGATAGAGAAGCAGGGCTTGTACATTTCCTTGTAGCAGCAATATGACCAGCCCGAAAGCAATAATTCCTTCTCTTCCACTTGTCTTTGTGGTGTAATTTGTCACTATAAAAGTGACGAGGGGAATCTCAGCTCTTGGAGCGGTGCCTTACTCCTTTCAAAAAGTACTTTCAGTGAAAGCCATCTGTGTGTAGCTGCTATAGTTAACTGCACTATAGTTTAAAACAAATATTTTCTTTCATCAAATGTTCAGATTTTGTTTCTTTCTCCTAGATTTTTACGCACATTCTGCACGGCCGTATATGGTCCACCAACTCGCTGACATTTCACCCTTAGCTCAGGGCTAAATTAAAGAGAAAGACGAATCAGCATTTTAGCAAAACACAAAGAAGTAAATAATTATACAATGTGACTACTTTGGTTTCGAAAAGAAAAAGCCGAGTTGGCTAAAAAAAGAAACCTCACACGTGAATTTTTGTCCCACTCACCCTCCCACGCCGTCCGTGTGTTCTACCTTTTTAATTGTGTCATTGAATTTTGTCCCAGAGCCTGAAACCAGCAGAGAAGCTGCGGTTATGAGCGTGTTTACAGCCTATGGCAGCTGAGAAGACATAAATCTATTTTTTTTTCTCATTCTCTCTTTGGCTGCAAGAGTGAAGCATTACCATGCAGAGGGATTCCCCATGCTGCCGGCTCTCTTCTCCCCTGCTCCTCGCTGCATGTCCTCCTCTCTGCCTTTTGGTGATCAACCTTCTTCCCATGTTTCACACCCTGCTCCTGGTGGGGTTTTTCTCTTGATTTACATAGAACACGGCTTTGATCTCAAGATGTTGTGATTTCTAATGTTAAAATAATAGTGTGTCATACAAGAAGCCATGCCGGCAGCAGAATACCTGCCGCTGGAATGAAAACGAATTGCGCGTCCCTTGTGCCAAAAGATTTAGGAGTTTATGTAAAAATCTGGGTTAATGATTAAGCCGCAGAAAGAAGCCCTTTATGTCCCGTGGAAATGGAAATGCAGCATGGTCACTGCCGATTATTCCTTTGTATTCTCCCTTCTATCTTACATCTCATCCACTGGGCTCATAACCCTACTGCAGAGCGTGGAGTAAATAATAACTAAAAAGATTTAAAACACTTAGGGGATAGATTCCTTGCTAGTTTGTAACGAGGCATAATTTTTTTCTAGACCCACTACCTCATTTGGTTGGGGGAGGAGGAGAAGGAGCCACTTGATTTGAACTGGCTTTCCAAGGCTCTTCTTATTTGCATAATTTTTTTGTCTATGGTGACGCTCTGGTTCGGGGCAGTTCAGTGGTGTCTGCATGGTACTGGTGAAGGATCACATAGTCTATAGCATTGCATTGGCTCAGTTTAATATCACTATGAAGCCCTGGCATTGCTCTATAGCATGACGATACATTCAATCTTGAGGCCAGATAACTCTTATCTCGCTGACCCGACTGCTAACGCCTGCTTTCGTAATCTCGGTTTACCCATCCACGTCGAGTAGGAAAAAAAGGAAAGGAAAGGGGTTTCTCTCGGCTCTTCCCTTTTTTGTTGTGGCTGCTAATGCCTGGTGCATGGCAGGGAGCACTCTGCTGCTGCTGCTGCCTCACCCAGCCAGCCCTGCCCTTAAACTTTTTATCTGGATTACTGCTTTGATCGATTTCGTCGCTGAATGAGAAAATATCGCTTGGTGCTCTGCATTCGTCGTCAGAGGATAAGGTAAGCAGGCCAGGAATAGGCTCCCTCGGTTGTGAATGGCGGAGTTTGTGTGTTGCTCGGTGATTTATCACCGTATGACTTAGATCTCAGTTCAGGAAGAGTTCACACACACGCAGTCAGGCAGCCAGATTTCTCTAACGCCGAGCAGAGGGCTGAGCAGAAAGCCTGTCATTTGTCTCTCTTTCTCTGTCTTTTATGACTATCGCAATGGCTTGCCTGGAGATATACACTACAAAGCCTTCTGATATCTTTTCCAGGTCATTGTGAGTGCAGATATAGCGAAGGCACCTTCTCTCACTCTGCGGTTAAGCTGCAGTGAAGGCAATCTTAGAGCTCATTTTAAACTGATTTGCTTTAAACGGCTGCATGAAACCTGAGTTGCTCCACATTTTCCTTTCATTTCCTTGTACTCGTTTTTTGAAAATGCCTTCTAGATATGTATGCTCCGGAACTACTATACACCTATTTGTCTTGAAATCATATTTTGTATTGCACAACTTCGTAGATGTTAAACTCGGATCCATTGATTCAAGCAATTAAAATGTGAAGTTATTGTTATTCCAAAATATATTCTTATTTGAATAATTTTGTATTTATTTCCAAAAATGAGCTGCTTCCTTGGCCGCTTCTTCTGCAATAGTTGCATCTACGCTGACAAAGAATAGCATGATTTCACATTCATATTTATCAAACAGGATGGATTTATGTTTTATTTGCATTGAACATTATTTCCGTAACTTAAAAATAAAGTTAATTATCTTTCTAATTATATATTTAGTACTGCATTTATTATTATTAATATTTTATATTATTATAAGTAGGCCTATTATTATTATTATTATTATTATTATTATTATCATGCATTGCATAGCCTACTATTTCTTGATGGCATTGGCAACAGGAATCCACATTAAATGTTCCACTATTTCAATAATAATTCCACATTATAACAGATTTCCCCAAGCTAACCCTGTTACTGTGTCTATTATGGTTTATAGTTTCCCCAATAATCTTTAAGAGGGTGATCCCCATGGTTACCTGCGTGAATTATGGTGTCTTAGCAGCAGGCTCTAGCTGTGCCATGCCGGGATTCTGTCTCTCAGTACCGGGCTGGCTGCTCACCAGGCCGCTCATTCCGAGCAGGCCGTCCCGTCCCACTGACCCCCATATATCACGGCGAAGGGCCGCCGAGCAGACAGCACCGACAGCAGCCATTATTATGGGCCTGCAAGGAAAAGTTCACACCGTGGTCATAGATGCACGGATGCCCGCCCGGTTTTTCAGGTTTCCTCGTAGCCCTTTCATTTATCTTCCAGAATGCAAAGAAGTAAAACAAAAAAGAAAAGAGAAGGAAGAGAATGCGGTTGCTTTTGCTTTGCGTCAGGTGGCCGTGGAAGCACAGCGCATTGAGGTTTATCCTGTTACTGAAGGAAGATTTTTTTTTGTACTCAGTGAAAACAAAGAAGGGTTAAAAAGTTGTGGACCACACGGAATGCATTCACCTGCTACATGGGAAATTAGATATACTGTTGACAGCCCTGTTGGTAGAATAACAATATAACATAAATATTATTTTCCTGTGTGGTATCCCGCTAATTGGATTTCCCTACAGTACCCTTTTTATCCAGTATTTTGTCTAAAAGGTGTTGTGTTACTACATTCATTTTTATTGTTAATAGGCAAACAGGTTTAAAATGTATTGTATTTTCTGGTTAGGTCCTAAAATTGATTTGGCAATCTGAAAAGCGTTTGAACAGGTTTTTGTTTTGATGTGTTTTGGCACAGATGGTAATGCAGGTTAGTGCGTGCCTTTGTGCCCTGTGTAAGCCATAAGGTAAACGGTAATAGTCTACAGGACTGTTGGCCCTATCTTGCTTCCATAGTCTCCAGTGTCAGGCCTGTATTGAAAAGTAAGATGGATCGCCACCATTTCTTCTCCTCACAGTGCTTCTTGTAACCCTAGGTTCACCCGAGGAGGCCATTGGCGGAGAGGCGTCACGTGACCACGGGGTGCCAATGTTATTCTACAAGGGTGTCAAGACCCTGTCAGTTTCTGAAATAAATATTGGGAAACGGCGAGATGCAAAAGGCAACCTACTACGACAGCTCCGCAATTTACAGTGGCTACCCATATCAAAGCGCAAATGGCTTCAGTTATGATGCCAATCAGGTCCAATATCCCCGGGCCTCTCATGTGGAAAGTGAGTACCATCGACCTGCCTGCTCCCTGCAGTCTCCTGACGGCTCCGTGGCTCTGCAGAAGCCGGGGGAGATGGCGGAGAGCTGCGACAGGACCACAGCCATTCAGGCGGCGCAGTCCAAGGTTCATCCCGAAAGCAATCAACCGCAGGTGCCAGTGTCAGGCCCGCCCCCTCCCTCAATATCCCCCGGTGCTATCAGCCAAAACACAAGCAACGGGTCCAACCAGCCCAGTGCCAAGAACGGCTCCCCGACCTCTGCTACTCGCAAACAGATATTCCCCTGGATGAAGGAATCCCGTCAGAACATCAAGCAGAAACCCAACAGTAGCTCCAGTTCAGGTACTTTCAACCAAAACACTGCTGCTGCAAACACATACGTTGATAGCCTCTGACAAGAAAGTTGCATAAGTTTACTTGAGGGAAGACACAATGGGGGTGAGTTGGGGATAAGGTATGAGCATATAGGGGGCAGTCCAAAATAGGACAATTATGTAAGGATTAAAAGGTTTTTTTCCCTATTCCAGGGGCAGAGAGGTGTTCATCTATATCCTTCAAGTCAGATGTTTATTATATGTATTATGTTTATATTGTGTTCCCACTGGGGGATCCTTGAGTTATTCAGGAAATGCAGCCAAAAAATGACCACAGAGTTTAATCAACTCCTTCCTGACACGATCCACATTAGAAGTGTTACTTTCATTATAACACATCCTGTAATGACTATCAATCAATACCAAAAATATGATCAAATATAAGTTCACTGTAAGGTTAAAGACTGTATATGTGCTCTTACATTGGGAGAAGATTCCACCATGTGTTGTCCCTGTGCCCTGCAGCTGACCCGTCCCTACTGTAAACACAAATCTCCACTGATCACATAATGTTCCCAGAGAGACAACAAACAAACACGGACAACAGTTGTTTCAGTTTGTCCTGCTGTTTTGATTAGAGGGAAACTTGGTGGACCAGAGTGGGGGGTTTGGGTTTAACTGTTTTTATTTACACAGAGCCAATCTTAAAATTCAGAGATGCTCATCCTCCCATGATTTTTTTTAATGTTGTAGGGAATATTTGAATTAAGATAATATTCGACAGAACTTATTGGGTGCTTGATTTAGAATTGTGCTAAGAAAAGACGTATGGATGAAAGGAAAACGGGGTGGGTGGGTTGTGGGGTTTAGGAGTAATTTACATAAACATAACTTATGCTTATCTTACAATTAACTTCTTTATTACATCATAAACGGGTACTTATTACAGTCAAAGTTTGAAATCCAAATCCAGGTGATCTGAATATGAATTTTCTTAAGGAAATATTTTTCATCAGTTTTTGATTACAGGTTGTCGTGCTGACATGGACGGAAACCGTTTTACGCACTTATGCATGCATCATCCTGCTGTTTAATTGCAGACAAACGTGATAGGTCAGAGTGGGGAGTTTGTGTTGTTTATAATATCTGCCATGCTAATCTTTCTCATGACCTTTCTTGTTTGTAAATTAAGTTGTTAATCTTCTAACTACGTTATAGGCCGTCTAGTAAGAAGTAAATGATAAGCAGTATTGCAACAGTCGTAGTGATTTAAGTTGAGAAAGTGTTTTATATTAAGGGAAACAACTGGTGCATGCCTTTATTGGGGTGTTTTACACATTCTTTACTGATTTAAAGCCAAATCATACTGTTTGATTAGATGAACACTTGTTGGGTCATGGTGTTTTGTTTTGTTTTGTTCTATGTAATAACATCCCAAAATGAATAAATGCTTCCCTTGGCCCTCTCATATTGCAACATGGGTTAATGTATTGTAATATTTTGCTGTAAGAGTTATGAATGCAAATCAGTTAGCCGACCTTCATTGTGTGATTTATCTTTAAGAAGGGGTTTTCATTAATTTATACAACACATTGAGGTGCTAAAATTCGTGAAAATCATTTTATGCACATTTTACGCTCATACGACAGACAGAAAATGACAACCCTGCACTTAACAAACATGTTTCCAAAATTAGTATTTTATAAATCAAGCTAATATCCTTAAAAAATGAATTCCTAAGAAGTAAAATAATAATCGTTAGTGTTGGCCCTACATACATGGGTATCCCTATTCCTCGTGTTAAGTTATATTTCATCTCCGTTATAATCTAATGGGTCAGGTTATGTCATGCTGCATTCCTTTTGCTCCACGTATGGGCGACAGGTAGTGAAATTTATTAAGTGTTGGCTGCCTGCCACAGCGGCAAGTAGACCAACACCTTGCTATTCTGCAGCCAAGCTCCTGCTTCGAAGGGGAGGCTTATCAGTGAGGGCAGAGCGAGCCGCTCTATACACCCTGAGGAATACATAACGCTTGTGTTTGCATTATGCGTGGGACTACGGGGAAAGATGAGGGTCAAAATGTTTTTGTAGGAAATCTCAGGTTACCTGGTCCCATATCAAATATTGACCCACTATTCTTCAGTTACTTTTTTTTCTCTTTGCACTTGGTGCACAGCCACAGTGTCCATACACTGATTGTTAATTGTCTTATGGAGCCCCCATGATAACCCTTGTGCTTTGCATGTATGACAGTGAATTTATCAAAATGGTGATATGTTTGGAACACGCGCACATGCACGCTTGCATATAAAGGGGTGGGAGGAGGTGGAGAAAGAAAAAGAGTAGATGATGAAACCCCTATTTGAAGCAGGGCATATTTATCTGGTAAAACCCCCCTCGTTATGGTTGAAAGTTCTGTTATCAGCAGCTTGAGTGTTGTCAGATGGTTTTGCTTTCACTCTGTGTTCTTTCACTGCCTCTCTCTCTCCCTCTCTTTCTATCTGGCTCTCTATCTTATCTTTCTCCCCCATCTTCTCTCTCTCTCTCTCTCCCCCCCCCCCCTCTCTCTTTCTGTCTCTCTCTCTCTATCTGTCTGTAATGGATTACTGATTGACATCCTCCTCTCCTTCTCCCTGACAGTGGAGAGTTGCCCCGGAGACAAGAGTCCTCCGGGGTCAGCAGCATCGAAGAGGGCCCGGACAGCTTACACCAGCGCCCAGCTAGTGGAGCTGGAGAAGGAGTTCCACTTCAACCGGTACCTCTGCAGACCCAGGAGGGTGGAGATGGCGAACCTGCTCAACCTCACCGAGAGACAGATCAAAATCTGGTTCCAGAACCGCAGGATGAAATACAAGAAGGATCAGAAAGGCGTCGGAATGATGCCTTCCCCTGGCGGACAGTCCCCTCGGAGTCCCGTGGGCCCAGGCTCCGGGGTTGGCGGTGGTGGAGGATACCTCAACTCTATGCATTCTCTTGTAAACAGTGTACCTTACGAATCCCAGTCGCCGACGTCTTACAATAAACCTCATCAAAATGCATACGGTATGGCCACGTCATATCCCCCTCCTTTGAACAACTCCCTCAACAACTGCCCTCCCTCCCAGAAGCGGTATCCCGGGACCGACTCGGCCACGCCCGAGTATGACGCGCATCCCCTTCAAGGCAATGGCAACTACGGGAGTCACATGCAGGGCAGCCCCGTTTATGTCGGTGGAGGTTACATCGACTCAATGCCCAATTCTGGGACCTCCGTTTTCGGTCTGACCCATCTATCGCACCCGCCGTCCACAAACATGGACTACAATGGAGCAATCACAATGGGTAACAGTCAGCATCACGGAGTGTGTGATCCGACACCGACGTACACAGACCTAACAGCGCACTACTCTCAGGGAAGAATCCAGGAAGCGCCCAAACTGACGCATCTGTAGCGGTGGCGCAGCCCGGATCACTCCGCCCATTGTCTTATCCACCTCCAGACACATTACTGCTTTGTTTCTGCGCCTCCTCACGGCGTCCACCTTCTCTCTGCTTTTGTTTATGTTTTCTATAGTTTGATGTGTGAAGTAGCGTAGGGTAAATAATCAAGACTTGCTTGAATTTTTCTTCTATTTGCTCGTGTCATTGTCTCACAAAGACTGAGCTGTAGGACGTCTAGAGTGGGAGGGAGGGGGGCACAGTATAAGCATAGGACTATTTAATCTTTTTTTGAATATTGTTTTAAAATTGAAACGCAAACAGGGTATTATGAACATATGTTATTCATTTTTAATGTGAATTTGTTCGTCTTTTATTTATCCGCAGTTGAAGAATTGTGTTTTGCATTTTGTTGCACTTGTAAGGATCCTTCAAACGACACGAGTTGGGATTATGAGGGGAAAACATTTTCAAGAACAAGGGTCATGAGCTTACACGCAACCTCCCTTGCTTATGTTGCTCTATTGGACTTTATAATGTTATTTATTTGTGTTCGGTGTTACGATAAAAGAGTCCTTTAGTATTATTTGACACCTTTGCGATCTATGTGTGGTGACAAGGTTGGTGGAAAGTAAGCGTCTCAGCCCTTTTCCAGCCCATACATAGCGTGCAGGAACTCCACAGTAGCAGAAGCACCATGTTGCTGTTATAGGCTATGTTTTCTCTTTTTTTCTTCAAGGAGGTGTTTTTATTTTCTCAGTGAATGTAAAATCAATCAGTCATGCAATAAGGGTGGAAAGAAGGACACACATTAGCAATTTCTTTTGTTGAAGAAAAAAAAACCAGGCATCATTAATTTCCTTTTCGATGTCATACATTCCACGCTGCTCCCAGTTCGAAGAAATAAATAAAATAATTGAAATACAATTGCATAAAACTTGTAGTTTTAATTCAGACACATCATAAGCATTTATACAATTACACAACATTTAATTCAAGACAATTTCTCGATAAAACTTTTCAAAAATACATTTCCCATTATTACATATGGTTCCTTTTATATATTTCATGACGTTTTATACTTGTATAGGTGATCACAAAAAGGGGGAAATAAATGGTTGCAAAATTGCCATTATAAAAGACAATAGCATAATAATCCATGGACGAACATTTGTAGATCTCTATATTTTTGTAATATGCTTATAAAATAATGTGAAATCCGTGGCCATATTTAATATTCAAAAACAGAAAGATTAAGTCAAATATTGAATAAAATATACTCCCTTTTTCTATCCCTTTATATTCGACGTGAAGAAAACTCTCGGTGGCCTTCTCCCCTCCTCTCCTCTCATCCATAATAATAAAAATGTCACCCCGGCCCTTCTGGAGATTCTGCAAGAAGACAACAAGCTAAATGAGAAATCGTTTGAAAAATAATTTCCTGATGTGTTCAGTCACTCAAATTCGGTCAGAGAGGATACAGACTGAAGTAGAAATCGTAAGGGGGATTATTTGTCTCATAATATTACAGATTTACAGATGCCAGTGTCAAAGCCAGTTCAAAACGAAAAACCTCAGTGGTGTCGATACAAAGCACATTATCATGAAAAGCTGAAGCACGACAGTGATTTCATCTGTGTGCGTTTTTTTTAAAATGAAGGGCCTGCATAAGAATTATTCTACATGTTTTAATTGTTTGCAGTATTTCCTATAAAGACATGTAACACATTCACACATGGAGCTAAAATGCTTACATGGTTTTGTATTTCTTTTCATGACAAAAATGCACAGATATTTCTTCACATGTTTGTCTTATCAAATTACCAAAACCATTTTTACACCATGGTATTTCTTTTTTTATATTTTGCCTTTGTGCAACTGCAGTATTATTTGTCCTCACTGATATTACACTTATAAATAATTGTCAGCCCAATCTGATTGATATGAGAGGGCATGAACATTACTAACCCTGACATATGGTTAGCAGGGACACCTAGAACAATTGAACCATGGTGTGTCTCAGTAAAAAAAAAAAAAAGCTGATGCACTATCTGCATCCAACACAGACACACTGCATACACGCGCACACGCACTCACAGCAAGCTACTGATATGACCCATATGTGCCATAAACAGGTAGCACATAAATAACGTTTTAACTTAAACAGAACATTTGTATTTCTTCTTATGCATATCCATCCGTGGGAAAGTGGTCCTAAATCAATCCTGATGTAAAGACCAGTGTGTAAGACAGGCTGGGGTCCACTAAATGCCGCCACCCACTCCTTTCCTTCACACAAAGCCTGTGCGTAATTCCCAAAAAGCCATCCATCTCTTCCCTAGCAACTCTGTCCTGCCCCTGGTCCGCTCAAAAACCTGCATGTCCTCTAGAACGACAAATGCACGTTTTTATGTGAATGCATTCACGATTTAAAGATAAAAGCCAGGTGGAGAAGCTGCTTCGGCATACTCACCGTTGGCGCATTACAGCCTCCTCAAAAAGGAAATGGTCACATCTTGTGTGGATTCTTATGTATCTTCTAAAAGATCCCTCCAGCGACAGCCCGGCTACAACTGCGAGCAGAAACTGGTTCTAATCTGAGTGGCCAGTGTTTCTCGCCGCTTCCTGGCTGCATTTGATCCGGGAGAGTTAGAAGCCTTAAATGTGTTGTGAGGGCACCGAGCTGTCAGACCTTTTGGCGAGTAAGATTGATCGCGCGCAGGCTTCCAGGACTCTTTGTTTGGTATATAAGCAACAAACTGAGAGAGGCCTACCACTTCTCCTCTTCCTCTTTCTTACTCTCCAAACCATTTTTTGGAAATGAAAATACAACATGTACTGCTTGACGAAAAACCTCCCAAATGTGGCTTTCTAGGATTCTGGAAGGGCTATAAAACCACACACTGCAGGGAAGTGCCATTCAATAAGAATATACCATTTACATAATAACGCTGCAAATGGTCTATTGTAAATGTAACGGTGTTTGCTTCATTGCATTTGCAGGTAGAATTGATTTCTGGAAATACAGAGGGATGGTTTCCTCGGCATTATATCTCCTGTCCTCCCAGTAAACTCTGCTATAGCCTTGTGGGTTTCTAATCTTAACAGTTACATTAAATTCTTCTAATTATTAACACAATATTTAAACAACAATGGCAGTTTTTGGTTATTGAAATATTAGAAAATGACCTATCATATTAGAAAATGCTCCTTGTTTTTTTGGCCTCATGTCTGTGGGTTTGTGCACACGCATGCGGGGATGACCTCGTTTCAAAATCGAGCTTTATTGGAATAAACGAAAAACGTATGTGCTTTTATATCATATCCAAAGTGTCCATATTAAAGTGTATAGTAAAACAATGTTTATGGGTACACATACATAAAATATGTGCGTGTGTAATTTCGTACACATTTCTGGAACTGATCTGTAAATGTTAAACAGCTGTTATGTGTACAAAATGGTCTGTACATGTCATAACCGTCACTATTAACTCAATGGATGGGCTTTTTATTGCAACACATGTCAATGGATGCACTTCATATTTCATTATTATGCATCTTTGAAAAATCCCATCTATTCTGGAGTCCACACTCACTGTGCAGACTGGATTGTTGGGGTTGGTTTCTGTCGAAAAGTCTCAATATCAGTTTTTGGGGTATGTTTTTTACACATCTAAAGCCTGACTCTTGCCTATTTGAATAACTGGAGTGAAATGTGTGTGTGTCTGTGTGTGTGTGGTGTGGGGGCGTTCTAGACTGACATCCTCAAACAATACGAGAAAGAGGAGTGCACGAATCCGCGCACCCGGCTGGGCTCCTTCCCTGTAATAGTGAGCGTCAGCCATTCTTAAAAAACACATTTTGTGGCTTAGTGGACTGGACTGGAAGGGCGAGAGGAGGATAAACTGAGCGGACAAAGATGTAAATAAAAACAGTCGTCCCCCAGCTGAGCGAGGCGTTCTTCATCAGAGTTTTTGGATCAATCAGGCAGACAGTGGCTCCTTTTGATTAAACCCCAAATTGTCATTGGGCAGAGGTAATCATGTGACAGGCAATTCGGTCCAATTTCAACCTTGTCTCCATGAATTCAATAGTTTAATAGTAGCTCGGTCCCCATACGGCCGTAATCAGTGATATAGAAAAAACACCACCAGGAGATTTTTTTAAATGATTTTTTCTTTCTCGTCCTCATTGAGCCGCAACATTTATAAAAATACGCGTGCAAACTTTCCTCGGCTCTCAGGGAGCGGAGATGAATTACGAATTCGAGCGAGAGAGCGGTTTTATCAATAGTCAGCCGTCGCTTGCTGAGTGCCTGACATCTTTCCCCCCTGTCGCTGATTCATTTCAAAGTTCATCAATCAAGAGCTCGACGCTTTCACGCCCGACACTGATTCCTCCTCCCTTTGAGCAGACCATTCCCAGCCTGAATCCGGGCAGCCATCCGCGGCACGGCCGGCCCAGACACAGCCCAGACGGATGCAGCTCGCTGCCCACAGCCTCTCTACCCCCGGAGTACCCCTGGATGCGGGAGAAGAAAGCCTCCAAGCGGAATCACCTGCCGACTTCCACCGCTACCATCTCCAATGGACCTGTGTGTTTTTCCCCAAAAGGTGGGTATTTACAAACAGGGACCCTTCACTGCAAATGTGTTGACTAGACTATTTTTTGCTAAATAAGAGCTCAGGCCTTTCCTTAATATCAAACAGGCACATCCGTTTTGTTCTGGTAGATTTATGGTTACTGCTTTGCTGTGATTGTGTTTGAAGACAGGAAAAAAAAAAGTTTGGATAAAGTTTGGTGATGTAAGATGATTTATTCCCCTAGCCGTGGCAGAGTTTTGATGTGTGACAGTAATGAAGAGTGATGGAGTGCCGTTGCCGAGGAGGGCAGCTGGAGCATTCATTAGTATCCCACAGCAGCCTGGACCTCACTGCTTTTAGTGCTCTGTGTTAGCTTCACACTCATGCTGGACATTATTGTTGTGTTTAAAACTGTCTGATTAGTATCTTTATGTTGTATTGATTTTGGGATAAAAAGGTTTACAGGCTTGGGTCAGTAGCTCCAGCGGCCATTTTGCTGCAGCATGTTGTGAGCCTCTCTCTGGTGGTTTGGGAAAGCCATAATGTTAGATTCACGGGCAGCGGGGTTATGTAACTGTTGTGTCCTGCATTTTTAATCCCATGCTACCGTAATGCTTATTTTCCAGACTCGCCTGAGATGGTGGAGAGCGGAGGGGGAGGAGGGGGCTCCCGGCGGCTGAGGACCGCGTACACCAACACACAGCTGCTGGAGCTGGAGAAGGAGTTCCACTTCAACAAGTATCTTTGCCGGCCGAGGAGAGTGGAAATAGCGGCCCTGCTGGACCTGACCGAGCGACAGGTGAAAGTATGGTTCCAGAACCGGCGCATGAAGCACAAGCGACAGACCCAGAGCAAGGAGAACCACAACGGGGAGGCGAAAGGGCCGGGGGCCGAGGACGACCTCCACAGCGACGACGAGGAGACGATGAGGGCCCCCTGTACGAGAGGAGCGGGGCCCTGCTGGAGAGAGATACCTGCTCCTTTCAGAATAACTCACTGAGCTCCATACAGCAGCTCCACAATGGCGAGTCCATGGGCTTTGCTGCTGCGCCGCTGAACAGCAATGACAAAAATCTGAAACATTTTCCCAACCCTTCACCCACTGTTCCGGGATGCATGTCAACAATGGGCCCAGGCTCGGCATCTGGCCCGGACAATGGCAACAGTCCCCCGGCCCTGGATGTTTCTATACACGACTTTCAACCTTTCTCCTCGGATTCCTGCCTACAGCTCTCCGATGCAGCTTCGCCGAGCCTGTCAGAGTCTCTGGACAGCTCCGTGGACATTTCTACAGACAGTTTCTTTTTTTTCTCGGAGTCCCTAACTACAATCGACCTGCAGCATCTGAACTATTAACTGAAATCAATCACACTAGCTTTCTTCCTTTCTCTCGGGACAATACATATCAGGCTGCGATGGTATTAACTCTGATGTTATTTGTATATTCGGCACATTTATTCTGTTGATATTTGACTTGACGATTAATACAAGGTAAGGATGAAATTAAATCACTGAAATGGCTCTACTCAAGACGTGACTTGTAATTACCATAACAAATTGATCTAATGGAATGGAAATTATGAGTGTATGTGAATAATTACAATATTAGGCCTATGGATCCTGGTCATTTTATTTTTGTATAGCTTCCAATGTCTTGGATATTTTTGTTAGAATACAATTAACTTGCTACAATCCTTTCTCCTGGTGTTTTGAGTCGTTTTTTATATCTATTTCCAGACTGGGTATTTTAGCTAGAATTATTCATGTTGAAAATATGCAAAATCAAAGAAGTAGGGCAAATATAGAGACGTTATGCAAATGTAACAACAGGTTGGCAATGAATATAAATAGCCTAGTCCGCATTGAGTTCAGTAGTGAAGGCACACACATGATTGGAATTTACTTGTAAAGTAAACATTTCAACAAAACGGGGATTGTTTTAAATATGACTAGTTTACTGAAATAATTTTTACAACATGTTTTTAAAGGCACAAAAACATATTTTATTAAAAACTTCAGAGATAAACTTATTTTTAAATGTAGTAAAATAACTTGTAAATATCTGCTAAATTGTAGTTTAGAAACGAACAATTAATAATGAGTTAAAAAGTGTAACTTGCTTTGCTGGAATTGTTTTTAGATGTTCTTAGATTTACACAGGTTATTGGCACTGTTTCAAGCTTCCTACACCCTAATGCAGATTATTTTAATGTTCACCTTCACACTTCATACTTTGGAGAGTAAAAGCAAACACGTCTGCACGAATCCTAGCATGACAGGGCTCTTAACATTGTGTGCGTGTTGCAGCCGAATAGCCAGGCCATGTTTGCCTTCAGGAGCTCATAAATCACTCCGTGGCATGAATGAGACGGACATTAAGGAGACCAATTGTGGCGTAATGTGCACAAATAAAACTCCACTTACATTTTCATACGGGACTCCCCAATTCGTGTGCTAAAAGGGGGCTGAGTCTCTGCATGCGTTTGGTAATAATTCATTTTTATAGCTTGTTTAAACACGGCCCCGGCTCGGGGACAGCGGCAGCGTGCAGTAGCAGGCTGCTCAGGGTGAGGCTGCACTTTTCCCCGAGTGTTAAAAGTAGCTCAAACTCAAAACAGACTACTTATGGATTAGAAGCAATTTATCAGACACAAATGTACTAAGCATAGATTGAGAGAGAGGCTCATTATGCAATGTCTGGATAACTTTATCAAGAGAGTTTGTTTTGGGGGCTTTTGCAACATTGTTGGAGCAGTTATATTCGTTTAGGAAGTCTTGAAGTAATATAGGGATTATTAATGATTTTGCTCTCTTGTATTGCACTTGAGATGATTTATGGGAATCGGGTATTAGCTCATGCACAGCTTGAAATAGGTTATTCCACTCTAACAGCTTTACGAGCAGCAAAAACAACCACCGGTTGCCACGCTGGCCTCCATGTATCGATTCAGAAACTCATCTGAGATTCAGAAACTCAATGGTTCAACTGCGGTTTATCGAATAATCTGGAAACCATAAGAAGCCAATCGAATGGTTTAATATTAGCCTACTGGGTAACTGTGAGTGTGTGCAATGTGAGTGTGTATTTAAGGAGGGGGGTTTTGAGGGTTAAGGAAAAAGTTGGGAGGGGGGCAGTTCCTCTGCACTCCAGCGCAGTGACCAACCACAGGGCAGTATAACCAAATCATTCCGAGACAGCGCGCCCTTTCTGCTCACATGTGTTCACACAAAGAGCCAAGAAAGCTCCAAGGCCTGGCGAAGTTTCCACAGACAGGATCCCCTGCGCCCACTCACTCACTCACTACTGTTGCAGAGGCAGCTGGGAAGAGGGGGAGAGAAGGGAGTCGGGGGGCATTATTGACCCCACTGCGATTTTTTAACTAGCCTATAGTAGAACGTTTTGCAATAACTGGTAACTTTTGGTATCAATACTCCATTTTTGGTAAATGTTATCTTTGTTTACATCTAAATCTTAAAGCAGTGGTGGAACAAGTATTAAGATACTTTACCCAAAAAGTAAGAGTAAAACTTCATTAACACTCCTTGACAGAGTTAAGTCATATTTAACATAAAGAAATATAACTATAAGCGCAAATCATTTGGCAGCAGAATACCAATGCATAAATGTATATCTCTATCTCTATCTGTCTATCTGTCTATCTATCTATCTATCTATCTATCTATCTATCTATCTATCTATCTATCCCTTTGCATGTATCAATGCATCCATCGTTGCATATCTGAAGAATGTCATGAATAAACCATAAGTATTGAAAACATTTAAAGTGTTTGACCACATACAGCCATTAGGGGCGCTCTTCCCCCGATATGATCACCCTCCTCCCCTCCCTCCTCCCCTCCCATTTATTTTCCTTCCTCAGTGAGAGGTTGCCTCTGCACTCTGCTATACGCAGCAGCTCTCCCACGCACACACATTTCCCCTGCTCAGCTCTGTCTATTTTTTTTTCTTCCAGCGCAGCTTTTCGTCGCCATTAATTTCAGGCAATAAAGCAACAGCTTTATTTGATGAACTTAACGGGATAATCAGCCCACAGTCGCACCTCGGGCTATACATTAGGTCCACGACGGGCTGCGCATTATCAGATCATTTGATCACTACGTGCATAATGAATACACGTGGGAGTGAAATCAGAGAAGATAGCAGACCCTGTGACCCCGGGAGAGGAACATTTAATACTAAATCATCTTAACGTTTAATAGGTTTTCTTGTCGTTACATCACCTGTGACCTCCTAGCATTGCTAGCAAGTGCAGAAAACCAGTCAAACATTTCCAACTCGACCTTGATGAGGAACAAAGTTTCGGGAAATCTCTCTTTGACAGGAGTTCTTTCTGCTCGAGTCAGGAGTGAAGCCTCCCTCACTGTGAAAATATTTGCTGAGCAAATCCCTCACAGTGTTAAAGCGTGAAACACTTCGCATTGGAATGGGACATCGCCTGTGGCAGTGACACACACACACACACACACACACACACACACACACACACACACACACACACACACACACACACACACACACACTCATACACACACTGAGCTATCCATCCAGGACAGAATGACACCATAATACATATGATCATGGCTGTTACGCACGAGAGGATACACACACGCACGGGGGCACATGCACGACAGCTTCCAAGCACGCACCAACAGGTCCAGGCACACGTACACGCATGCACACTTTCCCCTCTATTCCAAAAATACGTACCTGAGGTCAGGCTGCTAGGTCGTCCTCAAGGGGAATTTGCAGGGGGTGAACGTTAATCTTTCCCCGGGCAGGAGGGCACACAGCAGGGGGTAGAAGACGCCGTGTTTGCCGTTCCCCACTCTTCATGCGACCCCGGTGCTGTCCGCCGCCGTCTGCCTCCCAGCTCATTGTTTGCTCGGCCAATACATTAGTGGCGACGCGCGTCACCTTGATCGACGAGCGCCTGGAATTTAAATAGCCACTCAAACACCAATCTGTCACCGGCTAAGGGGATAAGGACAAGTAGGCCTACCTCACTGGCTGACCTGGGTCCACGTGACAGCACCCGTTCACTGAAATCGGCCCTCGCGCCCCCTCCTTCCCCTGATAGGGACAGAGTATAGGTAAAGGTTGGCACGGTCACTCAGGGTAAGTGGGGAGAGAGGATCAGAGGGTGTCTGTAGAGCGGACTGTCCCTCACCCCCCGGTAGAACAATGCTACAATGAGCAGCTTCTTAGACTACTCGGTGATGAACGGTGAAGGTGGCTCGTGCTCTGTCAGGGCTTTCCACTCAGATCACGGGATTACAACTTTTCAGTCTTGCGCGGTAACTGTCAACAACTGCGGGACTGATGACCGCTTCATGGGGAGCAGGGCTTCCCCTGACGGCATTCCTCACCAGCCGGGGTCATACCAGTCTACTGCGAGCTCTCTGGGTCTCGCCTATGGAGCACATCCGGCCTGCAGCTCCAGCTATGGACCCCAAGGTTTCTGTGCTACATATAACCATTACGCGCTCAATCAGGAAGTAGATTCCACAGCGGGATTTCCCCAGTGCAGTCCACTAATGTACTCGGGTAACATTTCCTCCTCAATGGTCTCTCAGCATCGCCAAGGTTATAGTGCCGCCCCTCTGGGTCAGCTGCAGTATGCCAACGCTGCCTATGGCAGCGGGCACGACCAAGTTGCCCCATTTCCTGGGTGCTCAAATCCACTGTCACCACTGCATGCAGCCCACCTGGAGGCTTGCTGTTCGCCTCTGTCTGAGGGTGCATCTTCTGCTCAGACCTTCGACTGGATGAAAGTCAAGAGGAACCCACCAAAAACAGGTGGGCATGCAAAGTGCCAATGGTACAAAGTGTTAACAAATATGTCTAATGAGCGTTCTGAGTTCAAATGTAGGCTTTATATTCAACAACTCGTGTTTGAATGGGCCACGTTTGTTATGTCGTTGTTAATTGAACGACAGAAGGCTGGGAATAGTCATGTTTTTGTAATATATTAAATAACGTCGCAGATGTTATCTTTCAGTGTTATATTAGACAATGTATGTGTAATCCAGCGTGTTTCAAAGCAGCTGACATTAATTATCTGCTGCGTAAAAGCTGCTTTTTGCTGCGTAAAAGTTTAACCTAATCCAAACCCTGTTGTCTAATACCCCATGTGTGTTGTGCGCAGGGAACATGTAAGGGAACCTTATACAATAAGTTCACACACAGTGATTTGTTTCTCTGTCTGCAGGCCGGTCTGGGGAGTACGGTTACGGGGGTCAGCCGAACACGGTCCGGACCAACTTCACCACCAAGCAGCTGACGGAGCTGGAAAAGGAGTTTCACTTCAACAAGTACCTGACACGTGCGCGCCGCGTTGAAATCGCAGCAGCTCTGCAGCTGAATGAGACTCAGGTGAAGATCTGGTTCCAGAACCGGAGGATGAAGCAGAAGAAGAGGGAGAAAGAAGGGCTGCTTCCGGCCAAAGCTTCATCCTCAGACCCGGGACAGAGCATACAAGAGAAAATGGACGATGCAGCATCAGATAAATCTATTTCAGCTCCATCTACTCCGTCCCCCACACCCTCCACTGTGTCTGATCCTTACTCGTCCAACTAAGAACTAACTGCCTCTTTAACTCTTTAAGCCAGCCGGCCTGTATATCAAAACTCATAACCAGTGTATCAAAGCCAAAGTCCTGGTTAATGGATGTGTGGACATCTAGACTGAATTAATGCACTATTTAGGACTTTGGACAATAATATGGACTGTCTGAGTTAAATATTTGTTTTATATTGTGTTCGGAAGAACGATTACATTGCTGTTCAATCAACCATAGACCACTTTCTTTAACATTTGACGTAAAATATGCGTTGTGCCACGAATGTGACGGTGCAAGAACCAGTACATACCCTACACCTGTTCCCAAGCAGTGCTGCAGAGTGTGACAATGTAAAGTTACACAGCTGCACCCACAAACAAATACCTCAAATGTGCCAAAGTTGTGCGTAATGGCCACGGCCTGTGATTGCACGGAATGTCGCCAATTAGCCATCACAATCAGCGAGATTACCTCGTTTATTAATCGTTATAGAGTGCATTGTTATAGTACCTCCTTAATCACTGTCCCCTCTGTGTTTAAGGCCTGCGTGTTTGTGTGTCACGACTGTCTGAATGTCTTGTGTGAGATTTGCATGTTGCCTATTGCTTTCATGTATTAGCTGAGTTTTATCAGTTGGGGAACTGTTCATGTAAGGCCATGTTTGTTCCAGGCTTTTATCTGTTATCTATTTAATCCAGTGGAGCACAAAGTGTTTGTCCAGAGAGACGTTTACGGGTCAATCATGTGTATTAAAGTGCGTTTACCTCTAAAAACACTATTCATATGTGTCATTGCTTAGGGGAAATCTTAAGAGAGACAGAATTAGAGAGATTTCAAAGCCAAGCTTCCATCTAAATCCGACTATCAGACCTTTATCTTAAGCTCTGCTGATAGGAAATGAATTCTGTGTCAATTTTTACTATCGCCTGAGAAGCTGCACGTGTCTGTTTTACGCACCGCAGAGTCCCTCAATGTATGCGGCCGTGCGCGCACTCATCCCTGGGGTAAAGGGTTATTGGCATAATAAAGGCATGTTTATCCACGGAGGAGATGAGAGCGCGGACATCAGCGTCATTTGTGATGACAACCTTATTGAGCCCTCGGCTTATTGAGGGGACAAAAAAGAAACTTCATCGATTAAAACATCGAGGTTAGGCTATTGACAAGGATTGTGCCCCTCTGGCCCTGTCAGCGTTAACCCCTCAGCTCCACAAGTCACAAGGTGTCATCATCCCCACCTGATGACAAGAAGAACAGTGAAAACTCACAGCACTGCATGTCACACAGTCAGTTCCACAATTGTGCTTTAACAAAAGTTATTATTTGAGGCTTTGTTCCAATTAAACCGGATTTGATAATCTGCTCTTTTAATAATAATGGTTTGAGAGTGAATATATTGTCTTTAAAATCAGCTTACATTATTAATACAATTTATTTAAAAACAAACAAACTAGTGTATCTTAATGGACTCTCAACAGTTTTATTTACCTGCCCTTTTCAAAGTTGCCTATATCGTGTGACAATTTCCAAACAAAAAAAGGGGGTTTTCCTGATTCTCTAGCTGTTTTAATTCCTGGTGTGCAAGCTGCGAGGCCATCACACCATAAAAGGGCAAAAAACGCCGAAAGAGCCATGATTAATGAGCGACGTTCACCTTTACCTGCGATCCACCTGCAGGAGCTGCTTTCTCGGAGCTGTGGAGACCTGCTGAGGCTGCTCAGTCTAATTCAGCAAAGAGAGTAAGTTATTTAGCCAACCTCTGTTGTATTAATCTAATCGAACTCTTTGTTGATATTGGTTATGCATTTTACAAGGTGTTTTTTCAGTTGTTGCTCCTGTGACCAGGTTAGTTTGGTAACTTCAGACACCCTCATTTTGTTAGAGGAGTTGTTTCAGTATAAATAGTGAAGTTAGCACACAGACCTCCCTGTTTGTGTTTGTTAGGCCAATTTGGATAATCAGGTGAAACATTGTCATATATTTGAAAAGGATAGAATACAATCCATTCTCTTTCTTTACAGCAAATAAATTAAGATTTTCGTTTATTTTAAACAAAAAGTAATGCGTTATGTATATATTTTTTAGGAGATTGTAAATATGTTAAGGCAAAATGAAAAGTATTAATTTGCTCTTCCCTATTTTAATATCCTTTAAATATTTCTGCTTGTTTGTTAAATTATTTAGCACATTTGAAAAGTGTTATATTATAGGGTTATAAAAAAAGTGTCGAGGAAACGACCTGAATTAGATTGACACGGTTTCATTAAAATAATGTTACTCAAATACAATGGTATTTTTTTAAACAAAGGGTATCGTTGGTAGTTGTTGTTTTAATAGCGTATTATTTCAACGCTCAATCTCGAACAATTCATTCTTATCAAAATGCATCATATTATTTCACACAAACAGAAAATTTCAACTAAAAGCTTCTGCACAATTTATTTCCACCTCATCTGAATATTTTCTCAACTAGTATTATCAAGTCATTTTATTTCCATTTAAGACCAACACAAATTGTATTTTTCATATATCTAATTCTATTTTAATCATAAACCCAACATGCAGCATATTTTCTCAGTATTTCCTTTGAGTCTAAACATCTGGTATTTTTGCTTGCAATCTCAAATGCGACAGGGACAACATTGCGTTACTCATTTTCCTGCATCTTGTAAATAATTTATTTTTTTCGTGAGTTCAAAACTTATTTAAGACGCTAAATGTATACACATTAGAAGTTGTAACCGAGAATGAAATGGGTCATTTGCTCATAACACAAGACATATCATTTATATGTATTATTGTATTTTCTATTGTATTCTACTATAAACCGTTGTAAAAATGAAAGGACCCTTGGGTGTCCCCGGACCCCGTTTTTGGGAAGTTTAAGCTCCACGGTTCTCCCTCAGGCCCCTGTGCGCTATGCAGGAGCCACACAGAGTGGATTAGAAACGCAGCTGATCCTCAAAAGAAAGCCTGGGGTCAACCCTCGGTCACAGTTTGAGTTTGTTGTCATAGCACCACACACCTAAACAAAAGTTTACAGACCACACTAGGCAAACAAGCACCTCAACAACGCAGTCACAGTCCAGCTCCGACGGCCTATTTGACCGAAACACCCTCACACTCGCTGCTAAATGCTAAAAATGACCTCAGCGTTTCAAAGAAAGTCTATCAGGACGTCTGTACTGGTCCGACCGCCAGAATATGCCCCCGCGCGGCTGATGGTTCCCATTAGGGCCCTCGGATAAACACACGGACGATGACAGATGTTTGACGAAAACCATTAAGGCTTTGTGAAGGAGGAATATATGTTTAAAGCTTTTGACTTAAGGGGGTGAGGCAGAAATTAGATGGAGGATTCATTTGCGCGTCCTTGATGGGCCTGAAATAGATCTGCGCCTTGAGCCAACTAAAATGTGTGCCATGGAAATGATTTGTTTACAACATTTGAAAAAAATGACTGGTCGAACAAGTAAGCCGTCATAATAACTATACAAACGGAAAGAAAGTTTAGGCGGCTGATTTGACCTGAAGGAAATAAGTAAATCCCTGTTTAAAATACATTCATCTGAATTTTAGTTTAAATATCTCACTCAAGAGCTCGGGAAAAACATAATACATGTTCTGAAGCTTTAGAAGAAAAACATAGTGACGTGTTTAGGATACTTTAAAAAAATGAGGTGTTGAAAGATATTTGAATTCAAACTTTTGTTTGTTTAATTTGTTTTTTAAATCAAATATCATTTCCGATTGCATACAAATAAATAAAAGCCACAAAACCCTAATTTATAAACTTGTTTTAAATCTCAACTTGTGAGGAAAATTGTCTTTTTTAAAACTATGTTTTTTATATGAATTATTTTAACATTCTTACATTTTTTGTGCAAATGGGACCTGAATTAGATATTTGGAAGATGTTGCTAATTTTGCAATCATCACAGGCAAATGTAGTCTTTTAATATTTCAAATGAAAACATATCAATTGATTTCCTTATATTCTCCTTTATCTTATCCATATCATTAAAAACTTAATGTGCATTTATTATATTACTAACTAATAACATATAGTAACATTATAATAATATAATCTAAATTGTGAAATGTCACTTTTTTGCAGGATGTCAGAAGCCTTTCAAAAGCATCAAAGGCTTTTAAATTAGCCTATGCACAATAGCTACAGCGTTTTGGCAATGAAAATCCTCAGTCTCGCACTCCAATGCAACAAACAGCAAAAATAACATTCAACAAAAAAATTGTGCAATAGAAATAAAAGCAGGAATAGAATATCTATTTATATTATTTTATTTATTTGTTTTACTTACATAATTGCAACTATAACAAACAAACAAGCATTGTTTGTGGATTTATATCTTGTTCCAGAAATGGGTAGTAATTTTGCTCAAAATCTGAAGGCTGTGAAGAAGGGAGCTTCAGTTAGCAAAACTAAAGTGTCCTTCCTGTGGCATCACAGAACAACGTATCAGTAAATTAAAACGGAATTGAAGCAGTGACAGAACAAGAAGCTTATGATAATTTGATTGTTTTTTCCAGCATTATCGGTGGACATAAAGAAGATTTGTGAGACCCAAAGGGGAAGCATGCGAGTTGACCACGAGACTCAAACGCCGCCACCTGAGTGTGAAGGTATTCATCTCAGAAACACACTTTCACACACACAAATGAAATCACCTGTGATACTGTACTGTACTGAGGGTTATCAGAAACAAATATACAAAAATATAGGTGCTTAACGATATTAAGGTCAGAGACAAGTACATGCATAGGTGCAGACACACACACACACACACACACACACACACACACACACAGGTGCAGACACTTGGAGAGAGGGAGAAATAGTGTTAGGGTTGGAGTGTCAAACCACCTCTGCCTCTAAATAATTGTTTTGTTGATGTCATTTTAATAATTGTATAGGATTTGTGTATGTGTGTGTGTGTTTGTACCTGGGAATACAATGGAAGAAATCCCCATGAAGTTCAGGGAGGTAAATCAAAGGGAAGGATTGGAGGAGGAAAAGCCACTGAGAACAAGAAAAAGGAAATTCAAAAGGCTTTGTCATCACACCTAACTGATGAAGGCTTTTTAGGTTCAGGCTAATTTCTGTGTGGTAATGCAGACATCCTATGTGTCCTAGGTCATAATGGAAAGTGCAGTGATATGGACAAAAATATAGTGGCTGTGATCAGTCTGTGCCTACGTAGATCTTATTTGTGGTTTGTTTATGGTCAGCTGCGGTACTATGCCTCTAACACAGATAATGGGCATGGTTAAAACCAAAAACAAGGCACAGTTTCTTTGTCCATTTGTTCACACAACAGTGCAGGCAGCCCAGAGACAGAGAGGCAGACAGACAGAAGTCACTCATCAGGTTAGTCGAGGTATTGGCACATCCAAGCTCATTGACCACTCCCCTGTTGTGATTGGCAGCCAAAATGATTTCCTCCATCGACAGATGTGCGTCTCCAAGTGCCGATAAAGGGACAGAGCCGATAGAGGGATTGACAGTATGATGGAGGAAGAGAAGACAGGGAAGGAGAGGAGAGATGACATCATGTGGTCAGTTGTATGTGTTTGATGAAACAGTGTTGTGGTGTTTAGAGTGAGGAAAAGTGGAGATGAGATGAGGTTAGAGGCTGACTGTAGTGCTGTACGTCCACAGCAGAACTCACCTCAAAGACTTGTCTGCAGTTTTCTTTAGGCTCCTTTTGTATGGAGAAGAAGTCCTGCATTGTGGGGAGACTCTCAGTGAACAGAGAGCTCAGCCGCGACGCTTTAGCAGGTCTGAGGCCCAGAGAAGGAATGGGGAGAAGGGCCGTGGTCTCGAGACAGAGGTCCATCCATCACACATGTCCTGACCTCGGCTTGACCCCAGCAGGGCAGCCAATGAGGCGCCCGCACCCCCTAAAGAAAGCCCCCCACCACACAGACACCCACACACACTTACCTACTCACACACACACCACACACACACACACACACACACACACACACACACACAGAAAAGATCGGGTGACGCTGAGTGGAGTCTGGATGCTCTTTGTGTTGGCGATCATCGCTTCCCAGAATCCTTTGTTTTTTACGTGACTAATGTGAGTAACACCTGACAGACAGGCTGTTCATCCCGTGTCTCAGTCTTTCTCTGAAAACACACACACACACACACATACACACACACACACACACACACACACACACAATCTGGTATGTCGTACGTATATGTTTTGAACAATAAGTAACATTGATTTACTAAATACTAAAATACTCAACAGTTACATTTTTCTCAAATGTCTTTCCTCATCCAAAGTCCTCGAAAACTACACTCCATCTTTTCTGTAAGTGTAGAAATAAAAGCAAAGACACTGTATATTAGCAAACAGGCAGGTTAATGTTAGGAGACATTAACAGATCCCGTTACAGCTCATGTTAGCTTAGGCTCAGTGACTGACTGCAATCAAGTCTTGTCCTGAATTCATAGCTAACCAACTGAATGTAGGCTAAGCTGATTTTTCCACCTGATATCAACAATTGTGTATTAAAACCTAAAACATTATATAGGACTTTCAACCATGAGGCCGCTATCCGTGTCTGGCTGGAAACTAAATGTAAACCAAACGCTATTGTTTAATTTGGCTTCAAATAACAATGGTAACCGGGTGTTTAGAGCTTCCTCCATAATATGGGGAGATGCAGTTTAGTCATATGGGAATGCTATTTCAACAGAGTTGCATACAGAGTGTAGGGAAGAGGAAGGGTTGGATGGATAGGTCAAAAAACACATGACACTTTACCATGCAACTAGACCGCTGTTCTTGTCCTGTGTAAAACCAAAAGTCAGCTGTTGACCTTTTTATGTTGACTTCTATTGAAGTACATAACTCTTTTCATATAAGAAACATAAATATTTTCTTAAAACTAACCACATCTTTTTGTTGCCTTAATATAAGAAATTAGGTTTTTTTTTATCCACACCATTTGCCACATGTTTAAACTGCAGCTGTGCGTCCGTATTTGACAAGTTGTGAAGTGGAGAAGGAAGCCATAAATGACACTTGACGCTTGAAATGCTTAGTCATGACACTTCAGTACCTCAGTGTGCCTTAAATAATCATAAGTATCTAAAAATACCTTCTTAAAATCAATCTTTCACCAGTCACTTTGGAGAGAATACTGTGGGCTTTTATACACGGTTGTTCCTTTTGTTATGCTTGTTGTCATGTTCTTATTGAGCCTAAGAAAGACAAACAAAGCTAAACATAATCCCAAACCCTAAACGGCAAAGCCAGCAAACACACCCGACAGCATTTCCTGAGTGCTTGTCAATAAGCGAGTACAGCCTGAGCCAAGCCTTTGATATTAAGGACCTGAGCCTTTGGTCTCATGAATAACTAGACAGGTGAAGAAGCTTGCGTTAAAATGGCCTCAAGCAGATAGCCATAGTTAGCACATCACAGAAAGAAACACAGAACAACCGCCACTACTGTCACACACAGCTGCGGGGCAGAAGAGAGGTTTCAGCACCTCAGATTAAACGTCTCCATGTCAGGGAGAATTTGGAGAGCGTGTGAGCGTTAGACTCTGCTCGGGGTGACATGCAGCGATTGTCAGGACATTTTGAGCTCACCTGACACTGTTTTACCTGTGAACCACCTGTCAGTCCGCCCCATAGGAAGAGCAATGGTGCTCACGTGTGTTGTGACAGAAAACCACTGAAAATACAATCTGCGGGGATTAGTGAGCAATTTGTGCGATAACTGACACAAAATGCAGCGCGCTACCTCTTTGATGGTTGCTGACAAGAGTTAGCATACTAGGTCACATTAAGAAATGTCATTTATTTTCAGCAACATTTCACACAGTTGCGTTTGTCAAGATTGTTCAGTTTGTAGCTGTTGGATTGACATGTTAAAGCATTTCTGATACCAATAGCCGTAAAAAACATTTCAACATTATTGAACTTTAACTATAACTGCCTCTTTCAGAAACAAACAAACAACACATTCAAGTTTTCAGATCTTAAACACTCATCTGCTTTAACGCATTAGTGATTTGATGTCAGAAAAATTACACATGCACAAAGGCCCACACACACAGGCACACGCTGTAAAACCACAATGGGTGTTAAAGCAGGCAGAGTTAATACAGCAGCTTGTTATTGTAAAGAATGACGGAGATGTTTCAGTGACAGATGTAAGGCTCAGTGTAACTCTAAGCCTCTCGTTTGTACACGCCCTGAAGCACATCACACTGTGGGAGTCTGAGAGGCGGAGTGAAACTATGCACTGATAGGGTGCCTGTCCCCTTCAGGCAAAGAGCAGTCCAGATTTGAATCACACAACACTCGTAACAGTGAGCTTAGCAAGACAAATTGATTCTCACTCAAAATCTGTGAGATACTGTATGTTTATGGTTGTGTAAACACACCAGATAAAAGCTTTTAATCACGCTGTTGCAGTTGAACTGCTGACAGAGCAGCAGTGGCCATCAGAAAACCTCATTTTACGTGAACCATGATATTGGGAAAGCAGTCTTCCTGATTTCTTTCTTTTCTTCTTTTGTAATTAAGTCTGCAGTTTTCTCCTTAGCGGGAACCACGGACGGATTTCCCAAAAGCAAGTTAGAGCTATGATCATCAGCTAAAACATTAACATGTCATTACATTGGAATTTCATTTCGAGTAACGTCCCTATCTGTAATGTCCCTTTATCTTAGTTGGACCTTTATCAGCTAATGTTTCAAAGAAACCATTGCAACAACCATGCCACAGAGCTAAAGTACAGCTAGCTGGCTAACCTGTGGATAGCTTAGGTTACAGTTATCTAGTTGGCCGACCCTGTCTTGTGTCAGTTTTGAAGCTTCTAGAGATCTGTCCAAAGGCTGTTTTAGTTAACTGAGAAAGACATGGAAGGTCTCAATTTTAAAATCACATTACAATCTGTGTAAACATTTGCAGTACAAAGGGATTAAAATATTTGTGTATTATAACTTTTAAACTAACCACCAAGTATTTTGCACCCGCTTGCTTACTTACTACAAAGCCTCCTTGCACCGCCTCCTCCTTTTACCCCACCAGATGCTTGGTTAACTATCACAGAAACCCTGTTATGTAGCATAACCAGTTCTGCTGCCTGCTCACTTCTGTTGGACGTGTATAAACACCTTCACCATTGGATCTGAGGGTTATTTAGTCCCTAAGGTTAACATTTCTGTAAAGTAGCATTCAGCATAAGTAAAACATTTTGAAACTCCCCAAGAAACCAAATGTTATTTTAAGCATCACAAAAACAAAAAACAGCAAAGATAAGAAATGTGCTCAGAGTTTATATTGTTGAAAGTAGATATTTGTGTGTGTGTGTGTGTGTGTTAAAGGGAGCTGACCTCTCCAACACCACATGCTCACCTGCAGACAGCTGGACAGTCACCCTCGTCTTCACCCCCCTCCTCTCACTCCCCCTCGCTCGTTATCATTTGAGCTCCACAGAGACTCTTCTAATGACAGCGCTTGTCTATAATGGCGTCGTCACAGCTCGTGTACGTGTGTGTGTTACTCCGTGTGTGTGTGTGCGCTTGTGCTCTCGTACGGGTGCATGTTTGCCCTGTAATGACAGCGGCTGTCTATAACGGCTCGTCCTGGCAGGGATCATTTGGTCCTCCCTCGCTCCCACGTCCGCTGTCCGGTGTCACCCGTGTCCGGGTGGACGATGATGTGATCTTTAGTCCCCTCTGCGATCTATAGACTGGCATTTGGCTCAGCGAGCGTCCCCCGGCCCTGACATGCATGCTAAAGCTTGCCGTTGTTCTGCCGATAAACCCCACTGCTCGCCTTACCTCCCCCAAAAGGACGTTAACGCCAGCCAGCGCAATATTCAGACAGCAGATACCGGAATGGCAGTTAGCCACTGAAGTTCGAGCCCCTGTAGGGAAAAGTATAGACGGTTTGTGTGTGTGCATGAATATGTGGTGCAACTATTATTTCAGTGCAGCAGCAATCGGATGTCAATAATTCATTTGGTTTCATTTGTGGAACATTATTTATGTTACTTTTGTTAAAGAAAACATTATAAGTAGCCTTCTCCGTTTAAATAAAATGTTCAGTGCGAAAAAGTCAAACTTTTTTCAAATCTTTCCACAATAGATAGTACTCACATACTGGATCATCCCATGCAGTCAGAAAGCAGAGGAGGCAGCTACCTGAAAGATACAGTATACCAAAATAAATGACATTTTGTAACTTTTGTTCATAACATCTTCAAGAAATATCCTCTACCCTGAAGGAAACAGTGTGTTTTGCATTTGACTCAACAGTTTGTGTGGGAAGACAAATTCAGTTGTTAGCATAACCAGTCATAGGAACCTCAGCCAAACAATAAAGAAAAGCGTCATCAATACCAAGTCAAACTTCATGGATAAATCCAAGCAAAATAAGTCATGACTGGGCATACTGGGAAACCCCAGGAAGGTTCAACCGTCTGTACTTTCATTTTCTTCTATATCTTCTACTTGTTGTGACTAAAGGGACCACCATCCTGTCACAAGGCTAAGGCTAAACACGCAGGCAGCCCTACAGCCAATGAGGTTTAAATGAGTTTCCTTTAAGTTCCTTTGTGTTTGGCCATAGAAAGTCTCTATCTCAACCTATATTAGCTTATTGTATTGACACTTCTCTTCTGTTTATGCGTCCGTGTTTTCTATCTCTAATGTAGGCTTATATGCTCTTTAGTGTGCCATTTGGTGTGTGTTCTGGCTCTAGTGTTGGTCCTGAGGGACTGGCTGTGTCCACTCCTGCATTGATGCCATCACAATCTCATCTGCATACCTGACAGCACAGACCTTCTTCTTCCTTCTTCCAACCCCCTTTCCTCAATCTTGCTGTCTGTGGGCTTCATCCAGTGCAACCTCTTGTTATAATTTCTTCTTAATGCCCTTTCTCTTTCATTATTCACCTTTTTTGCGTTGTCCTGTCTTACGATGTCTTTGTCTCTCGGGTCTTGCTTTCTCACTCCCTTGCAATTTTTCTCTGGGTCAATACTGTGTGTGTTTGGGATTCAGTGGTTGCCGTTTCTAGATAAACACCCTGTTAGCAGGATTATCCCTGTTGTCCTAACAATGTAAACCTGGGATTAAGCCTAACTCTCTAGGGATGTGTGTGTGTGTTATGTCCTCTTTTCTGAAAAGGCTGCCTTTTAAAGCATGTCAGGTCTCAGTAGCTTGCTGCACAGATTATGTGTAAAATGTGCATCTCTACATTATATTTTTAGTTTTTTTACTTAATGTAATGTTTTTTGTGGACAATAAACAGGAGGTGGTGTTCCTCAACAAAATGTATCATGGATTATCCTTGAGGTCTAGCAAATAGGTTGTGTACCTTTTCATCCTCACTAAACAAAGCCAATTGCAGATTTTTTATAATTTAAATTGGGCATTGTTTGTAATCATTGTTAGCTAGCTAGCTAACTTCTAAATTGCCTTTGCAGGTTAATTGCTTCACTTCTCGGCATGTTGGTGCTAAATGTCCATCAGTGTAATCCAACAGGATTGCATATCGCCCTGCCAGATTGCTCATCCCTTTGCACAATACAGTAATAAGGAGACCGACTTGTAAAATCAATGCACCATAGCACTACAATAGTCAAAAACTCATGGTGTCTTAAAGGGGCTTTGAGACCCAAAACACCACTGTGCTAAAAATACATATGGGGCTGTGTTGTGTGGGTTGTGTTGTTTTAGATAGGCCTGCTGGGGAGATGTTGTAACATTATCCAGGAAGGCCGGTTACACAATGAATCTAAGTGTTAAAAGGCTTTTCAACGTATAAAAACACTGCAGTTTATTGCACTACTTTTACAACTATGACAAGTTATTACAGTGTTAATAATTGTATCCTCCATTACTCATCACCAGGCAAACAGTATAAATACCTGTTTAGCGATCAGGATCCCAGCTATGTTAACACAGCAGCATGATTGACATGAATGTGGTGCGGCCTTTTGATGTGCGTTGCTAATGTCTGTCTCAACGGGGCCTTAGGCATACTTCAGATGAAATTGTGTAATGGAAGGAAGGCTTTAATTAAATATAAAATATCTGAATATGTTTTTATGCTATGCCAGTTATTTAGTTTTTACATAATTTTTAAGATCAAAATCACACTGTGTCGCTAGAAAAACATATTTTAAATTATCTGACTGTTACTTTTCAATGACGATTCAGCCGAGTAACGTTTTTAAAGTTATGGTTGAACAAATTGCTGGTGAAAGGGCAAAGGAAGAGTGCTGAAAAGAAATTGAGGCGGGGAAGCGAGTAAAGGGGTGGTTGAGAAGGCGGGGCAAGGGCTGTGGTGGCGATGGTGAGGTGAAAGGTCAAAGGTCAGCCCCCCTAGTGATATCTCCTGTGCCAGAGAGGCAGTCACGACCCGGTCAGCGGAGGTTCAGGTGTCAGAGAGAGACGACTGACTGACGAGACCTCTCCTGCGCTCCGTCCCGGTTGGACCTTTCATCCTTCCTTCCCTCCCTCGCGCTGTCACTCCTCCGTGACCCATCCCTCCTTTCCTTCTACCGCTACCGCTCTCTTCACTTTCTGTCTACCCACAGACCCCCCCTAACCCTGTCATCCTCTCATCCTTCTCTCCTTCCTTTCCCCCCACTCACCTTCTTTTTCACCCCTTAAGCTAAACATTACCATAGGGCTTCACTCAGCAGGCCAGGCTGACGAGGGCAGCTCTCTGTGGGGCTGCTTGTCTTCAGTCCACCATCATATGCTCACACGGCTTAAAATCACACAGAAACTTTCACATGCTTATAAATGCGCTAGTTGGCAGGAGCACATGTAGCCTACTCTCTAATCCTTCAGAATCATTTTTAAGTTAGAAGCGGGAAATTCCAGTTTTTAAATGTTAGGTACTAAAAAATGTTTTAGTTGTTGCTATGATACCCTTTATAAACCACTTTGTTTCCCGATTTTATTGCGAACATTCAAGATTCAAACGCTGTAATTTAATATGCACAATAGCTACAGTGTAGTTATGGCAATGAAAATCTTAAGTCCAAAGCTTCTCCAACATTGTTACATAATATATATAAGACACAACAATAAAGTAAACAAAAACAACTATACAAATAGTGCAAGAGAATGTTTCAAGACTAATGTGCAAGTAAGATTCTGCTTATGTGGACACCACTAGGCAAACAATATGATCCTGAGCGTAATTTAAGTGTTTCCCTTCTTTAAGAAGTTGTGGGGTTGGTTTAAATGTGCAGGCTCACTGTTTTTCTTCTTAAAAGGGTCAATAAGTAATTTGTGGCTCAACTTGACCTCAATCAGCAACAAAGGACCTGCAACATCAACTGATTAAGACTTCCTGTAATGTTAGTTTTGGAGTATGCAGAGTTGAGACACTGCTATGTCCATTAACTTCTAAATACTTAGTCATTGTGTGCTGTGCTTTATTTATTGCAGCTTTAACACATATAGGATAGTTATTTCCATCTTGTGGAGCTCCCATTAAATTAACCTATTGTTGCAGGTGCTGAGGTGTAGCCTTGATGCCTACCATTAACTTGGATGGGATTGAGCTCCCTATTTCATCATCAATGACTATTACAGCACACTATATTGCCAAGAGTTACAACAACATATCAGCGAAACTATGTTTACATGTCAACATACTTTAGGGATATGACTTGCAATTTCACAACAGTGGATACTCACAAGTTATTGACTCCTGACCTGGTCGCCAGCCGGAGTCGATAGATTAACCACGGCCGACCTCAGGTCTCGCCAACCACTGGTGATAGGAAGACAAAAAGTAGCTTAGTTATTGAGATAAAAAGTATGATGCCACTGACAAAAATGATTTACTTGTAGAAAAATTATTTGATGCGACAAAACCATCCTAAATCTAGTAGCCACTGTATGAAAAAAAGTTTGTCAGTAGCAATCAGTAGTAGAGTTGTGACGGCTGTCTCCATCACATATTGCTTTAATACTGAAGTGTCTGGACACAAGCTCTGATAGGTTCAGCTTTCAAACTTGGAACCCAAATCAGAAATGTCCCTATAGATATTTTGGTCAATTTAACTAATTGTACTAGTAATACTGAGCTCTTGACAGTTCTGAGGACCTTTTTCTTAAGGTTACTCTTGCTAACAAACACACTGACAACATCTACTTTGCATTGTTTTGGCTGCACGTGTCTAGGACCATTTGAGGGGGTCTTTGTGGATTTAATTTGCTGCATAAGACCATTAGCCAATGATATGCAATGTACCTGCAGTTCTATAATAACCTCAATTAGTTCATCATTTTTGATGGACTATTATACTACAACAATGCATGTTCAATCATGTGATACCATTCTCATTTAAAATACATAGTAGTAATGATGGGGTCTCTCAATGCAATACAATCTTTACATTTTTTCCCTTCACTTTTTGTGTGGGAAAAATATTTCATAACCATTTCACAGCTGCCAAACGGACCTCACCCCGCAGCTATGGACGAGGTTCTCATCACTCTCTTACTGTCTCATCATCATGTTGACTGGCACGCCTGAGGACATGAGGCAGCCAGACATAGGCACTGGCAGGTATGCACACAGACATACACTTTGGCAGGTGCAGGCTGCACGAAGGGCTGCCAGTAGTTTCTTCTGTGTTGCTTTTCATTAACTTGTCTCATACAATCAAAGACCGTCAGCAAGAGTGACAGAAGGAGAAAGAAAAAGAAGATAAGAGACAAGGAGAGACAAGGAGAGAGAGATTGTCTCCTTCTTTTCACAGATATGACTCTGTTCAGGCAGCTGCATCTAAACTGAAACTTCCTTTTACTCTTGATAACATTGTGTCTGGCCTTCTGAAATGTCCTCGGGCGATATTCACACACACCGATGTATCACATACACACATGTGCAGGTGAGAAAAATGTAGTGATCGGAGCACAAGTTCTCTGGGTAGCATACATTCCTCAGTGTCAGCTCATCATCTCCAGAAGCGCACACCTGCATGTTCCAAGAAAACATTAAAAGGAAAGTATTACTGTTGAAAAGCAGCATTTCCTGCAATGTGATCAGGAAGTTTTGTGAAATGTCAAAGCTTAATGAAAGAACGACAGAATGCATTCCCCTCTCTGCATAAACCGATGGCTTATTTCTTTGCTTTCGAGAGACGCGTCACTCTGCTAAAGGTTAAAGGGAAGATATTCTAATCAGGGACTCTTTACAGAGCAGCAGCTCAATAAGGTCAACTGGTGTCACAACACTCAGGTTGGAGGGAGGAATGTGTGTACAATTGTGTGTATGTGTGCTGGTGTGATGGTTACTTTGCAGTAATCCTCTTTCAAATGTTCTGTGGCTCTAACAATGTTTATTTTTCTATTGTTTTTTTCTTTTTGCTTGTTTCTTGCCCATAAAAGCACACCACTGCATCCTGACAAACACACACACACACGAGTAACATGTAAAGCGCTGGTGTCTGACGGGTGATCCGCCGGCCAATCGGCTGTATTGATTATTGGGCCAGGGGAGGTTGGTGGAGCGGCAGCAGTAATTAGGGCTTTTTGGTGTGGATTAGCTGAGAGAAAAGGTCACCCGCTCAACATCAGTGGCAGGACCACAAGCAGGGACAGGGAGGGGTGGACGTGACGAGGGGACTGTCCCCAAACGTGACAGGGCGTGATTGGCAGGGTCATCTAAGTCATGTATGTGAGCACATGCAGAAATTGACAAAGGATAATTCAATTGTACAACAACTGGACCTATTTTGTAGTTTCCTACTTCATTTCTTTACTGGTTATGATATCACTGTACTCACAAAAGTAATAAGAAGAACTGGGTACACGGTGAAATCTGACTGGGCAAGAAACTTGATCGTTCAGACAGGTTGCAAACAAGCCCGCAGTGTAGAGACACCTTTAGTTGGAGGAAAAATCTACAATCTAAGTATTCATCTACTTTGTAAAGGAAACTAAAGGAACTGCAGAAAGTAACGTTTGTTGAAGTTAGACCAAGAGCTTAGTCTACAGGCAATTTGGATGAGTAAAAACTAGGAGTAATAAGGCTTCCTACTTTGAGAATGAACGGTTTAATCAAATGCCTGACTTCCTTTAAGCAATGCTGGCATGTTCCCATAACCTAGCAATGATCTTAACAACTTTAGTGTTGTCATAACCTGTGTAACCGATTGCCAAGCCAACAAAAAGGAGATCAAAGTTGTAAAAAAAACAGCATTGTCCTTTAACATGTGCAGAATCTACATGTAGAGTATGTACGTTTATAATCAGACCATGGAACTATTTGAATATGAATCTAGGGCATTAACATTGACATTCTCTCTCTATCTCTACCAACCTGCAGGTTGACTTCTCAGTGGTATGACAGGTCTGAGTGTATCTTACAGGGTCACGACCCTCCCAGGCTGTGACCTGGACAAACAGGACCGAGAAGCTACAAGAGGACATGGAATGTCCCTTTTGTTTTGGTTAACAATTTTTGCTGAAAAGGTGGAAATGTCCTCCCTTTGCACTTGCAGGAGCAAAAGAAAACATTTTCTTGACAACCTGAGTTAGAGTTTACGTAACATTTGTATTGTGGCTTTTACAGAAATTATAAAAGCTCAGGCAGCTCTGTGTTTTACCTGGGGATGCATTATTCTTCTTTTCTAAGCCACTGAAAAAATGATTTATTTTAAGAGCGCCACTTTTTCTTTGTGAACACATTTTTGGTGTTAGCACATGCCACTTGTCTGTATTTTTAGTATGTCCCATATTATATATGTTTCATGCGCCTGCAACCATCTGGAACCAATTGTTTCTTAATAAAAAAGCCAATGTGAATGATTAAGAAGGTGTCTGCGTGTCTGAATTCACTTGGTGTCAGCTCCCCTTCTTCTGCTCCACAGCGGCTTAGTGTGAGGCAGCAGCAGCTGTGGCAGATTTGGGGAGCACTGGTTTTTTGCAAAGCTGCAGCACTCCTAGTGGTGGAAACACAGAAAAGGTGCAACATTATTGCAAAACCAACCAGACAGGAGAAGACAAGTGCTGATTGAGAAAGCTTGTGTGCAGGAGTATTGCTTTGTATTGCTTTGCCTTGTTATTGTGATTTAGCAGTGGCAGTGACTCGTGTATGTGTGATGGTGGTGGTTGAAGAGGCACGCATGCATACGTGACTTTTCTGTGTCTCATCACACAACAATATGTGATCCCTTATGTGTATGTGAAGACTATATTTGGCACTGAGTGTTCATTGTCACATCCGGGCTTTTCTATGTATGTAGTGTGTATGATTTGTAAATGTCAGTGGAAATGGCGTGCCACAAAAAGATTCTGAAGAAGTGTTTTGTTGTGTGAAAATAAAGGACATACATAACTGTGATGCGAGTCGGAAACAAAAGCGTGAGGGCCAAACAAACCTTGAATCCTCCAAAAAAGACTGCCTTTGCCTTTCAGGTAAAGACAGTGAATGTTGCAGATCTGTATCTGATGTCAACCTTCGACTCCTTTCTGAATATTTGACACAAGAAGACACTTTGAAATGTAAAGGTGAATAGGAACATACAGCAATAAGAAAGGTGATGCAGGTGCATGTTTACATTGTAATCTAAAAAGTCTATTAAGAATTGCCCTTATCGCAAAACCAAATTTTCCCTGTTATTGAAGTATTTGTCACAGATTGTATTTTGTTATGGTGACAAAGGCATGCATCCTTAATTTGTCTGATTGGTTAATATGGAGCTAACAGTACACTATAGTTTTGGGATATGCAAGAAAAAGCAAGGGGCTCTCCACACTCTGCATTATAGAGTTCACTAGCGGGTCAAAAGTGTCACCACATACATCACAGCTGTAGCAGAACGGCACACACCCGTTGCTATGGTGATCTGCCATTTTTTTCCCCCCACTTTGCTAAGCCAAACAGTGGTGGGTGGGTGCCGAGATACTGGGGTAAAAACAATGAGGATTGTGTGCCTGGTCTTATGTATGTTTCAGAGTGTTTGTATGCATTGTGTGTTTATTTGGTCAGGCGTATTTTGGTTAATGCTCAAGAGACCCATGCGTACCTTCCTTGTTTGGTCTGACTATCTGTGGTCTCAGCTGTACTCGTCAGGAACGCCGTGCAACAATAGCTAAGGTGCCTGCGGAGGGAGCTGCACAGCGTGATAAAACTGGCAAAATGAGGGTGTCAGAAGCTCCATTGAACATAATCAGGCTGTGGTAGATGGGCTCGGCTATTGGGTTAGGGACCATAAGTCTGCCGATTAAACATGCATGGGGAGAATTCTTCATCACGCTGGCGAAACAAAGCCGCCCTGCCCTTCCCACGTGTTCCTACATCGCCATGGAAAAAGCCTGTTTCCCTGGCAACCGAACTGGCTCCCTTTGTCACAGGAATGGGGAAAGAGGCGGAGGAGGGAGTGGAGGAAGGGGGAGTCGAGTGGAGGCATGACACTCCAGGCTGACCTCCACCTGACCTCTAGGTGAACATGCAGTATTGGGTTCCTGCTTTCCTGGTGTGAGAGTGGTCCTTTTTTGTCCCAACTAGTTCTGCCACATTCAATTTCACAGTTTTTAACACACTTATAATGTTTCCGTACAAGATAATATGCATTTTTATACAGTAAAGAGAACGAGCAGATGTTCTAAGACAGCATGAGGAAGGACATTTACATTGGACGTCATTACTCCACGCTGACAGACAGTGCTGCTTTAATGCTTTCCAAAAAAGCCGACATCTTTTCTTCTACTGCCCCCAGTGGCGCATTGTACGCCCAGTGAAGGTGAAACAAAAAGCATAAAAAGGGCTGCGTGAAAGAGAAATGACTGAAGGCGAGGAAATGGAGGATGCAGTTCAGAAAGCGTAGTGGTGAGAAAAAGACAATGGCTTGTTAATACAGCGGTCGGCGAAAAAGAGAGACAAAGTGAGGCGCCGTCTTTATGTCGACCTGCGGCTGCTCCCATAGCAAAGGCTGGTGCTCTAGCTGTAATGTTAACCTAGTGTTTCCCTAATGGGCTTAATGACATATGGAGCACAGATTGCAGCAGGAGCCGGCTCACTTTGAAACCACTGTCGCCTCCCTCAGGGCTCGGAGAACACTGCATTAGGAAGACATCGTGACTGAAGACACAGGTCAAGTCTGGTGAACTATAATGGTGAAGGGAGATAACTGAGAGGATCTTTACATGACCTTAAACATCTTTACATCTCATTATGAGCGGCTCTCAACAGGTGTATTTCTTTGTTTTTCAATTCCAAAAACATAAATTCCCTGCGATCATTTTCTAAGACACCACAGGATGATATACTTTCTTTTGTAAATTCTCGCCACTGGCCTGTATGACCTCTCCCTAAGCATCTCTCCGCGGCATATCACCCGCCATTTTGTTCCAATTTGTTCCCATCACCGATATCTCTTACTTCTCTCAGCTCCTTTAGTCCGTCCACATCTCACTTGTCGTCTGGCCGTCATCTTCTGGTGGACTGTTACTGATGATATCGGATTGCCGTTGGCTTCACGCCACTGGAAAGTGGAGCTAATGGGCTTTCAAATGCTTTATTGTGAATGCAACCTGTCAAGAGAGGAGAGATAGGATCAGATTTGATTAGGGGACAACAGAGGCAGAATAAAGTGTATTTAAAAAGAGAGGGAAGATTGTCTCGCGGCATGTATGTATGCATGTGAAAGAAAGAAAAAGGGAAACTAAATGAGTCTATTAAGCCAAATATACTACTTTTTTAATTTTATTAGATCATTCTTATCTCTGCAAGTGTTTTTCATCCCTTCTCCCATTTGCCTTTCCTCTTTTCTCTTCAGTTTCTCTTCTACATATACATCCCTCCCCAGCAAAGCAGAGTAACACTGCCTCTCTTGGCTGGATGTGGTAAATGTGTTCCTCTCTGGCAGATGAATGATGTCAAACAGACATATTTATATTCATTTAGGACTGAGGAGGAGGAGAACCCATCTGTAACGGATGTGATAGAAACCGCTGTGTGTGAGTGTGCGTGCATTTAGGTGTGTGTGTGTGTACGCTTGTGTGTGTGTGTAGGCACACGCGTGTTTGAGCATGTGTTCCAAGGTATCCATCGTTTGTGATAAATGAATCATGCTTTTGTGTGAGCTGATACCGTGTTTGTGGATTTGTGTGTGTATAGGGTTGTGTGCGTTCGTGTGTGTGTGTGTGTGTTTGTGTTAACGTGTGTGTATCTGCGCGCAGGCGAGGTCATTCCCCGGTCACTCGTTCAGGCTGTGTGATGAATGAAGAGGAGAGGTGCCTGCAAAGCCGGAGAGATTTGGGAGAAACATTGTTCCACAGGGTTAAAAATGGTCTTGTGTTGTGCCAGAGGCTGAGGGAATGTTACAAAAAAAATGTAAGGCTGCAACTCAAGCGGATGTTCATCATATTCCGTGTTGAAAATCAACCTCGGCAAAGTAATAAACTCATAAAATATTAACATTAGCCATTCGATTGTGCAGATTTGCTCAGTGAGAGATTTTGCAATTAAACGAAGAATCCAAAATGTGCTCCCTCTCTATGTCCATTATCTTTTTTCCTACAGGAGAAGGGAGGGTGGAAGTGGCTCTGTTTGGTTTGACGGCAGGCCGGTGGGGTCAAAGACATTTGACTCAACCAGGAAGTATCATGTTGCAATAGACAGGAAGTCTGTGTCTCAAACAGGAAGGACTTTACGCAGAGGAGGCTACTGAAAGCCAGCAGCATTCACAGCCATTATGTCTGTCAGCACGGGACAGAAAATAGAATGTATGTGTGTGTGTGTGTGTGTGTGTGTGTGTGTGTGGTTAGATTATGTTTGACCTTATATCTTAAATATCTACATATTGATGTATGTTTTAACATTATAACTATACTTAAAACCTGGATTTCGTCTAATTTGAAATGAGTAAAATGTGTTATCAAATCTTTACAAAAAAAAAAGCCAATTCAAATCGAGGGGTGTAAAGTATCTAATTTAATTTAAGTACTGTACTTAAGTAGAATTTTGAAGTACTTGTACTTTACATTAGTATCTCAATTTACTGTTACTTTGTACTTTTATCCCACTACTGTTCAGAGGTAAATATTTTATTTCTACTCCACTACATGTATTTAATATCTTTAGTTACTTTGCACATATAGATTAATGATAAAAAACATAATCAAGCCTTAAATAATACTTTATCCCCCGGACTAAATTCACAAACTACCCAGCAGTAAATAAAATACTAAAAATTAGTTCCACCTTTACCAGCTCTGACAAACATATTAATAATCAAAACATATGATATAAATCATTTTGAAAGGGGCCGATCTGCATATTGAGTACTTTACTTTTGGTACTTTAAGTATATATTAATGCTAGTACTTTTACTTGAGTAAGATTTTGAACCTACTCTCTGGTAGTTCTACTTTTACTTCAGTACAAGATGTGAGTACTTCTTCCATCTCTGCTCAAATAACCTTTTTGAATGTTGGTGTCTAAGGCAAGGTGTGCAACAGAGCAATCATTTGTCTGGATGTCGGCCTGATAGAGGTCAGCTCTGATCTGAGGATCTGCTGAGGATGATTTGTGTGTATGCGTGCGTACATCCAGTGTGTCTGCTTGGGACAATGTGGTCAGGCAGAAGTGCATTGTGGGATCGATGTCCACACCTCGTCCTAAATTATTCATCCTGTCAGCTGGCCTGTCCACCATCGCCGTGGAAACCGCTGACCAAGAGCTTTACCCTCATCCCCACGGATTCACCTCTTCATCCCCTCCTCGGCCCTCACTTCCTCCCCTCTCTCTCTCTCATTATCTCTCACCTGATTCGTTCATTTCAACCTCTCTCGCCCTCACTCCAACTTCCAGTCTTCCTTACTTCTCCTATCTTTTCATCCGTCTTTCTTCTACTCCCATTATTCAGTATATCTGTCTTCCTCATTAGTCTTGAACTCACATTGACTCACTTCTTCACTTTCTTTCTCTATGTTTTCCTCTTCCTCTCTTTCTCCATGCTGACAGTCTCTCCCCTGCTCCCCCTGTGTTGCTGACTAAGATTATAATGTGTTGGCTTTGTAGGATGTTTATGTTTGTGTCTTTGAAGTCTGCCCTAGTGGCCTTTTGGAAGACAGCCATAATCCCAGTGAGCCGCCAGAGGTTGTTCAACGTGCAGTGTGTGGGTGTGTGTGTATTCATCCTCATACATGTGTGCACATGATCAACTCTGAGTGCAGTGTGTGTGTGCGTACAAGCGTGCGAGTGTGAGTCAGTAATTGTGACATGGCTCATACATCATGGCCGGAGCCCGTTTGATTACAAGCGGAGGGGCCCGGTGATTAATCGCTGGATTCAGCTTCCTGGCCCGAGTTGTGACACCCGGTCACAGAGCATCTGTACTGACACACCCCCCTAGCCCCACTGCCCTGCTCCAGCGTACCCCCATACCGTATACACCCCTACGCGCGCGCGCACACACACACACACACACACACACACACACACACACACACACACACACACACACACACACACACACACACACACACACACACACACACACACACACACACACACACACACACACACACACACACACACACACACACACACACGCTACCTTCCCCTCACTTCCTCCCCCCGCAGTCCATTACCTTCTGCCCTTCTCTCGCCCCCAACAACACACCTTACCTTTTTGCTTCCTCACCAGTCTTGCCTCCCTTGTACTCCACCGCCTCCTGTTTTATCTTGGCCCAACCCTCCCACTCCTATTCCTCATCTCCCCAAACTCCAGCACCACCGTATATTTTTCCGTTGCACTCCCCTCTGCACTCCCTCATCTTGCTCCTTTCCCCTAACCTTTCCTTTTCAATCCATTCTGTGCAGCCTTACTGTTTTGATCTTATCACCTTTAGCCTCGCTGTTTTTCCTCTTTCCCACAAGCTATGACCCCTCCAATCCTTCTTCTGTATACACCAGCCACACTAACCCTTTCTCCTAATCTGATTCAGCTCGCCTCCAAATGTATCTTCTTCACTCCCTCACGCTCACACAAGGAATCACACTTGCCAAGCCAAAAGCTTCTTCTGTACTTCAGCTCCAGCATCTAAAAGGATCTTTAGCCCTCTCCACCTGCCAGCTGAGGTCATGTGATCCAAGTCCCCGAGGTCTAAAGCACCCCTTAATCTTACAAGCAAGCAACCTTGAGGCTTATTTTTCAACCAGGACATTTCTCTAGTTCTCTGCAGGTATACTTTGGGTGAGGGTCATGGAGTCATGTTTTTCTTTGTATTAATCAGTGTTTGTAGTGTTGTGAAATAAGTAAACAATATGAGCAATATTAAGCATACATTTTTCCAAGATACAGTATATAAAAAAAATCTTGTTTTATTCAATATTATTATATTATATTTTGCACATGTCATGAAAAGGTTGTCATCATCAGACTTAACAATCCTGTCTGTGACTCTCGTGTCCCTAATGTAAATCCTTAAACTCTATACTTTATTATGAAAAAAACTAAATAATCTCATAAAACTGCGGGGAATTGTCGTTTTTTTTTCTCAAACAGGAGTTAACAGTGTATTTGATAAGAAGTATTTTCAAATGTGGATGAATACATGTGTGTAAACGACAAAAAAATAAAGCCATGCTCTTGTTAACAAAGTTCTGTGTTTCTCACTGATGAGAGCAGAGGGAATACGTTATATCAGGCTGTAGCTACACATACTTATTAGAAGAGTAACTAGGCTCATGGTGAAAGTAAAATATCATAACGTTGATCCTGATTTGAACATCAGCTATTTCCAAAAAAGGCTGCAACTCTGGAACACATTACCAAGTGAAATCAAATTAGTGCCACATATCGTTTGCCTCATAGCATAATTCATAAGTCATATTTTAAGGTTTTAAGCAAACATGTAAGAACTTTTTATTTATACTGTAATAGTAAGTTATATGACTGAGGCAATTATGCTACAATAGCTGCCCACTGCTCCTAGTACTAGACTCCTGGTACTAGGATGGGTTAAAAGCAGAGAACAAATGTCACTGTGTGTGCTGTGTGCTCTGCATGTGTGACCATTAAAGAGGGTTTCATCCCTCCCCAATGATTAATTATTATTATATTATTAGGCTAACGATTTAAATTGTAATATCCTAAAGGATAGGTGCTGGAAAAAAGCAAACCAAAGCTATGACAATTTTCAGCTAATTTTACTGAAAGGTGTGTTGGTGTGATGTGTATTTGATTTAGCTCTCATTTCTGTCGTGTCAAAAACTAATAATTAAGAACGATTAAAATATAATAATATCTTCTGAACATAGAATAGATTGAGCGATTTGAAAAAGAGTGTAAAAGGAAGAGGAAGCGATAGATGCAGGTTCAGGGTGAAAGGCAAACAAAGGAAGCAAATCTGAGTGTGAGCAAGCAAGCTAGAGAGAAGCAGAGACAGTTTGTGTGAGAGTGTGTGTGTGTGTGTGCATGAATGTGTGTGTGCGTGTTCCCCTGGCTCTCACCTCCATGCGGTATCAGGATGAGGGATGGTCCTGCCAACGATCAGCCCGAGCCTGGACTCAAGCTCTGCACAAGGATTCCCTGCTGAAACCATTAGTCTGGGCATTAAACACCATTAGAGCGCGCGCGCACACACGTATACACACACACACATATACACACACACACATATACACACATACACACACACACACACACACACACACACACACACACACACACACACACACACACACACACGCCATTAGACCAGAGAGTGCAGGAGAGTGACTGCCAGAAGGTTTGGTTGTAGCTGAAGGTAAAAGAGCAATGGTAGCAAGAGAAGAAGAATGACGTAAAGGAGGGATGAAGATATAGAGGAGGTTGGAAGGGTATTACAAAAAATCTACGTTTCCTTAACGTCTCTTTCTCTTGACATCATCTATTCTATTTGCCTTTTTTCTAATGCATAATTAATTAACGACACGTAATACATTAATTTCCTGGATGTCAGGTGTAGGCTTACCTCATCTTTCCCCACACTCTGCACATGGATGCCTTCCCCATGTATGCCGTGTGTTTATGTGTCTGTGCTCTCACGTTGCACACTGGAGCGAGTCTGTCCCCGGATATCCAGGTGTAATTGGGTTAGTGACAACCAGCACAATGTGACACCTGCAGGTCTCAGCTGTGTCTCTCCCTGCTGAACTGGCCTGGAGTCAGCTGGAGCTCTGTCATCTGGACTGGCCGCAGATGAAATGGCCATTCTGGGACTGATCCAGGGTTAGAGGCTCCACTGCGCACAACACAAATATCAGTCAAAATACTAACCTTTTGTCTTTTAGCTGGACACAAGCCACGATACAGGACAGAGAAAGTGATTATGTGACATACACCTTATACTATAAATAACCGTGGCAATTAAGAGCAGCTACTTTCCACACTCAATCCCATGCATACTTAAATAATAAAGTGGAGTACAAAAAAAAGTCTGTTGAAAAGATGCACAAGAAGATTATTGTGGCCGCAATGTGGTTGGATATTTTGGATTTACATGTTTTTACTTAACTTAGCAAAGACAGTCGTCTAATGCTTTCACTTTTTGTTAAATATTTGAACCCCCTTTTCAAATAACTTTTGATTTAATTATCTGATCTGTAATAATGTGCCTTTATTTAGAATTAAGGTTTGATTTACCAGCCACCAGTTATGCACTAGCGCTCCGTCAGTAAGGTAGCTCCGTAAGTTTTACTCTTTGCTAACATCAAATGAAGAAAACTAACAGGCTAAGTCAAGCTAAATTGATATGAGAGTGAACCATCTGAGAAGTAATGCGAGAAATATCTTTGGATCTAACAGCTATTCTTTTGACTCAATTTTGGGATCATGAGATAAATCTGTTGACCATTGATTTTCTCATGGCTCAAGAAAAGTCCCTTTTTTAGCATTAGCAAGTAGCAACTTCTTACACGTTTCCCTGTTCAAATGTTAAATGTTTCCATTAATAAACAGGATATCAATCAGTCATTTCTAAACAAAACAAAAAAACTGATGGGTGTCTAGGCATAACCACAGGCCAAGATATTCATCGAAAGCTCTGTGCTTCCCTCTGAAAGGCACCTTGTGGTCTTGAGCATTACTGACAAAATATCCCACATACATGCAGCAAATAAACGCTGCTGGTGTGTGACAGTTTCCCGGATGCCCTCCTCCTCTCATCAGGCAGAACTTGTGATCACAGACTGATATCATCACACAAACGTCTCCCTGTCACATCGGATTTCTGCTGCTCAACTCTGAGGACTGTCTCTCTAGGCCCGAGTGGCGGCAGACCATGCTAACCAGCGCGACGCCATCGGAAGCTAATAAATCATCTGTGGTTTTATTTCAGATTTATTCGGACCGTAATGAAGACGCGACGGGCCCCAGGCTGTAACCGACGGCGACAGGGTGACACTGATGAATGGGTGAAGGTGCGTTCTCTACAGTCGGTAGGAGAGGGAGGACTGTCAGGCTGCTACGGTGCGCTGAGTGTGAGTGTGAGTGTGAGTGTGAGTGTGTGTGTGTGTGTGTTTGTGTGTGTGTGTGTGTGAGATCACTAGCACTCTAAGGATCACTTAGATCCACAACATGCATACAGAATTACCATACAAAATAGCATCACCATCAAATATACTATCATTACCATACTCTTTGCAAAGAGCGAGTGGATCCTAGCCGAGAAAACACTCGCTTATCATGACCACCATCGTCATTATCATTACTAGAATCATGGCTTTTGTCCTTACTATCTGCATCATCAACATCTTTATAATCATCATTAGCATTAGTTTTATGGTCAACAAGTTATCGTCATCACCTCATTATCTACATTATCCTCTTTGTTGACAACTCTATTCTAATCTTCGTCACCTAAACATCACCGTGATCATGACCATTAACATCCTTGCAGTAACATGCGTCTTCATCATTGCCAATACTTTTATAATCATCTTCGTGCTCCCCATCCGCACTATCGTATTGTTGTTTACAATATCATAATCATCATTCATCATCGCCAGCATCATAACTTCATCATTATCAGTGTGGTTCTCAATATTTATGACTATCATTACAATTTTCATTTAAAGCAGCATCACTAACATCTTCATACTTTACCTAATACACCAAAATCCAAATCATTGGCATTAACTTTACCATCGCAATCATCACCAAGATCATAACTAACTCAATCATCATCATTACTGTCATAACCAACGCAGCATCATTATAACACATTTCAACATCATTGACATTACCATTGTCAAAGGTGGATCCTAATGATCTAACTTTTTCTCTAATGATACCCCAACCGATACAATACTCTGTTTTCGTGAAATATAAAATCTGCATACCTCACTGCATGGACACTATTTACCCACCATGATTTAATGACTGTAACTGGAAGTAGACACATTGAATTATTATGATAACATTAACATCCTCAATATCTTCATCATCATTAAAATCATTGCTTCAATCTCACCCTCATCACCATTACAACAATCATCAATATTATCAAACCTCTGACCTCCCTCTCCCCCCCTTGTATGCATTCCCATCACTCTCTGTGTTGCTGTACTCTATTACCCTGAGTCTGTGTTTTGATAACGCGCTCTTTCTGTGTGTCATCACAGTCCTCTCTGTCAGCCAAGGACAAATCGACTGAACTAACTCAATGCTTCAATCCTGGCAGCTTCCAGTCATCTTGTCAATCAATGAATCCATACCAGGCGTGTCTCACCCGGGCCTGACACAGTATGGCACAGCACTTTTTGAAGAGCACAAAAACACGTGGATACACCTTTCACACGCACAACAATGGCACAGACTTTGATGTTGAAGTTTGACTAAGTTCCCTCTGGTAGCTCGGATCACAACATTAACAATGTATTACTTTAGTGACCCAAACTCACAACTACGAAGAGTTCCTTTCTTTTTTTCCCACTACTGGCTAACACAACGAGACGTTGAACATGTGGATCCTCCAAAGCCTCGACACTTGGTTACTGTTGCTACCTCGGCCAATAAATCCAGTTGTGCTTTTTCCTTTCAGGGACCTACCACAGTGTAGAAGCAACAGTTTCTCTGAGTCTCACAACATATCTGCTAGCTAGACACTGACAGCAGGGGTTTCCAAAACTGTTTAAACAGATTCACTCTCTGTTTTGGTCCCCAGTACGCACTGAGCCTGCTATTTTAATACCTAAGAATGGAGCTTTTTAAAAACATTTAAAAGACCCAAAACGCCAGCCTGGTATGGATGTATGCAATGGGGCTGTAAAGTTAAGAAGACAACTTTCTGTTGCTTCGTCATCTCTCCGTTATCAATCAAAGAGCTGTGACTCCGCAATGATGAAATGGGGATTTCTCCGATTTCTCCTGGAGCACCGCAGGTATCACTGTTTGTCTTTAACAGGCAGCATTTATGAGCTATAATCACAACACTATTTCATGGTGGTTACGTTTTGACAACAGAATCAGAAAATATGTCAACAAAGACAACAAAATCAAGGAGTTCAGTTAAAAAAAACTGTTTAGAGTTAAAATGGATGATGTGCAAACATAGTCAGCACCAGGAACCCAAGTAACCAGGTACCACTACTACTTAGATCCTAATATTTGGTGTATGAGGCTAAATTATGTTTGCTGACCAAAAGAGCAGGAAAAAGTGAATTTTCAGATTTTCGATTATACAGACTTTTCAGTTCCGGATGCCATTTCATCAGATTTAGCCAGCTTACTCTCCAAAGGTGGGTTTGGATGCACTTTTCTAAAAAGAAATTGCTGAACTTGCATAACAATATTCTAATGAAATAGCAAAAGCACTAACATCAATAGAAAAAGGGTGTCATACTTGTTCAGTATATAATATAATCCTGCATTGATTTGAAGTCATACAATCACATGATATGGAAATTATATTAAAAGAACTCCTCCCTTTGTGTGTGTGTGTGTGTGTGTGTGTGTGTGTGTGTGTGTGTGTGTGTGTGTGTGTGTGTGCGCTCTAATGGTGTTTAATGCCCAGACTGATGGTTTCAGCAGGGAATCACATGATATGGAAGTTATATTAAAAGAACCAAGAGTTTTCAATAACAGAAAATGCTTATTCACAATGAAAATTCATATTTGATAGGAGATTAACTAAAATATAATAAAACAGTTATGCCCTTCTTGTCTAGTTTAGTAAAATAATGCTGTATTGATTTGAAGGCATTGGGCATGACAGAAGCTATTAAAACAATGTGAGACTTCAATTCAGAAAAATAAAAGAGCTGAATTTTATTAAAACATTATAAAGCAGAAACCTTAAACTCCAATTATAAGTTGTGTGTCTTAAAGAACTTATCACAGTGTAGTGATATAGTTGGTGTGGATTGGTAGTCAATAGGTCAAACAACATGAAGGCTATTGAAAGAAAAAGTGATATTTCAACAACAAAAAAAGCTGAACATACATTATAATTAAAGGTGGGGTAGGTAATTTTGGAGAAACCAGCTCGAGTGCGCTAGAATTTGAAAATACACAACCGGAGAAAATCTGCCACTTCCTTACAGAGCCCCTCCTCCAACACACACAGACGCGCACATGACCAATGAGGGCACGAGATAAGTTTGTGCACAAAGATAAGAGATAAAAAGCACTTAAGATATTCATTGCTATCGGGATGTTAAGAGCATTCCATGGAATATAACACAAAGTGTATCTCGAGCCGGTTTCTCAAACTTACCTACCCCACCTTTAAAGCTGGACTAAAATCCAATAAAAGAAGAGATGTGTCTTATTAGTTCGGTGTACTCATAATAATTAGTATGGATTTGGAGTCCCTGGATCACAAGACATGGAGAATATTGAAAACAACCCAAAACTATCTTTTAAGATATTGTATTTATCTAAACTCAATTCATGACACACCAACAATCAAAAAAGGTTTGCAACATTATACAACAGTCTGTAAAACTGAGTTAAGAAAGACTGGAATTAATGTTTGTCGAGTTTCCAACCTGAAACTAACTTCACCGCGGCACACCTGTTAGATACTGTATAATTACGTAATGTGATTATTGGATCTAAGAGCGATTTTTCTGTGGCTCAGTCAATCAAACAACACATATAAACAACACACGTGTCTTGAATGCCGTTTATAAGCGCTTATGTAAAGGTAAAGATAAAGTAAACAGTGTATCATCAATTTAACACCTGTGTTCCCTCCAATTCCCAGGGTGTGCGAAGAAAAGCCCCCCGGGGAAACTAAAACCTGTATATTTTCCGGGGGGTGAAAATCGTAGGACTATATGGGTGCAACATAAATGCGTCAGATTTTTGGTCGGTAGCTTTGTTGTAATTGTTGTAATTTTGTATGTATTAATGATATAGGTCATTGTTAAGTATTTGATGTCTTGTTTATTCATGTGTGACTTATGTTTTGGTAGTCTATGTAACACAGGTATACTATAGCTCCCCTGTTTTTGCTTTGGATCTAAGGGGAGGGCTATAAAAAGCTGCTCTTTGTGGCAGTGCAGTGAGGTATTGAGGGCATGGCAGTAGGATGTGCTGGGAGTGACTTCTACATAAGTGTTAATAACTTTAAATAACCATATTGTGGTGTTTGCTGTATCTCCTGCCTAGTTACTTTTGTGTGTGACCTCCTCCCTGGTAAGTTTGACCAAGGAAAGCCATTGTAAATTGTATTGGTAACAAAAGGTGAACTTTTCCACTCTGAAAAGGACTATTCACAATTATCTTCCGTAAGCAATTCCAAACCAGATGATCATGTACACATATTATTTCACAGCTCTCTGTGTATATAATGTTGTTCACTGTAGTGTGAGTGTGTTGTCACTCCATCAGCCTGTCTCTCCAATTACTGCTGTTTGTCTATGGTGAGACAACATGAAGGCATTTGGCCTCTCCCGCTGACAACCACCATGAAAGGACAGATAACACACTCCTTCTTTACACAAGACTGGCAGCATCTCTCTCCTTCCATCTTCATCACTTCCTCTCACACACTCTGTTACACTCCTTCACTCTGTCTCTCCATCCCCTTTCTAGCCCTCTACCAAGCTGTCGTTCACTGGCTGCAGAAATCTCTATTACAATCTCTTATCCAGTTATCTACCCTGTCCTTCACTACTCTCTCTTTCGCTCCCCCTCTATCCCTCTCTCCCTCTTTTATCCACAGTGCGTATCCTCTTCCCTCCTGAGTGTTAATGAAAAGTTGTGATATGTTTACCATATTGCAGCACAGTTTAGTGGATCTTTTCATTTTAGTTTTCATAAGGTGGCAAGCACGCTTTCATACACACACACATACTCACACACACGCACACAAACACACACTGATAAGTGCACAGAGCCAGTTAATTAGAGCTCGAGGCCCTTCTCTCCTAATGAACCTGAGGGTAATTAAAGAGCCCCTGGACACGGGTGTGTCTGCAAGCTGCTTCTAATTAAGCCCCAGCGAGCTGATTTAGCTAATTAGCTAAAAGCTTGATGTCGGACACCAAAGCATTCGAGCCCCCGCGGAACACAGGAAGTTACAATGTTCCCACATTGTCCCTGGCAACACTTTCATTTCCTGGGGCATTAATCACCAGAGTAACAACTGTCGCCATAGTTACTTCCATACGGGAATGGAGGGATTGGAGGGGGGGTAAGTTGTATCCCTGAGGGTGAGAGGTGTAGACGATACATATGTGAGCTCTGGGGCAATTGGAACAATATGATTCTGAGTTTACAGCCAGCAGGTAGGAGTGGGAAGGGGTGGTGTGAGAATTGGAAGTGTGTCAACATTTATATTATCAAACAGCTAGCAATAAAGCTGTTATTGTATAACAAACCTCTGTCTGATATATTCATCAATTAATAACCTTAACCTGTCACACATATTGGCTGCGGAAACGTAGGATTTAGTTTAACTTTGGTTTAATGTTCTCTGCTCTTTTCATCGTTTCTGTAGGCAATGATACCATGGTGGTAACTGAAGTATGTGTTGGTGTCTTGGAAAGGAGCAACAAACACGAGCAATCAATCCTGAAAATGAACAGTAAAGATCAGTGGCGAGCCGTGACTTTTATAGCTAGGCCCTCTGAACCCCCCCTTCCCTCGAAAAAAAAAAAAAGTAGAGTTATTACGTCACAGCCTTTAAGTCTATGGTCACTGCGTATACTTCAGCGGAATATCAAAACAGCGGTCCGGGGTGCAAAACGCATCAATGACAGCGACCCTCTACCACCCAAACAACACCATTTATCTAAACACCTATCATGACAGGGCACCCACAGCCAAGTAACAATTACAAATGAATTAAGTCGGCACGGCGGCCCACTTTGAAAATGACTTAGGCCTACCTTTGATGATCAAATCACTGAAACACAAAGTCCATCCTCCTGTCCTTTTGGATGAAGCACTTGATGGCGGATCATGCAGCTGATCCTTTGCCACTCCAGTTTATCATTGTAACTCAATCTTGAAAATGACTCGGTTAATAATTTCGCAACGATGTCATCACTATCACTGACGTGAGCCATCATGAGCGAACTTATGCTAATCATAAATCTATCGATCATAAATCTATCGATTAGATTTATGATTCGAAAATTATAAAAGTAGGGTAGACATGTGGATATTATCCGGCTGAACAAAACGGTCATTTATCTAACAGGTTCGTTTTCCACAGACCTTATTTCGAGCTATTTTCCAAAACCCTATGGAGAAATCCCATTGCTTTGTGTCGAGAGAACCCTTGCGCAGCTTACTTCCGGGTTTTAGGACGCGTCACTGCACCACTTGCATAGACTTCACAGCGGGCGGAACTTGTCATAAAGTCCGCGAAAATAAAGCCCACCCATTTAGAGGGAAGATATGATTGGTCAATTGTACTGTAATTTGACATTACTCTCTCATTGAGTAACTATAGGTGGCCCTCTGTGAATGTACAGAGGGACCAACAAGCTCTCCCGTCTTCACAGTCACTGCAGAGACGGCATTTAACCCTTCACATTCCAACAGAAACTGAACAGGCAGATTCGAAGGATTTATTTCTTTGGAAATGTTTTTTAAATACAATAAAATCAAGTTATTTTGGTAAAACTAATGAAAAATATAACTAAAACAATATTTAAAAATATATATTTAAAAAAAAATGTTTTTTTTAAAACGTTTTCAAATATTATTTTTTAGAATATCTTGGACCCTCAGAGAGGGCCTAGAGAGCCCTGACGGCTCGCCACTGGTAAAGATATTATCAAAACTGAAGTTGTAAGCATCCATCACAGTTTAAAGACCTACCGGTAACTTTCATTTGGATTGTTTGTATCTTCTTTCTGATCATCGGACCATTTGTGTGGATTGCAGATAGTAACACGAAATACAAAAGCTAAATCTGAGTTGTTTTACAGAGCAGGTTTCCTGTAAGGAGGAGGTGGTTTGAAGTTCCCTTGGCTTTACATTTTGGGTGACCTGCAACAAATAGTTGGTGCAAACTCTCAACCTTCTCTCCTCCAAGACATTCATGATTCCTCAATCGGATGAAAATGCAAAATGCTATGAAAGTAGTGGAGGGAAGAATGATAAAGACAGTTTCAGCGTTCGATCATTGCTAACTCTCACAGCTCCACACACCTGCGCCATCAAAAATAGGGTTTTCAGTTCCAGTTATACGATCTGACAAGCACTCCATTTTATGCAAATAAAGCAATAAGATTCCTATCAGTGACTAATGGCAAAGACCAGATCTTTGTGAGGTCAGCAAAGAATTGTGGTCCACTGTACAGCAATTGGAGGATTACTTATGGACAATGTACATATTTGGTTTGCTTGTTGCAATAGTGCTTCAGTTTATTATCATTATCAAAAAGACATCGATCTCCATTAAGTATATGTCTGTCATCAGGATCATGTGCAAAGGAATGTGTTTTTAGGGTGAGCTCAAACTAAAATGCAGAGAGATAAGAGCTTTTTCTTATATCACAGTCACAAGGACTTGACATTATGAATTCAAGTATTTCCAAAGTCCTCCCGGAAATCACAAAACTTCAAGAGTGGATACATCCCAGACCGTAGATTTTCATCTTGTTTCATCTGCCTCCTCCTCATTTTCCTCTCTCCTTCTATTCCTCTCTCAAGCTCGCGTCGCCAATAACTCAGCGTCCAACTTCATAGCTAGAGCGCATCTGATCCCCATTCATTTCCGCAGCAGGGAAAGGGAGAGCTGGCGTTGGCCACTAAGGCCCTGATCAATCATGATCTAGCACGACAGCTTGTATTAGAGACGGAGAGATGGAGGGATGGAGAGATACAGAGGAAGAGAGTGGGGAATATAAGATATTCAGACATGGATATTTCTCTTTCGGAGATGCGTGTGATTTGCCGACATGACCAGATGTGATCAGAAGACATTCATAGGAAAAAGAGTGAGAGGAGGAGGAGGAAAAGATGTAGGAAAAAAAACATCCCAAGCCCTGTTCGTTATTAAGAGATTAAATCCCATCTCTGACAGACTTGTCACTGCAGGAGACAGAATCGAGCATGGCCGGTAATTTGACTAGTTCCCTATCTCCTCACCGCTCAGTTGGCCGATGACAGCCAGGCGACAGAGCGTTGAATATGCAAGATGTCTCTCCTTCTTTCCCTCTAAACTCCACCATCTACCTCAGAGACACACACATGCACTCACTGATGTATGCATACACACACACAACCCTGTGAATGCTACATTTAACCATTTGCATTATCACCGAGAGGTTTTGACCTCTGAGGATACTGACAGATGAAGGCTTGCAGGTTCAGGTCCCTCGTATTTGTATGAGCAACACAAATTGTGACTTTAAATATCCAGCATCAGCTTCGGCCTCTCTCTTAGTGAGTGTGTGTGCATCTCCACTGACAGTTCCCGTTAGCCTGCTGTGCAGATCCTTCCAGCACACCCACAGTGAATCCAGTCAGGCCAGGTGTTATTTTAACACTCACTTTCAGAAGATGAACGAGGGACGTTTTCCTCCTCCTCCCATCTCACACATTCTCATGCCTTGTTCTCTCTTTCCCCCTAATCCCATCCCTCCATTCGGAAAAGCCTGACCCAGTATTACAGTGACATTATGGGGCCACTTACCGCCCTGCTAAAATAAACCCCAGTGAAGGAAGCATGTGACAGAACGGGGTTACAGTATGCCGTTGCGCAAATTAATCAAACAAATAAACGAGGAATTTAGACATAAACAGGGAAGCTCTCTGCCTCCCTTCCCTCCTCTATCGTCTATTCTCTCGTCTTACAGCTCCTGTGTTTGTTCTTGCTTCACTCTGACACACACAAACTAGCAGATTGAAACACACTAACATGCACTGAACACATTCATGAACGTATAACTCCTGCAAGGTAACAGGGAAGGTAGCAAGGACCTCAGAAGCAGCTATCAAACCTTTTTTCTATTCATTTACTTTTTTAGTTTGGGCTGTCACTATTCAGTCAATCAATGTTTTACTCCTGACCAAATGTGGGTTGCTGCTGGCACTCAAATGTCTTACTTAAAGGTTTCCATCCACATTTTACTCAAGCAAAAAATATTTCCTATGAGTCTGGCCAAACTACACATTTCAATTCCTACTCTGTCAACAGATTGTAAAATGGTAAGACCTTTGACATTGAAATGCTAACAGGCATGACAACTGTAGCATCACTGATGATCTTGCTGTTCATGTTATGGTATGCTCCGTAGCATGCTATTTTGTATCAATGTGATAATGATTGCTCCAGAGGCTGTATTTTTTTCTGTGTACAGTGGAGGCAGTCACAAGAGGGAGTATCTAAAGCGATTGGTTAAATACAAAGTCACTGAACATGTTGAGAGTATTGATGATTCCTTTTCGTATTAGAGTCCTATACATTCAAATAATTTCCCTCTCTGATTTAGTAGATGTTGATTGCACAATGTATGACAGCAACTACTGTGGGGGAAACTTCTGAAGCAATTGGAGTCAGGACTCAAAGAGAGACACAATGGAGAGCTGGAGCTTTGATGGCAAACACTGATGGTTTATTTGGAGCTTCGGTCAGAGAATTCACAAGACAAGTTATAGGGCCACGGTCTGACCACACGGATGAGATGCCACAATCAATTCTCAAGAACCCTCCTGTAGTTCTAGGTTTTAGTTCAGAGTGTAATAATCAACATTCTTCAATAGATAAACTAAACAGCTGAGGACACTGAATCACATTTGTTGTCGCTTATGGCTCGGGTCATCTACACCTCGAGAAGGATGTGTTCCAGGTGTCCCACAACAATAACTATCTCTGACCGAGAATTGCCCGGTCATAAACTGGTAACAACAACAAAATGCTCGGGCAGCCCCTCCTTAAGGGAGATAGCGGCTGCCCAAGGTTGGGCATCTGCGTCAGAGGGCAAAAGGTAAACATGTAGGGTGAAATTATTCCCTGAAAACTACAGTATGGTATTAACATTGGTTCCCTAAAAGCCTCACTTTTACAATACAATCCTGTCTGCCACTAGTTCATGCTATCCTGAGAAAATGAAGGGTTGCTTTATGGCCAGTGTCCTCTGCAAGGCTGCAATCTCTTTTCTAATGAAAGTATAGCACTTGCTCCAAAAGTAGCCAGATGAAAGCATTCAATCATTTGCATATTGGCAGGGCCGTCCCTGGCCAACTGGAGGCCCCACGCAAAGTTATATGATGAGGCCCTCTGTTTTGCGAGCGTCGTCGTCGCCGACGGGGGGGGGGGGTTGCTAGTGGCTCAGTTGAGGCACCCCCCGCAAGATGAGGCCCCCTCCGCGAGGTGAGGCCCCCTCCGCAAGGTGAGGCTCCCTCTGCAAGGTGAGGCCCCCTCCGCAAGGTGAGGCCCCACGCAGTCTGCATGATCGGCCTGTAGGGAGGGACGGCCCTGTATATTGGCCATATCATTACAAGGACACTTGCATAAAGCTTAGTAGTCGTGTTAGCTGCAGCGAGGCTGAGACTGCCTGCGCATTAGGCATTTGAAATGCATAAAAATATTTCCTTTTTTCCCTCTGCTCTTTATGAAACTTCAAATCCCCAGTTGCTGTAAATGGCTAAAAACAGACTGACATTGAACAAACTGATCTCTTGATGTAAAGATGTAGCATTTGGCTGTTTTTGGACGACCAAACTATACACCCTTACCAATCTGTGATATCATAAGGGGTGAAATTTGGATTTTTCTATCATTCTTCAATCTTTGAACAATATCCTCTTCACAATCTTGGCAGAAGGAAATCCAAGTTATATTTGCAAACATTGTTGCAGCTTGCCTTCCTATACATTTTCTCTGTGCTTAACTTTTATTGGCTACTTAATCACACTTTTTTATTTTTCATAATGTGGCTTCCATTGCGTATATTTTTTATATTGGTTTGCAGGTGACCTCAAAAATACTTTTTTTCTTATTCTTTGTACAGGACAGTTGCACTGACAGCAACTGAAATGCATCACATTAACATATTATATTCAATGTATATTGCTTGTGTTGCATTGATTATAATAACTGATGAGTTTTCTAATCCTAAACTAATAACAAATATAATAGTCTACCATTGATTCTGCCAGACAAACACAAAACCATAATAGGAATTTAACACTGGTAAGTTCATGCAAATATGCAATCAATTTGTCATCTGTGTTACACGCTGGTTACCATAGAAATGGCTCGGATGCCCATTTTGCATGCAGGCAACATCTTGATTAATCTTGACGATGACAGTGCGACTCTTGATGTGGACGGCTCCACATTGATCCGTAATGAAGCCATTGAGCAGCATGACGAATGGAGGGGAAGGAAATGTGTGAGCACATGATTAATGAAATAATTAATTAAGTAATTGGATTGACTTAATTATTTATTTCTCAATCCTTGTAGTCAGAGAAAAGTTTGATTGCATATTCAAATTAGGGGGTGCAATGAGGTGAGCTGTGTTCTGCTTTTTGATTCTTAGTCAGTGTTGCTCATGTATACAAATCAAAAGCATCGAGTATATGTATCGTTCATTTAGACAAACAAACCCCTGATATTTTACTTTCTTTCTGTACATTTCAGGGACGTTTAGAAGCAGATCCCTGCACATGACAAAGTGAAAGTGGTTTCCAAAGTTTTGGGATGATTTGTTATTTAGATAATCAGATTAATGAACATCTGGACAGCCCGTCCCATGAGCTCTCCAATTTGCTACACAATTGTTTCACTTTTTCATATTGTTAATAATACAGATGATTAACTATCTTAATGAAGAGTTAAGTCGGTGATCCTATTCCCATATGTGACTCCCAATGCGTCTGGAAATAGATTTTGTGATTCCACGTTGCCTTTTCCATCTGCTGCCTGCTGTTTCGGGGTGTGTGGGATGTTTCCTGGACCTGCTGTCAGGACTGAAAGCTTTTCCAGGGAAAACAAGCAGGAATTTTGGATCTTCTTTTCAGAAGCTGGCGTCCTCTTCCTCCATGAGCTTCTGCATATGTCATAGCTGGCATTAGAGCTGTAACTTCACATTGACTCAAATGGAAAGCTTTTTCAAATGTCCAATTACTCACATCATAAATATGTTTATATTGTGGTTGTTTGGGCTGTGGTTAAGTTTATGGTGCTTGCCAGTGGATTTCTGCCATGTTATAGCTTCCTCTTAGATGCATTCTTAGGATCTGGCATGCATGCGTTTAATTAATGCATTGTTTAGTTTTTAAGACACTCCTTCTCATTCTGCCTTTAAGGTATCCAACTAAAATGCCTGGTTATGGTTATACTGAAAGATTGTAATCAAGGTAAATAAACAGGTTAATGACAAGCCACATATCCAACCAGACTTTCACACTTACTGTTTCTACTAACTTCATGAAAAGTTATTTCTCTATGGCCAATTTTTACAATATTCACAAACATTCCACTTAGGCACATTCAGCACCGTTTTGTGTGTTATCACAAACAAATGATGTAACTGAATGGTGTCTGTCATTTATAATTCCTGTGTGGTAGGTTATAAACATGCAGTATCCATTTACAATCCAGTGTCAAATCTTTATGGGATTGAGCACAACATGTAGAATTTGCAACAGAATGAGCAAAGAAAATGTGAGCAATCGATAAGTAATGTTAGTGTCACTTAAGACCTATTAGTTACCTTGCATCCTGTAATGTTGTTGTAAATGGTAAATGGTAAATGGACTGTTTTTATATAACGCTTTATCCAGTCTTTACGACCCCTAAAAGCGCATAGTCATAATTCACCCTTTCACACCTAATTCATACAAAGCAATGTGCCATTTGCTCAAGTAAGCTAACATTCACACACATTCACACACATTCACACACCAGTATCGAACCCTGCAGGAAGACAGTGAATGTAACTTTAAGTAACTTTTATCATGGCTGTTCAAGTCTTTGTATGTGTCTATGAGCCTGTGTGTGTTTGAGTATGATTCTGTGTGTGTGTTTGATTATGAGGCTGTGTATGTGTTTGATTATGTGCTTGTGTGTGCATGTGTTTATATGCAGCGTGTGCAAGTCTCTGTCGTATTGGAGATTATTGTGCATCCATCAGTATGCCGTTAAGCAGTGGCCAGTGAGGATATGAAATGGCTCTCACTTTGGGGCTATCGCTGATCAATGCTCATAAACATTTAATGTCATAATCAGCCATCAGGCGAGACAATAACACATCAGCACTAACAGCTCTCGGTCTCGGACGGCCGGATGGCAACATGCTCATACACACATGCATGCACAGGCACTTCTTTAGTGTTACATCTCTGGTACATTAAGTATGTATATTTGATATGGAGGTGGAAACAACCTCTGCTCTGCACCACACACATTCAAAAGCACACACACATTAGATATCTTGCCTCACACACCATTAAACAAACACACACCATCAACCATTTAGCCACTAAAATAATGTGTGTGCTCAGATGATGTTATGCTGTGGTCCGGGTGAGAGATGAAAGAGTGGTGGCGTGAGGAGGGAGGGTATTATCGAGGGAGGGCTTTACAAAGTAAGCCAATTTATACAAGGTATCCCGGCTCGAATTAGCAGCTAATGACTCTATTAGCTTTCATTTTTGCACCGAGGAGATTTGCCTGCATAAATTAGGGCCTGATCATTGGCAAAGTGTCATGGCCAAAGGACAGTTTATAAATACAACAGCCAGGCCCTGTCAGCCGCACCGGGCGTTGATATAGACGTCTCTGCAGACTTTGTCGTGGAGCGCAACAGACTTGTGCCAGTCAGACGGTGACAGGGGACCGTGGGGGTCCCGGGGGGAGCTCTCTCGCCGTTGTCCCTGAAAAGGTCAACTTGACGCAGGCACAGCCCATCGACCTGCCCCCCTGTCGGCTCCGTTGATAAAAATCAGATAAACTTAAGACCACTTATCGATCCAGGCTGCGGAGCCTTAGGCAAATGTTGGCAGAGCCCTCCTCCTCTTCCTCCTCATCCTCTTCTTCTGTGCATATGATTACACACAAGCACATTAAGATGGGGAGGGACAGGGAGAGGAGAGGGATAGAGAAGAGATGAGAGAGGAAGGCAGGAGTTTCTCTGAGGAGAGGAGGTGAGATGTTATTAAGAGGTGAGAGGATGAGAAGTGGGAGAAGGGACAGTAAGATTAATCGCAGAAATTTGAGCAAAGACAGGGACATTTCATTAACTATGAGAGCACTTGTTCGAGCTAAATGGTCAGAGAGAGGTGGGGGATGGAAGAGGAAGGTGAGAGACGAGGGGATCTCTGAGGTGGAAAAAAACACAGATTTAGACAGAACATGCCTGAGCTGCTTGTAACTTCCTTTTTCACAGTTTAAAATAAAAACAGCACATAATGATCTATTCCCTAATGCTTTGCTTTCCTTTCCTTTTCTGAGATAGTTACAGCAAAAAAGGGGGAGAGGACACAACAGATGAGTGAAAGCGGCTGTGGGAAAGAATGAAGGGAGAAGGGGCCCTGCAGCAGGAAGGATACCAAGCCTAGCAAAAGGCCAGGAGTCAAAGTCAGTGAGAAAGTACCGACTGCTGCGGAGAGACAGAATTAGAGCAGGGGAGCTGCGAGGGAGACGTACAGAGGTGTAGCACATCTGGCCGTCAACACAGTCGCCTCAGTAATCAGACCACACATCCTCTCCAGTTTCACTCGCCGTCCTCCCTCACAACGTCTCTCTTGCCAGGCTGGGTGTCTGTCTGCTGGCCTCTGCACCCACCCTATCTCTCACACTTCCTCCCTCCATCACTTCGCCCGGCAGCCACACGTCTACCCCTTTCTCCACAACACACACATACTGTATGCACACACACACACACGCTCTGTCTCACTGTCTCTCTCAGGAGGACGAGTAATACAACTCAGGGCAAGGATGTGCTGATAAGGGGACAGGGGTGTGACGTGAGCAGGGCCGATGACCAAAGATAACACACTGACTTGTGTGTGTGGTGTGTGTGTGTGTGTGTGTGTGTGTGTGTGTGTGTTTTCTTGTGTGAGGCCCTTAGTCGTCAGGGTGTAAGTGGGAATGATGAGGGTAACCCCGTTATCAGCTCTGTCTATGTCAGCACTTCCATCTGGTGTCGGCTCTAGTCAGTGTGTGTGTGTGTGTGTGTGTGTGTGTGTGTGCGTGCGTGCGTGCGTGCGTGCGTGCGTGCGTGCGTGCGTGCGTGCGTGCGTGCGTGTGTGTTTCTGTGTGTGTGTGTTTCTGTGTGTACATGTGTATGTGTGTGTGTGTATCACTGCTGGGCAATGGTTGTCTGGTGAGCAGGAAGTGCAGTCTGGGTCAGACCGGTGACACATGCAGCACAGCCTACAGGCTGCCTAATTCTCTTATTCTCTTGTAGTGTGTGTGTGTGTGTGTGTGTGTGTGTGTGTGTGTGTGTGTGTGTGTGTTTGTGTGCATGTGTGTGTGTGTGTTTGTGTGTGTGTGTGTGTTTGTTATGTGTGGGAAAGAACATTAACCCCATCCCTGCAAAAGAAGAGGAATAGAAGTTAATGTAGCCTCAATTCAGCCTTCTTCACATCTACTTCTAATGTCTCATTAACAGTGTTGCTAAAGTGTTAAAACAGTAACACTAAAATGCCTTCTCAGAATAATATGTGGCACAAAGTCTTGAATATATTAGTTGCATAAGCAAAATATGTAAGTTAGCAGCATGTAAAAGGTGCAAAAAGTGATGAAGATGCAACAATGTTAGCAGCAGAGGAAGTGTGAGTGAGTTTTTGGATGAGGCCATGATCCACAGCTTTAGTCCTCTGCTGCCAACTATTGGTGGGAAATTGGAACAGCAGAAACTCACACTGAATATGAAGAGCCTCTTCTCACTCCGTCTCAGTAAAACCTAAGCACTGTGTATACAACATAAGTGTATTATGCAGTACCCTTGGTAAAAAAAACTATGTAAGAGTTTCAAATGCAGTGTACAAAGATGGTCCACGTTGCGAAACAGCTTTAGTTCTTATTAGTCTTGGTTTTAAATCCAGACATAAAGCATCAGCGCTGAGAGTAGGACAATTTATCAAGGATTTAAAGGCAAAGAAGCAGCAACTGTTTCCTCTAAATTCACAAAGTTTTCTAAAAATGTTATTCTGCTATATTAAATACAACTTGTTACACTATACGAAAGTTTAATTTTCAGAAATCTAAAGCTATTGCTGAATGCACTTACGTCCAAGATTGAGAGATTCTAGTCTTTTGTTTTGTACCCACATGTTTTTAAGTAATGCAAATATTTCCTTTTGAGTTTGCCGATAAGAGTGACTTATAATACAATTTTTTAAATTTGACTTTTTGCACTTAAGCCTCAATTTGTTGTGTCATAGTTTGATGTTTTCTGCCAAAACATATTGCATCAAAATCCAATATATATATCTGAATATAGGACAATACAATCAAACTATATCTTGTTTTATGCATGCTACCAAACAAACACAATGATCATTGCTATTATCTTATCTGAAGCAATTTCGCCTATTTCCACTGCACAACAACACACCTCTGATGAGACCAAAAAGTCGACTTTGTCATCCCAAATGTATGTATATGATGCAGAAACATGATTCATATGGACAAATACTGATATAACTCATAGGAGATAGGTCATTATGATTACACAGAGTGCTCTCTGCTGGCCATTATCATTCAAGTGCATCTTTACACTGAAGGACACTGCAAACCCTGTTTGGCTCTGACACCATGGTACAATCTTTGGCTGTGTGTGAGTGTGCGTGTGTGAGGTGTGTGATGGAGAAACAACTTCTTGTTTGGAATAAACAGTGAGCAGGTGCACAAAATATTGCATGTGACTTTTTAAGGACAGTCTGATCAACTGTGAGTAAAAGTGGAATAATTCAATGCATCTGAGTGTGTGTGTGTGTGTGTGTGTGTGTGTGTGTGTGTGTGTGTGTTTGTGTATTGCTGTGGGTAAGTGTCTGTTTCTCTGTGTGTGTGGATCATGTGTGAGAGCTGAGTCTATTTCATCATAAGTTGCAGTGGACACTAAAAGATGCAAATAGGCTCAATAAAATATGTGTTATTTTTTTTAATCTAATATCGATGATTCAGTATGTAGCCTCTCAATAAAACGCTGCAGTAAATGGCTCGTAGATTTATCTTTAACCATAACCTGACTATAAGGTTAAGTGTTCCTAATAGTTATAAATGAGAGGCTGCCCGTTACTTTTGTTTATTGGCATGCATCTTTAGGTCCCCTCTCTGATTCCAGTAATATAACATGTCGCTGTCTCAATGCGCTGCAGAATGAGATTAGACTCTGACATGGGCCCCGCATTATCCGCCGACGAGTCCGCACAATGAACTCTTCACCCGGGCAAGGCACGGCGGCGAGACGACGCACGGAGGCTGAATATCCAAGCAGGAAGGCAGGCACAGCAGGCAGGCGGTCTGCGGCTGCGCGCTCCCTGCAGCTCCAGGCGCGCTCCTCTGCTCCTGCAACAATTACTCATTCAAGTCTGCCATCTACCGACGGTAAAAACGCAATTACACCATCACATGTGAGTCCTGAGAGTCTGTATTTCTCCACAAAATAGGGATACTATACCATAGACCAAAGTGGATGGATAACGTTTTCAAACTCAGTGTATTTTTTATTATATGACAGTATCCCCATAACATCCTTACAGCATAATCTTCTGATGTTATCCCTATAAGTATTTACTTTTACAGCAATAGGGTTGAGTATAGGCTAAGTATTTTGTATATTCGAAATATTCCTTTAAGAATATCATTATATTCATGTTGGTATGTTCGTGACCTCGGCTAAAATGTTGGTACATTTCCTTTTAAAGAGTACATAAAGATTTTTTTTAAAATCTTTAAATTGCAGCAAGTATATGTAAGGCAAGATTCCTCAAATGTGTCCTGGTGCATAGGCAAAAACACTTAAGCCATTCCTGCCTACAGTGAGTCAGGTTATTTTGGAAAAGAGATACTGTATATTTGAAATTTCTAAAAAGGGACTATAGGAGATATTATATACATAGTGATCGCTGAAAGTACTGCTGTTTTATTATTTGAATAGCCAAACATTAGGATTACTTCAGTGTTAGACTACTCTGTACAATATACAATGTAATAGATGGATAGATACAGTAGAGAGATAGATAGATAGATAGACACACTAACATATATATATAAATATATAGCGTACAGTAAGTGTACATAACAAACAGAAGGAGCTGCAGGAGTAGAATAAACAGAGCGCTGTTTTATTGGACTGGTTTTATTGCTCTCACTCAGGACTCATATCCTGAGTTTAACAGGGCTAAAGGCAAAAGGTTTTAAGTGTGAGTGTGTGTGGTGTGTGCACATGTGTGTAAGAGAGCGGCGGGGGTTATTGCCTATAACTGAGGGTTGCACATGTAGGCCAAGGCCATATCGTTGGACTGAATTGAAAGCAGTAATGTTGCTAAAGATTGTGTTACTGTCTTCCTAATGTGATAAGAGGAGGGTGATAACAGTTTATTTTGTGCCAGTATTTCACTCTATATTGATGTTGAAAATCACAGTTATCTGTAATTCCTCACTTTTAATGCCGCATAAAGCAGTTTTAAACTTTGATACAATGGAAATTAGAAGGCTGAAATCACCAAAGGGAATATATAACGGATGAGGAAATAACTCACAGCTCATAATATAAGCCGCCATCACCATCCCAAAATGTTTGACATGAGTTTTTCCACCAGTTCCAACATCACAATATGTACAGATCCTGTTAATGGTGTGAGGGAAAGTGTTTCCCAGATGGCCTCAGATGCATCTTTGCGCTGGATCATTTTACAGTTTGTTTATAATGCAAGCAAACAAAAGATTCCTCTCAGGTTATTGAATCCCTATGAGAAAGGATACAATCACTTTGGAGATAGAGTTACAGAAAATCATTGCATTGTTTCATCCTGATATGGCTCTGCAGTAATGAAGGTTGTGTAAGCAGGGAGTGGTGCAGAGTTTGTACTCTGCATAGCCTTTGGGAATTGCTGAGTAGACATGAGCTAGAGTTTTAATGCTCTCTAATGGCCATTTGTTATCTTTTACATTCCTTTTGAATGGATTTGAAACTTTTTATGGTTTTGGAAATTTAAATCTAGGGGTTTCAGTAGGTCAATCCTCTGCCTATATGTACTCTGAATATTGTTGCTTTCAAGAGGTCAAAGAGCACACGGGAAATACCTTCGCACTGAGCTTGGTGGAGAGGTGGTTGTAAATCATTACAGGCAAAAAGTCTCACTATATTTTAGCTTTCAGGTTTTGTGTTTCATGTTTGCAGCCGTGAAACAAACTGAACAGCGTGTCGGGTTTGCAGAGATATGCATGCTGCTGATCATTGTTTACAGAGGCTTGTTGCTCTGGGATAGTTTACATAGAGAGCAAACACCGCGGTGTCAAAACCCTTAAAGCTGAAGTTTGATTGATGTCAACACACTGTAGGAATCGCTCGTTTATGTTTCCCTTTTTATCAGGGCAAACGAAAGAAAGCTAAATTAAGCATATTTCAAATGCATTTCTTTACATCAAGCCCTCACATGATCTCTGTGTTAGTTGGTCACATGCAAACATTATTGTATGTATTTCCTAACAATTTAACATAATAATAATAATGCATAATAAGTGCAACATTCAAAGAAGATGATGTATTCAAGTAACCACCTTTTTTGTGCTGGGGATTACTGTGTTGATGATTGTGGTAGAAGTACTGATTTCTTCTTCTTCTTACTACTACTACTTATATTATTTGATGAATATTAGAACGTAGTAGGTGCTTCACTATACACTTTATTCACATCAAACATCTTGATTTGTTGGAGTAGGAAAAGCACAGTTGTTAATATCTCCCATTAATTTAGCTCTGTTTTATTCAAGTGTCCCAGTAACACTTATGCTCTAAGTGAGACAGTGAGTCAGCATGCACAACACCAGGTCCCTGAAACTGACCGATCTAAATGGAAACAGGATATTATTATAATGCACCTTTGCTTTTTATGTGAAAAAGAACAACCAAAAAAAGAAATGACAAAGAACAGATTGAAGAATATTCTAATAAGTTATACATGAAAATCAGAAACATCTGAAATGTCTAAAATAAAAATTATCCTGTTTTTTATCTATTACCAAAATAACTGTCAAAGCAACTATGTTTTAATAGATTGGCAATATAATATTTCATGAGAAGATATAGATGCACATTTTTACAGAGGCATGGTTAAATTACCTGAATTTTGAGCATCTGCAGGGAGTATGCTGCAGTTTGTCCTGTAGATGGCAGTAGAAGACAACCAGTGGCTGCTTCACTCATCCACCTGACAGCAAGGTGGTTTAGTGATCAACCTCCTGACACGAGGTAATGGTGCCCTCATTTCACATTTTGGTTGCTTAAACCCAACACACAGACTCAGAGATCACATTTCTAAAGTTTCTACACTAAATGAACACTGTAACGTTTTGATAATCGAGAAAAAACTGATTAGGTCTGCTTTTAAAGGGATGCATCAGCGAGTTCTCATGTACACCTCATTATCCAAACACATAGGGACACTCACAAAAGTGCTCTACTCAAGAAAGCCAATTTCTGAAGTGAGTATAAAGTGTTTACTTGGAGAAGGCTAAATGTATCGTTGTTTGATTATCACATTACAGGGACCTGCTTGTATATCAATTCATCTCTGCCCCGCTTTGTGTTTCAAATTGATTCCATCTAATTCTATTACAAGCTGCTAAACCTGCATCCGAGATCATCTACACATAAAACCATAATTGACAATCTTCATATTAGGGCGGGTTAAATGCAACGTGGAGGCGCGCTTCGGGCAGACTATAATTAATATGGACTGTTTACGGCGTCGACGGGGCCACGTTGCTTAATGGTGTTGTTTATTGTGTTGCAGGAGCCCTGCGTTTCCGGTGCATCAATCCTCGTGTCAGTGCCTGCGCCCCGGTGTCGCCGAGGAGTGATGGCCGTGCGGTGATTATAACGGAATAAAAGGACGTAATGAAGTGCTTTCCGCCCCGTTATTCTCGTGTGCCCGGCCGCTGTCAGCCACCTCCACGCCGCCTTGATGCTCCACTCCTCCCCCTCTCCACTCCATCTCTCCATCACTGTTTCATCCGGCTGCCTGTTTTGTCTTTCCCTTCATAAGGTTCATATAAAGTTGAATCATTTAAACTGTTAATAACTTGTCAAGGGGCACAGCTGTGTGTGTGGTGTGTGTGTGTGTGTGTGTGTGTGTGTGTGTCATTTATATCAATGCCTTCCTTGTGGATTCTGTTAATATTAACATGTCTTTGTGTGTTTGCCATGCTTCTATATTTGATGTGTGCATAACACTGTTTGTGTGTGTGTGCATGTGAGGGAGATAGGGAGAGATAGAGAGAGAGGGAGAGAGACTAATGGAACAGGTTGGTGGTGATTAATTGAAGAAATAGAGAGTTGATTGTAGTAATTAAACAAAACAAGGTAAAGCAAACGACTGTGCTGCCATCTGGGCCCGCAGGCTGAGAGCACATGCATTTACCCACTGCCAAGCACACCATTTATTTACCCATATAAAGATGCTAGGGGACCGGCTGGGGCTCACTGTGCTTGTTTGTGTATGTGTGTGAGCATTTTTGTCGAGCGAGAAAAATAATTGTATTCATCACATGGGAATGTGTTTACGTGCACGTGTAAACTAATGTTTTGTTTTCAAAAAGAGAGAATGACTACTTTGGTCCCTCAAATGGCGATGCTTGATGTGTGGATGTGTGTGCAAATGTGTTTGTGTGTGTTGTATGTTTATATTACATTTGCATCTGTGATGGTAGAGACATTCATCCAGTGTCACTGCTGATCATCTGTGCTGCTTTGGTGGATAAACATCACAATCAAGTGATGCTGCGATGGAGAGTGAATGTGCAGAGATGCATAACAGAGACATGAATGGCACTAGATTAATTAACACACACATATCCAAACACACGCACATGGCCAGATAAACTCCAATGCTTTTACGCACCACACATACACAAACCAAGCAGACATCTACACACTCCCAGGCTGTGTTATTTTGGAAACCAGTCAACCATCAGCTAAATCTGGTCTCTTCATTTTGCCGGGCGCTTCGGAGAGAAAGCTGTGAGAGGTGGTGTGCGCATATGAAATTGCTTACATTATATGCTGCAATGTTTTTCCAATGGGCTGGAACATATTAAGCTGAAAATGAATAGCAGGTCTTCTCGACACCATGTTGAGCGGTGGATAAGCCTTCACTTCCCCTTCTCAGAGTGCTCCATCATAACGACAGCTGTCACTTTTATAGCCTGTGTATGCGTCTGCTTGTGTGCATATACTGTGTTTGTACCATATGTTTGAATGTATCTGCAAGCATGTGGGCCTTTATGTGAGTGTGTGTAACTGCTACTGTAAAGCTGTGTGCAGTGGCCTTCTGTAGCAGGTCATGTGTTGAGACAAAGGATCTCCTCTGCCTGACTCCCCCTGGAAAAAAGACATGCCCATCTATTTGTTTTAGAGCCGGTCGTACAAAGCAGAAAGATGTTCAAATGATGCCCATATAGATGATTATCATAAATATGACATATTTTATATACCCCAGCAGGTAGCATCTGAGCATATGCATGTGGGGTGTATGTGTTTGGATACGTTTGAGGTCTCTGTGTGTTCACATATGCATATTTATGCCTGTGTGTGCATGTGTGTGTTTGTGTGTGTGTCAGACGGTGGCTCATTGGTATGCTGAGTGTCTCCGGTTCCCCTGTGGTGCTGGGTGGGATAGGAAGCATCTGTCACCTCTGCAGAGATCCAGCATGCTGCCGACTTAACCCTTAAAGCACTGCATCACCTGAGGGCTGCTATCTGAGAGATTGAGAGGGAGAGAGAGAGAGAGAGAGAGAGAGAGAGAGAGAGAGAGAGAGAGAGAGAGAGAGGAGAAGGAGAGAGAGAGAGATATTTCTATTGGCAGAGCCAGATAGGCGGGTCTCTTGTCAGAATTTCCCCTTGATTGGTACATTTAAGGGAGGAGCTAATGCAGACTGACATGGCCTATCCTGGCAGGAGGTGGAGCCTGGTTGCCGCAGCAACCCAACACCTTGATTACCTATTGGAGGACAGAAAATTGCTGACATATTGCTCTTGTTCTTCTTCTTTACTCCCCTTACATCCTCATTTCCCCTTTTCAGTATCTCTTTTTGCCCCTCTCTCTATTTGTATCTCTCTTTCTCCCTCTCACACACTCAAACAAGCACACACACACACACACACACACACACACACACACACACACACACACACACACACACACATACACACACACTGTATTTTGATCTGACCTAGCTGTGTTTTAGGGGTAGTTGACACAAAAGGTCACCCATTACATACAGGAGATCATACATCACAGACCTTTTTTAGGAGCACATTTTGACATGTCATCACGAATCAAAGGTGTAACTTATAACATTAATAATGCCATCTGCAAGGCCCTGGTTTTGTGCATGCTACCATTGTTAATTTTGAGAGTTACACCTGTGCTTGTCCTGCACAGCCTGACGTGGTGCTAGTTGGCAAACTACTGTTGCTAGTAGCTAATTGATTTGACACCATACAGATGGAAGATGCTAGCGCTAGTCTCTATAAGTTGATACTGTTGCCTGCACTGTGTTGTTTATTGCCCCTTGCATTTAATCCTCAAGATGGTATTGTTTTGTCTGATTAAGAGTTTAACCGGAAGGGATGTAGCTCTCGGAGCTACGATGTTTGCTAAATACTGGGTTCACTCGTATACTAACAGAAGCAATACCAATCACAATGTATTCTAAATGTATTCATATGACGAACCTCGTCTGGAAAGCCTCCTTCTTTTGTGGAAAAGGTTACAATGAGAAATGAGGGTTAAATGAAAATTGTTGGTGCAACATAGCTGATCATTTATGATAGCTACCTCCATTTGGGCTTTCTGTTCCCTCAAAGGTCTGCACTGCCTCTGGGGAATGGAGAGAGTTGCTTTGGCTCACAAGCAAATCCACTAATTGCGACAATTGCATCTCAAATGAAGTAGTTCCCTCATGAAATATCGCTGTTTAAATGCTGTTTTTGATCCAGTCAAAATATCCTGCACGAAAAAGTTGGTCATACAAGTTTCACAACAAGGCCTATGGATTTAAAAAATGCAACAAATAAAATATCTATTATATCTTCCCTTTGTCGTTCATGCAAGTCCCTGCATATCTCTGTGCGTGTGTGTGTCGATGTGTGGGTGCGTGTGTGTCCTCCGGGTGTCATTGAGCTCTGGTATAAATCAGCAGGGTGCGCGAGCGTCGGGCTGCAGTAAATTAGCCCGATTTTAATTGTGTCTGTAATAGATGACTATAATTAGTCAAGGCTCTTCCTCAGCCTCTTCTGCCCTGACATAATCTTCTCCAAACGAAACTGCGCATCCCTTCGTCTTTCCATCCTTCATCCCTCTATAGCTTGGAGGGACAGGAGGGATCTTCTCCTCCTCCACCTCCTAGGATACCCCTCTCTGACAGCTTCTCAGAAAAACCCACCAGAGAAGGACCCTCTTCCTTAGTCAATTTAAATGTTGTCTCCTTTCTTCTGCACGTCTCATTAGGAAATCGTGATTCTATGGGAACACGATTTCATATTTCATATTTTCTCCTAGGGCCGAGAAGAAAATATGATTTAGAAGCAAGTTTCAACTTTGAGTTTCAACTTATCAGACCAAGTTTTAAAAAAAAGGGTTTTCTGTGTACAATCCTTAAAAGTAGTTTTGAATCGTCGTTAATCCTCCAACAAAGCTAGTCCGATCGTGAAACGATGTAAATCTGAAAGCATAAATCCCACAAGTATTCATTTCAATTAGGAACACTCTTCATACTCGTCAATAATTCCAAATATAGAAAAACATGTATATCTGCTGCTGATAGCTCTGCTCTTAGGATACTCCCTGGATTAGCCAAGCATTTTGCAAAGCCAAAACAGGAAGTACAAAGCAGAAACATTGGTCCTACCAGACTGAAAATGGACCAACCACTGGTTAATAACACAGCATTTCATTTGACGTTTCATGATAAGGATATCAACAAAAGAAGCTGGTTTCCAAAAGCCACACTGAAAGGAAAGAGGCAAAAAGAAAACAGCAAAATCTGCTGTGGCAATGTTAGTTGGGCATCAAGGCCACTGTGGTCACAGGGCATGTCATTTTTTAAGGGCAAAAAGCCCCTAAATGAAGGGTCAAGGATGCCATTGCTCTTATAGCACCTGTGAAATTCCTGCTAAGCTTTAAACACACAGACCTACTGCAGGAATCCCAGACCCTGCTTGATAATCTGTAATTCACCTAATCACAAACGGGCGTTAGTGACAGAGAGATCTGACCAATGGGATTTGACATGGCTGACGGCCTGCACCTGATAAGGCAGGACAAAACTGAAAAATGTTGCTGCAGGGAGATCCATGAGCTGATTAGGCTTGTGTTCGATTCCTCCTGGTGCCGATTCATCAATGTCCACTGGCACCCGTTTACCAAGTTCTCGGGTGTCATTGTGGTCACATCGCTGCCGGGACCTCGCCAATCTCTGTCACGCCGAATCAGCGTCTGGGAGGGCTGGAGCTCACCCCTGCCCCGTTCAAACACACGCACTTACACAGCAGTGCAATGCCCCTAATCACAGCAACAAACATGATAAACTGCATAGGCCTACACTAACCCTACCTGTACACATACAGACCACACACATAAACTGACCACACACACACATAAACACACACATTAGTCCATTCTTAGACGTGACCCCCCCTGAAGTGCCTTGGTCACCAATCAGGACCACTTTGTCAAGGCACAGGTAACCGTGACGACTCTAATCCCTCGGCAATCGGCCGGTCATTCATCACCGCTGAGGGAAGGAGAACGAGCCGGAGCCGTAGAGAGAGAGAGAGAGAGAGAGGGATAAAAAAGGGGGCCGGGTGTCACAGACAGGGGCAACGGTGCAGACAAATGGCCCCAAAAATTCAGTATTAATCAGCAACTGATTTGCTGCCCCTTTAAAGCCAATACCACTTAACGACTAGAGAGAGGGGGGGAGGGAGGGATGGAGGGAAGATGAGTGTGAGCAGGTAAATAGAGACAAAACAAGAGAAGAAGAAATAAAAGAAGAACTGAAGGAGAGAAAGAGAAAGGAAGACACCTTATTGGAGTTTGTTGCATTAGGAGAATTTGACATGGTAAAATGCTGTGTAAGGTGCTCCCCTAACCCCTTCAACACACACACACACACACACACACACACACACACACACACACACACACACACACCAGTAGCCCCTCTGTTGATTTGTCACTGGAGTTGATCAATAGCTCTGATGGAAACAGAATCAGCTCAGATGGATTAAACGTCCCAGTGGCTCTGACGTTATTTTCCCATTAAGAGAAGGCTAATCATTACACACACACACACACTCACATTATGCACACACAGTTACACACAAACCACACACACACAAAAACACACACACACACACACACACACACACACACGCAAACGCACACACACACACACACACACACACTGAATCACATACATATGCATAAGTGCCCACTGCACTGCATGGAGCAGTTTCATATCAATTTAAGCGCAGTTAGCAACGTAAACAGGACTTTATATACATGGTGGCACGTCTTAAAACAAACACACACACAAAACCACACACAGGTTAAAGAAGCTGTGACTAAAGTGCTAACAGTCTGACTGCATTGATCTGAGCTTGTTCCACTCAACAACACACACCTTGGTCTTGAACAAAACCCCCACTCATCACTTTAATTGACAAGAATGCAACATTTAATTGGTTTTTCACTTTTTATTACCAATGTAAATCCTGAAAGAAATAAAGGCGACAGGAATTTCCCTGGATTATTGCCCATACAATGCTGTAATTTATGTAATATAATGCTGAGGAGAAAATGAAAGATAGGAAAATCCACATTGATCTTATAAATTTGATTTGCATTTAAAGCATTGAACACCTGCACACAAATCCTGCCACGCAGATAGGTTTGAGTTTATGTACCTTTGTTTTGAGATAGTTCTCTCTTGGATCGCCAACCTATTGGGTTGAGAAGGAGGCAAAGGTTGAAGGAAAACCAACAAATGATGTCCTACTAAAATCTAGAGCCACGATGAGCCTCAGAAACAGCTTGTTTTTCTGGATGATGCAGGTGCTCAATTGGTAGGATGCAATTTCTACAAAATAAATGATATTCTTCATTTGGTGTTGGAGAGCATTGCCACACAAATTCCATGTCAAAATCTCCCTTTGTTGTTCATTGGGTTGATAAACGATAACTGGGAAACAGTATTATGATTAATTTAAATGTCCTACTTCGTTCTATACTTTTTCTCAGCAAATCTCATGAAACAAAAACAAAAAAATGGCCATACCTTTTAGGATTAGGGCTAGGTTTAGGGTTAGGGTTTTAACATTTTTAAAAGATCCCAAAAATGAGAATCTTTGAAATTGGGCAGGATAGCTGTGAGCAAACTACTCATACAAGAGTACATTTTTGCATTTGATAGCTCTTTTCTTAAACATTAAACAACACTGCCCAGTGTTAATGAAACTTAGTGGAAAGGTGAAGCATTGGTCAGTAAAGGTTATTCAATTTGGATTTGATCCATATCACAGGCAGATACACAGATTCATTTTCACAATTGTTAAGACTGTAAGTTAGGGCATTGCATCAGGGAAAGTCTGCACTCTTCTACTGCCCTTTTAGTTTTTATCATTATGCTTATTTGGAGGATGTTTTTTGTCCAAACTGCATTCAAACATTGGAGCAAAAGCAACACATCTGGAATTGGGGGTGTGTTACTTTGCAACAAATAACTAAAACATGTCGAGTGAAGATGTACAGGTGTATGGCACAGAGGGAAACCTTATATCAGGGTTTGTCTCCACAGGCCATTCTTGATGGTGATTCAATTGTTGATTTTGGCGTTTTTATGGGATTTGTTGACATAAAAAAAATGGAATGTCACCAGTATTATCCTTTACGGAGACCAATACCACATCAGTCACAAAAAGCAAGTTATCCCTACAAAACCCTGCCAAAAGGTATGAGTTAAGTGTAAGACAGCAAATAAGGAAAATACTATACGTGACCAAGGACGCTGAGGTAAGGTTATACATTATTCGATGTGCGATGCAGGAAAGAACATGAGGCAGGGAGAGAGGAGAGTGATAGCTCTGCAGGGAGGAAGCAGGAGACCATCTGCTGTTGGCTACCTGCTGTTCCCGATTTCCCGCTCACCTTCCCTCTTCTTCTTTCTCCCCATTTCCCCTGCAGTCTATGAAGGTACTCAGTCAGTTAGTGTCAGAGAGCCGGCATATACACACCAGGGACCCCGCACTCACACACATAGACTCACACACATAGAGTCAGACGCACATACAGTACAGAGCAAGTACTAAGTGAATTTCTGACTCCAAATTTGATATTTGTACTCTCCGTGTGCTGCATGCTCTTTGGTGAAGTTCCCCCATACCCCTTGTGCTTTTTTTTCTCTCTGTCACTATACAAACATGCATACATGTCACACCACACACACAAACACATGCGCACACACACACAGATCGGCAACAAACACACAAAACATACACACACACACACACACACACACACACACACTGTGAAAGGGTCTCTCTAATGGATTCTGAAGATTCCAATTTCCCCTCTGCCACCAAAGACAGAAAACCCTCTGAGCTCAATTACCCCCATCTCACACACACCAGACGAGACCCTGTGCACACACACCGACATGCACACACACTTGGACACATCTTCACTTGTAATCATAGACGCACACTCACATCCATGCACACCTTAAGCCACTGTGACATGCCGAGAATCACACAATCAGAGTCACGCAGGCAAACTGAGAGGAGTATTACTCTAAGGTAGATTTTATGTGATAGGAGATAACGCGATGAAGGAGGGGAGAAAAATTGAGGGGTTGCTGGGAGGTGAGGTGTAGGGGGATAGGTCAGGATACACAAAAAGAAAAGATGGTGGGATAGAAAATGGCAAGATGGGAGGATATGTTGAAGTAAAGATACGGATAGAAATATGGGAGCCAGCCGAGGCAAAGAAAGATGTGAAGGAGATATAAGAGCCGACTTGAGAGGAGGTGCAGGCCTATGGCTTTTACAGAACCCACTCTTCCAGAAACCTTATTAAATTCTACAATTAGCTGAACGTCTCAAGCTATAAATAGGCTCACTTTTCCCATTCTGTGATGTCAGTCAGCGGCCCGGCTTCGACTGTGGGGGAAACAAAACAATTTAAATTATAGCGAGGCTCTCTCTTTGTCTGGCCACCCTTTTAACGGGATAATTACTAGTCTATTCATTCGCGCTCGGCCAGGGCGATATATCACCTCACTGCGCAGCGGCCCCGCTTTCTGTGATAAACGTCCTTTACTGGGGATGTGGGGAAGTAGGGGGGAGGCTGAGGGTTTACATGTGCCCGTTGATATCAGCTCACTGTCTGCTGCTGGCTTTCACCAAAAGCCTTGTCGGCTAGATTGAATAGCCTCCTGCCAGGATCTGGAGAGCACCAGGAGTGCTGCACCTTGGTTTCCAGAGTGACACCGACACCCTCCCATGGGGCTCGGCTATGAGGAAATGAGCGAGAGATGGAATGAAAAGGAAAGAAAGGGAGCGAAAAAAGGCATCTATTATTCAGCACGGCCCCGACCCCTGCATACGCGCGCCATTAAAAATAGGAAATCCATAGCGGAGACAAATGGCTTCTAAATGAAGCGCTACAGGAGGAGAGCGGAGATAGGGACCCCTGTCACATGCGCTTTAATTGTCTCCCGGGGCGATAAGGAGATTTATCAAATTCATCGTGCCAGTAAGGGCTGTTAGGCCTACGACGACGAGCGGTTGGAGAAACAGCGCAGCACGTGTTTGTTCGTTCAAAGATACGCGCCATGACACAGGATGGCCAAGCAATTAGAGCGGTCATAAATTGTGCCAAGCTGAAACAAATCCAGAGCCAACTGACTGTTATGGTTTCATAAAACCCGATGCATGGGCTGGTCTCTTGTAAGTAAAAACACTAAAGAGATGCTAAATTGGAAACAACAAGCAGTGATTAAAAACCATTTACTCAGCAGGTATGTGGTACTCAACGGCGGATGTCGTTATGAAAAGAATCACTACCTTCATAACAATAAAACGGCGGTATCGTCTTCAGCAGCAGCAGAGACCTTGCCTTGTTATCAGCCACGTAGTCTTTACCTAAAAACACTCTAATGTTAGGAGACCTATTTGACCTTTCTTAGATCACAAGTGCTCCTCCCACAGAGACCAGGATGTTGGAGGAGTTATTGAGAGAGATTCTTTTTATTTGCCTCTGCTGTAAGGATGGCCAAATGGGGTTCTGGGCAAAAGGGAAGCACTGGGGATAAATATTGAATACATGGTTAAAATCTACGCACTAAAAAGATAAAGAGTGACCCTGAATTACGGAGTGGTGTTTCAGGGTTATCATATCATAGTATACTTATATTTAGAAATTCCCTGAGTAACTGTACTGTTGATGTCTACTAACGAATTGGAAGGCTGGTGATTATATTATACCTTTTTTGCATTGTCAGCCAAAGCTCTTATTATTTTTCTGTGCCATTAACTTCCATTGATGTCCCAAAACTATTTAAAATTAATCAACGAGACACAATGTTGAGGTGGTAATCTGGCTCTTAATGATAGGAAGATGGGCACTGTAGTTTATTTTAAAGCAATCTTGCATACAATCTCCCTCTGCAGTCAATCAGAAACAAACATGTATTGATCAGAAGCTGAAAATAGTCCCCAAGAAATTAAAAATGTCCACCTGTCTGGGTAAAAATACAGAGCCTAGCTTTTTATTTATTTTTAAGAAGATTAAAAACATGTTTGTGTCCCAGTTTTAATGGACTAATTGAAGGACAGAATCATAAGTTGTTGGCTCTTGTCAATAAAAAAAAACAGAATACCTCCAGTCTTAGCCTTAAAATGAAAGAAATATTGCTATCACAAACAGCCTGAGTATTTTCTTATTTATAATCAAATCCATTAAGATCAACCCTAACATAACCACACAGGATTTTATTCCTTGCACGAAAGTATTATGGCAGTTGATGTCGGATCAGTTCTTTGTGAATGGCAGACACACAAGACCATAATTCCATGTGCCATCCAAACAAACATTGTTTTTCGACAAACAGATTCCTGCTGCCACGCTTGTTTCTAATTTCCATCAACATTAAGCAAAGTGACGTGTGGCCTGCCGCTGCATTCTGAGATAAAAACAAGTTTACTAAAGACTGAGATTCTAATTTGGTGTCCTGCTGTTTCATTTTCAGCGTTAGAGACATATGCGTACATGTATCCATATTTGCTTTCTGGAAACCCGCAGAGGCATGCAGCATGCAACTCTCTGTTGTTGAGACATTATAAATGACCCCATTAAATATTAATGACAAAAGTAATTACATTTTAATTAGAAAATGAGCACTTTTTATGATTGTGACAATTAACCCCAACTGATGTTACAACTGACCTTAGTGGTGAGTAGATCAGCCAATGTGGTCCTCTGCTTTTGATAGCGATGCATTTCTCTTTTGAGATTACACAGGATGATTTGAATTGGACATGTATGAGTGCTAACTATCAAATTTCAGGTCTCTGGGCGAAAAACCCACAGATTAATGGGATAATAAACCAAATGCGTTATTGCAATCCCTACTCTCATTTAGAGCTGAATTTGGAAGGCAATACCTTCTGTAAAATACTTTTTTGACAGTTATGGTTGGGAGACAGAGAGAGAATGAGACAGAAGAAATCTATTGACAGACATAAAAAAAAAGTGTTTTATCTAAGTGGAAATTTTGCAGAAGAAAACGTGTCTAGCTTGGTATTCCGTGAATGGAATGTGTGTGTGTGTGTGTGTGTGTGTGTGTGTGTGTGTGTGTCTGTGTGTGTGTGTGTGTGTGTGTGTGTGTGTGTATGTGTGTGTCTGTGTGTGTGTGTGTGTGTGTGTGTGTGTGTGTGTGTGTGTGTGTGTGTGTGTGTGAGTGTGTGCGCGTGTCTGTGTGTGTGTTGTCTTTTGTGATGGATGAATGACAGTCGGCATGGCAGCTCATCTCCTCTCAGGCGGCTGGTTGACAGAGAGAGATGTTACAGCACAGAGACAGCGCAACTGCCACACTGGTGGGCAGGTGTCTCACACACACACACACACACACACACACACACACACACACACACACACACACACACACACACATACACACACACACACACACACACACACACACATACACGCATCTAAAGCATGCATCTGAATGCAACATCCCCTTCTTTTCTTCCTGGCTTTCACCAGCCTCCCATTTCTGGACCCTGCCACCTCTGTCCACCACCTCTGTCTACTCATCTCCTGCCCCCCCCCTTCCCCTCCCTCTCCATGTTCCTTGTAAGTGAGCTGTCTCTTTGTGGGCGGCGGCCTTCACGTCTTCCTCATAGCCTCAGACCTGAGCCCGTCAATCGCTCACCCCCCCCTCCCAATACCTTCCCATCCCAATCAATGGGGCGCCATGAAGCTTCCACACACCTCAGGCTAGAGGAGGAGGAGGAGGAGGAGGAGGAAGAGTGTCCCGGTCGCCAGGGGGGGTGTTGGCTGGGGTTGGGGGGGAATAGAGAAATGGGGGAGATTGAGGGTTGGGGAAGGAGGGGGTGATTTAGCCTGTCAGGGCGCCAGTTTGGTGGAGAGATGGGGCTTCTCTTCCTGAGTCAGACAGGGCCAATAACTCATTAGAGAGAGAAAGATGTAGAGGTGAAGATGTGGCAGAGAGGGAGCGAGGAGGAGAGGTGAGACGAGGGGAGAGCTCCTTTCTCCCCCTTCTGTCTTTCCCTCACTTCAGTCTCTCCTCTTTTTCTTCCAACCCCTATCCTCATCTCTCCTTTTTTTTTTATTACCCACCACCCCCCATCCCACACACCCCTTCCCCTCGGCAACTCCCTGCAAACCCCCCTCCCCCCAATCCCCCTCTCCTCCCCTCCTTCCATCTGTCTTTCTTGCTGCAGTGCCCATGCTGCCAGGCAGTATAAATCACATCTCTGGGCTTGGCTGCAATGGGCCTGAAAATAAAAAGGCATAAAAGTGTCGGGATGAGCTACGGGCTGGGGGGGAGAATTCCTTTATGATGGGTCTAAATCCTCCTCCCGCCAAGCATCCTCCCGGCATACACACACACACACACACACACACACACACACACACACACACACACACACACACACACACACACACACACACAGACACACAACAGATGCGTGTAGATGCATACACATGCACAACATACGCCTCTACTCTGAAATTATCCCCCCAAACAGAGCAGTATGTCTCCCTCTCCCGCTCTCTCGGTGTCTCTCTCTTATACACCTGTTCCACCCTCCAAACACACACACAAACACACACACACACACACACACACACACACACACACACACACACACACACACACACTTTCTGCCACACATCATATTAAGCTCTTTGTTGGCTGTGATCAGAATTGAGATGTGCTCTCCCTGGGCCCGTTCTTTAAAGGGACAGTTCAACTAAAACTCCAGTCAGTGACATATTTCTGTCGCTTTCATTTTACACATTTGTCTTTTTTTTTTTTTTTTGAAGACCAGGAAGAGATCAAGTATTGGCATGTTCGATTCAAATGTGCAAGGTAGGTTGAAAGAGACACATTACTTGCAGCACTCAAAAAAGTTTAGTTCTTGGTATGAATGATGTTATAACTTAAAGAACGAAGATCTTACTTTTGTACAAACATTAAAACATTTATTATCTGAAAATAATAAAAACCAGCCCTTGCAAAATGATAGAGAGGTGAAGTCACAGGTGATAAAAGGATAACGTTTTTATTTCTCTAACGTTTGCAGATATAGGGACTTTCACATTTTCCTATAGGGCTTAGTCTAGGGCTTAGTCTAGGGCTTAGTCCAGTATTAATGAGGGGTAAATGTGCTCCAAGTACCCAAAGTCGTCCTTCTTTAATGTCTAAGATGGATTTTTACCAAGGTTGTCACTGTGGATTATGGCACAAAGGAGAGTCACTTCACTGTGTATAATGGTTATTGTGGACAATTTATGATCTCTGTAGTCTCCATCTATGTATCGTTTTGAGTAAATAAACCAATAAAAAATGATTTAGGTGGCCTATAACATATTGAAATGAACCTGCTGGCAGAGATGCATTGTAAAGGTTGTCTAAATGATTACGGGAATGAAGATGGAGGTGAGTGAGCGCACGGTGAATGGGCGATTCCATCACCTGCTAAAATCAACCTATAGCTCAGAGTTCCCCTTTAATCTACGTCCCGATGTGCACTTTGTCAATTCTATTAGATCACGCTGTGTGTGGTATGAACACAGGCACGCACACACACACACACACACACACACACACACACACACACACACACACACATACAAACACACACACACACACACACACACACACACACGGAGTGATGATGATAATGGTGAGCACCTCCCTAGGTGAAGTCTATTCAGTCACAGTGGGAGCCATCTCAGACCTAATTATGCTTGGTTTGGCGTTTTAACTGTATTGATCAAAACGCTCAAACAAACGAGAAATGCTTATCAAGCTGGAAAAGAAGAGCCCTCAGGAGTTGTGCGTGTGTGTGTTCTTGTGTGTGTGCTCCACAGGAGTGAGTGAGAGTGATGGCATAGGTGTAAGAGGTGGTGAGATATTGGTGGTTATAAAAAAAAATGCAATTCGTAGCTTATGAGCTATTAATTACAGCCTATGCTCCTTCACCCCTTTTTACCAGCCATAAGAGTTACTGCCGCACACATACACAACCATATATTTCGACACATATATGCTCACATATGCAGGCCTCGGGACGTGCACAAACCAAAGCAACACATCCAGGATCATGCACACACTCGCACACACAACACAAATTAGCTCGTCCATGGCAGGCAGCACTAAGTGTACAATACCCTGCTCTGATGAGCAAGCTCCCGTCGACCTTGGAACTCTCTGGAAAGACAATGCAAGGGGAGCCATGCTGCGAAAGGGAGGAGGTGGGGGTGGTGGGAGTAGATAAGGTGGAGGGAGGGATGGAGAGAGGGAGACAATAAATGAGAGAAGGAGGGAGGGAAGGAGAGAGAGAGTGTGTAAGTGGTGCAGCTCAGTGTAGGGCAGGAGGGCAGTGCTCCCTCCCTCCTCTCCATCTCGGCTCATCTCGAATGCAAATGTGGTTTCTATACGGTTCCTTTGTGCCGCTTCTAACTGCTCCAGAGAGAAGCAATTACAACTGCTCCATTCACTCAGAGAAGGAGAGACACGCATGGATAGAGAAGGGTAATTAATAAAGAGATAGGAGGGATGAAGGAGGAGGTGAACGCGTACCTGTGGAGGATCTTCAAGTAGGATTTGAGCGTGTTATTGATTGAAGTGGCAGCTTTGTTATCGACACACAAAGTCATCGACGCCAAAGCTGACCTGGCTCATGATTTCTGACCAACTACTCTATGAAAGGTCAAAGGTGAGAGGTCATTACATCACACGTGTTATGGGGAAAGGGCGATATTACTCTGTGGCCCTCACTCATTATGCTACAGTCGTTATTTCCCCAATCACTGTTTCAGGGCGCTGAACCTCGCAGAATTTATTGAATCAATAGAACTCCATCTAGATATGACATCACCCTCCATTCCTCTCCATCTTCCTGCAGACGGATAGTTCTAGTGCCAGTGCCATATCCTATTGCAGTCACAGTGGCCGGGCGAGGAATGGTGGGTGTTTTTATGGCAGTCATTTGGGCCGCTAATATGTCATCTCCATTAGCCGACTTTTAACACTCGCAGATAGATGGCCCTGTGACATTTATCTGCGCACGGGTCGTATTTTAGCTGTTAAATGGCTGCCGATGTGCAGAGTGCGTGCAAAATGAGTGTGTGTGTTTTAGGCGTGTGATGGTGGGGTTGGGGAAGGAGAGGGAGATGCATTGACTTTTAATGATGCTCTATGCAATAGCACTTTAGAGGTAATAATCACAAATACAATGCAAGTCGTCACCTTTGACCCCTCCTCTCGCCCGGCGCGAAAGAGAGAGTAGGGGAGGAAGAGGAGCTGGCTGCGAGGTCGAGACATCTTCCTCCTCAACAGTTGGATAGCTGAGATACAGTGAGCCGGGGCATGCAGCGTCAGCAAAAAAACTACAAAAGGGAACAGCTAATTAACTTAGCGGTCTATAGAGAGATGATGAGGGTTGAGGGGGAGAGGTATATGGAGGGAAATAAAGAGAGAGTGAAGAGGAAGAGTGGTGGAAAGACTCTATGGGTGCAAAGTAAGCACAGGGGCCGGTAGAGAGTTACACAAGATAATTGCTCATATGGATTTTGCCATTGTTGGCTTTTGTGAGGTCAAGGGGGTGAAGCCATTCCCCGCGGTGGCTTCAGGTGAAAGTCCAAATGAGCTAATAATTTAGACTCATAAACTAATGCTAATATTGAGGCCCAAGACACATATTGAAAAGCATTAGAAAAGATTCCTACCATAAAACCAGCTGTAAATATGATATACCATCTTGTCATTTAACTCGTCACATACCGCTGAACCTTCCCCCCCCATCTCATAAAAATACCCTCCACTCCGCCGCATCAAAAAACTGAGAATATGTTCCGTGTCATTTTATGTGTTGTCTACAGCAGCTCGGTCACCTGTCCAGAAGCATTGAAGTTGACTAATGTGACAGAAAATTAACAATTAAAAATATCATACAGGCTCAGAGCCACGGTAACGTGGACCGTTCACAACTCAGTGGACACCCTAATTGCTTTGAAACACAATTGGGTTTGGGCTTTGTTTGATGTTTTGGAGGTATGAAGCGCATCAATGCACATTGGAAATTGAGTTATAAATTACAAAGATGAAATAGACATGTACGGTGAATACTCAATATCCAAATGCTGGATGTTATCCGCGACAAAAAGGCAGATGGGTGCATGTACACACACACAAAAACACAAGACGCCACCAACTTGAGGTTGCATTTAATTTTGTCTGAAAATTGACTGGCTCTGAACCAAGCAGTGTACGCGTTTGTGTGTGTGTCGTGCTCTATGGCTGTCATGGGGTACGTTGATAAGGTCAACCTTTACAGCAAACAGAGATGGAGAGCTCCAACCACAAACCACTGGGACCGAGGAACTGACAGGGGATGAGGAAAAGAGAAAATGTTCATTCATCCACAGCTTTCCCAACAGTGTATACGTGTTTGTGCTCACAGCTGTCAGTGTGTTTTCACGTGTCTGGGTCTGTGTTTGCCGTATGAATACAGCTCAGTGGCTGCGGTGTGAAGTCACTGACAGCTTCATTATGGCTAGTGCGCAAAGGGAGACAGCACCATCCAGGGGAAGGAGAGAAGAGGACAGAGACAGGGGACAGGCCAGGTTTACTGTTGGACCGGCCCGTGTCAGTCCAGCAGTTGGTAGAGGGGGGGGTGAGGACAGCTGCCGTCTCCTTTAATGAGCCTTCGCTTCTTTCATCAGCTTTCAATTTACAGGGCTGTCCTGCACTCTTGCACTGCCCCCCCATCTCAACCCTATAACACACACACAGTATGAAGCTGTCTTGTTTCTTGCAGGTGATTCCCAAGAGTAGTCTGTAATAGTTGAATTAATTTGCTGTCTTACTTTAATTAGACCACCTCACCTGGGACAGGAATGACATGTGACCAGCACTGAGCCTCTTCCAATATCACAACACTGAAGACATTTAAAATCCAACTGGTAGATATAGACCTTCTAGATAAAGATAGCAGGTTGTAAAATAGAACAGTTTGTTGTACAGGCAGTTCTCAGTGTAATGGATATACTAAAGAAAATAATGTTGCAGAAAATCTTGCCTTAATGAAGTTTGCAATGTTCAGTTTAGGTTCTGGTCAAGGCATTTACATTAAATTCAGACTTAAATATATATATAAAAGAAACATCTCACTAAAACCTTTTTTAGGGTTTAGTAGTCACATTTTCACTGTCTCAAAGGGACATTGACAGTTTTGCAACATACCATAAGTGTGCATTAATTGTCACTGACAATATAGGGTGTATAACATACAGACATCTTAAACCCTGAGCAGCTTAATGTTGAATATTAATATGGACTCAATTGCATCAACTATCCCTTAAAGAGAAAAATAACCTTACTCAATTTTCAGCACAAACTACAGTGTAAATCAAGTTACCATTGCAGACTTGTAACCCCCTGCTGTATTAACTCAGAGGCTTTGAGGTCCTATGATGTCTACACTCCCTCTACTGGGCTCTAACAATACAGCACTGTATTCAGGAAAACAAGTGATGGGACAAATTCAATAAGATGTTCAATTACTATTCAAGAAGCAAGACCTTTTTTCATCAAAAAGACAATTTATTCATCCATTAATACATCATAAAAGTATTCAAATATTTGTCTAAAAATCCTAGTCTACAATTCAAAGCTCATTCCTTGCCAACATAGGTAGAGCTTCAGTGCGGATAAAAATATACATAGGAAATGTTTAAGAAATGACCATTATAGTGTGCAGGTTTATTGTACATTTTTAAAAACATGATTTCTTTTTTAAATACACACTAAATTAAATGACTTTGATGCTCAATGCTTTGAGAAAAAATAAAGCACAATAATAAAACAACAAATGTCCAAGTTGAATAGTGAAGTAGTTTGAAGGTTAAGAAAAGAAAGAGCTCCATGGAGGATCACCAACAGCAGACACTGCTGCTGTTGACGAGTGGGGGACACACACACTGAAAGACAGCTGAACAGCTGGGAGTGTCTGTCATGATTCTAAGGGGACGGGGGTCCCTCGCTCTGGAGTGTCCACACTCTGACAACCTGTTGAAGAAGAGCTGCTGTGGGAGGAAAGTGATGGAGGGGTCAGTTTAGCATCAGACATTGAAAACTATTCTTCAAAAAAGATGTAAACTTGTCTGTCCAAGCGTTACCTTTCACAGTCAGAGTCACAGGAGGCCGCCTTGTCCTCCGAACTGCTGATGCATCGCTGTATTGCTTCTGCCACCGTGTACCTTGTCTTACCGCTCGCACACCTCTCTATCCTCGTGATGCTGAGGTCTGACTGGAGGAACAGATGGAGCCGGCTGTCCGACAGCAACAAAGGGTTTTCAAAAATACTAAAAGAGGAAGGATAATTATTACATTACATGTTAGACGCTTTTATCCAAAGCGACTTACATACTCAATACTGTACAATCGCCACAGGAGCAATTTGGGGTGAAGTGTCTTGCCCAGGGACACAACGACATGCTGACTGCAGTGGGGTTTGAATCTGTGACCCCCTGATCAGAACACTAACCCTTTATTATTTATTTTTATATAAATAATTATGGCACAAGTCAACCAGTGAACAACTTTTTTTCTTTTTAAAAATAGTTAAAATACAGTGAGGTAAGGTCACCTTCAACAGGGCTATTGCTTTCAGCAGATTAATTCTTAACAGCCTTTTAAAGAGGGGGGGCATAAAAGCATAGCTCTATATGGCATTCTTATAATTTGATTGCTGCCATTATTTTAGCAGCAACTCACCTTTCTAAAAACTCCTCGAAGCCCTTCATCCTCTGTGCGACCTGTCCCGGGTTCTTCGAACTGAAGAAGGGGTTCCATGACGGCAATTTGGGCAACTCGCTGAACAGAATAACCAACCAAAAAAAGAAATTGCTTAGAGAAACCTATTGCATGCCAAATTAAAGTCAATAATTGGTTTGAAGCTGAGGTTTGAACATACATGATCAGAGCGTTCTGTTCCAGACAATGTCGCAGCCAAACAAACTCACTGTAACGCCGTCTTACACATGAAGACTTTTTTCGAAAGCACATGCTATTGGTCTGCAAAATAACAGAAAAACAAATCAATACTTTTATCACAGTCGAATTTACCAGTAAGAAATTCTCCAAAATGCACTTACATGTAAACAGATCTCATAGTCGACATGTGTGTGCCAGAGGTAATCTTTTAAGAGCCTTGGATCTTGAACACAAATGCTGATTATGTCCTACAAAATTCAAAAAGGGTTCAGTTACACATTGTAAAGATGCATGCATTTAAAATAAACACACATGTGCTTCAGCAAAGTTATCAAAATGTAAAAAAAAGTGGTGACTGCACAGATTCAGCAAGGGAAAGTGTGAAGGAGTATGCTAAAGCACTTACAGAGTTTGACAGATTTTCCAGCATACTTTCCATGGCATGTACAGAAAAACCTTGAAAAAAAAGATAGAGATTTCAATGAAAGAATGTTTCAGCACAAACAAATGATTTCCTGTGGTGAGCCATGAGATTGAACATGTTCACAACAGTTTAAAGTTTATAATAATTGAATAATAGGATCTTCAACCAAAGCCTTTTGTTATCAATGATCTGATTTGGCAATTTATACTTTAAGGCCTCAAAGTGCAAACATTTGGAGCAGATTTAGATTACGAGGAGAACAAAGGACAAGGGGGGCCCAAACACCTTAACACACACAAACATTCAGTTCTGCTCAAGAAAATCAATGAGGCCACACAATAGCCTCAGGAAAAAAACAGGGTCAAAAGGGTGCTCGCTCCAAGTAAAATCTTAAAGGAGCCACTTATTTTCCTCAGCAACTATGCTTATATAATAACAGATTACTTTGCTACAGTGCACTAAACTAAAGCACTGAATTATGATCAAAATAGGTAAATAAATAAATAGGCAAATCATCTCAATTCAACCCAACTCTGATCCAGAAATAGCAGGACTGAAAAAATGCTCTAGTCCCATGTAGTCCTAAATCTTTAATACAAATTGGGGTTATTTTAATTAGGCCTAATTTTTAACAATAAAAGTATAACCTAAAACGCCAACGAGCAATCCCCAAGGCATTTAAAAAACATTTTTTTAAAGTACATTATTTCAAGAAAAAGGGAAGAATATAATTACCAATAGAGTTTAGCAGGCACTGACATTATTTTAAGTCAATTACATTTTACTACAGTTTGTGATAAAACCGTTATGAACAAACTACAATAAACGCGTACAACAACGCAACACTTTTATGTAACTTTAATTCCACATGTTTTGTATCCTACCTTTCCCTCTTCACTTCCCGAGCAGTAATCCGGTGTTTATGTACCAAAAGGAGCAGCTCAGTAGGGTAGCTTGAGGTTTAGCACTGCCTGGACTGAACTTCTGCTCACACAAACGTAACTACTCAGTGCGACCTTTTCCTCCTTGTTGTTCACGTCTTGTCGTCTTCGCCCTATTGTTATAAAATATACAATAAATAAAATGTGGTAAAAAGTGAATTGCGATAAGGTTACTAAGCCACACACAGGCAGAATGATACCCCTCTTGTGTAAAATGTGCTGGCTACGTGCTCACTGCTCACCTGTCTCTAATCACGTGGAGAAATCAGTTTAAATGAAATCACCTGGTGGGAGGAACCAATGGCACGTAGTGAAAATGATCAATGAGTCAAAGCATTCAGTTGCAGCCTATGATGACTAAACAGAAGTATTTTAGCATAGGTAACATTTTACAGACTAACGTAAATGTTCACTGAATAGAAAAATGTGAAGAATCAAGTAGCTATTTGCAAACTTTATGAATTCTGGCTATTGCCCTCATTTTTTGTTGAATCCCAAAAATACATTTTCCTTACAGACACAATACCTGGTTCCCTTTAACCCATTTCGCTGTCCAACTCTCCATTGAGTGACAACCACAACACTTGTATTCAAGACAAGAAAGAGTAGTTCAGGTCATCCACAACAGTAAGAAAGAAAGTTTACATTCAGCAGGGTGTAAACTGTGGCTGAGGAGGTAATGTATTTTTTACACCAGGCAGGCAAAGTAAACACTCCCCATATAGAGAAAAAGAGATAACTGAAATAAAACAGAGACCTTTAGCTTATTTAAAACCAAGACATTAAGGGGTTAATTTACCCGGGATTTAAGATGTAACATTTACATTGGTCAATTGTTTTTCTACCAGTCACTGTTACTCCTTTACTGAGTCAGTTTTTGGCAAAGTTACTCTGCTGATTAAGAATAATCCTCTTATTATAGGTCATTTCCTGCATTGCTATCACAATTGAAATAATACTGTTAACATCTGTGCACTAAAATTACCTAAAATTACGATTTAAGGAATAAATCAAAATGTCTAACCAAAGTCCTCAGGAGTAAATTCTAAAATCCTATCCAACCTGGAGTGTATGCAAACACTAGTGTGCCAGGACTCATATAAATACCCTTCACCTCATTATGGTCTGCTCATTTGCATATAAAGGGCTCTTTATCTTTGGTCAGGTCAGCAGAATAGCATTGTGGGGAACACAAAGTCCTTCCATTCACTCATCATGAGATCTTAAAGCACAGATTTTACACAACTTTAACATTACATGTATACCTTTACTCTTCAGCTTTAACCTGATATTTATACAGCGATGTGAACAAATCATAGCAATATTTTCAGAACATGTTCCATTACAAGTGCTTGATCATGGGTTTTATTGTTGAGCTATCATGAATAGGCTTATCTTGTAAATTAGTATCTGATGATTTAACATTAGCAAAAGTGATGTCTGTGCTTCACTGATTGGAGATGTGACTTAATCCAAAATATTCCAGTAAAAGATGTCCCATTTGTTTAATATATAACATGTTTACACAAACCTGCCATCATATCTCTGTCCACTTTCATGTGGGGGTTCATAGTTGCAGGAAGAAAAGCTTTCAGACGAAATGTTTGAAGGATGCACATCACTTTTGTACTGTCTTAAACCTTTCCTTAGAATATTTTATGAATTGTAAGGTGTCCATGGGTGATTTGAAAGGCGCCTCTAAATAGAATGAATTATTATTATTATTATTATTGTCATTAGTGACTTTTCCACAGAAAACCCAAAAATGAGTGGGTTATTTAGGAAAATGGTTTTACACTAGTGCCCAAAGGTCCAAAATCCAACTCCTATGCCAATCATGAGACTGTTCTCCACACTGCTGCAGACATGCCGTCTGGCCCGAGAGAGATACCGATCACAGCTGAAGTCAGATGTTTCTTAAATGTTAGAGCTGAAAAGTGTGCATGTGAAATGCGGATATGGCAAAAGTACACACATCCTTTACTCAAGTAGAAGTACAGATACTCGTGTTTGAAAATACTCTGGTAAAAGTAGAAGTACTGACTACACTTCTTTATTCAAGTGAAAGTAAAGAAGTATGGGCTTAGAAATGTACTTAAGTAAAACGTACCCATAATCTGTTTTAAAGGGTAACTTACTGACCTCACTTTATATTAATAGAACAATAATGTCATTGTTAGATAATGAATGTATCGATGCTAGGTACGCAATGACTCTAAACAATAATGACCACGCCATCAAACACAGATTAAAACTAAAGTGACAAACCTGTTTTTAAAATGTAAGAAGTAGAAAGTACAGGTATTTGTTTTAAAAATGTAAGAAGTAAAAGTAAAAAGTAGTCAGAAAAAGAAGTAGTGGAGTAAAGTACTGATACCAGAAAAATCTACTTAAGTACATCAGAGTAAGTTCCCACCTCTGATGAAAAGATTTCCTCAGGTTAAAGTAACAATGCCGCAATGGAAAGATATTCTGTCACAAAATATGCTTTTAAAATCTTACAAGTGAAAAGAAAAGAGTGAACTGGTTATTAAGTATGCAACCTCTCAAATCAAAATGCTTAAGTGCTGTGGCCTCAAATCTGTGCTGAATACTGTAGGAGCATACGTGTGCAGCTGCAGATTCAGTGGAGGGGTTTAATGAGGACATCTCCATTGACAACTGACTACTTGTACAGTACATACAGGAGGCGTGTGGCGCATTGGATAGAGCGTTGGTGTTTGGATCAGGGGAGCACAGGTTCAAACCCCACTGCAGTCAGCATGTCGTTGTGTCCCTGGGCAAGACACTTCACCCCAAATTGCTCCTGTTGGGATTGCCCACAGTATTGAGTATGTAAGTCGCTTTGGATAAAAGCGTCTAACAAGTAACATGTAATGTAATGTAACATGTTGTTTCAGTATAGGGCTGAACGATTAATCGATTTTAAATCGCGATTTGAAATGATGCGATTATCAAATCACAAAGCCTGCAATTTTTAACTTTTTTTTTTTCTTCTTGTGTGTCAGTCATCCACACCAATCAGAAGTGCTGTGCTCCACATGTACCAGCCATTGTTAACCAATCAGAAGTGGCCCATGATAGGTGATAGCAAAGTATTTTTGAAAGTGCCTGCCCTTTCCAAATGGCTTCCAATGGAGCTTTCCTAGATGGTTTGGTGAAACAAACCATCTGAGTCAGGTTAGTAATGCTCCATCACGTTTTACATCTATTACAGGGTGAATCTTAAACTGAAGCTTGACTTTAAAGCAACCCAACGGAAGTTTCATGTAAGTTTAGTTCTTTCACTCGTAGCTCGGGCTGCGGGGGTGCTAGAGACGGGAGCATGTTGATGCGACCTACCTAGCCGGAGATATGGCTGCATTTTACCATAAACTTCCGTTGGGTCGCTTAAAAACAAATATCGCAAATCGAATCGCAATATGTCAGAAAAATCGCAATTAGATTTTTTCCCAAAATCGTGCAGCCCTATTTCAGTAAGTAAAAAGGGTACATTTCCATGCATACTTTGTCTTGGACCCTTGAGTTGTCTCCAGTGATAAACATGTGACCTGTAAATCACACACGGGTCATACATTCTTTGTGGTCAGTTGAATAATAAAGTTATAACTGTGTAAACATTTTCTCATTGCTGTAGTTTCATTGCATTAAGTGGCATCGAGGCAAGGATTTAAATTTGGATACACAATGAAAACAAATCAAATCTTACGGTTTCAAACGATACAAGTAAATGTTATTCTTATTTGTCTACATTTCCAGGTTTCCAAAAAATCTACTTGATCAAAGCGTTTGGAAAAAAGTTGCAAAAGTTCAAATGAACATTTATAGGTAAACTTATGTATTGTATTTGGCCAACTCATGACGACATATTTATTTTTGAAACCATGAAAAAATAAGCAGTGACATTTTTGTTCACATACAACTTTATTTGAACTTCAAAATAATATTTAGAGACAGTATACAAAATGCACTGTAGGACAAAACGTTAAGACTATTGTGAAAGACCAGATTCTTACGATATATTGCGATGGTTATAGAGCAGGTGGTTGAAACCTTAATAGACCAAAGTAACAATTTAGAATTTACAAACTGTCATCAGGTATGAATATGGGCAGTGGTGGGTTCAATCAAAGAATATAATTTCCAAACGGCCATCGCATTAATCATCATATGATATACCGGAATACTTTTGTCCTTATGCCACCAAACCCTGCGCTCTTTCAAACAGTTCAGCTATTATTTACAACAACATATTTCTCCTCAACAGCCATACAATGCAAGGGCTGAAATATCTTCGAAAAAAACTAACATAGCTAAAACTAAAAGGCAAGCCTGAGGAGAACATTCAGTCCTGAGGAAAAGGGTGCGAGTGGTGCAAAGGGACCAGGCGACAGCACTACTGAGCCTCATCCTCTGGACAGGAATGCCATGTCAGCCTCTCCTCGTAAAAGGAAATTACCACCTGAGGGCAGCGAGTGTTGGCCTCACGGGCCGGGACCAGATCGGCTTCATCTGAGTCTTTCCTAAGGAGAAAGGAAATATTACAGTAAATGCTGTTTCTTGTTTACAACAAATCTTTTTACCCTTAAGCTCATTGTTATCTACCTGGAGCCTTATTCTGCTACAGCAGCACTACTGGGCTGAATGTATTTTTTGTAATCTCTGAGGAAACAGTGCTGGCATATTGTGATTTATTCAAGGGAACCTTGGAAATGCCCAGGAGGCCAACTGGCTACTCAAAGTGAACCCCCCCCCGGTTCCCAAGCAGAGTCCCTACTGAATAAGCTCCCTCCGCCTGAGGATAAAGAGGACATCTCCCTCTGTACTCACCATTTCATCAAGAACATCAACTCCCCGCTACTGTCTGTTGCGCCAATGATCCGTTCTGGGTCGAGGTTTCTGGCAAATCCACGTGGTTTCTCAGGCTATAATCATTGACAACAATTGCATTATTCATTTTGGATTGCTCTAAACACCAAGATAATGTTTACATGTCATATCTTTATAAGATTTATCAGATTCTGAAAAATAATCCTAAAAACAATTGGTGTCGTATCTCATGTTGGTTTGATAGGTAGGTAGATAAGCGCTTTGAGCAACAGGAAATGCACATTATTATTATTATTATTATTTTAGGCACATGAAACTGTCCGTGAACTCACCACATCTTTCTTTTTGGCTTCTGACTCTGGCTCTTCTGTTGATAACTTCCGCTTGACGGGAGCAGGCTTCTCTTTGACATTCTTCTGTGCTTCCAGGAACGCTGAAATCAGCTCTGGACAATCGAGGTTCTCCTCTGGCTCCCAGGTATTGTCGGCCCTGAATAAGCGGGGAGAGGGTCACCATTTGCTCTCCACCTCCAGGGATTTCTACACAGATGCTAACATAGTTAACTAACTTTCAATACAGAACAACAGATTATTCATGCAACCAAGATGACTAAAGACAAAAGCATAGCACGACCCCATACCAGGGAAGCACTTCCAGCTCAGCAGGGGGAGGGTCCCAGGCAACTCACTCTGTAAATCCTTTCCACTTCAGAAAGAACTCAACTTTCCCGTTGACAAGGCGTTGGTCGAGTACTTTCTCCACCACAAATTCCTCAGGCTCTTCCTGCGGGTCCTGAGCATCCTTCTTACCCTTGGTATTCTGCTTCTTCGCCATGTTGTTCACTAGAAAAAAGAATGCGTGTAATAACTGCTAAGATTGTTTCAAATCACAAGCTACTGCTATGATTCACATGAGATGAACCAACACTCTCCAAGTAAGATGAAAAGGCCATAAACTAACTATTTGTAATTACTGATGCCAGTGTTACTATTAAGTAAAATGTCTATGCAAAGTCAGGTTAACGTTGCAACAACACTTCAACCACAATGCAAATCTAGCACAATCACAACATAATACTATGTAGGTTAGCATACTTGCTAATTGTAGCTAATAATATTGCAGGCCTTGGTCGTGGAGAATATGTAATTGGCTTTACTGTGGCATCTGCAATGCAATGTTTATAACGATGCATGGTATAAAGAAATAACCTTAGAGAGTGATGTTATATTAGCATTTGCATTCGTAAATTAAAGTTAAGGTTACGCTAAGATACAAATGCTCAAGGCCCGAGAAAAATACAAAATCCAGAAATAGCCACTTGTACTTTTAGCTAGCTGACATGAATGAGGCTAAGTCAAAACATTGCAAAGTACTGTGATATACATTGGCATAAAGTAACAACTTAGTCACGTAAGCAGGTTTAAACAGTACAGGAAAGCTAGCTAATAATATTGGGGTAACGTTATATCTCACTTTCTGTGCAAGCTGCGTTGCCTGCTTCACCGTCCGACTTGCAAAAGAAAAGCTATCGTTAGCTTGCCTGTGTCAATCGTTTAAAAAAAATTAAGCCACGTGTTGCATGATGGAGTGATGCAGGTATGAAAAATGAAATACTTCTGCATACGCACCCTTAAAACAAAGAGGAACTGCTTGAATGATGCCTCCGTACCACGCGGTCACAACCTTCGCTTTATGTATTGTGTGCAGCAGCAGTACTAGCAGGCGCCAAAAGCTAATCGTAGGTTTTCTACGGGAGCTATATAGGAAAACGCGGTTCGTTATTCACATACCTTTGTCTGCTCCTCGTGGGTGGGTGCCATTAGCCCTCCGCCCTTCACAGGTTATGGCAAAACAAGGAAGTGTTTAAAAGGCAAGGTCGGTGTATAACTACTTAACATTGTACTACAACATAAAGGGAAAGCTGCATAATAATCAAAAAGCATAATTAGCTCATCAGTGCTGTGTATTAGAGGGGATTATGCTACTAAAACAGTGACACAATAATGAGACAAGCTGTTTTTTTTTCTTCTTTTTAATCAGAAAAAACAAGGTCAGCAAGAGCATTTCAAATTCCCTAAGCAAAATCATACTATAAACAGTCAACAATCACCATGCAATCAAACACATTTGCCCTCATCAACAAAGAAAAACAGTTTAAAATGTATACAAACAAAAGTAAACTCTTGGTCAAACCAGAAAATTAAATACACATTTGTGAGGGACCAGAAACAAAATTCTTCATGAGTTGCACTATCACTTTTTTTTCTCCGGTCAACGCTCACTCACTCAGCTGACTGTATAAAGATGTTTTCCATGAATAAGATGGCAACTTCACTAAATACTTTCTTCAACTCTCAGATAATCTCAAATAAAAAAGCAACATCCAAACAACATTCAATCATTAAATAGTTGGTGATTGTAATTTTATTTTTTCCAGAAATGGGATGGTTAGGGTCCATTTAGGCCCACTAAAATTAAAAATGTGTAATGAGTGCATTTAGGCTCCCTTAAAAAGGGATATTTTTTAAATCCAAAATCTAAAACCAACTAAGGCGTGAGGTAGAATATAATCTTTCCAAAACGCTTAAGTAATTTAAATGAAATTGTTATGCAAAATATGTGCTTGAAACAAATTATTCAACATTAATATAAAAAAATTGGATGGTAGCCACTTAAAAACATTTTTGTTATGATTATGTGCATTTGTGGATTGTGTGCACACACAATAACCAAAACACTTATCCAATGCAAATTAAGGCCATGTTAGTTTAATCATTGGTATATTGTATGTCATCAAGACATAAGGAAAACAACATTTCAGTATACATTTCTACTGAACATAACATGCCCTCAAATATCTGAAACAAATCTGTAAACTTTAGATAGGCAATGTCCCAATATTTTTACCACTTTGAGATAACCTTAACGTTAAGAAAGAAAAAAGACACTGCCATCGACAGTCTCATGATGCATATAAGCATTTCAGAAACCTCAGAAACTTTAATAAATACAATCTTCAACCTCTTTTTTTATACTGTATAGTTATACATTGAGAGGCAAGATTACATGGAAACAAACAAATCCTCCTCCGAGATCTCTATCCAGTAAGTGTCACACTGCTGGCCATGTTGACTTCAGATGTCTGCTGGTCTACGTCTGTTTGTAAAAACGCTAGGACTCAGTGACTTTAATGTTAACAGGCACAAAGAGACTGGTGGCACTGGCAGCAGTTCAGCTTATCCCTTAAACTGCCCCGTGTGCCGTGTCCATGTTGAATAAGCAAAAATGTCCAGTGTGTAAGCTACATTTTTCCCCAAGAGAAATTTTATTTACAGAGATTTTTGTATTTATTGATGTTCTGAGTATTCTTTCCTGTTCGCAGCTTTTGCCAATTTAGGCTCCCAACAGCGGTGAATCCACACACACTTTTTGAAAAGAGGAGATCCCAAAACCATAGTCAGGCAAAGTAAGTTCAGAAATATCCAAAAACCTAAAAGTTCAAGTTTCAGTGGCAATATTGCATCATTGCTTTTTCTCCTTCTTCCTCTTGTCTGTTTTGTTGCCTGTTGTTGTGGAGACAGCCGGCCGTCTTACAGGCTGAACTACAACCCTCCCATTAGCCCCGCACTGCAGGGTGAATCTTTCTGGGTTCAGGGGCCGTCCTGAGTCGTCCCTCAGCCGGGCCACGAGGTCCCTGGTCAGCTGCTTTATCTGCTGGCCCACAGCACCCATTGTCTTGGCTGTGAGCTGTTTCTCCCTCAGTAGCTTGTTTCTCTGAGCATGCAACATCTCCACCTCCTCCTGTAGCCCTGTGATGGCATCTAGTTTGCGCTTCCTGCAGTTTTGCGCTGCCAACTTGTTTTTTCCTCGTCTGCGGATATCCCTCAGTAGGGTCACCTGATCAGTGGTGAAGCCGTGACTGTCGAGGACCTCCAGGAACTCCTCGACTGGCATGTTAACAATCTGCAGGACGGAGAACGGGATGCACATAGAACGGGCGCGCATCTCATCGCGACTCATCTCTCTGTCGTGGAACCGTGGCTCGTCATCCTCAACATCGCTGAGGGGCTCCTCTTTGATCCCTTTGTGAGGAAATGTTACTGGTGGCTGGTTGAAGAAAGCTGGGGATGAGTAGCTGTGGTCATGCCAAACACTCTCACTCAGATCTACAGGTGACCATGTTGTGTCGTAGTCGATGATGCCTTTTGAAGCGACTGAATCCACCTCACTGCTGTAGCCTGTGGCTCCACACTCATCCTCACAGTATGAACTGGAAGACGATGACATCTCGGAGGAGCCTGGACGAGTGAGGAGGTAAATACGGATTAGTAACAATTTCTTATGTGTAGGCAAAAAAAGCATTTCATCTACTAAGTATTCGTAGAAATGTAAACAAACCTGGGGAGACAGGGCCTCCAGAGCTGCTCTCCAAAGAGAGACCTGAGTCGGAGTCCAAGTCCTCGAGGACCTGGGGGTCTATGCCCTCCAGAGAGCCCATCAGCTGGGTGTCCAGGCCTTCCAGCCCTAGCTGATTGATCTGGTCAAACACTGCCTCGTCCAGACAGCCACTCAGTGCACTATTCCCATTGCCAGTTAAATTACATACTGAAGCAAAGGGGAGCGCAGCCAGGCCCATTGCCATCCCTGGTGATGCGTCTGATTGTGTGGAGCCCGTGGATTCCAGTCGGAAGAGGGTTCTCTGTTGCTGGGTGACTGGCCTGGACTCAGCTCTTTCAGACGCCACGCCAAACACTCCAGCACTGGTGACCATAGCGTCATGCAAGCTGACATCTTGGCTGATGGCACTGGAGATGTCTGAGTCGAGGTCTGACAGGACGCTCCGTGACAAGCGAGTCCAAGTCCTACACATGGGGCATATCATTTAGCTGAAATATTCAAAGAACTAGTAGATCACAGGACGCTAAGATTCTCCATTGCAACATAATGATGGGTCATATTGTACATTATGCAACTGAATCACTGTTTGAAAACCAATATTATTGTCAAAAACTAGGGATCAATCATTATGTTTTAGGGCCAAATATAATGCAAATTATTAGTATTCAAGGAGACCAGGGGTGTCCAAACTTTTTTCACCGAGGGCCACATACAGAAAAATATACAAAGGGCTGGGCCACTCACTAGAGGTGAGGTATATTGCCTCATAAGTTAGCAAAATGAATCAAATGTAGGTACATTATGCTTAATACTTGAATATGCTTTAAGAAAAACAACGGCCTACATCACAGCTCTCCATAGAGTTTTATTTACTTTGTTAGCACCTCATTCCTTAAAACAGGAGCCTCAGATTGCTTATCAGAAGAGGAAATAGAAAGGGTTTATTTCAAGCGTGTTGTGAAAATAAGATTTGATAGAAAATGTTTTCAACTAGAATTGACTGAATGTTTGAAAAGTGGGCTTCTTAACACATGAATACTGTGTAATATCTGTTTTCATCTATATTTAAGAAGTACAAGACAAGCACAAGTTTCCTTTGTGGGCTGCATTTGGCACCCGGGCCGTAGTTTGGACACCCCTGCTGTAAACCAATATTTGGAATAACTTTAACCAAGTAGGAGTAGAGGAGTTATAAGTACGAAAAGGTCAGCTAGCAACTTGGCTAGTTTACGTATTCCAAAATGCCAAAAGCTACTTGCTAATAGTGGTTACATCAGTAACTATCAATACTAATGGCAACAAGTTACAAACCCTGTGATTTTGCAACTTCATCATGGAGCGGATTGTTGTACTTATTACATAGCTTTAGCTCAAGATGCTGCCTTACGCTAGACACAGAGCTCCACTCGTTCACCAGAGAAGATCCCTTCTGTCTTAGCATGCTGTGGCACAGTGGTGTTCAGTGTTAATTGAGTATTACTCGTCTAGTGCATCCGATAGCGGTGAGGACAGGACATTGAGTAAGGCTAAAGAGTGATGACTACAGACAAGAGACACTGGCCGGTGCCACCTGAAGTACCACACTTTTCAGTACGTTTATTGGCAAAAATGTTTTATGGATTCTGATAATCATAAAAGAAATGCTATATATCATGGTCAATTCCCTATAAAATACATTTCTTGGCGACTAATAAACATAAGAAAACTAACTTACATCAAGGTCAGTAAGAGAGAGTAAATTGCTCCAGTGCTGTTCTATATCAATGGTAGGAGGATGCTGGCGTGCTGGATCAGACAGAGCAGTGATGCCTTCAAGCAGACTCTGAAATAGGAAAAAAGAAAAAACATGGAAAACAACAATGACAGCATTAGTCTCTAATGGGAATTATAGCGCTTGTGCTTAAAAATCATACCACAGTATCTGCTTGACTAAAACATAAAATACAAGTGAAAAAAACTGTTGAAAATGTACAATTATACTCTTAAATATTTTGGAAAAGCTAGCTAGATTACTGCCCTGTGAGACAGACTGTAAGGATTGTGCTTCAACATGCATAATCATACACATTGATCCAAAAGCCGCAGTCATCAGAACTGCGCAATTTGAGAGATGAAGTCATGTGAGAGCAAGAATTGTCTGGTTAAAAATAGGTACTATGTAATTTTCAACACTCGCACGTGACTTTAGATCTTATGCAAGCGTGACATAGAGTTTGAATCAGACTAACAAATCCTGTAGTGTGTACTTTTAAAAAGGAAAACCAGTATAGCTACATTTCAGTTAACTCAAACATTTTAAAACACCAATGTGCAACATTTTCAACAGTTTTCAGAGACGAATGAAGGCATGTGTGACAAGTCATACCTCTTGCTCCAGTGTGGAACTGTGAGCCAGCTGAGTGAGAGGGGCGGGGTCTTCCTCCTCTTTAACTTTAACATCCTCCTCCTGGTAAGGAAAGGCAGGTGTAAACAAAGAAAAATAAATTAGGGGTCAAGACAGCTGACATCCAAAGATCTTGAAGACGAGTGGGCTACATTTCTGGTTTGGTGACCCCAATCCAGGTATTGCAGATAATTAGCCAATATTTCACGGATCTGGTTCGACAGGGTAGACAATTGTTATAATAAGCAGCTGTTGTTCTGGAGGGACCAGCTCAACAGATTACATTTAACCCAAACCTAACTCAGCTTCCTGTCAACCCTGGGAAGGACCTTTTGTGCCCAAGGTAAAATGTGTTAGCAGCTGTATTTGTGTAATAAAGTGGGGCTTATAATGTTTTAACATACAGGGTAATTACTCTCGGAAATAACCCAACCCTTTTAGATGTTGTAAGAAAAGCCTGGTACACAATGTACAGTATTTAATGTATGCCATCAGCTGACAGACACAATATTTGTAATGCCCAAGTGATAACAGGGGGTGACTTCTCCACAATTCCAAAAAGTGAAAGACTGATTGTTGTTTTTGACGTTAATGCTTGAGGCAAAAATATGTAAGACTGTATTTTAAACCATCCCAGATTTGCCTGAGCTTTGTCTGAGCTTGCCAACGTCTACTGGAGTTGTTTCCAGCTTCAAATAGCCGAGTGAATGTAGATAGGTATAGTCTTCTTCTTTGAGGCTATGTGTTTCTAAAAACACAAAATGTTAGCTTAGCAGTTATACTATTAATTGTTTTAGGTAAGGATTAAAAAGGTATGTCAACATTACATTATCCATGTGAACAACAATCCCTGGAGAGGGGGCAGTGCTCAAGTATGGACCACCGCTTTTGTGTAAGCAAACAGGGTGTGGGTCTAAGCCTCACTTCTCCACCTCTCAAGGCCCACAGCTGGCGGTTGAGACTGAAGAAAGGGGATAAAGTTACACAATTGGCGACATCAACTACCCCCAGGACATAACATTCACCAGGCAGCTGTTTCAATGGATTGCTGGCTCAGCCCAATATAAAAGGTCTGTGTTTGAGTACAGTCTTAGATATATAATGGCAGTCACTGATTACAGATGGTAGGTAACACCAGAAAATACAAATCAACACATGTTTTAATTTGTTATCACTGGCAATTATTTTTAAAAGTTGTAAATAACAACAAGTGAGTGTACCTCTAAACCAACAGTTTTAAAGCTGTGTGGTCCACCAATACTATAATACACTTAAAAGGGTCTTGTGAAGGTAAGGCTAATGTTATCTGAAATGCTTAATTTCCTGAGTGAAGGGTAACAGGTGCAGCTGTGTAAGCTGAATACTTGTTATGCTGGTCAACTGTATGGCTGTCTTATTAACTGGTAATAATGATGAGTTACGTTTTTAACAACACCAGTTAGGTATTGTTTTAACTGAGATACCAAATGACCATGATAAATGTCCCCTAATCTAACTAGGCAAGAACGTAATCACTGATCTGCAACCTGTTACCCAGTACTGCTAGAGCCATACAAAGAGAAAGTGAATGCACAAACAAAGTGTGGCCATAACATTGTTTTTCTTCTTGTTTCCTTGTGCACCAGGAATTGTTGCATAGTAATAAGTTACTTGTCAGAAAGAGACACCCATCATTTAATAACATGGGTTAGTGCTGCTAGTTAGCATTAGCTGTTATGTTAACCATTGAGGAAGTTTTAACGCTTGTGGCGACTTCAGTACTTTAGCTGGGCAGCCTATCGTCTTTGTATTTATTGCAGAGTCTGTTTGCCTTTATGTTGCACACACACAAACACTTGCCTTTTTTAGAAACCCGCAGGCTCCAGGGCTACAAGGCCTTGGTCCGAGGTCTGGGGATGTTTGGCACACCTCTTGGCCTCTCTCAGGCAGGTGTTCACTCTCATCCCGGGCCTCATCCCCGGGGTTTTGTACCCCTGAGCTGGTGTCAGTGTTGTTGCTGGTTGAAGGCCCACAGTCAGCCTTGTCAGTGGCAGACACTTGGTGCACCAGCCATGCGTTCAACTGTGTGGGGAACCGTGGTGAGCCAAGGGTCCTCACCTCGTCTAGCAGCCGGCGACTTGCAAAGAAATAGTCCAACTCAGGACATTTTGGGTGCACACTGTATCCGTCAAGATTGTCTCTCAAATTATGAAAGGGTGTTTGAGTGTAGGCTGAGCTAGGACCCAAGTTAATTTCTATCAGAGGCGTATAATAGCCGCTTAAGTAGCTGTCGATATCCACACGAACTCCAATCAAACTGAGTAAGATCGTTAACTGAATCAGGCCTTCTGATAAGTATTTTTTCGCGATTTGCATTTTCTAAACACTTTAGATCTGCAGATAATAGCGAAATACTGACCCAACAGTTCCTCTTTCCCGAATGGACAAAGGGAGAAATGTAACAAAAGAGCACGCCTTCCCTGTCAGACAAAGAGGTCCGCCTGTACCGGCGAAATCGTTAGATAGCTTTGCTAGCTGTTAGCAGTTAGCTATCAGCTTTAATAACCGGTTATTGGGATCCTCGTGGCACAGACATAGCAAAAACGTTGCTTTTCTGTTATTCAACCGCGACAACTAGCTTTCAATAGCTTCCTGGAGTTTCTAATTTAAACAGAAAATGAAACATCTGAGAAGCTAAATGCTGTCACCGTGGTGTGCTGCTACTGGGGAAACTTCGGTTCAAGATTTGCATAGCTCATACACATTGGTCACAAGCGCTCACCACAACAGATTGTGATTGGACGATAAGAATGTCCGTTAGAAACCTGACCAATGAGAGCGAGAGACTGTTGTTATCTACCACCAGCCCTCACCCCCATTTACAACAACACATTTGTGTTCACAGGAATAATAAAGGGAACCGAACTCATTTCACTTCAGGAAGACATATAATATGTCGTTATGTGTTGTGTTTATCCAACAGATCAATGATCTAAAGTTATTTCGCAGGAACATGCAGTTCCGGTACGTTTGTTCTACTGACCTGATTTGTCCCATGCCCATGTTAGGACTACTGGTTAAGGGCTGAATTACACTTTGAACTTGTTCAACTGTGCTGCAGCCTATGTAACTAACCCCCTCCTCACAAAGGGGCAGGCCAGTAGCGGAATCCCATTGTCTGCAAAACACCTTAACAACTGCCTTAAACAATTTACTTCATACCTTACGACATCTGTAATGTATACAATCATACATGTTCTCTCTCTGTAGCTGTAGTTTTGGGGTCTTTTATACAACATTTGAATGTATCCAGAACATTTTACATTGTGTATTATTTGTAATAATATGTCTTTTCTACTAGATATGTTTATATTGTAACAGCAATATGTAAATTGTAAACATTTATTACGAATGTTACTTGTAAATTGAAATAACTTTTTAATGTTTAATTTGTAATTTCACGTATTATGTGCATGCCTCTTCTATTAGCGTTCTATTTTGTGTCCCTATCTTCACTTTAGCTGTAACAATGCAAATGTACCCTCTGTGGGATGAATAAAGGTATTCTGATTATGATATTTGCAGTTCATTTTTTATTCCACCTTTTAAATAATGTAATGCCTGTAACACAAGAATTTCCCAATATGGGATCAATAAACTATCTATCTATCCATCTATCCATCTATCTATCTATCTATCTATCTATCTTCTTATTATAGACACATGCATTTCTAATCATTTGGTCTACCTACGCTGTAGAATGTATTATCTCTTCGATTTACACACGGCATCTATTGCACGTCTGTCCGTCCTGGGAGAGGGATCCCTCCTCTGTTGCTCTCCCTGAGGTTTCTCCCATTTTTTCCCTTTAAACTGTGGGTTTTTTCTCTGGAAGTTTTTCCTTGTACGATGTGAGGGTCTAAGGACAGAGGGTGTCATTTTTCTCATACTGCTATTCTGCACTAACTGTGCTGTTGTATTTGCTGTAAAATGTTTTTACTGTAGGGTACTTTTTTATTATATGTACAGCACTTTGGCTCGACCAAAAATCGTTATATAAATGTGTTATATAAATAAAACTTGATTTGATTTGATTTGATGATCCTTGGTGCAAAAGTAGTCTAAAAAGGGGTACTTTCAAAGCTAAAGCTAAGCTACATTTTCTTTAATAATATTTCAGTTTAAGGAAACAATATCACCATGGTTCTAAGATAGAACACGTGACTGGACACTTTTACCACACAAATATATTTTTCAGCAATTTATACAATCATATTCTTTGAGATGCTGAAATGTTGTTGTGATGTAATGACGCTAGCTCAGTTTATCCTTGGCTGGCCTTGAAGCAACCATTTGAATGTTAAAGTCTGAAGTACAACTATATCGTTTTCAATACTTCTATGGCTGTCCATTTATAATAACTACTCATCAATGTCATTGCCCATAATGTTCATGCACATTTCCCCTTAGTCTAAAAACAACAACAAGCTGAAGCTTTTAAAGTTGCACCCCCCAACTGAATAAGATAGCTCCTGTATGATCCAGCACAGTCAACTTCAATGCAACAGAGAACAAACTGATCCTGAGAGGAAATGGAAAGTCATGCAAGACGAAAACCACATGCACAAAACAGATGATAAAGGTAACACAGCATCATGTTTAAGAGGAGCCGCAATCTTTCTTCCAAGATCTCAGGCTTTTGGCTTTATCAAGACCATATCAAGAGGGTTGATTTTATGAAACACAAATGACATCCACTGTCTCTGTCTCTCTGGAAAAAAAACCCCTGGAAAAACCTGTTTATTTATATCGTTATCTAAGGCCTTCTCAAACTTGTTATGAGTGTTTTGACAACTTTGAGTTTAATCAGTAAAACAGAACCAGAGTACAGACTTCAAATTAAAAACAAACATTGATTGCACATTTAAAAAACATTTATTGTTGAAGACAAACGTAAAATGCACACTGTACAACAAGTGGTGGAATTAACATCAATATGCTTTACCTTTGAATACACACTTTACTAGAAAAGTGAAATATCACATGAACATTCATTTATGAACACATTCAGAGCATTTCCTTTACATATAGTATTGTTTTATCTTGTAATGTTAATTTTAATCATCATTTAGATGTTGAAGCTTGTCCAAGGTGGATCTTTTTTATGTTGGGATGTTAAACAACATGTCATTTGAAATCTTCAAAGTGACTGATACAAAGTGAATCACCGGTTAAATAAGTCATACTCAAATACATACCTTACCAGGGTGTGTATTACGCTGTCGGCTATGAATACAATTAGTGGAGGAAGAAGCATTACGAAAAAGTAACAATATCTATACTCTGTTATGTAGTACTGCATTTAAAACAAAAGTAAAAGTAGGATTTAAGATATTTGCACCTATTTATTTAGGCTACCAAAAGTACTAATTCAGCATTATGGCTCATTTGTGAGAAATGTTTGATAATTTTGACGAGTTCATGTGTTCACTACACTTTAATGTGGCAGTTGATAAGATGTGCCTCATTTTAATGACAGTCCTTACCAGGGCCGTCCCTGGCCAACTTGGGGCCCCAAGCGACATAGTGAGATGAGCACCCCCCCCCCCCCCCCCAACCGACAGGAGTGAAAACATTTTTTTTGGAAACAAAGTACTTTGCAAATATAATTCCTGTTTATTATTATTATCAACACAGTAACTTTTTTATACAGTGAGGTAAATGGTAAATGTGCATGTATGTCGTTCAGTATGCGTTTACAGGTGAATACGTCTGCATTTCCTGCCAAATACTAGCCTCAAAAAGATTAAAATATAATTAATGCAAATGAACTACTTCTACTAATAATAATAATCATAATCAATTCAATAATATAAATACTATATTATTTTTATTATGATATAGTTGTAATATAGTCAAGACAAAACATGCTTATTACATGCTCAAAAACTGATATTTCTTAAATCTGTATTCAAATGTAGTTCCCTCTGTCAGCAATGTATCAACAATACACACACATTTCTATCAGTATTTCTCTGTGTTGTGGTTGACATGATGAGGACTGTTAGGAGTTAAGGGGAGAGGCTGAGCATCACCATGAAATGTGCAAATTGACATAAAAATGAATAAAAGGGGAACAAATGATCCATGTTTTTTAGGCTGTAAACTTTAACTGTTATGTAAGCCAACTAGACAGACAGTGTATCACTCTTCCTCCTGTACATTAGCAGATAAAAGGCATCAAAGGGTGCGCAGAGAACTGCGCTGAGAACTGCGCTGAGAACTGCGCACAAGCCGAGCTCATAAGCCGAGGCCCCCTGCGCGAGGCCCCCTGCGCAAGGGCCCCCTGCGCAATGTGAGGCCCCATGCAGCCTGCATGATCGGCCTGTAGCGAGAGGGATGGCCCTGGTCCTTACTACCAGGTAGATGTAGATATAATGAACGTAATCATGTCTTAGTTGATTTATATTCATGCATAAATAAATAAATCTGCAAAGTAACTAGTAACTACTGTTATGAAAGAAATGCAGTGGGGTAAAAAGTAACTACACATTGGCTTCCAAATTGGAGTAAATTGCAGTAAAATAGCATGAAACTGAAAAATTAAAGTATACTTCGGAATTATTTTAGTAAAGTGTATGAGTTAATCTATTGAGTTAAATTCCACAACTGGATCTGATCATATTGTATAATTGTTAATTTTCCACTATTTCTTTTATTTCTAATTATGTGCAATACTTCCGAAAAAATCTTGCATAAAATTCACAGCATTAAATGGAAAAACTCAAGTACAACACTTATTATATTCAAGTAATTATATAAGTAGCCTTCATTTACTGAGTTCAAATCCCCCACTGGATCCAAATAATCAGAAACAGGAAACAGGTCTGGCCACAGCAGGCTCTCAGGCTCTCAGTCATCAGCTGCACTTTGCTGAAGGACTCAACTCATGCGAGTCAGAGATCTGGATCATTGCGACCCCTGCTGGTGAACAGCGGTAACATCAATGATTATCATTTTAGGTCGCTCTTCGGGATTCCACATTAAATCAAGTAATAATACAAAAAAAGTAACTCGTATTTTGTAGATTTCTGGTTGTAGATTTGAGCAAGAGATGTTTTGTATAAATGCTTTATATATTTAATTTAGATCTCTATTTTGTTGCGTTTAACAGTCTGATGGCAGTCTTTGTTTATAAATAATTGTACCGGTTACATTTAGGTTTGTTATTACTCTATAAAACAATATAACAAATCCATCATGATACTGACAGTACTCCACCATAAACACATTGTGAGAGTAAGGTGTTGAAGCCCAAATAGATTTAAAACAACATTTCCTCCTGGTCTTTACTGCACTGGTCTATTTCCGTCTTGGCTGCTTTACTTGAGTTTTGCTGTGCTATGAAAATCCACCTTAATCCTTTTGGAAATAGTCTATACACAAACACAGAAAGTAGTATTAAATTACAGGAACAACAAGGAGCGGTCTAGTTCAACAAAACAAGTGTAACACATTGCAGCAGAGTCCTTCAGGGTGAGTACAAGTCCTAGTGCTGACAAGTCAAAGTGCCTAGTATCTGACGCTGGCTACATCACCCCTCGTTTAAGATAGTTGCAACAGTGTTAACAGACCAATAATGTTACATTCACACAATGAGCAACTGTCGACTGATATAGTGCAGCTATATGAAATCGTAGCCTATGGTCCATCACCGGCAGGAATGTTGTCTAATAGCGTCCAAAGCTGTTTATTGTCCTGGCCCCATCAAAGTCCTGCAAAGCTATAATCAAAGCCCATTTAAAATAACAAGTGACATTTTGCGGTCCCCCTCATACAAGCTTTGCACATTTGACTTGGTGGCACGACAAATCCTGAGTATACGCGCTCCAAATTCGCGTCTCTTTAAAAAAGCCTTGAAGAGTAATCTGCTCCAATTGATCTGACGCCAGCGTGCAGTCACTTGATTAATCCACAAGTATTTTCATAACGATGTGAAACACATTTAAATCAACTTTGTGAAGTTCTGACAGATTTATTGGGGGAGAGCTCTTAAATCACCCCCACATGCTCCTCTGAGGACGAAGCTGATTGGTGGAATTTTTCATGATGTGTGGGAGGCCAGTGCGCATGCGTTCCCGCAAAGACTCATGGGAAACCTGAGGGAAATCGAGGTGACTTCCATGGAACTATTTTGTCGTTGTTATTTATTTAATTAACCACAGGATTTACAATTTGGACTCGGATTTGAAGTCCTACTTATATAAAGATCTAGAGTCAGATTTAAAGCTATGCTAAGTAGGCATACAAATCGAGTATTTCATACAACATAATAAGCCTAATTTGATCAATTTATTTAATTATTTTATATTAGACATTTGGAGCAGATCAGTATACTTTTTATTAAAAGTGGCTAAAAGAAATGTACACACAGATTTAATATGTAATTAACCTTATTCAATGATCTACATTGGACTGTAGGCTTATGGCATCGTCTGTAGGCTATGAGAATGTTGTAATAGCAAAGCAATAGAAAGTTGAATCCTGTAAATACAATCATATTTAAACAAGTAATTTTACAGGTCTGATATAAGCTCTGTATTTGAAATTGCATTATTAAATAATTATTTGAAAAATATATTTTTCAGTTAAAAACAAACAGTTGTTTTAATAATCTATGGAATAATAATACTAATAATACAGTTGAAATATATCTATCCAATTATATTAATAGTTTAAACAAGTTAACAGTTATAACTCATCTTTAGAATATACTGATCTAATTAACGTAAAGTAAATACAACTATTTTTAAATAAACGTTTTCCTGTGCAATATTATAATTTCCTATACCCCAATTATTATAACAATCATTTTTATACTGATATAAAATATAAAATACTATATCTACCCTCGTGTTTAATTGTGTTGTCAATAATTAGGCTTTTTATGAATAGGAGCTATGCCATAATCTTAATAATGTGTACCAAAATAGCCATAAAATGATTTAAATATATAGATGTATAATTGTACTAAATTACGATCTTAAAAATATTTTGCGCGGCTAAATGTAATTTATTTGACCCATGAAGTATAAATGTATTTGGAAAGTCTTGTGCATTGACTGTGACATGAAGTGTGTGTGTGTGCGTGTGTGTGTGTGTGTGGTTCAGACAGCGGAGCTCTGTCCTCCAGAGAGCAAAACAACAGACTGGCTGCTCTCTGTCTCCAGACCCCATCGCTGCTTGATTGACACCTGCGTTTAGCCAATAGAACGAACGAATCACATTCCCGTCTTCCTATTGGTTCATCGTATGTCCCTGCATCAGCCAATCACAGAGCGTAAATCAACATAAATCTCACGATAGCCGCCTTGGCAGCCTCTGTGGCGCCCCGCAGCGGAGACACATGGAAGCAATTTTAAATAGGGTTGGCTTTCCGCAAATTTAGTTGTAATAATGAAAAATGCTTTGCTATTTCCAGGGTTTTATTTCTCTTCCTTTTCAATAAGGTTTTTGTTTTAATGCTGATGGACTCTGCAGAACTCTTATACGTTATGTGTCCCACTGGTGTGCAGGAAACTGACTGCTTTGTGTTAGGCTCGTTAGCAGTGTTTCCACTTTATACCGGCAACAGTAATACATCTATTGACACTAATATAGGACTGCTGTTTTTATTACCACACTAAGCCATGTAAGACAGGATAATTCCCAACTTTTATTTCCATTTACAGTCTCTCAGGCGTACTAATATTTTTGGAAAAGTAATTGTTTTGTCCAAATGTGTTAGTGACACATTAACCACGAGGGGGCGCTAGCATCCAGGTTTTGTGGATTATAAAGCCTGACCTGTTAGGGTACAATTTAACCACTGGTTTAACTATTGAATTATGCAGCTCCATAAGGTTATTTGCTGAATGCACACATAATTATGAACATCTTACTCATAAATTATCAAAGCTGTTTTAACCGCGCATATTTGTATAGCTCATCCTCACTTTCTCCTGCCTCCTTCCCTTTCTTTCACCATCTCTCATGAGTCCAGACGCTCAGAGGCCAGCAGTAGGGCGAGGCGCTGACAGATTTTCTTTTTCACTTTTTTTCAGCTTGAGAAGCAGTTGTGGATTTGATGTCAGAGACTGAGATGGCTGCCTTGATAAAGTCGGTCTGGCGCGCAGAGATTGGCAGCCTTCTCCTTGGAAAAGAAAACAGAAAGGCCCTACATAAACAGAGGAAAATGTCCCCGGCCGAGCAGAAAAACAGATCCTGTATGAGGTGACCTGGTAACTTTGGAACAATATCAGCTCAGTTGTGTTCAGACTGCACGCAATCATGTAGTGCTGCAAATCATCCTTAGGTGTATCTTTGATGAAGCAAGTAAAGGGACCAAAACGTATATTCATTTCTGTTCATTAAAGTGAGTGAAAGCATACAGGATGTGTGTGTTCTCAAGTCTTTTCTGTGTTGGAAGGAAACATCCCTGTGCCCACTTTGTTCCTGTAGCTATTGTGTCTACTTCACTAATGGACTGCTCTCACCCTGTCTCCTTTTCCTCCCTCTTTCTTCCCCTCCTTTTTTTCTCCCATATCATATCCATGTATTCCCCCGGGGGCTGATTAAAAGGCTTTCTAGCTGGGGTGAGGGGAGAAGAGGAGGAGAGAGAAGAGGAGGAGAGAGGGGGATGGCAGTGGAGAAGAGTGGTCCTTATTACCCCATATGTCTGGACAGGAGAGGGTGGAGGTCCTCTTCCAGTTAATCAATAGAGAGACCGTGCTTCTACCCTCTCCACGTCTCTCTCTTTCTCTCTCCTGTCTCCTTTTCCCTCCACCCTCAGACTCCCCCATTAGAGATAATGTGTCTGGTATTGACACTGTGAAAGTCTGGGTACTATGACAGAAATACAGTTTTGCTCTGCGAGGCCGAGGTCCAAGTCAAAACGGGAAATGACCTGACTCATCCACTTGCTGTTTAAGCAGCTTGATTGTCTGTAACATCCTTTCACTGTTGGCCAATCACTACATTGATTTCAAATTTCACTTTTTTAATATCTTTATTACAATTAATAATACATTTAAAGTGATTCAAAGCGCATAGAAATAGCTACAAAATGTAAACATGAAGTATTGAGGATTACTCACGTCCCCTTACGAGAACATGAATGTAAAGGCATTACAATTGATTATACTGACGCTTTTTCTCAGCAAGGCACCCACTCACTATCTTCCAGGAAACAGATGTAAAACCCTTTTATCCTATTACTCATTGATTTTTATGGGTGCAAGCTTTCCATATTCATATCATTGTTGTTTGATAGGAACATAGGTGGCTTCAGAAAGTTAAGGTGTAAAGTTAAATGTTTTGGTAAAACTAAAATGTGTCTTTAAATCGTGATAATTAGCACTCTTAGTTAGTTTGATTTGATTTGGTTTATTGATAGTTCTCCAAAACACGCTGCACATGGCAACGTTTTAACACATATTTAAATCAACCAAATGTACTATTTTTTCTTTGTTTTAGTTGGTCTGTTTTTTGTTTTTCAGCAGATTTATGGAAAATCTGCTGTTATTCTGGTGTAAAAAAGGAAGGAAGAACCCATACATTTTGGAGCAACTCTGCATCACAGAGCGGATTACAAATACATTTTTACTTTAGTCAACAATGTGAGATAAGGTATGGTCCCGCAGGAGGTTTATGTTCTAATGGTGCCTTTCTAGTTTGAACACGTCTACATTAAATTACACAGTTGAAAATTATACGAAATTATTTTGGTAGAAACTAAACCAAAACTTATTTTAACCAACAATGGCATTGCAGTAAGAATGTGCACCATGTGATACAGGGGTCTTAGAAATATGCTATAAGCTTTGCTATTAGTTGCATTGTGACTTTAGAAAAGTGTGTGGTAACATAATGAGATGCAAAATTCCATATGTGGTTTATATTCAGGGGAAACAATTATCTTGTTGTGAAGACCGATAGGAACAAACCATTGTTGACTAAAAAGGGGGGATCCCTGTCTCCCCTGGCCGCGGGGATTCAGACGCACAGACTTCTGAGAGATGCCGGAGTAGCAGTGGGGAGAACGACCTCTGACCCCCCTCCCTCGGTAACCCCCAGGGTCACAGAGGGAGGGGCCTGCGCTAGAGGGTATCGGCTGTAATTGATGTGGGGAGGGAGGGAGGCCTGTGGGGGCTTGTGGAAGCAGAGGAGGGTGGGAGGGAGGGAGGGTAAACCTGAGGTCCGGAGAGAGAGAGGAGTGGGAGAGATGAGAGCTCTGGTCTGTGTCCACGGGGCTATGGTGAGGGTCTCGATCCCCTGACGGAAGAGCAGAGACTGCAGACAAATCTTAATGAACTAACTTAACCAAAAAGGGAATACAATCTAAATGTTGTTTGATTCAAACATTATATACACTGTAAACAAAACATATTGAAGTTCCTTGCTGCATAAGAAATGAAAAGTACTTTTACTGCTAATTGGCAAAGTTGAGGTATTTCAGATGGACATTTCTGTTTAATTTGAGGACACTTTTCACAGTCCAGCAAAGAGGACTTTAGCTTAGTGATTACCAAAGAATGTGAAAAAGTGGAAACCCCCTCTGGTTATTTACAAACGATTGCATACTTAAACATTTAGATCCTAAAATTAAACAGAAATGTCCATCTGAAATACCTCAACTTTGCCAATTAGCAGTAAAATTACTTTTAATTTCTTATGCAAGCTAGGAACTTCAATAGTTTTTTACAGTGTATAGTATGTAAACGTTTGTAAATACCCAGAGGGGGTTTCCACTTCATCACATTCTTTAGTAATCACTAACCTAAAGTCCTCTTTGCTGGACTGTGAACCCAGAGCCAAACGACTATTTCTCTGTTATGATAACACTTATTTACCCATATACAGACATTCAGTTACATCTGTCTCCCCTTTTGAGGTAAGGTAGTTGTCAAAGTATTGAAGTCTTTGCTAGTTTTTTGGCAGAAAGTCACAGTTGTCTTTCTTCAGACGAAAGGTCAAAGAGCACGCTGAATCGCTGGGGTTCGGAGAGAAGGAGGGGGCGAGGAAGGCAATGGCTGACAGATGTTTACAGAGGCCTGACTGCACTTCTGTGACCATGAGACGGGAAAAGGATATTGTGAGCATGCTTGTGTCACCACCGAGACCACCAAAAATCCCAGTCCCCTCCATCGTCACTGTAAGGGACATGTGGCGAATGCTGTGGAAAAAACACTGTGCTCCCCTGTCAGCCTCTTTGGCAGCTACCCTTTCCAGATGGCCTGGGTCTATCTCACCAGGGGCCTAGGTCCAGAGGGTCCTGTATAGGCCCCCTATATACCATCCATCCCAAGGATATCTACCCGCCTCAGTGTGGCCTGGTTCCTTGACTGCCTCTCTTTCACAGCCACAGGATTCCTCAGCGCTCCGTGTTCGAGAAACGGCTGCTCTCGAGTTACCGGCATCCCGGCGCAGATCGTGTCAAAGCTGTTATTTTAGAGCACTGGGTTAGGAGAGGGAAAATGTGTTCGATGTTTGTCGGGGAGAGAGATTCAGAGTTTCCTGTGCACATCATAGCACCCTGGAGAATTCTATCCCGTCACGGTGTCGAACATAAACATGTCCTCCCAAAGATATAAACACAAAAAAACAAGTTGTTGGTGTGATGGTGACAATCAGTGTGGCTAATCCAGTCTATGCTTTTAGTTGAAATATAATTCCCACTTCTTGCAATTACAATTTTGACAACTCCTGTTTGGGCCATCTTTTAATATTCATTCCACACTTCGTTACTTATAATTACACTTTTTCCATCGTCAGTCAAAAGGGAACGTTTTTGAAAATTAAGAGTAGAATTTTAGTGTTAATCGGCCGACTTAAATTGAGATTGTAGAGCTGGATTTGGTATGCGAACATATTAACGATGATGACCCCTGATTTGCCATGCTTGACTAGAGGAAAACAGAAGGTTTTATGAAGGAAAAACAATTTGCAGCGAATGTTGCCAGCTCCAAGACCACTGGTTCGTTAGGCCACTGAGACGGTATAGTTTGCATGTTTCCATCCCCGTATTTCAGGGTGGAAAAGTAGCAAAACAAACAAGCCAACAAAACCTCACAGGAAAAAATAACCCCTCAGCCAGCCAGATCCGCTAACTGCCGGGCTTTCATTGCTATTTTGTGTCGTGCATTTAAAATGTATTTAATTTCTTCTCCCAGAGATAGTAAAATAGAACCCCACAGTATGTGTAGTAAAAAGAAACAAAGTGGAAAGAATTCACCACTTCAATAGAAAGTGGTGAAACCTATGATGAAAATTAAACTAAATTATAATACACACCTGGAAATGATTTAAATGCATAGAAATAGGGAAAGTTGTTTTATATAAGCAATCCAGAGTGTTTGTCCTGCCGGTGGTACAATATTACGGTTCTTACAAACCAATTTGAACAGGAAATACAACTCATAAATAGAGACAAAACTTCAAAGGCATATTAATCTGCGGTTGTTACATGATAGGCTGCAAAAGCACACCCCTCCTCTCTTGTTTAAAGCAACTGATCCCCATAGCTAATACCCATGATGGAGCACTCCCTGTGTCTCTTCGGCCTCCATGAGTGACACCATTGTGGAATGGGGAGGAGGTGTGTGTGTGTACTGGGGACACGGTGCTGGTTTCACAGGACTGTGACTGGTGGAGTGTAACGCTGATGAAAACTTCATCCAATCTGCTGTGTTCATGATGGGAGAGCGGGGAGAGTGACCCCTATCCTCCCCTGAACCCATTGACCCCACAGCACTATCTCATTCCTTCATTCTTCTCCTTCTTCTCTCTCACTTCCCTCTTCTTCTCCTTCTTCTCTTCTTCTCTCTCACTTCCCTCTTCTTCTTCTTCTCCTTCTTCTCCTTCTTCGCCCTCACTTCCCTGTCCTTATTCTACTTTCCACTTACTCAGCTCGATGGCCTGCATGCATACAGGAAAATGTTATGAGTTCAGGTATAGTTGCCATTGATGATAGCATTTCTGTATGAGAAGCTTTTTTCCCCCTGCTGACGCTATATACATGCTCACATGCAAACATGGAGCGCCATCTATTCCCTCACATGCATTAACACCATTTATGCCAGCACATAAGCGCTACGTGGAGTGTATTTCAGCCAGCCTTTGTTTGTGAATGGTAATGGAGGAGCTCCTAAAGGGAGATGAAGTGGGAATAAATGGAGGATTTTCAGCTTGTTAAACGGGGCATTAGAGGGCTTGTGACTGGGAGTTGTAGGCCATAAAACCCAACGGTTCGGCTGCACTCATGTTTTAGTGCATTGGCTCATGGGCTGACAGCTTTGCTGTTTCGGTGTCGTTTTGGGCCATGCCTTGGGGCATGCTTTACGCTGCTCATTTGGCACAGCGGCACTTTCAGGACCCACCAGAGGCAGATTTAGGGAGATACAGAGCCCCTCGTGGAGAGTGGCTCCTCTACACCAATCTGAGTGATATAAAACAGTGAGCAGAGGACGAATGTAAAACATACATCTTGCTGTTTATTTGGTTTCTGCCTTGGAGACTGCGTGTCTCACTTTGTCTTGTGTTTTCTTTTAATCTCCACGTTGTTGCAGGTTTTAAGCTTCTAAGCCAGATGTAAAGCTAATTGGGTTAGCGCTAGATATGATTTGCTATCAAGTTTCTGAGAAACAGGCAGGCATGTGTTTGAAATCTGCACATCTGAGTCCTGTGCAGATGCGGAGGCATACATGTGAGCCTTCAGGCAGGCACACACACACATTTATTATTTTTCTCCTTGAGGCCTGGAGGTAATTTTAGGGGCGCTTAAATGATCTAGGCTGCCATAATGATGTCCGCATGCTGACATATTTTCCCATTTTCAATGAAGTATTCCTCTTGTCTGTTCTCAATATAGCACCAAGCCATCTGGAATAACAACATCACTTTAAGCTGCAGAACCAGGGAGGATAAACAGATGAGGAAAATAAAAGAAGAAAGGAACGAGAAATCGGTACAAAAGGCTCGCTGCTCTCTGATTGTATCTGCGGTCAAACATTCCCACTCACTCAGCAGTTCTTATGAGAAATCGTTGGATTTGTCCATGCTTTATATCATTTTTATTAATCTAAAGGTCATAACCGTAGGAGTACAGATTTACGTTCATCAGCCTGATCGCGTTCATCTGATACATCAAGACATACAATTCAGAGATAATATCAGTATGATGAAAGGAGGATGTTCTTTTGTGGGTAGCAACCTTATGTGATCCAAATGAGATGTAACTGTGAGCAACAGTGTCCGGGCAACCATTCTGAATGCTCTGAGCATCCATGCGAGGCATTCAAAGAATCTGTGGCCCGCCATGCTGCATGAACAGCCTCCTGGCTGCTTTCGCATATGCACAAAACTGTCAGCAGGCAACACATCACAGACAGAGGCAGGGACATTCAGCAGAGCTGCCTCTCTTCCACAAAGGATGTCTGCGTGCCTGTGTTTGATTGGTGTACACCCAAGATCAATGGGGTTATAGAAAGACAATAAACATTTTCCCTCTCTAATTACCAGTGTAAATAAATAGTTGGCTAAACTATGACCTGCAATCAGTCATGAATTCAAGATAAAACCCCAAACCTATTTAAAAAATACTGCTATTCAAAGAAAAAATTGCTTTTCATCATCTGCGTCTTACTTTACCGAGAAGACAAATAGAAGTTAGATAAACTTAGATTTCCTGTTGGCAATACCCAGGCATGTTTTATCTTTTTTCTTATATGTCATTAAATGTAAGTGTTCTAGTGCTTAATGGCTTTATTTTCCCTCGTAACCTCTGAAATGTCGCCTTTTGACCCCAATACAGAAAATCAGAAACAAGCTGGAGAGAGACAGAGTAATCAGACTTCAGAAGATGGAAGCAAAGAGAAAGAGGGATTTCCTCTCTGAGATGATACAGTCATCCGTCATAATAGCTGTCACAATGATATGGTTCAACAGTTCCCATTCCCCCTTCTGCGGTGTGTGTAGTGTGTGTCTGCACGAACACACATGTGAGCCTGTGTGTGTGCACACAAGCCTGATCTCATGGCATATACAAAATTAAATTACCAAATTCCAGTAGTAGACGATGTACATTATTCTTATATTTTACTTGAGAAGAAGTAACAATACAGCAATATAGAACTCCATTATAAGTCCTGCATTTAAAATATAAATGAAAAGTACAAAAGTACTATCTAATTAAAAACAAAACATAATATATAACAAAGATATATTTGTATGTAAACTTTACATGAGTGTAAAATGAAAAGTACAATATTTGCTTCGGAAATGCAGTGGAGTAAAGTTGTGAAAATAAAGTACCAGTATCTCCAAAATGTTCAAATATTGAATGACACACTCACTCCCTGCTGCCTTCAAAAAAACAAAACTCTTCTTATCTGGTCAGTATTAAATGATGAATTTACTTGAATATTATAAATTACGTTTTTAAGCAGCACTTTGATGGTTACATGATTGGACGAGGTCAAGTTTTTTTTAATGCTTTGTATGCTTTTGGGTAGTTAAATACAAATGCATTATATCTGATAGAATGATTTTAACTATAAGGATGTAACAATGGAGTAAAAGTACAATACTTCTCTATTAAATGTCGTTAAGAAGGCATAAAGTAGCAAAAAGCACAGTACATTACTAAATGTGTTTCCCCAACTGCATATAATATTGTAAAAATCCAATGTTGTATGTACTGAAACTTTACACATGATACAGTACATTGTATTGTTCATTACCTGTGCATTAAGATGAGTGAACCATGGCAAAAATCTTGACTGTAACAAACTGAACTGCAACTTTTTACATGAAACATAAAGTCAGATCTTTTTTTAGTATGTTACAAATATTATTACAATACAGTAATGTACACACATTGAATGTAAGCAGTTCTCAAACCTTCTAGTCATTCCAAGTATACAACAAAAGCTCTCATCTCAGTGATTCAAACGTGCCGATGTTCCCACTAAAACGCCGCATTGTGCTGCATGAACCAATAGAAAGTAAATCAAACACACGAAAACCAGACGTGCTGTTCAGTTGACAGTCACTTCATCATTATCCACAAGACGGGACTTTGTCTGCTTTGTTTTAGTGACCATGTTAAATGAGCTCAAAACAGATGGGTGCTGTCTCGTAGCCAAAGCCTTCTCTATGAGAGCTATGTGTGTGTCCTGTGCAAGTGTGTGTGTGTGAAGGTAAGCGATACGCAGTTTAGTCATGTACCAATCTCCCTCTGCGTTTGTGTGTGTGGCTAATTACAGCTAAGATGTATGCACAAATCTGTCTTTCCTCTCTGGCTGTCTAACTGTCCAGCTGTCGAATGTGCGGATGTATTTGTGTTTGTGTGTGTTCTGGTGTGCAGATGTCGTTGGGTTGTCGTCCTGCCAGTAACAAGGGCTTTTGGGGAGCAAAGTGGAGGGGAGGACAGGCAGGGGATTGGCAAGGCCTTGAGGTGCAATCCACAGGGAGTCAAGTTGTGAGTCTTAATGCACGTGTGTGTGTGTGTTGTTTCGAAGCAAAAGGTTTTTACGGGATGTTATTCCCATAGTTAGAATTTCCAAATTCGACATGTATGTTCTTTGTCACACACACAGTTTGTGTATGCAGGTTGAAAAACCTGATCTTGGATGAAGTCATACGCAGCTGCTGCGTAGCTGACAGACAGTTTCCGCACCACAACATGGGGCCCTATGGTCCGCCTGTCAGGCCGATTGACAGGTGAATGACACCAATGAGAGCCAGCCGTCCCTCCCCCTAGGAGCCAGGCACTGAGTGACAGCCAGTAAGGAGCCAGAAAGAGTGTCTCTGAACCTGAAAGAAATCTCTTCAACTCTCCCTCTTTCTCTTTTTCTGCAATGCTCTTCGCTCTTTCTCCTTCTTCTTTGCCTCCCCTTCCTCTTCCTCGCTTTGGCTCTCCGTCATCAGTCCCTTTTCAAAAAAAGTCTCTTTATTTCTTTCTTTCTCTGGGGGTATTTTTTTCTTCCACTGAAGGCCTCTGCCTTTTTTCACTCTCCTCCCCTCTCTTTCTCCCTTTCACTCTGTCTGTCACCGCTCTGCACTGTTTTCTATCATGGTGTTACAGGGTCTAAAGGAGCAGCTTGACTGCTTCTCAGTTCTGTCTCAGAGTCAAGGAAAAGTTGTGTAAACTGGGTCAAAATAGGGACAGGGTTGTGTGAGAAGGACTTCAGTTTGTGTTTGAGCGGAAAGACACTGACAGTTTGAGGGTTGTTTGTACTGGGCATACTAAATCCTTCTGTGACCCCTTATCTTCCTCTGTCTGTGGACACATTCCTAATATGAGTTTTGCTCATTGTAAAGCTGGTCCACCCAAATTCCTGCAAAAGCTGCTGGGTGAGATTTTATTAGAGTTTCTGCATTTTTGAAACATTACACGGGTGAGTTACTTTGATGCTCAGTTTGCTTTAGGAATTCCCCTAGTGTGCATCCCCACCCTTACCCTCTGGGCCTCTGCACTCCACTCCATGCTCCTCTCACCCATCGGACCCAAAGTAAGCCCACCCAAGTGCCTTTCAGCCTGGCACTCTGCCCGCGGCCTACACACCCATCTGACCCCGTAGCCACAGGCCCATTGCCCCGGCCCCCTTTGCACCCGTTGACCTCTCACCTCCTGACCCACTGTCTCACGCTCCCTCTGGCTGTTTTTGCCATATCAGCCCACCACCCACACTGGCCTTCAACCTGTAAAATGTACAGAATTTTTTTTGGAAACATTGTTTTTTGTACATGTGCGCTGCATACATTTAAGTGTGTGTGTTATTGGGGAAGGGGTTTCCAGCAGTGTTTAATGAGGCTTGGTATGGATGTCAAGCAACAGAAGAAAATCTGCTTCCCCTGTCTCTCCAGCTTCTCTCTACTATTAGCCAACTTCAACTCTGCCTTCCAACCTCTTTATCTCAATATGTTTCTGTCTCATTTGTCCATCACGTCCTTTCAATCCATCTTCATCTGCATGGCGTCTCACTCGCTCAGTCAGTCAATCTCTGTTCCTCGCAAGCATTTATGTGTCTCCCGGTGAGTCTCTCACTGTCTGTTTCTGTCTTCTTCTTTGTTATGTTTCTCAGTGTGCCTTCTCTTTGCGTTGTGAGAAACTCTTAAGGGTCTTTGTTACGAGCTCGAGTCACTTCCATGGTGACCGGCATTGACTGACAGCTCTTACAGAGGTCTCTTCATGGCAGGGGCCAGGGAAGGCATGAAGGAATGTGTGAGTGTATGTAAAATAGAGAGTGTGTGTTTGTTGGTGCAACATCTGAGCATGTACAAGGATACATGTGTGAGTGTTTTCTGCTCACCAGTGTGAGTGCCTATCCTCTGGTGGGTTAATTTTTCTTGTCGAAGGGTTACTGTGATGTTTATCTCAGTGACATAGACAAATAAACCAGGGCAGAGTCAATCTGAGCCAGGCAGTCAGTGCAGAGCCTTCTATGGTTCTGCAAAGTCTGTTTGTTTATCCTCCATGTTTCCTTTGAACCCCCCCACCCCACCCCAAACACACATATATGAACTTATATAACCAAACAGAAAAAAGGAAACAGAAGTGGAACTAAGTGTAAGTGTGACGAATGAAGAAAGAAATGCAGCGAAAGACTGATTAATATAAAAAAGACCTAATGAACACTGATGGGGTTCATCCAAAGTTTGGTCACCACGTAGCATTGAGTTCTTTCAGTCATGCTCAACTCCCATGCAAAGAGAAAACCCTGCAGGCACTATCTGAAATCTGACGAGGTGAAACAGAAGAAAGCGTTTACATTACGTGAGTATGTTGTAGTAATTATTTCAATCTTCGAAATGCTCAAAACAGCAAAAGAATAGGGCCCGCACTTTATCTTGGCTGAACTTTTTTTTTTCTGGAACAGGCCTCATTATTCTTTGTCAGCAATTAGAGCCAAAATCTGAGCAGTGATTTCAATCAAAACGATAACATCAATTGCTCAATGGAAAACAGAATTGTTGAAATGAAAGGCTGTGCTGTAACTACCTCGAGTGGACTGAATGATAACAAGAGGCGGGACAGGACGTGGTCAGAGTTTGACCTTTTGACTGACAGGAGCCACGCGGTTTGATGGACAAACGCGACGGACCTGTTGAGCTCGAGAATGTCAACAGGACTTTAAACTGAAGACCTGTTTACATTTCCACATTTCTCCATGTCTGCACAATGTCTAAATGATGGAGATTTGAATCCATATATCTCGTATCAATCCAAGCAAAACATCAACACCCTGGCAGTCCGAAACTCAAAGCCATACAATAACACAACCCATAGACATTCCATAGCACCCAGTGAGAGGGCTTGAACTACTGCGAAAACATTCAACATACAGGGAAGCCCCAAAAAACACACAGGTACTGCATTTGATATATTTTTAAAACCTCACTCTTAAAATGATCTGGAAGTGGGAATGAAAGCAGGTCTTTGCCTCCTTTTACCAGAAGCTTGCAAACCACATTACCAAAATACCCAACTGTCGAAAGAGTAGATTATTTTGTGGTAAATGGCTGACAATCAAAGTGGTCAAACATCTTAAAAAAGCAGCAAGGAAAACCATCTCGAACTGGCAGTACTAACAGTGCACTGCAGATTGGTGGTCAGTCATTTCAGTGTTCCAGTTTTCAGTGGGAACCTCCCTAATTTGCAAGTAATGGAGGAGAGAACGCAGATGGGCCAGCAAGAATAAGGCTCAGTCCTGTTTTATTTAAAGTGTATTTTTAGTTTGACTTATCGTGAAGTCTTTTTGAAGTCTGCAGGCATCCTTTGAAAAGTTCCAGCACTTTGCATTGGACAGAGATGGAGTGAATGACTGCAGCAAAAAAAAAATGACATGGTTTCTTGAATGTGACAGCCTGCTGCCCCATCTCTCTGAGCTATCAATCTCCGGGGCATTCTAATTATCCATAATTGGTCATAATTGGATTTAATTGGCTTTGATTGGCTGTAATTGCGACGATGGGCTAATCTGATTGGAGATCAGAGGACTGGGGGTCCTGTGTGGTTTGTGAGTGAGTATCCCGTCGCCCCTCTGCTGACCCAAGATGTTCACATCAAACGCTTGTTTGTAACACAGCTGATTGCTACCGGTCATTGCCATGTGATTTGGGAGTAGAACTACATCGCAAGTTTTTATGTGTTTATGTTGCTAGCTACAACTTCCTTGACAATGCTGTGAGTTTAAAGGAATTGCAAACTACTTCCCTGTATAAATAAATTCCCGCTGGGTATGTGTACACATCATACGTGTAAGTGCATTCATGCATCCAAACACATTCACATACACACACAGAGAGCGGCCTCAAAGAGAAACTGAGAGGCAGGAGAGATCATAAGTAAACAGTAATGTAATACAGCACTAATTTGAATCACATTTTCCTGCCCAGAGCCGCTGAATTCCTAATTGTGCATGAAGCTGTCCAGAAGTCATGCTGAATTATAATATCCCGGACAGAAAGAGAAAAGTGACTCATTTTGATTTGCTCTGACGAGGGAGTTTGAGAGGAGGAGAGGGGAGGGAGGAGATGTGTTTGTATTGGAGAGAAAAATCCCTCCTGCCCTTTTTTTTCTCACTGTCTTTTGTTCCTGATTTCGGTCTACCCGGTGGCTTGACAGGCAGATGGAAGCGATTATATCGTAATAATAAACCATGGAAGGAAACCATGGGAGAGACGGAGAGATGACAGAGGAGGAGGAGGAGGAGGAGAGATCTTTGCTCACGGGCCAGCACACGTGTCGATCAGGCTGACGGATCAGCGCCTGAGCTTATTTCCATCACCTTGACGGCTCAGACCTATATCGCACCGGTGGGAAGGAAATCGTAGTTTTTTCTCCAACGAAATGCAATCCTGGCAATCAGAGATGTGTGAACTTTGATCACACGTTGATTAGACTTGACTCAGTGTGCAGATGCTTCACACTTTGAGGCCTGATCTTGAAAGTAAACTTGCTTTTTTGAACACAATGAAACAAATTATTCAACCATATTTTGTTCTCCATGGCAGGTGCTGGAAGGTTGTTTTTTTATTCAGTTTTGTGCTGCGGTCAGGCTCTGACAGTAGCCCCGTCTCTCGCCCTGTCTCCCCTCAGTCACAGTGTGTTTAACATCTGCCCCGTAGGCCTGTACCTCTCACAGCCTTTCAGCTCCCGTTGCTGCTCGCTCAACGTCGCAGAGCCATGACGCTCTGTAGTCGCACCGAAAACAGCCAGTACGAGCGTCACCTCAAGTGCCGTTTGTCACCTTTGAACAGAGACTTGTGCTTGTACAATACAACCTGTCAGCCATCACACAGGCCGCATCAGACTCGGTAAATGTCAAACTGAGACTGCGGGACAGATGTAGCAAAGACATTAAGCACCTGCATGAAGAAAACGATGAATAATGCTGGCATCAAATGTTGAAAAAGTGTTTGTTGAAAAAAGGCAGTGATTGGAGCTTGGGGGGAAAGAGGTTGAGTGGGTTAATGTGTAGAGTGTGCTTATGCATGAATGTCAGCATATGTGTGTGTGTGTACGCGTCAGGGGCAGCTGGTCTACGGATGAGGGAGAGAGCCGTCATCCAGAGTCAAGCCCCCTCCCATGCAGCACTGCATCCTCCCCCTTGCCTCTCACCTCTAACCTCTCACCCCTCACCCTAACAGCAGCATAATATGTCTGTTGAAGGATCAGGGTAGGCAAGGTTACTTTCTGCTCACATCAGCATCCTCTCTGTCCTCCAAATTGCCTTTGAAAGCATTTAGTGCCATGGGGGGATTGGTTGGTAAAGCCTGTTTTGTTCTATTTTGCATGGCTTAAGCATTTGCATGGCAGACACCTACAATGAGTGACTACATACATTGTAGAAGCTGAGAGCCTGAAGGTGTGGTCAGAGTAAACAGAAAGACCATTTTATTGGTGGTGATTGCACACAATGTCATTGAAGAAATGTGAGTAGACTCAAAACAGATGGATTTGTTTTTGATGGCCACAGTCAGTAAAGTACGCGTGTTGCTAGATAATTAAGGCTAACATCTGTATAGGCAGGACATGGCTGTTTGGGGCGTATAAACTACAAAAAACATGTAGCAGTCAAATTTGTGCAAATAAATCTATGCAAAAAAGCTGCTTCTTGGTCAATGTCAGCACACTTCATCCAACTCGATGTTTCAACAATTACTTGTTTTTTTAGAATGATTAAAGGCCAGGTGGGCTTGAACCCGTCTGAAGGTAGAAGTTTACAGATTTTACGTTAAACTCAAAGCTGTAAGAAACTTGCCATCCAGAAGTTGACTTACATACAAGAAATTGTGCAAATATGGATAGTAGAGCAACCTTTTTTACAGTCTCTTGTAGCAGCTTTTCTCTTGTTTTTATAAAGAAATACTGATAAAAGTAGTTGCGTAAAGAATACAAAAGTTCTAATCCTGCCTACACCCTACTTTTGAGCCCCTGGATAATTGCTGCTTGAGGTGGGGACGCTAGTTGGATGTCAGACTTTGGAAAAGTGGGGGGTAAGAGGGTTTTAGATGCTTTGCTTGAAGCAGAAGGATTCCTGACTGGTAAACAAGCTGGACTTCTATTTGGTGGTTTAACCATTGGGTATTCGTCGAAATGTGGTGGAACCAAACGTGTCACCACTGACAATCATAAAAACCGACATTCGTGCTCCTACCCTGTCCGCATCTGCTTTGTCTCCCAGGTCCAGAGAGTCACTGCAGTCATCACAGTAAAACAACCATGATTTCACCCAATATTCCTGTCATGTTTCAACAGGCTGTTTATTAAAAAGCCCTCAGCCTGCCAGCAACCGCACGGCACACTCTCAGCCAAGGCGCCCAGAAACATTCATTCACATCACAACCGTCGCCTCCAATCTGTGTCTTTTCCCCTCTTTTCATGCAACTCTTATTTTCCTTCCTGCTGTTCCAATGGTGGTTTCCTAACAATGACATCATCACTCAGAGCCTGAGTGAGGGCTCGATGACCCACGGTGCACTTAAGATGCAACTTGAATTTGACTTGTTTGGGGAAAAAAAACATTCCTGTACATTTTATACATGGGTGTTGAGTCGAGGACTGTAACCGGTGTGTATTTCTGTCACACACATCAACAAGAGGTCAATCACTAAGCCCGAAACAAACACACCACACCTCCTATTTAGGACAGGATTCTACAGGAACTGGATTTGGGAATGACTTAGGATGGGAATGGCGGTTTTCCTTTTCCTCAGATGAATAGATGTCTGATTGGCACTGAGGGCACAGCGGGGCCAGCTGCTCAGTATCAGGCAGGCACTTCCTGGAACAGGGTTTTTTCCGTCCGGCTACGACAGGGGCCTCAGCTCTGATTAAAGAACAGGAGGACGAGGGACACCTGAAAGCAACAGCAGCTAATCAGACATGAGACATGCAGGCACAACACATGAAAGCAAGTTCGAGGAAAAGTTGTCTATACATGCTGTGAGAGAAACACGTCATCAACATAAATGTACATCACACAAGCATAAGCCTTTAATCAAGATGGGTACTTCTCTTGCCAACTGTTTGTCCAATAATGGTGTGTGTGTGGGACTGCTCAGCTGAGCTTGATTTCCCAATGCCTGCTGCTCCACCGGATACCACAAAAAACCCTGCTGCCTCCATTGTCTGACTCCCCAGTAATTCCCAACCCCTCCCATCTCATGATTAGTAGCTCAGCCGGTCGCGTGATCTTCGCCTGACTGACACACTGACACACTCTCCTCATGTCAAGAAAAAACACATGTTGTTGTAACGATACAAGATCTGAATTACAGATCATGGAACCACATGTCCTCCAATTTTCTCTCCAAGAAGAGCAGAGGTACATGGGAAAATAACATGTTGAGGTAGAAATGGTCACGATCACACTGATGCATAACAGGCGGGCACGCATCTCACACATATAATGCAGACTCATCGGCATAGACATTACGTCAGTTTATGAAACTGCCATTTATTGAATTGGTAGCAACTGTGTGTCTATTTTGATCTGATCCTTTGTGTTTCTATGCGGGATACTGCTGGATTAAGACAATGGAAGAGTTCAGCTTGGTATCAAGTCTGTGCTGCGCTCTGCAATTTCTCCTCATTTTCCCATTCCGAAAGGCTTTTCTACGTCTTCTCTAATTGCGATTTACACCTCGTCCTTTCAACTCTCAATCGTTTCATCCAACCATCTGGTGCCCCTTCCCCGCTGAGCTGAGTTTGCTACTAACAACCCACAGCTGGGCTCACACACATCCATTTATTCTAAAGTTAGTAGAAATGGCCAGCTGCAAGGGATTCCCAAATCTATCTCTCAAATGCTTAGCCTAAGAGACAGCCTGGCCTGAGGGTTGGGGTGGTACATGGGTAATGTTGTCCCAGCGTTACTTAGGGCTTGTTGGAGGCTGATCGCTGGCAGATGCTGTTTGTGTAATGGCAGAAGGTCACAGAAGGGTAAACCTTGGGCGACAGGAGTGCTGCAGACCTGGAGAAAATAGAACAGACGTTGTTGTAGCCATGTCCGGGACGAATGAAGAACATAGAGCAGGTCTCTTCGGTCAGGAGATCCGAACCCTGGTTCCCTCTCTTGTCAGGACCTGGGGCCTGGACACCGTCAGCCGTCGAAGGCACACACACACACACACACACACACACACACACACACACACACACACACACACACACACACACACACACACACACACACACACACACACACACACACACACTCACACACACACACTCACACACACACAGGGGATGGAAAGGAGGGGTGGGGAAGTTTGACTAATACATCTCTACTTCATAATTACGTTGCGTGCTTCCAACCCACACACACACACACACACACAGTATTTTAGCTGACTGAGTCCTTGTTGGAGCCCTTTCGCACCTCTTAGAGCTGTTTCCCCAGATCCAAATCTAACATGTCATGAGGCCAGAGGATTAATTGTTAATCTTAACAGCCGTCATTATCTGGGATCATTCTAAATTCCTTCATTCTCGCACACATGTGGCCTGTCCGATTGACTGCTGAGGAGATCCAGAACTCTTTCTTTCTCCCCAAACTTCACCCTTTTTCTTTTTCTCTCACTCCTTTTCCCCTTTCTTTTTGTTTCTCTTTAGGACTCTGTCTCCCACCTCTTACTTCCTGGAGCTAATTTTCAGAATGATTTCATGGCCGCAGAATGTGCTAATTGCAGAGAGCTGGTCTCCTTCGCTGCGGGGCTACTTTTTAGGCCTGGCATTTCACTGTGTGTGTGTGTGCATGTGTCTGCAAATGGAGGGAAACTAGGTTTAGGGGTGGGTCGGGGAGTTTTAAGGCTGGGGTACCTGTCATTTTGATGGACGTCTGAGGGACCTGACTGCCCTTGCGCCCCTGACCTCCTTCTCTAGCTCTCCACTGCGCCAACATCTCACTCTGTCAGACGGTTAAACCCAGGTGGGGTGAGTGTGTGTGTGTGTGTGTTTGTGTGTGTGTGTGTGTGTGTGTGTGTGTTGTGTGTGTGTGAGAATGTGCCAAAGAGTGACATAGAACAGGGGCTTCTTTACATCGAGACCCCAAAAGGACGGAAAACACACTTAAACTCCAGACTAAATTTCTTAGGCTGTGCCATAAAGACACAGGCCTCTTTTTGCACAATATTCTGAATTCCGACTCGATGAAATGAAAAAATAACAATTCCCATTATCATCTTATGTATGTAATTATGTCATTTGGAGGCAGGACTCTGCATTCGGTTCACTTTTTCCTATCGCTCAGTTTGAAGGTAATGAGTTTTGTCTCGTGCTTATGCAATAGTACGTGTGTGTGTTCATACACGTTTTTTCCGGTGTGTGTTCTCTGTGTTACACGCCATTATTTACACACGCTCTTTCTAATTTCACACTTCACACGCTTTCTGTCATCGGTTGGAAATAGAAAAATGAAAAAACAGGCGGCAGCGGTTGATGAAAGTGAAATTGAAAAATGAAAAGAAGTCAGGTTGCAGGGAAGGAGGGAGCGCTGTCGATGGTTTAGCCCTCGGACGCGTGATGGAAACCAATCACCGTGGAAACAGCATGAATCAGCAGACCACATCGTAACCATCGCAAACACACAGTTGATGCACACACATAGGTACAGTAACCTCAGTATTGCTTTTGCCTGAGATGTGTACTGTTAAATGAACATGATGGGTTTCCCCAGCTGCTCTAAGGTTTCATCAAACACACACAGTCAATCTGATACACAAGCACGCACAAACAGTCGCCACAGAAACCACTCCACTGTTCAGAGGCCTTACATATGTCTCCCAGTGCGCTTTTCTCTGGCTGCCTTTTCTCTGTCTCAACCTCAAATCTGCTTGAATTATTCTCTCATTTTTTTGGCTTTTCCTTCTCTCTGTGTCCTTTCCCTCCTCCTTCTTACATTACCCTGTCAGATGGTTGTGGCAGGGACTAGCAGCCGAGCGGTGGGGGTCCTGTGGTTAAGGGAGAAAGGAGGGGGGGGGTTGGCTGTCCATGTCTGTGGCTGACAGGAGCGGGGCTGCCTTTACACTGTCCAAACGGGCCGAGCCGTCACTCCTGATTAGCCCTCGTGCTGCACAGAGCCAGGGAGTCGGGGGTCTCTGGAAGCCATTACTCAGCCAGTGAGTGAGTACCCTGTCCCCTCCTCTCACCCTTCCAACCTTTCCTCCCCCCGCCCCCCTGGCTCAACTTAATCACTCACAGCTGAGGAGAGCTAGAGGAGGAAGAGGGAGAAGAGGCAGAGGTACCAGGAGAGCCAAGAGGTGGAGTCCTGGCTCAATCAGCAACAAGTTCGATTGATTTCTTTTTGAGTACACGTCTTTTCATTCCCAATAGTGAGAGAACACACACACGCACACACGCACACACACACACACACACACACAAACACACACACTGTCACATACTCACAACAGGCCCATTGGCCCCCCGACGGTGAGCTGCCATGTTACTTTGAGAGGAAAGTCTGCCTCACAGGAACAGGAAATGAAGGAGTAGACACATACACAGGCTGCCTTGTGTCACCATGGGTACCAGCAGACACAGACACACAAACACACACACACACACACACACACACACACACACACACACACGATCACCGTGGCCTATGTCCACCCTCAGCTGGAGCTTGTTAAAATTGAGACTGCTGGGCCAGCTTGTCTTTGTCAGACTTCTGATGTCACATATAAGACGATGGCTGGGACATTTTCATATGTGTGTGTGTGTGTGTGAGTGTGTGCGAACTAGCAATGGGGCCAAAGGATGCTGAGCGATGGTGACACGACAACCCCAGGCCTCCGTGTTTTCCCACAATCCCTCTTTTCCGTTAGCAGCTATCCATGATGGCTGCTGGGTGGGCACGAGTCAGAGAGAGAAACTTTAGCCGTCATCAAACGCACACTAATCAGCCACACAGGCACAAACAAGTTCACAGCTAATATGGATCAACACCGAGATCAAATGGCCAATAGCTGTCTTGTAAGCCAAAATCATGGAAGGAAGTGTATTGTAGGCCAAGTTTCTTGTTTCATAAACAGTTATAGTGCTTCTGTAGTTTTGGTGTGGTGAAAGAAGTCTTCCTAAGATAAATGGTTTCCCAATATTTATGTTCACATTCAAGTGTCAAATTTCTCTAGCAGATGTAGTAATCATGACTTTTCTCTGTCAAAGGAGAAGGGGGATGTCAGTGTGAATGGATGGGACTACAAAACATCACATAATATGCTGTTTCTGCCATTATCCCCACCGACGAATGGATGTTCATTTAGCCTATAAATGCAGTGGTTCCCTAACCTTAACCAAGTGGTTGTTGGACAACAAAGGGCCACTAACCTTAACGGCAGTAAGACTTTAAAACAATATTTAGACTCATACAGAACACAATCCCCCTCAGTCATCATCTATGACCCAGAAGGGTCTGTGTGTGTCTGCTAAGACCCTGCAACCCTCTGCATTTTCGGATTTTGCCATGTTTTGGGGACAAAAAAAATGTGCAACCAGGTGCCAGGCCTCATGTAGGCATCAAAGAAAAAGCCATAAGAATGGCACAGTGAATTTAGGATTGTTTTGCAAACTTTAAAAAATACTTTCAAATTCAAATTTGAATATTTGTAATCCAAGCAATGCTCTTTCCCTTAACCTGTCCAAGTAACAGTTGCGCCTCAATAGGTTTGACCATAGTGATGTTTTTTTTCCAACAGTCATTTGGTACGGTTTTGGAAGACACAGAGGAAATCATCGTAAAATGTTGAGGAATTCTTGGGTAAAAGGCCTCACGCATGCTCTTCAATTCAGGTACACACCACTGGAACAAGGAGGAAGGGGTGGGGGGGTTTGTAGCTGGAGAACTGAAAGAAAGACCTGTGTGATGATGGATCACGTTTCCCGCTCGCCTCTGCCTCTCATCTTCTGTCTTCTTCTGTCCCCTTCCTTTCATCTTTAAAGTGCTGCGCCCAGGTGCAGAGACGAGATGCGTTTAACTGTGTGTGTGTGAGCGAGTGAGACACCCACAGCCAGGCAGAGAGGTGAAGGAAAACATCCCTCACCTGTCGGCGGAGGAGCACGGTTCAGCTGACAGCTTATAAAGTGTGACCGCAGATCAGTTTGTTGCTCTTTGGGGTAATGGTTCAGCAGTCAAAGAACTGCGAGCCATAAACCTCAGAACGGCAGGCAGCAGGGGAACCAGAAAGATTGAAAGTGGAGGGGGCCAGACGAAGGAGTTATAGAAGAGCAGACAATAGAAGATTTTTATCTTCCAATGCCAATTACTGAAAAATCATTGTTGCATTACCCAGTTTTATGTGTTACATTTCATTATCTTTAGTATCTAGCCACATCAAAATCCATTAAGATTTAAAATACATCTGCAATAACCCTTGAGAAATCTCTATAAAAACACACATTATCCTTTTAAGTGAATATGACTGGGTCTTTTTTACAGTTAAAGTGGCAATAGACAACCTCAACATGCTGTTGGCATCTCAAATGGTATTATTTTGGCACCACTGTCACAAAAAAAATGGGATCACTTTCTGTTTACTCAGAGCCGACTAGCAACAAATATAGACGTATAAAGACTTATTTTGAATATCTCGGAGAAGCAAGAAATGTATTCAAATATATTTTATGATAATTCGTTACCAATCAGCAAACGAGTGTACGCCGTCATCTGGTGACTTTTGGAGCTAGTGCTAGCTAATTTAATTGGAAAAGAGTTTCCAGCACAGCAAACAAGACATTGAATTTTGCTTTCCGAGGTTACTTTGCTTGTTCTGCTATCCGCCCTTCACACTAACGGGGATAGTAACTAAATAGATCATTGATCGCTGATCATCTATCAGAATAACAGCGGTATCCTCTTCCTGTTTCGGTTGAACAATTGTTGACTGGCTTGTTTTGTGCTAGAAATCGTGCCTTCATTTTCCAGAGACATCGTCCATTGTGAACGTGAGGCTCATAGTGAAACTATTGTGAAATCAACACTTCTTAATTATACGTTGAAACTAAACTTTGCCACTCTAAACCTCTAAAATATAAGTTTCTTATATGAGCTGCTTCCTCAGCTACCCTTCACAATGCAGAAAATCAACTTAAAGGTTATATATTGTTACACATTGAAGATAATAAAACTTCCCTCCTCTCGTCTCTCTCGGGGTTTCCGGGCAGACAGGGTCCCAGGCTGGCATGTGACTCGCCGGCCAATTAGTGCAGAATTTGAGCATTGTAACGAGCCTGGTGGGAATAAGGGGAGTTTGATTACAACACCTAAACCTTCCTGTCGCCCCCGGCAAGCACCCCAAATGTCTCACTGACAGCCAAGTCACAGCTGGGGACAGCGGCATAAAATACTACAGGCCTCTGTTCAGTGCAATTTGTGAATGAGCAGGCCATGATGTGAAAACGGGGGGTACAGTTTTTCAAAAATGTTCAAGTATTGCTTGCATTTATCAAAGTACTAGGGCGAATAACGTATCTTTCAGAACAAGAGGCTTATTCAGAGGGCTGCAGACACAGAGAGAAATATACAAAACATAAGTGCCTGGTTTTTCCTACTTGCCTGTTCGTGCTCGGGGCTTCATTCGGAATGCATGGCGTAAAAAACATAATAAACGTTGGGATTGAATCATTCAACAGTACTGATTTGCTTGGCCAAACACAAGCTTGGAGTTTATTTGTCTCTGTTGTAGTGAATCAGAGGCTAGGAAAAGGAAAGGACTAGATTTAGTCATCCCTGTTAAAAAAAGAATTCAAAGAAAACATATGGCTCCTACAATTTGGGGATCTTTATAAACAACATTGTAAAAATTGAGTGGATTGGCACTTTACATCTTTGTGGTTTTTGATTTTCAAGGGACATTATTCATGGTTCTGGATTTGATTAAGTGGGGATGAAACCACAGAAATAAGAAGGAAAATAATAAAGTAGCCCCGTCTTATATTTGCACATATATGTGTAAAAAAAAAAGTCTATATGGCCTGCGCTCCCAAGATATTATTCAGATTCCTAAAGTGAAAACAGAACTAGGGAAAAACGCTTTTAAATATGCTGCCCCTTCTGCCTGGAATAATGTACAGAAGGAGCTGAAACTGTCAGATTTGATCACTATGGGGGAGTTCAGGTCCATCTTAAAGGCCAGAGGACAAGAAACCATTGGTCGATGTGATTGCTCTTATATACCGTAATTGAAGTCGTTTTAGAATTGTGCCAGTGTTTTATGTTTTATAACAGTTTCTTTTATTTGCATATCGACTGGTTAATGTGCCATTTAATTTGTGTTTTATGACAGCTGTATTCGTCTGCCTGTAATGTTTTGTGTTAATTTGTTGTAGCATTGTTTATGCTGCCCTCTTCTTCAGGTCGCTCTAGAAAATATATTTTAAACCCAATGAGACTTTTACCTGGTTAAATAAAGGATATATATATATAGATGTAGTTCTGGATTCAAAGTAGGGCGCCCGAGCTTCTCAAAGTTTATCCCCTAGTAGCTCACACACAGCCACGTGGATTTGTCCCCTGGAAGTGATCCAAACTCTTGCAAATTCCCGAATAAGATCCATCGGATCATCTGGGAACGCTATGCCCTCGAAACGACTCGACCCGGCCACCTCGAATGTCATCGTGTTCCACCCTAACCCTGATGTGATACTGGCGCCAAAGGATTCTGTTGATGCCAATATTATCCTCAATGTCAGCTCGGATCTGCTGTCAGCCTTCTCCTAATGCACAGTGACAGGAGCCCCGCTGCGAGGACCCCACTCTGTCTTCTGATCGGGCAGCCAGATGGACAGCTCAACAGCAGGAGGGGACCTGATATCCGTGTCAGCAATCAGATCTCACCCTCCGAGAGCTCGTCCGTGTGTGTCCTGTGGTGTGTGTGTGTGTGTGTGTGTGTGTGTGTGTGTGTGTGTGTGTGTGTGTGTGTGTGTGTGTGTGTGTGGTGTGTGTGGGGGTGGGGGGGGGGGGGGGGGGGAGAGAGAGAGTGCACAGTGCCAAGTGATTGTTGGGAGCATATGTGCTGACGGCGGCCAGAGTGTGTGTTGAAATGAAGATTAATGAATCAGAGACCTGAGTGCGTGTGTGTGGACGAGACGGGAGGGTCAGCAGACGCATGTCAAAGAGTGCACAAACTTGAGCCTGTGTTTACCTACAGTATGCGTGTGTGCGCTGATTTTTAAGGTGTGTGTGCGCGTGTGGGTGTATTTTCTAAGTTTTCAACACTCCTTGTCCCACAGCTGTGATGTGCAGAGTGACATGAGAGAGACTCACAAAGCTTCACTATAACCACACGATTCAACAAGTTGCAAGCTTCTACTTTTCTTCCGTGTGTGTGTTTGTGTGTTGAATATTTGGTTGTGAACATTTCTAACAATTTTAAAACTCATTAACTGACAAGTGAAAAGTTGTTTCTGCATGACATCAATCAATAAGCAGACAGAAACAAATATGTTTCTCTGTCTTCAGATTAAAAATGATAACATTGATGCACACTTTGCGAGGAATGAATCAGCCCCTGCATCAAAAGAGAATTACAGCTATGCTTGTTTTATAACGTTGGCAGATGTCATACTAAACAAATGCTTAATCAGAATTACACCACGTGAAACCCTGAAACAAAGTAAAGTCACTGCTGTATAAAAAAAAAAAGGCATGTGTAGAAAAATTTATCTTTATAGGTACAGTTTGTAAAGTTTTTGTATGGCAAAATAACAAATTAGCAAATCGTTTTTTTTGGATATGATGAACATTTTCATCACCATTCACCTTTAGGTTGAATGCTACGGCGCTAAACTGTTGCCTCTTCATCCACTACAAAAGAACTGCATTGGGATGGCTTTTTTTCATGCATGCGCAACAAAAAAAAGAGCTTTCCCAAGCTATGCAGGCTCAATCATGAATACTAAAAGACAAGAAAGTCATAAGAAAGTCATGACTTTATGCAGATGACAATTGCTGAAGATGCTTATTTAGTTAGTAAAGTATTAATCAGGCTGATGATGATGTTCTGCACAGTGCCAATATCAAACATTGACATTTTGAATCACACGACATTTGATGAACTGCTCGCTTAGATTTTGATTAAAGGAATGATTCGATACTTTGGAAGACTGTAGCCAGGAGGCAGTGCGGTCGTCTTTCAATCTGAAGGTTGTAGGTTCGATCCCAGCCCGTGTGAATGTTAGTTCCTAGAGCAAGGTACACTGCTCTGTATGAATGGGTGAATGGCCCGTAATATGTAAAGCGCTTTGAGGGGTCGTAAAGATAAAGCTCTATATAAGTACAGTCCATTTACCATTTGGGAAATAAGCTTATTACTGTAGCTTTTTTGAAGACAGTAAGATGAGAAGATTGATACCACTCTCTTTCCCATCAATCTGCAGCAAGCAGCCGGTGAACACATTACATGTTGTTTGTTTTATCTGTACAAAACAGATGTAAAAATGACAATTTCACCGTGATGTTGCCAGGTTGCTTGGCAACATCACGGTGATGAGGAAGTCACTGATCTGGTTTTGGATTTTGTTACTTTTGGACCGATCCCACCCAGCTTTTTTCCCAAACCAACATAAGAGTGATATTAAATTCTCATCTAACTCTTGGCAAGAAAGAATGTAAGTCTATCCCAAAATGTCCAAATGTTCCTTTAAAGGCAAACACAGCTGCTAGTTCATTGCATGTCCAATTTTGCAGTTTTCCTTGATATAAAACTATTGCCCTATGCAGTTATATGTTTTTGAACGCAAAACATAAATTTGTTTTCATTCTTTGTGTTGCTTCCACTCAACATTAAACTCCTCAGCATTAAACCGCCAAGTGTGAATCACTTCAGATGAACGGTTGTTCAGACAGACAGAGAATTAGTTAGATTAAATTTAACGATCATCAGTTTTGACAGTTACAAGCCCAAAATAAAGTACTGCTTGATGCCTGCGTTATGTGCTGGATAAACAACAAATATCCCCTGCTACTGATTAATATCACTGCCTCTACAAGACAGTTTGTCTTAAGTGACAAAAGACAATAAACCACGACAACAGCAAATCCTAATGGGCAACACCGGGGACATAAATAGCAAGACGTCAACACTCACAGCAAGACACTAACAAAAGCCTTATGAGGGTTGGAAGCACGCAACGTAATTATGAAGTAGAGATGTATTAGTCAAACTTCCCCACCCCTCCTTTCCATCCCCTGTGTGTGTGTGTGTGTGTGTGTGTGTGTGTGTGTGTGTGTGTGTGTGTGTGTGTGTGTGTGTGTGTGTGTGTGTGTGTGTGTTTGATGGGAAGTGTGTGTCTCTGAGAGCTCTTCGTTTGCCTTTCAGCCGCAGCATTGATAGATGTGACGGGGCGAGGCAGGGAGTGAGGGGATCTACCCTTTTCAGCATCAGACGCCTCTATTGAGAAGAAGCAGGGGAATGCCAGTCCCCCCCCCCCCTTCAACATCCCACCCCTCCTTTCTGCCCCATCCAGTCATGCGGAAACAATCGGAAGCCCGACAGAGAGCCGGGACTAGTTTAGATGCTGGTTCTCACTAACTGCGGAAGCTGTCAACACTTCAAGTTTAGCCGTAAACTGATCAAAACATAATTCAGCAGATTTGGTTTTCATCACTCATTGGCTAAACATGATGTCTTCTTTCTATTGTTACCTAAAAGATCATCTATCTGTTGCTTCTGTCTTCCTTTTTTGTCACTTTGCGTCTCTATTCATCGGTCTGCCCTTCCATCGATCTGTCAATCCGTCCATTTATCCGACAGCATCTGTCATTTCTCTTGTCACTTAAATCATCCGTCCATTAGGCCATCAATCTTTCAAGCCACGCACTCGTCTACTTTTCGGTGCGTCCCTTATTCATTCATCTGTCCATCTTGTCTATTGTGCGCCGTGACGTTGTTGTGGCGGCCGCTGTGATCTCGATTTCTTTCTGCCCGAGTTATGGTGACAGACTTGAAGTAGGAAAAGGCTCGGCCGGCACGTGCTTTTAAACAGACAAGGCCAAACACACCTGTGAAACTCAAAACACGCAAACACACACAGGAACACGCCACTTCCCATGACCTTATGTACCTGTTGTTTTCACCTTACATGCCAGGTGAGCTCTTGAATGAGATGTCAACCCCAAACACACACACACACACACACACACACACACAAACACACGCAGTGGAGAGTTTCTGTGGAACGTAAACAGGTTGTGTAACTTCTGTGAAATGGATCCCGAGCTGAGTGAACTAAATGAATAGGGAGGACGAATCTGCCGTGTGTGTGAGAGAGTTGTGTGTGTGTGTGTGTGTGTGTGTGTGTGTGTGTGTGTAGTGTGTGAGTGTGTGAGTGTGTGAGTGTGTGAGTGTGTGAGTGAATACATGGGTTTGACAGGGGGTTAGAAGCCAGGGGCCCTCCCTCAGTCCTTCTCTTTAGCAAGAGAGTGAAATACAGGCTTTGTCGTCAAGGTGACAGGCCTTGACAGCAAGCTCCAACTAAAACATCAACAGCCATTTGCCAAGGAAATACAGATAAACACACGCAGATCTCTCCAGTCTTTTACTCAAAAGTGATTTTCCTTCTGTCTCTGTATATTTTCCTTCGACTGCAAGTTCATACTTGGCAGCAGCTCTCTGCACACAGATCGCCTTCCCTCGTGCTCAGGCAAGTTTGCACCACTCAGAGCATTTGAGGTGTATTTAGATTTGCTTGAGCACAGAAGTGGGGCGCGGAAATTTGGGCAATTCGTCCAGGTGAGGGCCGGGTGTTGAGAGATGAGTGAGGTAAGTGAGAAATCATACAACAGAGATAGGTGAGGAAATGAAAGGAAGGGTGGAGGGGAAAGAAGTATGGGCAGTGACTGAAGGTAATTTATTATTATAATGTTTCGCCTTTCAGTCATTTCTATGTTTCGGTCCTATCATCTGCTCTGCTATCAGTCAGTCACTCTCCTCCTATCGGCGCTCTTTATCTCTAGTTCCTTTAGTTTGTCTGTTTGTTTGACAGCAGGGAGGTCTGCCATCACGCAGTACCTGTCAAAGCCTGTCACAAACCTCTTGCTGCCCTGCGGGTACACACACACACTCACACATGCAAAGGCCATGACAGATAGAGAAAAGAGAGTTCAAGGATAAGACATTTTAAATGAATGTATCTATACATTTGATAAATTGCTCGCAAAAGCAGGTTGATTTCAGTCAGTCCATAGAGCGTTGGTTTTAGATATATTCTGCAATCTCAAGCCTTTTATCCTCCAGATTTAATATGTACAAACAACTTTCATCATAATGGACACACACAGTGACTTGCTGGATTTAACTGTCCCGACCGGCCTCCAAAAGAGGAGTTTATTGTAGAGTTGTGAGAAGGTTTCTACTGGTTACGTTGGGAAGGATCTCCTCTAAAACTTCCATGTTAACCGCTCTTCACTTTCAGAAGCAGAAATGAAATTCCAGACTCACTGGCAATAAGATCATACAATGTAAATAACCTGCACTTGATTTGAAACACAGATATTGCCTCTTCAGATGGGACAGGATTTTTTTTAACAGACCCTAATATCTAAATGCCAGAATAGGTTGTTTGCAATGAGTCCCAAAGCAGAATATAATGAACTTTGAAGAGTCCCAGCAACACACGCATGTTGTGGAACAGCTGCAGTTTTTTAAATATGGTTATCGTTATGAATTTAAAACACAACTTCTAATTAGGTCAGCACCAAATAAACAAGGCACATATACGGCCCAAATGAATGAGGGAGTTATTCTGAGTGATGTTATTGTGATAAACATGTGCAGTACACACATTGATTGCATTTAGCTGTATGAATTAACTTGAAACCAGTTCTGTCAGTTGACATCTGTAACCTTTTTTCACCAGGAAGTTCTTTAACCAAGATGTCCTTTAGTTATTTGAAATCTCTAAAAAGTTCAATTACAACTCCTATCTTTCATCTGACACCTGTTGTCACTTTAACTTCAAGTCTTAATGATCTATTAGTGAACACTTATTCTACTGCTGCCTTCTTCGCCTGCTTTTCTGGGTGTACCAGGAAAATATTTAATAAGTGAAATAACTCAACTGAGCTGTCCACCCAAGATAATATGACCAACACAATCCTCCTTTTATATTGTATTGCAAAACCTCTATTGCATTCGGAGATCAACTAACATCAGTGCTGACTTCTTTCTTTATATGTATATTATATTTCTAGGTATCGAAGCTTGTTTGCTAATGCATGTATTTGTTAGCAATAACAATTCCTTCTAATAATAACTTCAACTTCTAACAAGGCCGACTCAGCCTCGGGGTGAGCTGTGTCCGCCTTTTAGGAACCGGCTAACTGAGAAACTATAGGTTACTAACGTAACCCCAGTTCTCAGAGTAACATGAAGTGAGATGTCTCACTATGGGATGCGCCTCAACGCGTATGCATCAGAAGCATCAATCTCATTACGCCAATCCTGATTGGCTGGTGATCTTGACGACTACGTCAGGAAATCCACCCACCCTTTAAGTAGCTTGCGCTACGTCGCAGCGTCATTCAAAATAAGCACCTCTTCTCGCTTCGCCTCAGCAAGAAGGGCCGTCTGGTGAGACATCTCACTTCATGTTACTCTGAGAACTGGGGTTACGTTAGTAACCTATAGTTCTCATTCATAACACTCCGTTCGATGTCTCACTATGGGATATTGAGACTCCCGTATTGCTAGACATGCTTATCTCGAAAATCACCAAAACAAAACAGTACTTAACAGGTAGAACCCTGTCCCAACACGGGGCCCAGCACTGCACGGGCCACACTTGGAGCAGAGACATCTAGTCTGTAAAAGCGGACAAAAGTGAGCGGTGAAGACCAGCTCGCTGCTGCACAAATGTCCTGGATGGAAACACCCTTGAACAAAGCCCAGGATGTAGCCAGTCCACGAGTAGAATGAGCACGCAGGCCCGTTGGTGCCTGCAAACCCTGACTCGTATAAGCCAGAGCTATCGCTTCCACAATCCAGTGGGAGAGCCGTTGCCTGGTAACGGGCTTGCCCTTATGAGGGTTAGCCCAGGATACAAAGAGTTGGTCATTGCATCGAAACTCTTTTGACCTGTCCATATAGGTGCGCAAAGCACGAACTGGGCACAGCAAATTCGGCCGCTGTTCTTCAGAGGAACATAGCGGTGAAGGAAATGCCTCAAGGTCAATGGGGGTGCATGAGCCAACCACCTTGGGCACAAAGGCAGGGTTGGGCTTCAGCAACACTCTCGTTTGCCCCGGGGCAAACTGAGTGCATGAAGGATGTACAGAGAGCGCGTGAATGTCACTGACTCGCTTGGCAGATGCCAGAGCCAGTAACAACACTGTCTTTAGTGACAGGTGTTTATGTCAGCGTCTTCCAGGGGTTCAAATGGAGGTCGAGTGAGCCCATCTAAAACCACTGCCAAGTCCCATAGGGCACCAGTGACCTGGAAACGGGAGGAGCCTGCGAGCCCCTTTCATAAAACGGCAGACCAAGGGATGTTGGCTAGCCGTCTTTCCCTCAAAGCCCACATGGCATGCGGCAATAGCAGCCAGGTACACTTTAATCGTAGAGAAAGCTCTGTGTTTATCAATCAGGTCCTGTAGAAATGATAGAATCACACCGACAGGACATTGAAAAGAGATGTGTCCCTTTTGAAGGCACCACTCCTCAAACACCCTCCACTTACAGTCATAGAGAGACCTGGTGGAGGAAGCCCTTGCACTCTGAATAGTGTTTATCACCTTCTGAGGAAGCCCCACTGTACTCAAATTATACCACTCACGGGCCAGGCCCATAGTGCCAGCGCTCTGGGTGTGGGTGAAAAATCATCCCCCCCGCCTGAGATAGTATGTCCCTGCGTAACGGGAGCTGCCACGGCTGCCCGCACAGCAGCTGATATATCTCCGCCAGCCAGTACATTGCAGGCCAGTGCGGAGCTATTAGGATCAGTGTGTGGCGATGTTCTCTCACTCTGGCCAGAGTTGGGGTATTAGAGCCAGGGGTGGGAACGCGTACAGAAGGACCGGAGGCCAAACGTGTGCGAGCGCGTCCACGCCTAACGGTGCGTTTAGATCGCGCATTGAAAAGAACAGCTGACATTGAGCATTTTCTTTTGACGCGAACAGATCTACCGCGGCCCGGCCGTAACGCACCCACAGCTGACTCACAATTGTTGGATGTAGAGTCCAGTCTGCATATAGTGGTGCACCTCTGGACAGCAGATCTGCCCCGAGGTTCATCACTCCCGGTACGTGCGTCGCTCTCAGAGAGAGGAGACGTCCGCAGCTCCATAAAATCAGTTTGCGTGCCAGCATGTGTAACTGGAGAGAACGCAAACCCCCTTGACGGTTTATATACGATATTGTGGTCGTGTTGTCTGTCCTCACGAGGACATGATGTCCTTTGAGAAAAGGCAGAAAGCGTTTAGGGTGAGAAACACCGCTAAAAGCTCCAGATAATTTATGTGTGACCGTTGGAGATCTCTGCTCCAGAGACCCCTCACAGGTCGACCTTCGTATATACCCCCCCAGCCCGTCAGACATGCGTCTGTGGTGACCACTTTCCGCGATAGGACAGCACCCATAGGTACGCCCCGTACTAGAAAAGTCGGGTGCAGCCAGTGGCGCAGTGCCATTACGCATTCCACAGTGACCATCACTCTCCGCGCGCCATGACGCACGGGGTCCAGTCTGAGGGCAGCTACCCAGCGCTGAAACTCCCTCATGTGTAAGCGGCCCAGTCGTACCACCAGGATGGCTGACGCCATGAGCCCCAGTAACCGCAGACATGATCTGAAGAGAACATATTTGCGTGGCTGGAAATGAGCGAGGCAAGCCCTGAAGGCTTTCACTCTCTCTGCTGACAGGCGGGCTGTAAAGGGCACCGAATTTAGACGTAAGCCCAGGAAGAGTACAGTCTGGGCTGGGGACAACATGCTCTTTTCTGTGTTTATTACGAAACCCAGGTCGAGCAGGTGTTTCACGAGGGTATTCGTCTGCGTAATAGCCTCCTGCTCCGACTGTGCAAGAAGGAGCCAGTCGTCTAAATAGGTTGCCAGGCGAATGCCCTGTTGCCTTAACGGGGCTATTGCTGCCTCCGTACATCGTACAAACACCCGTGGGCTGAGAGACAGACCGAAGGGAAGCACTCTGTACTCGTAACAGACACCCTGAAAAGCGAACCTCAGATATTTCCTGTGTGGATAATATACTGGGTGAAAATACGCGTCTTTCAGGTCGATTGATGTGAACCAATCGTCCTGACGTACGAGACGCAGCAGAGATGTGTGAGTGAGCATCCGGAATTTGTATTTTCTGAGATACTTGTTCAGAGCCCTTAAATCTAGGATAGGGCGAATTCCGTTCCCTCCCCGTTTGGGAACGAGGAAGTATTTGGAATAGAAGCCGCTCTGACTCTGTTCGGAGGGTACAATGGATATGGCTTTCTTTTCTAGTAGCGAGAGAATCTCCTGCTCTAGAATATGAGCCGACGCTCCCCGGGCTTGTGAATGCACAATGCCCGAGAAGTGAGGGGGGGTGACAGCGAATTGGAGTCTGTAGCCCCGTGATATCGTCTTGAAAACCCAAGCAGAGCATGTGAGCATCTTCCACCTTTCGCTTCTCAGAGCGAGTGGAGACGTGATCATTCTCTGTTGTTTGCTCTCTGTGTCTTTATTGGTTGTGTTATGGGGCCCTCTAGTGTCTGAACACGGTGGTATCCCAGGCTGACAACCTCGGTCGACACTGCGCATGCGCGCGGCGATGATGCGTTCACAGACTCGGTCACCGTCCGCATTCTGAGAGAGGCAACAGCCACTCTCAGAAGCGGAGCAGTCACCTGACTGTTTATTGTTTTTATTGTTTTTTTTTCATTATTTTTGACTGCGCCCTTGGCTTTAAGCCTGGAAACGACAGTGGAAAATGTTTTATTGAAAACAAGACATGTGTTTGTGCGACTTGAACGAGCAGCAGAACTGCTGCCTTTGACGTGAAGTCTATCTCCCTCATGGCGCGAACTGGAGGATGACGTTCTGACATCACTCGAGGCGGCGGGAAGATGGGGGCGTGGTTGCACCCCGGAAACACATGAGCTTTGAACACGTGTGGAACACGTCCGGGCTGGAAAACAGGGAACTTCCAGCCCTTTCACCGAGGAGAGGAGGGAAGGCTGTCAGGCTGCCCTCTTCTTCTTCCTCACCTGATGGCCGAAGGTCTGGGCCGGCTGCGCCTGTGCGGCTGCTGCCGGAACCGGGGACTTTCTTGGCCAGCTCGTCCTCGCCTCGTGTCTGGGCGGGAGACCCGGGGCGGGCTGTGGCTTTTGCCGTTTCGGGATCTTGAACTGGGAAGGATGCGAGGCAGCCTGAGTGAAGGTCTGTCGCGGGGCCGTTGGAGGCGGCGGCTGGGCCTTTCGGGGAAGGCAAAGCTGGAGAGCCTCATCCTCCTTCTTTTTGGCCTCACACCGCTGCTGCTGCATTGAAGCCAGAGCGGTGCCAAATATGCCCTCGGGGACAATTGGCATGTCCAACGTCCTCCTTTTCCCGGTCCGGAGGTTCGTCAGGTTAAGCCACCTGGCTCTCTCCTGTACCACCATCATCCCCAGCGATTTGCCCGTGGCTTGGACTGCACAGCGCTGCACACGGAGGCAAATGTCCGTGATCGCTGTGATCTCGTCCCACACGGCCGGCTCAGGTTTGTTCGTCATGTCTCACAGAGCTCCGCCTGGTAAGCGGTCAGCATCGAGAGACATTGAGCGCCCTGACGGACAAAGCTGCCGCTTTGTAAGCCCGTTCGGTCATTGCTGACTGGAACGGTCTGCTTTTGTCGGCAGCGTGGGGTTCCTGCTAGGAGCCGAAGACAGCCGCGGTTGGAGGTGGGCTGCCACAAGCGGCTCCATAGGCGGCATGCGGAGCAAGCCGAGCTTCTCCATGCCCTCAAAGTCCAAGAGGAGGCTCCCTGGATTGGGGCCTTGCTGCTGAAAGGGCGGTCTCTCCACGAGACAGACACCTCGTCCAGCAGCTCTGGAAAGACTGGGAGAAGTTGCCTCGTCAGCCTCGCGGCTTGGGGCAAGTTCTTCCCTCATAGCGAGATCTGGAGGTCTCCTTGGCTACTTCAGGCCAGGGATGTCCAGTCTGGACGCAGCGCGTTGGCACACGGCCTGCAAGTCCATGCTGAGGCGGGGCGAAGATGGCGCGCTTTCGCCTGGGGGAGCGGACACCGCCTCCGGCTTGGCAGCCTGAGCAGATGAGGAAGATGTCATCTTCGTCTTCGTCCGAGTCGGATAAGAGGAACTCAGAGGTATCCTCTTCATCTTCCTCCACGTAATCCAGCTCCAGGACATCCTCCGCGGGTGGAACCACGGTGAGGTCCAGTTGGGAGCCCCAGCTTGTCACAGCGCGGGGCCCATTCCCGCGGCTGCCGCCGTTGAGCCCCAGCTTGACACAGCGCGGGGCTCAACTCCCGCGGCGGTCGCCACCATGCCTCGATCGCCGGCCGGCAAATCAACAGGCATGAAGGGGTCTTGTCCCGACAGGCTAGCTTGGCGCGCTAGCCGTCGGCGGAGGCTCTTGGGTGAAGCGGGCACAGTGTCCGCACGAACCGGGGGCGTCGATAGCCTCCTGGGCATGTTTCAGCCCGGGCAGGACGAGCAGACCTGGTGTGAGTCCGTGCCCGAAATCTTGAGCCCGCAGCCTCCGAGCCGAGCCTCCGAGCCTCCGTCTCCTCTGGTGTGAGGGAGAGAAGGGTCCATCCTCGCTCGCCGGGGTGTCGTCGTGGAGGGACAAACCAGTAACAGGTATGTTACCGTTTGAAAAAAACCAAAACATTACCGTTATTTTAGGAAGAAAAAACGGCAGGGCAGATTTCAGTATTAACTGATGTGTTAATAGATCAAAATCCCGTGCGAAGCAAAAGTAGCCGGCAAGCGTCCGGCGACCGAAGGTTAGCTTGTGGTTCAGTCTGTGGACAGTTAAGCTAGCCTGGCTACTGATATTCTTTTTGAGATGTGCTCCGAAGCGAAAAGAGGTGTTTGAATGACGCTGCGACGTAGCGCAAGCTACTTAAAGGGTGGGTGGATTCCCTGACGTAGTCGTCAAGATCACCAGCCAATCAGGATTGGCGTAATGAGATTGATGCTTCTGATGCATACGCGTTGAGGCGCATCCCATAGTGAGACATCGAACGGAGTGTTATGAATGAGAACTCCTTCATTTATCTGAGGCCTCTGACCACTGTCTGTCAGCAGCTGAAGGGGATTTCCACACTCTCTGTGTCTGGGTGTGTTGCAGAACAAAACCGTTCATTAGTACAGGGCAAAAATTCTGACGGGGGACCTGTCATCAGTGACTGGCCTGACGTTGAGCATCTTCGAGCGAATTTAGGTGTTTCCCTTTAAACTGCACACTCATAAAATGAAGCCAGAGGGCTGCTCAGTTGCAGGCAGTCACACTTTAAGTAGTATAACCCTCACTGAAAATCTCTTTTAAACCCAAGCCTCAAACATTTGCTAATCTGTCTGCGCAATCCACAGAGTGTAAACAGTCAGTGACGGTGATATTGGTGAGGACACACAAAAGAGAGGATACACAAAAGCGTTAAGCTGTAGATGTTGACGTAGAAGAATCTGTAAAGAGCAAATGCTGACATGTTGTCATCGTGTCCGATACCGTTTAACAATAGCTGTTGACGGCAGGCAACTGTTGATGTTAGTGTACATGTTTAACTAGAGCGTGATTTGTGTGTCTGTTGACTTTTATTGGAAAGCACATAAAAATACACATTAAAATGACAAGATTCTGTAACACCCTTTTTGTAATTGTTTTTTTAACCACTTATGGTCAGAGCAACAAGCTGTAAACACAACATTGACATGTTATCACCTAAGAAAGTAAATATGTCGTGTTGGCAGAGAGTAGCATAGTTACACATCGAGCAGACACAACATTACGATTCACTGGGACTTCACTTCAGGCCTCATGTTGGGAGCCCAATATCACTCAGATTTTTGCTCTGTTTTGGTCTCCGCCATCACTCACTTTATATTTTCTTTGATTCTGGTTGCTGATGTAGCATACAGTGGGGTTAACAGAGAATTGCTCCTCAAATAGATGCTTGTCGCTGCTGGAAATGGCAAAGATAAAACAGTAAGGCTGGCACAAAACACTTAATGTTAAGTTAAGGGATGTACCACCAAAACGAGAAGCTAAAAGACACTAAAAAGCTCCATAAAGCTAAGGACTGCTTCAGCATCAGGTTTATCCCTATAAGGGGCACATGTTCACCTTGTGTTATCCTTTGTTAATATAATTATATTGAATAAGATTATCAATATTTTAACATAGCAATAATGTTAAAATGGCAATGGGACACCGGTGTGTAAGGAACATGGCTCTAAATTAATGATTGTGTCTGCTGGATGTGTAAATAAGCATCTTTTTACTAACAAATTCATCATATCAGAAATTTAGAAATGTTGAGTAATCTCATTATGCTGGCCCCGTGTCTTGTGAAAGCAGTAATTGCAGGTTTAAGAAAAACCTTTTTGCCACTGTTACAGAAATAAAACCTGCTAAGAATGAAACAGTTATCCAATAATAGTGATCACTGAATGATGAACGACACACAAACTTTAGAGTTATGTCAGCACTGGCATGTCCAGCCTGCTTTGGACTTAAATACAAGCTCAAAGCTCAGTATCTGCATTCATGATCATGAAAACTCAAAGAGGGTCTTTGAGTAATAAGTGTGCGAGATATGATATGTAAAAGGGAAATTCCCTAGTTTGATGCTAGGTGATTGATGGTACATGTGTTCATGGGTTGCATGATTGCATGTTTGTAATGTGCACATGTGGCATGTACTCTCCCTCTATATATATACACGTATCTTCGTGTGTGTGTGTGTGTGTGTGTGTGTGTGTGTGTGTGTTGTGTGTGTGTGTGTGTGTGTGTGTGTGTGTGTGTGTGTGTGTGTGTGTGTGTGTGTCTGTGTGGGTTTGCCTCCGTGTGGGTTCAATGCCTCAGTTGCAAATCCCAAATTTAGATTCTCGAGATGCTCTCTCTTTCTGGCTGCTTCACTGTCATGCTATGGTGTGACATGCCTTCGTGGCATGAATATTCCCCATTCCAAAGTATAGACTAGCTGGAAACAGATCTGTATCTCCAATCATCTACCACACTTTTGAGCTTTTAAAAGATTACATTTTGTACAGTTAGTCACAAGTTAGAACTAGAGTCATAGGCTTTTGTCTCAGTGTCTTTCCTTAATTTTTCCACTGCGTGATGAATGGCCGCTGTTGTGTAGCACATTGGGTGCATCTGTGCTTTGCGTGCTGTATGTATACATGTTTGCATGCACCACTCTCCCTTTCACCATCATGCCCCCCGCTGGTTTAACAGTTGCTCTCCTCTCACCATTGTTGCTAAAAAAATACACCACACATGTTCTCATTCCCAGTGTAGGAATCTTACACAGCCACACATTCAGTCGCCTCTATTGTGTCAAAACATATTCAGATCATCTTTATTTATAGTTTCATAGCCTGATTCAAATATTATGCTGATTTCAGTCTAGCATCCTGCTGCATGATTGGACCTGTGGGGGTCCTGGAGGTACAGGGGGTCCCCTCTCCCACTCACTCTCACCAGGAGCAGATGGCCCTGGCTGGGCTGGGCAGCGTGAATGAGCCCCTATTGTCCCTGGATGTAGCGTAGCCTCCTAGCCCAGATGGCATTTATACCTTTTGTGTCTCTGCTGACTTTCTGCATAGTGAGACAGTGAATGTGTCTGCTCCAGTGGGTGGTAGCCCTCTGCTCGCTTTCATTAGCTTCTCGCTCTCTGTCTCTTTGTCCCCCACTCTCTTGTTTTCTCAATGTGTCCATTCAGATCCCTTTAAATTGGGCTTTATAGGCATGGACTTTTAGAAGGACTCTAAACATAAAACTGTATTTTGACAGATGAGCTCAATTTATACTAATTTGTGGCCTAAAGCATTTTTTAATAATTCTGTCCTCTTTGTTACCTTGTTTTTACATTTCAAAGTGCCTAGACCTTACCTTTAGTCAATGCTTTTTTAAGATGTTGGAGCCTGGTTGCAAGGATTATATTCAAATTCAATATTTGTTTTTTTAATAAAAAATTAAGTATAGATTTGTTTTATTTGTTGTCATATCCAGTGAAAAAGATACATTTTTTCAACTGTAAAATGTCCCTTATAAAATATCTTAAATTATAAAATATATTCCGTATTAATATTAAAATACAAAATGTGTCATATAATTATCAGATTTTTTTATATTTGAAAATATCAATATTAGTATCAACCTAAAGCTAACTAAACTAAAGATGAAAAAGTTTGACAAAACAATCTTCACTCATATTACACCTCCTGTTTGTCTGGAGCTTTCAACCGTATAACCACAGTTTATTCAATTGTTCTGGAGATTGATCTGTTGACATGTGAGCTCAGTGGCAGTTATGATTTCAACCGTAGCACTTTAAGTGTTTTTTAACAAAAAGTGCTACTGATTAAGATCATGCGAGGCAGAAAAAGCTATTAAGTGCACCTTGAGTAGAGTGTGTCCAAATAATCAGCAGTAATGGAGAGGAACATAAAACTTGGGCAAACCTAGAAAGGTGGTTTTATACTCATTATGATGTGACTTCATTATTCCACTGGTAATAATGGTTTTCTCTTCACTGTCTCCAAACCTAACATGTCGTCATGTTATTTATGAGAAGAAACTAATAGCATCCCCCATCTGTGTGTGAGTATGTGCACTTCAGTTTGTGCAAACATGTTGTTTTGTTTAAGGGATTTTTTGGAATTTGTTACTTGGGGTAGTAGTGGTTGCAGTCTAAAACTGAGCTTTTTCCCATGCTCAGGCTAAATATCTTAAACCACACGTTCACACACACACACGCACACCACACACACACACACACACACACACACACACAAACACACATTCTTGCTGGTTTGGCTGTCTGTTTTAAATAGAAGATAATTTCTGTGATGAGCTGATTATGTGGATTTCTGACAGCAAAGAGAGACATAGATGCCACACATATTGTGTGACATGCGTGTGTGTGTGTGTGTGTGTGCCCCCTCCTGTGTCATCCTCACTGAACCGCAAAAAGTCACATCAGTGCACCACCTCGCTGCTCGCTCATTTCCATGTAACAGCTCATTTACTGCTCAGATCAAGTCAGATGTCTAATGAATCCACACAACTTTGCTAACAACAAACTCGGATGCCCCCTTTCCCCCTTTCACACACACACACACACACACACACACACACACACACACACACACACACACACACACACACATTCACACACACAAATAACAGCTAGCGTGCGGCAGCCCCGTCACAGGAGGCATCATGTGCTCCTTCCTGTCCTCTGGGGCCTCCCCAGCACAGAGCCAGGCTTCAGAGCGGTGGCTAAATCCCCCTCAGAGACAGTCAGCCTGGCTGCCTGGCTGCCTGTGCCTGCTGCCTGGCTGCCTGGCTGCCTGGCTGCCTGGCTGCCTGGTGCTTCAGCAGACTGTATTTACGGAAACAGAAACCTCTTGAAGAAAAGGATCCGATTAACCGCGAGGAATAAATACAACGCATCAATCAGCAGGGAGCCAGGGAGGGAGAGAGACAACCAGAGAGAGGGAGAGAGAGGGAGAAAGTGGAGACCGGTTCGATGCTGGGGTTTTATTGGTGCTCTTAAACCTTCACACACACCACTGCATGCATTTAAGCACACACACACGGACACACTCAGGGGGGGGTCTGGCAGAGGATGTGGGTCCAGAGAGCAGTCTGGTGTTTCAGTTTCAATCTTCCCCTCAGCTCAGATCAAGTAAACCAGCCGGCAACTTAAGATGATGTCACTATGCCACAGCTGTCCCCACCAATCAGTGCTAGACTACACTGTGTGTGTGTGTGTGTGTGTGTGTGTGTGTGTGTGTGTGTGTGTGTCTGTGTGTATGTGTGTGTGTGTGGTTTGTGCGTGCGTGCGGAAAGATCTGCTCAGGTCAAGTTGGACTCTCCCATATCTCGCTCTCTTTAATTCTGTCTTCTTCCATAACTCTAGGGATCCTACATACTGTGCTGAAAGCTATGGTCCGCGTCAAGTTCCCTCACACACACACACACACACACACACACACACACACACACACACACATCAACACACGCATGTGCTGCCGGGAAAGGCATGGGGAGAGAGTGGGAAAGGGAGGGGAAATGAGGGGAAAGTGGGGATGCTTTCACAGGAGAACCATCACAAACCATCAGAGGATAACGGTATTGTATTCAAATATTACTGACCACACACACACACACCACACACACACAAACACAAACACATTGTTTGTTTTGCAATTGTATTCATTGGAAAAAGATGTCTCATGATTCTGTAGACATAAAAAATAATGATAGATGGATAGATGGAAACTATTGCATATTTACTATAAAGAAAGCAAATCAATATGTTTCCTATTGAATCAATGGTAAAAGGAAAATCTACAAAGTTTAAAAAATTGGAAATATTGTCAAGTCATTTCTTACAGCTGAGATAAATCGTTTTCTGATAATGGTGTTGTAACAAGAAATAGTTAATAGTATATTCAATTAACTTTTATATACATATTTTAGGGCCTACGTTTTTAAAAGAGAGGGTAGAATCCTCTGTAATCAACCTGATGAGCTCTCTTGATGTAGATATTTGTATTAAAGCCTGTGGGCCGGATTTATGATTTGAAAGTATCTAAACCATACCCATCATTACAGATAAGATTTAATGTATTTTAAATGAAGCTATTTTAATTACCAAAGCTTTTATTTTTTTATGAATGCACAAACAACAAAGCCCCAAATATACCGTGTACATATATAAGTATGTTCACTAACGCAGCAGAATAACAGCACACTTAATATAGCATAACTACTGTATGCTCTTAATTTATGAAGGTTAACGCATCAGAGGTTGAAAGCTTCCTGGAAGTGAAACGTGAGAGTACTGTAAGTGAATACTGCTAAGTGCATGCACTTCAATACTTCTGCTGAGGCCTTTTGTTTGAATGGAGGACTTACAGAGGGCTGTTATTTTGTGATTTAATTAAGGGTTTTGTGTGATATTCCCACAACAATGTGTAAGTCCACATGGTAACACTTGTGTATAGCGTAATGCAAACTAGACACATATTAGGGATAACTTAAAGTCTTACTTAGCCTTATTTAGTAAACAAACCAAGGCTCATTATGTCCAAATTAGGTGAATTGTGCAAGATGTTTTTACAATTTCCAAATCATTTAATTTCATTTATTTTAATTTCATTAATGTATTCCGTCCTGTGTTCATGACTTCTTTTGGTACCAAGTGATTTTAATCATGAAGTTAAAAGTGTTGTTTATAGTTTTTTCAGGGTTGTAAAGCACTTTACATTACCTTTTATGTATGAAAAATGCTATGTAAATAAAGTTTAATTGTACAAACTACCATACATTGTATTCTTATAACAACAACATTATGCTACAGTTCCAAATCTTAATCAAAGACTCTTATTTGGCATTAAAAGTCTTCATTGCACTAAGGCTCCTTATTTTCGAGCAAGCGCTTTTTTCGGCCTGCCAAACTCCGTGTTTCCAGGCAAACACAGCACAAAGACACATTGAGAAATGTTCCAAATAGCTATGATTAAGAAAAGAAATACTCATTTTAAATCAAAAGGTCTGGTATTTTTCCTCTCATGTTTTGCCTAAGCCCCCCGCCCGCTTTAGCACGCAACACAAAGTGAGCAGTAAATGAATCAAGGCAGCGCATGCTTCCTGTCTCTGACTCTGCGTATGAAAGTCTTGTGTATTCAATTAGCGATAATGTTGAGCAGTCACATCTCCATCACTGTGATTAGAGTGAACACAACTCTTTTTGATTCCTTGGATTTTTGGTTTTCACGTCAGTCTGTCTTTCCTAGTGGCAAATTACAACTGGCTTGAAAACATAGTAAAACAAATACGATTTTGTGTGTTAAAACATTCGTTGTTCCCCTCTCCCTCTACGCTTTGCTTTATGTGCTGTGCAGGGTTCAGCTGCACGGTGACGAGAGGTTGGAGGTCGCAGTGTGGGTGTCTGGAATGACCTTTGACCTCCTCTGACCCGCTGAACAGCAGCCGAACTGAACATCCAACTGGGAGCAGAGAGAAGACCCAGAGGTCAGGAGAAACACTGAGGGAAGCATTTTCATCTTCTTTCTTGTCCTACAACTTCATTTTCAGTTTCTTATTTTCCCACTCAATGTATCCTCCCATCACTGAAACTGCATTAGTATTATGTGTACAAAAAAAAAGCCTTTAATTTAGGAATAAGAGAGGAGGAAAAATACTTATTTTCTCATTGAAACCAGTGTCTTTAGGATTTATGGACCCGGTTTTAAAAGGTTTCCAAGGCCCAAGGATCATGAAACTCACTCAACAGATAAAAGACTGCGTAAACATTCAAATACAGAAGGAGAAAGGAAAACAACAACATGACGGGGACTATTTTGCCATCAGGAATTTTTCATTTGATCTACCAGTTTGTTCTCTGCTTTCCGATGTAAATCTATCAAATTCTCTTCCATTATTTTTTACAAATGTCCTTTTTCCCCCCACATTATACATCTCTATTTCTATCATCACAGCAGTTGCGCTGTATTTTATTGCTGCGGTTCGATCGCTCATCTCCACTGTCCACTCATTATTTATCTCTCTACACTTGAACAAACCTTAAGCATTTATGATTGGGAAAAAGGAAAATACCATAAAATAAAATTATAAGAAATAATGGCAGATTTTTCCATCAATTCTACACTCTCACCCACACACACTCGCACACACACCCCTATCCGAGGGCCCCTCATCTGTCCCATCCTCCCACTCTCTCATCAAGGGTAATTTGCTCAGTTTCCTGCCTTCCTCTCCTTCTCCGATTGGTGGATTTCTACACGCCTCTGATTGGTCAGTGTTTTCAGCGCCTCCCCTTGTCAATTACCGTGAGAACACCTCCCCTTTTTGGAGACACTCCTCTTTCTCTGAGGACAGCCTCCTCCTCTGACTCTCCACCCCTAATGTTGCTCCTCCTCCTCCTCTACAAACACAGAAGTAAGGGTGTTCAGGCGCCCCCTGGTGGACGACATGTTTTACAATGTATCCAATGATGTTAAAAACAGTCTTCTGCACTAAAATCAACACTAGTTTGATTTCCTCAACAAAAGGCATACAACTGATCTGACATTTGAGTAAAAGCTCAACAGAAACAACATATTTTTGGATGTAAAACCGATTAGAGACTCTTATGAACAAATATGTAAATTATAGATTTGATCATCCAAACCTAGAGTGCCATCTAGTGGTCTATGTGGTATTTAATATTGAACAAAGCTTGCACTAATTTAAAAGGTGAGTGAATCAGAGCCTAGGAAAGATTTCACTCTTTTTGAGAACATGCAAGACTGTTCCATTTAAAGTTCCATTTCTTTATTGAATCAAATCGAAGTATTAGTATTCTTCAAGTCCACATATGCTCATCATCAGGTACAGTATATAGTAATACTTGTATACCTCTTGGTCTGCAAACACGGCCAAGTACTAATGTAATTAAACATTTTGAAACAAGACTTCAACAGTGAATTAGACTCAAAACCTGAGTACGACAGATACATATGTTTGGCAGATCGATAAACTGACTAAAGGCCCCATTGATAAAAAGAAATCTGTGCATTTCTCTGTTGTCTGCCAGCAGAGCTTTACAAAAGCAGAGGTAAACAGAGCAGCTGCTCAGGTGCTTCGGGGGGCCACGAATCAGCAAGTTAGAAACTGCTGGTGTCAGGTTAAAAAAAATGTCCTTTTGTTATTCAGGCTTATACTCAAACCACTCAAGGGATTATTAACTTGCAGGAATTCAAAATCATAAAGATATTCACATTTTTTTTGATATTTTATGTTCGCCATATTATTGTCAACAAATCCTAAGAAAACACCAAAAACATCAATCCTATTTACAAGAATGGTCTGTGTAGCCAAAGTCTCACACAGTACCTTATAAGAGCTGCATTGTTGTCCTAATAGTATATAGAAACACTTCAATAAGACACATTATTGCACCAGTTCACATGTTTCACAAGACGTTGTCCACATATATTACATTTTTTGGCCTTTTGCTTTTATCTCTGACCTATTTTACAAGATGTATGCCTTCAGTAGTAACCAATCAGTTAGAGACTGAGAGAGACGGACTCAAATATTCTTGTCTTTGGTCCTTTTTTTGAGACTTAGTGACAGAAACACAAATATAAAACATTGTCCTTTAAGGAATATTCTGTCTTATCCGGGTTTTTGTGGAGTTTTACTACCTGTCGTAAAAAGGCAACTAATCAGGATAATTTATTGTCTTTTCCTGAGATGCTTTCAATGGGGTGGAGGGGTTCAAATTCTGCTTACGCCCCCAAAAACGCCCGGGCCTCTGCATGTGCAGCAGGTTAAATGCTTTAACATAAAACGTTCTGTCTTTGTGAGGACAGAAAGATACAGTAACACTTCCTGTCTTTCTCCTTAACCTCCAATAGGCCCAAAGTTTTGCTTCTGTCACTCCTGGTATTGGATGTGAGAGACACGAATCCATCACCTCTCCCTACAATCACAACAACACAATACAGCCGACCACATGTGTGAGTGTGTGTGTCTGTCTGCCTGGCGTCAGTGTGTCTTCACATACATCATAATGCTGTGATTCCGCAGAAATTGATTTGATCATTGATAAAACTATAACCCATCACTAGAGCCTGATGAATGTGTCTCCTCGCTGAGTGTACGGGCATGTAAAGCGTTGTGATGATGACCCGGCTGATGTCTAAGTGAGGGGGAAGATAAAACCGAACATAAATCAGCTCAGCAGGGGTATAACAGCACATTCCCACAAATCATCCCAGGAATCCGAGGGTGTCCTGGTCCTAGAGAGGAATTCTGGGAAGGCTGCCAGATCCCAGTAGGGAGAGAGAGAGAGGGAGAGAGGTGGGGATCAACATTGGTTTATTCTACTTCCTGCTTCTGCTTCTTCTTTGGATCTACCTATTTGTACCTTTTCCCTATAGTTTTCATCTGTATGCCTGATTAGTTTTCCTGAAGTTAACAAAATAATTCATTATGTTTTAGACATTTCAGGAAACCGTACGTCACCTCAACCACGGGTGCACAATGAGTCAAAAGCATGTTATATGTGGGAGGTTCAAGGCCTTTTAAATCAAACCTGCAGGGCAGTATTTCTTTCAAAGAAGCGGCGTCTGTTTTCAAGCAATTGGACAGTATAGAAGCAAAGAGGAGGGGAGGGAGAGGAGGCCCAAAAGGACGAAAATGGAAAGATGAAAAGGCCGCCGGGGTGGCGAGGGATGCACATTAAAAACATTAAGAAGAGAGAATTACAGTGTCCGAGAACAAGGTCTTTGAGGGAGTGCTCGGTGAAAGAACAAAGGGGAGCTCGCGGTATAGGGAAGCCTTCTGCGGATAAGACTCTGGATAAGTGTCAGAGACAGGATCGTAAATCCAGAACCCCATAGTCTGCAAGCTGGGGCCGGGGGTCAGGGAGGGAGAGCACAAAGAGAGAGGCTGGGAAGAGGTGGGAGGTAAATGATAATACGGAAAGATAGACTGAAACCATAGCCATAAAAAAACATCTTAAGGATGATACTGAATCACTGAAACCAGATGTGACTGGGATACTCTTCCACTGGCCCGCTGTGCTAAAGGTGAGACAGGACATGGCAACAAGGCAAATGGAAACAATGTCAGGGTCATGACGCATGGATCAAATGAAAGTTCCCTGTGCGCTGTCATTATCAACCTGTGTTTCACACCAAGCATTCCTCACATTCTGTCTGCCAAGGATGCAAACACAGCTCCGGTGAGTCATCGGTTGCATCTTAATACACTTATTGTCACATTCAGGAACAGGAATGGTGAGTGACGTCGACCCCACGCCTGTTGCAGATACTTGTCGAAAGCGGTTGTCCAACGGTTGCTAGATACTTACGTTTCCATAGAGGCTTAAGCTGCATTTTGTGAACAATGTGTAATGTGACACACATGCATTTTGGGTATTTTCTAGTGTTTATCCAGTATGACGTATAAGACATCATTTATTTGAAGGAGAAATCTGGTGATATTGTATATTTTTGATATTGACTACAAATCCTACAATCGTACATTGAGTCTATCTCTCTATACTTTCGACCCACACACATCTTTGAAGCGGATCATCAATATGTATTATTAATAGTAAAAATGGTTAAGTAATGTTTATGTACTGTAATATATGGTTGTGCAAAAGGAGGTATCATTAAAGGCGGGGTAGGTAATTCACTTCAGAAACAATTTTTGTTATATTCCATGGAATGCTCTTAACATCCCGATAGCAATGAATACATTAAATGCTTTGACAATAAATATATAAAAAAATGTCATCTGTGGAAGCCGTGGCGCTGTAAAAAGCACGACCAATCATCTGAGCCGGCCCGGCTAAAATAACTGGATGGCCTACCTGCCTGTCAGCCTTCCATCTCGTGCACAAACTTATCTCGTGCCCTCATTGGTCATGTGCGCGTCCGTGTGTGTTGGAGGAGGGGCTCTGTAAGGAAGTCTGAAGGAAGGGGCAGATTTTTTTCGGCTGCGAACTTTCAAATTCTAGCGCACTCAAGCTGGTTTCTCCATTCTTACCTACCCTACCTTTAAGTGGCAAAATCATGACAAAAAAGGGCCAATTTTCCAGTAATATGCATGCAATAAACAATTAGTTAATGGTTTATGTGTGTACCTTACTAACTTAATATTAAGTGTTATCTATGAAGGATGCAGTGATGACCCTGAGATTGACCCCTATGAAGAGCCTGAGTGACGGATAGTCTCTACTGCGTCAATTTGACCCTTCTTTCTCTCTTTTTCTTGCAACTAAACAAACTGTATGGAATCACTTTTACTGTGTAAATATTATTTAGTTTATAAGAAGCTTGATCTTAACACATTGGATAGTTAAAACATTTTAAAAACCAAACGAAGGCACTGTTTACTCAAATCCTTTAATATATATGCACATCACTTAAAGGTAGGGTAGGTAATTCACTTCAGAAACACTGTTTGTTATATTCCATGGAATGCTCTTAACATCCTGATAGCAATGAATACATTAAATGCTTTGACAATAAATATATAAAAATATTTCATCTGTGGAAGCCGTGGCGCTGTAAAAAGCACGACCAATCATCTGAGCCGGCCCGCGGCAAATAACTGGATTGCCTACCTGCCTGTCAGCCTTCCATCTCGTGCACAAACTTATCTCGTGCCCTCATTGGTCATGTGTGCGTTTGTGTGTGTTGGAGGAGGGGCTCTGTAAGGAAGTCTGAAGGAAGGGGCAGATTTTTTTCGGTTGTGTACTTTCAAATTCTAGCGCACTCGAGCTGGTTTCTCCGTTCTTACCTACCCTACCTTTAAGAGTTTTCACAAGTTAAAATGTATGATGAGCTTGAAAGATGTATGTCTTCAGTAGTGGCAAGTGCGCTCTGGGCTGAGGGACACAGGCTGGTATATTATTGGGCTTCTTTATCGTTTTATTTATTTTTGCTCTTCTGTGTGTCGGAAATAGCGGAAATATCACCAGCTTTGTCATATAAGTATTATTATATCTTATGGGTCATTATGGAAAAACACTGGACTCTATAATACTGGCGTGCTGGCCAGAGCATTGTAAAGAGTCTTCAACCTTTACTCTTATTTCCACTGTATTAATTACAAATTACAGTTTGTGTGCAGCTCTTCATTAACTTAGTAATAACTTCAATGATAAGGAAAAAGAAGCTGTTAAAGTATCCAAATCTTTCAAATTAAATGATGGCAAAAAAAGGGTTAAAGGAAATGTTAGATTACAATTGTTATATTCTAATTGCAATTGTATGAGGGAAAAAAAAGGAAATAACTGAATGAATCAAAAACAGAGAGCTCAAATTTCTCCACACATAAAAGAAAACTCGAACACATCCACTTGTGAACCTGTCTCCTTCAAAGCAGCTTGCTTAGTCTCTAATTGACGTTGCCACATAATGAGCAGAGCTTGTAGTAAAGGGGAAAATAGAGCCTTTATATTGAACAACACATCCTGTATCACGTGTATTGAATGTGAATTGGCCATTTCCATAAGATGCCTGTGTTTAGTTTCCTTCCCCTCTGCCAACAGGTTCATTCAGCAGCCTAATGAGGACATAAATGCCTTTCCAAATCTATTCTTCAGAGCTGGAATATTATTAAAGCAGGAATTTACTCAGTTTAAATTAGGCTGATGGTATTAGTGTGTGTGTGTGTGTGTGTGTGTGTGTGTGTGTGTGTGTGTGTGTGTGTGTGTGTGTGTGTGTCTCTACAACATGCGACAGGTGACGTACGTTTCAGGGGTCTTTAATAACTGTGGTCAGAGGGGTCCTCAGACAACATGTCTCCTGCTGTTAACATGCTGACTGTAGTGCTGCTCCTGATGCTCGGGGCGTCTGACTTGCAGGTACACGGGACATTCATCAACAGGGATAAGACTTTGCTGAGCAGCGACTATGGAAGACACAGTGTGAGGAAACAGCAACAGGTAAGGACTATCCAATGATGCTTATTCAATTAGTCCTTTTAAGTTTTCCTTTACAGATAAAATGTAAGTGGATTCATTAATTTTCAATTGGCACTTGTCATTTTTCAAACAAATATGCCACATATTATATGTTATTATGCTTATCAAATGTAAGGAATTCCTACTTTCATTTGTCATATATGATTATAAATTGAGTATTTATGTGTTTTGGACAGCTCCACTTTCCTAGTATTCTGTACTACAACTTTCAAGATCGCAAAATTACAATTGATTCCAACTATTTAAAGCAATGTCACATATCTTTTACAAGAAAATGTGTAAATGGATCCCTCATGTTCACGTACATGATGGTGTTGCTTTTGATTATACTGTGTATGAAATAATAATGCGAAATTATGTGATCCAACCTAGAGAAAATATGAGTGGTGAAAACTAATTCTGAAACAAATAATTGTGGTAATAAATGATACTGTTGTCTTATGTCAAAGATGAACCTAAGATGACTTATTTAAAATATGTATGTCTCCAACCAACTGTCTAAACACCTAAGATATTGCCGTCATCATTATTTATATGACAAAAAAGCAACAAATCCTCATCATATGAGAAGATGGAACCAGCAATGTGACATATTTGTTTAAAACTTTACAGAAAAAGATGAAATTATCATAAAACTAGTTGACTAATGAGCTAGTAATCGACAACATTCATGAAAATATTCTTTAAAGGTCCCATGTCATGCTTTTCTGGTTATTACCCGTCACCTTGTGTGTTATGTAGCTTTTTATGCATGTAAACGGTCTGCAGAGTCACAAACCCTCAAAGTACACCCTGTAGCGAGTAAAACTCTAACACAGAAAAGACCTGTCTATGCTGCCCCAGAACGCCTCGTTGGAGAATTCTCTTTTTCTTCCTGGGTACAGTGACGTGCCCATACCCAAATGGACCCATTGGTCCAAATGGACCAATCCGTGGAGCCGTTACGTTACGTCCGCGGAGCCGTTACGTTAAGTCCGTGGATTGGTCCAAATGGACCAATCCGCGGACTTCCTCACACACACACACACACAATCTTTTCTCAGCTGCAGCTCCGCCGATTTCCCCTCCCTGAGACGGCGGGACGCGGCGAGGCTGTGAGTTGGTGTGTGAGCACACACACAAACTCCCAGCCAGGTTGCGTGTGTGTGTGTGTGTGTTCGGGCTAGGTTTTGCTGTGTCTCGCTGTCTCGCAGGTGGCCACTGGGCTCATAGGGAGGGGGGGGCAGGAGCTCCAACAAGCGTTTAGGACAGAGTGAATACACATACTATACAGAGATGCTGTATGAGAAACCAATGTGATTTTGGAAAATTGCACAATATAAATCTATTTTAGTAGACCTCAACAATGGAATTATGATCAGTAGAAATGGCCATGACATGGGACCTTTAAATCAGACTGATTCTGACTTCCACATGTTTTTGTTTCCAGACAAAAAGTGACATTCGCAAGAGTTTGGATCTGGAGAGCTACAAAGTGCACGTGAACCCGACCACCAGCAGAATCAGCCTCCCGACCATCATCAAGCTCCACCCCCCCACGGCCATACCTCTCCACCTGCACGCCAACATGCCCATGCGTTTCGGCAGGGAGAATTTGCCTGGTGATGAAATTACCAACCTGCCCCAGAGGTTTGGGCGCTCCTGGGACCTGTGTGCCGAGTGCCGTGAGGTCCGAGGAGCACAGCTGCCCCAGAGGTTTGGGCGCTCCTGGGACCTGTGTGCCGAGTGCCGTGAGGTCCGAGGAGCACAGCTGCCCCAGAGGTTTGGGCGTTCCTGGGACCTGTGTGCCGAGTGCCGTGAGGACCGAGAAGCACGGCTGCGCCAGAGGCTTAGGAGAGGCAGTCCCTTCTGGAGCTTTCTGAGGACAATGACCAAAGCACGGATATTAAACGCTGGCTTGCAATGGTGGGTGCAACTTTTAACCCCTTTATTTCCAAATAAATGTACCATGACTGTGACTTTTGTTTGCTAACAACGTTGTGTTCTCTTCCCACAGGGCTGAAGTGTTTGACTATACAACCAGCTCAGAAGAGTTGGAAATGCAAGGAAAGACCTTTAAAGGGATGAAAGAGGTTTTGACAAGCCAACACCAGGGTCTATATAACTTGTAAATATCACTAGAGTGTTTTTTTGTACAGTCAGAATGATAAATATCAAAGGTTAAAGAATAGATAAGTATGTTGAAATATTCCAATGTACGAGTCATTCTAAAGTTATAATACTGTGACATCATAATAAAAGTTTCAAGCGAGTGGTTTGGGTTTTATCGGGTTTATAATTATTTGTGAAAATCAGATTGATGGGGGGATGCTTCTAATGGAAATCAAAACGAACATTATTTTAATTTCTTTCAAAAGATTCAAAACATAGAGGATTTCTTTTTTAAATGATGTTATACATATTCATTCAAATGTGTTATCATATTTGTAATCAAGCAAGCTGCAGACATATTTGAAGTGGCTTTTAAATGATATGATCATAACAAGCCTTCTGAAGATCACCTTCAAAACAGTGCGTGTGTTTGTGTGTGTGTGTGTGTGTGTGTGTGTGTGTGTGTGTGTGTGTGTGTGTGTGTGTGTGTGGTAGGATTTGGAAAATATAGCCTTTTATGTTTACCTTTCTCCTTTAGAGAGAAGTCAATAAAGGGGCCAGTTCCCAGATGACACCCCTTTCAGTCCCTTATCTTTATGCCATGTTCCTGTCAGCATCCAAACATCACCTCTTTCTGAATCCCTGCTCTTTCTGAATTCCTGCTCTTTCTTTGACAAAATAACTGGATCTGAATGTAAATCTTCCTCACAGCAGACACCTGTCAGGACAGGAAGAGCACCAGTGTATTGACATTGACAATGGCTGCATTCTTCTTAGGTGTGTCATTTCTAACACCCTGATTATTCTGGCTCATTAATATGGCTGCGCCTATAAGACACCGGAATGGAAAAGGCATCATTATCGAGAATATGTATACGCATAACAGCAGATGTTGAGACTAATTTCAGCAGGAAAATCACGTTGTTGATAATCCATTATTACTGTGATATGTCAAAATATGAATGTGAGAAATGCATGGAATCAGCGCCCATGTTCATTGTGAAGGAACATGTTCAATAAGCCGTGCTCTTATACAACAGGTTTGTTATACGGTATGTGAGTCACTATTAGACTTTGTACTGCTTGGGGATATATATGAATATGACATTTTTGTGTTTTGTAACAGTCATTGTCCTTTGACATCCAAATGGAAACTGTTGAATATTGACAACAATATTTGTATAAAACATAAAAAGTACTACATTCTATTAGAAAAAAGAGGTATGTAGGCCTACTACTTGTCCATGAGTGTTATACAATGCTGCATACATTTTGAGTCAATGGGTCACATGAAATATATGACATTTCGTTAAGTATTGAGACTTTTCAACAAAGAAACTGTTGAATTTCATAACAGTATCCATGTAAAGTAAAACATTTACTAAAATCCATTACATAAAAAAGAGGTTTCTTCTAATTGTCAAGTGCAGTAATACAGTTCTGCATTGATTTGAATCACAAGGTAAAGTGACGTGAACGTTTTGAAATAAATCATGACTTTTCAATAAAAAAAACTGCAGAATTGTCACAAAAAAAATTATCTTTTTTTTAAAATCAAATCATGACACGTCAGTTATCTAATATGGGCAACTTAGCATTGGCAGAAGACATTTTGATCAAATCTCCAACATGAAACGTACTTCACCCCGGTCTAGTTCTACTGGTTTACTTTTTAGGGCATTATTGTGGTTTAAACCACAGTAAAGTCCTAAATCAAATTATCACGTGTCTCATAATCTCTGTAATGCACTTAAAAGTAATTGTTCACTCTCTAATTTACATTGATATCAATAACGCCTTTTTTCACAACAGGTATGTGTTTCCATACGTTGCAAACGACACACCTCACCTGCCTTCAGATGGGTGTGACCGACATTCTGAAGCTGCCTCTTTACTGAGTTGCGCAACGAGTTTATCATAAAGTTTTATCACTGCTTATTCAATCCGACCCAACCCCTTCCTTCCTAAATTTGGGAGCAGATCCGGTCGTGTACTTGTTCGAGTAGTTTAAAAGGGAAAACAGCTAGAAACGTTAGCAAACAACAACAACAATCACATTCTTTGGAAAGGGGAGGAGGTCCTTGAACTACACACAGCACTATTTGGTAGACTACGGTAAAATCTCTAACTTTTTGTTACGTTGTCTTGTTTGTTGTATTTTCACGTCTTCCTCCGGTAAAAACAACATGTCTGTGCTGAATTATGTTGTAGTCGCGTTTTACCACGCAGTTTGATGTTTTCAAAAGTTAAAATGAAAAAAAAGATATGTAGGCTATAAGCGATGTTTTTCATTCAGGCTAAGAAGCAGTTTTAGCTTGACCTACTTTCTACAGCATAAGTCTGTCTTTTTCGACATAATAACATAATAATAATGTACTAGGATTTCTAAAACAACCCGTAAGTGTGAGGGTTATTAAACTACCAATATGCCCCAGGCAACATTGTGTCATAAATAATGTCGGACTCCATATTAATTCCACTCTCACATTTTGAATCACTAGTACTTTTACCCTCAGTGCTCCTGACTGTAACTCTCATTGTTTGCCACCATTTCCTCTCCTCCCAGCTCCTGGTCATGGGGGACATCAACAAAGGGAAGAAGGTGTTTGTTCAGAAATGCTCCCAGTGTCACACAGTGACAGAGGGGGGGCGTCACAAGGTGGACCCAACCTGTGGGGTCTGTTTGGGAGGAAGACAGGACAGGCATCTGGCTTCAAGTACACACAGGCCAACATCGACAAAGGTAAGGATCAAAAGCTCATACAGACAACCAAACTCCAACCAGCCAAAGAGGAATTATCTATATAACAATGCACCCCAGTATAGCAAGCATTAAGCAACGTTTCTAACCACCCCACATTTTTACTATAAAGTTTACCCAAATATTTTTAATCCAGTGTTTACTTGTTTGTATATCTTTGACAAAAGTAGGCTACATTTTAGGATGTATGGTTGTTAATCTTAAACCATAAAACATTACATTAAACATGTTTACCAGTGAATACATACATTCTAACAAAAGGGTTGTTTTGCACTTCAATAATGTTTTATTTAACCAGGTCTTTGTCATGATGTTAAAACTGGTCCACTTTTTACAATCAAACACCACCATGGTAACATGCCAAACTGATCTCTAAAAGTTTTTAAAGGAAAGACAGAGAAAGCATATCAACTGTACTATTTAGCACAGTTTCTGATGATTTCTTTAATGCTTTAACTCATCCAGTGCATGGCAGCATATCATTCCTGAGAAGCAGTTGTGCTTGCTGTCCTCTATTAGTGGATTAATTGTTCCTGCTGCAATGACACTTTATATTGTATCTATATAAAGTTGCATTGTCAGTACAACTTCCTATAATTGCCAAAAACCCATGCACCTAACTGAGGGCCCTTCAAGTTCATTCATTGGCCCAGATTCCACAAGTTAGCTGTCTAGCCCTTCATAAGTCTTACATCAGCGATCATAGTGTAATCATCTGATCGTTTTACTTTACCTCAGAATTATAATTTGGTTTAAACATGGTATCAAATTCTGTCTCGCCTTTGTCCCATGAATACAACATATCAATATGCATCTGCATGTTTTATATGTGTAGAAATGATCTCACAAAGTTATTCTACAGAGCTGAACAAACAATTATCTTCGTTGTCAAATATTCAATATCAAATATTTTTCTGGATTATTTGATTAACCTATAAAATGTAAGACAATTGTGAATGTATTTACATTTTGTCAGTATAAAACCCCAACAAATATTAAGTGTAATCATATAATTAAAGTATATTTTAACAATAAATGGATTAGTGAAATAGTTTGCAAGTATTTTCCTGTCAATCGACTAATCGTTACAGCTCTAGCTGAGAAGCTTGGTCCTTTCTCTACCTGACGATAAGAGCAGCAAGTCTGAACAGGCAGACTCTCTCGCTCTAAAAACTGCTCTAACACTAGGTCATAAAACCTAAAAACAGTTATCAGATGTGTGAGAAGGCAGATTTTTCATACTTTTGCAAAACATGTTGTTTAATGTGTGTGTTTGTTTTGTAGGCATCATATGGGATGAGGAAACCCTGAACGTCTACCTTCAAAACCCTAAGAAGTACATTCCTGGTACCAAGATGATCTTCAGTGGGATCAGAAAGAAAAGGGAAAGAGTGGATATTATAGCGTATCTAAAGGACTCCACCTCTGAATAAACCGACAAACAAAACACACACACACACACACACACACACACACAGCTGTGGACAGAAGCACTGTACATTTAGGAAAAACAATAGAATGTATTCTTTGTTTTAAAGTAGAGTTCTCTTTCTCTTTCTGCATTTTGTTACATTACAGCATTGCTCCCACACAGCTTTTGTGTGAGACTGTTTTTGATTATCGTATGAGTCAGCCTTCGTGTGTTTTACAGACATTTCTCAGTCGAGGCTTCTTAAAGAGGCACCCTTCCTTTGGGACTTTCGGAAAACAGTTGTTTACCATTTACTACTGCTCGCACAAACTCTGCATGTTTGCCACTTTAACTCTCGCTGCACTGTTGACAGCTCATGTTCAGGTCTATTTTTCTATTATATTTTGTTTACTACTTGTAGAGCTTTTCTCTACATTACATTACATTACATGTTACTTGTTAGACGCTTTTATCCAAAGCGACTTACATACTCAATACTGTGGGCAATCCCCACAGGAGCAATTTGGGTGAAGTGTCTTGCCCAGCGACACAACGACATGCTGACTGCAGTGGGGTTTGAACCTGTGCTCCCCTGATCCGAACACCAAGGCACAACCCACTGCGCCACAGCCGCACATCTAAAGTGTCAAGACTTTGAAAAACTGTTTGACGGTGCTGGATTGTATTATATTTCCTCTTTTTAAGCTACTTGGTGTGATTACTTTTACGAGAGCTGCACTTTAATATGAGTGTGTTTTGTATTCATACATTTATGAATGAATGTGTTTCTGACTTAAGAACTGGAATGTCAAACTGATTTGTCATTTATATAAACAGCCATTTTTTGGTTAAATAAAATATACAGTACTTACAATTGGTCTAATAATGACTTGTTGAATGAGGTCAATCCAAATTGCTTCAATGATGTCCCAAGTTGCTTTTTTTTACTCTATTTTTACTTTTCTAGACAATACCTTGACCTTGACTTGAATAAATGAATGTGGCAATAAAATATTTCTACTTGAGTCAGTGATTCCAGGGGGAAATAAATGATCCAGTTATTGTTTCCTTCCACTTAGAAAGCACTTTTCTTACTGAGAATTATTTCGTTTTTGATGTATTAAGTTAGTTATTTAGACTCTTGGTTGTCTGTGATGTACTTGTTTTAACCACACTATTGACACCATAACATAAAGGTGGGCCAATGTCAGAAAAATTATTACAAAAACATAAACCTAGTTATAAATAAGATAAGATAATAAGATGTACTTATTTGCGTTGCAGCAGCATAAAAACAAGGCATTGTACATTAGAGAAATTAAAAGACTAGAAATTAAAAATGTAAACATCTCTAAAATAAATAAAATAGCATTAAAAATGTAGAAAATATACATGTTGAAAATACAAATTTACAGTAAACAAAATAATCCAGTTATTGTTTCCAAAAAATAGAGGAAGCATACCGGACAGAGATTGTGTAGTTCAAAAAGAGCCCTACCCTATGTCAGTTTCACTCATCTATTTTAAGAGTTGTATAAGAATAATAAGTCAATAATGTAGGGCAAAGTTAAGGGATATTGACTTCTATTATTTCTGCCATTAACTAAAACACCCAGCAGAGGGCGCCAGTTCCCTGCTGCAGAGACCACCAGTAGACTTAAAACATGCCAAACGAGTGTATGCATGCCGACATAAAATGTTGGTGCCAACCCATATATTCATCCAGCTGCTGTGAAGTCGATCAAGAAGACACAGCAGCTAACGAGCCTCTGATCCGGACCATAGACTGTGTCATCGAGACCATAGACTGTGTCATCCAGACCATAGACCGAACCACCCGGACCATAGACTGGACCACCCGGACCCGCTGACAGTGAGCTGCCACCGCTGTGCTGCCTCCACTCAGTGGCCTCTGCTGGGACATTCAGCCCGAGGGAGAAAAAAAAAAAACCATCCTCCTTCTGCATCTGTGTTGGTATTGAACAGCAGAAGTGGGTCGATTTATTAGCGGTCTACAGCTCGCCAGATGCCAGAGGAGCCCCAGTCTGAGGGTCTGCACACCGCGCATTAGGTGAGAGGAGCTCAGCAGCGTGTACACAAGTGCGGCACAATCTCAAGTGGAAGGTAAGGGAGGTCTTGTGCATTGGAAAGCATGGATGTTAGATGACATTGCTATCATTTATCTATATAATCTGTGCATTGAGGCGTTGTGTACGTTAAATTAGATAGTATAGTATAAGAGGGGAATGTTGAGGCTTATTAATAAAGACTACTGCATGCATTTTTTCTGCATTGACTTTTAATATCATCCACTACCAGAGGAAATATGAGCATACTGGAAATGAAATGTTTGTGTAAATGAAACCTTACTATGACTTCTAACATGAAGTGTCAGTCATAATTAGCCTGAGTGACAGCACCCCCCCACACACCCTCTGTCTAATTCTGGCTGAAGGGGTTTGGTGCACAACTGGTATTACAGCGGTGCTGCATCTGCTGCAGTGTGGAGCTGCAACAAGTTTATTATGCTATGAGGAAAGAGAGAGAGAGAGAGAGAGAGAGAGAGAGAGAGAGAGAGAGAGAGAGAGAGAGAGGGGGGGGGGGGAGGGAGAGGGAGGAAGGGGGGTTAAGTGGTTGATGAAAAAGTGACACCCTTTAGAGGGAGTAAGGAAAAAGGGACAGCTGCCAGTTACTGCATTAAGCTCAGCAGAAATAGAGTGTTTTGACAGCTTGTGTTGTCCGCTTCAGGGAGAGTAAACCATAAGGATGGATCTGATCAAACTTGCCGTGTCCTTCCACTTCCTGCTGTGCTCTGCGTGGGCCCGCCACTCTTACTTGGACAGCATCCTCTCCCCCCGCTCAGGTAAGTTGAATATTTAACTTGTCATATAAGGCAAATAACACATATTGCATGAATCTTTTAAACTCTGGCTCCTTCTCAGTTCTCAGGTTTCTGGATGAGCCGCTGACGTTTGACCCCTGCTGTCTGATGTCCCCGCTCCCCCCACCCCTCTTCCCCCCGCCGCCTCAGCTGTGGAAGCATGGCAGCCCCGTAGGTGTTCACAAACACACACCTGATGCCTTATTACACCTCATTTACACACATTTGCATGCTAAGAGTATATAGGATTGAAACAGGTTGGATGTTGTGTGTTTGACTGAAGGGTGGTGTTAGCGTGTTGGAGCCAAGCGTGTTTGGAGGAGAGGTAAAGGAAAAGGAAAAACCTGTCACACCTGGGTGTTCAGCTGGACCTCCAGGACCCCCAGGACCCCAGGGCCCAGAGGCAAGACCCTTATATAAATACAACACAATGTATAAATACTCTCATCACGGCCTGCACCACTTTTCAGCTAATGTGCATCCATGACACTGGAGCCATTTAGATTTAGAAAATTGTTGAATTGAAATGAAACAAAATGACCTCAATATTATTGATTTCTTTACAAATGTACCAAGCTCTGTTAAATTATGTGAGCTGGATATAAATGTAGTCTTATTTTTCAGGGTCAAGGTGGATTACCCGGCATCCGAGGACCACAAGGCGAGAAGGTGTGTGTTTGGGTTTTGTTAGTCTTGAAAATGTCTCTAATGTACTTTGCTGTTGAAGTATCTGTGCGTGTGTCCTTGTGTTCCTCTGTGCTCTAATGACTGCTGCATCTCCTCTCTCCTCATTTGTCCTCCTCCAGGGAGAAATTGGACGTCCCGGGTCAAAGGTGAGCCGCTCCTCCCCTCCCGCACGTCGCCTCCCCTCGCTCGTCTCTCTCTGGTCCATCTCGCATGTCCTTGGTATAATGGGATCTGAATTTCTCTCTCCGTCGTCCCCCTTATGCATCCTCCATCTCTGTGATGTGATTTGTCTATTGATGTGCTCAGAATATCCTCTGCTGCTGCTAAATGGGTCACGCTACATTAGTCCCGCTCTTTCCATGTAGCAAAGCTCGATCACATCCCAGGATGTCTCACCTCTCTTTCTCCCCTCTATCCTTTTCCTCTGCTTCCTTCTTCCTCCCCTCTCCCTTTCCTTGGCCCGGATCCATTACTCTTCGTACTGGACTCCAGTCCTGCTGATCCAGGCTCTCCAGCACTCCACTTCTGCACTTTAATCTCCCTAAGTGCTTTTGCTCTCCGTGATAAATCACTGCACACAGCAGCAGCAGGTCCACAGTGTCTCTACAGGCTGCTGTTTTAATGAAGGCCAGCTAAATGAGAGCCCGCTGGTAGCATGGCGGCCGCTCTGGGATACTTGTCCAGTTGAGATGCGAGGCTGATTTGTAATGCATTCGGCTTTTCTTGCTTGAAGGGAGCTGGCGATAGAGCAACATTGATTAGGCTTTTATTCCTGTCTGCTAATTATTGAATCTTAGTGGCATTGTAAAAGCAGTTGGCATGCAGGGTTTTGTCCTCTGTCATGTCCCATTAGGAAATCATACGAGGTCCGTTTAACATGCTAATTTGTTTATGACCCTTATTTAAACTGGTTACACTCTAAGGAAGTCAGTGGCTCTTTTTTCAGGGGAAACAGGGCCATTAAAGAAGCATCTTGGCAAACGTAAAATGCTGCAGCTCATCAGCATATCAGCAAAGTACAAATGCAGAAATCAGTCCCAGTTTAAAAGAAAAGCCTGACGTTTTAGAAAAGATGCTTATTGATTCATCCCAAGAGTCAGATAAACCCCACTGTGAAACATATTTGTCATTTTTGCACCACGGATTATGTACTGATTAGACAATATATTTAAAAAAAATTATAATATCTTTTAATTAAGAGTTTCTGGTAGGCTGATTATTGGACATTTGGTTAAAAATAAACGCTTGCTGTTCCCCTGTTTCCAGAATGTATGCTAAACTTACCTCATCTAATATAATTTCCTCAAGCTTCTGGCAACTCATTCTTTACGTGATGAATTCAATTATTCAATTTGTTTTGGAGAACAAGGTTAACACATTCTGCTGTTGAGGATAAGACTATTAACACTCAAAGAGGAAAGAACTGCAAACTGTTTGGTGCCATTTAAAGCAACTGAGTCGTCATTTCCAACAAGAAGAGGTCGAAAAAGCAACAACAGTTTCAATAAGTGCCTTCTCTGATCCTGTGTGTGCCTTAGGGACGTACAGGGGCTCCAGGCCTCCCAGGGAAACCAGGACTACAAGGATGGCTTGGACCAGAGGGACCCCAGGTAACTGTTATATCACAATGTGTTGTGGTCTTACACCTTGCTATATAAGAACATGAACCTGTATGGGTTTTTTAGGCTGAGAAAGGGGATCCAGGACTCATGGGATTACCAGGACTAAGGGGACCACCAGGGATAAAGGCAAGTCATATCTTTACACAGGCATACACACAATGATGTTAATGATAGGGAGAAAAGAGAAACAGTCTTTAATTATCTGCTGTTATATTCCCTGTGTGTCTTTTCAGGGTTTGCCTGGTTACAAAGGAGATAAGGTAGGTTCAGAATCACTTCTATCAGTACACATGTCTGCCACATGTCACAGCAGAACTATTAAATCCTTCCTTGATTTATTTTACTCTCTTATTTTTTCAAGGGGGGTCATGGTGACCCTGGAGCATCAGGACCAAAAGGAGATACGGTTGGTCATTTTTCTCTTAATAGCAGATCCTAAAATTGTATTTGAATGTACTGTGTTGTGTAACTCTTACAGCCCATGCTTTGATTGTGAGCATTATAAGCACCTCATGCTGTGTTATAATGGACTTGAAAATAAACGTAAAATGCTGGTTAGAATACAAAGTAGATGACTTTACTCTTTCTCTCAGGTCCCGACATTTCAAGCTCACTTGAGCCTCAGTGAAAGATTCCATTTAAAGATGTTATGGATCTCTGCTCTGCTGAAATAATGACTTTTCTGACACCAAGCTCTCATTTTGTCTTCATGCAGGGCTCCATTGGTTTGCCTGGGATGCTTGGACAGAAGGTAAGTATTATACTGTAGGTAGTATAAGGACAGTTAGGAGTCTGATTTAAACTGATTATTCCTCTACTCTTTTCCCAGGGTGAGCAGGGAACAAAGGGAGGGCCGGGAGTGGCAGGGAAGAGAGGACCCACTGGACGGCCAGGGAAGAGAGGCAAACAGGTGAGGAAGACGAGGAAGAAAGATGCTCAAGTGAGAGCGTCTTCTCTTCGGCTAATTCGATTACTCAAGATATCCTTAGCAAAGACTTCTGTAGGGAGTCTTCTCAGCCTACACATGTACAGTCTATATGCATGTAAACACACAACTTGTCTGTTACATTACATTAACACAAATGGCAGCTATGCACAGGTGGCAGTGGAATGCGAGTGACCTCCAGTGTATGTTTGTGTATTTCCTAATACTGGGATGTTTCCTGGTTTGCATAGGGCATGAAGGGTCACTCTGGCACCCCAGGAGTCATGGGCCCCCAAGGACCTTCAGGACCAAATGGCCATCCAGGACCACCTGGTCCACCTGCCTCAGGTACAGCAACTCACACACTGGTGCTCAATCAGCATTAAATTACTACAACATATATTATTTACAGCATAAGTTATAAAGCCAGCAAAATTATTAGTTCGCCCCAAACTGCCCCATCTGAACTCTAAACTATACTCCGGGTCAGTGGGTCAATGATGAGGAAAGCCTCTCTGATAAAGCAGGACTCTTCTCAAGTTACTGCTTACGTCCCATTAACCTGGAAAAACATAACCCGTAACAAATTAAAATAGGCACTACCCTGACTTCAATTTATTATCCTTATCAACTGTAGCTTTAACAGTTGTAGTCCTATTTTACGTATGTGTTTTAGTCTTTAAATGGGCTTTGTTTCGTTTGTTGTTGAGCCATGTCAAAGTAGAATTTATGTTTAATTTATTTGCTATGTGACAGACATTAAAGGTGATCTTATCATCCTATTTCTTATGGGATTTTTTCTTTTACAGGTCTCTATCTAGTAGGGGAAAAGGGGGAGAAGGGTCTTCCTGGTCCATCGGGTCGCTGTGACTGTGATTCAACTGTTGGAGCCAATAATGCTCCTTTTGGAAGCTACACACAGCGGGGGGGCCTCAATAAAGTCCCTGCAGTAAGATCCCTCACATAAAACCACATCCATATTATTCATCTATCCAAACTGAATATTTGTTCCCACTGAAACAATCATGACTCATAATGCGCTGACTGTGTATCTGTGCAGATATTTGTGGTAAACAATGAGGAGGAGATGGAGCGTCTGCATTTAGACGACTCAATAGCATTCAGGAGGGACCAGAGGGTGCTGTACTTCAAAGATAAAGATGGATGGAAGCCCATTCAGGTAACAACTATTATGTACTGTACACATTACTAGTGTTTTTACTCGCTAGGATGAAACTAAAGATCTTCAAATAACCAGTGCTGTATTTGTTCAAACTGATGCCAATGAGCACATAAGTGATCATTTACAGCTCACATCAAGGCTAAAACTGAGCAGTATTTAAGAGTGAATGTTCATTTTTGACCTCAGAAACAAAGTTTGACTAGCATTTAGATATCTCAACTCAAGGTCCACTTACTGGCTTTTTCAGGAGCTAATGAAGACCATGAGACGCAATTGAAAAGCTGTAGAAAAACTAATAAATGGACTTTGACTTAGGATTTATTTGTCCAAACTGGTCTAGATTTGATGGGAAAATGTATATAACTACTACATGCATCATTTTAAGTAAGGGGCTCACTTTCCCCCTAATAAAGTCCAGTTTCAGCATAATGCCTTAACAATTAAAGTTACGATTTTCTCACTGCCTGAAATGTCAAGTTAGCGTTTGTTGTCCTGCGTGTTCAGCCCTTCCAGCCCTTCCAGTCCACAGAGAAAGTCCCGGACAGAGTTGGTGTGTGTGGAGACGGAAAGGTGCAGGCCCAGCACGGAGAGGAGTGGTGATGATGGAAACCAGATTGTCACCGATGCCTGTCTCAGTGAGTTACAAGCATCTGTTGCTCATTTGAACATGTGCACACAAGTCCGGTAAAGTGAAGGTATAGAATGATCTAGAGACAGTAGGCAGTTTATATTATTCATTTACAGATTTAAGCTTGGCTGAAGTGGAAAGTGTGTGTATTGTTAAAAGCAAAATGCTACAAAGTGCTATGGATTAAGATTTTACGCACAAAAGATGATGTACATGAAGCATGTGACTTTAATGTCCATTGAAGCTTCTGCTCCTCACGGATCTGATGTAACCTCCTCCCATTAATGAAACAAACTGAAATGTCATATTTCTACATTTTGAATATTGTGTGTCACTTTTAAAAGAAATACTAGCGCTCTCATATCTTCTCGTTGTATATTCTTGCTCTGCAATGGGATAATGGTTTTCGGAACATGAATGAATTGGCGGCACCTACTATTTATTTCAATGAACTAGCTCAAAACAATTCAAATTGTAATGGATAAAGACAAGCATTCATTAGCTTACTTGTTTGTTAATTTTCTTGTAATTGGTTGAAATGTGCTATAAAACTCCTAACACTAGGATGGGTCAAATGCAGTGAAACCATGTCGTTACATAGTACCTGTACTATGTAACGACAATAAAAGTGCAACAAAAAAAATAATGAATATGGAAACCAATTCCCTTCATGTTATGTAATACAGTGTAACTAGAATTAAGATAAAACAAATGTACATGTTATTTAAGAAACAAACAGAAGGTTAGGCTGTTGTTGCAGAAACGCCGCCCTGCTGTTGTGGAGCCAGCTTCCTGCAGAGCTGCAGTGAGTCTGAACCACCTGACGGAGGATAAAAGCAGAACACACACACTGTGAAACCTTTCCTTGATCTCTTCATTAATCTCCCCCTCTCTTTTCCTGCCATCTTCTCACTTCTCCTCTGTTCAATTAAATTAGCAGCAAAATGCTGTATTGGCATCACTGCAAAACACGCAGGAGGAGTGCCAAAGCAATCAGTAACGTCTTCTCTCTCCCTTCCCTCCCTTCCTCTCTCTCTCAATACGCTGCCACCACCGATACGATCTCCTCACCCCGTTTCCTTTCCTCACTTCAGACTGTAAGTGGGCCTACTGTGGCGATGGCTACCGACATGACGGCATTGAGGAGTGTGATGGAAAGGACTTTGGTTATCAGACCTGCAAATCCTATCTCCCCGGGTATGTTCACTGACAGTGTGCATAAACAATCACTAATGGCGCGTTTCCACTACAGCGCGGAGCCCGGTTTAAGAGGGCTGTGACGTCAGCGGCCCGACTTTGGTTGCGTTTCCACTTGGCCTAGTACCGGCCGGGGGTCCTAATTCACAGTTTTTCTGGCCTCATAAAATCGTGGTTCTAGGGCCAGGAATCGGCGCGCGAGATAATCCTAGCGTCGCATATATATAGCGAAGCTTGCAGCATTTTTTATAAACAGCATTTTTGTCAACAGAGGAGCTAAAATGGCAAAGAAAGCACGCCCTGGTTGGTCGAGGAAGTGACGACGTTCCTACATTACATTGCAGATGATAAGATCCAGCGGGAGCTCGACGGGACAACTCGCAATATTAAAGTATTTCAGGAGGTCTCTACACAGATGTCCACAAGCGGCTACTCGAGGACTGTCGTGCAGTGTAGGGAAAAACTCAAAAAGATGAAGAGTGAATATCGCTTGGTCAAAGATAATAACAACACGAGTGGTTCCAGTAGGAAAAACTGGAAGTGGTTTGAGCTAATGGACACCATTTACGGCCATAGACCGGCTAGCGTTGGGAGGGATGGAGGCCTGGACTCTGCAACGGCGTTACTGGAGTCTCTGCATGGTACGTTTTTTCTAACGCTCTGTTATTTGCTTGAAAGCGTTGTGTCCCTATCTGTTCTAAAGCTCACTTCTAACAAATAAGTCGTCACGGCAGTTTTAAGCAGCGTGACTCCGCCCACCAAAAAGCCGATCGCTCCGCCTACACTGCGTTACTATAGTTACTGCCCCAGTTCCTAAACTGTAATGGAAACGCGCCATCAAGTGAGCTGGTCCTGACAAGGCCTAACGAGGCCGAGCGAGGCCGAGCAAGGCTGGGCTCCGCGCTGTAGTGGAAACGCGCCATAAGTGTCCATTTATTGGTTTATAAATACTACAATAAGACTGTCTGCAGTTTAGACAGCAGCACTTTTATACTGCACCAACTCTGGACAGTAAACGGTCATTGGAATGAAATACCGTACTTACTGTATAGTGGGAGGTCTCTCAAACCCTGCAGAGATGATGGTGCATTACCCTGGCACCACCATGAGTTAGCTGCCAAATGCATGCTTTATTATTATTATTATGCTTAAAGGAAAAGTTCAGCATTTTGGGAAACGCACATTTCCCTTTCTTGCTGACAGTTGAGAAGATTTATAGCGCAGTTAGTTTAGCTTAGCATTAAGACTCGAAGCAGGGTAATCAGGTAGTCTTCCTGGCTGTTATGTAGTTTAGAGAATATTATGGATATAAGACAAAAGTGACAAAACACTCAGAGAAAACTTCACAATTACAAACATGTCTGCTCCTTCAACACCAAGGACATCTCCATGGATTATCAAGAGTAAGGGCCATATATTATGTCTACCACAAAGCACAGTTTATGTTACTCTGGGATGGATAGGGGGTGAGCAGGTAAACAAAGGGGATGTCTTTTGGTCATTTTGCCAATCAGGGAAATGGCGTCCCCCCTTCGCCCCGTTGAAACTTGTGTGATTGTTTATTTGCTTACTGACATAAGTTACAGGAGAAATGTTGAAGCATATTTTTACCTGATTTACCTCTAAATATGAGGATAATAATTCTGTTTAACTTTAAAATGTTTGACAGGAAGTGCTTTTATTTGAAGTACAAGGAAGTCTCCTGCTCTGTGTTTTTCCGGTTAGTTGATATTGAAATGAATACCAGATGTCGAGTGCATGTTTCCACTACAACTACCGTTCTTGATGTAAACTGCTGCATTCATATCAAAATGTTCAGTTTGGACTAGACCCGCTCTGTTCATTATTCTAAGCTTCCACTACACACAGCCCCCTTTAAGTCAGTTGCACCTTTTAAGAAAATGTTTCCCTAAAATATCTCCCCATCTTCCGCAGGTCCTTTGGGCGGCTCAGATGCACCGACTCTTGCCTCATTGACTCCACTGGTTGCAAGTATTTCACCTGAACTGGAAAGTGAGACAAATTGCCTGATTGCAACTTCGCAGTTCCTCTTTCTGATCACTGGGGTCTATATTTCAGATTTCTACTGAAGTCTCACCCCTATAAAATAAATGACGGACTGAAAGAGACTAAAGGAAGCTCTTGCGCCTGCTCTGAGCCATGTGAATCGACCGTCTCCCTGGAGGTTTCAATCTTTGTCTGGCCTCAGGGAGCCACTTCCTGTTATAGTCATCGGCTGCAGCACTGTTATGGACACCGGTGGTGGTGGTGGGACACGTTTTAATGATTGTATCATATGAAATAGTTACAATATGTATGACTTGCTGACTGTTAATGCAAAAATAAGCTGTATTGTGAAATTATTTTGTAAAGAGAGACAGAAAAAAGAGCCTTTCAAATGAGGCAATTATATTATGATACTAATATACTGTAGTATGCAAATCAGGGGTGTGTAAATGTGTTTATTCCTTAGGAAACATGTATTTATGAAGTGCAATACTGTGAAAATGCATGTAATTGTGTAGTGCACATTGGACTGTTTAACTAGTGCTATAAATGTAATATCCAAAGTATAGCCCTCTCGATGTGAATGTTCAAATACCGACAGGAGGGAAATGAATGTCGTACTGCAACAAGAAAAACTGTGATCATCGCAGCAGCATGAAGAAACTGCTCAGTTACATCAGAACTACAACCTTAATTCAGCCAAATGTAATAAGTGTATTTTAATCTGCCTGCATGACTGTAAAGTTCACACTGTACACTAATAAAGGTGAGGCAACAATTCAGAGTGCATTTCTTCTATCCATCATGTCATATTGCTTCTTCAAGGAAACACTTTTAGGATAGTATCAGTGATTTCGCTTGTTAGTGATTTTCTTCAAAAAAGATTAATATATAATTAAAAAATATATATTAATGTTGTTCTTCAGAAACTGAATTTATATAGTTTGCTTTTGTCAAAAGGATAACATTCTGATATGTATTGAAATATAATTGTATTTCATGGACAAATTGCAGACACATTCCAGATGTATACTGTACTTGTAAGTGGAAAAAGTTATCCCTTTTTCACAGTGTGCATGTATAATTTGAATCTTTATCTCAGTCTTACTGTCTCTCACTTCCTTGTCTGTTTACCTTCTTTTTTGTTCTTTAGTTTTAAAAATAATACTTGATTTGTAGTCATGATAATATAATAAGGATTCTTCAATTGTTTATTATTTGAGACAGCTTGTGTTATAGTATAATTTCCACCATTATTTAATTGTATCCTTGCCATCTTTTTATATGAATGCCCTGTGTTGTGTTTTTTATGTGCCTTGTGCAAAAAAATTGCCTTACACTTTTTTTATTAAACTTCACATCTGGGACAGCGGGAGCGTCTGTGGGCGGGTTTACTGGTCAAAACCAACCAATCAGGAAAATACTTCCTGCAACAACATGCAGGATGAAACGTCACTGCCACGTAGAAAATAAACTGCACGCGTGTCGCTGCAGCTTCTCCAAACTTTTCCCAACATTTCACTTACCTGTTTTGTTCCTCAGTGAGGTGACAGTGTGGCAGCATGCTGACGGTGCTCGCCTGGCTATGCTCCTCCATGCTGCTCTCCGTCAGCGGGGGGAAGCTCCCTGAAGCCGAGGTGGAGATAGATGTCCTGCACAGACCCTTCCTCTGTCACCGGAAAACTAAGTACGGAGACATGCTGCTGGTGCATCATGAGCTGTACTTCGAGAATGGGACCATGTTGTACACCAGGTATGTTTCATGTCGGCAAACTGTCTTTGAAAAACTCCCGCGGTGAGTTTCAAGAGAGCAGGAGTTGTTACGAGATTAAAAGTAACGAAACTAACTTTCTCAAGACGTTAAGTGGAAGCCATTTGGTGTATTTCGTCTTCTTCATTTAAATAAACTGCTCATACGGGTTTGACATTTGTTGTTAAAACTTTTAATCCGATTTTTCTTTCGCCGGGTTGCTATGGCTACTCATGCCAGGTGTTCACGTGTCAAATCTCATTGGTCAATCCTCCATCTGTTAGGATCACGTGATAAAACATGTAAAGGGTCAGTTCATCCAAGTTACAAGACACATTTTATTAAGTTGACCATAAAAGCCAAACATAACATGACAACAGATAAGACACTTACTTAAAAAGACAACAATGTGATATTTAATTAAAAAAATTGTATCTAACAAAACCATTCTGTAAACATATATTACATGTTCTTATTCATACATATCACCTTATGCAAATACATACATGCATATACACACATGCATAAACCCACACACAGCTTATGAAAACTGAATATACTTAAAAAAAAATCATACATAGATCTTACCATGTACAAAAGGTGGTAATAGTTAGAGCTGAGGTCAGAGGGCAAACAGGCATGATATGCAGCATTTCTCAGTAGGGACTGTAATTGAGGAAATGTTGTGTTCTTTTGTTATTTGAGTGAGGGATGTTTACTCTGATTTCCACTATTGTTACCTGCTGTTGTCTCTAAAGGGGTCTTCTTGCAGTCCTTCCTTTTCAGACCTGTAACCCCCCACTCTGTCTGTGTTTGCTTTCCAGTCGAACTGATGGTGACAGGCACGCCATGTGGTTTACTCTGGGCATCATGGAAGTGCTTAAAGGCTGGGATAAAGGCCTGCAGGACATGTGCTCTGGAGAGAAGAGGAAACTGGTCGTCCCTCCTGCCCTGGCCTACGGGAAGGAAGGGAAAGGTACTGAAGCTTTGACCATATTCATGCAAACTGCTGTGCATGCTGCTATGCAGAAACATGGGACTGCCTTTATAAAAGTGGTTGAGGTTTTTAGAAAATGTGTAATATTCCTGTACATTAATGTTGCATGTATGCATATTCTACTTGTCTGTCTTGTTTTGAATTGCTCTCCAGGACTCCCAAACTGAATGAAGGTTTCATTCAGCGGTATTAGTCCACTTTTTCTCTACATGGAGCATGTGAACAATGTTATGCTTTTTCCTGGTAAGCACACTCCACCTTAACCCCTAACATCTATCTCTTCTGTTCCTGACTAACTTTTGCCTTGACAATAACAACCTGAATGACTAAACATGACTAATAATGCAACCTCATTTTACTTCTTAGTAACACTTTCAACATGTTTTCGAACTTATGTTTACTTTAATTAATTTACAATGTGTTGCTATAAGGACAAATATTAGGGCCAGACTAAAGGGAAAAAATCGAAAACGAAAATGAAAGTTTTTTTTTTTTACTTTCAGTATTAGTGCCAACAGTAATTATAAAACAATCATGACTCATAATGAAACAATCATGACTCATAATGCGCTGACTGTGTATCTGTGCAGATATTTGTGGTAAACAATGAGGAGGAGATGGAGCGTCTGCATTTAGACGACTCAATAGCATTCAGGAGGGACCAGAGGGTGCTGTACTTCAAAGATAAAGATGGATGGAAGCCCATTCAGGTAACAACTATTATGTACTGTACACATTACTAGTGTTTTTACTCGCTAGGATGAAACTAAAGATCTTCAAATAACCAGTGCTGTATTTGTTCAAACTGATGCCAATGAGCACATAAGTGATCATTTACAGCTCACATCAAGGCTAAAACTGAGCAGTATTTAAGAGTGAATGTTCATTTTTGACCTCAGAAACAAAGTTTGACTAGCATTTAGATATCTCAACTCAAGGTCCACTTACTGGCTTTTTCAGGAGCTAATGAAGACCATGAGACGCAATTGAAAAGCTGTAGAAAAACTAATAAATGGACTTTGACTTAGGATTTATTTGTCCAAACTGGTCTAGATTTGATGGGAAAATGTATATAACTACTACATGCATCATTTTAAGTAAGGGGCTCACTTTCCCCCTAATAAAGTCCAGTTTCAGCATAATGCCTTAACAATTAAAGTTACGATTTTCTCACTGCCTGAAATGTCAAGTTAGCGTTTGTTGTCCTGCGTGTTCAGCCCTTCCAGCCCTTCCAGTCCACAGAGAAAGTCCCGGACAGAGTTGGTGTGTGTGGAGACGGAAAGGTGCAGGCCCAGCACGGAGAGGAGTGTGATGATGGAAACCAGATTGTCACCGATGCCTGTCTCAGTGAGTTACAAGCATCTGTTGCTCATTTGAACATGTGCACACAAGTCCGGTAAAGTGAAGGTATAGAATGATCTAGAGACAGTAGGCAGTTTATATTATTCATTTACAGATTTAAGCTTGGCTGAAGTGGAAAAGTGTGTGTATTGTTAAAAGCAAAATGCTACAAAGTGCTATGGATTAAGATTTTACGCACAAAAGATGATGTACATGAAGCATGTGACTTTAATGTCCATTGAAGCTTCTGCTCCTCACGGATCTGATGTAACCTCCTCCCATTAATGAAACAAACTGAAATGTCATATTTCTACATTTTGAATATTGTGTGTCACTTTTAAAAGAAATACTAGCGCTCTCATATCTTCTCGTTGTATATTCTTGCTCTGCAATGGGATAATGGTTTTCGGAACATGAATGAATTGGCGGCACCTACTATTTATTTCAATGAACTAGCTCAAAACAATTCAAATTGTAATGGATAAAGACAAGCATTCATTAGCTTACTTGTTTGTTAATTTTCTTGTAATTGGGTTGAAATGTGCTATAAAACTCCTAACACTAGGATGGGTCAAATGCAGTGAAACCATGTCGTTACATAGTACCTGTACTATGTAACGACAATAAAAGTGCAACAAAAAAAATAATGAATATGGAAACCAATTCCCTTCATGTTATGTAATACAGTGTAACTAGAATTAAGATAAAACAAATGTACATGTTATTTAAGAAACAAAACAGAAGGTTAGGCTGTTGTTGCAGAAACGCCGCCCTGCTGTTGTGGAGCCAGCTTCCTGCAGAGCTGCAGTGAGTCTGAACCACCTGACGGAGGATAAAAGCAGAACACACACACTGTGAAACCTTTCCTTGATCTTTCATTAATCTCCCCCTCTCTTTTCCTGCCATCTTCTCACTTCTCCTCTGTTCAATTAAATTAGCAGCAAAATGCTGTATTGGCATCACTGCAAAACACGCAGGAGGAGTGCCAAAGCAATCAGTAACGTCTTCTCTCTCCCTTCCCTCCCTTCCTCTCTCTCTCAATACGCTGCCACCACCGATACGATCTCCTCACCCCGTTTCCTTTCCTCACTTCAGACTGTAAGTGGGCCTACTGTGGCGATGGCTACCGACATGACGGCATTGAGGAGTGTGATGGAAAGGACTTTGGTTATCAGACCTGCAAATCCTATCTCCCCGGGTATGTTCACTGACAGTGTGCATAAACAATCACTAATGGCGCATTTCCACTACAGCGCGGAGCCCGGTTTAAGAGGGCTGTGACGTCAGCGGCCCGACTTTGGTTGCGTTTCCACTTGGCCTAGTACCGGCCGGCGGGTCCTAATTCACAGTTTTTCTGGCCTCATAAAATCGTGGTTCTAGGGCCAGGAATCGGCGCGCGAGATAATCCCTAGCGTCGCATATATATATAGCGAAGCTTGCAGCATTTTTATAAACAGCATTTTTGTCAACAGAGGAGCTAAAATGGCAAAGAAAAGCACGCCCTGGTTGGTCGAGGAAGTGACGACGTTCCTACATTACATTGCAGATGATAAGATCCAGCGGGAGCTCGACGGGACAACTCGCAATATTAAAGTATTTCAGGAGGTCTCTACACAGATGTCCACAAGCGGCTACTCGAGGACTGTCGTGCAGTGTAGGGAAAAACTCAAAAAGATGAAGAGTGAATATCGCTTGGTCAAAGATAATAACAACACGAGTGGTTCCAGTAGGAAAAACTGGAAGTGGTTTGAGCTAATGGACACCATTTACGGCCATAGACCGGCTAGCGTTGGGAGGGATGGAGGCCTGGACTCTGCAACGGCGTTACTGGAGTCTCTGCATGGTACGTTTTTTCTAACGCTCTGTTATTTGCTTGAAAGCGTGGTGTCCCTATCTGTTCTAAAGCTCACTTCTAACAAATAAGTCGTCACGGCAGTTTTAAGCAGCGTGACTCCGCCCACCAAAAAGCCGATCGCTCCGCCTACACTGCGTTACTATAGTTACTGCCCCAGTTCCTAAACTGTAATGGAAACGCGTCATCAAGTGAGCTGGTCCTAACAAGGCCTAACGAGGCCGAGCGAGGCCGAGCAAGGCTGGGCTCCGCGCTGTAGTGGAAACGCGCCATAAGTGTCCATTTATTGGTTTATAAATACTACAATAAGACTGTCTGCAGTTTAGACAGCAGCACTTTTATACTGCACCAACTCTGGACAGTAAACGGTCATTGGAATGAAATACCGTACTTACTGTATAGTGGGAGGTCTCTCAAACCCTGCAGAGATGATGGTGCATTACCCTGGCACCACCATGAGTTAGCTGCCAAATGCATGCTTTATTATTATTATTATGCTTAAAGGAAAAGTTCAGCATTTTGGGAAACGCACATTTCCCTTTCTTGCTGACAGTTGAGAAGATTTATAGCGCAGTTAGTTTAGCTTAGCATTAAGACTCGAAGCAGGGTAATCAGGTAGTCTTCCTGGCTGTTATGTAGTTTAGAGAATATTATGGATCTAAGACAAAAGTGACAAAACACTCAGAGAAAACTTCACAATTACAAACATGTCTGCTCCTTCAACACCAAGGACATCTCCATGGATTTATCAAGAGTAAGGGCCATATATTATGTCTACCACAAAGCACAGTTTATGTTACTCTGGGATGGATAGGGGGTGAGCAGGTAAACAAAGGGGATGTCTTTTGGTCATTTTGCCAATCAGGGAAATGGCGTCCCCCCTTCGCCCCTGTTGAAACTTGTGTGATTGTTTATTTGCTTACTGACATAAGTTACAGGAGAAATGTTGAAGCATATTTTTACCTGATTTACCTCTAAATATGAGGATAATAATTCTGTTTAACTTTAAAATGTTTGACAGGAAGTGCTTTTATTTTGAAGTACAAGGAAGTCTCCTGCTCTGTGTTTTTCCGGTTAGTTGATATTGAAATGAATACCAGATGTCGAGTGCATGTTTCCACTACAACTACCGTTCTTGATGTAAACTGCTGCATTCATATCAAAATGTTCAGTTTGGACTAGACCCGCTCTGTTCATTATTCTAAGCTTCCACTACACCACAGCCCCCTTTAAGTCAGTTGCACCTTTTAAGAAAATGTTTCCCTAAAATATCTCCCCATCTTCCGCAGGTCCTTTGGGCGGCTCAGATGCACCGACTCTTGCCTCATTGACTCCACTGGTTGCAAGTATTTCACCTGAACTGGAAAGTGAGACAAATTGCCTGATTGCAACTTCGCAGTTCCTCTTTCTGATCACTGGGGTCTATATTTCAGATTTCTACTGAAGTCTCACCCCTATAAAATAAATGACGGACTGAAAGAGACTAAAGGAAGCTCTTGCGCCTGCTCTGAGCCATGTGAATCGACCGTCTCCCCTGGAGGTTTCAATCTTTGTCTGGCCTCAGGGAGCCACTTCCTGTTATAGTCATCGGCTGCAGCACTGTTATGGACACCGGTGGTGGTGGGACACGTTTTAATGATTGTATCATATGAAATAGTTACAATATGTATGACTTGCTGACTGTTAATGCAAAAATAAGCTGTATTGTGAAATTATTTTGTAAAGAGAGACAGAAAAAAGAGCCTTTCAAATGAGGCAATTATATTATTGATACTATATATACTGTAGTATGCAAATCAGGGGTGTGTAAATGTGTTTATTCCTTAGGAAACATGTATTTATGAAGTGCAATACTGTGAAAATGCATGTAATTGTGTAGTGCACATTGGACTGTTTAACTAGTGCTATAAATGTAATATCCAAAGTATAGCCCTCTCGATGTGAATGTTCAAATACCGACAGGAGGGAAATGAATGTCGTACTGCAACAAGAAAAACTGTGATCATCGCAGCAGCATGAAGAAACTGCTCAGTTACATCAGAACTACAACCTTAATTCAGCCAAATGTAATAAGTGTATTTTAATCTGCCTGCATGACTGTAAAGTTCACACTGTACACTAATAAAGGTGAGGCCAACAATTCAGAGTGCATTTCTTCTTATCCATCATGTCATATTGCTTCTTCAAGGAAACACTTTTAGGATAGTATCAGTGATTTCGCTTGTTAGTGATTTTCTTCAAAAAAGATTAATATATAATTAAAAAATATATATTAATGTTGTTCTTCAGAAACTGAATTTATATAGTTTGCTTTTGTCAAAAGGATAACATTCTGATATGTATTGAAATATAATTGTATTTCATGGACAAATTGCAGACACATTCCAGATGTATACTGTACTTGTAAGTGGAAAAAGTTATCCCTTTTTCACAGTGTGCATGTATAATTTGAATCTTTATCTCAGTCTTACTGTCTCTCACTTCCTTGTCTGTTTACCTTCTTTTTTGTTCTTTAGTTTTAAAAATAATACTTGATTTGTAGTCATGATAATATAATAAGGATTCTTCAATTGTTTATTATTTGAGACAGCTTGTGTTATAGTATAATTTCCACCATTATTTAATTGTATCCTTGCCATCTTTTTATATGAATGCCCTGTGTTGTGTTTTTTATGTGCCTTGTGCAAAAAAATTGCCTTACACTTTTTTTATTAAACTTCACATCTGGGACAGCGGGAGCGTCTGTGGGCGGGTTTACTGGTCAAAACCAACCAATCAGGAAAATACTTCCTGCAACAACATGCAGGATGAAACGTCACTGCCACGTAGAAAATAAACTGCACGCGTGTCGCTGCAGCTTCTCCAAACTTTTCCCAACATTTCACTTACCTGTTTTGTTCCTCAGTGAGGTGACAGTGTGGCAGCATGCTGACGGTGCTCGCCTGGCTATGCTCCTCCATGCTGCTCTCCGTCAGCGGGGGGAAGCTCCCTGAAGCCGAGGTGGAGATAGATGTCCTGCACAGACCCTTCCTCTGTCACCGGAAAACTAAGTACGGAGACATGCTGCTGGTGCATCATGAGCTGTACTTCGAGAATGGGACCATGTTGTACACCAGGTATGTTTCATGTCGGCAAACTGTCTTTGAAAAACTCCCGCGGTGAGTTTCAAGAGAGCAGGAGTTGTTACGAGATTAAAAGTAACGAAACTAACTTTCTCAAGACGTTAAGTGGAAGCAATTTGGTGTATTTCGTCTTCTTCATTTAAATAAACTGCTCATACGGGTTTGACATTTGTTGTTAAAACTTTTAATCCGACTTTTCTTTCGCCGGGTTGCTATGGCTACTCATGCCAGGTGTTCACGTGTCAAATCTCATTGGTCAATCCTCCATCTGTTAGGATCACGTGATAAAACATGTAAAGGGTCAGTTCAGCCAAGTTACAAGACACATTTTATTAAGTTGACAATAAAAGCCAAACATAACATGACAACAGATAAGACACTTACTTAAAAAGACAACAATGTGATATTTAATCAAAAAAATTGTATCTAACAAAACCATTCTGTAAACATATATTACATGTTCTTATTCATACATATCACCTTATGCAAATACATACATGCATATACACACATGCATAAACCCACACACAGCTTATGAAAACTGAATATACTTAAAAAAAAATCATACATAGATCTTACCATGTACAAAAGGTGGTAATAGTTAGAGCTGAGGTCAGAGGGCAAACAGGCATGATATGCAGCATTTCTCAGTAGGGACTGTAATTGAGGAAATGTTGTGTTCTTTTGTGATTTGAGTGAGGGATGTTTACTCTGATTTCCACTATTGTTACCTGCTGTTGTCTCTAAAGGGGTCTTCTTGCAGTCCTTCCTTTTCAGACCTGTAACCCCCCACTCTGTCTGTGTTTGCTTTCCAGTCGAACTGATGGTGACAAGCACGCCATGTGGTTTACTCTGGGCATCATGGAAGTGCTTAAAGGCTGGGATAAAGGCCTGCAGGACATGTGCTCTGGAGAGAAGAGAAAACTGGTCGTCCCTCCTGCCCTGGCCTACGGGAAGGAAGGGAAAGGTACTGAAGCTTTGACCATATTCATGCAAACTGCTGTGCATGCTGCTATGCAGAAACATGGGACTGCCTTTATAAAAGTGGTTGAGGTTTTTAGAAAATGTGTAATATTCCTGTACATTAATGCTGCATGTATGCATATTCTACTTGTCTGTCTTGTTTTGAATTGCTCTCCAGGACTCCCAAACTGAATGAAGGTTTCATTCAGCGGTATTAGTCCACTTTTTCTCTACATGGAGCATGTGAACAATGTTATGCTTTTTCCTGGTAAGCACACTCCACCTTAACCCCTAACATCTATCTCTTCTGTTCCTGACTAACTTTTGCCTGGACAATAACAACCTGAATGACTAAACATGACTAATAATGCAACCTCATTTTACTTCTTAGTAACACTTTCAACATGTTTTCGAACTTATGTTTACTTTAATTAATTTACAATGTGTTGCTATAAGGACAAATATTAGGGCCAGACTAAAGGGAAAAAATCGAAAACGAAAATGAAAGGTTTTTTTTTTTTACCTTCAGTATTAGTGCCAGCAGTAATTATAAAAAATATATAGTAACATCTTTTCCATCTGATTTGTTGATTATTATTTTAATGTGTAATGTAATGATATACCTTATTTAGATTATACTGAACAACTAGCTTTTCTCATTTACTGAAAGTTGAACTTAAACATTGTTCTTGAGATGAAGGATAAAGAAAAATCTTGATCACACTCATTTCTTTCCTGAAAGGACTTTTCTAATATTTGTGATTCTTAAGGGATGCCAGACCAAATGCTTTCTTTAAACTGAAGCACTCTCATATAAACCCCAGTTGATACAGTCTCAGTTCTAGCTGACCTCTTGCTCTGTGCTGTTCTCTGCTCAGGTAAGATCCCACCTGAAAGCACGCTGACCTTTGTCGTCGAGCTGCTTAACATCAAAAATGGACCGAGGTCTCACGAGTCCTTCCAGGAGATGGACCTCAACGATGACTGGAGGCTCTCCATGCAGGAGGTATACACAAACACACACACTGCCTTCAGAAAACTCTCTCACTTGGAGTAGATAAATATGCATTTTCTTCCTATGATATACTAATAACAAACCCTTGCGGCTAATGGTCTAAAGAGCTAAGTGGAGGAAATTCTTAAGAGAAAGTCATAAATAATGAATGGACAAAATGTGTCTTTTGTTATATTTAATAAAGAAATTAAATATAAAAAATATCAATTCAATATACAATTGAAATAGATCTGAAATGCAGGAACAGATCAACCTCACCCTCCGAGGATGAAGAAGTTCTGCACCCCGAAACAGCTGACAGTCCCACTATATATTCATGAAAGGAAATGGCCAACTGGTCCTACATCCCATCATTAAACCATAAAAACCCCTTACCCTTAACCATTTGCAAATCCACCTTTACACTTCCTTTTGCCCTCCTGAAATGTTAATCCTAAACATATGTCTTGTTAAACACATACAAGACTAAAAATATAATTTAACAGAGTAAAAGACAATCAGAGTATAAGACTATATGTTTTAAATGATTATATGATCATTTGACACGACACTAAGCATTTATGAGCAGTTACCTTCTCAGATTGTGGTCTTCTGACAGTTTAAGAGGCCAGTAGGGTGACATTCTCTCTATTATTTCATTTTTATTTTCTAACTGGTAAATCACCTCATGACCCATCGGATTTAACACTGCTATAAACAAATCATTCACTGTGCTACTTCTACCTGATATATGTTGATATCTCAAACCAATTGCTAATTGGAGTTGAAACAGACCAGCACGGCCAAGTGTCAATTATTAGAATGGCTAATAATTAAGATGTGGATGCACATTAAAATGAATATCCCAAAATATAAGTGCTGTGCAGGTAAAGCAATTTGGACTATTAAGTAGTGTCCATTTTATTATTCCATATCTTTATTTGTTTGTCAAAAATAAACTGCAGTATCTGTTTTAACAGTGTATTGTTAATTTGGATGTAACTTTTTTTTTTAAATTATTATTATTTTATTCTACTAAATCATCCAAAGAAGAAAAAAAGTATAATTCATACACACAAAGATAAACAAAATCAGTAGAAGCGGGAGGGCTGAAGCATAGCTTATGGGAAGTAGCCCTCCCGTGAATCATCCTAATACAACATTGGCATTATTGCGTCAAAAACGTATAGAAATTAAGGAATTGGATTTATGTATCTGACTCCACACTCCACACAAGGGCTTTATTTTAATTTTAAATCTCAACCTGTCTCATCCTCACTAATCGTCCTGCTCTCACCTTCATCCACCAGGTGAGCGTGTATCTGAGGAAAGAGTTTGAGCGCCACGGCTACCCTCCCAACGACACCCTGCATGAGAACATGGTGAAGGACATCTTCAACAAAGAGGATGCGAACAAAGACGGCTTCATATCCTCCCGAGAGTTTACTTACAAACACGATGAACTCTAAATTCTCACACACTCGCTCAGTGTCATGGAGTTTAAAGTGATTTGTGGTTGAAATACTTTGATGCAGAGCTTTATTTCAGCATGAAAGTACTTATAGGAGCGTTGTGTGTCTGATCTTTGAGCCAATGGGTGTGTTTAATTGATGTCTTTTTTATTTTGTATGTTTTGTTAATGTGTTTACAATAGTCCCTTACACTCCGTGTCACTTGACATTACTTTTGAAGAATGTGTTCAAATGATATTCGCTTATCAGTGTCACCAAATATCTGAGGAAAAGTAGACAGGAAGTAAATGCCTTTAACAGTGTATCCAAAGTATGTAGATAACAGTTGCTACTTTTGGCAGTAAAATTCAATTTTGGGGGAGACATTTTATTTATTTCCTTTAAAAGAATTTACTACATCAATTTAATTTCACCCTTTGTGGGTTCATAAGTAAAGGGACTGTTTTTATACCTGTATATAAATACATTTGGCAAATAAATGCGTCCACTTTATAGAAGAATTGGATAAAATGTCATTAAAATCAGTCGTATGATATTGATTAAATTGTGTTTAGGTTCAAGGGGCAGGAAAATGTGAACTTTGGTATTTGTTGTTTCTATGGAGCAGTGACATGTATTGTGTATAGGGCACTGAAGCTCGTGAGTTTTCCATGGCAACCGTGATGACTTGACATAGCAGGAAAAGCAGGTGTAACCGAGAACATAATGGCTCAGTTTCATTTTCTCTGTGTGTTCCCAGCGAGCCAGTATACACAATACTCAGGTCCTGGCACAAAGCAGCCATCCTTGTTGTTATAAGAGACACCTGTTTGACAGGTGACAGCCGCTGTGGGAAAGTGCACATGCATACACTGCAGTGTCAATGCTGAAAGAATCAATATTTAAAATTCTGAAACATACAATTATCTCTGCACGCTACTATCCAAAGTAAATCGTCCGAATGACAAAGTGAGATAAACTGTACTTTGTTGTTATTACCAACACGCTAGAGGCTGTTTTCCAATATTGCACACACACGTCTCAAACCACCGAATGTTCCCACAGTATCGACTTTAGACTGTCCAGTTTTTTTTTTTAAACATGTCAAGACTAAACTCATTATGAAAATGTATCTTCTAGTCAAGACATATTACAATTTTCAGTTTTTACAACCAATGTGATCAATAAAAGTGAACTTAATAAAAAAACAAAATACTGTGGTTTATTTGGTTTTCACACCTTGTAACACTTTACACATTGAACCAGCAGGTGGCACTGTCTTCACAGGTGTTAGTATTGGTTAACACAGGGAGGAAGGTAACACTACACCTCATTCATTATGTATTCACAACAGAGAAACCAGATGCATTCCCATGATTATTAAATGTCTCAATGCATTAGTTACTTATTAAAATTAAACACAAAGGAGAGCACCACCATATGTACAAAGATAGATGAAATAGCATAGCCAAGTAGTCACCTGCACTTTTGTTGTTCTCATTGAGGTTAAAGGGGCCCTATTTCATGTTCATATTTGTATTTTATGCCTCTACTGTGACATGTCTCCATGCTTAATGTTCAAAAAGCTCTTTCTTTTTCTCATACTGCCTGTGCTGCAGCACCTCTTTTCACCCTCTGTCTGAAACCAGAGCCCAGTCTGCTCTGTTGTGATTGGTCAACCGCTTAGATGTCCCGTCCCTTAGCCTATCACGTACAATGTATTGGAGAGCTAGCCAATAGAAGCTCAAGTGATACATAGTGATGTCATTATGTTACAGAAGTAAACAAAGAACTACAATGTAGGTGTTCCAAGAACTTTGGGATTTAAGCCTTTGCAGACCATTCACATGCATAAAATCCTATTCAACACACTACAGGAAAAGGAAAACCCTAAAAAGCATAATAGGGCCTCTTTAAGTTTTCTGCTTACATGCTTTTGACAGATAAGATTTTAAACAGATTGTCCTGCTTAAACCTTTTAAAGAGTTTATTTTAGTGCAGTAGTCATTGCTGGACCACAGTTTGTATATTTAAAAGAGCTTTACTTTCTGTGTGCTAAACATTGTTTCTGCATTAACCACTGACTTTACAAGTGCTTCTGTAAAAGGGACAGATCCGGACATGAAATGAAAATATAATAATCTGAAATGCTTATAAAATGTATCAATTGTCATACTAAATTCAGCTGCTGGAAGACACTGTCTCTTGTGTGTGTACGGTCTGTATGTAACGTGTGAGTCTGAGGAGGGAGAGTCGCCCTCCTCCTCACACATTCAAAACATTCCACACTGGAAAAGGTCAGAGGTCACATAGTCAGAATAAGGCGGGACCCTGTTTGACACCAACATACACACACACACATACACTAAACATGAACACACACACAGTTTTCATCCAAATAAGTCCATGACAGTTATGTAATTGTCACGAGAAGGAGGAAGAGGAGGATAACTGCCTAATATGTGAGTGGGGGGATGAAGATCAGGATGTGGCTATGACTCATCTGAGGTGTGTCCTTATCCCAGGGGGGTTGGGGTTCACTGTATGGAGAGGAAAGAGGAAGACAACTCAATAGATGATGATGACGTCATGGATTAGGATGAAAAATATTGAGAGGCTCTACCTCTGTTTTCTTTGCTGGGGTAAGTCCGAGGGAAAGGTTTGAATTCTTCTGGAGGAGGGAAGTCCTCTACGGGGTGGAACTGGAACTTGGATTCAAAATCATCTGCTGGAAGTAAATATACAGTAAAGATGCGATTAAAAGGGTGATATGTTGTGCTAATTTCAAATACAAGATCTCCATGCTGCATGTCATTCCCAGCTGTCTTCCGTTTACTGGTCTCTCTACAGCTGTTCGATCTCTTTATACTGTTTCAGGGTATATGCAGGAATCCTGAAGTCAAATGTAATACCTTGTAAGACCTTTTTTAAGACCCTTTCCATACATTTTAAGACCTCATCGCCACTTGGAGTTTTAACCGGTTACATTGGCGACACACTTTACCTCACATTTACTATATACAGTATTGATTGTCCTTCCTCCTTATCTTCCAACCATTTGGACGCAAACTTGCATTTCCCCATAACGATGTAGTTTAACAACCGGCGTAAACAGACCTTCGCGCGCTATCAAGCAGTGAGCGTGCGATGTCCTGTTCAGATGACGTCACATCCAACGGGATGCCATAAATAAACTACACAGAATCACACTACACACCTACGCCATGATTACATTCAGGCAAACTGTAGAATACAACCTCTTTGGACCATTTATATACTTATTGAAAGCAAGCTACAAAATGTAATACCTTGGAAAATGCCGTTAAATAATTTTTAATACTTTTTAATAGCCTTCATTTTCGCTAAATTAATTGATCAACTTTTGATACTTTTTAAGACCCGCGGACACCCTGTGTTGCATCACTAGGTACATAAAATGAACAGATCAAAAATAATTTTAAACAGATGTTACGACAAGTTGTAATACAAGTAGTTTTAAAAACAATCAGGTATATTCCACAAGCAATGAAAACTGCTGTGAGGTACTTTAAAAAGTGTTAAAAAATGAATACCTCTATACAATTACAGCAGACATTCTCCACAAGCAGAGATGTCTCTCATCCTCACCAGGTTTATTTTTATTTTTGGAAGACACAAAAGCTCTGATACAGTATAATTGTAATGAGGATGTAGAGAAGAGATAAGGACATTTTAATTCATTAAATAAGTTAGATTTAATACAATCGTATTCTCTAAATTGAAAGCACTCTTCATAAGAAACTCACACTAAAAACACTAAAGACCTTAATCGTCTCCTTAAAAATGTCAGATATATACTGTCAGATATAGTTACCCTCACCCAGGCTGTGCAGGTGTCCATTCCTGAGGCTTGACGGAGGCAGGGGGGGAGGCGGGGGGGGAGGAATGCGGGTGGACAGCTCGGTCGAGGGGGAGCGTGCCGGGGGAGCCGGAGGAGGAGCCAGCCGACCGCCAGCTGTCGCCATGGGAGACAAGAGCAGAGGAGTCAGTGGGGTGTCGGACATAAGTGATAAGATCTACCAAAAAAGGAAAAACATCCAAAACTGAAATGTTTATTTGGGATAACTGAGACAGCAAGGTCATATGGTTACTCGAGGGAAGATCATTAATTTGTAAAAACAGACTAAAACGTTACACAACACATTCCCTGTTGACTTTAATAACTATTTGCAACAGCTGCAGCAGTTTACAAACTATACTTCAGACGCACAACTGACAGTACAAATACTTCGGCTGGGGTTGTTTTTCTCCCGTAAACATGTTGCTGTAAGATGTACACCTACATTGTATTTCAACATTTGTGATTTCCCCATGGCAGGTTACATTAAATCTACGAGTTGTGAAAACTGTTCCTCTAAAGAGTTATTTTCATCAGTTTATACAGACAACAGTATTTTTACAAAATCAAGGCAAAAGTCAGGGAGAAAAACCATTGCCCTGAAATGTACAAACTTTGTCTTGTACATCTAATACTTTCTGTTGCCCTATTTTACATCATCTTCATCCTTTTCTTAGGTTGGATGTGTGATAACATCTTGGGGCAAAGAACTAGAACACAAGAAGTACACTGGAGAGCTTCAAATTAATCAGACACTGAAGATTTATTGGAAGTTAAGGACGGACGCAGTAGTGACACAGCCTCTGCCAAAACCAACTCTGAAGCTCTCTTCCCTGATACTTAACCACACCTAAGAATATAATCAACATTATACAACAAGACGCTGCAAGCCCTGTCCCTGGCAGAGTCAAACTGTCCTGTTATTGTCGGAAGAAAAACTGTTTTTGGTAATATCTACGAGACAGCTGTGGTTGAAGCCCAAGCGGAAAGAAAGGGCCTGCCTTATCACATTAGGAGAAACAGCTCTCCCAAGGCTGTTTGTCTGTGCTTGGAAAGAGAGGAGTGACAGGAGAGGTAAAAGCTAAAATGATCGGAGCTTAAACTAAAGAGCCCTATGAATAATTCCATATCCGGCTCCATCTTCCTGTGTCGGTTATGGCTATACTTTGCTTTTCTACAAGTGGTAGAGTGGAAACATCTCAGTATCCACTGCCTTGGGATGCTCACTCTAAAAAATATGACAGAAGGTTTAATCCACCCTCCAACTTCTTTGCATTTCAAATTAACCGGAAATCACAGGTGAGAAAAAAAAGACCCTTCCTCATCATGGCGTCCACTCACCTGCACTTCTGGGCACAGCAGGCGGCCGTCGGGTGGGGGCGTTGCAGGGGTACGAGGGGGGCAGAGAGCGCATGGCTAGTGAGGGTACTGCGGCCAGCTTGGGTGGTGGAGGGGGGAGAGTGGATGGGCAGGTGGGGGTGTAAGAAGATGGGAAAGGAGGAGGCGGAGGTGGGGGAGGAGGTCCCAGGGGGCTGGGGAACCTCGAAGGGTTCAGAGGAGACTAGAGGCGGAGGGTAGAAGCACCCTGAGGAGCGATCCCCTGGTACAGCAGAGTGAGACTGGAAAGGTGGAGGAGGGGGAGGAGGAGTAGAGGGCTGGGAGATGGGGCTGTGGTGGGAGTGCTGAAGGGGGAGCCAGGTGGGCTTGGTGACCTGGGATGGAGGTGGGGGAGGAGGGCAGGTGGGGAGGGGAGGGTGTCTGTTGGCGGGTCGGTCCTGAGGTGGAGGAGGCGGTGGAGGAGGGGCAGAGGGAGGAGCAGGTGGAGGAGGAGGGGCAGAGTAAGTGGGGAATGAAGGTGGGTGCCTGCTGCTGTGGGAGGGGGAGGTGGGAGCGGAGGACGAGGGGGGGAGAGGGCGGTGGATGGAGCGACGGTGCTCCGCCGTCCTCTGATGCTCCAAGACGCTGCTGCTGTCGGCTGGAGGAGGAGGAGGGGGGGGGTTCCACAGGGGCTTCAGGGAGGTGGAGGAACTCGACCGGGACACTTTGAGAAACACACACACACGGGGGAGTCAATTCGATAATCAATGTTAGGGCTGATAATAGTGATTATTGTCATTATCAAGAAAAACTACAAATTAACTTCTAGATTAATTGATTTGGACTACAAAATGTCAGAAAACAATGAAAAACGTCCCAGTCAAATATCAAGGTAATATTACATTTCTTCAGTCAGCCTAAAACCAAATGATATTCAGTTTAATATCATATAAACATCAAAAAAGCATGATCCATATTTGAGATGCTGAAACATCATTATGTGACATGTTTTTATGTAAAATTACGATACTCAAAAAAGTTGGCCGATAATTTTTCTGTTGAACAACTCGTCCATTGGTTGACTAAATATTGCAACTACTGCATATCTATATCATTTATAGATTTATTCATAGAAAGACATGTTTTCACCAACCTGGGGTCTTGCTTGTTTGTCCTACAGGCCTGAGGGTGGGGAAGCCTCCAGCAAAGAGCCCCCCCAAAGAGGGTCCCACGGGTGTCCCTCCTGCTGAGCCCACACTGGACACATCTCCAGGGCTAGTCTTGGGATCTGTGGAACAACACATGTATACATACATTACATCACAAGTGATCATAATAATGGCACCTCTGTCCATTTAGTGTTACTTTATGGTCATTAAAACATTTGAAATGTGTCTTGCAACCGGGCAAAACATACCGTTTATACAACATATTTAACCATTTTATGAATCTTATTGTATACTGGGGATACATTGTATGTCTTGTCTACTGTGTGTGCCACTGTAGTTGTTTCCTATTCTTCCTGCATCCTTATCTCCTTCAGGGCATTCCTTCCTGAAGTGTCCACTTGTTGTGTGTATATAGGTCAAAGAGAAGCAACACACTCCAGATCGACTACACACACTACCCTCCCTTTTTCCCAAAGTCTTGTTTTACATTTATATCTCACACTATGGCATCCTGACACATAAACACACATCATTCTCCTTCCTCTAAGATCCAGTGTGATAATTAGGTGAGTGTGTCCATGTGTACATTAGTAGCTCTGTTAGGTTGTTGCTCTTACTCTCCACGGCCGGGGCACTGCGGTCGTTGACTTGTGCTACTTTCCTGAGTCTGGCTCCGTTCTGGATGTCGGCCAGCAGGGCATTCCTTCCACCTGCTCCTGCACACTGGAGCTTAGGGGGCTCCGACGGACACTGCCACACAGAGACAGAAAACAGCTTTCATCTAACAGTGAATTGCCCCATATTTGTTCTGTCTTGAGGGTCGACTTCAGGACACTAAATGAAGAAAAGACAATTTGAAAATCATTTAATAATTTATGACATTTACTGTATTAAGAATAAACCGACAAAGGTTTATTCTTAATATTTATATATGTAATGCAAGCTCCAATTATGCATTCTTGTTTTATATTTTTGTTTATTCGATATCTTTTGGGTTTTAGAATGGGGATCAGACAAAGCAAGATGTTTGAAGACATAATCTTGGATTTCTTCTCTTTTTAAGTATTTCTGATATATATTTAAAAGGATTCCAAAAAAACTCAACACAAAACCGCAAAAAAATAATACTTTCAGCCCGGCTTAGTGTATTTTCAATATGTATTTGATCATTTTTTACATTAAGAGATGGGTGAGAAAAAGTGAAATGGAATGTTCTGTAAAGCACTTATCACAATTAACCATAGACCCTGACATGGTAATCAGTTCAGCTTTGAGTCCAAGTGGACATTTGTTTCAAATATAAAGAAATTCTCTCAAAGCGTTTGTGAGATATTGTGTTCATGACAATGGCTAAACAGACGGACAGCCAACCCAAAAACGTAAAAGAAACTAAGATTCAGTAAGAGCATTCGGTAAAGGGGTTTTCAAGGGGGAATAGGAAGACAATTAAAGCTAGGGAAGAAGAAGAGAAGCAGGGAGGAGGAGAATTCTTTAAGTAATGTTGAGAAATTCCTAGAGAGATGAGATGACTTCAGTGTATTGATGTGTCTCCGCTGTGTTCGTGTTCGCTGGCAGCGGCTTCTCATTTAACATGAGGACACTGAGCGCCTGCTGCGGAAACATAACACTCCTCTGCTACTGAGAGACTGCTGTCTGCCCTACTGTGTGTGTGTGTGTGTGTGTGTGTGTGTGTGTGTGTGTGTGTGTGTGTGTGTGTGTGTGTGTGTGTGTGTGTGTGTGTGTGTGTGTGTGGTGTGTGTGTGTGTGTGTGTGTGTGCATGTATTTCCTCTATCAATAATGCAAACAACCTACAGGTGATGGTTGATGGTCATTGAGAAGGACACTAGCGACCATTTGCAATTGCATAAGAAGGACTCTTACCTGTGGCAGGGCAGTGCTGGGTGGAGGTGGTGGGGGGGGAGCCAGGGGAGGAGGCGGGGGAGGGGGGGGAACTGGCATGCTGAGGCCTCAGATACCTACAGAAGACAATGCAAAAGCAAAGACAGTCACCATCCTATTCATGCGCTACTCCTGTGTGCAGGGGGATTCTCGATGACCTCTGACCCTCTCCCCTGAACAGGAAGAGCTTTCACTAGCGTAGAGCGCAAAACAGGAAACAGCAAGCGCTCCATCCTCTCTAGAGAAATCCGACACAACACCCCCTGTCCTCCTCTTCTTCCCACAATGCCCAGTGGCGGGACTTGGGAGAGGGACAATGGAGAGTGTTGTGTGAAAAGTAATAGACCCCTACCCTTCAGTCAGAATTTGAAAACACATTGAGGAAACTCCACAGGAAAGCGCTACAGCCTGCAAACACATTGTTCTCTACTTTCTCCTGATTATTTTTCCAAATGAACATGTTACAGGATGTCTCGTGATTCAGTAATAAAAGTGATAAGCTAAAGTGGCCAAACAGCAACTTTCCAGGAACAGATAGACACAACTGTATTTGAGTTTTTGTGATGTATCTTTTGTATGTATTAGTGGATGTGTTTTCTTTTTTGACTTTATATGTTTTTGAAAGAAGAGGAAAAAATGTGTAAATTAGCATTTCACAACAAACCATTACCACATAGCATCTGGCCCTTGTGCTACTGTGTTGTCCATATCAAATCAAATAAACTAACTTGGGATTACATCACCGTCTTTCAATTTTCTTGTGTTGTTGGCGACTTTGCTGGGTAATGATCCACAGTGACAGTCACTGAGACCCACACACAACTTAGTTGACATCATAAACTCTTGACGAGCTGTCTTGCATAGCTGTGAAAGTCTGAAAACAGCTTGAGTTTTGAGAACATTTAATTCTCTGGGGAATTTGCACATGCTGAGCAATTTAATCAAACAGAACCGAACCTGTTTTTGTTGAATTTAGTATAAGTCCCTCTTGTCTTTGTCTGTGTGTGTGTGTGTGTGTGTGTGTGTGTGTGTGTGTGTGTGTGTGTGTGTGTGTGTGTGTGTGTGTGTGTGTGTGTGTGTCGTCAGACTGTCCTTCACTGCTATTTCTATCTCCATATCTGTGTCAGGCGGCCTCTGTGACACGTCTCGTCTTTAAAGGGGGAAATGCTGGACACGGTTTGGCTCTATGGAGGACCAGTTGGTACGCTGAGTGTTAATGCACCTCTCACCAGCTGTTTCTCTTTGACCTGTATTACATATAATTCTTCCTGGAGCAAGGGAAGTCAGATGACACACACCACACACACGCAGCAGGAAGTGGCAGACTTAACAAGGGATTTCTACACTTTTTATATGTAATTATGCAAAGAAGATTGAGAACATGAAGCCCCAGTACCGGCTTTTTTTATTGACTAAAGGATAAATATCTTTATGTATGAATCAATGAGGAGAGTGTTTCTATACATTTCTGTTTGGGGTCTAAGATAGGCCACCTGTAAATCATGTTTTCTTAACGTGAATACGATGGATTTTCCTCAGCGTTGGTGTCAGTACTTTTTTATGCTGCATTACAGTCACATTAAATACATACATTTCCTTTGTATTATTTGCATTTCTTACAGTTTGCACATAAGATGTCAACAGGGGAAATATATTGAAACATAGAAAATAAAAACTATGAAGGACTGCATAACCTCATTTCTATATGTGTCCCATTCACTAAATGTGCAAATCGTAAGAATAGTTGATTTTGACATTTCAAACACACTAGTGGGTCTTTAAGGCTCTAAAACAGTGAGGGAGAAAAGCCAATGTCTCAAAAACACAAGTGTTTAAACAATCCTCCACATGCTTTTTTTTTTTTTAAAACTTTGGTGTAACGATATTAAAATTGAAAATAGCTAAATAAATAGTGTATAAAGATTAAGCATTGTTTTATAGTTTAAACTGCACTGTGGGAATGATATGCACCTTGAATACCTTTCCACTAAAACAAGAATGCCTTGACAGTAAGATGAACTTGATTAACCATGTCTTTGGAGAGACAATAACAAAACAAGGAGTTAAGATAAACAGTTCATTGTCATGTCATGGTATGCCCTACGTTTACACATGTCATCAGACCGTTTTGCAGAAGAAAAAAAACCCAGACAGTCAGACACAAGATCACCAGGATTGTCTTACCTCCTTGAAATATCCCAAATCCACCTGTTTGCAGGGACAGCTTCAGTGAGGTGGACCACAGCACAGTGTCCTCATAGTGCACCCCCCTCAGTTATTTATAGTCCAATGAGGACACCACTGATCCGTCCGTTGCGCTAAACCTTGAGGAAGCGTTTCAAAACTAACAGAACGTTTTTTTTTTACTTCACACTGAGAGAAAACAAGCGAAAGTGGTCGTGCACGATGGTCTCTTTCTGGCTCTGTTTGAAAAACTGTGAGCGCGCCGCAGGAGGCGAGCAGCGCGCGGCCACACCTCACCGAACCCCCACTCAGCACGGGACCAATGAGGAGGCAGAGGGAGGACCGTGTCATCGACTCAATTCATGCTCCCTAAAAACTTTCCCTACACCTGTGTGAAATATAGAGATGGGAGAAGATCTTGTAGAAGTACCTGAGTGTAGGTATACTCTGTACAAGTAAAAGTCCTGCAATCAAAGGTTACTCAAGTAAAAGTACAAAAGTATAAGCATCCAAATAAATTAAAATACCAAAAGTACTCATTATGCAGAATAATATAAATCTTATGAATACAATTATTGATGCATTAATGTATAGTAAAGGTGCATCTGGTTTGAACTTTGTTTACTGCAGGATAACTTGTGAATGTTACTCTATTGTAAGCTAAGTCTTATGTAAGTGTTGTCTAAATTATCATTATTAATCCAAACCTGCAAAGTAACTAAAGATAATAAATAAATTAAGTGGAGTAAAAGTACAGGATTTACCTCTAAATTGAAGTGAAGAAATACAAAGTAGCAAAACATTGACTTATTTAAGTAAAGTACAAATCCCTCAAAATTGTACTTAACTACATTACTTAGTTACTTTACACCAATGAAAATGAAGTAGGCATTATCAAGATCATGATAACTGCTTGTATTGATAAGCTAAACCCATGGCTGTCCAGTAACAACGTATTCCTTTACGAATTTTTTTAATTACATTTAAGTAGATTTTAGTTCTACTAAACTCTATTTTTCGACTGTTTCATTGCACATTTTCGCCCCCTTGTGTTAAAATATGACATTACAAGTCATCCTTTTCAAGTGTGTGCATTAACTAATATCAAAGTATGTCTTTCACTCAAGGCAAATTCATTAAAATATGATAATGAAATGGTATTAATGCATTACATGTGAAATGATTGACGCATGGTGCATGATGCGTCATAATCCTTTTGCATAAATGCCCATGTCACACACACACACCTCAAGAGGAATGCAGTGACACAGGCTCCCTTTGAACTTTGGTTTGACACACACTGCAGACGCCACATTTAAATGGCACTAATCCTTTGCAATTGTATTTTTCAGACTATGTTATAAATACACTTTAACCCCCCCTCCTCGTCTCAAGTCAAGTAGTGACGTGGCACTAACACGACTGACAAGATGTGATACGAAATCTGTTTACAATCGGCTTTTACTTTGAGGTTATTTCATGTTTTTGGGTGATTTTTATGTTATCCTTAAACTGTATAAATAAGTTAACTTTTTTAGATTTAGCAGCAATATCAAGACACGTTTTCCAACACAACACAAAGCTATCTTTGCCCTGTCCAAGTTTACTAATTAGATTGTGGTTGAATAGATAATGAAGCACACATGCACGCAGTTATCAGATTTATTTCTCATATTTTGCCTTCATTTAAGTTTTAACAGTTGGTCCAAGATACAGTAATCCTGCAAAGCAAACTACACCTGGATCATACTTCTTCAGCTATACGGCCATATATCTCATTCACATGGATATCACAACGCTAGCTTCTTACTTCATAGTCGGTAGTTTGTTTTGGACCCATGATGTCAAACAACATGCTGGATTTCATCCTTCATTCAACATTTTTTATGCATTTTCCTGGCAAGTGTTGTGCATCTGATTAAAGGCGGCTCACAAGCATTGCTTAATTTCTTCCACAGTGATATTGTGTGTCAAACATAATTATATAATCATTTTACACCTTCATAAACATCCTTCTAACCCTTTTGAATCAACATTTTTTGTAAAAGGAACATTATACTTATCCTTCATTATCAAACATATATTATTTGCATCATAGAAATAATGTTAACATCTTATAAACAGTATTTTTTTTCTTGAGCATATCACACTTACACTTCAGTATTGACAGACAATTGGATTTGAGGAATGTGCTTTCTTAGAAGTTTGTAGGTTTTTTAAAGATTCTTTCAATGATTACATTGTCCATGACTGGAACAATGTGACACTGTGGGACATAAACTACATATTAAGGTCTGAAGTGCCTACATCAATTTCATAATATATTCTTTTTTGGGCTTTGATTATTCAATATTGTTGGCGAAATGGTTCCATAACCATCATGAAACACAAATATGATCCTCTTCAAGTCACCTTTCATAGTTTCTGTGGCCTTCTGGCATAAGTCAGTCAGCGAAAATGTCCACATTTCCAATATGTCATATACCAAATAACTTCAATTCTGCCGGTTGGGGCTAAAAGTTGAATGCTCCTAGCCCAGTAACCAACATACAGCAGACCTCTTGGTTGGCTGCCTCAAGAGAAGAAAGCATCTTCATGAAACTCAAAGCCCTCTCCTTTCCTTCAGGTATCTTATATACAGCAGTCTTTGATTCCTTCCTCACCATCACCTCTCTCCTTGATGACACTTTCTATGTCTCATTGTCCTGTATAGGAAGGCTGGAGCGCACCCTCCGCTTCTCCTTAAATCGACCCGAGCGTGACACATTCATATTCCTGCGACATGTCTGCTCGTTGAAGACCGACTCCAGGTGGGAGTCATCGTAGGTGTCATCGCTGAGGAGGCTGGAGCCCTTGTTGGACCCTTGGAGGTTGTCTCCTGCAGGCTTGGAGGCTGCTGGGTCTTTCTGCTTCTCGGGCTGCTGTGCAAAGGGGTCAAAGTCCTGGTCAAGGGAGTGGGGTGTGTCCTTTGGGCCTCCACTCTTCTTCTTGGGCAGGAATGCCTTCCACCATGGGATCCTCTCTGTCATCTTGGACTGGAGGGAGGATGCTGGAATGGGGAACAGATGCCATCAGTATTTTAGTTGAGATCTTCTCCTCTGCATCAGTTTTATTTTAAGAGCTGTCATTTTATTTTGAGGTCATTTGATCTTCATGCTCTAAACTGGCTTCTAAATATCCTAATTTCCCATAAAACATCAAATAGGACTGAGCTATATGACGATTTATATATTCAAAACTGTACAAATATGTGAATTGTAAATATTTCTCCATTTGGTTTCCATTGTGGGTTCAACTAGGTATAGCTTCACCGTTTTTGCTTATTGTGCACTAAAGTTCTCCTCATGAGAAAATATTCAGTACTTTTCATTTGTCAAGTATTTAGTCAGACAGAAGTATACATAAATAAGCTTTACCCTGTGCTTATTTCAAATAGACAATTTTTTTATCAAATAACCAGAGAAACATGATATATTGTGATACCTGTTTTGTATTAGAAGATCTTGGCCATATTGCCAATCCATATATCTAATTATTACTTAAAAACTCTGCAAAACTGGCATGTCTTTGATGTTATAAAATATAACTCACACATCATCATACATCTTGATCCTATGATATTCAAAACTCATATTATCTGTTTGGACATCATGATTTGGCCCTTTGCTAAATTTGAATATGATTAAATATGACCTGCTATCTTGTAACATTTTCCACAGCTGACACAACTTCTCGCCAGCTACTCCTCAGAATAACCAGTGTAACCAAGTTCACCTTCTCTGTATAACTGGTTTAATGAGTGGTAGGGACAGATAAACAAACCCAAGCCGTGATTCACAGATGAACAATGCGCAAAAAAAGCTCTCATGAAAACTCACCTGAGCTACAGGAGTGCAGTAAAGTGTGTGGACACTCAAAACGACCCGAGGCAAAGTGTAAATGTTACACTTATGATTGTTCTGAGATATAAATCCACAGGACCGGTCAGTGTCGTCTTTTTTCTTCAGTGGTGGACAACAACTGTGTGACACCAGTCCTTCATGGGGTCGCAGCAGTATCCATTTCAACGCCACCTCCAAAACATTTCATTTTCTTTAGCTGCTCTCGCCAAATACTCTTCTACTTCTGCTGTATCTTGAGAATAGTACACATGAATTGACACATTTATAAGGAGAGGCTCTCTTTCACTGACCCAGCAGGTTTCCGCCTCCGAAACTCTTCTCGCGGAGCACCTGTCCTCACTCCTGATTGGATGAGCCTGCAGGTTGTGTCACGTGTGACCCAGCTCAGGTGAATACACTGCGATGGTAGGCGGGGCCTGTCGTTGCGAGGCAACATACCCCATGGGAGCGTGCTCTTCTTCAGTGACAGATTAAAAAAAGAGCCCTTTGTATCACCAGAACCCAACCCAAGAAAGGGAGCCAAATCATGTTCCAACTTTGGGCGCCCAGCAGTTTAGGCCACAATGGCGTGTAGTGTAGGCCTACGCTGTACACACAAAGGAATGGAATGGGACAGTGATGTTCACTCAATTAATGGTATTAATAGCGACCGATCTAAATACGTTGCAGGTTACTCAGCAGCTCTAATGGTTTAAATGCAGGAGGGGAAGAAACTCAGATCGTGTATGCTATTCTACGTCAAAGTAGGTGTACAAGAGTGTAGGAATACTCTGTTAAAAGTCCTGTATTCAAACTGTTACTTAAGTACAAATGTATTGGCATCTAAATATACTTAAAGTACCAAAAGTACTCATTAAGCAGATTGGCCCCTTCCAGAATGATATATATCATGTTTTGGTTATATATTGATGTATTGATGGAAATAATGTAATCTACTTTATTTACTCCTGGGCAGAATGTGAATTTAATCCAGGTGTATCTTAAGTATTTTTCAATTGTTGATCCTAATGTTTATCATTAATCTATATCTGCAAAGTTACTAAAGGTACTACGAAAATGTAGTGGAGTAAAAGTATAATATGCCCCTTTGAATTGTAGTGGAGTAGGAGTACAAAGTAGCATAAAATAGAAATATGTACCTCAAAATTATACTTAAGTACAGTACTTAAGTAAATGTACTTAGTTACTTAACACCACTGTTGTAGGTTACTCAGCAGCAGGTAGGTTACATGGTTTAAATGAGAACCTGTGTTGACATGGTAGAGGGGGTGTGCAACAGGAAGAAGTCAGGAGTTTCTTGAAGTTGCATTACTGCACCAAACGTGCAATTGTTGCTTTTGTAAATTCACGTTAAGTGAGGGGAAGCAGTTTAGCCTGGCGCTGGTTTCACCTTCCAGGCTCCTTGTCCTGCATGATTTTTCTGGAAGCTTCTGCTGGTCGCACATCCAGCCTTCATTCAAGTCCATGTCAGCTGTATGTAGTCCTTATGCCTGTCTGTCTGACTTCCTGTCTGTTAGAAGTAATAACCAGGGCATTTCAACATGCTGCGTCCTCTACAGCCAAGTATATACTTAGTTACATCCAGAAATATAGACATATACTGTGGCTCAATCTTTGAAAGAAGCCAATCCTCAGTTTTGAATATCCTTAATGACTGAAAATGCTGAACTGGTTGTATATTACATTTACATCATGAAGTACCATTATCTAACACATTAACTGTTAAAAGATAATGTACAAATGTTACATAGAACTTCTGGGTTGCGATGTTCAGAAAAAACTCGTCTACTCACCTTTTTTCGTACCTTTTTATGTTTGAAGTAGCAATAGTCCTTACATGAATACAGCCTGTTTGCAAGATTGAGAAACATATGACCTGTATTATGAAGGTCATACGTTTCTCACTCTCTCATAAGCTGGCATACAGTCATAATTACTCACTATGGTGATTATAATAATGATAGTTGTGGAAAGTGCTATACTTAGATCAACCTAGACCATATTATTTATTAATTAAAATGTTACTTTCACATTAGTGCGTCAATATTAATTAGGAAATAAAACAATATTTCATATGATCATACGGGCCATTATTAGCATTTTCTGCAAGTAACAACATCTAGCTGTCGAAACTGTGCATTGACACTTTTACAAACGGTTTGAACATTTCTTCCACCACAACATCATTACAAATACTTTTTGTACACTTGCCCTTCGGCTCTTTTCCACCATGGCCTATTGTCTTTCTGATGAACTCCAAAGCTATAGAGACAAAGCCTCCCTCATGCTGGAGGCTGGTGATGACAAGCTGCAGTTTACTTTCCACTATTCCTTTTGATGGATGGATATTTAAAAAGTTGCTTTATGAAAAAGCGGAAGCCAGTTAAGTCATTGTAACAGTTTAAGTCTGTGTTTGTATTAAAATGAACAAAAGTCCTATTGCATAAAACACAATATAAAATGTTATAACAAAGAACTTTGTCCATGCCCTATCATAAAAAAACAATAAAACACAACACATAGCTATAATGGAAAGCTGCAACGTCTCAGTAATACAAACCTACTTAAAATAGGAACTTTCTCAAGCAAAGTCCATCCTTCAAACACAATCACATGTTTACAATATACGTACATGCGCCTTGGGCTTTCAGACAGTCATATTAGTGTTAAAATGCATCACAACTAGTACAATCTTTCATTTCGAGACGTTCTATTCTTTAAAAGCCACGTGTCAAAGAGTTTGTTTAAATGGTATCTCCTATATGACATTATGCTCTTTTTCTTGGTGTGCCTTTGGAATCCCAAGTGGTTTCTGTGTGGATCAGTGCCAACACGAGAAGCGGTCTGAGTCTGATCATCGAAACGGAGGAAGACAGAAACAGAGAGAGGAGGGAGGAATCAGGGAATGCCTTTTGTCTCGCTCCACTAAAGTTTAGAGTGAAAGTTGATGAAGGAATGTGCGCCGTTTCTCCTTCAGCAGCTGGTGGCCTGCATACCTGGGGGACTCCCTCTCCATCTCCCATCCCAGTCGAAACTCTGCAGAGTCACTCCTCACTCTACACACATACAGGTAATACACACATACATGCAATGAACACTCAATTACACATTTCAACACATTTCCACATTGAGAGGACACAGATGATGCTTAATAATAACATCATAACATCATTTCTTTTTTATCTGGATCAATATATTGGTCCTAAAAGTTCTAAAAATAGCAAATATATGCCCATAAAGTGTTTCCCAAAGCCCAAGATGATGTTTAGTATTGTCAAGCCTTGCATAGAAAACCCCAAAATGTTATATATGAATATATATAGAATATAAATACTCAAGTTTGAGTAGTTTGAGTTGGTAAAAAAAGCAACGATAACCTAGTTTCTCAAATGAAAGTATTTGCTTTAAGTTTGTTGATGTTTAACCTGAAAAATAAACAATTAAGACAAAATAAAAAGTGAAACCCATGGATAAAAATTCTTCTGGACTAAACAGAATCGCAATCTCAGGATGTCTTCTTATCATAACAAGTCTCACTTTTGCATTTCCTCTCTAACTCTCGGTCCCATATCTCCGAATCTGTGTCTCCTTCCACAATCCCCAGGTAGTCTCACTGAAAGTTGATCATTAACTTCAATCAGGCGAGATAGAGAAAAACATCCATGCAAAGATCTATCAGATACAGTTGCACAATTACAATAACATCAATCCTTCCATCCCCAAGACTATATTTCTCATTGAACATGTTCCAGTTTTGACACAAGGGTTTCCTCAGTGTGACATTTGAGCATTTGCCCAGTGAGACTGAGAGGCATGTTGAGAATGTGTGTAGAAAGCAAAGTGACGTTGTAGAGAGATATTGAAGCAGAGATTGTATAAGGGGATACCCTCCAGCTGTATCCGTTTCTGATTGCATACTCAACGTTTGTTCTCCCAGCTGTGAGGGTGAACCAGCACAACAAACAACGGCAATGTTACTCTCATGTGCTCAAGATGCTATGAACTGAGTCAATAACAAACATTTGGAGGTGTCAAGGATAATATCACATCATATTTTTCAATCAATAGTAGATACAAGAACCAAAACTGTAAGATAAGATAAGATAAGTCTTTATTGATCCCCGTGGGGAAGTTCAGGTGTCATAGCAACAGCAAAGGATCGGTAAGATTACACAAAGTGACAATAATAATAAAACATTTTAAAAAAACCTAAGTAACAGCATGAAATAAAATGGCAACAATAGAATTAGGAGCCATTCTGTTAACATATTGACAGATGTGAATAATGATCAATATAATAATAACTATATATAACGTCTATGTGCAAGTGTGCACATGCAAGGCCAAGTAGGTACATATGGTACAAGTCATGTACCAGCGGTGCTGGTTGCAAAACGTTGTAATGAGGGGTCAATCCTTGATTGTGGAGCCTGATGGGTACTGGTACTCTTTTATTCATTGTTTGTAACTGGATATCAATTACCAACATGCAATAGACGTCAATAATTGTTTAAAAATCTCAAAATGGCTGCATCATTTCAGTTGCTATTTACTGGTTCATAAGCTGAGACAAAATTAGAAGCAAGCTAAACCCAAAATGACTCACTGAACCATGCATAAAAACGTATGTTGAGTCAGGTGCGCACACTTCAAAATACGTGCGCCTGTCTACGGTCGTGATTTTGTGTGCGATGACGCTAGCGTGCTTGCATCACACATATGCCGTGTGCGTATGAGACTAGTTGGCTAAGTCCTTGGGACATGATAAACCTCAAAATATCTGCCATTGTGCAGCATTGAACAACAGGTTGAGCCGAGGCGTGGGCAGGAAGGCAGCCAGTTGGACTGGTAGAGTCAGCTTACAAAAACCTCTCAGAGGAAGTGAGCGGCTACTGTATCTAAGGAAAACAATAAGGCCAGACCTGGTTTACCGGCCTTCTCTCAAAGCACAAACACTAAAGGCCTCTTCAAACACTGCTTACCATGCAGGTCAACAAATGCATGTATTACAGCCAAAAGCTGATGGTTTTAGAGGTCAAACGATAGAAGGAGTGGTACCTACTAAACAAATACACTGTCGTCTCTTCCCAATAATTTGGGTGGAGCAGGCCGAGTTATGTGTTGGTGATTGGAAATAGTTACGTTCTATTGCATTGTGTGCTTGATTTAAGGATTGCATTGTCTGGGTCGTTTGATTTGTTGAGTTATTAAATGGTGAGTAAAGCCTCTGAAACTCGTCGGAGCCTAACCACAGACACTTAAGATGAAACCTTCAGGAATGCAGAAAGGAATCTCAATTTACTGGCAATTTTCATACCAGACTGACAAACTAAAGAGAGCATAAACATGCAGCTATGCACACACAAACACACACACACACACACACACACACACAACACACACACACACACATTAATAACCGATTAATAACCACTTAACCTTGACCCACACAATTGCATTACTTATGTGAAACTGCATTATCCAATATTACCTTTAAACCAAAACTCCCCTAACATAAACTAGTAAGTTACGCCTTAAGGTTGGAGGCTTGTCATTGTGATTCTTCTTCTTTTTTTTTTAAAGCTAACATTTCCTTGTTACTGCAGAAGTTAAGAAACACAAGCACAAAGGCTTGCATCAAGTACTCAGGCCTCACCTTTTTTGTACTTCCAAAATACCCACATTTAACAACAAACACATTAGAGTAAACCGTTTTAAAGTTAGATAAAGCATTGTACAATATATAGCATGACAACTAAACACGATACATAGTTTTTTTATAAATACATGCTGTCGAAAGTGTCTTAAGTAGCCTTTGTCGTGAAATATTTTTCAAAAAGGACATTATTCAACCAATTTTAGTGCAACCTGGAAACATGCCACCTAATGTTAGTGATTGACCCGCCAACTGAAACTCCTAATTCTTGAATAGATTTCTGCAGAGTAGAGTGAGAAACCTTGAACTTTCTATGCAACATTTACTTATTTATGTTCACATAGTTACAGAGCCACGCCACCAGGTGTAAGTTACAAACGTTGACCTAATCTACAAACCTGTTTCCCAACAACTAATAGTGAAGCAATATTTTATCAATGACTAAACTTTTATCTCCTAAAAAAGTGCTCACTATATCATTTAGAATATCAAGCTGGATATAAAAACTGGGCTAAATTAGGAGGGTCTGAGTGCAAGATCTGACCATTTTTACAACTTGTTTACCAGCTTCACCAAAGTACATTAGAATCCTGAGCAGAGTTCTCACATCTTCATCCCAATATAGCAAATTGTTATTTGAGCAGCAGATGGAGACAGATTACATCTTGATAATCAATTCAGGGTATCATAAAATACACTTTTTGGAGGGGTTATACATACATGCTAATATTTTAAGCTAACAAGAATGTATTGGTATCAGCCATGGGCGTCACTTGGTTAGAAAAAGTGGTGGGTACAATTTCTCCAGATTTAACATCAGCATAGCAGGAGATACAATGTCCATCCCCTGGGTGATGAACCTCGAGCACCTGCATGAAAAACCAATGCATAGACTTCTGGACCACCAATGTGTTTTTAAATAATGAACGCCCTATAGGTTTTGTTGTGATGTGATTTTGAGTGAATTTGTACCTTTATGCACACGATGAGCACACATTTATGGAGGACAGAACAAGACATAAGTTAAAAATAAATAAATGCATAAATACAGGAATACAAAAATACAAGAATAAATAAATGTGCAAATAAATGGAAATAAATGTGGAAGTAATTACAGGAATAAATAAACACAAGAAAAAGGTTTTTTTCAAACGGGAAAAAAATATTGAAGTTTGGTAAAGTTAGAAAGTTAGGCTTGAAAAGAAATGTGGCCCAAAAATAAAATACAAATAAAACTAAATAAAAGGATAATAAAATAATAATATAATACGTAATACAATCTTAAAAACTAACTTGGAAAAAAAAGATATGATGATATTTAATATACTTTTTTTTTACTAAAACAAAAAAAAAAGATGAAAATAAGAATGAAATACATCACTTTTTAAAAAAAACCCTCTTTAGTTTTTCACCTGCTGAGCCCAGAGTAAAATGCTTTAGTGTGCACAAACTAGGGGGGGACAGCAAACACCAGTGTGATTTTGGTGACAGTACGCCTATCTTGGACAAAGTTATAGGGGGTTCCAAATCCGGCAGCACCAACACCTGGTCTGCCACATGGGGAAGCCCCTCTTTAGTTTTTCACCTGCTGAGACCAGAGTAAAATGCTTTTATGTGCACAACTAGAGGTGAACAGCAAACACCAGTGTGATTTTGGTGGGAGTATGACCACCCTTGACAAAGTTATAGTGGGGGTGCCAAACTAGGCAGCTGCACCACCTTTTCTGCTGAGCATGGGCTGTAGAGAACCGTCCAGATCTTCCCTATTAAGTGTGAGAGAGGCAGTTAAATACCAATAATACATTTTGTTTGAGGGCACCTTTCAAAACATTCAATGTCACCTTACAATACACAAATAAATAAATTACGAGCGGCATTAAAATAAAAAAATGGTTGCATAGAAAACCACAGAGGAAAATTACATTCTAAGGAGCAATTCAAGTGAGTAAAGCCAGTTTGAACTATTTATTTGTTAGGCTTGATTTGAAATAACACAGTGCCTGGATATATCATATATGTGATATCATTACTTCAGTTCAGTGTATGATATATTATAATCACGAATACAAAATTCATTAAAAAATTATAAGTAATGATATAACATATGATATAGTCACAGTCTGACACTGTGTTATTTTAAATCAAGCCTAAACGAATTTGTTCAAACTGGCTTTACTCACTTGAATTGCTCCTTAGACTGTTATTTTCCTCTGTGGTTTCCTACGCAACACATTTGTGTATTGTATTGCCACTCAGATTTTATTTGTAAGGTGACATTGATTTTTTGGAAAGAATATAATGTATTATTGTTATTATATCTGTGCCTCTCTTACACTGTTAATGTTCCTTTTTTAGGTTAATCCTGGTGTCAATAGGGAAGATCTGCACTGTTCTCTACAGCCCAAAAATCACACTGGTGTAGCATTAATGGCACATTAAGTCTGCGTTATTATCTGTTATTATTGTGATAACGCTGATTGGGACAACTTCAAACTTTCTTAAATAAAATCATTTAAAACGAATTCATAATTCTGATTCATAAATTCTTAGTAAAACAATTGCTATTGAAAAATAGGGCGCAAAAGTAATACTTTTTAAGTTACATATCAAAGTATAGTGTGTCCAACAAGATGTAGTAATGTGGCTCTTTCAAACTATAATAGTAATATTTATACAGTAATTTCAATATAAAACGTTTTAATAACAAACATACACGTGATCTATAAGTCTATAATTCAAAGCGGTATGCCATCTAGTGGTGTCAATGTGCTTTTGCAAAGCCCTGACCAACGTCAACATCCCTAGGTTTGTGTCATTCTGTCCGTGCAAATCTCAACATAATACTTGAATCACTTGATTGGCTCCCAGTACAAGAAAGAATCAACACTAACATTGCATTTCTTTATGGAGCCTTATATCTAGGCTTGGTTTTAGCAGCTAATTTTACAGCATGTTGAGGATCTCTGTGGCTATGAGTCTGTCTTAACAAACAAGGCATACAATTCCCTCAAAAGTAAAATGACTGTTGATCCATGAAAGAGAGGGGAAATCCTAGATTAATGTCTAAAATGGCATGAATTGAAAATGTTTTTAATGGAATTCTAGTAGTTGTTTCTACTTTCAACTTAATTTTTAAAACTGTGAATGGGTTTTAAGGAATACACTTATATTTGTAAGATATTGCAAATGGTAAGAAATAGTGGGCAGTCTGGTCCATGCTCCAAAAGATGGCGCTACTGCGACAAACTGAATGCAAAGCGACTCATCTAGTAGAAGAAGACGCCAGCTGTAGTACAACCTCAAAGAAGAAGAACAAGACTACTGTATTGTCATGTAACAGTAAGCTTATTATACAAGGTTATAACGAAGATAAATATGAATACCATTTGACATCGTCTTATCTCGGTAAGAAAAGCCTCTCTGCCGCTTGTTGTTTCCTATAGAGTTATGTGTCTGTGTGAACATTCAAACCGGCTTCGGAATGCTAACAGGTTTAGCATGTGAGCTAACCATAAAAGTGACGAGGGAGGTCAAGTCACACACAAATAAATCACTATTATACCTTTTGGCTTTGTATCAATATGTCACCATTTTGACCTCTTATTCCTGTCATTCTCGTCATATAAAAAACACCAGTTTAGATTATGAAATTATGAGTAGTCATCTTAAATTAGTCAGTTTAGCTGTATGTACTACCTGACAATGTATAACATTTAAAGCAAGTCTTTTTGAACATTGAATCGTAGGCCTACACATACACAGATAGATCAAATCAACGGTTTACAAAGATAGAAATTACAAAAAACAACAACATTCATCTACAACAGAGAAAGGGTCTATTCAAGTAACTTAAATAAGTGAAATAATGAGAAAGGTTTCTGGGCGTTTACATGACTTGAATACTAGATTATTCTGTGAGTTTGGTGACGTTTTCACACCGCATTGTTCGGGGGTTAAGTTGGATGACAGCTGCTGTAACTTAAAGAGACTTTATTATTGATCATACGGAAGGAAAATGAACTGAGAATGATTGTGTTTTTTCCAAGTGCGAATTAAAAAGTTTTGCTAAATTCTGTTCGTTTATGTGAGCCCAGGTAGAGATGCGAGTCCCCGGGTTCTGGTCCTTCGCAGCCCGGAGCTTAGCCTCCAGTTTCCCGCCGCCGGGCCGCTCTGCTGCCGGCTGCTCGGCCCCAGCCAGGCCACAAGGTGAGTTTGCTCTGGAAGGTACCAGCTGTGTGAACGCGGCTATTGTGTTCTACTACTAAGGCTACTCACTCCTGAAGCACTGTGGGGACTGACAACAAGGTAGCTATTGTGTCTTTATCCAGGAGAATGCTTGTTAGTTATTGTAAAAGTGTGTTTTTACTTAAAGGGTTACTTACTTTAAGGACTATATTGTCAAACATCAGAATCAGAAGTCTTTATTCGTCCCACTGCGGGAACATTTACATTCTTACAGCAAAGGGACGGAAAAATAAGAACAAGTAGAGTGAAATATTAATTAAAGAGGCAAGCATATATTTATAAAATTGTATAAGTAATTAAACATAGAGGTATTACAATGTATGTTGCTTTTGGATGTTATGTGTTGATGTTTTAGATATCGTCTACTCAGACATTTGTCTCCACCCCATATAGTTAAAAGAAAATCAATTGTATGTGTTAATGCTAAGAGCCCCACAAACAAAAGGCTATTTCTTTTGTTATATCAGGGAAACAGCATAAGTGTAAATCATGTCTAAACTCAAGCACATGAAACTAAAACTATCTCCATGGCTAGACACAGCTAGTTGTGAGTTGTAATTTAGGTGCACTGGCCCTTTTAGGTTTGTTGTAGCTCTCTGGCAGAAAGGGCAAAGTCCACTTGCAGTTTTTGAATGTGTTGTCATGTGGCTCTTCACTCACTGTGTAATGTTTGACTTTAAACTACTTCCTTTGTTTTAAAAGAAACATGTCCTCCAAAAGAAAGATGGACCATCTAGAGAGAACAGCGGGCAACAACAGACAAAATGTAAGTTCATATTTATTTATTTTTTTGGATTGATATTCACTATCTTTTACTCGTGCCACTTTTTAGCAGTAGAATTTGATGAGAAATCCCGTCCTAGATTTATAAACTCTGCTCTGTTCCTGTGTTGCCTTACTTAGGCTCTGTATCCTGCTGAAGTACGTGGCATCATTAACGAGTCAGAGACGGTGAAACGTTTGAGAATAGCTGTTCCCCCAGACTTCAGCTTCAAAGCAGGACAGTGGTGAGTAGACTCGAGAGAAAATCTATGTTTTAAAAGAAAATACAGTTATATCAGGTCATCAGACTATTATTTTTCCAGAGAACAGTACCATAATACCACTTCACCTGATATTTAAAAAAATATCATTAATGATACCTTCAAGCGACACATGCTCGATGATCTACATAAGCCTCTGTTATCCGAGTCTCTGTTCACTTTGTGTCAAATCAGAATCTAAATTCAAACCTTTTTTTAAAACGTTATGAAACATCCTTCTGGATTTCACCTGTAGCGCTCATGGTAACCACAAGGTGGCGGCATTGTGTTGGATTAGTCCTTCCAAAACTTTTACAGTTAATAGGAATTTGCAATTCTACATGACAGCATACCTGTAAACCAGTTCTAGGTCACTGTTTATAAGAAAAATGTGTTTTCAGGATATATATTTCATCAGCTAAAGGAAGGATGAAAGTTCATGAATTATTTAAAGCTTTAACTCAAATAAGCAACCAAATAGTTGGGGACTTAATTAACAAGTTTGCTCATAAATATACTGTATGTAGGTAATAGTTTATGCACTGTCTGCACTTGAAAGATATTTGAGGCACAGTGTCTTGTTTTTGACTTCTGCAAAACATTTGAAAATTGTTTAGTTTTCAAGATAATCTTCATTGACTCTCATTATCCCTAATAGCAAGTTAAGTACTTCATCTTGAAGGCATAGCTTTTTTTTCTATGTCTTGTCGGTCAGTGTTGCCAATGTTAATTAGGACCCTCCACATGCAGTATATGTACATGCGCCCATACTGTAGGTGGGCGGTGGTGAGACATTAAACCAGCAGCCAGTTGCTCCGTAGCGACTCATAATGAATGTTAAAGTATGGAAATAATAGGGTTTCAATGTTTCTGAGGAAAAGAGACTGTTTGGTTGCTCGTCTCCAGGTGGGAGGATGAGGATGAGGAGAAGGAGGTGGGTGGAACATATGTGTGCGGCAGATCCATATTTATGATGCCTCCGAGGGCTGTGGAGTCTCTCTCTCATGTGTAACAGTAGCTCTTTGTGTTGTTGGAACATTAGCCCGACTGTTAAGCTTTGCTGTTTTCCTCTGGGAGTGGAGAACAGCAATGCTGACCGCTCGCTGACGGACAGATGCGACCACGTTGTGTGAGAGACTGGGACGCTTCATTTTGAAAAGACTAAAAGGCAACTGGTCTGGTTTTGTTCTGCTTTGGTTTCTGAAACACGCTGCCCTCTTCACTGAGGTCAAAGGGCACCACCTTAACTTCATTCACACTTTGACCCTCAGTCCAACGTGTTTTCTACTCTTCAATTAACCTTTGTAATAATCTGAAAAGTTTAGAGGAAGGTTTAGAAAAAATGTCTTTGTCCGGGAACACATACATTAGAAAAATGGCTGAAATAAAACAATTGATGTTATGTTCCAAGATAAGATAAGATTGACCTTTATTGATCCCTGTAGGGAAATGTAGGAAACAGAATAAGACAGACAGACAGATAGTAAACATGGGATAATAAGAATATAAAAATAAATATTAAAACACAAATTAAGATTAAACATGAAGTAACAGTGTGAATAGAAATAATAAAAATGACACAAGTTAAAATCTGAACAGTTGAATGAACAAATATACAGATATTTTATGTATTAAGGTTAAATATACAGTATATACATTTCACTTAACAGCTATAACTATCTACTATACTGCATTATATGTACCACACATGGTCAGACTCAGAATTGCCATGTTAGAAGAACAGGAGCAGATTTATAACCCCTGGGAATACATGGTTTTAGTCTATACATGGATAAGCATGTGTTTAAACAGCCAATTATGGAACAAATGGGTGGATTCATGTGTGTGTTTTGTGGTGGTGTGTGCAGGGTGGATCTCTTCATCCCCGGCGTGGAGAAGGTGGGAGGTTTCTCCATGTGCTCCGGCCCGGGTCTGCTGCAGAGGGAGGGCATCGTGGAGCTGGCCATCAAATACGCAAAACACCCCCCCGCCCACTGGGTCCACACCATGGTGAGTGGGCAGAAAGCAGGATATGATATTGTGTATCAGAAATAGAGTAAGTGGTCATTTTCCAGGGAAAAGATTGCTTCCTATAAGTTAAAATATTTCAGTAAAGTGCATTTGGTCAGATTGCTATCTAATGGTTTGGAAGATTATTTTGTGTATGCATGAGGGAGAAAGTGTCAAAGTGAGATGCAGAAGAGAAGGAGTGGGTGTTTTGAAATGCTAAAAATGTTATAGAGTTGCGAAATGAAGACCCCAGCCACACATTTGCAGGACTGGTATTTCTAAAAATGTGATTTTTGTAAAGGATAATGTCAGATGATTTAATTTTACTGACGTGCAGAAGCAATCGGCCCTTGCCGGTTCTAAAAAGTTACATAAAAAACTTGCAATACTCTCCCAATTGTTCATTTAATCACATCAATCATAATCAGCTTCATCCTTTTTGTCGAGGTGCTGTTAGCCAAATCACCCCTAATGTTTTTCCATCACGCGTAACAGCTGTCTAGGGTTACTTAAAGTGAGTCAGCGAATTTGAAAACTGCCTGTGTAGAAGTTCAGAAGAATAATAGTGATAGTGTGGCTACATACTTAGGAATGGTGAATAAACAGGGTAAATACAGGTTGTGTGAATACATAGATAAAAGGAATACAGATATAGAAACGTCCTTTGTGCTTAACTGTATTTGGGCTTCAAAAAGTAATAGTGGTAGTGTGAATTTGAACAACGCCTTTTCCTACTTTTCTGCCTGTTTGTTTGCAGCTTCTGTGTTTGATGGCGGGACTAATAAATAACTTTGAGCTTCTTCGCCTCGTGTTAATAAGTCTCAGAAAGCGAAGTGATGTGTTTGAGCATCCTGAGACGTACAGCTCTCTGCTCCGGGATCGTTTGATGATCCATTTGTTTGATACTGCGCTCCGACTCCTCTCACTGAGCAGGGATTGTGTAGGGACCACAGCAGCAGATTAAGAATGCAAGCATTATCATTATGTGTGTGTGTGCTCACACGTGTACAAAAGCAGATGAAGGCGTATTTACTGCTCTTTTTGACTTCAAAGGGCTTTCTCTGCACAACTTGTGAAATCTCTCTTCCCCACACTGAGCTGAGGTTTGTCGTGTGTTTGCACGCTGAACTGAAAGTGTCTGTTTCCTGAGGCTTGTGTTCAGTGTAGGTGAAGCGATGCTGTATTTATTTAAGTCAAAAGGTGTATTTCAGCTGCTGGGAAAGAGACATGTTTGGACTTAATTAACCAGTCAACACAGTCTGCTGCTCTCTCCTTATCAGCCTCTCTTCTCTCCCCCCCCCCCCCCCCCCCAGTGTACAGTGGGCTCCCAGGTTGCCATGCGTGTCGGCGGGGACTTCTTCTTCGACCCCTCGCCCTCTGACCCCTCTGTTGATTTGCTGCTGGTGGCGGGCGGTGTGGGGATCAACCCCTTGTACTCCATCCTGCTGCACACCTCAGATCTGCTACGTCGCAACCAGGCCTCAGGGGGGCGGGACTTCAACATAGGCTCCGCCCACCTCTGCTACAGCGCCAATAACACCCAGGAGCTGCTCTTCAAGGTGTGTTGGTTTTCACTGTTGGAATTAAGTCTAGGTGACATGGCTATTATAATATATTATATTTTAACATATGCAGGAACATACATGTATAAAGTATTCTCTTAATTTAAATACGGTTTGATTTAACTCTATGATGCATATGGTTATACAAGTGGGATCATCCTATTAAACGTAGCTGAATTTAAAGGGGAACACAGCTGTTTATGATATAAGTATGCTAGTTTTTTAAGTTTGGTTTCATCTGAAATACAGTCTTCGGGCAGCATTTTGTTTGTTTTAATGGTTTGTTATATTTATTATTTAGTATCTATATTTTGTGTCTGAGGGAGAGATCTAGAGAAGAAAAGGCAAAGCAACCTTTATGCCGGCGCCTTTAAAAATGTGTTTTTGATGTTTGCAATATGCTCACTAACTATATCTCAAGTAGAACAATATGCATTTGTATCAATATACTACCTATTCCTAGTTATATTACTAATATTCCTAATATATGTGTGAGTAATTTGAGGATTTCTTTTTAAGCTTTGAATATAGCTAGACAAACACAACAGTGTCTAAGCGTTTGTCTTGTATACATGGGCAGGTGTGCCCAGTATGCATTATATAAAGAGAAACTCTACCCTAACTACGACCTGTGTTGTTCCCAGAGCTCCATCATCGCTGCGTGTCAGGAGTTCCCCGACGAGCTCTCCTGTGACCTCCACGTCACGCAGCAGATCACAGATGTTGACTCACACCTCCAGCCTTTTATCAACCGTAAGTAATGCACGAAGCGCACATATCTACACGCACATCTTTTATTTGTTAGCAGGGATGATTTACTGACTGTCACGTTCTACCACAGTTTCTCTCTGTTGATGAATCTGTTCTTCATATAGAACGACTCTATCAAAGCTCCACATGGCAGACGAGGGAGGAATAGGTGCCGCCGCCGCCGCGCTGAGCCTTGATTCATTGTTTGACTTCCCTTGTGTCTCCTCAGGCGGGAGAATCACAGAGGAGGAGCTGCGTTCTCACGTGGACCTGCAGAGGACTTTGTGCTTCCTGTGTGGACCCCCGCCCATGATAGAAACACTTTCCAAAACCCTCCTAGACTTCGGCCTCCCGAAAGACAGAATCCTCTTTGAGAAGTGGTGGTAGAAGCCGTTGCAATCTTCAGGGGGAGGATGTTCCGTGTGTGTCGAGAATGAAAACATTTATGAGCGCTGGAGGGAATTCACTCACGGATCCCGAGCTACCTCAACCTGTGCCTGATCTGCTATACCACTGGGACCACCCACTCTGCAACTACAAGCTGACTCACAAACACAATGAGTTTTATTTCCTATCGTCGACAAAAGAGGACTGACTAACAGGCTGTAAAATCTCTACTTTGGTGTCTAGAAAAGACATTTTATAGCTCACCGTTTTGCTGAATATTCTAACAACAAAGACACACTGTCACACAGCTGTTACACATCTTCATATCTGATCTCATTTCCGGCCTATAATTGCTTGACTGAGGTTCTACTTGAATAGATTATAATGTTTAGTCTGACCCAATTTTTTTACATTAATGTTAAGGCAACAATTTATTTATTCAAGCTTGTCATGGAACAATAATTTAAGAAAAAGACAGATGAAGCTTTATTAATCCTAATCCAGTTTTCCACTCTGTTCTTGTACACACACACACACACACACACACACACACACACACACACACACACACACACACACACACACACACACAGGCCTATACAGATTACATCTGAACACAGTTATGTACAAACGCATGCATTATAAAGGTGCCAGAGCAAATAGGCTGCCGTGCAGGTTTGGTGCCTTGCTCATGGACGCCTCGAAGTGCCCAGGAGTAAAGTGGCAACTCTACAGCTACTAGTCCACGCACTTTTAATTTTTCCGACCGACCGGGTGGGACTCGAACCGGCGACCTTCAGTTTCCAAGCCAAGACCCTACAGACTGAGCTGCATAGCCAAAAGAGTCTTTTTTTTTAGGCTGACAACCTGTATGCAGATTTCAAAATCTTATGTCTCTTGGCAATTCATTACATAAGCGCCATACCCATACAGATGTCTTCAAAGTCTCTAAGGTAAAGAGGGTTAGTGCAAGCAATCTGTTCTGTTTTACACTTTACATACGTGTTGGAAAGACTGATTTACCTCTATCAAAATACCTCTGCTCATTTTATCATGTGTTTAAGAAGTGTTATGGTGTGTATATAACTCAGAGCTATTTATTTGCAGAGCTGAAGATTGTAAGAGTTGTTTGGCTGATGACTTTGACTGCATTGAAGCGTTGTTTTTCACATTTTACCCGCATGCTAACTTCACACCAAGTGTATTTTTAGTGTTTGAAGAAAAGCAACAATTTCCCACGTATTGGCACGTGTCCCTGCATGTTTTACTCCATCACACACCCTTACATGCATACAGTGTGCCAATCTCACATACATTTGAACTCAATGACACACATCTACGTAGCCATAAACGGTTCTGGTCCCATGGTGCACTGTAATAGAAGCTCCAGGTGGTGTCTGATTGGCTTGGATCACTGAACATCCCTCAGAGATGTTTGCGAGCTTCTTGTCGGCGTCTCAGTGGGGGTGACGCTGCCGAGGCCCATTTTTGAGTTGTTTTTTGCTTTTTCTTCCTCGTATGAAGAAAACAGTTTATGCCGGTAACGTGAGATTTAGAGGAAATAAAGGAAATTGAGTCAATCTGTTTTCAAACACTTTATTGACCTCCGCTTTTATATAAAGACTCACATGTCACACTACTCAGACACGACACAGGTGGTCCAGGAAATAAGAAATAAATAGTTGATTTCTAATTTACACGTTTTTCAAAGAAGGAAAAGGTCAGTTTTCTTGAATTACAAAAGGCTTTTTTCTTTTCATCTTGTAGTCTAATCAACTAAACTCATTCATGGTCTGTCTCTTTCTGCATTTCCCTGTTACTCTGGATAATAAACAGACCAACAACTAATCAGTCTTCATAGGAACAGCTTTCTAAAGAAGAAACTGTTATGTAAACTATTAGATCACAGCTCCAGATAAGAGATGTGATTTCTATTTAGGTGGTGAGCACCATACACAGAATGCTTTTAACATCATCGTACTGACGTGATGAAAGCTCAGAGATAGTTATCCCAATATCTGGCCAGAGACAACGAGATTCATCCAGTGACAGAATACTTTTTTGTAATTATTTTGAACTCACTAAACATTATTGTTTAGACCAAACACCATTTACATTTTGGAGAAGAGTCCGGCCGATACATACAGAGAATTTAAAAAGTCTGATAAATGTGAAATTGGTCGATGTCATTGTCCTGACCAACGTTTATTGGTTTATTGTTAAGGATCCCTTAAATATTTGAATATAAAGTTGTGGTGAAGATACTTCATTGAGTGAAATATTTTAGAATTGAAGAATAGACTTACTTCTGACAAAACTACAGTGTGTATTGAAGAAAAAGTTTCTTAATTACCTAAAAACTGTCTGCAATTTCGTAGTTATTTACTTAGGCCGGTATAGATATACACAAATCTATAATAAGCTAAATTTGATGTATCAGTCGTGCTCCAACCGAGTACTTCATACTCTGTGTCGACTTGTCCCTTTCTTGTTTCTACCTTTAATTATATACTCCATATATAAAAATACAGCGAGCCCAGTGAAACTCCTTTTTAACGTTCCTATTACAAGAAAAGTATTAAAATACAACAAGAGAATGAAGGCCTGGACTGGAGGTGGTTCTCTATCAGCCTTGCACAGATTCATTTCATATAATGACACATCAAATAGCAACAGTGACCCAAAGCAGAGAACTGCACAACACTTTCCCAAATCTGGGATCTACAACCTCAAAGACTCGCAGCAGTGCAGGTAACAGTACATCAGGACCAGGAACAGTATGACTACATCTGGGTTGTCAGGGGAACAAAAAGAAACTCCAGATGAACAAAAAGTTATTTTAAAAGGCATTGTTTTTGATCCTCTAAACAGGCTTCAGCTCCCCCCCCCCCCCCCTCGCCTGCTTTGTGCCCAATGTGTCAACAGACGCCTGAAAACAGCTGCTGCTTGATCCTCTCCTCTGTCTTCCCCTCCTCCTTGACCCCCCCGTCACTTCTCCGGCACACATCTGTCCATCTCACCGACTCCTCCAGCTCGGACAGCTTGATCTCGTCCACGTCGGTTTCCTCTTCCTGTTCCTCGACAGAAGCCCTGCTCCCCGATAAGAACCAGAAGCCCCTTTGATGATGTGTATCCTCTTCCCTCTCCTCTCCACCTTCGCTCCTTACACTGCCCCCGCTCTTCCTCCCCTCTTCTTCTTCTTCCTCCTCCTCCTCCTTTGAGTTCCTCCTCAACCTGTCCATCTCCGTCTCCATCAGAGGGGACATGTTCTCCCTCTCCTCTTCCGTTTCCCCGGTAGATTTCTTCTTCGCCTTGCTGCGACCCCTGAGGTTGCGCATCTGAAACCAGAGAGATGTGTTTGAGACAGTTTTCCTCTTTGTGCCGACTCTCTTTCTTTCCATCTCTCCAGACACCTGCCAAACCACAACAAAGCCTCTCTCATTGATGCCTCTTTCCTGTACAGTTTGAGGTCATATCTTCGCCTATTATTAGACATTTATACTGAGTATTTTTATTTGCTGTATGTCTCATATTTAGAAACAACTTTTTAATGGCACCTTCTGTGACATAAAGCCTGTATCCTAAAGGCAGAACAGACACAAGTGACAGACTTGAGGCGGAGATGGAAGACAAAGGGGAACAAACCTTGAAGTCTTTTCTCTTGCGCTGCAGAACGGGTCTCTGAAGGAAGAGGATTTGCTTGGTCGACAAACTCCCGTCACTGCAGAAAGAAAAGAAACAGCACTTATATTATTACTTTTACCTGTTTTTGTTATAATCTGTCACTTTTGAAATCCAGATTCTGTTCGCTGCTGTTCGGAAAGGGACAGGTTACAAGACAACAGCACGTGGGCGACTGCGCTTTTGTTCGCAGCAGCGGCAGATATTAAAAGCGGTTTCATGTCGAGACGAGCATATGATCTTTATTTGTCAGATCTTAAACCATCTGTTCTGTGTATCTAAGCTACGCTGTCATGCCTAATCCCAAAAACAACCAGACAGGCAGAGTCTAAGACATAAGAGAAAAGACTCTAAAATCAACAAAGCACTAATTAGTCCTTAGTTGTGTGAATATATAGAGAAAGTAAAGGACAGGTGCGTTTAAGGTTGTTGGAATCTTTCAGAGATCCTTTCTTCAGTAAATGCAAATATACAGCATAAACGTAAGAATCCTAGTTTGTAAGTAGTAGCAGCACAACATAGTTAAAGCTAAAATACAAATGCGGTCCCTCTAACTGATACATTATATATGACATGAAGTAATTAGCTAAATGTGTAAGCAGCATGCTTGAGATGTTTAATGGGAGAGGAGAGAAGAAAAACTTTTTTGGACTTATGTATTTTCTATTTGGTGAAAAGTTGAAGCTTTTGAACATTTCTTGAAATGTTTAGAGGGAACTATAAATATTTAATGGAGTAACTCTGAATCTGAAATGTGTCCCAAATACACTTTTTGCTTTGTGCAAGATGTCTGAATCCCAAAAGTTTGAAAAACACTGGTTTAGTGCCGTAAAATGTGTTGAACTTCAACAAATGTGTATTATTATCCATGATCCTAAAAGTGACTAGAATTCTAAGCTGTCAAATAAATGTAGAGGAGTAGAGACTACAATGTTTACCTCTTAAATGTACCAGTGCTTCAAAATTGTACTTAAATACAGTACTTGAGTAAATACTTTCCACCAGGGGTACGTTGGGGTGTGGTTCTGTACCTGTTGGTCTTCACAATGGGTGTGGGTAACACACACATCAGCCTCCATCCATAGGGAGCCAGAGACTGGAGCAGGGGGATGTAGTCTGTCTTCACCACAACTCCCTGGACATGAGAGACAGAAAACACTGAGGAAAAGGCATTGCGCACACACACACACACACTATTTTAACTCAGCCGTAAGCTCACTTGCTACATTCCTTCATCTCCACTCTTTCAAGTAATGTTTGACAGAAAACAGCTTAAGCCTTCAGTCACAAAGGATTCCTCAAAGTGCACAGAGTATTAAAAACTCAAAAGACCCACATCAACAACGGTCCACTGCTCCACCACGATGGCGTCGTAGGAGGTGTGTGTGGCGTCCTCCGCGGAGCTCTGGAAGATGAACACACTGTCCACTGATGAAACGCCATTGTCTGGAGAAACGGGACAGGGTCAGATGAAGAGAGGAGGATGTATGCGAGTCAGACAGGAGTTACAAGCTCATCTCCACTCTCCAATCTCTCCCTATTGATCCCCCTGTTCCCTCTGGCTTAAGCCTACTTATTCCATGGGTGACTGAACAGTGACTTATGGCATAAGCCACGGATTTAACTCACGTCGCTCCATGGATATCATCCATTACCCTGCAGTGGAGCGGAGGCTACAGCCCGAGCTGCTCCTTAATCTTGTCAATGCTGTGAAAGGTGAGGCGGTGTGGTGAAAAAGTTACGTCTGAGCTGCAACCATCCATATGTTTATTTGATAAGATCAAGTGAATGTGTTTAAGAGTAACTACACCCATCCATGGACTAAGACAGTCCAACAAAACAAAAATGTGTTTAAGTGCACCTATCATGCTATTTTTAGGCAATAGCATAGGTCTCAGATATATAAATATATAAAAAACATGTCTATGAAGTGTTTTGCTCAAAATACCAAACAGATCACCCATTCTAGCCATGCCTCATATCCCTCTATTTCACTTCCTGTTTCAAAAGTGCTGATTTGGGATATAAAGCTTTAAGAAAAAAAAAAAAGGAGGGGGCTGAGCTCATGCGGGAGATTCTACCGGCAGATACTGAGGTGATGAAACGCCATATCATGGATTATCAAGGATTATTTCTGAAACAGTATGGAGCTCAAAGGCTTTCTCTCTTGCCGGTTATACCACAAGGTGAGTTCCTTTTTATTTCCTGCTTCTTCACACACATGCTCTCCAGTACAGGTTAGCTCTGAGTGTTAGCGATGCTAATGTAAACACCGACCATATTACGTCCAAAACAGTCGGGCATTGTTTCTGATAGCAACGTTTCTGATAGGGCCGTGGGTGTAAAGCCAGCCTACATTTCCGATATTATGTCACATCGGACGCAAATCTGGATCAGCTCCGTTGTAGCCCCGTTTTTAGAGATTTGGGTACGGAGGAAAAGAGAGAGGGTTTTATTTTCTGACGCTGCGTGAGTTCCCTGACACACCGGGGACACATCTTTATGTATACAATACATCAAAAAGTGCATTTTGCATGATAGGTCCCCTTTAACATGAACTACGCCCCCAAATCGTAACAAGATGTGCTAAAACTCAAATGTGATGTCATTAAATATAGAGTCTGAAACTTACTCCATAATACATCAGGAAATACTGTATGTTATGCACTGAGAATACCAAGGGGAATATGCTGAATAAAGTGGGACAATTCAAGTTTTAGAACCGGGAATACTACAATGGAAAAAGGCTCTTTTGGGTAAAAAGAGAAAACTCTGTGGAAACTGAAATCAGTCTCTCATTCATTGTCAGAACAGCTCTTTCCCTGGGCTATGGAAATAAAACATTACAATTCTCAATTCATGTGGTGTCCGCCTTATTGGTCCACCGTATTGGAGAACCCACAGGTAATCGTCCCCCAACTCTGCAGGTAACCTTATCTTTCCGGAGGATTTGTAGCTTCTTTAAGCTTGTATTTTTTTGGATTTACGACCCTCAGCTTTACTGTCTTGGTTCAGTCTTCGGTCTGTTCTCATCAACGTTGTTTTCAGCAGTTTTTGAGGGGGAATTAGACCAATGACCAAGATTCCATCAAGAGCTATTAAAGATTAAAGTTGAGCACTTAATGGTACATTTGCTGATTCGATGTTTCATGCTCTACATGTATGACTCTAGAGTGACAGCCCTTCAAAAAGGACGACATATGCAGTAGTTAATTGCTATGGCCACAAACCATACCGTTATTGTCTCAAGTTGGAAGAACCCATCGATGAGGTGCGCCCCGCTGGTGAAATGCTGAGTCATGTGGTCGAGCCAGTTTGTGTCGACATCTGTGATCAAACCTGCTTCCTTCTGCACCTGCAGCGGCACCCTGAGAGAGTAGAACCTCAGAGAAGTGTTCAACTCCTCCGTGTGGTTGTACAAGGCGAAGAGCTGCATCCCTACAGGCACACAACACAAAGCCAAAATTAACTCTGCATAATGAGGCTTTTTTTATTCAATAACCCCAGCAGAAACAGGTAGTGGTGGCAGAAGTACTAAGATCTAAATGAGTATTACTGCAGTGTAGAAATACTCTGTTACACTCTGAGAAGTAAAAGTACTCATTATGCACTGCAGGATTTATAATTTCAGAATACATATATATGACATGTTTATCACTTTTACGTTGAAGCTGGTGATGGTGGAGCTCACCAATAATAATCCTTATTTATTAGTTTGCCTATATCGGCATGTGCGGGTAGAGGAGGGATGGAGTGGGGAAAATAGAGTTTACTCTCTATTTTACACTACTATGAAAAAAAAGACGCATAAAAAACTAAAATATATATATATTTATTAGTTAAACGTGTAATAATTGTAAGTCTACAAAGTTACTTAAGTTATCACATCATTGTAGTTGGAGAAAAAAGTATCGTATTTGCAGCTGAGATGAAGTGGTATATAAGTAAAAAAAGGGCCAAAAATGGAAATATTATATATGCAAAAAGTGTTTGAGCACATTTACTCTTAATGCATGCTCTTGGGTAGTATTAAGCTGTCTTTGGCTCTTTTCTGCTGTAACAAATGCATATTTCCCCTCTGTGGGACTAATAAAGGCATTCTGATTCGGATTTTTTGTGACATTCCCTCACAGCAAACAGGAAACTGGTCACTTACTACCCTGCGCTGGGGGTGTAGCTGCATTCTCATCTTTCTCTGAACCCTTGATCCGGATATGGTTGTTGTTGTGCGTCGTCGCTCTGCTCTGCCCCTCTGTGCAGGAGGACTTTCTCTCCGTGCCTCGATCCAGTTCAGGAGAGCTGGGCCAGCTGCAGGAGCTCAAGCTCTGTCGGTCTGTCTGATTGGAAAGATCCAAATGTTTCTCTGTGGACTCTTGGAGGTCTGGTAGACGGCCTCTCTGCTGTCTGATTATACCTGCAGCTTCTGGAGGGCTGGGACACAGCGGCTTCACCTGGGCTTCTGCTGGGTTCTGATTTGAACGCTTAAGAACTGTGTCCACACCGCTGAGATGTTGGTTCCTTGATTCTAGTGACTCGTTGAAGATTTGCCCACTGGCCTCCTCTTGGTCGAGCTCTAAACTCTGGATGGGTTTCAGAGGAATGACGTCTCTTGTCTCGTCGTCCTGTGTGTGATTTTCTACACCTTCATGATCTAACCCGGGCTCATTATGATGTGGTTCTGTTGGATCTGTTGGGCTGTTTTTGGCGCTGAAGGGATGTCGGTGAATAGGTGAGGGGCTTGAATGTAAGGAGGACAGATCCTCAGGGTCCCAGTTCCCAGAGTAGCAGGGTCCTCCGCCTGGCTGCTGGAGGAAGCCCACAAACATCACCCCCTGCTCCGCTACATCCTGGATCTGTAAGGGGTTTAGCATAACCACAACATTAACTCACATTAGAATACATTTAGAGATGTGGAAATATAAAAATACTTGTGTATGCTGCTCTTGCTCTTTTGCACCTTTTGAATATCATGTATTTTGTTTATGCTATGTTTGTAAAATGTAAACTTCTTAAATGTTTTATGTGAGGGACTGCGGATGGAAATGAGCTCAAAGCTAAATCTGGCACTGTTACGCTTGACACATTTTAATGTTTTAAGTGTTCATTACTGTGCATTGCCCCTGCCAATTAAACGATGAAATAAAAAGGCGTCTTTCAAAGCAGCAAAAATACATGAGCTCTGTCTCTTCTTCTATAGTCAGACAAACAAAGCCTCATTTACACACAAACAAAGGCTGACGTACGCAGAGTAGATATTCAGCTAAATAACCACCTAGCTAATCATCTGCAAAGATCAAATATTCAAATGACAAAGGGACCTCATTATCTCAACGCATCCGTGTGTGTACGCATACTTTGCCTGTGTGTGTGGGGGGGGGTTGTGTGTGTGTGTGTGTGTGTGCCGCTCCCTCCCATGGAGCACTGGTGGTTAATTGTCAGTTGATATTTGAGCTGACAGTTTTAGACAGGCTCGACGGGAGAGAAATCAAATTGCTAACTACCACCAAACAATAACGAGACACATCTTCCCCCATTACCCCACTGCTCTTGACACTTCACTCATCCATACACACGCAATCACATATATTAACAGTCTCTCCATTACCAGCCGACACCCTCGCAATTACACAAAGTCACACAGTTTTTATCTGATGAGTACATCCCGAGACAGATTGAGAGTGGGTGGGATGGCGAGGGCTTGAGAAATTGAAGTATAGAATTTCAAAACTGAACACACACACACTCACACACACACACCAGCCTGTCACTCTGCCTGCCCGGTGCCGCTCCTGGTTTCTTATCTCGAACTCTCTCTGGCAGCTTGTGATCCGATTGGTTATTCATGTCACGCTGCCGGAGCCTATCACATTATATTCAGTGATGTGCATTTCCATCCAATCAGGTTTCCCTTTGTGCTCTATGGGTGTTCAGATGCAAATCTATTCAATAGAGCACATTTTCATTTCCCATTGTGGGACTGTTGGAGAATTCATGAGCATGGAGACCAAAAGTGAGTTTTACAGCTGATAAATGCCAGTGATGTGGTTGGCGGGGTATCTTAGGGTTACGTATCATTATAGTAAACCATAGCTCTGTGACCTTCCATTCATTATAAAGGTCCTCCTTCTGTTCCCTAGTTACACGATATGGAGCATTGTCACATGAGATGCAACTAGTGGGGATCCATTATTTTAAAAAAATGAGAAGGAAAGGAAATCACTGTTCTTTTCCTCCTCCATTTATTTTTTAGAGACAGGGTTACCATATGGCAAAGACAGGCAATTACAGACAGTTGCCTGTAGCCCTTTGAGCCCCATAATGTTTCTCCACTGTCACAGCAGCAGTGTTGCAACAACATGAGAGACACACAGGAAAACAAATACAGAGAAAATCCAAGGGGGAGCCGGGGTGTAAACAGATTGTTTTTTTCCACATGTTTTTTTTACTTTCCTGCAAACATGGCAACATCAGTACATCAAATCCATGTCATGGTGTGTACCACCCAACCTCTCATAACTCAATTTTGTTCACTCACAACGGTTTAAAAGGAGAGGCTGTTGATCACACATTCCTGCAACCGTATACTACACAACAAGTGGAAACTCAGTGTGTTGTACTACTGTAGCAGCAGCTAATGTAGCATTGAGACACTAGCCACAGGCAGAGATGAGCAGTAGACTTCATAACGTCTCTCTGCTTACCTCAATTTGTTCTAACTACAGTCATTTGTAGTCTTGACCAAATGACCAAATGACCAAATGAAGCTGACTCAATGGATATTAGCCAGCAACTGTTTTTAGTGCCACAGATATATTTGGCCTCATATAACTATAACAGTTTCCAATTGCAGTGAGAGGATAGCCATAGTTGAGGTTTTGGAATACCTATTGAGGGAAACAGCATCCCTAGTATGTTCACATAAAAAAGTGAATCTAAACTAGTTTTTTCTTTTAAAAGGAAGCATTTATTGCCCGAAACCTGTTTTCACTAAAAGGCCTTTCCTCTAAGTAATTGTGGCGATGTTAGGCCCGTTACCCTGTTTACTTCATCGTTAATACCATGTTGCGCAAACATCCTATTTGACCTTCCCTGGTAATTACAGTAAAAAGACTTAATTGAATGCTAAATAATGAACTCACCCTCTTGACATAGCTCTGGATGACTTCTGGGTCAGCAGCCTGGTGACTGGCCACACACACATCTGTCTCCAGGCGCTGTCTCGACCACCTCAGTTGGCTCTTCTCTGAACTACAGGTTGAAAATTCGAGAATTTAAACAAATATTCAGTATAAAACATTAATATGTAATTTAGTTCCCTTCATCTCTGCTCCCATCAACCAAAAGTGTCCGTGTACTGTTATTAAATTACATTTCCAGGTTGTCCATTATCACCAGAGCAGTTCCACCACCTACAGACTACATGAGATTCAGGCACACATGTTCACGACTACTCATTGACCCAGAATGATCACAGGAGAAATATAATGGCAATTCTGGTACAGGCTGACTTTCCCATTAAACGGGAGCACACATTCACCATGATCACAATAGACTTATTAGATAGAAAAAGGGACTGAATTTCCTTCTTCTCCCACAGCAAGAGACCATCATAAAGGCAGCATTCAGATACGCTCTTCACATTTGGATTGAGGTCAGTGGGAAGGCCGTGGTAATATCTTGTGCTCTCAGGCGTGAGTGACACTCGCAGCTAGATTTGAAACAGTACTTCTGTCAGATTTTTTTCCTTTCATTTTTAGGGTTTTTGATGAAAGGGGATGGCGGTGATGGGGAGATAAAAGGCGGAGTTAAAAGGCGACGGAGGGGGGCGAGGAGGACAAAAGAAAAGGGGGATCAACCATCGCTAAAGGAAGCAGATGAAAGGATGGAGAGATGGTTTCTCTCTTTCAGCGCGCCGTTCCCCTCTGGCGAGTGCTGATGATGCAATCAGCCGTTTCCACGGTGACAGGTGCCAGGAAGCAGCAGGACCACTTGGCAGGAGGGGTATCAAAGGAGCAGCCCGGCACCTGTGTGTGCACTAGTGTGTGTGTGTGTGTTTGTGTGTGAATGAGTGTGTCTACAATATGCTATTCCTTAGATTCACATTATAAGAGGCACACAGGAGGGTGCCAACAACTGTATACTTAGCTAAATAATCCCTTTAATTGCGAAGAAGTCGAAGAAAATAAATTGATATCATATGGAGGGAACATATGTAACTATGCTTCTCTTTGTGAAAACCCACAGACTGATCCACAGGGGGACACTTTGTATTGAAAAGTTTTTGTAATCTGATATGTTAAAGAGAGTCAGCATCATTTAAAGTAATGTAGATTACTTTCACACGGTATGTTTCGGAAATGTCAATGTAAACACTAAGATATAAGATCCCTATGATTTATATGGCACATTATCTTTGTTAGTCATTTAAAGAAATGTTACTAGCAAGTGATAAATATATGTTCCAAATACTATAAATTGCAAATATCTATATTCTCTCTCATAATAGGTATGTTTATCATTTTTTACCACTTAATATTGGCATGTTAGTATACTGACCTTTGCTATTTCGTTAAAATCAAAAGTAAAGCTGAGGTTTGGGGCCATTAAGTAGATGTATTGGGTCATATACCAAAATAATTGGACAATTTGAAATGTTGAACAGATGATGGCACTAGATGAGAGAAGTTAAAGGTCTTAAAAAGTCATTGAAGTTTTTAATTCATCCTGAGGGGAAAATGATGTCTGTAGCACATTTTGTAACAATCCATCTGGAAGATGTCAAGATAGTTCACAGGATAAGTGAAAAAAGTGACTAAGTGAAAGACCTCCTGGAGGCACTAGATGAAAAGTCAGGGGATCACCAAAGTAATTAGGATTCATCCTGAGGGACACACGAATGTGGAAATCCATCCAATAGTTGTTGAGATTTTTACGCCTGGACCCAAAAAATGTCCCAAAATTGCCATCCAAAGACGTTGCCATTGCCAAAGCCATTAGCAGGAAAAAAGATCCATAATTTTGGACTCAAATTGAAACATAGCTACAAATCCAACAACAGAAACTCTGCATGAACGAATAAAGATTTTGTTTTGAGCAAATCTGTCACTCACTTCCACGACGTGATGCAGAGAATAAAGCTCAGTTTGCATGCTGTACTAGAGCTGATAGCAGGATGTATGAACATAATGCTCTGCTGAAATATGACGTGAATATTGATGTTTTCTCCAGAGAATAACTGGGTTATAGAAACCAAACACAGACGCACAGTACAGTATATTATCATGTATAGTCAAAAGAGAAAGAATTGGGACAAGGAGCTAAAGTTAGCCGGTTTTTGTGGCTGACTCATCTGCAATTAATTTTACATCAAGGGAACGAGGTGAGGCGCAGAATTGAGCTCGTGGTAATGGGTCTCAATTGGCTTCCTTGTCAAAACAATGAAGTTGCAAAAGCTGTTCTTACCGTTGTGTAAAGTGGCTGTAAATCATCTAGCTTAATCAATTTGTGACAGAAATCCATCTATAAAAAGGTGGCCCTCATGCTGAAAAACAGTGTGTGTTTAGTTTGTGTACCTTGGCGTCTCTCGGACCAGCACGGCCCGGTGGAGCTGGCGCTGGATGTGTGCGTTACGTGGTCCGCAGGGATGGACAAACGGGTGGACGGCGACCAGGACAAACCCCTGAGCGTAGAGCTCCCTGACCTGAACAGGCAGCTCTCTGACGGAGGAGAGACAAAGCACCGATGACACCGGCACCTCTGGAGGGAGGAGAGGGTAGGGGAGAAAGAAGCATATGGTTAAGAAATGGACATGACAGGTTACAAAAGAGGCTGAGGGGAAATTGGTAGAGAGGAAGCGCTGGAACAAAGAGGAAAAAGGGAAGGAAAAAAAGAGAGGACAAAGGGTGTAAAGAAACAGAGACAGGGCATGTTTCATTATGATAATTCTCCCTGAAGAACAACACCTGGCATCTTCACGCTAAATCTGAAACTAATTAGACCAGAACTATTAGCCTTTGTCTCCACTGTCACCAACAGCCTGTTTATTGGGAAACAAAAACATGGAGGCAAATGTGCAACGACAAAAATGCAATTTCTCATAATGGAAAATGCTCTTTTGAACACACACTCAACAACATCACAGACTAACACATTTACACCTACACAAACAGGCGGTGGAATATATTAAAAAAAGGCACATACATCAAAAGGATGGCAATGCTATCACAGTGAGGTATTGGCAGCCATCGCTAACACAGAGCTGGTTCTCTTATTACCAATCACAATGGAGAGAAACCCCCTTTACTTCAGTGGAACATGGTTAGCAGAGCTTATCGTTTGGGAGCAAACTGTCACGGCAAAATCCACGAGGGAGAGCGCGCTGTTTGCTAGAACCACCCTCTCAGGGTCAGTGCATTGTAGTTAAGCTCCCTCTCTGTTCACTGGCTTTTAAGGGAACACGTGCATGTGTTGCTGTGTGTTTCTGTATCGCTGAGTGAAGCCAGGTGTGTGTTAGAGGGAGAGAGAGGAGCGTGGAAAATGAGATGAGAGAAGTGAAGAAAAGGGTGACACAGAAAAGGAGAAAGCAGTTAGCAGAGTTGTGTTGAGAGAGAGAGATGAGGCTGTCTGTTTGTGCCTGAATGCTTGTCATCCTTTCCCATTCAATCTCATTTGCATGGGTCTAGAGAAGAGAAAATAACCTGAATAAATTAGCTAGACCCACACAAAACACACACACAAACACACACAGAGGGAGAAAAAAAAAAGGATGTGCAAGCCATCTCATTTTCAATTTGTTCTCCATCATGAGGCCTGTTCACACAACACATATGAGAGGCTGGCCAGCATGCGAGGACACAAGAACACACACGCTCCTGACTTCTATCTCAGTTAAACAATGGGAGGCAAAACTCCCTGAGAAAATCCAACCATCACATCACACTTGGCATAACTGCTTGGAACCATGAGGGCCTTTCATCAAGCAAACACTTAAACGGGTGTGTGTGGGGACTTATCAAAAGCAGTACAGTGATGATGATAACAATAATAACTGCTGGCGACTGGGGTGGGGGTGGCGGGCGGATAACAACGATCCTGTCACCGTAAACAGTCATTAGCCGTCATTAGCCCTGCGCGGCTGGCACTCACCCACCGACGAGACGCGGGCAAGGCATCGCAGCTAATTCAGGCAACGCAAACAGAAGTTATGAGGGTGTTATTCAGCGCTGTAGGCTGGGAAACAAACTTCCTGTATACTGTCTGCCACTGTGGGATTTAGAGGGGAGGCTGCAATTCCGCTCCAGAATGGGAACGGCTCAGGGCAGAAAAGCCGGGTGGAGTTTTATAGTGCCAGCAAGTGAGGGCAGGGGGGTGTAGACGTGCACAAAAGAGTGTGCATGCATCTGGAGAGTAACCTGGAGATGTGTGATGGAGTGTTTGTGTGAGTTTGAGGGTCAGGGAAGAGAAGAAGTGGAAAAAAGTACGAGGATATACAGATCATAGAGCGTGGTATCGGCTTATTGTATGTTTAATTTGATTTTTAAGCCCTTTTTAATAGCTCAAAAAGGGAAAAAATCCCATCACTGTGGTTAAAATCAACACAAAAAACTACAGTATATACCGTTGTTGAGTTTTATTGAATTTGATTAACTGAAAAGTGAATGTGCACACTCCTCAGAGGTAAAAAGGGGACAAAATGTGTGTCTAACCCTAGAAATAATGGAGTCTTACTGCTACAGAAGTAATGTTAGGGTAACATCAGTAAAGTTCAAATGTAGTGCCTTCTCTCATCAACTCCAGACACTTTAATATCATCATCACCCATACATGCATGTTTAAAAGGGAGATAGACATTTCTTGATGGACTCAAGATGCTGCAGAGCGGCTGTTCAGCTGTTGATCCCCTCTGCTCTGCTATTTCAGTCCCCACCCGAAGCTTTGACCACACGACAGCCGCCATGTGTCGTGTGTGACGCTTCACTTTTTGACCCTGGACATCACAATCTGCATTTGGAGTGAGAGAGTCATCCCCCCTGCTGCTGCTTGAAAGGTCTTATTAATTCCTTGC